>JAZFAV010000017.1:2660833-3991250 GCA_037954035.1 Rosalia funebris | reverse complement strand
AGAAGTTTTACTTTTACTTGTAAACACTGTTTATTTAAAATACAAATGTGTAACTAAACATAAAAATACTCATTAGAGAGCAAAAAAATACTAGGCGGAATGAAAGTTCTCAAAACAATTTCTGCCTTTCATAAAACAGAGATGTACTTCACATTTTTTACAGTAAACATGTGTTTTCTCTTTGCAGCCTTCGAATTTACATCTTGAGTTATTTTTGTTCTCGTCATATCCGGGAAAATGTTGATATCCATCGTATCTTGCATTACGAACGGGGTGTGATTCAAATTTTTGTTTTTTAGGCAATGGCTCTCCAGAATACTCCGCTGAAGGTCTACCTCTTTTTGGTGCTCTTCTGGAATATATAAGACATTCAGCAACTGAATGACGAAAAGTTAATAAGTCGAGTATTTTGGTTTTTGGAATGCCCAACAACAAAGCTTGTTTTCTATATTCCAACCACCCACCGACTAATCCCATGTCAATCCCATGCGAGATCAGTCTTACTGGCCATTTTCGGCTCATGCTTGTCCACTCCCCCCATACTGTTGTTATACAGTCTGATTGCCTCCGGTCTAGAAACTTGAACAAAATCCTTGTTCCTCTTGTCCTATCTCCTACAGACATCGGTGTTACCTATCCCAACAAAATTTGAACTATTTAGAATCGGTTTGTTATCGTATCATTTCGTGATAACAATTCCATCCTTACTGACACATTCTGAAGATGTGCCTCTTCCTTGTTTCTTCATTTCTTTATCAGAAAGTAGCTTCGGGTTTTAGAAACGATTCAATCTAATCGTACCTACGGCATATATTGACCTGGACTGAAGGTACTGAAAGAGATGGTGGGAGCTGAAATAATTATCAAAATATAGTCCTGAATATTATTTGATTTAACCCTGTATTTTTTTCAGAAAGCTGCATTACTACAAAATTCATATAAATTGGATGTATTTCTGTAGTCGATCCCTGGTAAATTATGAAATCGTAAATTGTTCCACTTTCCCCCGCTAACACAAAGATTTTCACGCCCCATTTTTTGGGTTTATTCTTAACATATTGTTTGATGTTCAAGTTTCCCTTGAACGGAACCATTTGTTCGTCGGCGCAAAGATTGTGTTCTAATGGAAGCTCTCGGTATCTTTTTCTAAGTGCATCATAAAAACTCCGGACTTTCCACAACCTGTCAGTATTGTCAGCTTCTCTGCTGTTGACGTCAACTAAATGCACAGCTTGTCTTAGTTTGTAAAACCTTTTCAACGTCATGTTCTCTTTTATCATCGCAATGCCACATGTTGAAGACCAATACATTTCAACTCTAGGAAAATGTAAATTTCCCATTACCATGTGAAAACCAATGAGTTTTTTTATCTCATCCATATTTGTTGGAGGAAATCTTGGTATATTTTTTTTGGGTCGCGTACAAATTGGTCATATTTACCATTTGATCAAAGAAACTATCAGGGATGTAGCGTTTAAAAAAATCAATTACAGCGGGTAACTCTGTAACCGGCTCACTTAAAAAATTTAGATTCTTACAGTTTTTGATAACTCGCGTTTCATATCTTGCATTATCTATCCAGATAATATCTTCTTTTTTGGTTAAACTATACTGTTTGTAAAAGGTTTCTAAATTTCTTTTTGGTATTGGATCCTATTGCACTTTTTTCATCTGTAATTTCATCATCTTTTTCTTTTCTTTCTAGTTCGCTTTCTGAATCATACTCTTCGTTGTCAATAAGATTAGTATTTATAAAACTGACCAGATCATTAACATCGCCTTCTTGGTTTGATTCATCTCACCCTAAATCATCATTAGACAAATTAGCCTGACACATCATCATTTTCCAAACACGTGAGGAGCTCTTCCTCAGTGAGGAGCCTACGTCTATTACTTGACATTACCTGAAACCAAAACACACTAATTCAGAATTATTTTTATACCTAAAATACTTCCTAAAAAATCTTACACAAGAACTGATCTGTCGCAGTATTGTGTAGTGAAGTGGATTTGTCCTTGGCAAGGGACATGATTTTTGAAAGTTCAGTTTTAGGCTCTATGTGAAATAAAGTACAGATAGTATATTAATATACATATTATTAGCTTACCGCCAAATTGAAAAATCACAAATTTTCAAAGTTCAAAGTCAGGCACTAAAAACAACTAAAAACATCAATACACTGACGGACTCTATGTAATTGCACTGTTTACGACCATCGTCGGACATGCCCGCATCTGTTTGCTTATATTCCATTGGCGGCATTGGCAGAGCTGGCCCAAGCGTTGGCAAATGATCTGTCGTGGTGTCGGTTTTTCAAGACACATCAAAGGGCGTTGGCTTGGCGCTGGCGGACGTTGGTAGTCACGTCCACACGTTGGCGGCACTGGCCTAGTATGTGAACAGCTGCCGCAGAGATAGTAGGGAGATATTTTAATTATTTAATAAATAAACTTTATTTTATTATTTAATTAATACTAATACTATTAAATATTAAAAATAAAGGTAATATTTAATGAATAAACTGCAGCAGCTGCTACTCTCATGACATCCATGTTGTTGTTCATATTGGCCTGCGTCGAAACAAACTGAACCTTCTTCCAACGTGTGGACAGGTAATCAAATTTCCTTGCCAGCGTGTTGGCCAACGTGTAGAGGAGCCATTACAGATGTTCCGGGTGAGGTACAAAAGCACTGAAAGCTGTGACGAACGTAAAATACTTTATTAGATGCTGTGAAGAACTGTGTCCCTCGAGAGGAACAATTCCAGTGACAGGGTTAAGATGCTTGTCAAATGATACGGATGGACTAGCCCTGCCGTTTGTTTTTGTTGAAGACGAAGTTTGCACCCTCAAAACATGTCATGCGGCCATATCCTAGACGAAATTTATCAGTTCAACAGAGAGTATTTAGTTACAAGCTGACGAGAGCCAGAAGAATGGTAGAATGGTCTTTTGACATTTTAACAAATAAATGGCGTATCTTGCATCGATCATTAGATGTTAACATTGCGTTTTGTGACAAAATAGTAAAAATGTGTTGTATTTTGCACAATTTTGTACGGAAATATGATGGAATATAATTCACAGACGGATTATACAGTGATATTCAAAAGTCCCCTCCCCCCCTCTTATCTTTTTAACGATTATACATAAACTAGTGAAATTTGGTAACTGAATATTAAGGGTTGTAAACTTCCCTACTAGTGATGATAGATGACGTATGCGTCAAAGATGACGTCACAAGGTCATTGTGACCAATAATTTTAAATGGAACCCTATGGCAAGCGACACCTCTTTTAAAAGGTGTCGAAAAAACGTATTCAATGATACTAATATTGTTTGTATTTATGGTAGTTTTGATGGATTAAATCAATAATCAGTAAACTTGGATAATAATTTTAATTACAGATTCAAGAATCAGTACATACTTATAGTAATTGTTCGAAGTGAGCTCCATCTACTTCCTGACAGTAAAACATCCTATTTTGAAACTCTTCTCGTACTTTTTCAAATGTGTCTGCGCAAATAGCCCTACATTCTGTAACAATACGTTGCTTTAAAACATCAATATTGTCAGGCTGAGTGGCGTAAACCTTCGATTTAAGATACTCCCACAGAAACAATCTAAAGGTGTGAGGTCCGGTGATCGAGGCGGCCATTCCATTGAACCTCGTCGTCCAATCCATCTACCAGGATATTCTTCATCCAAATACCGTCTTACTGCACCGTAATAGTGTGGAAGAGCACCATCCTGTTGGAATGTTATTTCCAAAATTTCGAATTCATCTTGATTATCTTCCAAAATTTCAAGGATTAACGGTTCTATTGCATTTTTCAACATCTGCAGATATACCTCACCGGTTAAGTTGGTATTTAAAAAAACAGGCCCAACGATGTAAACTCATTAACTCATACCCCCGACGGCGATCCAAAGCGGCACGGGCCGCGGAGGATCGCCCGACATGACCAAAATCCGGGCGTCGCGCCTTTTGCGACCCCCACGACGAAGGCACCCCCCGGGGGGCGGACGCTGGCGAAAAGAAGCAGAATACCAAGGCGACAAAAAGAAAGAGAAAAAGCCGCGAAGAGTCCCCGCCAGCGGGACTAACGGCGTCAGGACCAGAGGAGGTCGAGCGGAGCGAACCGCTGCCAGTAGCGCGCGGTCTCGTTTGCGGGCGACGTCTTGTCGCCCGCGTTGAGGCCGCGCGAAAGCGGAAGCAAAGCTCGGCCCACCTTAACGACGGTCCAGGTCTACATGATGGGCGAGTAGGGAGCGGTGATCTCGCTCGGCTCGCCATACGAACCCATCGAGGCCATTACGCCAGCCAATGGATATTGGCGCGCGCGCGATGTGGTTTCCCAGTATACCTGCCCAAACATTGACCTTCTCGGGATACTGAGTATGTGTTTCACGAAACATGTGAGGATTTGCGGCACTCCAATATCTCACGTTTTCTGTATTTACATTTCCATTTAGATAGAAAGTACTTTCATCACTAAAACAAATTGTTTTGACATAGTCTGGCTGTTGGTTAATTTTAGTCTCCATATTTTCACAAAATTGCAGTCTTCGGTCTAGATCGTTGTCTGAGAGTTGATGAACCATTTTTAATTTGTATGAGTGAAATTTGTTTTTTTTTCAACACCCTGTGCACTGTACTTTGACTGACTTCACAGGTTGATGCAACTTGAGTTGTTGAAGAAGTAGGATTTACTATTACTTCTGCCAGTATATCAATTTTTTTCTCATCAGAAATTTGTGGTCTGCCAGATCGTTTTGCATCATTAATACTACTCGTTGTTTTAAACTTACGAATAAGCTCTCTCAAATAAATCCTCGAAACTGGGCGATCGGGAAACCTTTCATTAAAAATGCGTTCTGCTGCATGAATATTTTCTCCAGTTTCACTAAGTATTAGGATCGCTGCTACTTTATCACCTAAAACACATACCATTCCTCTTCTTGAAGCACTTAAACGTTCAGCTCACAACAGTTTAACAAATTATTGAATGTACAAATATTTTAAAATTACCTCAAGGTACTAAAACAGTTAAACGTTCGATCAACAATACACAAATTATTAAATGTATAAAAACTTTGACAGCTAAAAAAACATCAAATTGGGGAGACTTGCAAAAACGTCAGATTATTTACTATCCAACTGTCCAGTGGCGGAGCTTGAATTTTAAATTTTATTATTAACTGATTTAATTCATCACAGCTTTGCGGTTTTTGAAAGCCAGTTGTCAAAACTGCCGTAAACAGACACAATATTAGTATCATTGAATAGGTTTTTTCGATACCTTTTAAAAGAGGTGTCGCTTGCCATAGGGTTCCATTTAAAATTATTGGTCACAATGACCTTGTGACGTCATCTTTGACGCATACGTCATCTATCATCACTAGTAGGGAAGTTTACAACCCTTAATATTCAGTTACCAAATTTCACTAGTTTATGTATAATCCTTCCAAAGATACGAGGGGGTAGGGGACTTTTGAATAGCACTGTATATATGTAATCTAAGAAATATGAATCCTACCTCTGCGCGACCTACAAGTAATTGTATTGAGAAACGAGATTATTTTGGAAACTACTTCACTTCTTCCAATGGATCTATTCCTTGGCAATATGATAAAATTTAATTGTTATTTTACGAATAATAATCTATTTAATAAATCTAATCTTACCTTTCATTCTTTTTTCTTCGTTGTTTAGTTCATCCACGGTGGTATAACTTTTTGACATACCTCCTTTCATAAACACATCTTCAAAGTACGATCACTATATGGTTTGAAGTGTTTATTACACAAAGGGGATCTAGCTTGAATTTCGATAATCATATGTTCGACGTCAGTTATCTCGCCTGGAGAGTTTTCTGGAGAAACCTGTGCCAACATGTTTATATGATTCGAGAATGCAACGTCAACTGAGCACTGCCGCACGCGACTTTCTCATCGATTGGCGCGCGAGACCATACAACGTCATATGCTGCAAGTGACTTGCGACAGTCGTGATCGCGGCAAAACGTGACAAATCACAATTTTAAAATCGCCGCGATATTTTGGTCGCATATGCGCGCAACCCATACATTGCATTTATGCGACAAAATTATAGTTCTGTGAAATATCTTAGTGCGCGCCACAGAGGACATTGGTAATCTATGGGTTGGTAATCTGTGGACAAACAAACGTACCAGATACTATTTTTGTTATAGTAATCTTGTATCGTGGTGGGAATATTCTCCCACCACTATATGTAAATATGAAACCGGAATTTGCCCATCGATGGCCTAGCTGCTAATGAAGTGAAATCGCGTCATTTTATTGTTTTGAAATCTGATAAAGATATTTAGTTTTTATCTCACAAGTTTCATACATCATTTTTAATAGCGTTAAACGTGTCGAATTTTGTGCCTGGAAACTATGATTTGCGGACAGCATTAATGTTTTGTTACCATTTGAAGAAAACTGCTGCAGAATGGGATCGAATGCTTGTAGAAGCCTATGGTGAGCATGCTCTTGGTAAATTACAGTGCCTCGAGTGGTTTAAAGACTTTAACGTGAGAAACGAAGAACGTGGAAGACCACCGAAAAAATTTGAAGATAGCGAATTGCAGCATTGTTGGATGAGAAGGACGCTCAAACTTAAGAACTCGCGGGTCAATTAAATGTGACACGAGGAGCCGTCTCCATACATTTGAAAGCCATGAGAAAGATCCAGAATATGTGAAAATTGGTTCCACATGAACCCAATGAAAGATAGCAGGAAAACCGAAAAACCACTTGCAAAATGCTGCTCGCCAGATACAAAAGATACTTGTCAATCGAATTGTGACTGGCAATGAAAAGTGGATATACAGTCACTAATAGTGAAAATCGTCCAGCCCTTTATTTTTGTTTTATAATTAGGTATTACTAATTCCCGGTCCAGTTCAGTATATAGGTATACAGGCTACTACCTGCATATGGATAATCTTTAATAATACATATTATGCATATGGAGTTTTAGTTAAGATATATGCAAAACAATCTACGGGTATGTAAATATCGGGTCACAATAAAACTTCTAAAATCCGGTGATTCCCTCACCGTCATTTGTTTTGCAATGCTGTCAGTGTTGCATAGTATATGTAAACCACTATTTAAATTATTACCAATTTGGTAAAGGCTTCGTAGAATATCCAGGTGAGTTATTTAATCGAGTATTTCATCGTGTCCGAGGGTCATCAGACGCCGGGGTGACGCCATCTTGGGGTTTCATCATCGTCACGTGGTCGAGGCCACGCCGTTGCCGCCAAGGGGCAGCTGCAGCCGTTATCCAGCTATCTACGCCAGTGTTTCAGTGCCAGGAACGAGCTAGAGTGTATCGCCTAGCTTCGCCATCCCCAATTTACTCGGTGAGTTATTTGTGCCTAGAGCTTTACATAATCCATGTTTAATTTTATTCCAGGGTCAGTACTGGGAAGAAGCCCTGCAATTAGGTGCGACATTGCACTAAGTCCCCTAGCACCTACATACAGGGGTTACGACCCCTGGTGACCACCCACCGCTAGTCAATGCGTGCCGTACCGTTCGGATCTATGCTTCTTGGACATGACACGAAACACTGCTCGTACTTGAAGTGGATATCTCTTCCGAGGGGCGCCGGCTAACAGGTATTAGGTCGGGAGGCCGGATCCTCCGAAGCCATCGCTGGATAAGCGCGGGAATCCGCACTACGTTCGAAGACATCCGCGCCAGCCGCGTATTTCGTACGTTTCATAGGTCATCGTAACATCAAGCGACCCCAGGTGCGGTTAACGCTTGGATGGCCGACCTGATCGAACACCAACTCGTCGCTAGTATGCAGACCTGGAGCGGGCGGGTTTTAGGAGCCCCCGACGCTCGCCGCAACCCGGTGTCGACTTCGACGAGGGACATACAAGCCAGCGGGTCCTTCCACCAACCAGGTCGCGGACCGCCACGTCGAGGATATGGGAGGCCTCGATCAGCGCGTCCAGGAGGAATACGCCCAGCGCCGAGGCGCGGCACTTAGCTGGGAGGCCCTCCACGGCGAGGGCGTGAGCTTCCGGAGTTCGCGGATGGCGACTCCCAGGAACCGCGTCGACTCGATCCAGATCGACCAAAATGGGTTAGTACTACCAGTCCCCGCCGCCCGCTGGGACGGGGGAGAGGAGGATCGTCGACATGGCGCTCGAGCAGGGACTCGAGAAAAATTCAGGACTATGGACACCCGGAGAGATGTCATGCACGAGCTGCCGCCACGGACGATCGAAGGATATGATCGTCGACACGGCGCCCATGTGGAGATGCCAATTGGGGAGCCGGTGCCCCTCATTCCCGGGGGCCCCGAGATTTATGAGCTCCCGAGGCGGCGCGTCGAAGAAAATCCACGCCGCCCGGAATTTCATCGAAGGAATGGCCCAGATTTCCCCGGACTACAGGAATTTCACGACGCGGGGCTATGGAGACAGCTCCCCGCAAATCGGGGACAGAGACGTCCCCTGGCGCCCGAGCACTTGCAAATGCCTGACTTCTATAGAAGGAGGTTCGAGATTTACGAGCAGTAACCCCGAGGAGAGTCCCATGGAGATTACGGGCTCTACTACGACGATGGCACCGTGGCTCTAGATCCCATGGCTACGCGCGCCAGAGGCCGCGAAGGAGGTGTACCGCGCGGCAATCGTTCCGCAACGCGCGCCGAAGCCGCCCCCCGAGACACGGCCATGGAGACCATGATTCGGGCGATGGGCGAGCTCATGGCCCAGAGCTGCGCAATGCGGATGGAAACCGCCCTACCGCCACCGGATCTAACATTCCCTGACCGAGACCACGAAGACCCCCAAATCTTCGTCGAAGATTTCGAGGACTACGCCGACGTGGTGCACGTTGGCCCCAAGAGGATGGTCCCCTTCGCCCGGAGCTGCCTGCGAGGGGAAGCAAGACAATGGGCCGAGTCGGCGACGCGCCCCCTTGGAGATTGATCGACGTTCAGGGAATATTTCCTGGACGGATATTTGGTGGAACGTCTCGTAGACGTCACCCAGCGCCTATATGGAGAGGCGCAGAAGGAAAATCAAGGATCACTGGCCTTCATCGCAGGGAAGACACGACTGTTCGATCGTGTGGCCCCCGAGACACCCGAGTGGCAGAGGGTGGCCCTCATACGAGGACAGCTCCTGCCGAGCCTCCGCGTCTAGATACGACGTGGGGCTTGCGAAACAACGAGGGAATTAATTAGCGTCGCAACGGACATCGAGCGTGAGGTCAGCGCCGGGGCATACCGCACGCCGAAGGGCGGCCCTGCCCTGAATAAAATCCCAGAAGAGGGATCCGACGACGACGACGCTGCTTTCTACGCCCCGGCTCCACGTCAAGGAAACCGGCGTCGCGGCGGAAAAGCTGCACGGCGGGAAGACCTGCAGGAGCCCCGACGAAGATCGACGGGTTCGAAGAAACGAATCGTCGCCTCGCCGATATGAGACCCCAAGAAGATATGAAGAGGCGCCGCGACGTATGGGTCGATTGCCGCCACGGGATCGGTAGCCACGTAGACAGGAATCGCCTCGACAACCACCACTGCCACGCAGGGACGTCGTTCCCCACGTGAGAACTGGCGTTGAGATGCCGGGCCAGTGCGAGATGCGCAGCCCGCACCTAGAGGAGATTGGCGTGCCCGCGAGATGCGGTGGAGCGCCGCTACGGAAGGAACGTCGGCGCCTAGAAGAAAAGCGCCGCCGGGAAACGACGATCGGGCCGAGGCCAGGGGCAACCCTCGGACCCGCAACTAAATTAGAGATCAACATCATCGCCGAAGAACTCTGTCACTGGGGGAGCCGCGGTGGAGGGGGTGCTCGACACTTCGAACAAGACGGCTTCAACCGACGTCGTGACACCCCCGGGAAATTTCGCGGGGTCAGAAGAAATGAAGAATCCGGGCGTAGGAACGAAATCGAATGACGATACCCGGGCGCAAGCGAACCATGAACCGGAGGTGGATAATAACCCGAAATTAAATCGCGACTTAATCAAGATGGAGGAAATTACTGGAATCGAAGCGGATCAAGATAATGACCTCGAATTAGATGGAAATAAATTTGGACTTCGACTGAATTTGAGTTTAATTCAATTGAATACAAATCAGGATGATAAACTGGAATCAAATCATCGGAATTTAAATGAAATGGGACTTCAAAATTATATGGAATCGACTTTGATTAAATCGAATTTAATCCAACCGAATATGGAACAGGGAAATGAAACTGGACTTAAATCGAATTTAATTAAAACAAATATGGACCAAGGAAACGAATTCAGACCTCGACATAATACGAATGTAATCGAACCGAATACGAATGAAGATAGAGAAGCTAGACTCAAAAATAAATCGCCTTCAATGGAATCGAATTTAATCCAACCGAATATGGAACAAGAAGTTGACATTGGACTTGGAATTAAATCAAACCTGATCGAACGGAAATTAAGTACCGACCTGGAACCGGTCGATGCCCCGGAACAGGAAGTTCACCGAGAAGTAAATGCACACACCACATCGGAGCAGGTCAACGACCTGTGTGTCTACATTTATGGTGAATTGGAAAGCGAATCAGAGGAGCACAGAGAACTTCGAGGAACGGAACCGGATTTAAGCAATGACTTGGAATTAGACAGTAATATCGAGGAAGAACAATCCACACACATTCCAACTTTAAACAACGGCTTACAGGAAATTGACTCTGGGAAAGTATCTGAACCGACCTACGGAGAAGTTGCCGCTATTAGGGGAGAAACCGTGCCCTGCATCCCACTTGAAACAGAGGGGAAGATAATTAAAGCGTTGGTGGACACCGGCGCTGGCTTAAACCTAATCCGAAGCGATCTGGTACAAGGAGAGCAGTGGGAAACGGCCAGAAAGACATTGCGACTAGCCGCCAGCGGATTCTGCATGCAAGCAAGGGGTGAATATCACGTACATGCGCAAGTCGACGGTGAGCATGTACGTGGTGGACAACCTACTCGAAGAAGTCATCCTTGGATAGCCGTTTCTACAAGAAGAGGACGTCGTGATGGATTGGAAAAGAAGAACTATCGCATTCGGAACTGACAGAAGAAGAACCGTACACTGAGACGACCCGAAGGGCCAGGTGAAACCCGCCCTCACACCAGAAGAATTATACGGACACATATGCGACAAAGTACTCGACGAGCACCGGACCGAATACCTCGAGAAAATCTTGAAATACTCCGACGTGGTTCTCCGAAGAACCACGACCAGCGACGGTGTTATCTACGCAGCACAGCATCGTTATATGCGATACCATGCCCGTGCGGGTCCCACCGTATCGGTGTAGCGAAGAGAAGAAACGCGTAATCAACACGCACTACCAGAAGATGCTGGCCCAAGGAGTTATTTGCCGATCACGTTCAGAATATAACTCCCCAGTCGTGTTGGTAAAGAAGAAGGGCGATAAGGAGCTACGATTCTGCGTGGATTACCGTCAAATCAACGCAGAAACAGAAGCAGAAGTTGGGACCCTGCCGCAAATCTTCGACACGATCCGCGAGTTGGGAGATGCGCAGTACTCTTCGACGCTTGACTTGAAGGCCGTGTACTGGCAAGTACCGATGGCCGAGGATAGCAAAAAGTACACTGCCTTCTCAACTCCCGACGGGACCCAATATGAATTTGAGGTCATGCCATTCGGATTAACCGGAGCCCCCGGAACTTTTCAGAAAATGATGGCTGAAATCCTCGAGGGATACTTGCATCAATTCGTCAAAGTCTACCTGGATGATATCGTCGTATACAGCAAAAACTACAACGAACATATGTACCATCTCAGCGGTGTTTTGGAGAGACTCCGTCTAAACGTTCTCCACGTGTCTCCGGGGAAATGTAAATTTGGCGCCCGCCAAATTAACTATCTGAGGCACACGATTACGTCCGAGCGTAATGAACCGCAGAGCCACTACCTGGAGAAAACTAGGGAATACCCAGTACCGAAGACCATTCGAGAACTGCGAGCGTTCCTAGGCACGACTGGATGGCTACAAGAATACGTGCCTAGATTCGCGGAAATCGCAGCGCCACTCACCGATGTACTGGAAGGAGGCCGCGGAATGCGATGGAGGACGCGACAACAGATCGCCTTCGAGGAGCTGAAGGAAGCGGTGGCCAATCACGCCGAACTGCACCGTCCGCTGCCAGGCGTGGAATTTTGCCTGCAGACCGACGCCAGCTGCATCGGCATAGGAGCCGTATTATTCCAGCGCGACCCTGAAGATACGACGAAACGTCGCCTCATCGCCTGTGCTTCAGCGAAACTGACGAAGACGAAAACCCGCTACCACGTCATCGAACAGGAAGTCCTCGTGGTGGTATGGGGGGGTGAAGAAATTCCGTCAGTTCTTAGAAGATACACATTTCACGCTCTACACGGACAGTAGAGCTCTCCTATGGCTTAACAAATGCAAAGACGAGATGTCGAGACTGATGCGATGCTTCAAGCCTTCAACTTTACCGTCGAACACGTTCCAGAAAAGACCAATGAGCTACCGGACTTTTTGTCACGACATCCACAACCGGGAGATCGTCCGGAAGAACCCGAAGTGGACGATCGCGCATACCTCGCGGTCCACATGCTCCAAGATAGCGACGACGAGGAAGCCCTCGACGAACCGGAGGCAAGTACCTGCGCACCGAGGGAAATAAATATAGCACAACCGGAAGAAAATATCGAGTCATCGGAAGAACAAGACAGCGAAGGCGAGTCAAGGGGGCAGGAGAACTCAGAGGAAGCAGCGGAAGAGCTGCCCCCGTGACCTCTCTTTGACCTTGTCCGCGAAGAGCAGCTACAGGATCAAGCGTGCCGCAAAGAACGGAAACGTCTTCAGCACGTACTCCGCGAACAGCCGGAACCCGGAGCACACGACCCTCGTGTGCTCTTTCACCTCTTAGCCAACGGTGTAATATGGAAACACGTGGATGGAGATAGACGGGGGTTAGTCGTGCCGCTACATATGAGGGATCGCGTGATGGAAGAATACCACGACTCCCCACTAGCCGCGCATCCAGGCCAGAGCGAGACGCTCCTCGCGATCCGGCGGATGTATGATTGGCGAGGCATGGAACGCGATGTACGATGTCACGTGAAAGGCTGCTTGGTGCGCGCCTTGACGAAGGCTCACCGGCAAGATGCTGCGCCGTTACGACCGCGAATCCCAGACATGCCGTGGAAGACCGTCAGCCTGGACGTATTTGGACCTTACCCTAGGACGAAGCAAGGAAACGAGTTTATCATCGTACTCGTGGATTTATTTTCGAAATGGGTCGAGGCGAAAGCAACGCCCCACGTGCGGCAGGCCGTGATCCTCAGGTTTCTGGGAGAAGTAACCGCGAGGTGGGGATACCCAGCGTCTATCATCACGGACAACGGTACGCCTTTTCGGCGCCGATATTGGGAACGTTACCTCGCAGCCCGCCATATCGAACACTACACCGCTCCCATATACCACCAGCAAGCGAACCCGGTGGAACGACGGGTTCAGGAATTAAAGAAAATCCTACGTACAAAGGAAGCCGCGACGAAGAAATGGGATCAGCTGCTGCCAGAAGCCCTGTTCTCCCTCCGGAATCGCACCAGCGCTGCGACAGGACAATTGCCAGCCGAAATCCTCCTTGGAGCAACCTTGCCTAGGCCGGGGGAATGGACGGTACCGCTGAAAGTGCGACCGCTTCCCGACCGGACCGCGCAAGCCAGAAGACAACGGGTTCAACGCGCCCGGTATCGTCAGGTCATCTACATCCGGAACATGTTTCCAGAACACCGACAGGCCGGTGTGACCTTCGACCCAGGAGAACGCGTCATGGTTAGGGAGTTCCGCCGAGACGGGAATCCGTTCCAGGCCAAACGGACGGGCCCTCACGAAGTCATCACCCGCCACGGCAACAACACATACACCATGGAGCGACATGGAGTACACGTGAAAGTCCACATCGATGACCTTCAGCCCCAACCACTGGAATACCAGTAGCGGACTCGTTGAGGATCGGAACACCCGCGGACCGCCGTTGCGCCCACGACCGCGAGCCAGCGGGGCCCCTCTCCGGAAGAAAGAAGATAGAAGAAGGAGCGAGCTATCGCGATCCGTTAGCCACGCTTGCCACAGCCCAACCATACGCCGGGGCGTGTGTTGTTCGGACACCGCGCAACGAGGACAGGTAACCACGAGCGCGCCGCCTTCACAGCCCAATAGGCCGAGGCGTCGTGTATGAACGTTGAATGCAATGTTGTATTGCAATTTTTTAATAAATTGCTTGATTTGGCGGAAAAAGTAAATATCACAAGGTGGGAAAATTGTTGTGTGTGGTAGGATAATTTCTATAGCAGCTGTGCAAACACCTTCCTCATTGGTGCACATTCTTTTATTGTAGAAACATCATTTTGACCGCCCCAAAAGTTAGCACTGAGCAGGAAATCATTCCTACTTGTATATGATTTAACGACGTTTGTCAAAAATTCGTTAAAATGAGCTTTGGTCAACTTGCCTGATATTGAAACTGCCACATACACATTATTGAATTTCCGGGAAAGTTCCCAGATTTGTTCCAATATGCGTGGTCCAAAAGCACCTTGAAGTTCTTGCATACACAAATAAACTTGTCGTAGGACGGTTCCAGCGGCAGTTATGGCGTACTGAACGGTATATTAGTGAGTGACCTTGTTGAAGTTACCAAGAAAACTGTTAGTAACTTTTTCACCTTGAAAAGATCCCGTCTTATTTATAGGAATTCGGTATTCGCACCCTGTTTGATCTGTGCTAATCACAAATTCAGTCATAAACGCGAATCGAGACAGCCATACGATTTTGAAATGTTGTAGAGGCTCTTTGTATTTCTTCAACATCCAACGCTGAACTCGATTTTATAAAGCACGTTACTTTTCTTTGTCTTTAATTTTGTCTTTACATTTTTTTCAGTTGCTAGCGGAAAAGTAGTGTGCTTTCTGTCATGATAGTAAGCTCACTTTTCTTGTGAGCTTATAAGGGAGAGTGACGGAACGGTGCACGGCGGGTAATTTTGCGCACTAAAGTATTTCAAATAATGCGGCTAATTTTGGAGTCCCAATGGTGCTGCTCTCTCTGACTTGTGTTGTAAATTATTTACTTTATGGTTCGCGTTAGTCTCGTACACGTGAAAGCAGTGACCGGCGTTTATCGAAATTTGTGTTTGTTTTTATAATTTCCAGGCGTTATAAAACAAGACGATAAGTCTACAAATCTTATCTAATTGTTTTGTACTGACAATTTGCTGGAAACGTATTGTTTTGTGCAAACTTTAGCTCATTAATTTGTCTAGTTACTCCATTCCCTTTTTTTCTATAATGAGGTTAGTACGTCAAATACGTAGGGGGTAATGGTGCGCATGATTACCTCACACATAATATTTTGTTTTACTGTTTCAGATGCCAAGGAATTACACTCAAAAAACTTCAATTCTTTCTTACACGCCTGAAGATTTCGCCAATGCCATAAATGCAGTTAGAAATGAAGGCAAAAAGCAAAGGAAAGCAGCTAGGTGTTTCAATATTCCTGAATCAACCTTACGAAAGAAACTGTTGGAACAGTCACTTATCGCACCACGTAGGATGTAAGGCTGTTTTTACCGCGGAAATAGAACTAGAATTACGAGATTATATTATTATGCTGGCAAAATTGTTTTATGGTGTAATACCTAGAGGACTTCGACAAATAGCATTTAGATATGCTGAAGAGAATGACATTGCCACAATTTTAATAGAGCAAACGGTTTAGTTGGCAAAGACTGGCTTTATGGTTTTTTAAAAAGAACTCCTGAGATAACGTTAAAACAACCTAAAGGAACCAGTCTAAATAGGATTGCCTCATTTAATAAAGACTCAGTTCAGATATTTTATTCTAATCTACAGACTCTTATGGAAAAGTTATGCCCGCCCATGCTGATTTAACCTAGACAAAGAATGCTGCTCACTCTTCAAAAAAATGGACCGATCGGGGCGTTGTACAAATGTTCAAAAAACGGATGGATCAATACTGAACTTTTGATTGGATGGCTGGCCCATTTTGAAAAATATGTAAAACCTACTGCAACTGATCCTGTCCTAAGTCTAGACAATCATGCCAGCTATATCTCAATTCCAGCATATGACTTTAGTAACCAAAATAATATTCATATGGTATCCCTTCCGCCACATACTTCAGATCATCTGCAGCCATTGGATTTGACCTTTTTCAGTCCTCTAAAGAACGCTCTCTTTAGGGAATATAACCTTTACTTGACCATCACATGCCATCAAAAAATTACCGAGTATGATGTAGTTGAACTTCTAAACAAAGCTTTCATGAAAGTAGCTACAATAGAGAAGGCAGTTTCTGGCTTTCGCACTTCTGGAATATTTCCACTTGATCCAGATAAATTTCATGAAGATGATTTTGCGCCTGCGAACGAAGTTAGTGGTAATAGAAGGAACATTGGAACCATATACCACTCCTACAACACCTGAACCAAATAGTGAAGCCACAGTTGCGGCTCTTGCTCTACTACTTTTGCCTCCTGATCAAAACCCTCAGCCATCTACAATAAAGATAACTCCTTTTTTGCTTTAGCTCCAATACTAAAGAGAAAAGTTAAAAGCGAATTAAAAAGAAAGTTTCGTGATAAGCAACAGTCAGAAATACTTACAAGCACACCTATCAGAGAGAAATTGGAGGCACTCCAAGAAAAGAAAATATTAAGAGAAGAAAGAAACAAGAACAAGAAAGAACAGTCAGAAAAGGAACTGTTCGCAGATGTTTTGACAATGGTTGTCCAGATAGAAAGAAAGATACATGTTCAAAGTGAAATAACCAGCACTAATTTTAACGTTTTTGAACAGCTGCTAAATGCAATACACTTATTACAGGAGTTATCTTGCCTTAAGTGCGCACCATTCCCCCACTCTCCCTTACTAGATGAACTTTCTCCATCCGATTCGAATATTAATCTTCTGCTTCGAAAGACAGCACGTCGCAAACCTTGAACAAGTATTCCTGGATCAATTTCTTCACATAAATGACAATTTTATCGCCGATTAACTGCAACCTTTCAGAAAAATGAATCTTGGAACTGTTCACGTCCTCAAAAACAAACAAGAAACAACAGGACAGTTGTTTCCTTCGTATTATTATTAGGTATTTGTATACATTCATATCTTATCTGTACTTCGACACGGAATACATTTTGACGAAAAAACAATATTCTTCTTTTTTTGAGGGAAAATTGTATACTGGTGGTTTTTTGGCACGAGAAACACAAATCTGATATCACCTTCTTGATTAAACGCACCCTTTGCTGCAATATAGCCGCTTAACGCTACTTACGTAAGCCTCATGTTAAATACCTCGTTCTGGCTTTCGTAGGGCATATTTTGATAAACCTCTATACCCTGTCTGATATTTTTTAATGCAAAAAAATCCCTGAAAATTTCATTAAAATCTATTCAGGGAAATAGGAGCAGTACCTGTTTCGAGAACGTATTCATCATTATCTGCATATGTTATATGCAGAAACAAGAGAATAAAGATAATTCTTACCCCTTCTTGGTCTACCATGTTCTGTGTAAAGGTATTGATAGAAGACAGAACATTCACGACACATTGTATATGTTAAATATATGGTAAGCTATATTATAAGGGTAAACGCTATAATCGTTTAAGGACAGGCGACCCCCACAAAAAAATTCATATTTCAATAGAGTGGTATATTAATGTTTACATACTTCATAAATACACAATCAATTCTCTTTGAGACTTGAGAATTTATATTAATTTATTTAGAAAAATTCAGTCACATATTAAAGAAAAATACAGTTCCATAAACATGATTTCATTGCTTTATTTAAAAGTTACTATTTAATAAAATTTCTGCTACAAATTGAATGTATTTTACAATTTATAGATAGTACAACTCAAAATTTAATAAATAAATAAAAAACATTTAATACAATTAAAAGTTCAGTAAACAATAATGAGGACATTAAAAAAAAATAAATACATAATACACATAATTGTGCTTAACGACCAGATACCAGATCAACCATCCATTCTAGTATCTAGGCAGATACCACATCATAAATAATAATATAAGGTAATATTTTAGTCATCCTAACCAGACCACAGTGACACCCGATTGCTATAAAGACATTGCCGCATTAACAGAAACGAGTTATATAAATTTAGTGTGTTACTAAACTATTTTAATACATTTTGTATATTCATGTACCATTTCTTTTAAGATGTGATCATGACGAAGGTGACTGTTTTAATTTTACAAGGAAAATGAAACACTAGAACTGAAATTCTATAATAATTTCATAATTCATGGTATCCACTATTATTCAGACATTCAAATAATTTACTTTCATATATAAAATATAAATATAATTGGATTTTTTAATAAATAAATTCGACATAGTGTAGTCTAACTCACATCAAATTTATACATGAAAAACGATGTTACAGCAATTAATTCATATCACTACAGGCTGTTATACATTCCTCCTCATCACTATAGTCATCAATACTATAGTAATGATTCTTTGACGATGAAGATGGAGAAGGTGAGTCATATCGAGGATTCTTTCTTGGTGGAACTCCATCTTCTGCAAAATCAAAATCACCATTACTCGATGTAGGACTTCCTGGAGGGTACGGTGACAGAGGAGGGCTCAGTGCACTTAATATTTTACCTTTACTCTCATTCCAAATATTTGAAAGTCTTTCCCTCCCAAAAAGTAATAAGAAGTTTTCAATAAATTCTCTAGACTTTTCCTCCCACTTGGCAATCATATCGTCTTTTCTTTCACCAATTGTATCCATAACCCTTCTTCCTTTATCTTTAAGTTCGTGCATTTTATTTTGTAGCCTAATTTTTTTCTCACTAAGATAGGATATATTTAGATCCTTAGCCGAATATCCCCTAGCTAAATTTCGTCTAACATAAATATCATAGTCTCTCACAATACGTGCAACTATATCAGAGGTAGAAACGCCTTCGGTACGTTCTGTTGCTACAAACATACCCTTCGCTTTCCATGGAGCATAAATGTCATTACTGTCATCAGAACCATAGGGAATGTCATCATGTGCAATGAAGTCAATTTTATGTTTAGCCACATATTCATCATCCAATTCCCATGGTGCATCACGAACAATTTCGTCAACGTACCTACAATGCCTAAGAGCCTCATACCTTTCATTTTCATTCATCACTGTTCTTCCTTTCTTACTATGTGTTAAGGCATCACTACACACTGAAAATATTACTTGTGTTAATGACTACATTAATAAATATCAAAACATAAAATACAGTGAAATTCAGTTTGGAAACAAAAAGGTGATATATTTTTAATTTGTATAAACTGATAAAACTAAATGAAAATACTGTTCAAGGGATATTTTCTTTTAGTTGCTAAACATGTCTATAAAAAAATAATTTTTTTAAATTATTCTACTAAATTCATTACTATATAGAATGTGATTTATGAAACAGTTGCATTGATAAAGGTATTGCTTTTTGAAACAGTTTAAGATTTGGATTATTTAGTTTATTAATGATAATTAGTGACAGCTGATAAAATTTAAAGTAATCATATGATCCCTTGTACTTGATTACCTTACATATATACTTAATGTGTTGACATGATTTTAATAAATATGGTATGTCATATTTATTGTAATATGATAGCCGCTGATCACTCACTGATAATAACTCTGATATTAATATAAATCACTAATTTAATAATCAGTGTATTAACATATACTAAGGGGACACAAAGGCTTGCTCCTTTTTTAATTTCTGCAATAAAGCATTCCTATAATGCAAAAATGTAATAGATATGATAGATTGTAAAGATTTTAGATATGAAAATTGTAAAGCAACGTTGAAAAGCCACAGTTAATTACGTTAAAAAAATCTAATTCTTCTCACAAAACAAATATCTCTTCTGGATTTGAGAAGTATTTATGATTATTATGTATGGTACATAACGAAATTACTTTTATTTATGCAAATATGTTTTTACTGAATTTCTTCGGAAGTCATTGTTAATAGTGAACAACTCCCAATATGATAATAGCTTACTAACCTCCAACTATTAAGTAAACATTGGGAAACACATTTTTTGCTTGTAAAAGCTGTCTTGCATGACCTTGGTGGAATAAATCGTATATACCATCTGCATAAACTCTAACAGGACGGGGAGCTCTACCACTTCGGGCCATTTCATAACTAATTTTTTGGGAATACTCACATAACTCACGATTTCGAATTGCATCTATATCATCACTGAATGGAGCTTCTTTACATATAGACTATAAAAGAAAAAAAGTTAAAGATTAGCTATTTAAATTAACTAAATACATATATTTTACAAAATATTTTAGTCGTTCATAACTATTAAGTCCAACTGTATGGACATTTTATCTTTAAAGAATTTGTTACGTTAAGTAATAACTAACATCATTAGTTTTATTTTAAAAAATCTATTGCAAATGTTCACAATTAAAAAAAGTTTTACATATTTAAAACAAAAAAATACTTAAATAAGCTATTAAACACGATTACATTATTTTCCTCCGTTTGATAACGACTAGTCAACCAATAACTATTCTGAGAAAAGCTTATCTATATAATATACAGAAACATAAAAGAAAAATGACTGCATTTGTACACAGATCATATCGGAACCCATAGAAATATAGATCTAATATGTTAAAGTTATAGTATTTTGGACAGTCTCTTGTTATATTTGTTAACCTGAGACCTGGAGCTTAACGCATTCATTAAATGAAGAAACTAATCTACATCCAAGTTAAAGAAGTTTTTATGTTTAAATATAAAATGTTAGCACTTAACGGCTAATTATAGCGATCGAATACTGATTTTTGTTAATAATGTTCTCGTAGAATATAGTATCCAACAACATAATTATTATCATTAACATCAAAAAATTAAATTTTATATTCTGATGTAAATATGTGTGTAGATATATCAGAATAACAATAGAAACATTATTTATAAGATAATTAAACATACCCATTTGGAATTACTTTAATTTGATTTAATTTTTTAAAATTATTACACATACTATATGATACAGATTTAGACAAACAGAAACTTGCAAGGATATTGTATTATTTATTTTAATTATTTCAAAATTATTTAATCAGCTCTACATACTAAATAGTGTACACAATAAAAATAAATAAAAGTTGATTGGTTATCTACTACACCCGAGAATGGGAACTTTCTATTTATTTCCTAATTAGAGTTGAACAGACGTTAGAAAGTAATATTTACAAAGTGCAACTAATTTCTAAAATAAATCAGCTTATGATGTTAATTAATTATTTATTTAGTACATATGTGGCAACTAAATGCGATATAACAAGTATTTGAAAATAAAACTACTTAAATATTTGTACTATTTAGTATAAATAGTTTTCATTAAAAATACCAATTAAAATACAAATAATGTTTTTCCATGTCATAATGATCATCAATTCAATTGAGCCTTACGAGATCCATATCTGTAGCTATTTTGCTCTTACATTGCCAATAATACCTGCAACATCACTAATATTTTTTAAATAGTAATTCCCATTGATGATTTAAGAGACATAAAACTAGGTCATTATAAAATTATACCTCTAACCAATATTGATATATTGATATCAGATAAATAAAATTTGAAAAAAAACTTGTCAAATCTTGCAATGCTGTTATAACTTGCTATATCTAGCTATCTGACACATAGTCTATCGAAACAACCCTGAAAATGTAGAAATGTTTATTTCAGTAAGCAGAAAGGCTACTTAATTCACCAAAGTTAGTTTTCAAATATTTGAACTGTTTCATTTTCATATGTACCTATGTATTTTTACATACATACAATATTATTATCTATGTATGTATATGTTCTCACTCTCTCTAATTTATGTATGTTTTTCAGATTTAATATCAACCCTTGAGAATCCTTCATAAATTAGTATAACATTACATAGAAGTGTCATTAGATCTTAGTAACTGTAATTATTTTTTTATAATATAGAAAATAAACTCATACTTTTAATGTATGTTAACAGTTTCTTTATTGCAATTTTATCATTCCCTATAGAATCACTGATATTTCCTGACATATTTAGTAACTGTTTACACTGCGTACATTTCTATTACAGCGGTCTACACTGATTACATTGCACAATAATATATTTCACGGTTTGTAATTATTTAATTGTTGAAATGTAGAGGTAATTCCGTAATTGCCCTCCAACGAAGTGCTTAATATATTATTAAACCGGGATATTATACAAAACTAGATATTCTTATAAAAAATATCGTTTCATAAAATGAATACAAAAAATATACTAACCAATTTCATTTCTGATATACAACACGCTCACGTAGTGGTCTCAAATTCGTGCACACCACTAAAAAGTATCTCTTGCTGGTAAGCATCAATTTACAATTGAAATGAATTATTTAATTGAAACATCATACCACTCTTTCAGTTCATGACTTAAAACCTTTAAGAATGACGTTTAATACCGTCAAACTTAATTAAAATGTTTTATTTCAATCATGTGTGTCGACATATTTTGATGAACTAGTTCACGTTCTAAAACAGTAACATCCCAAAGTGCATATTTTGCATTTTTATGTTTATAAATGTAAGAGTGTCATCAACATTATTATTTTAATTATCATTAATTAGGGAGCTGTGAATTAATTCTAGTAGTGTTGCCGAGTTAGTTTGAAATAAATACCAGGAGTGGAGATACTTGCACATCTAATCAATTTAAACACGTAGAAATATTTTGTAATAAACAGCTACTTTTATTGAAATTCTCTGTTGCTAGAAATAGGTACTATTAATTTATTTGCTCTATTCGTTATATAAAATACATGAGTGCACCAGAACATTGTTTTTGTCTTAATTTTATTTTACATTAATTTTTATAGGAATGTTTAATAAAATCGGAATATATTGGAAGGTACCACACCACTAAATACTTACTTACACACAGACTATGGTATATTATAAATTAACGCAATATTATCTATTATTTGTTGAGATCGGATAAGGAAAGTTTTATTGTCCAGTCAAAATGACAGTAAATAAGTTTTAGTCAATCAAAGTTCTTTTTGCAGTAAGTTGGTAATGTTGACTATGGCATAGGATAATGTATAGGATGGTACCACGTATTATCCCATTATATACCATGCCATAGTTTTACATTATTAAATATTACAAATTACATATTCATTTATTTACAATTTTTAACCAAAGTGCCGAAAGCTGAACATAAATAAAACACGATTATAAATCACTTTAAACTGTTACAACAGATGTACAACACTAATATGTAAAATAATATTTAATTCCATTTGATTCCATAGCAAGACATCATCTTTATTTTAACGGCCACTGCACTGAAAACAAAAATATCTTGCAAACGCTATTCTTTTTACCATCATATCGATTAGGAATCGATAAGGGACACTGCAGCAAATTCCAAGAAAGCCACAGTTAAGTATAACCGTCATAATAATAATTTAATCAAGGTGAAAAGTTGATATTGCGTGAGTTTTAACAGGTGATGAAAAATTTATGGCGCCGTACTTTAGATATGTACATATGAGTAGTATCAGTAATATGAAGTTATATGGTGCCACTTAATGAGAACGAATTACATTATACGAAATATCGCAAATGACTATGATGATTGATAATTTGTTATACATACATTTTATACAATATATTATACAAAATTACTTATGATTAAGATTGTTAAAATTCAGCATTTTATTCTATACACCTTACATTGATGTATATTTTTCACATATTTTCTTCGTTGTTTTACACTACATTTATAATTTACGTTTGTAGCTAGCTAAATAAAGACTGATTTTGAAACTGAGCTAATCATGAGAATAATCACTACTTGGGGTTTACAGAGGTCAAACCACAAAGCATACCTTTACTTAATTTGAGAATACAGCCAGTATTTATGTTTGGACAATTTCTGAGAACACTTCCTATACATATCGGTAATGGCAAGTATAATTTTTATGCGTGTTTCACGAAAATTGTGATGTTTCACGAAACTGACTCGGTAACTTATAAAAAAGATACTGGTAGACCAAGAGCTATAAAACCGTTAAAATGTCTGTTAAGAAATTGGGCTTTTTCATAGAATATGCCGACTGATTGAAAAATATCGGACATGCATCATATCAAACCCCTTTGCTAGCAGACTATCCCAGACGTCTTGCATACTGGCAGTGGTTTGTTAATAGTTTAATGAATGATCTGCTAAACTGAACACTTATTTTTTTGACGAAGCATGGTTTTAATTTACATTCTTATTCTTTTATTCCTATTTTCTTATTAGGGATTTATAAAATCCCAAAATCTGCAAATGCGGACCACATTCCATATATTTTTGTTGAATCGTCATAAAATTGGTATTTGTATGGCAGTTTGCCATCTAAATTTTAGATAGCAGGATGACAAAAGATTATAAATTTTTTACGATTTTTTTACCGGCTGATAAGTTTCTATATACCTACCTACAAGATGAGTTTTCGTCGAGATCCGTTTGCTCGATCATTAGAAATTGTGCAGTTTCTTAAAACAATATTTAGGTTTTCAGAACTGCTCTAGCTAATTTGTAAGAGGTGTAACAAATATTTGTTGAAAAAATGTGCTATGTTGCAAAATGGTTTTGATAAGAGGAGGCGCGTAAATATGTGCATTAAAGAAGGCGAAGGACATTTCCACTGTTACTTTATCTTTTCTTTTTTTTTTTTTTTGTTAATAAAAACGTTATTAGTAGTTGGTTTTAATTTTAAAACCTGCACATTCTTTTATCTCTAGAATTAATAACACATTGGGCCGTTAGTGATGATGTCAGTGTAGCGCCATAACTTGACAATTGTTTTAAAATGATAATATAAGCTAACGAAATTTTGGCTAGTCCAGATATTGAAAACACGCGCTATGACGTGTTTCGGCATTTTGTGTCTCAGATGATATATTACAATAATACGTTAGTCTATTTAAAATCATGTAATATATTTCTATAACATATGATAACACGTATTAACCATTTGCCCTTACCTTAGACCGAACGGTACAATAAGACATGTTGAGATGTTTGTTGGTATCGAGATTATTTCTTATTCATACACATAAGATAAACTTACATTAGAAATATTTTATGCATAAACGTCTTTGATCCAGTTAATACCTAGTTTGCTATTGGAATATTTATAATGTTTTTATTAAAACAGTAACAATATTACTGGCATTTTAACTGCATTCAATACTACATATTACATAATATGTAGGATTGAATGGAACATATGGTACAATGTACTCAATAACAGTTTCAAAAAATTATTATTCGTACATAGAACAAATGTATATACGTTTGTACGTACCAGAGTTTAAATTTAGTTATTTTTTATTTTAGTTGAACAAGATTACCAGTTACTGATCCAGTTAGATTTATTAAATACTACAACAGTGTCGTTGGACGGCTTTAGTCAAGGTTGATTTTAGTCTGTAGGTTTCAGCCATATGTATCCCAGGTCGTTCATTATAGTTAATTTTGTCTTAATAGGAAGGTGATGAGATGAGAGACTGTATTCCTTCAATATGCAACATGTTTGTCTTTTCGCATATTGCATAAACGACTGATAACGAATGGAAGATTATTACTGGAAAAAATCTATAGTAGTTTAAATAAAAATAAAAAAAACAGCAGTAGATTAAGTATTTGTATCGAAACCAACAATTTAAGTGAATTTGTATATTTTCGCCCAGTACTGACACCGTCAATCGTCAATATTAATAGTGAAAAGCAAAACAATTGAGTAACACGCAAAGTTGTAGGTAAACAACGCTCTTGATAAATATAAGAAAAAACTCATGGTAAGGCAAGCGAAACATCCATTTCGCCAAGCAAGCTGCCATAATCAGATCATTAAAAGCTCCTTCCTAGCTCCTTCTCAAAATGAATGGTTCAGTTGTGTGTGGAACTTATCTGCACATACTTGTACGTAATTCTTATAATAGTTATTGAGATTCCTTAACATCTAAATTTAACCACTGAATATCTCATAGCCAAAATACTCAATTATTATGACCAAAAAATTGTGACCGTCGACGTTTATAGTAAATTAATTAATACAAGAATAAATAGAAGAAATTGAAAAATTTGGTTGCTTCCAAGTTTATATAACCGTGGGAAAAGATATCTAATATTAACTATTTATAGATAAGTGTGATCCTTGTAGTAAATTTGATTAAAATGAGAAATCGAGACTACATATATTTTGACATGACATAACCAAATGTTCATAACCTTGCTGTAGATTTATATTGAGTAATTAAACATTCGTCGATCGCATTTAATAAGAATACATCGAAATGGAATTTCGGTTTCCAAAATATGAACGAAACAAAGATTGTCAAGATTGTACCCATAGGAATTAACAAGTTTATTTTTTTGGGAACTTCAATCTCCAATACACTTATTTATTGCTGGACTCAATGATCTAATTTAAAAGTATAATTGTATATATTACTGTATCAAAATACAAATATCAAATATGAGCTTTAAATGAGTTTTAAACTTAAATTACTTGAAAATGGATATTACTTTGGCCAGCAAGGAGACCATTTCTGCATAATCATGGAATAATTATAATTAACAGTCATTTAAAAGAATAACAAAACATATACAAATGCAAGTGATAACATAACACAATACCACATAACGTGATTTAAATTAAGCAAACCATTTTGCAGGTATCGCAGAAAAGGTACATATTGCCTTAAAATGCATACATTTTCCATGAGGAATGTTTGCTATTTATTAACTTTAGAAAGTTGGTCGTTAGTCACAATTATTTGGCTTTATCAATTTCTCGGAACTGATAAAGCCAAAAATAAATAAAGAAATAAACGACCATTAGAAACACCCCTCAGGTGACAGTATTCCATTTTATCGTTGAATTGTAAATAACTATTTATTTTCTAACATTCAGCGAAAGAAAATATACTCCCTCTTATGTCAAATCTACATTCATTACTTTTTCTCATATACTAATTTACTGATTAATTTCACAATATTTTCCTCTTTGGAGTTTGTTTTAGATAAATATTTTACTCTCTGGAGATTTTGCCATGAATCTTATTTTCATACAGTATGTATTTTTTTTGTTCCACATACTTTGTATGTAATAGTATCTCTATTTCACATGAATGAACCTTAATGATTAATTAAATTAAATTTAACCAGGCATAACTTTGTTGACAGGATTTTCACTAAAATTAAATTTGAAGCTTCGACTATATACTATTAACTGTGGAAATAAATCATTTAGATTTATAATTTTAAGGTGATTTGTTGGCAATGGCATAAAATTTTTTTTTTTGTCATGAATAATTACAAAATATCTAGCTTAATACCTCTGTCGTTTCAAAGTCAAATTATAATTTTAAATGTATATGATATTAATAAAATGCATATAGAAAATTAAAACGATAAAAATTCCATTAAATAAAAGTTGATATAAAAATGAGCGTACATGTCTATGAAGTTATTTTTTTTCGTTCGTTGATATGAGTTAATTAAAAAGTATTACGTAGAAGGTTAAATTCGTTAATTGTGATGCACTATTTTGTTGGCTCATAATTTATTTTTCTACGACGCGACGTAATGAAATGAATTCATTTGCGTCATCTCACGTAAAATTTAGAAAGTGTAACTTTTATTATCAAAATAATTTTTTTTAGATTTTCTACTCGATTTGACGTGTGGATATGATAAAACATAATGACTTTATTGATGTTTTAAATTTTTTCCCCAATTTAAGGGAAATTATTTTCTTAATGAAACACTTCGGCACACGTCTATGTTATTTAACTTAAAACGTTATTAAATAAAGTTTTAACACCTTAAAACGGACTTTTCCGCACGTAGAACATCTCTATCTCGAAATTGAGTGGTCGAGAAAAAATAAACCAACACATAAATGTAGAATATGTGTTTTGTGCGACAGTTTTGCTTTTTTCAGATAGTCCACCATCGTGCTTTCTCATGACCCATGGACAGGGTGGGGTGCGTCCTATCTACCTTAAAATCAATAGATGTCATCTGGTAGACGTCCATAATCAGAATCAGTCGAAACCCGATCGATCGGACACAATTTGAGTGATCGTCCTAATAAAAAAAAAATTTCTCAAATAGTCCACCATTGTACTTTCTCATGGCCCATGTATATGGTAGAGCGTGTTCTATCCACCTCAAAATCAATAGATGTCGTCTAAGAGACATCCCCAATTAGAATCAGTCAAAACCCGATCGATCCGACACAATTTAGTTGAGTTATCGAAGACTAAATGCCGACGACACACAGCAAAAAAATTTTAAAAACCATTTTTTTTTGTTTTTAGGCCGAAAAACGAAAAATAAACCCAAAAAAAAATTAGCTTTTTCAATTTTTCTTTACACGATTACATTACTTTTCCGCGTATAGTAAAATGCGGAAAAGTAATAAAATACATAATAATGCGGAAAATAATCCTGTGGAAACAATTTTGCCCATGAAAGTAATTTTGTCAGTTAATTTTGTAAGCATCATGACCGAAAACATCGTTAAATCAATAATCTCGCGTTTTGTTTAATGTTTATTTCCGCAGAATCAGAAAAATTGCGATGTATAACATATTAATTTTTGTGATTCTGCGGAAATAAATCTAACTAAACGAACTTCTAAAAACTAAATTTAAGTCGATTTCTACAAATTAAAACTGAGAAAAGCCAATCTGAATTTCTTATTGATAGAGTCTAAGTGGTAATACATGTAAAAGAGAAAAGAATAAAGATGAAGAAATAGGAAAATAGACAAACTACAAAGCTTATTTAAATAAAATATTATTCACACTTAATTTATACAAATTAATATATGTATGGTATATAAAATATATTAATTTTTATGCTTTTAGTATTTCCACTGTATTTGCGTTAGTACTTTAAGTATAGTCAGTATAGTTAACTACAGCGATATGGTGGACATTTCCAAGGGAAACGGAAACGATAGGACAAAGTGGGCTTTAGTCATTGATCAGAGCGATACATATTATGTATTTTTTTATCCACGTGTCCATCCTTTCTTAGAAGTATGTATTACAGATTTGGGTATACAATACCATCATCGATAATATAAAATTAAACTTAAAAAACTGCGTGTGTTCGCAGGACACGTACAGTATAATTTACATATATTATTTTAAGCGATTCTTTATAGAAACAATCTTTATGGAAAAAAGGTAAAGAATAGGAAAAACGTAGAGAATTGGATAATACAAATTAAGTTGATGGGCGAGAATGAAAGTTCATGTAAGTAGGCCGACGTGGAGCTAATAAAAATGGAGTTTTTTGCTTTGCGTCCACTAACCACATACATGGCCGGCTTATCGTGTTCTATAGAGATGCCTGCAACAATGTTATTAAGGGGGCACGTCAGTTTTGTCGGCTCAAAAAATCAATGTTTTTTTTTTTCATTCATTTTCAAAGGTTAGATTTGAGAATATTTTCCTAAAGCAGCTTAACGGAACTCACACAGCTTGTAAATTCAATCGCGTTCGACTTTTGTGTAGACACTGTTAGTGTATAGTGTGCACGAGGTTTTTTTAAGATTCAAGATGTGTTAAAATGGGTGAAATTTAGTCTCAATTGATTCCAAACCTTTAAACGGGTTTTCTCGAAACCATGTTTTAAGGCGATTCATAAGATATCCCAATACAAATTAATTCAATTTTCTCTCTTTTTTTATCTTACAGCTTATCAAAATCCGCGTCGTTTGACATGAGCTTTTTTCGATATTTCAAGTTTTTCCATTATTTTGCTATGCCTGAAAATGAATTTTTTTTAAATAAAACGTAATGTCAACTTTGAGTGTTAGCCATTTTGTCACAAATTCGAAATTAAAAAAATGTCCATGTCAAACGATGCATGGACATTTTAAAACGCTGTATCAATTTTTGTTTTCAGATGAACCATACGTTGCCAATCTTAGGTATCATGAGCTGGTCCGATCGGGAACGGCAGAATTCACGAAACTGAGGAGGGGAGAGCGTAGGAGAGGGGAACTTTAGCTAGATAAAATTTTTCTTTAAAAGTCAATATATAAATTTTTAAGCGCAATAAACCGCATGTTTTTTACATCAGGGCACATGTGTTTGTCCTTGTCTGTATATGTAACCTTCCTTCTGCAGCCTGAGGCTTTAGAAGAAGGACGTCGATTCCTGGGTTCTGTGATGTTGCCGTTAGCCAGAAAAAGGTTTGAATGTCGGTTTCTGCAAATTTGTTATACCCACTATATCGGCGAGGAGAACTATACCAATATACATACATTGTTAATAAAGTTGCCATGCAAATTTTAACATATTTAACATATAAAAGGGGATCTGTATATTATTATTATCATCAGTAAATCATCAGTAAACCGACAACGGTTTTAGCGATATCTCATTCTTTTCGCAGGTATACTATCTTCTTCTTCACTACTGGTGGAATCACAAATGGCATTATAAATCTTATCTTTGGAATTATTCCATAACCTTAAAGGCGTTTTAAAGAAGAACGAAACGAAATTTTCTACAAATTCTCTAGACTTGTCCTCCCATTTCGTAATCATATCGTCTGTTCTTCCGCCAATGGTGTCTATGAGGTTTTTACCTTTATCTTTAAGTTCACACATTTTGTTCTGCAACCTAAACTTTTTTTCCTTTAAATAAGACACGTTCAGTTCTTTTGCTGAATAGCCTCTAGCTAGATTTCTTCTAACGTATACGTCATAATCTCTCACGATTCTTGCTACTATATCTGAAGTGGAAACGCCGTCCGTCCTCTGGGTTGCAACAAACATTCCTCGTTTCTTTAATTCTCCGTAGATATCATCGCTATTTTCGGACACGTAAGGTATATCGTCGTGCGCCACAAAATCAATTTTGTGTTTTGCGAGGAACTCATCTGTGTATTCCCAAGGTGCATCTCTCAAAATTTCGTCTACGTACCTACAATGGCGAACAGCATTATAACGTTCCTCTTCGTTTAAGACAGTTCTTCCTTTGTTCTCGTGGACCATTTCATCGTTTGACACTAAAACATGTTTAATCTTTCGAATATACCAAAGTCGACGAAGCAAAAAATCGTACGGGGAATTACTTTTTTGCGCAAGACGATAAAATGACGATATACAAAAAAAAGTTGCAAACGATTACACAGCCACACAAAAAATATATAATCTGAGGGTCTGACTATGTTTCCTATATGTTTCTGGGGTCGCTGAATCCGAATCCTATGTCTATTTAACCCCATCACATCAGGATTTTGCCATAACCTCAAAAAAACCATAATTTCAGCTATTATTCAGAAATGCTTTGCATAGGTCTCTTGAAGAGAAACGAACTCGATGCAGCTCGGAAAAAGAGAACAATTAAAATATACACCTTTTATCCGCAGCTTTACGAAACAGCCCGGTTAAAGGCTACATGATGTACAATGTGATCATGCAAGTTACCCGCGATGTACATCGGGGAACGTTAATGCCGACGGTACAATGATTTGAAAAACTAACATTAGTTGAATACACGTAAAATATAAAGTTTTAGGGTGAAGGTGTTATTAGGACACAACATTATGTTTCGGGTGCTTGGGACTAAACAAAAATTGTGCGAGAAAAGGTGCAATGAATAGAGTTATGCGGTTATTAAAATAACATACACATCAAGTTAAATATCTGACACACGTGGTTATTGGAGTTGATAGATTTTTGGTTGAGTTATGAGGTTTAAGAGCTTGAGTTTTCAGATTACAACTTCATTCTTAAGGTTATATGCATTTAATAGCTTAAATTATGGGGTTTTTGAGGTTATGGTAAAATTCTGATGTGATGGGGTTAAATAGACCTCTGATTCGGATTCAGTGACCCCAAAAACATGTAGTAAACATGATCAGACACCCAGATCAGAATTTTCTTGTTTTTGTGTGGCTGTGTAATTATTACAAAGTATGTCTTATAATCCAAAAATCCCATCATAAAATTGGGGTCTAATAAATGTTATTAAATTATTAAATTCAGTTTATCAATTTAATAATTGATAGAATGTTTGGCATTAAAACATTAAAAATATCTATACTTGTTAACGCAATTATTCCAAAAATTGTTAATAAAATAATAAATTATCATAAATCTTATTGGTTTACTTAAGTCAGTAACCCCTTTTTAGAAAGTAATAATTCCCAGAACGACTTTCTATAAATCCAATTATAGCTTACAATTTGCTGTTTAACGGCTTTAAAAAGGATACTGATAAAGCGAAATTACATGACATCAACAATTTCTGTTCGTATAACTTACGTTAAGATTTATACTGCAACTATAGCCGATATTTTCTGCATCTTTGAACACTGTCTTATTTTTATTTAACTGTTTATTATTTTTAAAAATTAGTAGTGATAAACACTTAAATTACTCAACATACTTGTTTAGTATTAAATAAGTTTAATACTAAATACGATTGTTTAATTTTTAACCAAAATCATATCCCTGACATATCCACCAACTAGGTATATGATATAGAAAAAACTAAAGAGTATATGATAGGTGGTTTCAATATTATACAGTAAATCCTTTTCATATACCGGCATTATTATATTACATATTTTCAATCGAATATTTGGTAATGGGAAATAGTTGATCTTAAATTAATTACAGTAAAAATATGTTAAAAATGTTTCATTGAGTTTATGACCATATTAGAAATAAATATTTCCTACGCCAAATGGTAAATACTAGTAATGATAAAAATAATCCCAATGTTTAGTTGCAGAATAAAGACAACACGATAATATACTCGAAACATGTTTACACGAACATATCATATGTATAGGCAATGTTAAACATCATGGTAAAACAAATAAAACTAAATTCCTTAGGGAAAACTGAACCTGAACTGAATTATTGATGACATGTTTTCGAGTAATACTTTAAAATAAAAAAGTTGCATCATTTTTATTTCTTCTGCCAAATATTTGACTTTTCACTATGAAAAGAATCCGAACACAATACAAGTGTAAGTAGGTAGTGTCTAATAAAATTCTGGCTGAATTTCTATATGTAAGAAATATTTGGCAAAAGACATAGCAAATATATAAAATACATTTATTATATACATAAATATAACGTGATATAACAGAACAAAGGAGTAAACAGAAATGAACCTTAAATTCCAGCAATTATTACCGTTAGAATATTTGTGCATTTTTTAGTTTAGATTTCCTGCTTTTCGGGGTCCAAAAATTAATAAATAACGCCATAAAATCATTAGTAGACATATTAAAACTCTAGACTGTATCGCTGTGGCTTATTTTGTTACCAACAATTAAAACAAATATTGTTTGTGTATTTAATGTTGCACTACTATTTAGTGCTAAGACTAAACAAATTTTTACTACCTTATACTAAGTTTATTACTATAGTTTATTATTTTTATAGGTATATATAACATGCCGCTATTAAAATCAAAATTTTAACCATCCTGCTAATCATACAAACTTGCTTGAATCAAACACTACCTTTAGGAAGTTTTCGCAAACAATTTCATCGGTTTTTATATATCTACATATAAAGAAAAATATAAACTTGTTTCAGCTAGATAATATCACATGTTTCCAAGTACGTATAATGTTCTTATGAAGAAACTAAAATCAATACCAAAAGATTGCCTTGAAAGATATACACACTTTTTGGTCTATTTTCGTATTGCGCCTAATGATCAATAAAACTGAATTAACCGGATATTCTTCTTTGAACAGCCAATTCTGAAGATTATTAATATTACTATAATACAAACCTTACTCGTATATGTGTATTAAATGTAACTCTCTTTAAATTCACATTCGATGCAATTAAAAATATCACAACTATTTAGAACCGTTGTATAATATGTAAAATTATTAAAACATTTCGAGAATACATGAGTATTCCACCGTGTAAGGGTATACTCTCACTAGGTATCGATTCCTAGAACATTCTATCAAGTAGATGTATATCAAAAATTATGTTCGTCATAGGGGGCCCTGGATGTTAAAATAATTGTCGGAGCATTTGTATCGTGCATTTGTGTTAATCATTTGTTGATTTTCAGAATTTGTCAAGCAGTTCTGGTGAAGTCTTATTCGTATTAAGCAGTTTTTAAATTATGGTTTTCGCTAAAAAATATTTGCGTACATGTTTAGGAATACAGTCAGCGTTTATGTTTGAATAATTTTCAAGAGCACCTCCTAGATTTAGTAGTAATACCATAGGATTTTTATGAGTATCTTAATTTTGTGTTGAGTGTCTCGCGAAACTGGCACTGTGACTTAAACAAAAAAGATGTATACCGAAGTTGTCAATATCGTTCGTCAACTTAACGCGGGAACCACGCATCTAGGGGCAGGGAGAGCCGCTAGTATTCTTCTTCTATTATGCTTAGAACATTACAGATAAGGAGTTGGGTCTCCTCGACTCTCCGGCAGCCGTTGCCAGAACGTTGTTGTGGAAATTTCCATGTGCGGTGTATGTCATGACTAAGAAGGTGTGTAACTTAAATGAACGATGACTGCTAAATTTTCCACATATTTCTGAAAATAAAACGGGGTTTCATCCTTCGGGATATATCAAGTGTTAAAATATGCGAATATGGAGCACTGATGATTCACATATATTTTTTTAATCTTCACTACATCCTCACTAAATTGGCGTCTGAATGGCAGTTTCTCGCAGAAGAATAATTGGGCCCATTTTTTCAATTTCACCGTCAATGCAAAGCATAAACATTTTGACTGTATTTAGTCAACATGATGATGAATATTAATCAGCATGGCTATTTTCAGCAAGACGATGCAAGAGAACATACGTCACGAGACACTATAGTTTTTCTCCACGAGTTTTTTACGACAGGGTGATATGTTTGTAAACATAAATTGAGTTCCCCCAAGGTCTCTTCATTCGGTCATTATTAGCTATTTCGTGGTTTCTTACGTAAAAAATATTTTCAGAACTTCTGCAACTAATTTGCAAGAATTGGCACAAATAATTGTTGAAGAATGTGCAGCTATAATGGTAGAAATACTGCAAAATTCTTTTGATAACACGATTTTGAGAAAATTCATTGTTTTTTTTTTTGTTAAAAAATGTTATAGGTTCTTAATTGGTATTTAATTTTAATTTTCAAACTTATTATGATTTTATCTCTGGAAATAATAATAAGTTTGTATGGTACTGATTATGTCAGTATGGTACATAACATGACATATTTTGACAGAATTATTTCAAAACGACGATATAAACCAAAACGGATATTTTAATGTCATAAAAGGGTTACTTATTTGAAGGTTTTTTAAATTTTCTATTGCTTTCCATTTAATCTACCTTCCCACCATCGAAATTTTAATTATTATTTAACAGAATATTATTTTAAAATATTAATAACAAAATTGTTAAGGTCTATTAAAAACCTATAAATTCATCAAATAACCTAATTTTGTTAATCTTGTAGAATTCGTTTTTGGAAACAAATCTTATATAAACGATATCAATAAATTTGATATTGATTAAGTATTTATTCTAATACTCCAAGGTTAATAATTCATATGTTCCGATCATAAGTTCAGATTGATTAGTAAATAAATTATGAGTGAGGAAGTCAGCACAACTTTCGGTGAAAGAGAAAAAATAGGAAGCTGAAATATAACGTTTATATTAGGTATATTTATACCCCTATAAAACTTTATTCCAACCAGGTATCAATAGTAAGTAACCAATACAATATCATGTATATCTCCTTACACGTGTGTTTCATGTAACTGAAAAATAAAGGGATCCTGTATATAGTTTCAAATAAGTACGCATTATAGGGTGCTTATAAACTTAATGCATTATTTCATGATAACCTAACCCATATCAGATAATGGAAATTATACACATAATTATTACTAATTGTAAGATAGTTTTAGTTGGATGTGTTAAGACGTGTCCCCACTATGCCGCGGTTTGCCAGTTGGAAAGGCAAGTTGACAAAGCCAGTGGCCACCGAAAACGTTTACATCTGTATTGGCATTTAGTTTAGTCCACGATGTTCACGGAGGAGGACTTACTAACTGTTTTAGCTGCTGTTATTGTACTTCATTGTGATGCCAGCGGTTGGCACGTCCTACTCTCGGTTGGGTTTTGGCTCTCTTTGAAGGAGACCGACACTCGAGCGATTCTTGTTGGCTCACCGCTGGCACGTGCCAACGGTCACGTCTACATTATCGCTGGCTTTGTCAAATGGCCTTGCCAACTGGCAAACCGCGGCATAGTGGGGACGCACCTTTATGATATCATATTTGACAAATTTTTCAGACAAGTAATTTTCTGAAAAGTTTGTGTTTATAGGTAACTTAACGAGCTATTATATCAAAATTGTTCTCTGATATTCCCACTCTATGCAGGATCAATTCTGAAAACAATTGTTAATGAATATCGTTCTATTCCAACCATTGAAAAAATCTCCATATTCGGTTATCGCATTTCACCGAAAAGACATTTTTTCGGTCTTGCAATAAAATTTACCGTTATATTTTCCACTATCTAAGCCCGCCACATAGATATTTTCCTAGATAAACATTTCGCTACAAAACTCAATTAAAAAAGGTACTGTAAAGGATATGTACTTCTAATTCCAGACGTTTTCTCAAACTAATATTTAACAGTCATATCAATAACAGTGTCATTTAATGTCATATCATTTAATTACAATAATCGAGGAAAATGCATTAAAAGATATTTAAGTACCTTCTATTTTACATTCTGTGCGTCAATTTTATATCCTCAAATCCTACAAACATCTAAATCTTTGGGTATGATATACGGAAAATGTAATTATGTGAAAAGTAACACAATTTATACGTGTATTAATATAAGCACATTTTTTATATTACAGGCACACAACACTATTTCAATCTATATTATTTATAGTAATCAGTTAAGCAAGACGGATTAACTTGCATTTCTGAAGAATAAGTTACCATGAATACTAGTATAAAAAAGTTTCATGGCAAAAGAGCTAAACATATTATTAGATTCTGTTTTATATAGATAGAATACATATACACATTTAAAGCGTTAGTTAGAAAATGTACCAGATAGTATGTAAGATGTGGATGATTCTGATGTGGATACTTCTACACATAAGAAGTAATTCAATTAAGATGCATAGACCGTATGAAATTGATATCGGATTTCTTTCAAGACTTTATTTTACTGCTTACTTCATAGAAATTAGTAAAATTGACTAAAAATGTTAGTTTAGAGGTTATACGAATACGCATAATTTCGATACGTGATGTACCGTATGTCAGAGACATGATGAGACATACATATGTATAGAGAAACACATGAAACCTAGTATTACGGATCAAATGCGCTGTGAAAAAGGTCACCAACCGTTGAGTTAGATTTATTTGTAATTAGACGATGAGACAAGATTGTTTTATCAACAGTCTATTATGAAACGGTAACATATTATAATAATACCCATGTAATGGCCTGAAGTGAACGACAACTGTTCGATATAAAAATTGATTTATAATAAAATTGAAGGATTTGACACTGCACAATTCGGAAGTGTTAAATTAGAATTGTTAATGCATTTAGTATTTTTTTTTCAAAAAACAAAATGTACAAACAGCAGGGCAGGAAAGGAGAACAGTGAATTTAAAAACAGTTTTTTAATTAAACATAAAGTTATGTTTACTTAAAAAACTTGCAAAATGTACATAACTTATGGAAACACGTGAAAAATAGGAAATATGCGAAATAAGCTACTGACATTTAACAGTCTCATAATGAAAAGTAATGCATCCTTTTTCGACATTGGCCTTTTGTGGCGAAATAAAAATAAATATTTAATTTATGTACCTCCAACAATTAAATAAACGTTAGGGAATATGCTTTTGGCTTGCATCAACACTCTCGCATGTCCCTGGTGAAACAAATCAAAAGCGCCATCAGCATAAACTCTTATAGGTCTTGGTGCTGTGCCGCTACGGGCCATTTCTAGAGTTATTTTTGTACTGTATTCGCATTCATCGCGAATTTTGGTTGGTCCAGAGTCCTCGCTAAATGGTGCGGCAGTATAGTTATCCTAAAATAGCAATATATGTATAAAAAACTATGAATTTAGTTTAGCTTATATCGTAACTTAGTAGTTTTAACTTAGGTATAACTTAGGTTAGAACATCAATCCATTGAACGAGTTATATCTGGATTACTACACAGCGCGTTAGGCAGATGGTTTGCCAAACGGGAATGGTGGATAGGTAGGGCCATTTGGAAGTGATTTAGCCCCAATGACCTCTATCCCCGGTTCTTGAGATATAGTTTCTTAATTATTTTTGAAAATTTCCCTCAAATCAGCCATTTGGCATTATATTTTGATGGTTGTAATAGCTCAAAATAAATTTTATTATCTCTTGTGGGATCCTATGGGACGCTGATAATAAAGAAAAAAATTATGAGCTAACGAAATCCCCAGAATTGGTAGAGAAAATCTTACAGATAAAATTTTCCTTGCATTTGCAAAAAAACGAAAAGCGATCAAGATGTTCAAATGCTTTCAAAAACATTTCTTTTTAATGTCATTTTTAACCGTATGTCATATGCAATACAATTTAAAAATCATGAGAAAATTGGTGATAATTTGTTTAAAAGGATATCCGGGACACGTTAATAATAAATAAAAATGGAAGTCAACTCGTTTGCGAGATATATGTCGCGAGCTTCCTTGTTTTAGTCGAGAGTTCACTATTTCGGTTATTGGATGTATCTGTGGCGCGAAAATCTTTCTCATTTTAATAACTCAAGTTATTAAAATCAGAAAGGTTCTTGATTAACTTAAATCAATAAAATGGGCAATGTTCTCGCGTCACAAGACATCGATTAAACTTTCCATTAAAACGGGGAAGGTCGCTACATGCGTATCTCGCAAACGAGTTATGTAACTTTCATCATTTAACTTCTATAACAATTTTCTATAATATATAATTTCATATAAGAAGAGAAGAGATAGAATGGTAGGCCATTTGCTGAGACATGGGGGAATAGTCTGCGATATTTTGGAAGCAGAAATAGGAGTGAAGAAAGGAAGAGGTAGGCCTAGATAGACTATTGCTCGCAAATAGTAAGGGATGTAGGTTGTAGCACAATTAGCGAAATGCGTAGGTTAGCACAAGATAGGAGAAGCTGGAGGTTAGCGTCCAACCAGTCTTAGGACTGATGATCTCATGATGATGATGAATAATTTTCTCATGGTATTTAAAATTTTTCATTGCATGTGGCATATGGTAAAAATTGTATTAAAAGAGAGAAGGTTTTCAAAGTATTTGAATATCTTGATGGCTTTTCGTTTTTTCCGTAAATGCACGGAGAAGTTGAACTTTAAGGTTTTTTCTACCAATTTTGGGCACTTTGTTAGTTTGTTAATTATTTTTGTTCTTTATTATCAGCGTCCCATATGATTTTGTTAGAACAAAGATACATCGCAGAAAGTAATAACAATTATTTTGAGTTGTTACAACCATAACTGATTTTAGGTAAATTTTCAAAAACAACAATTATCTCAAAAACCGTGAGACTTGGGATAGAGCTCATTAGGACTAAATAAATTCTAAATAGTCCCACCTATCCACCATTATCATTTGGTAAATGACCTGTCTAATACCCTGTACAAATATCGGATTTTTTTTATAGTTAAGATGTCAGTATCAAGAATGTTCACGGAAAAGGATGATAGATTTTTTTAAAATCCGATTACATAAAATTCCTTAATTGTATCCATTTTTCAAACAATTCCATAATTGTTCCTTACTTCAGTAAAGATAAACATGATTACATACATTTTTAATTCACTATAATAAAATATGTACTCTATTAGAATAAACATATATTCGTACAACGAACGAACAAGAGTTGTTGATAATTGATCGAAGTATGTAGAACAAACATGGTGAATGAATTAATTTAAATATTATGTTTGAGATTTATCTGATTTTATAATGACGTGGTAAGCACTCTGAAAAATTTCAGAAAAATTTTACACAGGGTATGCCATGGGGCCTATCCTAAAACTAAAGGGAAATTTAGTGCTGTACAATGCGCAAACAACAATTAATACATTTGCATAAAAAACAAAACGCACAACTATTTTAAAGTATAGCCCATAAAACTAATAAACTGTTAGCATTGTGTGATAAGATAACCCGACATTTCAATTTTATTATGATTTATGAGGGGATTTGTGCTTGCTATTTAACGTTTCGTTTACATTTACATGATTTAGAGAATATAAATGAAAATCTTAATAATGAGATACCTTTATTACAGTATACTATTAATTACCCATTAATTGCAAAAAACGCTGTTTCTATAAATTATCAGTTTTTGTTTTCAACAGAGAAAATAAACACGTTAATAACAAAATATGGTCTTAGTGTAGTGTATAATAACCTCTAAATAACAGGCAATTAAAGATGTATATGTATGTACCATCGAGAAATAATGTATTGAAACAAATGCAACTTAAATAATGCATTAATATTAACATTAATTACGATCTTAGAGTTAAAATGATCGGCTTTTCTATCAGCAATGTTATTAGTTAGTAAAAAAAATTACTTCCAAAATTAATTAACAACTGTTTACATTTCAGGCAATATTATCGAAATCAACTTATTTGTATGGGGATAATGGTGCAGTCTGGCTCATTTAATCTACAAAAATTTCTCAAAAGTACAATGTAATACGATAACACATAGGCATGATTTATGTGCATGTGCATGAGGTACATGGGCGGACATGCACATAAATGATGTGTATTAATGATAATATGCACCAATCGCTGATTTCATAAACAATTCAATTATTGCCTTCCACTACTCCATAAATAAGTATTAATACCCTAGTGACGAGCATAGTGATAATATAAATGATACCTAAATGATTAAATACAATACCTGGCAATGCTTATGGGTATTTATGGGAATTACCCTACCTACTACTTCCTTATTGTTGTACACAAAAATTACCCCAAGGGCTTCTCCCTTGAAAAACACGAATAAACACGATTTCTTATTCCACTTAAACAAACTTTGTTTAAGTGGAATAAGAAATAAGAAAGTATTGTTTGTTAGCAGTGGCGGCTCGTCGGGGTAGGCAAGGTAGGCGCCGCCTACCTTTAAAATTTTATGTCACTTCTCATAACAGCGCAATTACAATGAACTGTTAACGTCCCTGATAATACAGAAATATTTAATATAAATAATAATAACTACTTTATACTAATTAAATTATCTATCGCCGTCGGCGGCGCTGGTGCCATAAACACCCTTTAAATATACCACCGCACGGCGCCGGCGCCGCACCACACCGAATTAAATCATTTTATTCCTAAACAGAACAACCAGACCAGGCTCGGTTCTCCATCCCACCGCCTGAAAATCGATAGCTACACGTCAACCAGATGTCGGTAAGACGACAAACAGCGTTGTTGTAATGGCAAAATAATCGCAGCTCAGACGTCTGCAGCGAGTTATATTCTTTAAATAAAGCAGTTGGAGACGGATGCATTCGGCGCCTGAAGTAGATCGGCGTTCTTCGGCAGATCCGAAGACGCCTTCGCATTGAATAAGCCGTGACATTACTGGGGATATTGGGTTATATATTGTGATGATCAATTTGAAACATTAAATATCGAGTCAATGATGAAATATTTTGTGGAATATGAATTTCGGAAAATATTTCCAGAGGTTTTTAAACTTATTGTTTTAATTGCTACAATTCCAGCAACAAGTACATCGGTTGAAAGACATTCTTCTTGTTTAAAACGTATTAAAACGCATAGTCGGAACTCTATGAAGAATGAACGTTTATCGTCGCTTGCACGTATTTCAATTGAAAAGGTATTATTTAGCACACTTCAGAAATCTGATGACTTCACGGAAAATATAATTAACAAATTTTCATTAATTAAAGATAGGCGCATTAATTTAAATTATAAAAAGTAATAGGTATCCACTTTGTAATTGTCAGTCAATAATGGCGATGGTTAAGGAAGGCTGTGAGGGGAGGAGGAGGAGGCCTATACCCTAAAGCGCCCTAAAATAATGTATTATTGCCAACCCAATTTACATAATATAGGTATAATACTCAATAAATATATTTCGTTTATTCCAATTTATTTATACCCACAATAACTATTATTATTCACGAATAACAAAGAGGTATCAAGTTCAAAAAATTCTTGTGAAAGTCTATATTTTTGTATAAATGAAATTCAATCATTGAAATTCTGAAGTACCAGGAAAACGCGTGACCTTGAAAATTTTAAAAATTTTCGGCGCTGTTTTTAAGGGCTGATGAAACTCATACGCCGCTATCGCCTACCCTAATATGGATACCACGAGCCGCCACTGTTTGTTAGGTTTTAATTTTGTATATTATGAATTTCTCAAATGCTGGCCTGTATTACAAGGCTTGGGTTTTCCATTTATTTGGTATGCCTTATTTACGGCCATTCACATTTATGAATTCCACTTAACATTTATGTAAGTATAAAATTCTAGGTAGGAAACTTTGTAGTTATTAGTCTGTACCCAAATATTTATAGGCCAATTCTATTATATTAGTATAATTAAGGACTCTTGGAAATCCTACATTAAGTTAGCTATTTTATATTTGAAATAGGGATAAGGTATTGGAGAATTTAGATTTTATTAACGTAATCCTGGCAGGTAAAGCGACCAGGAAAGGAAAATATATTTTTTCAAGCAGTTCGAGTGTAGAGGTGCTACGGAAAGACCGTAGTTTTCTACTTTGTGTTCCATGGGATGCATGTATCAATAGATACCTTCTCTGTAAAATTACTATTTGCACAATAGTAATTTTACAGAGAAGGTATCTATTGATGATATTGATCTATTGTAAGAAGGTGCAGCAGCACAACGAGATGATTTAACCAACAGTCATCATTCTTGACAAGTATTGTAGTAATTTTTATGGAAAATTATTATTTTAGTTTTTAGGCAAATATTTTTACGATTTTTAACGAAGCGATCATGTATGATACTTAAATGTGTTTATATTTAGGATAAATTAAAGATGGGTTTAAGAATAGACGCCTTAATGTATCATCATCGAGACGGGTGACCAAATATTACGTATATTTGTCTACTAACGTATTAATAGTACCATAATTACGACGTTGACAGCCCTCTTAAAATATAGACCTGTTAAATTTATATACTACGTCACAATGTATAAATATCACAAACTTATACATGATATAATAAAAAGTCCTAAGAGACATACATAGCTCAAGAATGTATTATCGGTCGCTTTAATCATAGAACACCTAGGCGATGCAGCTTTTCTCTCGAGATTTTCAATCCAATTTGTAAATTTAAAAATAATACAAATGTCACACTCAAATACATGTTAACAAAAGCCAATCTGAATAAATTGATATCAGTATTCTGTATAGCTGCTTTCAATGATAAGATCGAAATGTACGAGCCATAGAATACCATGTTATGTAAATACACTAACGACGTGATGAAGTTACTGACGTTGAATATTTCTGTGGTTTTTATCCGATTTGAACAATAAAAATTACAAACTAGGACCAGGCAGTAATAATAAAAACATATTTCTACAATTTTAAATCTACGACATTTTACAATTAGTTAGTCACTAATTGTAAAATAGTCACATAGTTCAGAGTCACAGTTTATCAACGTATTAGTCTTTTCAGGTTGGACTGCTACCACCTTTTTCTCCTCTATCGTTTTAATAGTCTTTTTAGTATGTCATCTAAGTGTGAGTAATGTTTCTTAAGAGTTAAAAGCCACAAATTTATAAATAAATAGCCGTTTCACTCGATATTTACCTGTTTATTTAAAATTTTTAAATAAATTTTCAAATAACGTATCTTACAAATTACAAATATATGGTCGAGTGAGTCAAACTTTTTCATTACCATACAATCTTTTTTCTTTGATCTCTAAATTTTATTTTACGTTTGGATACTTAAAATCGAAAGCCTCAGGTTGCGCAGGGGGAGGATACACATATAGACGAGGACAATAAATACACACATGTCCCCAATATTGGACTTAGTCCACCACCCCGTATCATAGAAGGAATGATACCGTTCTAAACATATTTATAATAGACTTGATGGTCGCTCATTCATATTATAGATACACAGCAAACGCTCGATATTTATTTACAAACGCGACGGGTACTGACCTGAATGTGCACCGTACTCACGGTAAAAATAAAATTTTATAACGATTAATATTTTCAAATTTGAAATAAATAATTTCATTGACTATTATACTAATAACTTTACATACGTTTAACTCAAAAGATATTAGCGTTTATCAACAAATAAACCACAAAATTCACCTTAGACTATCATGCGATTATGGACTGTTGAAAATTTGCCGGGGTAAAACTAACCACTCTTGATTATGTGAAGATAGTGTAAAATTGTACTATTTCCGGTATAAAACTAAATACGCCAGTGTAATTGATATTATTTTACTCCACTCTAAGTACACTGTAATACATTTTTGGTATAAAACTAATATAAATACACCAAATGTAGTAGTAGTACACTTGACTCCGCATGGGACAAATTATAATCCCAACATAATAACTACTCGAGAGTATGTATGCATGTGGTGTTTACACTGGTAAAACCTTAGGCAACATGGCTGTCTCTGACGTGTAATTAATAAACTTATGCCTAAATTATTTTATACGTTTCCAAAAAGCAAACGTTAGAAGTGTTAGCCAAATTTAATAAACAATTTTGTGTACGTAATGACTGAAAAGTGTGTCGAGTTGCTGGAGTATTTCACCGAATGGGTATGCACGTTCCTAACCTATTTGCGATGTTGAAGTAAATAAAATAATATAAACGTACATTTTTATCTGAAATTTCTCATCTATTGTCTATTTATTATTTAATAATAATAATAATAATAATATAAAATATAAATTTTAATAAGGATATTACCGAATTTTAAATTTCAGGTAAAACTAAATCCCTATAAGAATTATACAATAACAATTTAAGTAATAATAATAAGTTTTAACAATTGTTAAAACATTAAGCAATGTATCTGTTTACGATTTTTGAATAATTAAGTTATGCCTGAATGGTTTATGTATACTAAGAAGCAAACATACATGTAAAGTCACGGCACGGCGTTTTGTCAAGACTAATATACCTATACTAGATTTCTGAAAAATAGGTTTAGTTTGTCAAAATCGTTGGAGGATTTCGTTAGGTAGGTAGTGAAGTGATATTTTATAAGTCATTCTTATTGCCGACTTACCAATAATAACATATTCATATTATTAAATTAATTTAATCAATACAATTATGAATTTTGTGGGTACACCATTACTACTATATTAAAATTGTTTAAATTTAATTTTTTTATTTTAGCAAGGACTAAATCCCCTCATTATCAGAAGAATCAGCAATTTAATATAATTAGTAATAATTAGTAAATATCCAAAGGCATCTGGATATCAACGAAGCCCATTTAATACTCATTAACCCAAAGCATATTCACATTAGTATAGGATTAGAATATTTAATTGGAAAGTTTGATAATAGAAAGAAATAAAATAATACTTCAAATATGATGTTTAGGAATTTAGCTGCATTATTTACGAATATATAAATATTTTCTAGACTTGCTCTACCACATACACATCCACATTTCATTCATGCATTAAAGAAATTAACTTCGTGATTAAAACGAAAAATACGAAAGTGAATTCCATTTCAAAGGCGTTCTATTTTTCTTTATTAGATAATATGGACAGTAAAAGTGTGCAATTGATTTAAAGCTTACACCGGTATTGTAATTGATTATACTCCATTACTGATATAAAAATGTATACCAGCGAATGGTAAAATTCATTAAAACATTCATGTTACATTATATTTATAAAAAAAATCACTCCCCTTTCTGATACACCAATATTTATTTTAAATGGAACAGTCAACAAACAGCATTGCAGATATTGGAGTAGAGAAAATTCACATTTTTGTTAATAAGGCCCCACACTCAATATCATAAGAAAGTGAATTATCAAAGTGTCTGACCATATTTCTTTAATGGCGCTGTATTACCATTGACTATGCTTGCAACTCATACGTTTTAGTAATTAATGCATATTCAATTTCATTTCGTTAATAAGAGTATAATTCTTCTCAGACGTTTAGGTCACGGTTTAGTATATTTAAATTTTCAAAAGACCTATATATAAAAAACCAATGAATGAATAACTTCGAATTTTTGATCGTTAAAAACTTTCCTAATTTAAGCTCCATTGGATGTGAGCATTTAAATGTTGGTATGTCGAATACTGGACACATTGTATACACTCATTAGTCATGATTACTATAAACGAGGCAATGATACATTAGGACTTTACATGACGCTTTATAAAAAATTTTCTGAGTATATTTTTCCAGATAATAATGGACAGATTCTAGTGATTTATAGATACATCACGAAGTAAGTAGACATGACCTGCCGTAACAGCATCGATACGCAATTAGTCACAGTATAGGGAACTATAATAATTTCATCAACATTCTGGAGAGTATTACTTATCATAAAAATGATTACATTTGTTGACTTGGACCTTATTTATAGACATGTTCTTACTAATGTTTAAATATAGTTTGTATTTAGCCGTAACTTTATTCCATACGTCGAAAACGTAACACGCACAGCTTGTCAAGAATAGGAACAAGTCTCAAAACTGCGATATCGTACCGCCCACGAGATGCGCAGTAAATAGCCTGGTCTTTACTTAGTCGCATTGAGAACATTGCAGAATGAATATCGAATATGAATATACACGGAGTTCGATTTGGCTGCGCGTAACTCCATCCTTTTGCCTACGAATGCTACCTCACTTTTTCTTCTACACAATACAGAGAATCTCATATTTTTCCTATTTCTGACAAGCTGTACTGTGACTTTCTATTTCACTATAAAGCCTTCTCCTTTGCATTCATATTAAGTCCAAAATAATTCATAGTTTACCCAAAAACTATTAATAACTAGACCTATCACGAACTGATTAATTATACCCATTACTTTTAGGACATTATTTTAAAATATGGATATAACTTTTATGGCAATATTAAAGCAATTTAAAGAGTTAAATGTTTAGTGTCTAAAGGAAATAATTTGAATATTAGCTTTAAGAAGGCCTAATGAAATTTTCCATAGTTTTCTGTGAATGATTTCCACAAAGCAATTAAAAGACCACTCGACTACTTCTAGAATAGTTTGAAAATGTGTCATGTTTTGTAAATATCAGTATATTTATTATCAATTCTAATAAAATGAAAGTTTTTTATTTGAAATTATATATATTTTATAAGGGTAAACTTTAAATTTATTTTAAAAGTATTTGAGAGCTTATTTTGCCCACAAACATATTTATGTAAACTAACTATTCACAACGCACCTTAATCCGCTGTTTAGTGGCATGCATCACGGTATTGTTGTTTTCACACCCTATGACTCACAATAAGTACAAATTATTAATAATAAATATTGACTAACTTTGACAAAACATTTAAATCTCAAATTGATATTACGGGTATAATGATTTTGAAAACACTTATTGAAAAAGAGAATAACGAGAGTTAATCTTTGTCAGCAACATTTGACATCTAGACTGTCGTCAGACTGTATTTATACACATTCGCCTATTGTAAAATTATGGTCCACTATGTAGTGACGCATTAAACTGGCGCATTAGCAAGGATAATGAGTGTGCTTCGATAGCTCAGCGGTCAGAGCAACCAACCGGAAATTGGGAGAGCCGGGTTCGATTCCCGGTCGAGGCAAAATGCACTTTTATCCTTGCTATCGCCAAAGTGGTGACCCCGACGTGATGTGATTCGTTCCAGTACATCCAACCTCCCTTACATCTCAAATTCGCGAATTCGATTCCCGTCCTATCCATCGCCCTATAGTCCGGGGGTTACCGAACAACGGTTCGTAAGAATGGCGAACGCGGTCACATTCCGTTAATTGTATCGAGACAAACCATGTCTCTAGGGAGGGAGTACTGTAGTGACGCATTAAATTGGCGCATTAGCAAGGATAATGAGTGTGCCTCGATAGCTCAGCGGTCAGAGCAACCAACCGGAAATTGGGAGAGCCGGGTTCGATTCCCGGTCAAGGCATAAGCACTCTTTATCCTTGCTATCGCCAAAACTATAATTTCTAGCAAAAAATATGTGTATGTATAAAATATAGTAATATTTCATAAGTAAATTACTTATTTTTTCTAGTCCTACCATCTGTTCAGCGGTATAGATATTTATTTGTAGACAAACAATATAATTTTACATTAAACATATACTTGATACGATTTTTCCGTTTTTGCTTTTCTAATTGTCTATGCCAATGTTACGTATTAAAATGATCATTCTATATTGTATCGAACACCTATTAGATATCCACATTTTGCGTATCTTCTCTGTGCCATTTTCAATTGTATAATTCTTAGGAGTACGCAATACTACAGGCTCAATGCGGAACAAAAAGAAAATCTGTTGCATTTGCTTTAACTTTTAAATAACATGGTATTCGTAAACGCTGATTTTTGAAATATGACATTGGTAGTCGTCATTGATGCAGGTACCATCCAGTTTAATTGAACTTAGATGAATACAAATCTCTAGGATTTTATACCATATCTATAGATTAGTTGACCTGAATTATGATTGTATCATATTTCACTAATTTATGGATTATATTTAAAATAGAACATATTTGCTGATCATATGTTAAATTAAAAAATTCGACTTTCCACATATTTAGTTTTAATGTTGTATACTTATTTGTTTTCGTATTATATAAATATTGAAAGTACCGTAAACCAGGGTTACATTAACTTTGTGGGTAACTTTCGACAGTTTTTGGGGTTACATTGACACAGAACGTATTTGTGTGTTTGACCTTCAATTTCGCGCGAGAAAAGAACGTATGGAAAGCGAGAGGGTCGGTAGCCTCTCACTTCGCGCCCGAAGTCATAAAAGTTGCACTAACTAATAACATTTATTTCACAACTGTTGCACCAAATTCAACTCATATGCTACAGCCCCTAGATATCGGGATATTCGCTCCCACGAAAAAACAATGGCGTAAAGTTTTTGACAAATGGGGGCAAGAACCTAGAAGAAAGGGGCCGATACCAAAAGAGCAATTTCCAATGTCATCGAAATAGTTAATAGATGCTATTACTCCCAAATTAAAAAACAATTTGCAAAGCTCCTTCAGATCTTGCGGACTTTATCCATTTGACCCCCAAGCTGTGCTGAGAAAGATTCAGTCGGAACAGACACAAGAATCAGGAAGAGTTTTCGACAATAGCTTACTCGAATGCCTCAAAGAAACGAGGGGCTACAATTCAGAGAGATTGCGCCACATAAGAGGTAAAAAAATCCTCCACAGGCCAGGAACTCAATTGATTAATGTTGAAGCAGTCTTTTGAGGCAACACAAGCTGAAGCGACGATCAAGAGGGAGCAGTTTCTGAGTAAAACGAGGAGGAATCCATTTCGATGCAAAACGAAGAGGAAGCTATTATTGAGCAAAATAAAGAGAATATTACAACAACTGCATCAACTTCTGGACTTTCCTAAAGACCTGCTGGATCTGTACCCAATTCAAAGAAAAGAATAAGATACACGGCGAAAAAACTTTATGACAGTTCTAGTTCATCTGAAGACGAAAGCATCCCACTTAGTGAGATGAAGAAATATACAGACGAGGCTAACAAAAGACTGGATCTGCTGCGTCACCTGTCTGTCACAGAGAGTCTGAAACATTGACTTACGAGTGTGAGCAATGTGAAGATTCAGGTTAATTTTCTACTTTTTATTTTTGTAAACGCTGATTATGTTTACATATTTCTAAGAGATTGTTAATAATAATAAGATTGTTAATTATTTGTAATAACTCATATTGAAAGAAGACCGATTATAAGGTTGTAACGAAAGTCCTATGAATGAGTAAGAAACTGTTTAAATAAATATCTAATTTTTCTTATTCAAAGACTATTTTTATTATGTTTTGCCCTTTAAGTGATTATAAAAACGTGAAATCATATATATTTTTTGTTTAAAAGGTGTCAAATAAATCCGTACTATTTTTAACTTTGACTTCTATTCAAAAATAATGTTATGTCGAACTAACCCCGGACTAGAGATTACTTTGACACCTTTTTAAATAAATAAAAAAAATAATAATAAAAAACTGGGGGTCCAAGGGGTGCCATTTTTCATAGATCTTAAAGCCAAAGGTTCTATTGGTTTGATAAGCTATAGTGAGCTCGAATTAACGTCTTAATTTTTTGTAAAAACAAGAAAAACCTCTCAAACTATGTCTAATTGTAAGTAGCGCCAGTTTACGGTAGTTTTTGCCTATTTTACATTAACACGGTTGTGAAAAGGATATATAATTTATAATTTAAAATTATGAATAATATAGCACACACACAAGGAGTATGTATAAGTACACACTCCAATCATAAGTTTCTTATATTTAGATCGTGCCTTGCAGTGCCCGAGAGATGGAAAGTTGAATAATTGAATTGATAATACTGGGGAACAGGCAATTTGTTGTTCCTCTGAAAATAATAGACGTTAGCAATAAAATATTTTACTTTTCCGCACTTCCCTATACGCGGAAAAGTAATGTAATCGTGTAAAGAAAAAGTGAAAAAACAAAATTTTTTTGGATTTATTTTTCGTTTTTCGGCCTAAAAACAAAAGAAAATGGTTTTTACAAAATTTTTGCTGTATGTGTGTTGTCGTCGTCGGCATTTATTCTTGTTAGCACGATAACTCAACTAAATCGTGTCGGATCGATTGGGTTTTCACTGATTCTGATTGGGGACCTCTCAGACGACACCTATTGATTTTGAGGTGGATAGAACACACTCTACCATGTACATAGGTCATGAGAAAGTACATCGATAAAATCGATCGAGTTTCGACTGGTTCTGATTAGGGACGTCTACCAGACGACATCTATTGATTTTGAGGTGGATAGGGCACACCCCACCCACCATGTCCATAGATCATCAGAAAGCATGATGGTGGACTTTTTGAGAAAAATTGTAAAAAAAAGTAAAACTGTCGCATAAAACACATATTCTGCATTTATGTGTTGGTTTATTTTTTCTCGGTCACTCAATGTCGAGATAGAGATGTTTTACGTGTGGAAAAGTCCGTTTTAAGGTTTTAAAACTGTTTATTTTAAGTTTTAGTCAGGAGTCAAATCATATACGTCTTCTCTTCTTTCTTCTATTTTTCAATAAATCTGATTTTCAGCTGATCTCGTGCAATGCATTTTACAATTTTAGCACATACTATTACATGGATATAAACATAAACCTATAACGCAGTAAAATGAATTTATTTAATAGAAATATTAAGTCATGGTAAAATTTATGGAGATGTAATTATCTCTATTAATTACACCTGAAAATAAAATTAGTTTGCAAACAAAACAGTACGATTGTTAGACAGAATGAAAAATATTACCCTTATTCACATAACCCATTCATATTCATGAATTAGATTTGTTCATGTTCCTTGTGACTTGTGACACCAAAAGAAACATGAGTGCGCTTGCAGGACGTTATTTCATGAAACAACTTCTAACATCAAGTACTTTTCTCTTATTGAGCCATATTTTGTGTAAATAGTATAACGAACTGAAAACATTAGTCATTACTGCAGGCGAAATTTTGTCGGATGATTAGGCATATATATTATATTCTGAATTGATTGGGACGTTACTTGAAAATCCATATTTATACAAAATGTATGTTATAAACCACACATAACAGGAACGGACGTCAATTACTTTTTGAGTTGAAAGGAAATGCATACGAGGAAAAACGTGGAATTTGTGGATAGGGGAAAACTATCTGATATTGCATATGATGCAACATCTCACTCTAGTATCTTACGTGACAAATTAGATTACATAGGAATGATGTTTTATGTGTTTATATCATTTATTAAATTTAGCTTATTTAACCGGTTTTTTTTTTATTCCTAGAATCTGATAAAAAGCAATATGATAGCGATTACGTGTCTCCTCCACAGCACTTCATAATAATCAAAAATACATATATACTTTATACATATACTTTTTTTTTTTGTTTAATTTATTACGTTTGATAAGATAAGCTGTTTTTAAGTAATGTGACAACCAATAGTAAAGATAAATGAATGAGCCAAGACATAGGTCAGTCCATATTAAATGAACCAATAACATTATGAATTAGATAACGAACCTTTCAGATTATAATCTCTGTTGGTAAGGTTATCACTGTTATCAGGACTAATTAGAATTTATTATTCAAGAGGAAATACGTATTTGCGTAACCTTGAACTTCACTTTTGATTAGATTTATACCATTTTACAAAGTATGAAAATAAAAAAAAATTCTAGCTGATTTGAAAATATTTAATTTATTCACCACACGAATTTACTAGTTTAATTGTATTTTTGGTTAAACAACGTTGAATAAAAAAGTAACGTTTAAAAGTTTTGCGAATGGGTTTGGAGACACATATACATGAAAACTGTTCAATGCAACCTCTAGCAAAAATTCTTCTATTTCAGGATCAATAGTTTTGAAAGTTGTGAGGACGTTTCATAAAATAAACTGACAAACTCTGTTATAATCTGTTCAAAATAAGTTGATAAACGACGTTAAAACACTTGATGTGCTTCTTAGTCAAAGAAGAATCAAAAACTTCTTTACCAAAGTTGGCTCTATATCATAGTACCAGCAAAGAATTCGTATGATGTATGGTTTTACAAGACGTAAACCGGACAAGACGGAAACCTTAAAACGATGAATATCATTGTTCTCTTTATCAACAGTAAAGCATATTCCAATAAATATTTTGTCTCGATGGTTCTGCAAATTGCCCTCTAACATCTATGTATATGAATGTGCATAACTTCTTACTAGAAAATATAATATTGCTTCGTCTCTTTATAGAGTAAATGGCCAACAATACCTAAATAAAATGTTTTCACTAAGGTGAGTAAGAGAACATGTTGAGTGAATAACACAGTCCCGGAATTTAATTTTTTACTCTCTTTTGTAAACTCAGGGAAATTGGAAGAACAAATTAGGACGACTGTTTAATAAATATTTCCTGGTGGTTTTCATGCTTTTAATGTTTCCATATTATAATATAATAAGCGACTTTATATTTAAAATTTAACAGTTAGTTTTCACGACCCAGTAAATGTTTTTTCCAGGTATGTTACATATATTTTTTCCTGCCACCAAATTCTTATCTATAAATATTCTTATCTATAAGTAGAATGGATTGGTTAAGTAATTACATATATCAGTTTTTTATGGGTCGTATTACCGGGCCAGATTAGGAAATATATACTAAGTATTCAAAAATATAATAACCACTTAACTTTGTAAAACCTGATAGACAATTACATATTTCTCAAGGCTGAATTATCCTATTAATAAATTAAATAGTACACATTATAATAACAATTATACATAAAACTCGCCAGGCATATATGTGGATAGCTGAGTACGTACTATGATTATTTGTTTTTGATAAAGGTTTGATGAAAAATTTACCCAGAAAAATACCGAGAGATAACATTATTCCAGGGTCACAGATCTTGAGAAGTTATTTTTCAAAATATGTTGTTCTATATTTGTCATATATGTATCATATGATAAAAAATTTTTATATTCTATATATAGTGTTATGCTTATATTTAAACTAACTAAACTAACTAAACCTCTTAAATATAATACAGAAAATCATAACTTTTGAATAATCGTGGAATAAAAATTGTCAATTTATATACGATGACGTGAAGAATTATAACACTGATTTAGTTTTATATATGTATACACTACACTTTAATCATCTGGAGATGATTAAAACTCTTTGAGTTTTAATCATGTCCAGATGATGCCAACTTTGCTGGCGAAACGCGCGAGTGTATATACTATACGCGCGCTATATACTATACGCGTACACTATACGCGCGTATAGTGTTTTGTGGAAAGCTAAGTCAGTGTTATCTGCACACCAAAGGTTCCAACTTACTCCAGTGAAGAATTATGATTTTATAGGCAATGATATAACAGCGTATAAAATTCATATTTGAAAGTGAAATTTCGATGTAGTTAAGGTTAATGTAATTCAATCTTATCGGTGTCTATGATTGGCGACGTCCAGTAAATGTTCACTTTTTTATTTAAATATATTTGGTCTATTTATTGTATAATATAGATGCCAGAACAAGAACATCATTCTGGTACATTTTTATCGTGGAAACCGAAAGTGATATTCGATTATGTGCATTATGAAGTTTCCATAATTTGTTAAACGAAAGCGGTATTCACCATTGTTCCATTAAATACAGTTAGGCACCATTACGGCCTATACATCATAGACTCCTAGACGGTGTTAGTCCGGAATGACCAATTTAAGTGCATTTACTGGTTCGAATAAATAACTTTTCCGAATTCGGAAAGTTATTTATCTATAAATATAAAAGGATTTCTTAAATTCCAAATTTAAGAAATCCACTTTTCCATAAATAATACATTGTTGCCGTAATACGAAGACATTAATTTCCAATACCCTTTTGCAAAAAAAATATATATGAAAATTTAACTTTTTTTGTAGACAAAAATATTAGTTTCGGTAATTCTCACTGTCTGTTCTCACAACGTTTTTCATAAATTTAATTAATTTCATAAATTTATTATAATTTTTCATTCTATTATAAACAGAAGTAAAAATTTTTGCAAAACAGTACTAATAATGATCTAAATTTAAAATAAATGATATCAATGCTCTTCCATAAATATATTGAAGAACAATGTATGTTTCCATAAAATACTAATGTTTAAATAATGCGATTATTATGAAAATATTACTTTTAATTATTTGTACTTCTAAAATATTCCAAATGGGATGTTGAAATTTATTATGTAAGAATTATATCTGAATGTATAATAATTGAAGTGTAAACAATTTCTTGTTAAAGGGATTTCCGCATACTTTATACGCAACTACAAAATATTTATAAACGCTTAATACAGTTAGGTATTTTCCCTAAGACAATAATTAACAATTTATCATCGAATTATCGAAGATATTGTTTGTGTGAATAAAGAATAGACCGAAACTATAAATTAAAATTATTAATTAAAACTGGAACTGGAATTAAATTTGAAAAGTTGATTCATATATATGCCGTACAGACTTATCTATATATAGACTGATAATTCAATCGACTTACAAGGAATATTAACATAACAAGTAATATTACTATTTATGAGGAATAATAATAATTGTCCTAATTACAATACTTCTCTATCAAAATTTTACAAAATTTAACTTCCTACTAATCATTTACCATTTTCCTAATTCAAGAAATGATATTAATCTTTACATTCCGAATATTTATTTGCTTAAGAAAATATGAAGACTGTCCTAAAATAAGTCATCACATCCCTAACAGCCTTTTTTTTCTCTTACTTAGGTCGGACTGAGAAATGTTCACTATTTTTCTCTTATACGTATATAAAACACAGACCAGTTTTCGACCGAAATATTTACAGATGTCACTCGACACTTGTTTCGCTAATCGAGGTGGCCCTATCAGGAGGCAATTAATAATAAAATAATCTCCAATTTTAATCACTTCTTCATGATGTTAACCTGGTTGGCGAAAGGCGCGTCGAGCACTACATAATCTTAATCTTAATAATTAGTGCCTGTGAAAAACTGGTTTCCTATTTTTTGTTGTATGGGAGCTTTCAGTCCTCTCCTAGTTCTTTTACATCGCTAAACCATGTAAAAAAAGATATGGCATGGTCCATGTTGTATCCACATACAATCATATATGTGAAAAACTAAATAGATATGTGCTATACTGTTTCAGGATTGTATTAAATAATTATGATAATAAAACATTTAAAACGGATACTTCAAAAACTGTCTGTTTAATATCTAACAAACGTATTGTATATCGTATTGTACACTTTCTGTAATACTGTATAGCTTCTTTAATTTTGCCGTTTTCTATGTTAGCTGTCGGTCCAGCAATTCTGGTACAATTGACTCAGCAATCAAACATATTTTATTATTTTTAAATTTAACTTTTTGGTAAGTTTTTTTTCTTTATCTATATACAAAAAATGGTTACATGTTAACATATCCAGTATAAAAAAAAATAAATTGTTTTCCATACGCTACTGTAATTAAGTAGGTTAATACGCTAATTTAATAAGTATAACTTATTATACTCTACTTCCAATAATGACCCAGAAAATATAATTAATACATTTTTTATATATCAAAAATGACCTGTTATATCCCAATCACTATGAAATTATGAACATCGCTATTAGCTTACTTATTTCCTATTATAAAAAATGCGTCACAATTATGATATATCAGTATGACTATTTCCATTTGCACATTTAGAGGCTACTTTTATTTATAACTAATTATGTATTATGTAACGTTCAATGTATTTCAAGCACTTATTAAGAGTTCATAATAACTTCCTGGTAACAACTCGATTTCCGACAAGTTAAAGCAGACTTTCAATGTTTATGATAAATTAAAAAAAAAAACAAATGAATATCAGTTATATAAAAAAATTATGGATCACGTAACTACTTCTGAAAGGTTATTACATTTTAAGACAATTATTTTCTTGCAATATAACAATTCTTTCGACAATTAAAAGTTATTAAAAAGTTTAATGGGTAACACTTTGAAATTAATAACTTTTAATCTGTGTAAAATCACGAGAAATATAAGCAATATAGAATTAAATTTTTAATGAATTATATTTTTGGGTCCCATGTTGAAATCAATAGCATAGTTAACTCCAAAATGTAATTCATTATTGTCTATATGTTAGAGGCATATACATATTGAAACTATTATATTCTTTCTTAATGATATGTAAGAATATATGTATGTATTTATATACAGAACAATTATACTAGAAGTTTAAGCTAAAAACATTTTTATGCAGTATTAAAAAAAGTAATTTTATACAATGAATGTTGGGAATACCCACCTATTTATAATTTGTTTTTAACATATCGTCGATGTCCTTACAGAAACAATAAGCTTTAATAATTCTCTTCATTTTAAACAAGCATAGATATTATAATATACTCTGCTGTATTTTTTTGCACAACCATTACCGTTTTTAGCTAATCTATTACCATATTTTTTGCTAACAATTTGCAATAAAATTATAAATAATTCTTTATAATTTTAATATAATATAATAATTTATTTGAAGCAATCAAATCTTGTATACGTTTCTGACAAATTAATCACTCCACAAATACTTATCATTTTAATTCTAGTAATAAACATGATGGATAACTAAAAGAAAGTATAAACGCTTCATCAAATGAATTTTAGACATAAAGACATAATCATGAATTTGAAAAATAAATCATGAAACAAGGATGAAATATCCTGTCATGGATATAGCGTTGATATATTTACTATTAATTTTGATCATTAGTAGGACCAAAAGTAATGCTGGTTTATTAGGGAAACTTTTTCTTTGCCACTTTCATTACTTTAACGATAAAAATATATATGCATACATTACCTAAAACTCATAGGTTATTTAATTATTTTGTGGCGAACGAAATTCATTTATAAATGAGAAGGAAAAAATTGACAGTTGTAATTAAGGAAAACCTTCAATACGTAAAATCAACATACTTGAAACGTAGTCAAAGAACTATAACAGCAAGATACTTCTAAAAATACATCAGCGTAAAATTTCACGTTTCATATATTTTACAAATGTTATATTGAAAATATCTCTCTTGTTAGGATTTAGTAAGAAAACATTTTTTATTAAGATTTTATAAATGTAATATACCTAGCAACTGTATCATAGTGTGAAAAGAAATGTGTAATTAGCTCACACTAATCTAATTAAATGATTAAATGAAATAATTAAAAGGTAATATTATAATTAAAATGTAATGGTGGTAAAAATGTTTAATATATGGTGCAAACTACTAAAGCAAGTAAATTGTCTTAAAATTTTTATATCTTCATTTGTTATAAGTATATTGTAAATTAGTAACTCGGTTAATAATAATACAATTACAGTTCACTACAATTTCCAAACTATATAATAAATCACATAAGATAACTTAGATGTAGTGTCTAAATTGTTCAATATGAAAGAAACATACAAAGCATTGGTCACTTTGTTTTTTAAATATCTTAAAAATTCTGTTTTTTCCTAACTTTGAACACTACTTATATACATATAAATCACGAGGTTATTAGATATTCTCTGTAGTTAATTTAGAACATATGACATAGATACTTTTATCTAAATTCGCACATATTCATATTGAAGACATAGAAATCATAGATGTCAGGATAGAGCTTTCATTAATTAATTAATGTTTAAAACAACATTCATTTAAGCATTTTTAAACGTTATTCAGGAGACCCTTTACAACGTAAGGAGTGTAAGTGATAGCGATCTGTAAATATTGAAATTGGTAGGTACCGAATTGTTTATAGAAATTACAATTCACTCTTTTATAACTTAAACGCAATTAAATATCTACCCGTCTGCCACAACAATTACTTTGTCGAGTACTTAGGAAGATACCAAATGTTTCTTAAGAACCTGTGATCTTTATAAAGTAGGCAGATGATTATAAGTAAACTAAAGTACATTTAAATAAATCAGAAAACTATAATACTGGCAAGGATAGTTTTATAATACTTGTATACTTTATATTTTATATAAAAGGTGACTTTTAATCAATATTCACTCGTGGATGAGTATCAATATCAAATTTACTGACAATGAATATGAGATGGTTGTCAAAGAATTGTAAATATGTGCATGTCAAATATACTTTTCATTTTTTTACTATATTCAAGTCAATCCGAATTATAAATAGGTTAAATAAATTCTTGGATTAGTTTCAAACTCAGATACAGAAATTTTGTTATCAAAACATATGTAACTTATAACAAAAATATACAAAGAATGTCCTTATTCATTATTTAATTATTTGACATTTCAACTATAAATCCAAAAAAAAAACCTAACCTAACAAAATATTTTAAACTCACCATCCCTAAAGGTTGAATATAGGATGTAGCAGATGAAATTACTTCTTCTGAACGGCTTCTACTTCTTTTTCTGGACATTGTAACTCCAGTACTATTTAAATTTGACTGTAGATCTGAAACATATGACATAACCTACAATCTTAAACTTGTATGTTCAATAAAAAAAAACATTATTTTTGGTATTATATAATTATAATTGGTATTTCGATCAATAATAAATAACAAACCTAATTGTATACTAAATGTAAATGGTTATTGTAATTAAAGTTCCTTTCAATATTAATTCAGGCTAGTTGGTGCAAAAGTATTACATCATACTTAAAATACATACATGTCTGGAAAGTTATTAAATTTAGCCCTAATTTATTGAGGTATTATAAAGTACTATCTAAATTAAGTACTACATTTATTTACTCACCTAACATTGAAAATCTTTCTGTGAAAATTTGGACGTTACCGTTCTCAATAATAAATTTTGACACGTATTAATTTGACTTAAAATATTTTTCCACTTCTTATCACTCCACAATAGTTATATAAAACGTTTCAATAACTAATGTCGGTAAATGGATATATGTATGTATCACCAGTATCACCACTTGTCTTTACTTTCACCAATCCTTGCAAAAGATTTAATTCAACTGAAGGAACAGTGAATAGTACAATTCCTTAAACCTAAACGTCAAACGCCTGCATTGCTTGCAATTGGACTGAATAACATCATGCTATGCGCCGTGGAATTCGACTGGTCTGTTCTGATGACAGAAAAACATTGCCTAGTTGGATCCTGGATGTCAGCCACATTTGCAGATTGTATACATATGAAAGCTTGTATTTTTATCTGACCTTAATCATGATTCTATAATAATGTTCATTTACATAATTATTCATATTTCATAATTATTTTTTGTTTAAATTTTTTATTGATTTTTCGTTAGCCAATAGCCAATCTATTGTAGTCATGGGGGTCACAAAAGTCCACGTGACTAGACTAGTGACGTAAATCGGGCGATGTGTTCGAAATTCAAATTTCTGTATTCCCCGTTTGTTGTTGATTCACTCTTCACATGTAATACGTGATTCATAAATGATACGGCTTACTCTGTGGGTAATCTGTGCGGCTTACGGCTGGTGTAGACGAGGTCAAACAGCGAGACGAAGAGTTTTCCAATTTATTATAGAATATCTAATAAACAGTAAATTATTATACATGATGTACTTATATTATTTGTATTTATCTACTAGTATAATAGATATAAAATTTATGGAAATAAAAATAGGAAGTGAGTTTTACATCTGAGTGATCTGAGTGTCTTTAAGTGAGCTAAACACCAGTGGCGGATGGTCAGGGGTGGCAGGGTGGGCAGTGCCCACCCAGCTGTTTCCTAGAAGAAGAGGAACATACAGTTTCAAAGTTCGTTATTTATCGTTTATAGAAATTAGTGAAGTTATAATTATGTAATATGTAATTACTTAAACACATTATTTATTACATAACAACAATAATACAATGAAAAGTTCTGATTATATATACTAATACTAACAGCGCAACCGTGGTGGAAAATTGCAGTGCAAGTATGAAGTGCAGCAATTCACTCTTCTAACCGTGGAACTAATAGTTATCGTGGTTATGCCTAACGTGGTGGGTGCCGGGTCGGGTGTACAGCCACGCCTTTTGCCTTTCTGGCTTTGTACATACGAGACAGCGCAAGCGCCTCGCACAAATAAAAAATTATATTTATTGCTTCAATAAATAAATACAAGTAAATAAGTGTCTACCAAGATTAGTTTTACAATTAATATTGATATTATTGACATAGGTATACTTTCAACATCCCTTGAAAGTTTAAATTATTTCACAATAATATAGAAATCTGGAATATAAAATTAAATAAACAGTAAACACATGAATAGAATTAATTGATTAATAGAATTATGAATGATTTGATTGATTTGAAGACATAAAAACAAAATTATACACGTGTAAACTACATGAAACAATTTGAAACACGGACACAACTTATGCTCGAGTCTCGAGTAAGGTGTGACACGGGTGGGCTAGACCACTCTGCTGAAGAAGCCTTCGGCAAAGCGGGGAAGGAATAGAGAATCTCCGATCAGTCCGATCTCCGTATTTCCGAGTTGAGTTTTCAGAGACGTTGTAGAACGTTGTTTATCTCAGCGTGGTCTGTATTCTGTAGACACTGTATTTGTTATATTATTAAGTAACATTATTTTGGATATTAATGTAGATATTAGAAATGTGTAAATATAAAAATTGTGTAGCATTCATGAGTCTGTACTAGTTTTATCCAATATTAGTGCTATGCATTTTCAACTTGAAAGCTGAAAGAATTTTAAATCTTAACATAATACTTGTACAATGACTAACATAGAGTGATGAGTCAAAGTTTTTTTTTTACTATATTTTACTTCATTATTTTGCACTACATAACCTACTAATAGTTAGTTGTTGCCCACCCAGGACAAATCATCACGAGCCGCTACTGCTAAACACCTCTTTATTTACTGTTTTAGTGGTACACTGTGTTATCATTTGACAGCACATGAGTTTGTCTTCGACAATGCGACAATATACTCATCTAAAATGATAAGAAACATTTGGCATCATAGTCCATTTTTTTATAAATATATACAGGTGAAGTACTAAGTTATGAGTTAATTTTAGCATTTCTTTGTATGCAAAGAACATGGAAATAAGTTATTGTAAGATTGGAGAGATTATTATTGTAACTGTTTTATAGCATTTTCATATTTTAATACCGAAATCGCTAAGAATTTCGAGAACACTACATCAATTTATGTTTTCCTGAAATGCTTTTTGACATGTACATACATATTATTGTATATTGTATATATTAATAATACGGAAAGTAGATATATCTTTGTATGTCTCTCCCGTCTCTCCCTATGAACTGACAGTATAGTATACATAGGTAACTAATAATTTTATCGTTTTCATAATCTACGACCCAAATAGGTTAAGTACGTAAGAAAAAAACAGTTTTAAAACCTTACAACGGACTTTTCCGCACGTAGAACATTTCTATCTCGAAATTGAGTTTCCGAGAAAAAATAAACCAACACATAAATGCAGAATATCTGTTTTATGCGACAGTTTTACTTTTTTCAAATAGTCCGCCCTCGTGCTTTCTCATGACCACTGAACAGGGTGGGGTGTGTCCTATCCTTTCAAAATCAATAGATGTCGCCTGGTAGACGTCGCTAATCAGAATCAGTTGAGACCCGATCGATCCGACACGATTTGAATGATCGTCTTAACAAAAAAAATTCTCAAATAGTCCACCATTGTGCTTTCTCATGATCCATAAACATGGTAGAGTGTGTTCTATCCACCTCAAAATCAATAGGTGTCGTCTGGGAGACATCCCCGATTAGAATCAGTCAAGACCCGATCGATCCAACATGATGCAGTTGAGTTCCCGTGTTAACAAAAAAAATTTTCAAATAGTCCACCATCGTGCTTTCTCATGACCCATGGACAGGGTGGGGTATGTCTTATCCACCTCAAAATCAACAGGTGTTGTCTGGGAGACGTTCCCGATCAGAATCAGTCAAAACCCGATCGATCCGACACGATTTAGTTGAGTTATCGTATTAACAAAACAAATTTCTCAAATAGTCCACCATCGTGCTCTCATGATCCATGGACCGGGTGGGGTGTGTCCTATCCACCTCAAAATCAATAGGTGTCGTCTGGGAGACGTCCCTGATAAGAATTAACTAGAACCCGATCGAACCGACACGATTTAGTTGAGTTATCGTGATAACAAAAACAATTTCTCAAATAGACCCAAGGGAGGGGGTGGTGTGTGCTATCCACCTCAAAATCAATAGGTGTCTTCTGGGAGATGTCCCCGATCAGGATCAGTCAAAACCCGAATGATTCGACACGATTTAGTTGAGTTATCGTGCTAACAAGAAATTTTAATGCCGACGACACACACACAGCAACAAATAAAAAGTAAAAAAATTATTTTGGTCACATTTAATAAAAACGAGTAATAGTTACTGTTCTCTTAAGTGTTGTTTTAAATACATTATTCTGATCTACATAAAAAAAAATTACGAGGAACATGCAAGAAACAAAATCACGTTGATCAGCGTTTCCCAAACTTTGTGTGTCCTGACTCGGTTATTTTTACGATTCCCCTTTGTGACCCACTAAAAGATTTTTTAACTATCTTACAATTATTGTATAAATAGGCAAAATAAACACATTTTATTGTCTACATGGAAGTATATGATATAATTAAAGTGTTAACGTTTAACAATAATGTAATAATTATATTGTAATTATATTAGTTGACTACTATTAGTGACAAGTATGAAGCTGTTTATTCTGCGACCCGGTATTTTATTTTCGTGGCCTGGTCCCGGGTCGCGAGCCACCATATGGGAAACGCTGATGTAGATCAAACAATTATAATAATTTAAATTTTGTAAACTACATTTTTAGTAGATTAGGTACCTCCTAGAAGTTTATATGAGTTAATATGAGTTAACATAATGATATGAGTTGACAGTATATACCTTGTCTTTTGTAGTATGATTTTTCCATTTCTAATTGTATGTGCACTGTAGCCAATAATGTTCAAAACATGTATGTATAAAAATATGAATTACTCTTTTAACGGAATTTTTATAGAAATAGTCACTCACTTTTTTTTTTAATTATACTCTCAATAAAAAGAAAATTCTAATTATATAACTTGAAGAAAAGAAGTTGTCATCAATTTAGTGATCAAATCAATTGTCATCATTGATGATAGGACCTATCAACTACAGTATGAAATGAATACCATGTCAATTCTCAAATTCTCAAATATTTGTATACCTACAGAAAATTTTTCTATAGAACATGTCTATTGGATGCAACGAGTATGGCTTAATCTGATGCACTGATACTATAATAATTATATAGTATAAGTGCATAATAATTATAAATAAATTTGGACCGGATTCAATAGATAATTATGAAATGTAGCATAACACATTTTTCTTTTTATTAGAAGACTGCATTACCAAGAGACAGTAGAAATAAAATTGTGACAAGCAAGTAACTGTATGTTTGTAGAATTAGTTTATATGTAGAAGATATTAGTGTTAAACATATTTATTGGTAAAACTAATAGTATCACTACAATTTTCGCGATAGTCACCCCAAATGATGTATATAGATTTTGAAACTAGTTAGTTGATTTTTTAGAGAGTACATTATCTAGGTTCACAATAAACTGATGCAACTATAACTCAATTTTAGTTAGTAGTTATTTTAGATATTTTATGATTAGTAGCTATTTGGATGTGTATCCACCATCTTCATATTAGATGCTAATAAGATGATAAATACTGCAGAGTATTCATATTGCTAGATACCCTTTTATCTAGCAATATGAATAATGCCCCTGATGTCCCGGTAAATAAACACATAGACAGTATCTAAAGATATAATAAACTTGGTTGCACAAAGCTTTTTACCCTTCAAATCACTGGGTATTAATTGCATCTATTTAGTTCCACTATACAAAGATTAGAAAAATTGGTGCCACATCGAGTTGATATGTTTAGGTTACACACTATTACAGCATGGAAAGAGGTGAATATAATCGTCCCAAAAATAGGTAGAATGGACATTTCGAAAATTACTAGCGACTAGCCATATATCATTCTTACTTAAAATGACAAAGAGACTATATATGAACAATACTTCAGAATGGACAGTAGATTATACATTATTATACTCAAATCAACACAACTTTTCCTAAGGAAATCTACCAACGCTTAGAGGTATTTTTATTGAGAGGGGATGTCTTGGATAAAACCACTTTTTCAGTAATTCGATCAATACTAATTGATAAGAACATTTATCTGAATATTAGTGATTGAGTATGAAATATATTTGAAATGGTGAGTGGAAAAACAGTATAACTCCAAAATCAACGATTTTTAACTGAGATAGCCTAAATTGTATTTAAACGAAGCTCTTTAAGATGAGCTAGAGAACAGTGTAACTACCACACTCTGTGCGCTTGTACGAGGCTATCTATCCCAGTGTTGAGTGGAATAACGGTACAAGTCTAGGAGTTATATTATTCTTCCGCCCAATATGTCATTCTGCGCAGCTGTTCCTGTTAGGGTCGCTATGTCACTCAACTTGTAATCTCGTTAGTGCAGGTTGTTTATATTAAATATAAACAACAAATTTTGTTGTCCTCGCGTGTAGGTGGAGTATTAATAATTTATAAAATGTCTAGTGGTGATAATTGTAATGACAGTGCTACAGAAGATAACCAGCAAAATTCATTCAAGCGTAAACGGTGTCCAGAAGCTTGGAAAAAACTGTGAGAAAGCAGGCCCGTCATCATGGTAAACAATACACCACTGAAAAAGGGAGTCTGGTGAATGCGAAAGTTACTGGGCCGAATTGCATGTAAGTTTCTTACATTATTGTTCATTAAGTAATAAATTAACGTTTTCTTTTTCTTTATTGCTCAGATGCAAGAAAAAATGCATGTCTAATCTCACTCAGACAAAAAAAGAATCAATATTGATTCAACTCTATCAACGAGAATCCAAGGACGAGCAAGACACATATTTGCTTGGTCTAATGGAATGTAGACAAATAGGTAGAAGTCGTCCACAAGGAGAAGCCAAGCAAAAAGACAGAACCAAAACATTTTCATATTTTATAAGAAAAGATACAGAGAAACAATTGGTTTGCAAAGTGGCTTTTTTGAGTGTGCATTCAATAATCAATTCACGACTTCAGCGACTTAATAAATTGCTGGTTTCAGGACAAACTCCTAAGGATTTGCGTGGTAGGCACAACAATAGACCATATGTTTTGCCGCCTGAAATTATCGCGAAAATAAGACATCACATAGAGTCATTTCCCCTGAAGACTTCCCATTATAGTTCCAAAGAAGTCCACTACCTTGACGCGACTTTGAATGTGAAGATCATGTATGAGATGTTCACCAAGAAATACCCAGAACTAGAAAAAAAAGTCAAATACGAATTTTTTTTGAAATTGTTAAAGGAAAATTTTGCACTGAGGTTTGGCAAGCCTCAGGTTGATGTATGTGGTGAGTGTGAACAACTCGGTACAAAGCTAAGAAATCAGAGTCTTAATGAAAATGCAAAACGAGTTGCTGCCGCTGAATTGCTTGTCCACAAAAGAAGAGCTAATAAGTTTTACGCCAAACTGAAGGAAGTCATAACTTTATGCCAAGAGCGTGACGATGTTGGTGGAATAGTTTTTGATTACATTCAGAATATGCCTCTTCCTGTGATACCTGTTCAAGAAATGTTTTACTACAGGCAACTGTGGCTCTACGGATTCGAAATTCATGACTTGAAAAATAATACTGGGCACTTCTACACATACCATGAAGGTCAAGCCTTGAAAGGTCCGAATGAAGTTTGCAGTTTCATTTATGACTACATAAGAAAAATTCCTCCAGAGATACAAGAACTTCACATTTTTTCAGATGATTGCCCAGGGCAAAACCGCAACCACACAGTTGTGAGATTTCTATTATGCCTTGTTGCCACCAAACGTTTCCGTAAAATTTACCAATATTTCCCTATTCACGGACACTCTTTTTTGCCATGTGATCGAGATTTCGGAAATGTGAAACGGGTAATCAGGAGACATGATCGCATTTATCTACCAGAAGATTATGTAAGCATGATTTTGAGTAGTCGAAAATTAAAACCATTCACGGTATCAACAATCAACTACACAGATGTCACTGACTTCAAAAACTGGTGGCCAAAATATTATAAAAAGACCTGTAAGTCTGTGGTTCAAGGACGTACTGAAACCTTTGCTATTTCGTCATACAATCAGTTAATCTACGACAGCTCTACGCCAGGTTATATTTCAACCAGTTGTTATATTGGAGGACTTTCCACAAATACGTTCAAACTACTGAAGCCTCACGTGAACCCAACATTGCCCAATGAGTCAGCCTACAAGGTCCCATTGGCAATCAATGGGAAGAAGATTAATGATATAAAAAAGTGATGCAGTACATGAGTGGTGAAATCCTAGAGTTTTACTACTATATTACGTCTTGGGAGACAACCAACGAAGAGCAGCAGGAATAAATATAATAATCAATACAGTATAACACTATGAATACCATTAGTAATAAACAAAGTTCTTAATAACAGCGTTTTGGTGTCTTTTTATACGTTTAAAAAAAATGAGTGGAAAAACAGTATAACTGAAAAAAATTTTTTTTGATACCCAGCTGGTTCTAATACTGTATTTATAAATCTTTGTTCACATTCGTATAGATGATGTCATCCTCTACAACTCTTCTGTACATCTAATTGTTGTGACTTGTATACTTTTCCCACAAAACAGATTTTAGCGTTTTTCTCAAAACTAAGAGTTTGGAGTTATATGGTTATTCCACTCAGCGATTCATTTACAAATAGAGTAGAAAGAGTAGTCGTTTTATGTTGACATCACTTGATCATCTTAAGTACCTTAAGAACTTCAATGTTACCTTTAACAAGCAATGAATTTTTAATATGCATTATGTCAGTAATATTATACAAGCCTCACGTAAGTGGATAGGCTTTGCCTATGCACTTACGTGGAAACGTTTACACGTACATAATTCTAATATTGTTTAATTTAAGTTTAAGTTAAGTTTATTTGTCAAAACAAAGCTCGAATATACGTTATTAATACAATAAATGGGGGTACGTGAACCCCACTGACTTTATAACATGTAGAACAAAGTTGACATATAATTGTGGCATTTGTTTCGTCAACCAAATTTATACTATAAAAAATATCTGATATTGCTGTATAGATCGATGTATAATTTATATATGCTTCATATGTGCATGTGTACATAGGTATATTAGCTTTTTCATTTATTTGTATTTTATAAAACAATAATATTGTAATTTCCCATCCATTACTTGACTCTCCTGTTGGATGGTGTATGTAGATAAAGTGTAATAAATATATAATAAATAACTTAGTTCTCCACAGCCTCTTGCATTGTCCCAACTGTGATGGTCTTTACATTACATTATTATTACATACATATGTAAGTATAGTACTAAAAAGCAGCGTATTCCTTGAATCATTCAAAGATATACTTAACTCTATAACGATGCAGGCAACACAGAATGATGGAATAATGGAGCAGAGATCACAAATTATTTATTAACCCCAGAAAGGTAGGTGACCCCCTTTATAGGGGAAATAAGCTGAAGGAAGATTTACGCCTCAGTCATAGATTTAATCTCTTTGGCCTCAGTGTACCACAACGTCCACAACCGTTTCGGTCGTCGGCCATTTACTCTTTGTTTTTGCGTGCCTATCCAAGGAGACATCCGTTTAATTGTGATGACAGTAATCACTTACTATTTAAGATATGGCAATATTATTATTGCAATACATTTCTCATGACATAATTTACTTTATCAATAACAAATAAATTATAGTGTGCTCGATTTACAATTAAGCATATATAGAGTGATGTTGTGACAGTAAATATGTTGAAGCTCATAGAGGAAGCTCTTTACAATTTACATTAATGCATTTATTAACACAATATGTCAAGACGATAAAAATCAAGACATATATTTATGGAATCTTTCCTGACCATCAATAAATCACTTAGATAATCTAGAGATTATTTACTAATATTTGAAGAACAAGAAAGTACAATAAGTGATAGTTATTGGATAATTCAATGTTTAAATTTCTGCGGCCATCAATGTTGAGTAACTTAGTTAATTTTGGGAGAAAACGTGTGGACATTCTACATTGGATGTAGAATATATAAATCATTAAACTATATATGTATGTATGTATGTATGTCACAGCATATCAACAGCAGAGAACTAAGGGGAATATTTAAGATGTATACAATTATGCAGTCCAATATAATTACAATTTATTGAGAAGGTTGTGCTACCAAGGTGACTATTAACTGTCTATAACTATAAAATTGTACCAGGAGTTATCCGGTTTAAAATTTTTGTGAACCAGGGCACACAGATTGTTAGCTACCAAAGAATCAAGCCATAAAGATACGTATTGTACCTACTTAAACATTTGATCAAGTAAATATTACTTCAATATATTCCCTACATAGGACTAGATTATTTATTTATATCTTAGAAATTCAAATGCAGCTATATTTAAATCGGAATTCTATATAGGACATGACATATAAGATATGTCATGTCAGCATTCAGTTTATCCTCAAATATCTAAACTATAGGTACATAACCACAGTCCAAGAAGTAAAGAAATATATGTAATACGTTTTTTAAAAACTTTTAGTACCCTAGGCCAAATAGCCAAAAGACGAAAAGCTGAGGGATCTTTCTTCTTGTCAAGAGAAAAGGTGCAGAATACTATGTAGTAAATATTTCCCAGACAGTTTTGGACAATCTCAGAAATTTATTGTCAGGTTAACTATATAGGTTAACTGTAACTGTCGCAGCGCAGTTTCTGCGAGTAATTTAGGATACTTCATGTATTCATATGATTTATCGTATTAATTTTATCTTAATTTTAAGTACATACCGTTATATAATATACATTATATAAATGATCTAAGTCCATATATATAATTCTATACATAATAAGAATATCTAATAATAGGGTATATAGGAATAAATTATTATTGAAAATGTGTAAAAAATTTATATTTAATAGTTTCTCTAGTAATAGAAAATGTACAAATATCAATATCAGTTATCGACAATTAGACATAAATAAAAAAAATAACCTAGTAAAATTAGTGTTTTAAAAATTAATAAATAATAAAAATCACAAAATTATACACCTTATTGGAATATCAAGTCTTTTAAAATGGCCTTCTAAAGATGCCCGCAAAAAGAACTGCTTTTTGGATTTTATCATAAATAACATAGATAAAGGGATGATTGCAAATAAATTGAGCAGGTTCAGCAGGCCTGCTCGATCTAAAAGTAAATAGAACAGTGGCAGCCGCGGCCTTGGTTCCTTCTTCGTTAACTTCTATTTTAGCTTTGTGCAAAGCTTCTCCCAGAGAAATTTTCTGATGCGATAATAATGACAAATCGGAAGTGTATTGAAATAGGTCTCCAACACCCATATATTCTAGGACCTGAAAATAATATTCAATTACAGTACTTATATATATATATATATATATATATATATATATATATATATATATATATATATATATATATATATATATATACTGTTAACAAATCGAATCAATACAGATATATAAAAGGATTTTTAAACGTTTTTAGAACACTTAAAAAGGAAATTTGTAATTTTTATACTGCCAAATACTTTTAGCTTTATTACTTCAATGGAGTTAGGAGTTAATTCCATACTTTTCATTTCATATTAAATCAGAAATATTCTATTGTTTAATTGAATAACTGTAATGAAAAAAGTCCAAATTTGAATTACATATAAATAATTAATATCTATTTGAATTATTTTCAGAGCTACGTAATAGGAAATACATATAAGACTAACTTGATATTTCTTAGAGTCTTAGTTTCAATTGAAGCTTATAAATGTATACCTACATACGAGATTCCTCTTTTCTGGTTATTCTCAATCGTATGTAGTAGGTATCCGGATTTTCCCTACCAAAAAAAAAAAAAAACGGCCGGACCACTACAATAGTTTATAACAGTAACCTATGATCCACCAAAATTGTTAATCCAACAATGGGTTTCAATGAACTTATTCGATTAATGTAATGTCACTGTAGTAATCTCTCAAAACAATCGTGTTGACTTATCATTCTTATTTTATTATATATGAAAATATTATTTATCCTCACTTTTATTCAATTAATAGTTTCAATAAAGACATTATATTAGTCATTGAATGAGGAAAAAGCCTAAAACACCTGAAATATCTCCTGAAGTATTACATTATTGCAAAACAATTTTCTCGTTTAAAGCATTTGCTCAGGAAATTTGTGATGAAGTCATCATATTTATTAATTTCAATTATAAAATTAAATTAAACAAATTCAAACCTATAATTGAAATTTAAAATATGTTATAAAATTTACACCTATAACAGACAGGAGAGATAGAACAAGCTTCAACCTCTTATATTTGAATTGGTATTTGAGACTGATATACTTAAGTCACAATAAATATATGAATCACTTATATACCATTCAAATTAAATATATTTTTTCAAGCTTGTGAAAAAATATTGTATTCTACTAGAACTAGAAAGTCGAAAAAAAAAAACTACAGCAAACTACTATCACACTCATTAAGAAAATTAAAAATAATAGAATAAACATAAATATTTGGTGATTGGTGATATTCATACTTCATTTGACATACTACGTGACATGAATATCACCATTGTTACCAATCTAAATTCATCTTCATGTGAATTTAATTCATTCAGCCCAGTGTGCTGCATGTATATAAATCGTTTTCATTTTTGGAGACTAGAAAATTAGGAACATCGATTTATTTTTATTTACTAGAATAGGAACTCACAAAAAGAAACTTCGAACATATATACATTAGAATTTTTGTGAAGGTATGCAATAATAATGTGGATATCACTACAATATGGCTTAAACAATTGTGTTGTCTTAGACAAAACTGCTTCTTTCAATTATGTTCTCGTGAGGTTACTTATAAAGGAACATTTATAAGAAGCCATTAAAAATTAAAGCATTTTTTCAGATCAACGGTATACCACTATAAAAATTAGTTTTGATAGAACAAAATCCTGTTTCGTGGAAAACCGTAATTTTTATGTCTTCTTATGTCAGGTTAATGCATATCTACATGTAACTCAATTTTATATAAAAGATGTGTTTATTATGTTACCGTTGTGACATACCGTTTATGTTGTATACTTATTTAAAATAGTGGGTGTACAAAGAAATAATTAAAATATGACAAGTGTTAAATATACGTCTTCTTGGTGTCTTCCCATATCAAACCGGCCATATATACAAGCGATTGTATAAAAAATGTCCTGAGGCCCCCACAATGGTTAACAAAATGTTGCCACATTTCGTTTTAGTTACTATTAAATAATAAACACTGTTTCTTGAAAAATCGTTTATTTATGCTTTTGGAGGCGATCTAAAGACACCAACAAATAACACAGTGTGAGTTTCTCCATTATAAATAATATAAATAAAAGGCTTGTTGCATGTGAATTTTACAGGTGCGTCACTCATCATTCTCCAAGAAAAGAATGCCGTGGCAGCTGCAGCTTGGGTTCCATGTTCGTTAGTATCTATTCTTGCCTTATGAATACCTCTACCCACCGAGACTTTTTTAGGTGTTAATGAGCTGAAGTCAGCATCAGCGTGAAAGAGATTGCCAACACCCAAGGATTCAAGGATCTATTAGAAGAAAAGTAAAGCATTTGTTAATAAGAGTATTTACAATGCATTTATTTCTATAGAGCAATTATTTTCTAGTCTAATTGTAATAAATTTATATTCACTTGCCTCTCACCAAGTTGCATATACTATTTTAAATAATAACTGCTCTTAAAAATAAACAGTGGGTTAGTTTATATACATATAATATTAGACTACTAAAATAGAAACAACAACTCGCATAGTGGTATAAAGTTTTTATTTACATATACATAGTAGATAGATAAGAAAATTAAAATTTACTAATTAGTCAAATATAGTTAACTTAGAATTTATATATTATAATTTATAAGATGCCTATAAACCTTGCCACTGACAACATCAAAACCCTTGCAATGCCTTTGGAGAGTTTAGAAATGAGTGTACAATGTGCATTGTCAATATAAATAATAGTGTTCTTTGATAAAGTGCATTTTACTAATCACCCCTTAACAAGTATTGGTTTACAAAACCTATATATAGTTGGTATATAGTCGGACATCCTAATATATAGTTGGACAAACTTAGTTTGTATTAAATCATTTTTACTTATTCAAAATATAGACAACTGCTGTCTATCTACTTCACATTGCTGCAGTTCCTGGTTCACATTGTGTAACGTATTGTTACCTACTTTATAAAATTAATAGTCACTTTTATGGGTTTGAATACTTTTAAAGTAACTAAGAGAGAGTATGAGAAGTATATAATTATTAAATTCTCACTTGTCAATTTTCAATTGCCATAGCTTAACTACACACACCGTTAAAAGTATTGGACCCCCCGTATATTATAGATTTCAACTATGTTTATTTTGTTTTCGTTGCTAGACAACAAAGGTGAGTTATTTAGATGTCAAACAGGATCAAATAAATTGCTACATACAATATTGTTGATTAGTTACAATTTTTTTTTTAATAATTGCCAGTTTTATTGCATATTTAGCAAAGCGAATTTGATACTTTTCTTTCGTTATATGCCAGGACGTAACGTTTTTACATCTAATAGGGAAATAATTATTACTTTGCATGATGCTGGATATTCCAATCATCAGATATCTGAGATGCTAGTCATTCCTAGATTTTCTGTTGTGCGAGTAGTGCATAGATATCAAAGATTAGGGACAGTGGAAAGAAAACCACGTAGTGGTCGCCCTCGAGTATCAAATGTACGGCAGGATCAGTATTTGGTTCAATATGCCCGTAAATACCGAAGTGCTTCAGCTTCAGCCCTCAAGGCTCACTTTCAAGGTACGTTTCGTGTTGTTATATCGACCTCTACAGTTCGAAGAAGACTCCATCATGCAAATTTACGTCCTTTAAGGTCTTTAAGGGTGCCCACTCTACTTCCAAGACGTCGCTGTCTGACAAGCTGCCTGCTTTCAATAAGCACAGGAATGTAGTGATTGGTTTTTGCAGCAGTGACGATGGGTCTTATTCACAGATGAAACCAGAATTGGACTGGTGAGTGTTGACAATAGGCAAAGGACCTGGAGACAGCCAGGTCATCAAGAGAGACTAAATGTTACCCGTGAGGTTGCTTCCTACAATGGTGGGACACTAGTGTTTTGAGGAGGAATAATGTTCAGTCGCCGTGTGCCGATAATTCCCATAAATCAGAATATGGCAATTCAAGTTTATAATGAAAGTATTATCAGGCCCATTATTTATCCCTAAACGCGACGAATTAAGTGACAACTTCATCTTCATGAACGACAATGCGAGGCCACATCGTGCAAGAACGGTTCAATAGGTACTTGAACAGGGAGATATTACCTGATTAGACTCGCCAGCTAATTCCCCAGATATAAATTCCATTGAGAACATACTTTGAAAAACAAGTACGATATTTAAAAACAAATATATTTACGAATACTAAACATCGGGGGTCCAAGACTTTTGACGGTGTGTATATGTTAAATACTCTACTAAAGGGGAAAATTACTTACTATCTGACAATGATTCCTCACAAAAGGTGTAGTAGCTCCTAATGGCATTTTTCATAAATTAGGCTTACATAGAAGCAACAAATTTAAATTACAAATATTATTTTGCCCCATGCTAAAAAGTCGGTACTACTGACAAACAATTTCCCTGAATTGCTCCAAAATAATTTTAAAAAGGAAATTATACAAATTCACCAATATTCATTAAAATATTACAGATACTCATATATTACTTAAATTTTCTTTAATATTATAAGTCTTCTAATATTTTAAAACCACTGGTAAGGCCGTCCATCAAAAATACGAATGCGTTAGCAAAATCAAATAACAAGAATATGAATATTACCGTTTGTTAATATTTTGTCAGGTGCATATACAATGTGCATATTGTGCATTCCACAGCAAAGCAACAGTTAAAAAGGTGAAAGGGTCTAACTAAGGTATATACTCACCCAAAAGGGATGTGTGGTTACATCTAGCCTCTCTTGTTGTAAATATTTGTAGATGCATACACAAATGCTCTGAACATTCAAAACCACCAAGACTATAGGCCCGAAGAAAATGAACTAAGCTTTAGGTGCAAAGTTGCCGGAATTTTGGTTTCTTTATATCTATCAGTACTGTTGATTTATAGTGAGATGAGAATGAGTGTAAACGACTAATGACGTAACAGACCAGAAATGTGGATTTGAATGTCATAGATTGCGCTACCAATGTGGTTATATTTATCCAGTCACTTATGTATGTTGTCTATTCATATATACCAAGAAGACTAGAGAGTAAGGAGACATAACTCCTCGAAAAATCAGTGGTGGTGGTAGCACGAAAAACGTCAGCAATATGACAGGCTCACGTAGAAGCGCGGGGGATCTGCGCATGCCGTTTATCCTCGTCTATCGCGGTCTTTCTCACACTATCAAAATGTCGGGTTCAATTGAGCCACGATCAGGGCTTTTGCAGGAACAATTCTCAACGCTGCAGTATCTCGACGCTTTTGACATATTCAACAGAAAAACTGGAAACGCTCAAAACACAGCAAACAAAAATAGAGATTCTACGCAATGACCACCATGATGAAGCACACCACGTGATCATAGTGCGGACGCTTCTCGTGCTACCACCACTAGAGTTATGTCTCCTGTTCTCTAGTCTTCATGATATATACATTTTAAAGAGAAGAGAAAATGAAAATTTGTCATTAATTAAAAACACGAATGTCAAAATATTGTAAACATAATTACAGAAAATTAATATTTTTAGGTTACATCCGCTTAATGCAGTATTCTACGTAAAATGTGTAGAATACTGCATTAAACGGTCTTCATTAACATTAATGCGTAGAATTCTAATATAGGTTAGTCTTATTCCACATTTTCTGTAGTAGTGAGTACGTAGAATAGCAGTGGCGGCTCGTGAGTTTTACAACTGAAGGGGCAATAACAAAATATTAATTTATGTATATTTTTAGGCACCTACATGGTTAAATTTTAGGTAGGTATATCGCAGTGTTTTAAGTCAGGTTTTAAATATCAGAATAAAATTATTAAATTACGTATATACCTATTTAGCTTTAATTCATTTTCTTGAAAACAAAATCCATACTCCTTTCTTTGCGTTGAGCGAATAAAATCTTTGCGGTGGGTCGATAACAAGTTCATTGAAATTTGTGGTTGACGTTATTAGTTCTTTTTCAATTGAACACATTGCTAATGCACATAGTCTACTTTCTTTTATGGTATTTCTTGAAAATGTTTTTATTATTTTTAAAGTAGAAAAACATCGCTCACTCTCGGCTGTCGTTATTGGCATTGTACACAAAATTTTTAATACTTTTACAGTCTTCACAAACGAAGATGTTAAGTTATTTTCATAAAAACATTGTATTAATGTTAAGGCACTTGCAGCAGTTGCAAAATCTGGTCTATCATAAAGAACTATTAGTTCATGTTTAAATGCAATTGGATCCAAATCGTAAATGTTAATAGTTTTCTGAAATTCGGTTTGAAAAAATGAGCTATAGAGAAGTAATCACTAAACATAAATTGGTCATCAATATTAGAAATAATAACATCACACGTTTCTTTAGCAACCATTGCATGTTTGTCTTTAAAACGCTGCCTTTTACGGTGGGAAGGTCCCTCGTGGTCTTCATCATCACTGTTTTCATTTTCTCGGTAATAATCATAATCAATTGTATTTCTCACATACTGAATTGATGTTTTGAATGATGTCACGTAGGACCGAATTTTAAGACTGTCAATATATCGTTGCTGTAGTTGAATAAAAAGAATATCGCAATTCGGCATAATTTTGTTAAAAAAGTGTAACCAACAATTAAAATCATAATCTTTTAAGTATTTTTTAAACCGCTAGCTTTTCTTACGATTGATGAGTCACTAGTATCATCGTGTAAAATTTGTTCCAGGCATCGAATAAGATACTTTTTGTATTTAAAAACAGTCACTACACACCGTGATCTAAAATTCCACCTGCTTGGCGCAAATCGTGGAAGTCGTTTTTTCACTACATAGACTTCATCCAGAACATCAGTACGTTTTGGAGATCTTGAAAAAAAAAACGCAGGAAAGCCATCTAGGTTTGAAAAACAAGCTTGAATTTGTTCATTTTGTGAGGCAGCGCGTTCAATAATTAAGTTCAACTGGTGTGCGTAGCAGTGAATGTAATTAGCATTATTAGGTATATATTTTTTTAATTTTTGCCTGGACCCCGTTGTTTCTACCACTCATTGTAGATGCACCATCGTAGCTTTGGGAAATTAATTTTTGGGTAGTATGGTTTATATCAATTTTTTCAAGTTCCTTAAAAATAATGTTGCTTATGCCATCAACAGTGTGATCCTGTGTTTCAAGAAAAGCCATAAAACGTTCATACAAACGACCTGCACGACACACTCTGAAAGCCGCTTGGCTTGGGGTAGCTTGGTTTTAGCTCAAATGAGGACGTAATTCGACGGACTTTAGCAACATGCGCTACGCTTCTCACCTTCCACTATCACGGGTGACGCGGGACTACTTCGTAGGTCACCCTCGCTCCTCGCTGTAACCAGTAGTACACCCTCATTCACAAATTGCGCAGTTCCAGCAAAGCGGCCAATTAAAATTAAATTTTAATTAAAATAATTATCAAAAAATAGAACTTCAATTGACATAATGATAAAATTTACGCAGAACCTGAATTAAATTATTAATAAAATATAGAACTTTAAGAACTTGAGGAATTAGTTGGGGGGGCACTGTCCCATTGCCCTCCCTGCACCAGGCGCCACCATAAGAATAGTGCGAATAGTGTTAGTAAATGTTAGCACTAACAAAAATAAAACATTGCCAATGAACTTATTAGTTTCTCGAACAAAATTTTTGTTTGGATACTAAGATATATAAGGTTCATGTAAACTGACAATAAGTTATAGTTTCAATTATATATCAAATAGGTATGGATAGGACATCCATAATGAAGTCGATAATGACATTGGATATTATCAACTAGATTCAACATTCATGATTATTATTATATTATTCATATTCGGAATATGAATAATATTCCGTATAATATGCCGGAATGGGGTGTTACTGTATGCTTGGCGTCCTGCGTCCTTCCATGGGAATGGGGGTGTTTATCTTCGTCTGTATATGTAATCTTCCCCTCTGTAATGTGAAGCTTTATCGGAAGGAAATCGATATGTGTGTGTCTAAACTTTTTAAGATAAAACTGTCACTATATTGGTCGACTCTAATAGTAATAAAAAATAGGTTTTATCTATTTCCCTTTTATGAAAATTAAGTACCTACCACATGTTAACGGCTGAATTTTGTTAATCTTATAATATTGAATTATAAAAATTACTTTGAGATTAATTTCTTGTGGGAAGTGAATATAGACCTTTGTATTAAAGAAATTAACTCCTAACCTCACTATAAAAACTTCACTACGAACTCCAATTAGCCTAATAATAATTATTTAATTGCGTACTAACGTAATCATAGTATCTAACTTTCAGAAAAGAAAACCCGCCGCTTGTAGGATTCGACATCTGTCCCAAATGAGAACCGAACGACAGACAGCTGTTTCGAACTTATTAATTCTCATGAGTGCCGTACATTTTGAACTTGATTGTTTATATCTGATTGTTTAAAATGTGTTAATTTGAAAATGATCTGCGCTATATACCCTCAGTAATATTTGGTTGTTCATAGTAATAACCGTATGGTTAGATAAACTAGAGAGTTATACAAATATATAATTATTATTCTAATCAGCTAATAAAGTAGTAAAATACTTACGGGTGTTAACTCGATTGTTGTTTCCAAACTGAATTTTGGCAAGGCAACTTGAACTGTTTTAGGAACTAGCCGACCACTTTCAACAATATTCCTGAAGCTTTCTAGAGTTAAGTTCTTTAGAGTGGCTTCAATAGAATATTCTGTATTTGCAAAAGGAGGCAGAAGGATATACATACTAATATTGTCTCCCTTATATGGCATTTCAAGTATGTGGGCACCCAAAGATTCGGATACATCTGAAAAAATATGTTTATAATTTAGATGAAAATGAAAAATTATTCTATTGTATAAATAGCGTCTGAAATTATTCTTCTCTTCATTCGACAAAACGCTGGCAAATAGATGTTCATTTAAATGGATAGAATTTTTACTCAGTAGATCAGTAAAGTAAAGAATAGTAAATAATAGTTATTTCAAATTATCCACGTTCAAGTTCACGTGAAGGCAAAGAACGTTCATGCCATGAAATAATTGAATAGAATAATGTGTAAATGAGAAAACCACAGTTGTCGAAATAAAATCGTTCCACAAAACGCTGGAAAATCAATGTTTATTTCAACGGCTAAAATTTTTACTCAGTAAAAATTTTAGCTGTTACTCAGATCAGTAGAGTAAAGAATAATAAATAAGAGAAATTTTAAATTATTCATGTTCTAGTTCACATGGAGATAAGAACGCCTATGTCATGAACGAAGTGTATAGAACAATATTTTTGGAAAAGAGAATAATCTTAAAACACGTAAGATAAAACGTAAAATAAACTACGTAACGTAATAAAAGTGTAAAAAAGTAGAGTTTACGATATGTCTGGAGAAAATAGTCCTTTGTGTTTTCCAGTATATTAATAGGCTATATTAATATATCACATATTCGACTCAATTTTCTTCATTATCAACAAGCAGTCAAAAGATGTTGACTGCTAAACTATATATTATCAGTCAAGCATCTTTTATTGCAGGCAGATTATAACTCTGGGATTTATATTATTTAAGGCAGACTTAAAAATTTAGGGATGATTGACTATTATCTTAATTACTTTTAAAGCAGTTTTATCTTTTTTCATTATAACTAGTATAGTATATACTGTACTATTTCTTCTAAATAATGATTAACATGGAGTGGAAAATTTTATACTATTGTAGAAAAATATTAGGATATTATCTTATATTTGGGTTGGTAAATAAGGTAAGTTTTTATGTTATTCCATTCATTTAATAAATGCAAATAGTCTTTTTAATTCCATTTTATGCAAGGTATTCTGGTTATGTACTATTTCTAATAGCACCAGGAAGACCAATTTTTCTCTTTATTAATTTGTTTGCACCATATGACTTACTTCATCAACATTAATTACATTAAAGTAAAGTTGGTATACAACTAATATTATTGCCTTTGAACAGTATATATAGATACATACCATTGGTAATGAATTAATAATTGAATTTGTAACGAATAATGAATTATTTTACTTCACATTTTAAACAAAAATATGTAACTGCTGGAAATATCGAGAATAAGCAGAAACTACAACAGTATAAGGAAATGTTTTAGACCACCACAATGTCACCTATACACACACAACATGGTATAAGATATTCCAAAAATGCTTATATGTCATTATGCAACTATCAGCGGCGGTTCGTGACACATAGACAACTCGTGCTGTAAACATCGGCAGCTCGCTGGCGCGCTTACTTCGCAATGCTTTAAACACGTGTTCCGTAATTCGTATCAGGCGCACCTGATACCTCCGCTCCATTGATTGTTCACTACATTGAACTGAGCGCGCAAGGTGATATTTTTGGAAGCAATTTCAAATTTAGCTTTGCTTGACTTGTGATTTAATTAATATTGCAGATGAAAATATAATGTAACGCTGTCTTAATTAATACGAATACATAAATTAAATATAATTACTTTCAATTTTCAGCACAACAGCTCTTATATACCAGCCACCACTGGTAACTATTATTAGTATAGTAAATAATAAATAATTTACAGGAATAACATACCATGTTTAAACGTTTCTTCCACATGCATCATATCGACCATAATTTGTTTGGAAGGGTTAACGTAAAATACTTCTTGCTTAGTAAAATTAGGATTAAATTTCTTCTCCCATACTCCTTTAAAATAAGCGGCATTAACAAGAACTAAGTCAGTAGTTGGGTCTATTGTTCCTGGTACTAATAATTCTTTAATCATATGGTGCGTCACATTTTCTACCCAGTTATTAATAGATACTCTTGAACCATCTGGGTCTTGTTTGAAATTTTTTTGTTCTAATTCTTCAGGAAAATCGTTAGTAACGCATTCTCTAACCGGAACAGCGTCAGAAACATAAATTTTATTTGCATTTGTGAATTCATATTGAGCACTCTTTGCTAAGAATTGAGTCATTAATTTATCAGTCTTGTATGCGGCATATACGTCGGATTTTCCCTGAAACAATAATTTATTTAAAACATACATAAAATCATTTATATTGTAGGTTAAAATTATAGTAGATTTCTAACATTCAGTTTGCATAAATACGAGCATAATAAAATGAAAATTATGGTATCATTTTCTGTTATTTACAATTAAATATATATAATTTGATATTTACAGTTCTTATAAATAACAATAAAACCATTGAAAATAGGTATAGGGAAAGTTATAGCGAATTGATGCAGAATCAAATTCTGCATCCGATCATCCTATAATATAGAGGATGTCACACTTGAAATAACGAACTTTTTCAACTTTGAAAATGATGTAATTGGTCATAAAATTTTGGACACCCTGTTTGCGATAAATTAATTGTCAATGTGGATTTTGAAAGTACCATTCTTGTGCTTCCGTCTACCCCAGAAACGCTTATAGTAGAGAGCTCGCTAGGCGTAATTCCTCTTAAAAATGAAATGTGTGGGGGTTTTGAAAGTAAAAGCTGCCACTGGTCTTATTTAATAGTTCATAATTTATTATCGGTCTGTGTGAAGTTGGCCAAAAATTGTCATGGGAAAAAGGGCGTTATTCAAAATTTTCGAGTTATTGACACTACGTGATTGTCACAGTTGACATAAACATTGTAGCGCAAGAATAATCCCAAAGTCTGTAGCCGTTGCTTCAAACAAAAATATTTAACAAACGAAAAAGCATTGACGCATATGGCGATTCAAAACTTTGAACGTCTATATCTCGGTTTGAGAACCTTTAAAAATTGTAATTTTTCGATGCATTTTGGTATTTATCAACCGATATCTCGAAAACGCGACCTTAAATCAAAAAATACTTCTCTTGCAATACTGTAAACTGAACTTTTGCTATTCCAACGGTATGTCCTTTATAATTTTCTGACGTCGGATAGCTGAGAAATTTAATTAAACATAAAGCAAATCACAGATTTATTTTCGCACGGCAGCCGACCGTCGATCACCCGCCCGTACGTTGCGCGTCCCGCGCGCTGCAGTTGTCCTCATTCTGGATAGTATTTATTTACAAAATATGGCCATAGTATCTTTTATGAAAGGGCTGTTTTATCAGTTCCAAATAGGCTCTTCTGTAGCAAAATGACTAAGATTTCGTGTCTGTGATTTGTTTTTAGTTTATAGTAAAGTACCTACATACATATTTCCAGATAGTGCCCAGGTAAGTCCATTGTTGAAAACTTATGAATGATATTAAAAACAACATAACAGACATCATTTGAATACAGCCTGCCATAAAGAAAACTGAAAATGGATCAAAGTGGAAGTTCAACGCCTGAAAGTGAGATCTAGTCAACTTTCCACGTTTTACAAACAAAAAGTATTTAAAAATGTTTAATTTGTGGGAAGTCTTCCGGGAATTTTGCAAAGGGTTCTGATAAAACGTTAAGAACGATAAAACAAACGCTACAAATTAGAGACAATATTTGTAAATCTGCCAGCACCAAGTCGTTGCATCAAAATATTGCCAGTACTGAAAGTGGGGACAAGAAATTGTTAATTTGGCATAAGTCTTGTTATTGTAGTTATATTAGCAAAAAAGTATTGAGATTTTACGTCGCAAATCAGAAAATCTGCATACGGAAGAATCGAACATTTCTGAAATCGGACCTTCGGTAACACTACGAAAAGAAAAATTTCGTATAAACAAGTGCGTATTTTGTCAAAAAAGGCGTAATAAAAAATTATTGCAAGTGGTAACTACGAAATATTGAAACCAAGATAAAAATAATAGCCCAAAATGATAGCTCCATTATGAAACGTATCGGCGAAAATGATTTGATTGTCATGGAAGTAAAATATCATGCGATGTGTTTTTTAAAGTTTTGGAGGGTATTAAAAAAAGTAGGGATCCCCAAGTACCTTCTAAAGTGGAAGGCGAATATGTAGATCCTGTAGAAGCATTGCTCTTATCAAGAATTAATTGCTGGATTTGAAAAAAGGAAAGGATTTTCTGTTATATTCTGTTATTCGTCTATATATGCTAGATATACAGATCTTGGAGGAATATTATCTAAAAGACAGTTAATCGAAAAAGTAAAAGGTTCATTTTGGTGATGACATTCAGATCATGAAGTCTAAAAAGTCTAACAGATCAGACATTATTATGTCCTCGAAATTTTCATCAAAAGATGAAATTTTACATTCATTTATGGAAATTACGAAGAAGATACTAATCCACCACAAATATTTACGGGATCATCGGAATATTCCGTTCTGTACAGCGTTATTAACAATATTAAGCTGGATATGAACAAAATTCCCGATTTTGACAATTTAAAAAATTTGGACTTAAACGGCTATCGAAAATATATTCCTGAAGCTTTAGTGTGGCTTATCACTCTTGTAATTTCTTCGGAAAATCATCAAGCTACTGAAATACAAATTTTGTCTTTTTGCCAATACATAATATTTGCATAAATCTACTAACGTTTCATGCTTTTACCGGATGCGATACAAGTCAATTTGCCGGCTTAGGCAAAAATACATTGTTGGAAAATCTATTTAAATTCTCACTACCTGCTACATGATTTGGGCGGCACATTTAATGACAAAACCTTTACAAATATTCACCTTTTAACTCTATAGGAATAACAAAGACATCGCTTCTATCGATTACCTTCGTGGCCTATTGGCTATTTCGAAAACAGTAGACAAATTACCGCCTTCAGAAGATAGTTTACGACAACATTGTTTACGAGCACACTATCAGACCCACATTTGGCTTAACACTTTAACAACGAAGCCAGTTTTTTGAACTACTGTGACTATGATTGGAAACTTGAAAATTCGAATGTATTTCCTGTTTTACAAACTCTTCCGTCAATACCAACAGATTTGACAATATTGACATCTTGTGCATGTAAGAAAGGTACTCTCACTTAAATTTTATTTTAAGACCAAATTACACACACCTGGTGTCTTTTCAGATTGCCGAGCACAATGGTGTACTTGCAGAAAGAATGGTATTTCTTGCACAGGATCATGTACGTGTTTGGGACAAAAATCATGCCACAATGTAAAAACACCGGTAATGCCTTCTATTTCCACAGATTTTATATAGATGATGGCGAACCCGAATCTGACGACGAGTAAATTTTGCCATTTAATTTATTAGGTATTGATTGAAATTCTTTCTTTTCCCTCATCCTCTTTGGTACTTATTATGTTTATTTAAGAATACGTCAATAAGGGATCATGAAATAGTTAAGAATTTTTTATAAAAATATTTATTCATGGTGTGATATAGCTGCTATGTTCCGATGTACATTTAACGTACGTACATAATTTAAGTTGTTACTATCTGTACGATCAATACTATGCTAATGATTTTTATAATATTCATCATAATGTGACTTATATGGTTCTATAATTCATATAAAGTGATATTGTTGTTAACAAAATGAAAGATGCAAAGAAACAGCGTTAAATGCAAGTTAAACTAAACTATTTCTCTCCGCAAAATGTGGACAAATGCAGCGCGCGGGACGCGCAACGTACGGGCGGGTCATCGACGGCCGGCTGTCGTAGCGAAAATAAATCTGCGATTTGCTTTACATTTAATTAAGTTTCTCAGCTATCCGACGTCAGAAAATTATAAAGGACATATCGTTGGAATCGCAAAGGTTCAGTTCACAGTATTGAAAGAGAGGTATTTTTTGATTTAAGGCCGCGTTTTCGAAATATCGATTGATAAATACCAAAATGCATCGAAAAATTACAATTTTTAAAGGTTCTCAAACCGAGATATAGACGTTCAAAGTTTTGAATCGCCATATGCGTCAATGCTTTTTCGTTTGTTAAATATTTTTTTTGAAGCAATGGCTACAGACTTTGGGATTATTTTTGCGTTACAATATTTATGTCAACTGTGACAATCATGTAGTGTCAATAACTCGAAAATTTTGAATAACGCCCTTTTTCCCATGACAATTTTCGGCCAACTTCACACAAACAGATAATAAATTATGAACTATTAAATAAGACCAGTGGCAGCTTTTACGTTCAAACCCCCACGGGGTGACACATTTTGGGCGACGGAGCTCTCTACTATTAGCACCAGTCGAAAATGTAAGGTAAAAGGCATAGTGTTGAAAATAAGGCTACGTCTTTCAAAGCTTTCAAAGTAATCAAGATATCTAACAAACAGTTGAATATAGGTATAGGGAAACCTGATGGAGCTCATGAAATTTTCTCAGGAATCCAAAAATGAAATAATATACCGGGTGTTCTATTTAAAATAAGAAAGTTACTGGCGACTTCTGGGATAACCCAAAGTGGTATGACCTTGAAAATATTTCAAAATGAAAGAGAATCTTGAATAACCCTGGGGTCCAGAAATTCAGAATTCTAAGTTTTTTCTAACCACGAAAACTTCTAACAAACGGCTACCGTGACAAACCCTGTATATACACTATAATTTTATAGGAGATTAATGTGTTTTTAAAGAGGTAAAATAAACCCCTCTAACAGCATAAGGGCATGGACATTTAGAATATTTCCATTGCTTGTAGATTGTTCGAAATCGCAGCAAGGATTATCTTTCTTAGTGTATTTTGCAGTAGTTGGAGGTAAATATATACAATACGATTCTACTCATGTTTAGTTATGTTGCAGTTCTGTAACATCATGTAAACGTATTTTCTCTTCGTGCGTCCCATCCACATTTATCTCTTAGAATAAACCCACAAAGTTCGTTAATAATGAATCGATTAATAACATTTATCTAATGATTATTTAAAAATATTACCCTTCTGGTTAGAAAACTAATAAAACGTTTGTATCTATCTGTTTTGAACGTAGAAATAAACTTTCAACATTCTATTTGAAGATATTTTTTTTCTCTGATTTAATTTTATTGGCTAAAATCATATTTTTTAAAACACTATGAATTTCTGCTGCTGCAGTGTGTTAATATTAAGTTAATAGCAAGGTGAAATAAATATTTTGAAAAATAAGCGAATAAATCTCAAAGTTTTACCAACTTAATCCTTAATATCCATTAATTCTATGGCAGGCAATGAGAAATTACTTTCCCAACTCAAACATAAAATTAATATAATGAAAATATTAAAAATCGACTTTAATATAAATTATGGGGAGTCTATATTGCTAAGGATGGAAAGAAGAGTAAGGCATATTTATTATTAAAACTTTTATACTTGAATGAATGATACAATATTACTGCTTCATTTTTAATAACTGTAGTCTTGAAAGTTCAACATTTTTCTTTACTCTTACATGGATATAGCAATAGAAGGCTTGTAGTCTGTTGCAAAGTAAAGTACCATAAAGAAATAATCTAATGAGACACATTCGATACGTTCCCTGTAATCACATTTACTGCCTAGATGGGGAGAAAATCTGACTCAATTAACGAAAATATGTTAACGAACGTGATTGCGGTTACTTAAGGTGCGGTTAAATAAAATATAAAAACAAGACCAATATTCCTCCAACACTGAAAGACACAATCAAAGGATATGGTCAGTTTTAACCATCTCGTGATTTTGCTAATTTGGCTTGTGAAACGCGCAATGAGGGATGTACTATCTTCCATATGTTTGTGGAAAGCTGGTCTCCTGTTCTATGGTGAAATGAAGGTAACAACCCTCTATCAGAGCGAGTTAAATCAGTTAATTTAACACGACAGAAAACAACTACTGTAGCATGTCCGTTCATAAGGAATATATTCAATCACACATACATATTTATGACATGACACTCATTTCTTATTTCGGTTTTAACACACTATAAAATTAATATTAGTGTAATATACTCATATGTTAGTTATATTACTTTATGTTAATTACCAATATGTTTCCATTTAATATTAATAATAATAAATTTTTTAAAATTATTATTACACAAGTCGTCAATAATGTATACCATCATTTATATCATAATATAATGCAAATTATTCAAATTAGTATATTACTTGCGTGAAAATTCTGAAGTGAATTCAGATATTGTCTTTTCCGTTGGATAACTGGAAATACTAATAATTAACTTGTATCAGTCAACCATAAAACCAATTGTGGTTTACAGCATGCATAACTATGATGATTTGTATTGTAGGTATATAAAATAAAACATACAACCTTTGTTATTTCATTTGATTTTTCAATACTTATTGAAAGACGACTTTCGCAGGCACGATAATCGGGAAAACGAATATAATGATGACCATATAAAATTGATAGCATAATCTCGCAACGTGTAACTTCAAGTATATAACTTTATATAAATATATCCTATTTATGTTACATCTTTACATATCCAACTTGAACTACTACTTTACGTTATTTTTTCTAAATGAAAAGGTACAGTTTTTGTTTACTGAATTTATTTTTATTGGGTATGAAAAAGAAACAAGAAGGCAATAATACAATTTTGTAAGAGTTGACATCCATACATACAATAAACACTTATTTTTATTTATCATTCGTGATTTTTAGTGTATATCTTTTGTTACTCCATCTTAAAAAACAACTAGGAGTTTTGAGTGTCAATTAAAAACATTTCAACAAAAAATTCTCAAGATCAAGATTTTAATTATGTTATAGAAATCATGATGTTGAAAAACAACTTTTAATATGAGCCTGTGCCATTTCAACTCAACTTCGTCATAAAAAAATTAATATAAGCACATGATAGACTTAAATATAAGGAAAACCTATATACAGACAATTACTTCATTACGTCAATTTGAATACAAGGATTATCTAAATAATTACGTTTACAACCGATATATCCCGTTTAATGAACTGACAAAAAGAATCGTGTATTTAAATGGTACTACATACGTAACTAAAAATTATAGATGTAACCAAGTGTGAAATAAAAAACAATTCAAATAAAACATGTCATGCGCAAATAAAAATGCATGTCCAATTTGAGTAATTAAAAGGTGTAGAGTTTTTTTATTAAGGAGCACCAAATTATAATATGTATATGAAAAAGAAAAATATAAAAGGTTTTACCACAAAGGCTAACAGTTAATCTAACACTAACAAATTTAACTAATAATCGAAATCGTGTGTCAGTTGGGTGTTATTTATGTTTATTCGTAGATATTAGTTTGTATTTTTGTTGTTGCATCTTTTTTATATAAAAAACACGCATAAACTCTTATAAAGTGTGTTGCATCATCAATCTTGTTTATGTCAAAATGAAACAATTTGATTTAAGTCGAGTTATGATTTATCATTTAAAGACTACCTCAACACTAAATATTGTGGAGCCTCCACGAAAATGTAAATTAGTGTAATAAAATACTAAATACGGAACAAAAAAACAAAGATTTTCATAATATAGAAATAGAAATTCTCTAAACGAGTTTAAAAAAGAGTTCAGTGAAATAAGGACACAGGCGATCTTTAACAAAAACTTAGAGGTATTACCACTAATCATCATCTGCCTTTACACATATATTGTATGAAGTACTTAAAAAAAATAAATTAAATATATTGTACTATTCATTTCATCGCTATTTGCCAAATAAAAAACTCTCTTATCTTACCGATAAACGGAACAACCTACCTGAGCCTAGCTATAAAAACAAGCCACGGCATGAGATAAGAGCCGTTTGGGATTTTTTATTTGGCAAATAGAGACGAAATAAACTACATATTATATATGCTACGACGATTGAAGGCATAAACGTGGCAACAATTATATGTAAGTAAAATTACATCGTTACAAATTCATTGCGCAAGAATTATACATGTTTACAACCAATGTACGAGTATGACTATAATTGTCCGTTAAAAATCACCGTTCTTTAATCCACAGCTATAACCAGGAACTAGAAAAAACATATTGTAATTGTAAATTTCTTATTATAAGAACCCATTCTGCTACGGGTACTTGAAATTATCCAGATTTGTGATGCGCTTCATCTTTCTAAAAATCCAGTTTTTACTATTATTAAATGTACTTATACTTTAGTATCTGTATACAATATCAGTATAGAATATATCAGTATATAAAAATATTGGCAATAATCTCATTTAAATATTCTTCATACTTTGCATGCTAATGCGAAATGCACTTTTTCTGTTATTACGTCATATCTTATCAATTAATAATAATGTATGTATAACTTGAAACATAAACTATGTAGCTAATTCTCATATATATGTATTATTAACTGAAAATACTTAGACAAGCAGGCACATCAATTGAATAATCTATCAGTCATATAAGTCAGTTTATCAATATAAGTCAGTCAATATAAGTCAGTTTATCTAATTATGCATGTCGGTTTATCCTTCTATTATTGGTAAAATAATGCAAGAAAGTAAATATAAAATTTCCACGAAAATTTCTAAACTTTCGTGAAAGTTTTCTTCACCTAGGTATACATTTTCTTTTAACAAAATACGTGCAATAGTTTTAACTTTAGTTATTTTTGTTGACAAAGAAAGTAAAAAAAAATTATAATAGACAAAATGAATTTGAATAGAGGCAGCAATTTGAGGTGTGTTATTTAACATCATATGTAATTCACATATTCTAGTGAAGCAGCATATCAAAGTCACTATAATAATGATGTCAAGGTCATCTCTCACACACACACACATATATATATATATATATATATATATATATATATATATATTATGTCGGAGACGAGCAGGAAAGAATCTGCATTGGGGCAGATTTACTGGACTTTGGTCGCATTTTCACACACTTTATTACACTTAATAATTAACTAAACAATAACGATGAAAAAATATAAAAGTCACTAAACAAAACAAACGAAATCAATAGTCAGTAAATATTAATATATATTCTATATCGTAAAAATTATACCGTATATCAATATATACAATATCATGAGATACTGCTAGTTATAAAAATACTGAATACATAAAAAACAACCAAGATAGACAATGTGGTATATTAGTCTTTTAAATCACGGTATGGAAAATCCGTCATTATATAATAACTGGATTTCAGTTTATTATTCAAAGCGTATATATTTTTTTCATTCATAAATAAGATACGTAATTTGGAAATTTTATTTATTCCGTTATTTGGTGTGGCAGTAGTATTGTCTACCAGGATTGCCGATTGTGGAAAATGGTTCGCTTCAATATGAAGCAGGCGTTAGATCCCAATTTTACAGTTTATACACAGGCATTGATAAGGTTTACAAAGAAATTATTAAATTTAAATTTAGTTAATACATGAAATAAGCAAATAATAATAGTTAATTAAGTTGATAACGAAATATATATATATATATATATATATATATATATATATATATATATATATATATATATATATATATATATATATATATCTTTTTTAAACAATAATATCAATTTTGAAATTTATAAATAAACATTTATAATATTTGTCCTAAAAGGTCTTTAAATAAGCATCATAAAACATAGTAATACTCCTTAAAATACTAGTTTTCATTTTCATACTACTAGGTCATCAAATTTAAACATGCGCATGTATAAAGGTAACCTACCTTTGTACAAATTCGTTTTCTATTGAGTATGTATGTATTATCTCGGCATTATGAAATATGAAATATCAAGAGTTGCGAAATTCAGACGGCGATGCGTTAACGGTCAACGCAATTACATAAAAATTGGTGTGCTACTACGAGTCCATCTAATATTCATAGGTAGTGACGGTGTTAGACAGGTTTGTGATAATCCTTAGTGATTTCATTGTGAGCGTGAGTTTAAACAATGGACATTGGTGAAGATTGATATGTCCAAATAAAATGAGTAAGGCGAAGGAACATAATGAAACGTAAGGCGAAGGAATAAAAGGCGAAGCAATATAATGCATGTATTTCCACAGTGAAGAATCTTATATAGCAATAAAGAGACTGTCACTGAAATTTCCCTTCACGCGCATTTTAACGGAGCAGCTTAATATGCGGAAATCGTTGAGTAGGTGCGTCCCTTGCTTTCACATGGGAGATGTAATTGATGGGGCATTGTAGAATCTGCATTTATTATGAAAGTATCGACAATATTTACGCCAAACTGGCAGTGGATGAAAATTGCATGTACCTATACCGAACAGCCAAACGAGACTAAGAACAATTTTGACTAGCAATTGAAGAGCAATAACCACAAGTTCTGTATATAATAAAGAATACGATTAACGCGCATTAATTGCAGTCTCCACAAAGTTTGGCAGAGTTTTGTTCCCAGTATTTTGACTTGGAACAACCCCCCTTAGTGTCCAGATAGCCTTCCAGGCTATGGCTTTTTCTGCGAATTTAAAACTCTCATTTTGTGCTTTTTCAAATGGAGGCGACGCGACGCGCGATGGTGCAAGTGTTTTAAATAGCAGGGACAATAATTGTAGTTATGTGTAAGGGTTGTCACTGTCATGCGGCAGAAAGAAAAGCATTCTTAATACATATTCTGCACGCGTGTTTGTACAAGATGACTTACATATATATTCTTTATTTCTATAATTTATATATTTCCTCTTTTTAGTTAAAACGTTGCATGCAGCTAATATTTTAAGTTTTTTATGTAACATACGAAAACGCTAAAGATAGTTAGAAGACGAATATAGTGAATAGTTCTAAGATAGGGCATTGTAACTTGTTCAGGAGGAATGAACACACATACGTCCACCATTATTTTTTAACATCAAATCGTGCTGTGATGGACATAATCTGCCAATTATTGTTATATATATATATATATATATATATATATATATATATATATATATATATATATATATATATATATATATATATATATATATATATATATATATATATATATATATATATATATATATATATATATATATATAATTCCTGTAAACTTTAGGTTTTGATACATATTTAAAAAATCTTTTGATTTTTATAACATCCCCGGTTTGGTTTAATTGGCTAGTTGGCTAATTTAGGAATAGTAGAGAAAGGTATTGAACAACAAATAGGTCAATAGCACATTCTCCATATAGCTAAATGTAGTTAGTGAAGTATTAATTTTAACATACATAGATAAAATCTATTGCTTTATGCATTAGCTTAATGACACAGTTCTCATGCTAACGGTATATTTTTTTAATACCAGTAAGAAGTACACAGGAGATGACCTCATATGTGTACCTATTTATTAGTTTCTCTAATAACTATGAAATTTATTAGTTTCATCTATTTTGCAATTAACATTTTTTTGTTTTAATTATTTTGCAATTTTTTAAATTATTTGTAAATAACCTATTCTAAAACGTTTATTTTATAAGTTTTATATAAAGCTGTATAATCGCAATAATGGTTGTGTATAGCCACTGCTCGTATTGCGGCCCATATTATCCTTTGTTCTATTGTTTATCGTATAACTTTTACAGGGATTTTTTAGAGAATTGTTAATCGTTCTGTAGTTTCTTAGTGTCAGTTTGAAAAATTGTAGCCAAAATAATTTCGGTTCGCTTAACATTACTAATATTTTTATTTGTAGTTGCTAGTATAACTTGTTCATTATAAATTGTTAACTAAAATTATGGAACTTATAGTGAAATTATGCAACACTATTGTATAATTGACGTATTGCGAATGGAGAAAAAATATAGACCGAGAATATCCAGGGTTATCTGCCACCGAGCATGACGTCTATAATGCGTTAAAATTACAAATACAGTGTTATTTTGAAGAAGAGTGATAATTTTTATGTATTTTAAGAAGGCTAACAATAAATTAAAATACACCGTTTTGCATTATAAATTATTTTAAACTTATTTGTCGTTTTCAAATACATAACCGGATATGTTTGGACACTTGTTAATTGCTTGTTAAATACAGAATTATTTATGGCGATGTATTAATTATTAACGAGCATATAATTTTGTTTTTAGTAATTGTTATTACATCTATTTCTTAGAAATAAGACTATGTCACTAAAACACTGCGGGTGTGGTGTATTTTTAGGAGTAAAACTATCTGATATATTTTTTTTATTTTCAGTGAAAGTCGTTTATGTAAAACAACTATAAAGAATAATCAGTTTTAAAACCTTAAAACGGACTTTTCCGCACGTAGAACATCTCTATCTCGAATTTGAGTGGTTGAGAAAAAACAAACCAACATCAATGTAGAATATCACATGTGTTTAATGCGACAGTTTTACTTTTTTCAAATAGTCCACCATCGTGCTTTCTCATGACCCATGGACAGGGTGGAGTGTGTCCTATCCACCTCAAAATCAATAGATGTCGTCTGGTAGACGTCCCTAATCAGAATCAGTTGAAACCCGATCGATCCGACACGATTTAATTGAGTGATCGTGCTAACAAAAAAATTCTCAAATAGTCCACCATTGTGCTTTCTAATGGCCCATGAACATGGTAGAGTGTGTTATATCCACCTCAAAATCACTAGGTGTCGTCTGGGAGACGTCCCCGATCAGAATCAGTCAAAACCCGATCGATCCGACATGATGTACTTGAGTTATCGTGTTAAAAAAAATTCTCAAATAGTCCACTGTAGTACATTCTCATGACCCATGGATAGGGTGGGGTGTGTCTTATCCACCTCAAAATCAATAGCTATCGTCTGGGAGACGTTTCCGATCAGAATTAGGCAAAACCCGATCGATCCGACACGATTTAGTTGAGTTATCGTATTAACAAAACAAATTTCTCAAATAGTCCACCATCGTGCACTTATGATTCATGGACAGGGTGGTGTGTGCTATCCACCTCAAAATCAATAGGTGTCATCTGGGAGACGTCCCCTAGGATCAGTCAAAACCCGATCGATCCGACATGATTTAGTTTGAGTTATCGTGCTAACAAGAAATTTTAATACCAACGACAACGACGACACACACACACACAGCACAAATTTTTTTAAAAACCATTTTTTTTTGTTTTCAGGCCGAAAAACGAAAAATATACCCAAAAAAATTGTTCCTTCACTTTTTCTTTACACGAATACATTATTTTTCCGCTAGTATAGTAGAGTGCGGAAAAGTAAAAGTGGCAAGAAAGTATATTTATCTGAATATGAAAGGAAAGAATACTTACACAGTGTAGTACTAATATTTTCCAAGGAGGGGCATAATAATAATAATAATTATTATTATGGTAAATGCTAATTCAGAGATTAACTATTCCTTTAATAAAAGTTTTTCCATTGTAATGTAAATAGGCAGTTAGTAATAATAAACAATATTTATTTTTAAATTGTATGGTCTAAGATTCTTAACATAACCTCTAAATTTGGGATTGATTGCGTTGCAGTAAAATGTAAATGACACAAATTATTTTCTATTTTTAAAATTCAGTATACATACTTAATGTATACTGAAAGCACAATATAACGTTACTAACAATTAGTTATTGGAAAATTGCCTTCAAGTTGTTATAAAGAAGTATCGAATGGTCAAATAATATATGTAATATAATGTTATATAATATATTTTTTAATGTCGACATACCTTATAATATCAGATATAAGATTTTAGAATATATAATCTATACATATTACAATATAATATATAAGTATTAAATAAATCATAAAAAGAAATTTGTTTTCATTCTAATTTTTTCTTTTGTACAAAATGATCTATTACTATTGAACTATTGAGCTGTTGCCAACTGTTATTATTTGGTCAAAGTTATTTCATCTATACAAACTAATAAGATTTTACAAATTTATAACAAAAAACATTTATTCAAAATCTAGTCTGAATCGATCTAGTTCCGTGTTGTAACGCTAACTTCAAGTATCAAATTTTGAATTAGTGATTAATGTGCGAAATTACATTATTGTATATTTGTACGGAATATTTCAGGAAGAGGCCAAACCTCAATGGTTTGTATCGGTATCGATCAAAAAAATATGTGATACGGTTTAATAAAGTTAAAGCCAAAACGTTTCATAATAGTATTTTCTCTAAAAATCATCAAATGGATATAATAAAATTTGTAAAATGCAAGTAATCAAGGATAACTATTTATCTTTAATTATTCATGACGAACGTTTCAGTGCATTTATTATTGTGAGCAATTGTGGTTGAAATCGCGACCACATTGTGTACTTTATATGAGCGAAATATTTAATACGTTCTTATCTACTTTTTTATGACGAGTAAATACAAACGTTTTAAATTTTACCAGATGAAAAGCAAAAAACTGCAAACTACTAATAAGCTATGGCGATACTAATTAATAATGTTGGATTTACTGTTAATAAAATTTTACTTCTACAATTTTACTAATACAATTTTACACTTATACAATAAAAATAACCTAATAAATAAAACTAATTACTATTTACCTGTTGTTCATTTAGCCTGAGAACTTTCTTCAAATAGTTTTCGGTCTGCTTTCCAGATAAGAAGTATGCTATTAATAAGGCGTGATACGTCGAATAAGGCGAGAAAAATAAATTCTCGTTGGGCATCACCTTATTAATCGCATTCAAAAGGGCCAAGGAGAATCCCTGTTGACCGGAGTACAAGTCCGAATGAGCCTTTTTCTCTGGTTGATTATCGGAATACGGGGCAAAACATTGCTGATACGATTCCTTGGAAATAGCTACTACCAGCAGGCCAATTACGAAGGTTATCCTCATTTTATCTGTAAAAGTGTAAAATATAAATCTTGTACAGCACGTTAACTATAGAACAAGCGAGAACAACTAAAGCAGACGGGGAGAAAGTTCAAATATGACCTAAAATAAAAGCACTTTCTCAAAACATCTCTGAATTACCAGCGACGTAGGCATTCAAGAATTTGTAACACATAGCGATTCATATTTTCGAATGAAGTCACATGCATTTGCAAATTATGAATGGGTTTGTTAAGTTTATTAGAACATCGAAATATACTAGAGATTTGCCAATAATTCAAGACGTATCTTATAGTACAATACTTACATATTGTACAATACTTTTTCTATGGTAGCGTCTAGGTTCCATCGTCTAATTAAAGTGGGGTGTATTTTGTTCCATAAATTTAAGCTTACCTACAAAACTACAGGAGACGAATTTTCCACAAGCACCGAAAAATACATCCCTCGATGCGTGTTGCTACTAATGATGGGTTCTCAAACCGTGCATCGAGCGAAGTATAATTTTTCGAAATTTATGAAAAACTAGTCTGTCTATTTTTTTTTTGTAGCTGCATCGATGGAACCTTCGATGCAGCAACAAAGAAAAACTTCTCGCAGGACCAACAAAAAAGTATTAGGTAAAGTTAAAGGAACACGTAGGTATTCTACAGGCACCGAAATGATGTAAAGAATATAAGTAATAAGAATAACTACTAAAATAGATTGGCATACATGGTTAGGCAAGAAATCCAGAATGATTGATTATTTGTGTTGAATGATATAGTTGAGATGTTTTTATTTAGTTGATACGCGTATATGATTAAAGATGAAGAATTGTTTTATACCCTTATTTATCGTGATCTATATACCTACTCTTATAGTAGGGTTAGTAGGATAGGGTTCTTTTACTTGCCTAACACATAATAGACAAGAGACCTACGGTTTTACATCCTATCCCACGTATGGTATGTCTTCTAACAGATCTCACTTATGTTTGTATATCTTCTGCGAGTCAAGTATGCAGGACCTAGTCGTCTAAGAACAATAAATGTCAACCTTTGTATTTGATTGACAATTGAAGAAATTTCATAATTGTTTTCATTAGACTTACTCACATCTCATAAAACGTTGCTCATAAACCCAAAAATAGTTTTAAAAAACCAAGTTTAAAATATGGCAATCAATTTTGTGAAACACGGAAATAATTAGGGCCAATATTAATTTACTGAATGAAATAATTCCCTGATTCCCCATTTCAAAATGTTATTTAAATAAATGAATTAATCAATCATCAGTATCATCACACAACCTCTCAAAAATGTGAATATCGAGTTTGATATTGATACTAATACCATAATTAAATTATTTTTTGTAAAAAAACATTTGAACAAGAAACGTTACTCAAATTTATGGAGAAACAAAATTATATCGGTACTTGTACTAGTAACGTACAATAAAGAGAATGTGCTTCCTTAAACTCCTGATAGATATTTTACTTTTAGCTAAAATAATCGAATTAACTCGAATGAAATCGAAATATTTATTTTCATATTGGTTTGAGCTGCAATTCAATAAATCTATTGATTTTCTGTATACATCGAATTAATTTCCTTGACCTGCCATGAGGAAAAGAAATAGTACAAAGTAGAAACCCAAACAATCTATATGTATACGAGGAAGAAACAAATACACTTAGAAAAAAAAAATGATTCAGTATCTTGCCGGATTCCAGTGAACTAAATTTTAAATATTTCTTATAACTTAAATTAAAATTATTACTATCGTTTTAAAGATATTTTGTGTCAGAAATTCCTTTATGATTATTTTTTAAATAATACCCTTGATGTTAACAATTCTGAATATATTTTCTTATTATGCATGTAAAGAACTGTGGGAATGAACTGTGCCAAACTAAAAAATATATAAAAAATTATTCAAGAGTCGGAATCGAAAATAAAAAATAAACTAACATCAATAAATTTCTTGTTGTCGACCATACGTTTCAAATAAAAAAAAAACATTGAAAATAACAAAGATAATCAGTAATTTCAATAATCTGTCGAAACCCTGATTAGTGTTGCAATTTCAAATCTCATCAAAAATGTATCGCTTTTAAACCTATACAATATAGTTTGTCGTAACGTTTCTCAGAATTAAATCAAATCCATATCAATTAAACATTGACTCAAGTACCTTTTTATGTCATAGGTGTATACAGGCGAAGTCAATTTCAATAGGAAAATTGAAGAAACTATAATTTTTTAAATTAGAACATTTTGTGAAAAAAGTAGAGAAAATCAGAATGAGTGTTTTATGTCGGCATATTCGAACATTAAAAAAATGATTGTAGAACCCAATTGTTTATAAGGACATGTGCTTTGATATTTATTTTATGTTAACTACAAATGTATATTTACGGAAGAAACTATAAATTATTGTCATTAATTTCACGTAGTATTAAAATCGTCATTTGAATACGACGTTTATTTTATTACCATTTATCAGGAAATTGTGAAAGTTAGTAAACGTTTCTGAATTTAGCGCCTCCACGTGATAGTCTTCTAGTCACAACAGAATACTTATTATGAATCTTATGATCAAAGTCTAACCTATACGGATTTCCAACCACAAATTCCGGAATTAATTTTAACGTGCTTGCTTTTGTTTATTTTGTATTGCAGTTACTAATACCAATTTTATAAAACTATTATTTTACTAATCAATATATAGAAAATTATAACAAAGAATATGACAGCCTGCCCATCACATTTTTCTTATTGTCTTATTTAAATATTCATAGAAAGTATACAAACTTCTTACATTTTTCTCGAGCCAATGTGAAAATGTATATATATATATTTTTAAATTTGCTAACAAAAAATGAAATGGATAAGAACTTTCAAACCGGTTGTGTAAAACCGATTTCGATTTATTGGTAAATCAAAAATAAAGTTTAAACGCAAAAAGAGAACGTAAAATGCTAGGGGAATTAATAAATGGATGTCTGTATGTACAATACTTTTTATTATTATTTTTAATTTTTTTTACTTTTTAAAGGCGTCATTTTTTCTTCCTATTTTTTTCTTTTGCCCCTCTTGGGACGCTCCATCATGCTCTAGTGAATATATTTATAATAACTTATGCTCCAACTTACTTAGAAACCAACAAATCGCGAGGAATGTTTATATTGTTTACAAAATAGATAGTTAAATGTCATTAATCTACACGAATGCAAATAATTTGTTATATGTGTTTGTTAAAATTTAAGTGTGTGAACAACTAGCGCATGTCGTTCTTTGCGACGTTAAAATAAAATTATTAAACATGATAAAAAGTGGTGTTTAAGCTATAACGTTTTTTCAAAAAAAAAAAAAAAAACAGTAATAAATAAAAATACGTATTCTGTATACACTAGATTCTACACTTGCTAGCATTTATTAAAATTTATAAAACACGCAGTACGTTTTACTGCCAAGATTATTTAAAAGTTTGTTTGGACACACATAAATTAGAACATCCTTCCCCAGAAAGCCTACAGGCAGGTTTTGTGTAGAGGAAGGTTACACATGTAAACGCGGACAAACACGCAGCCCTGAGGGAAGTGCCAAGTTCCCTCTGGCGAGAATCGAACTCACGCAGACAATGTGCCCAGTATTTGGCCCAGTTGCCACCCTGTTACCAAATACCAAGTCAGCACCACCGCGGCACCATGAGAATAAGACCATGCGTCACCCATCCAAGTCGCACCGTGCAATCCGTTGCTTGACTTCGAACAGCGCAGGTCCAACAAGGAACGGAATACGCTGTTTCATCCTTGCGGCAGCGTACTCCGTACTATTTGAAGATGAAGAAATATAAAATGTATAAGTTATTATTACCATTTTATTTAATTTTATAATTTATATTAATAAATACGAGTACTTTGTTCCTACTTTAAAATTGCTATCGCTTTTGCCTATTTGCTAAAATTTCTAAGGTTTTTAATAGTATTCATTATATAAGTTTAATGTCTTGTTCCAAATTATCAAGGGGTGAAAATACAAGTGCAATGGTAAATAGTTTAATATGAATTTGAACCAGATTTCTTTATATTAGGGTGTACAATGATTTATTTAATTTTTGTAACAGCTGTAATTACATACAAAAAATTCTTAATATTACCCTAGTGTAATATTACCCTAGCGTTACTGCAAAAATACATAATTTTAAGAGATATTTTATGTGTTTTATTATTTTACCCACTGTATATATGTATGTATGTTACTCTGTATATATTATACTTTACATACTTTACAACCAAACGTTATATAGTTTATATTATTACTACATTACGGTACTATATTACCGCATAAAAAGCACGAGGGTCTGAATTAATTGTGTAAATTGAACAATAATAAGAAAAAAGAGCACCATTAGCACTAATTTTAGTATAGCTTCTTTATTTCCCATTAACACGGTTACAAAATTTTATTGTTTAATAGTTAAACTTTTATTAATAGAATGGCTAATTTTATTACATATTCAATATACGTTATTAAATATTAATATGTATTTGTTTCAAGTTCGACTTTTTATTCATGCTGGGCGTAGTTTTAACTATTGTATTTAGTTTTATATTTGCATGGTTACTAAGTCTACAATATTCTTCATGTAATGTGAAGGCCTGGAAAATCCAGATATAATATGGTGTATTATTAGCTTCTAATCAATTATGTGTATACCTTTATAATCCGTTACTAAAATATACCACAAGAATTCAATAATAAGCTCACGTTCACATGTGCTAATAATTGAAAAATAATTGTATGACTAATATTATAAATAACTTTAAAGGCTAACAAAGAGATTATATTTACATTGATAAATTTTCATAACGCGATGATGAACTATTATAGAAGTGTGATATATTATAAAGTTAATCCGGACATACAATGTTCATATATATACTAAGTACTAAGTATAGTATAATGTTTAAGTTTGGGGTAGGTATATAATAGGCGTGGATTAACACATAAAATTTCTATATATATATATATATATATATATATATATATTATATATATATATATATATATATATATATATATATATATATATATATATATATATATATATATATATATATATATATATATAATGGACACATCCATTACTTTTCGACGAAACTTTGCGCACTTAGATCAGCGATTTGTCTTATGATTTCTTATATGAAAGTAGGTCCTAATATATGGGGTTTTCCAAATTCTCAGCCCAATCAAGGCAAATTTGGCTTCAAGAGAATTTTTTTAAATTTTAAATCTAGCAAATTTCAAATATTTATTTCTCTGAGCTTATTTAACATATTGATCTCAACCTGATCGTATTTTTTTTTGGCTGAACTCTCTATTTATCGAAAAAAATATATTAAAACTTAGATCGTATGCACGCTTTCGGGAGAAGATTTTAACTAAACCGTTAATTTCATAAAAATTGACCATTTCTTAAAGTGCCGCTATTTGTACAAATTTTAAAAAATTAAGAATTATGTATGGGCTCATATTGTTTGGATTGATTCATAGTTTCAAAATTAGTAAACATTTTAAGCATCTAATAATTACACTTCGTAATATGATATGTCAAATTTAATCGATTTCCAAAAAAATAGCTATTTTCAATTAGCTTCAACTTTTTTCTTTGAATTTCAAATTATTTTAAACTTTCACAAAAATTGACTTATTATATTCTTAAATAGCCCTGAAAATTTGAACTTTCGAATCGAGCCAGGATACGAGTTACAAATTTTCAAATAACCTGAAAATCGTATTGTAACAACCGACCAATTCATTCATTTTTAGACTTATTCATAATACTTTAGCAAGTAAGTAAGTACAATTAATGATAATACTTTATTTTACATTATAATATTATCATAAAATATAACAAGATATTAGTTTATTGGTTGTTTAGTGTATTTCAGAAACTCTTGTTTATAAATTCAGTTGAACAATTTTATATTCCTTTTCAAAAGAAGTTACTTATTTCTAAAGTATAAAAACACAAAGTAAATACAAGCAAGGTGCAGTTTTTTTAATAAAACCTTGTTTGTTAATATGATTTAACCAAAAAGAAAATATTTGATTTTTTAAAACAATATGGATAGACAATAAATATACTATATGATAATAAATATGTTGTAGACAATATATTGTCTATATATATATATATATATATATATATATATATATATAACGTCCACTTAATGTGCGGAAGTCCAATATATTCGTAAAAAAGGGATAAGTGTAGTTTTTTACAGTATTGCACAATTTTTCAAGTCATACAATATAAAAATAATGCTTAATATATAGAGTGTTTAATTTTTTCTCAGCGGGTAATTACACATTAATTATTTCTGAAAAATGTTTGCTGGGAGGAATTTCACTTTTTCGTAATAGGAGAATAACCGATCTAAACTTATACTAAACATTTGATCAGTAGTTAGTAATATTGAGTAAGATACACAAGCCAATTCATCCTTTAGTCATTTGAATTACTTATTTTTAGTATGTAACATACCTAACATTGACGTAAGAAATGTTCATTAAATATGGGCCTTTTGCTTTAATCAACATTTTTTACTAATTATTATGCAATGTAAGTCTATTTGTACGTCAACAATTTCTTACAAAGTAAGAAATTACAACAGTTGTTGGATTAACAATAGATAGTGTTGTGAAAACATTTGTGAATACCATATGTATATAATAACTACTCCTATATGATAATATACATCCCCTCTACAATTAATATTTATCATTAATAAGTAACTTTAATAATACAAGTATTGTAAGTATTTGTGTTAATAAATTATTATTTTTAATGTGTTAAGATCTTACATTATGTAAGTTTGATGTGCATAGAATTTGATAGGAATCACCATACTTTTTCATAATATTTGAAGGACTGATTTTATAAATTAGAACATTTTAAAGTAATTTATATGGTATTTGAAATATTTGAACGAGTATACAGTGCTGACAAAAAGTAATGGTCATGTCTTTATAGTTTATAGATATGATATAATCGATTGAGTACACAGTGTAATTTTGATCCTATACTATATCTTGATTTCTTAAAACTATTTGACAGGTAGTTTAAAATATTATTTTTATAAGAATTTATGAGGAACAATAAGAAAATAATGATCTTTTGTTTATAAAAAAGGAACTTCATTGTTACCCTGTATTATAAAATTCCTAAAATATATTTATTTTTAATATTCTTGACAGGATTAATATTTATACATATATGGTGCTTTAAAGAAGATAAAAAATAATTTACTATTGTCCTGAATTTCGTATAAACATGTTAAATGTAGTTTATTTTTCAGTTTTGCTTGCTCCTAACAGCTGAGAATTTGTCGTTTTTTAATAATTGGAAAGATTAAACAGTACATATAATATATAAGATAAATAATTACTCACTAAAAAGTGACAATTCACTAACAAGTAAATATTACTGTTTCTTATTTTCTTCAAATGTTTTTGTGATCATTAACAGCAATTCGTTGTAATAAAATAGATTATTGATAATTAAGGTCAAAAGACCTGATTCTAAATATAAATTACCAGCTATCAGTGTATCAACACCCAAAGGTTATGAATTTTTTGTTAATCAATAGTTATATTGGATTAATCGTATTTAAAAATATTGTGGGATTTAAAATTTAACTATAGTTTATATAGGTATTGCTCATTTGTTGATGTTGGAAAGTAGGTTGGTTACGACCGCAAGCAATTTTAGAGGTTGCTATGTACCAACTACTTCCATTGAATCTTGATAGAATTTGTCACTAGTTAGGGACACGTAACTGTCACGGTTTTATTTTGGGATAGAAGATGAAGTGACGCTACTTTAATGAAACTTATTTCGACTGTGTTGAAACTAAAATAGAGAACAGAGCATAGTCCTCTATTTTATAGATCTAAAAAGTAGTTTATCGTCATTTTTTACGTACATATATGGATGCTATCCATCGTGTTGACTATTTCACTACCATATTTTATTAGTATCTACAGTATTACATTTATAATTGTTCCTATAAATTACAATAAACAAACCATGAAAGTACATCAAAATTGGGGAAACTGTATTTTAACTATCGCTATTAATTTAATAAGTATAATTAAGCATTAATTTAAAATTTTGGTGGTGCTGAGTACACATCATTATTTAACAGTCAATTAATTAAAAATTTCATTTAACACGATGGCGTTCAACGTTTTGTAAATAAATATGGCGTATGTTTAGAAAATGTCTAAAGTTATTTTAGTGCGCAAGGATTAGTTAGAGTCACTTTGAAGAATTGCTTATGGACAATGTAAACGTAATTGTCACTTTATACTACTATATAATTGATGATGTATGGTACTGCATAACTGCTACTCTGGAACTGCTTTGTAATTCTAAAAACTTATAAGGGACAAATAAGTAATACCACACGGTTATTGGTACTGTTGTATTCTACTTCATTGTTCTAATATCTACAAAGTAATTTGACTTGGTGACGATTTATCATTCAAGATATTTTAAAAAGTTACTTAGAAGTAATAAAACTATATGGTCCTAATAGGCAGTGGGAGACCTATATATATATATATATATATATATATATATATATATATATATATATATATATATATATATATATATATATAATGACTATAATGGTCGCGTTTAAAAATACTTTACTTGTAATGTTGTATATTTAGTATAAATCATGTAATAATTATCCACTGGTAGTTCCCAGTTGAAGATACTTAGATGCTTCTAATGACTAATATTCTAGTAAAAGTCGTCACCTTAATATCAATTAAAGACTATTTAAATTGAAATTCTCTATAACTTTACTTTTACCTATGCAAAATTCTTAAGTACTACATGAATTTAAATAAAATAAATGTCTGAAAATGGTAATTTGATATTTGGTAGCTTTAGCTTATATGTTGTGATTGAATAACTAATTAACATCAATACCAGCTTAATAGTATACTTGGGTATGCGGACGATATTACGATAATTGCACGTGACCTTGCCTCCCTGAATCAAACTGCCATAGATCTTGAGCCACAGGTAAATAAAGGAGGCCTACAAGTGAACAAAGATAAAATGAAATATATGTATTGCTACAGGAATCCCCCAATACAACTACCAAATATTAATATAAGCGGTGGTCAGATTAAAATCGTCAAGACGTTCAATTTCCTTGGCATCAAAATTACCAATAATGGTAACGTCCAAGGTGAAATAAGCGCAAGAATCCTAAAAGAAAATAAATGCTACTATGCTTATTTAAAATTAATAAGGAGCAGCATACTAAATAGAAGATCTAAGATCACAATCTATAAGACACTTATAAGATCCATAGTAACCTATGGATATGAAACATGGACACTAACAAACAATGATGAAAATCAATTAAGAATATTTGAGAGAAAGATCATTAGAAGAATATACGGCCCAGTGCAAGAAATCGGTATGTAGAGAATAAGAATGAATCACGAAATTGATGCACTTACTTATAAAAGGAGAGGATATAGTAAGATGCATAAAAAGTCAAAGGGCAAGGTGGTTAGGACATGTATACAGGATGGAGGGCGAGATAATTGTGAATAGAATCCTTGAATGGATACCTCAAAACACAAGACCAAAAGGGCGACCCAAGAAAAGGTGAATAGACGATGTGGAGGAAGACCTAAAAACTCTAGGATTAGGAAACTGGAGGAGAATAGCGCTAGGTAGAACCAGATGGAGGAACATAGTAGAGCAAGCCAAAACCCAGAAAGGCTTATGAGCTAAAAGAAGGAAGGAAGGAAGGACCAGCTTAATAGTAAAAAAAGTTGTAATATGCGTTCTGCGCATTTCTAACTTTAATATACTCAGTTGAAATTAATTCGAGTTGAGGAGACTAAAATCACATTCTACATTTTATTCAAATAGTAGTTTAAGTGGTTGGTTTACAAAAATTTACTGAAGTACAGTTTTCTTAAGATGCTAAAAAAGTGTAAGATTCTCATTATCGAAGAAAGAGTAATGCGTAAGTCCTATCGATTTCAAGTTAATAGTTGTAATACCTTGAAATAACGCCAATGTAATTAGCTAATTCGTTTTACGTTCATTATATCTTGAGGTACCATGTTTGCGTAGAAAATTCAGAAAATTTGCATGAAATTTAAAATTTAGTCATGTTATTGTTTATATACTCTCGAATATTTTTGATGTACCACAAATACTCTAGGGTTCAAAACATCTTTTGTATATTTCAATTCGAATTACAACCTCTATACTACACGACATGATTGTTTCAGATACAATTAAATACAGTAGTGTAGCTGTCAAGGACTTCCCAGCAGGTGTAGCAATGGCAGAGAGCAAATTTGGTAGGTGCCCATTTGCTAGTATTGCAAATTCTATAATGTTAAATATAGAAGAAATAAAAATATGACTGACTGCTAGATTTTTTCGCAGTGATTCACTTGATATGGAGGCCCTGTATTGTTTTACTGTACATATTCTAGAAACTATGTCAAAAAGTGAAAGAAGCAGTATTGTGTTTTCTAAATAAACGGTCATTGTATATATATGCTCGGTGCTCGGAAACAATTCATATTTTAATATGTTAAGTAGGATTGATGTATGAGTCAGTGTAAAACTATGAATTCTCTCCGTCGTTCTAGTCATACGTGAATAAGAATTTTACAAGCGTACAAGAAGTCTACTGTATAAAGAAATGTAAAAAGTGCAAATAAATGTAATATATAAGAAATATTCGTTAATTAACTGTGTGTATTTAATTAGATAATATATTTTAATCAGAAAACAGACTACATGTTTATATCCTGTAAAAGTATCATTCATTCATAACTGATGTTAATTACTTAAAGAATTGGATATATTAATTGGATGATATCGCCAAGGTTGGTGAATATAACATGCTGTTATTATTAATAAAGTATAATAATAATACTAATAAGTAATAGAAGATTAACTGAACCATTCTACTTATATCTATTATTGTACGTTTTATTGATACCTGTTTTATATCTGTTAATGATAATATGTTATAAATCCATTTTCAGAACCCAAGTCGATTTAAAAAAATAATGCATGCATATTTTTAATGCAGAAAAAAATAATGTGTTTGACCTATCTCTTTGACATCAGTTTCTTAAACATTATAATTGTTACCTGAGTGACTATTGTAATTGCTTGCTGCCATTAAAGATGATAATGATTATCACTTTTAGTAACGATGGTGGAATCGGACCACTATTTACTAATTATAAGTATATTTTAAGTGTAAATATGAAAACTGAATTTAAGATATTGTTCAATTACAAATAAAATATATCATAAAAATAATTCAAGGTTGTGAGTAACAGCGATATTTTATTATCACTTTTTAATTAAAAAAACTCGCAAAAAATATATAATTCTCCATACCTTTAGTAATTCAGAGAAAACGCTACTTTAATTTTTTCTGTGCTTAACAAGTCTAGGAAAACAAGGACTTATTAAAAGAAAATTACCTCCTCTAAGATAAAACCTCTATTAAAAGCAGGACACTATAACCACTCAACGATTATGGTAAACTAATGCGGAAGAGACAGAGATCAACCGTCACACAAGAATTATCACTAGCTACTGGCCTGTAGCCTGAGTAAATCCAAACAGGTTTATATAAACTCAATGCCGTACCAAAACAAACGTGTCTCGCATAAATTGTAGTACCCTCTACATTGCCGATAATGAGTACTTAGGCGAAGCTGTTATATTATTTTCAGTACCTACGTAAGAAGTAATAAGAGTGGAAATCTGTTATGGGTATATAGCTGACGAAATTTTGCGAACTTACACTTTGTGGGTACCAGTCAATATCATACTCGTTTGGATATCTGCTGGTAATGTAGGTTAAAATTTAAATTGCAAACAAGTAAAGGTTACTTACACACGACAATATGGATTAAAGCGAGTAAAGATCTAAACCACCATAAGGAGTGCGCCGTTGAAGTAATGCTTAATTGTAATATTAATTATTTAAACACCATCACTTTTTTAATCCATTTTAGATTAACTATTTCTTTAGTTATAACCTTTTTATTGGAGCCAGTTTTGATGATATAAAATCATGTGGGTTGGGCTATTTCCTTAGTTTTACAGTGATTACGTAAATGTTGAACCAATTTCCCTAAAGTTATTCCCGGAAAAGTTGAAAAAAAAAGATTGAACAGATCCATTTAGTTTCTTTAATGCACATTATTTTGCATATATTTTGAACGTCATCGCTGATGGAGTTGTTTTTTTTAATGGCAACCCCTTTATCTGATGATAGTAGATAAGCTATGACAGTTCTGGCACAAAATCCTATGTTATTTCTAATGAAGGTTCATCGTGGACTTTTCAAGGCCATCCCACACGTGCAGCTAACTTCGCGCCATCTAGTGATCGAGGTCATCAGCGGCCTCCGCAGATAACTTTGCGTTAAAGAGGTCTGTAAATAAGAGTAAATAAGACAAATAGGTCTGTATAATAAGGGTAAATAAGACAAACAGGTCTGTATAATAAGGGTAAAAAAGGGTAAATAAGACAAACAGGTCTGTATAATAAGGATAAATAAGTCAAGCAGATCTGCATTATAAGGGTGAATAAGGGTAAATAAGACAAACAGATCTGCTTAACTTATTTACTTTTATATGTGTAGAAACTAGAATTAGAACTAGAACTAGAATGTGTACTTATATGTGTAGAAACGTAGATTAAGTTATAAATTTTCATATTATCAATAAAATTCATACTTGTATCGATAATAATCAACTATCTTCAACATGCAACATCAGAAAGGGTTAGTAACTTAGCAACAACCTATGGTAGCGGGAATGGGCCTCTATCAATAGTTGCACTTTTTCATTGTGAGATGTAACGATTGCTTGCTGACGTATAATTTATTGTAAATTGATTTAACATTATAATTAGACCTAAAATGTCGGGTAAACCTCGTTCATGAGCTACAGGGGAAGTACGGGTGAGTCATTTTTCCGAGCTGCATTTTGACGGCACCGAACTACGCCGTAATGTATGCGTTAGAGTGGAATCACGAGAGTGTGAAAACGCATGTTAGAGAACCTGTTGGGACTGAGAAACATAAAACTCATTCAAGTGGTAATCGGACTGCTAAGGACTTAGTTAGTATGATGAGGTGTAATATACCGTGGAACACGCTGACCAATCCAACGTTTAGACAATTGTAAAAAAAAATAGAATTAGAACATCGTAAAAAAAAAAATCAAAGAAACGTAGTTTCTTAGGTGCGTAAAATTAACGTATAAGTGACTGTGGATAAAACAACCTATAATGCGGACCGGAACATCACAAACGCATTAGTTGTGCATCATGGAATGCACAATACCATCCCGGCCACGCTTAATAGCTTTAAAAGTGAGATACGACAAATTCGGAGACAATAGCTTAATTTGTAGATAGTAGCTTAAAGAAATATGGGGCTATGATTTGGAGAACAATAAAGGGCATATGTTAATTCTATTGCGAGTGAGAATTGCGAAACCGAGTGAGAAAACTGAGATTACTGGGATGTGGATGTGAACTGAACATTTACATAATATTTTACATCACCATTGATGCATGGAGAGACTCTAGGTGGGTGCCGCGTTTGCTAACGATCGATCAAAATTGTTTCGACCGAGAATTTGGCACTCACTGTGGAAATGAAATCCCAGCGAATTATTGCGTCGATCTATAACTGTTGATGAAACTTGGGTCCACCATTACACTTCTGAAAGTAAACAATACTCAAAGCAATGGACTGGAATAGGTAAATGAACCGCAAAGAACCACAATCAATGGTAAATACTACACAGTTAATAAATCGTTGGCGGCGTTGACAGCTCTGAATTCAGCAACGACAAAGTCGAAGCTGGTTTATAATTGCTATGAATCATTGAACCACTTAGCAGCGAAGGGACCGGTGGAATTCTTATGGATACCTGAGCATAATGGCATTAAGGGAAATCTAATTGCAGATGACCTTGCCAGACTAGGGATCAGGGAAAACCTCTATAGACCGGAACCTGCAGTGGGATAAGTCGGAATCTGATCAGAGACCGCATCAATGGCTGGGAAAAAGACCAGTACAATAAAAGATGGAGAAGAGTAACGGGTTGTCGAATAACCAAACTCTTCATCGAATACTCAGAGATTGAGGGATGGGCTCAAGAATTCATTAAATTGAACAGGCACAAATCCAGAGCCCTGGTGGGAATCATAACGGGCCACCATAGTACTCTGAATTCATATAAGCACAAGCTGAGGCTGACTCACAGCCCGGCCTGCAGATACTGTAAAGAAGACGAGGAAACCTCGATTCATCTTCTTTACACCTGCCTGCCCTGCACTGGAGGAGAGGAGGTACCTTATGTTAGGGACCCCTATTATCCTAGAGGAGGCAAGACTTTAGGCTGGGGACGTGCCTAAATTGCTCCTTTTATGGGATAGTATGTTTAGATAGTGACCCGGATAAGAGGGGATCGCCAAGGAACTACCCATGCGATCAGTGGCTGATGAGGCCCAAATCCACGTACCATAATATGATGTATTAAATCGTTTGAGTGACGAAATGAAGGAAAAATGACTTCATTTGGCGAAGAAAGAGATCTTGTTTCGCCATGACAATGCACCTGCTTATTTGTCAATCATTGCAATGGCTAAAATCAACGAATTGAAGTACACATTGTTCCCCATCCAGCGTATTTACCAGATTCAGTCTCCAGCGACTATTATTTGTTTCCTAACCTCAAAATATGGCTAGAAGGTAAAAGATTTGTGAACAGTGAGGAAGTCATCAACGCTATAAATGCGTATTTTGAAGGACTGGACAGATTGTTCTAAAAAATAGTATCACTGCATTATAGTACTGTTAAGAAAAATGTATTAAACTTGATGGAGATTATGTTGAAAAATAAAATATTAAACATCAACAAAACATTTTTTTTTATCAGACCGGAAACTTTACACCCTACCCTCGTAGAACAAGTAATCATTCCCCATCACAAAACATATGTCTTCAAATCTTTCACTTATTCTGCCACAGTCCTCATATCATAACTCATAACTCAATGCCTGATAACATTAAGCAATTCTAACTCACCTCTTTTAAATATCATTATAAAAATGTTTTATTTGGATGTAGTTATTTACGTGTTTTTATTTCTTTATCTTTTCAAATTCATGTCTCACGATATTAATAATTATTCTATTTTTTATAATAAAGGCATATTTTTATTATAAATCTAGAACTACTAGAACCCACTTCGAACTTTTTACAATTATTTTATCATTGTTGCAATTTCGATTGTTTACAATAATAATAGATTTATAGTGCTGGAATCAATTTTTAGAGAGTTACTGTGACTTTATTCGAAGTCATAGTAATTCTCTAACACTCTATTGGGTCAGCTGGATACTGCGTTGACAATTTTTCTCATTCCATTCATATATCTTAATAAATGAAACGCTTTCGTTGGTAATACTATCTATTATTCAAAACTAGGTGTTTAAATCCACCTAAATTTACTTTTTCTTTTACTAACAATATTATTTACAGGGATTATTCATATCCCTAAGTTAATCTCTAGAGGTTGCAACTAAAACAAACATAAATAAAGTAAAAGTTTATATAAATGCAATGAATATCTGAAAGTATTTTTTTATAATGTCAATATTTTAATTGTTAAGAATATGATTCATATTTCAGCTTTTTGCATCCGAAGTTATTTTTGGCTATCCATTTTCAATTAAAGCAGGAAACTGCAAAGAAGAGATTTGATGTCATAAGCCTAATGTAACATAAATTGCGGGGTAACGTAGTCCAATAAAGGAGATATTCTCAAAATGTTAAGCAAGAATGTATAAATATTCAAAATTCAGTAACTCAGTTAATAATGATGTTATTAAAACATAATTTTCACTATAATCGTTTATTAGGTGAGGAAATTAAATAGCTAAAATATATGTACACCTCAAAGAATCACCTTGTACTGTAAATGAATAAATAAATCTGTTTTGTTTTAGAAATCTTAGCAGTTCTATCATACATCCAAGTTACTCAAGTAGAAGAATTCACCCTGTAGGTACAACATTTGATGCACTTATATATTCTTAAATTAAATTACGGTTAACTTCCTATTACTTTTTAACTTTACAGAAAGAGCATATATGTAAGTGTTATTTTTACTCTATCGATCGATACAAAATTAAATTGCTATATAATTTTATAAGAAAATGAAAAGTTTACAATTATTTTATTTCGTGAAACAACGAAAATATATTTCACATCTTCTTGAGGATAATAATACAAGATAACAGTTGCATTAGTTTCATATTCATGTTCCTTTTATTGTTGTTAAGTCATCTCGACAATCTTTCATAAGTGGATTTTCCCAGTAACTTATGAGTACATCCTTAACCAGACAAGATTGGAGAATGTTGTTTGTTACATGTATCATTGTAACCAGAATTTAATACTGGTTATCGGAAAAAATGGCTCACTTTGTGGGATTTTTATTACGTCAAAAACCGGATGATACTGACACGTAAAAGTAAGATAATTAGCAAGGGTAGACAATTCTATGTAAGTACTTTTATATATGGGATTTCCGGAAGTAGTAAGTAAAAATATTTAGCGGGTAGGTTTTTAATATTTAGTTTATTTCATCGCTATTTGCCAAGTAAATAATCTCAAAACATACCGTGGCTTGTTTTTATGGCTAGGCTCAGAAATAAACAATTAATGCTCTATACCCTCGAAATAACAACGAGAAATGGTTTTCAGACAGCTAAATATTAAAAGCTCAAATTCTCTCATATAAGAACATTAGTGGGCGAGCTGTGGCCTAGATTATCTTGGCGAATATGTCATCAATATTGGTTAAGTAACGGCTGGCGTGGTGACCACTAGAATGGGCGACCACCGGCCAGATCACCTATAACATTTATTAGTGGTTTAAGTCCCTATCCCACTACATAAATGGTATCGACCAATATCACTTCTAAGTGCGTGCTATAAACTCTTGGAAAGATTGATCCTTGAAAGGATAAAAGACAAGGTGAATGAACACATTCCAGCATACCAAGCGGGTTTCCGTGCGAGACGTAACTGCACAGACCAAGTACTGAGCTTGACAACCTTCATAGAAGCGGGATTTCAAGAAGGCCTAAAAACATCAGCTGTGTTCATAGACCTAACGGCTACCTATGACACCGTTTGGAGGCAGGGACTTCTGTATAAATTCTTAAGAATATAGCTAACAGAAAACTAACTCAGCTACTGCATAACATGATGAGCGACAGATTATTCCAGGTAGTTATGGGAGACCAAATCAGTAGGGTGAGACACTTACAGAATGGGCTACCACAGGGTTCGGTCCTTGCCCCAGTCCTCTTTAACATCTACATCGCGGACATGCCGGAAACCATATCAAAGAAATTCGCATATGCCGATGACATGGCCCTAGCGGTCAAGCGAACATCTATAAGAACCACAGAACAAATCCTAAGCATCCTTCAGAGCCTGGCGGGATACTACCGGAAATGGAGGCTAACCCCCAACCCAAATAAAACTGAATGTACCTGCTTCCATCTAAATAATAAGTTGGCAAACCAACAACTAGCAATATATTTTAAAGGTACGCTGCTCAGAAACAATCCGACTCCAAAATACTTGGGAGTCACCATGGATAGAACGCTAACCTTCAAGCAGCACCTTCATAACACCTCAGCCAAAGGCCGTATAAGAAATAATATCATCCAGAAACTTTGCGGCACCACTTGGGGAGCAACAGCGAGCACCCTACGTAGCTCTGCCCTGGGCCTCGAATACAGTACTGCGGAATACGCTGCCCCTGTATGGTTAAACAGTAGACATGTCCATAAAATCGACACACAATTGAACTGCACGATGCGCAACATCACAGGATGCACCAAGTCCACCCCGACATACTGGTTACCAACACTCAGCCACATCGCTCCATCACAGCTCAGAAGACAAGATGCTCTAGCTCGCCAATACCATAAAATAATGGCTGATCAACAACTCCCCATACATGAGGACATTGGTAAAGCAACTTCTAGCAGACTTAAATCCCAAAGACCACCAGTCAAGACCGCATTAGAACTCTGCGCAAGCGGCTTCAACGTGGAACAGAGATGGAAGGAGACCTGGAAACAGTCCACACCGCCGGATGTATTTCGTTACAGTCCAGAGTAAGTCCACTGGATTCGACCTCCCACGGCAAATATGGAACACTGCCAACAGGATCCGAACTAAACATGGCAGATATGCGGACATGCTAAACAAATGGGGTCAGCTGTCTTACCTTAATGTGACTGCGGGGATCCCATCCAAATCATAAGCCACATTGTCCAATACTGTGGGAATAGAGCATACCTAGAAGATGCGGACGACTTTATATCCCTTACACCCTCGGCGATCGAATGGATCAAAAACCTGGATCTGACACTGTGAAATTTATATAACTATGATATTTTGTATTTTGTAATTATTGTAATTTGAATCCATATGTTAAGTCATACGATAAATAAAAATAAAAAAAATAAATAAATACATAAATGGTATTTTGGTAAAAATTCCAGGTTAGGGGTAGTTCGTCTCCTGATATCGGTGATAGGCTCTGAAATCTCTGGATTAAATAAGCCGACGTCAAATAAGAATATAAAAAAGAAATAAAACATCGAAATGAGAAACTAGGCCATTGAAGGTTTTGCTCAAAAAATGATTTTTTTTTAAATGGCAATAAGAAAATGTGAATCTTCTTTCTAACTAGAGTCTTAACGTTAGGATTTTAACTATCAAACTTCGGTATTCTGTTCCTAATTTTTTTGAGGCATATTTATCGAGAAAAAAATATCATTAAGAAATAATGTTTGAAGATTAAATAGCATTACGTTTTATTTTAAATTAATATTCCAGTATAAAAATTTTAAAATGTTATAACTTCATTGCTTACTAATAGTTTGTAAGAAAACTATTAATTTTAAAATAAATTTGCCTTTTAATAATGAAAAAATTATTAATTATTTTTAATTACTATGCAAATAAATTTTAAACTGCCTAGAAGATATACATACTTGGGGGTATGAAGGCATCAGAGTCTTCCATCTTATTTTCAGTAACATGAACAATCTTATTTATGTAAAACTTCAACCGCTCATACGGTTGAAATTTATGTTTTGATTTATGTTTAAATGACATACAAGTAAGTAAAAAACAAGTGGAGAAACTAAAACCACTTAGATAACAAAACCAAATTATAATTAAATTAGCTCCAATTATCCCTGGAAAAGCGCTGGAACGTTCAATGCAGTAACAAAAACAGGAAACTAATTTTCCACGAACACCGAAAGATTATACGTTTCTTGACGCGCGTTTCACCAACCAATTGGGCATAATCCGGAAATGATTAAAACTCTTTTAAGTTGTAATAACCTCTCGATAATACTAACTTGCTTGGCAAAACATGAAATCTTTGGTGTTTGTTGATAATTGATTTTCTGTATTTTTTTAATAATTTGTGTATTTTTTAATGCTGATTTACTCTTTTTAATTTAATGGGAAATAAACTTAGTTATAAACTAACACTATCACATAGACCACTTTAGTTTTAATTACACATGATAGAAAAAATATTAAATTTACTGTGAAAAGGTGAATATACCATTCTATACTACTCATCAATTCGTTGAATACATAAATTTCTCTGAATTATTCTTATTGTCGACGGTTTTTCATCTCCAACACAACCCCGTAAAACAACTGCTTCATCACTATACTCATCTATAGTATATCCCATACCAGCATTAAAGCTAGTATGGGACATACAATAGATGATTATAATGGTAAAACTTTATTAGTAAAGTTTTCTTTCAAATCAGTTTTTAAGTATGTAGTACACAAGACATACGTAACCAGCTCAGTAAAAGATATTAAATCAAATTCAATTTGATTTTTCAATGGACCTTTCTGAATTTTTGTTATTTTTATTTAAGAAAATAGTTGCTCGCATAAATAAGTGTTTCCCAACATAGCCAGTAGATTTACGCGTAACAAACGATAACATGTTAGGATTTAGGAAACCGATCTACAGATAAATATGTATAGAAATCTGGAATTCCAACTTCCACACATTTTTGCTTCAGCAAAGGATCACATAGGATTTCAATTAATTTCATTTGTAAGTTTTCATCAACAATTTCAATATCTGTAGATAGAGGTGAAGTAAAAATGCGAAATTGTAAAAATTTAAACTGCATACTGCAACTGCATTAAACTAAACTGCATGCAAATAAAAATAAAATTTACTTAATAATAAAATAATTAATATTTATTTCAAGAAGTTTTTAAATAGTCTTGGTGGGTTGCAATCTATATATTGGCGGGCCGCGTGTTTGACATGCCTGCTATACATCATATTGAGTAATTTTGGTACTACGTCTCACTATGTAGTACCTATGTAGACACTATGTGGAATTTGATCCTTCAATCATAAATCTGTTGGCAAAAGATTGCTGCATCACTGACACCAGGAAATTAGTATCTACACAGTGTTTTACCAACCATTACTTCCCATATCCTATAAGAAGAAATTTATTTATCAATAAAGTTTGGATACAAATTTTATAAGAAAACCATACAAAATAGCTGTTATTATAAAATAATTACGCAAAGAATTATTTTGCAAATTTCTCATATTCCGAACTTTCCTTTTGAAATATCTTAAGTATATTAAATGGAATACTTACCAAAATACATTTAGAACGATGAAGATGTATCGTCATATTTCCTATTATAGAAAAAGAACAAAAGAATGGAAAACGTTAACTAAAAATATATAAATTATGTAAAAATTGAATTAGTAATTGTATTTTATAAATTATCACAAATACAAATGTGAATATATTAAAGATTTTATTAAGAACTTGATGAGTTTTCTACAGTACAATAATGACTGTTCTATTCTTATAGAAGAATTTATATAACGAACTATAGGTGTATTAATAATTTGGCGAGATTTTAGCGATAAATTGATTGAGAATGGAAAATTATATGAAAATTTTATAATATAAATTTTCTCCCAAATTCATATTTTAAAAAAATAATGAATAAATTGATAAATAAGCCAGAAGAAGAAACTCTCTTTTGATTTAAAATGTCGAAATCATTGGAAAAAGGTCACTGAAAACTAATTATTTTATCAATCTACATATACGAGTATATATATATATATATATATATATATATATATATATATATATATATATATATATATATATATATCAATATTTAAATCAAGACAAGTGATTTAATATATATGTACACTAAAAATGGTTGATAAATTATAATATTTTCATAATAAACTGAACTAACCATGATGATTACGAGTAGATCGAAGTAAAAAAATGATTTCTTTAAAAATTGCAGATATAAACAAAGTTGATAAATATGAACACAATAGTAAAGTATTATTTGATATTAACACACTAACTGGTAGCAGATGTACACCTGATGACCTAGATATAATGTAGCTGATTGATAAGTTGAGCTGATTTTGAAGTTGGTAACTCAAAAGTAGTAAAATTAAGAACATAAGAACATAAATTAATGATGTTCCTCAAATGTATAATAACTTTATAATTTTCATATTATAAAAGTCTTTTATAATATGAATAATATGAAATTTATGTGTGAAAGTATAGAAAACTAATAAAAATGAAATTGAAAAGAAATTATAACAGGCCAGTAACTGTAAATCGGTTTAAATAGGCTTAACATACTGTATGATGTTTTTGTACATTGTTGTATCGTTTCTAATTCGTAATAATATCATCCACACATACTGCATCAAATATGTTTTTTTTAAAATCAATCGTAGAATAATTAAAACAAATCTGAAGAATAATTGCTCATATGAATTTATTGGAAACAACGTAAAATTCCCATTCAGATTAAATAGCAATTTAAATATGACTATGTAAATGTTGGGATCTTTTAAAAACGTTTTGTACTAAATAAAAATATGACGAGAAAAGTATGAGTATATTAAAATATCTGTACAAATCTATATTTATTTCTTTATATTACAAAAATATGGCACTATTTTCAGACCTAGTAAGTATATATTATGTACAATAAGAAAGTTGTATCAGTATGTAAAATATGGCACATAATTCACATGTAACAATATAATTAATAATTATAGAAGTATTTAAAAACTAATATATGCAACACAACAATGGGGAATTACATTTTACTAATTTTCCTAATACTGAATAATTATTTGTGATTAATTGCTAAGGCACTATAAATCTCATCTGAATTATGTTACAATTTGTTTTATAATATAAATGTTCTATAATGAAATCTATTAATATTGTGATTGATATATTCGATTTTTTGTTTTTATTAATGGCTCTCCTTGATTATGATACTGAGTGATAGCTGATTGTGTACAATATTAAAAATATAGGTTTTGTGTAATATACGTATATGACAATTCTTGACCTAACATATAAAATATATTAAAATAAACCCTACTTTAGTTATGCGATGATTTCTGAAGTATAATCAATCAAGTAAAACAGATTAAAACGAAATATGTTGTTTTTTTTATAAAATGATGGGAAAATGGCAAGAAGAATAGGTATTAGTGTTTTTCAAAAGTTACGAGTACAATCCTGAAAACAGGCAGGCTGGACTCTTCGATGTAACAACAAAAACAGAAGACTGGATTTCTATGAATATCGATAGATTATACGACATGCGTTTTGCCAAGGAAGTTGGCATCATCAGGGGGTGATTAAATTTTCGGAAAATTTAAAATTAAAAATATATAGTGACAAAATTTATATATCTTATAGAAACGTAGGACGATAAAAAGGTTTTGCTTTAGAATTTTATAAAATATTTGTTTCCTAACTTTGAACCATTCTTGAATGTTGAAAATAAATTTTTAAAATATTTATAGCAATTCCATATTGCACGTCAATTGTAGCTTTTAATGAGATCTCTGAAATATATTTTATTGTAATTTTCAATTTTAATTCTGGGGTATTTTATTTTCTGTTTTGGAATAATTAATTTATCAATTCTTATATTTATCGATACCTAAACAATGAATTAAATAATCAGTTCTTTTCTACAGTTCAAAAATCAATATACCCTTAAATTTATGTATGTACACACCTTGTATGATTTCGTGGAATTTTTACTTGTACAAAACATATTTTTTAAACAGATAATGATTATATAATAATCAAATAAATGTATGTCTTCATTTAACAAATCTAAGAAGATCGATATATAATTGCAAAATATTTACCCCACAATGTATATTACGACGGGCTTTAAATCGTTATACAAAAATCACAAGAAAGTAGAACTACTTATAAGTATTGTCTTTTTACAAATTTTACTAATTCAGAAAAGGGGGTAAAGTTACATATGTCTGATTTCCATTCCCACTTTCTGGCTTTATTTCCTTGATCCTACCATCGTCATGAAAAGTTTGATCATATTTTGGAGAAGCATTTCCATATCTTTCTGGAGATTGATTCAATGTATTATGATCAACGTATTCAATTTTAACGCCGATCGAATTTTCGTCTGCAGTTGGAGAGTGAGTCTGTAACATCGAATATTCTCTCCCTAGAGGAGGACTCTGATTAGCAGGAGGGGTGGAATATTCATGGGTACGCATAGGTGCACTAAATAATTGATTGTCATGGGAGTTCAACATATATGAGTAACTATTTTGCGTCGATCCAAAACTGGAATATGAAGCTGGAGATCCGAAACCGGAGTAAGAACCAGAAGTACTACCCAATATATTCAAATGGGGACCTAAATCATAAGAGGGCTGGTAGCTCCAAGAATCCGCCGCTGTTGATGTATTAAGTGTATTAGTCTGAGTGAAAGGAATAGCGTTGTTGTACGGTGCAGATATACTAGAACTTGGTGAATTCGAGCTAATATATCCGGTCTTACGTGGTGGCTCCCGTTTCCTCCATTTGGCACGCCTGTTTTGAAACCAGACTTGTACTCGAGACTCACTTAAATTAAGTTTCAGGGCTAGTTCCTCTCTTGCGAAGACATCAGGGTATGGGGCACGTTCGAAAGCTCTTTCCAGTTCTTCTAGTTGAAATGCAGTGAATGTGGTTCTGTAATAAACAATAAATAATAAATTCTTCATAAAATAAAATTAATTGATATGGTGATGAATTTTAAAGTTATACCATAATTTTTTATCTCCTTTTCTCTGTTATGTTTATTTATTGTAATTAGTGTTTACATATTACAATGTTCACATCACTGTTCTTACAACTGAGGATTGTTATTGTTAAGACTTAACAGGAAAGTTAATAATTACTGAGGAAACTTAATACTTTTATATCAATCGTGATTTTAAAAAATGTGTAAAGTTATAACATTTTGGCGTTTTCGAATGTTTCAACTCATTCATTATAAGAGGAGAACATTTATGTACTGGTTTAGTTACTATTAACATTATAAAATAGGTATCTATTAGTAAATTAATGTATTTATGTATATAATTTATATATATATATATATATATATATATATATATATATATATATATATATATAATATAATTATATATATATATATATATATATATATATATATATATATATATAATATATATATATATGTATTATGTATATTATATATAATATAATACATTAATACATTATATAAATATATAATATATATTTATGTAATGTATTAATGTATATAATTGTGCAAATTCTTGATATCTGTCTCCATTTTAATATTGATAGATGACAAAACTAACGACAAAAATATATTGTGAATAATTTTCTCTTTTATAATTTAATCCTATTTTGCTGTATAGTACTGTATATACTGTCATAAACTGTATATCATTTATGGATAGGGTCAGAACGAAATTCATTCATCTTATAATACTTTTTGGCATGTATACTCATATACAGAGCCCACAAATTCCACCGACAACCCTTGACTGTATATTCATGACGATATGATCTACGGAAAAAAGTTTAATATGAAATTTTAGTTTTCGAGTTATATATTTTCAAAGTTGTAAAAAAAAATTTTAATTAATAACTCCATACTCCCTTTACCGATGGGGTTGAAATTGGGAACAATCATTTGGATCAATAGGGCCTATTATTTCTCAAAATATTAGTCAAACCAATATACTGGGTGATATTTTTCTCGGCGTACTTCCCTCTTCTAATGGTCAGAACTTTTACTGTAGTCGTTTTTTTAAACCAGTAGCAACAGGGAAAACGCTATTTTATTCTAAAAAAATGTCCTTTTCGAGAATCGTCTACAGGTAACCATTCTTGATGAAAATAACTATTTACAAGTATCCAGACTTGTAAATAGTTCCACTTTGTGTTGTGAGTGCCGTGGATTAAAAACTATGGATTCAGTAGGCGATGAAAACAAAATGTTGTTTGCTACTATTAGCATCAGGTTAATGTCATTATTGGCATTTGCCCTTGTTCATGGCGTGTTATTACCGGTTTATTCTATTTTCATTTAACTGATTTTGCTAGTTTTTAAATTTAGTCCTAGTAATTTATTTAGTAAAGACCGTTTTATTAAAAATGGACTATTTATTCAATGAGCTTGCCGAGAGTATAGAATGAACGGTCCAACTGCTACATGATTGTACAGTGAAAGATTCCTGAATTGTCGAACATCTCACCACACTACGTTCGCTTCAGTTGACGTAAAATTAAGAGAGTATCGTTCAGTTAACAAATCTTCTGCAATTGTCGGTCGCCCTCGACAATTGTTACCAGAAGTTGAAGAAGACATTCTTAATCTCGTTGAAAATGAATCAAGCAGTGTCCTCAGTATATCAAGACTATAGGAGACTAACTGTGTATAAAAGCAATATTCACAGAACTGTAAAACAGCAACTTCGACCATTTCATTTAACTCCTGCTCAAGAACTTTTTTATTTTCAAGAAAGATTTTCATCCCGACACATGTTTAAAATTTTGCCCCTGGTTGGTGAATGGCTTTGCAGAAGATAAAACTTTGCAAACACATCCGCAAGAATTGTTTTTGCGGATGAATAATAGTTTACAATAGTCGGAGTCGTAAATTATTATAATTTGCATGTGTAGAGTGGCGAAAATTACAAAGAAATACGACCTTTTCATTTCCAGCGGCAATTTAAAATTAAAGTATGGGCTGGAATAATTGGCGATTTTTTAATTGGTCCTGTTCAATTACTACCTCGAGTGGAAGGGCCTTTCTATTTAGAATTTATTCGAGACACGCTTCCACAGTTGCCCGAGTATGTGCCGTTGCAATTACACCACGAAATGATATTTATTTTATGCAGGATCCTCCCCCGCACCATGGTCTTCAAGTTAAACAGCATCTAAACAGGTCTAAAAGTTTATGAAGGAAGATGGATTGGCAGAGGGAATGATGCACCAATATAGTGGCCGCCACAATCTCGAGACATTACTTCCATGGACTTCTTTTTATGAGGAGTATTAAAAGATAAAGTGTATTCTACCTCCGTTAATTGTCCCGAAAGTTTGTGGCAGAGGATCTTAGAAGGTACCGAGGAAATACGACACATACCTAACATATTTAATAACGTAGGATTTAATCTTTTGCGTAGAGCAAATTTTTGTATCCGATACGATGGAGAACTCTTTGAAAGGCAGTTGAAATAAGCAGTAATTTTAAATGGCTGTTTTAAATGGAAACAGAAGGTCATACTACCAATATTTTGTTTTCATTGCCTACTGAATCCAAAGTTTTTAATCTATGGCACTCACATCACAAAGAGGAGCAACCAGACATGTAAATAGTCATTGTCCTCAAGAATGGTTATCTGTAGGTGATTCTTGCTAGAGACTATTTTTTTTTAGAATGAAATGGCCTTTTCATTCTTGCTATCCATTAATATTGCTGTTCCAAGTTTTAACCCGATCGGTTAAAATTTGGAAAACCTGAAAGAGTTATGGAGTTATTAATTAAATCTTTTTTTGACAACTTTAAAAACCTATAACTCGGAAATTAAAATTCTTTTATAAAACTTTTTTTTCGTAGATCGTATTTATTTATCATAGTAAATATACAGTCAAGCGTTGTCGGTGAAATTTGCGGACTCCCTGTGTAGTCAAAATAAACACCGTGATTATTTCTATGAGAATATGTTCTACAAGAGAAATAACCAGTCGAATTTAGATTCTATGAAACGATCAGGAATGACCACTACATTTTGCGATTATGTGGATTCAGAAATTATCTCATTAGGAATGTCCAGTGCGGCGCAGCGTATTCGATACCCGATGCTATGAAAAAATTAACTTGGACGGAATAGTAGGTACACATAAAATCCATTAATAAATAAAGAAAAAGTATAGTTAACGTGAAATTAAGTATTTTTAAACACAGTAAATTGCTTTTCAATCCCATAGCATTGAACCGAGGATTGATATAACAAGACATTCATAAGTGTCTTGTAATATCACTAAAGTGGTAGTGTTATATTACTAAAAAAAATAGCAACGACGATAGAAGTTGCATAATAAGGACAACATAAAATCTTGGTGTACTTGATGATCTTGTTCATTTTTATGGAGAAGTTCGCTATTATTTCATACCCTTTATAGCAATTATTAAATCACTATAAGTATTAGGTATATAATGATGATGTCCATTCTTATGAAGAAGTTCACTATCATTTAATACCACTTAATGCAAATATTAAATCATATAAGTACTCTAGGTACAGCGGATCAAATAATTCAGAGATACGAGGGGATTTTTCGAGCAACAGATGTTTTACAAACAGTTGAAAGAAATCCATATATTTCATTAATGTATCCCACAGGAATATATGAAATCGCGATTAATCTGTTCTCGACCACAATATGATATCATTCACAATGATTAATATTGTAGTTTACTTTGGTCTTTTTTGTCTTTATTCTAGTAGTTTTTTATTCTGCATTCGAAAATATAAAAATAGTATCTCGAGGTTTATGTTTAAAAATTATATAAATAATAAAATGTTTAACGCCAAACCAGAAGTGCAAAGTGCAATGAAGTTGGAAATATTTTCAATAAAACATTTATTTTTTACAAAACAATACGTGTCGAGGTTCAAAATAACTGCCTTGGAAATATAATAAATAATTTATCGTTCCGGGTTTTAACAACTCGAGTGGTTGATGAAAATTATCTTGTGAATAAAGAAAATAATAAAATGCAGCCGTATGTTCTAAGATATAAATATTTCGATGTCATATATTAAAAAAAATGCGTCTAGATAACTCGTATATTTCATTTGTGTATTTGTGTTCTTTGCATTTTATATTTCTTCTAATTTTTAGAAGATCTATTTTGATCTATTTTGAAGTGGTTATATGTTTTATGATTACTGTTTAGCTATATTTAGCCATTGAATATAATAGTAAATATATATAAAAGCTATAAAACTAATATGTAAATTCATTGTTTAAGATTTATTTAAATTTACACTAATACAGTATCAATTCAATAACAAACACAATATAACGAATAACGATGCTTTCGAACTCTGTTACATATTTCTAGATGTTTCGTTGCTCACGCTGTTAGGTTCTTCGGCAAAGTTCCAAAGAAAGAGGGATTTCAAAGGTATACTTCAAACCCTGAAGAAACTGGCAACGAGAGCAGACAAGTATCAGGAAGAATTCGACTACAATGAACATTTTAAGAAGTTATTATATAGGTATATAAAAATGTACATGTAATTTCCATGACCTTGATTAAAGTAACAGCAATAGGTAATATTTATGTCCTCATCGTAATATTATGAAATAAAAAATATTAATACTTGTTAAGTACTTCTCACGTGAGTTTTTCTGCAGCTGTTTATCTCAGTTTCAGAGTGAAATTTTAAAATATACTGATCTTCAACCCATACGAGCTGGGGTACCACAAGGTGAATGCTTTGGGTTCAACCCTCCCCTTACTACTATACATATACAGAGGGTTTACGTATCACACCCGGTATAACAACAGCCATCTTTTCTGATGATACGGCAATAATAGCATCCAGCAAAAAAGCAACTACAGCTTCTGAAATCTTGCAAGAAAACCTAGACAGCATACAAAAATGAATAAACAAATGGAAAATGAAAATCAACAAACACATCTGTACATTTAACATTCACAACTCACAAGGGTTCGTGTTCCCTTGCAACATACATACGCGATTGAATTATTAGGGATTCTCCTCAAATATCGAAATAATAAAGAGATTTCCGTCAAAAACCCTAAGACTCGTATTAAGTGTCCCATGGTTTTTCACGAACTAAGTAATACACAGAGACTCTCAAGTACTCTATGTTAAAGACTCCTTCTTTAACATATAGTACTTATGTATGTAAGTGCACCAGAATATATAGAGATTAATATACTTATACGGCTTATATCTAATATACTTGGGAAGGATTTTATGACACCGATTATAACCACCAGAAGATCAAAACACAGATTGCCCATTACTTATGGCGAAAGTGCTAAGTGTCTAGTTAGTGCCTATTGACAAAAATAGTCATCATGATTAAATATAAAAAGTGAGTCCTCGTCATAGAAGATGCCATCTCATAGATATGTCAACCCCTCGTCATAGATATGTCAACTGTATGTACAGACTTATTACTTAATATATTCTCTATTAGAGTTATATATATATATATATATATATATATATATATATATATATATATATATATATATATATATATATATATATATATATATATATATATATAGTTAATCTTCAGATTCTGCCTATTAATATAAAACACACATCTGTCAGAGTTCAACTGGTTGAAAATAAAAAAAAACGAATATTAACATTTTTGTGCGTCTAAAGCGTTATTTTACAATATTCTGTTATGTAGTAGTAGTAATGAAGTAGTTTCGATGTCTTAACATTTGGGTACTTTACGATTGTTAAAATAAATTTGACTCAAAATTAATTATGATTATCATTTTATGATCTTCCAAGTCTTATACGTTTTAGAAATATACTCATATTCCCTAAGTAAATATGGGTTTTGATACTTTTGAAACTACGATATAAGAATACTCGTTCATGTTAGTACAGGTATACTCACAGTATAAGGTACCTGTACATAATTGGAATCAATAGGAAACGCAAAAACTACAGGTCTGCATCACGACGATATTGGATCCCATTTTGAAAAGAAATTGTTGAAAACACATTACATTAGGGTTGAATTGTATACGCACAGATACGTTAGAATTTGGGAAGAACTCGAAAAAAATGTGTAACTTGTTTTAAACCATAAAAATTTTCTAGTGCATATGGTTTTAATTAATTCTAGATATTTTACGCCATGAAAATATACATGGGCAAAAGTAAAATTGTGACTAGTCGTTGTATGACAACTTCACGTATCTTTATTGAAATGGGAAAGAAGTATTTTTTTAAATATGTTTTCAGTATCTACTTTTTAATTAGTGACTGTTGATGTCTTAGAAAGTGAAAATATTATCAGTTTATCTTTGATATGAATATTTATACATTAGAAGGTATTCAAATTTAATTTGTTCTAATTCTAATACAGCAGCATTAAATTGTATTTTCTTCTATGCAGTTAAACCGATAAATGTTTTTGTTTTCAAATATTGGAATATTAATTTTATTGATTACTGATTTAATTTGAAATTGAATTTAATATATTCCAATTTAAGAAAACTGTTATCATCGCAGAATTTTATGCGGTAATACAAAAACTAATGAAATAATCAAAGTTGGGAAAACAGAAGTAAACTGTAAAAATATAAAGAATATATTGTGTAGAATTATTCATGTACAACGTAGTAGTATATTATATTAATTATCGAGGAATGAGGTTTTTGTTTAATATAAATTTAAAACATAATTTGTTCAACCCCTCCGTCATGATTCAATAAAATCAGTATTGAAGTAAAAAACATGTGTGATGGTGAGGGCGTCAGATGTCCCTTTAGGAAGTAACTGGGACTCGTGCTAAAATTTTTATACAACAGATGCGTGACAATTGTGGCATGACAGTAGAAGCAACAAACGTGTAGGTATATTTATGGGGTTTGAAAAACGGAAACCAATTGATATACCGTGGAAATTAGGAACGAAATGATGTTTTTAAGTTTTTTACTTATAAATAATAAACGAAATTAAATAGTGTCGGTACACATATAATAAAATAAAACGTATGAAACTAAAAATAGTTAAAAACAGCACTATATAAAAATGTAATTAGGGTGTTATAAGAACAAATGAAATGTTATAAATAGCTTAAAAAATTGGTATAGCTTAGTAAATTGACTAAATGAAAGAGTAAGGTTTTTTAAATAATTTATGTCACTTTTAGATGACAATGTTAATAGAAACAAATAATTATAAAAATATTTTTAAATATTGAACATAATAGAATAGGTTTATGTTTCAGTTAATACCTATTATAGCTGCCCATATAGGTACGACTTGCTGCCTCCGCTGGTAAATAATTGGGTTGTGGTTTTAAAAAAGCATAGGTTATGAACATTATAGTTATATAAAAGTATAGAATCTACTACAAGTTAATAAAGTTAATAATAGATTATCATATCCCAATTATATTTTATTTCTAAATAATTATATTCGAGTTCCCCATAATCTAGAATAGAAAATTAATATTTCTCCGATAATCAAAGTAAACTTTAAGATGACAATAAATGTGCAGGTTTTATTTACATAGTTTTAATACAACTAAAATGGTTGGGTAAATCAAATGATTAAATTATTTAGTTTATTCATCTTGAGTGACAGTTATCTAATTCTATTCGATATACTTAAGTCATCTGGGGGTTACCACATTAATTTTGAGGGCAATTTTTAAATCTATGTGAAAAATTGTGAATTAAAAATTGCATCAAATAATTGAATGATAATAAATGTTTCACAGATATAAAAGCTAACACACTTTGGTTTTCAATTATTACCAAAAATATGTTATTTATAAAAAACTGTATCAATTTAATCTATAATGAATGCGCCAATAAAATATATAATGCGCTGCTACTTCCACGTCATACCCCAATTTATGGCAACTTCATGGAACAAAATATTAATAAAAGTGTTATAAATATTCCCAAACACCAATATACTCGTATCAATTTCGGGTTATTTTGTTATCTACAAATACCGAAGTTTTATTTAGGTATTACTAATTACTAGAAAGAAGTAAAATAGAAGTGAAATACGGGCAGTAGATAATATTATATAATAGTAAGATATGTTAAATGTTTAAGAAATTAGTTTAATTTTTTTATACTAATTGAGCTTAATGTACAAAACACGAATCCGAATGTTGTGAACTAACCTAAAATTTTGAATATCAATTAAAATCTTATATTTTCATGTCAACATTTTCCTCGTGTTAATATTTTCTTCCAAATCAAATTGGTAACGTTCTTATATAAAAACATACGATAAACTATAAACTATGGGTAGAAAATATAACATTATAAATGTATTAAATAAAAGTTGATCAATAAAAACAGAAGAAGTTAAATTTATTGATATCTTAAACCATGTGAATTTGAAAACTCTATATTATCCTGAGTAATTTGTAATTAAAACTAATTTATAAATCCGAAATTTATAAATTTGATTTTGTGATAAATTTAAAGGAATAACACTTTAAAATTAATTTAAAGGAATAACACTTTTTATTATAAATGATAACGAAAATGAAAACCTTTATAAAATATTTTTGCATAATTTATGTTTCTCTTAATTTAATTAGCGGAATTTTGCACTAATTTACATTTAAGAAAAAATATATATTCCCAAATTCTATTTTATTAATGATTGTTGTTCAACATGTAATTTTATTGAAGGTATTGTTACAAACTTATGCATTGTGTACAAAATTGAAGCTCAGAAAGAATCTAACAAAATTTCTTGTTTATTTAAATGATTCTAACTTTCTTTTAGGTATAAATTAATTAATTAATGTAAGAGTAAGACAAAACTGAAAATACGCATGTATTGTTCATAACTTTAAATAATCCTATTCAACCCCTAAATTTTCCAACGTCAGAACTATAATCAAGATTCAATACGAATATTGTAATTTGTTTTATGCAATCTTTATTATTACATATATGTTCTTGTTTGCTTTTTTGTATTAATTTTTCTTTTACGTATTCGTAATTTTATTTTCGTAAAGGATTGGTAGTAATTAATTTCAAGTAAGTAATAATTATTTTTTAGATATTGTCGTCATACGAACCTAGTTTTCTTCTTTTTCACTCCATTATTATCATTTTTTTTCTTCTCGTTTTTCTTCGTCGTTGTCGTTGGAGTGTTGCCGATTTCCGTCGAACTCAGATTCTGAGATTGCAGCATGACGACGTCCTCGTTCTTTCTTTTAACACCGTTAGAATTATTGTTGACGTTTTCTATCCCTTGCTGGAACATACCCATATCTGCATGATGCATTGGGCTCATAGACGAATTATCCATTTTTTGTGGAGATCCCTTATATTCCAGTGGTGAACCCATGTTTCCGAACATGTCATGTGTTTGCTGTAATCCTAACATGACTTGTATCGAATGGACGTTCAGATTTTCTTGATTTTTATTTAATAACGTCGATGCAAGAGACGGTAACGGTTGATTATTATAATCGTTAAAACTTTGCTCGTCGAATGGAGCACCTTCCATTTTAATTAACACAAACAATCAAAGCAATCTATTTCAATTTACCAATTTGCTCAACTAACTTTTTTAATCAAACAATTGAGCGGAGCTGTTTCAGTTAAACTGACTTCTGACATTATTATTTTAGTCAATTTATATTTAACGAGCTGAATTAAGGATTCGGCATTTGACCAATCCCGCTTACATATCCTGCGGCTGAATCCATTCCTATTGGCTCTATTTTCGGAGGCAGTTCTACCTAACCAATGACTGCCAGGGGATGCTGAATTGTGCCTCTGAATGTTGTGTGAGACAGGAGTAAAATAAGGGCTCTAAAGGTCCTATTGTGATGTTATATTTTCAATGATCGATAATACGATGGTGGTCACGTGGATACGAGTATGTGGGTTTATATTAATTGCCTTCTTTCTTGTGGGAAAGTAAACTGAAATGATTTTGAAAACGATATGTAATCGTATGGGAAATTTATAGGTAGGGATATATAAAAGTATTGGAAGACAGTTTAATTAGATAAAATAATATTGCGCGCTCAATGTTTAACCTATAGGTAAATTTCTTAAGTATCGGCATTATATTTAAGCTATTATGACCTAATAAAGTAAACAAATATAAATAAATTGAAATAAACTGGTAAATTCATTAAACTATACATCGAATTAATTTGGAATTTGCCATTTTTATAATACTGATTTATGATTGTACAAAATACTTATATTTATAAATCCGATATTAATTTAGTAATGCCTTGTTACTCACGGTGGACTTTGATATGAATAATTTTTTAGTTAAATGACAGTCAACAGTTTTCCTTATACGCTAATATAAAACGATTGGATTTGACGTAGATTTCAAAATAGATTATAATACCATACGTATTTACCTATTTTAATATACTACCAACATGTAAGATATATAATTCCATATATATCTAAAATACTTCTTCAGTATCTAATACATTCCTTTTTATGTGGTGAGTGATGATTCTTTAAGAAGTAAACTGAAATTAGTTATATATATATTCTCTATATCAGATTTAATTGACAATGTCGATTTCAAAAACAAATATAAAATTATAGTTCATTTTGAGACAAAATTGCAGAAAATAATTTTCACTATTGAAAATAAATTTTATAACGATTAAAAACTCTTTATAATTTTCTGAATTGTTTTTATAATATGAATAAATTATAAAATTATATAAAATTATAGTTCATTCTGAGACAAAATTTCAATAAAAACTAATTGTCGCAGAAAATAATTTTCACTGTATTTAAAATTAATTTTATAACAATTAAAAATTCTTTATAATTCACTGAGTTTTTATATTATGAATAAATTGAAAATATAGAAATAACCTGCTAAAATACAAAATATTCCCCGAAAACATTATCAAAATTATAATATCATATATAAAATAATAATAAATAACAATCATTATATTCGTATGTCTGTTTAAGAGAAACAAAATGTTTAATTTTAACCTTTAAATATAAAATTTCATATTTAAAACTGAGTGTATTTAACTAATACGATAGTTCATGTGATTTTGTTTTCCGTTTTATCCGTGGCGAAAATGTATTGAGCATGACTTAAAAAGGTTTATATGATGAAAATGTTTCATACACATTTTTGTTTCCCAAAAAGAAGATATGTTTACTGGTACCGTAAAAAATTAAATTTTTGCTGGTGAGGAAAATCCATTTTGTTTTCATAAATATGTTTATAAGAATGTACCATTAGTTGCTTTCTATACTGACCTTACTCAGAGGATTCAGTAATCTAATGAATTGTTTTCTTATTTAAAGAATAATATTTTACGCAAAATTAAAACCGATAGGAATGAAAAAGTATATAATATCAAGTAATAAAGGGATAGCATTTCGAAAACAGTTATCGTACTTATAGTATTTAACAGTTTTTAACAAAATTTAATGTTTTTCAAAAATGTTCATTTTACGGCATTTTTGTAGCACCAGGTATAACCGTGCAAGTTGTTTTGTTCATCGTGTAGTTGTTAACTAATAATACATCGTTCAGTTGCATAGTTTCAATAAGTTCAATTTAATTTCTAATAAATAACAATATTCTGACATACCTTCATCGTTTGATTGTACATTTTCTCGCCATTATTGAAGATGATTTTTATACTATATTAGTGATCGATAGTAAAATATCATAGTCATTTAAATAGTCACAATATCGATAGTCATTTAAATGTATCACAAAAACCAGTCGTATTAGGATTAAATACGTTAATAACCCATAATGTATACGACAATAGTATTATAGACCCCCTCTTAAATAAACAGCAATTATAATGCACTGTTCGCCACTTTGTCGCACTAAATAGCCCAACAACACCAAATTCAGTTGCACCCCTACTGAACGCATATACATAACTGAAAGAATTAAAGAATTAAGAGTTATAATATGTCAATTAAACCATTCATAAACAATAACTTGATGAAGTTAACGAATCTAAACCGTTAAGCGCACGCATTTGCCTCAATAACCCATAAGTGAATTTATCAATTTACCCAATTTTCCCTATTAGCGACAATGACTATTAGTGCAGCTATTAGTATATTAGTTTAACAGAGCAGATTCTTTAATGCAATTCAACTCAATATTGTCCAATTGTTGCTATTAAAACATTTTACACAGTTAATGTGCACCAGTCAAATAAAGTCCTTTATTGAAGAGGGTTGTGTACCTATCAATTTTTCTTAGCTTTGTTTTTAATACAACACTCCCAAGTTACCTCCAGATATATGTAAATGGGCGTGCTTAACTGGATAAGTGATAGAAGTCGCATTAAAAATAGTGTCTTTGATAGTGTTATAAAGTTGTTTTTCATGTGTTCTAGTGGTTATAAAAACCGTGTTGTGTCATAACGATGCGTATTGTTCTGTTTGTCGCATTGTTTGAATAATAATAAAGGAGTATTCCATGGGTCAGCTTTCTATTAAAATAACCTTGAAGGCAATGTTTTAACAATTATGTGCCATTCTGTTGCATAAACTTCGGAATTTAGTTTTCAGTGTAGTACAGTCGGAAAATGCCAGAAAGCCGTCAATAAGGCACTGTATTTTTTGCACTTACTTCAGATGTTATTTCTCAATATTTCCATAGGACTAACTATGATCAATAATCTGGAGGAGCTAAAGTTTTTTTGTTCTTATTTGTATTTTATATAAATTAGGAAAAAGCTATAAGCATTATAAGGAAACCATGTTCAATGTGGATTATACATAAATTAATAACAAAATTATGAAAAAGAATTTAGCAGAATTTAAATATATTTTTTTAGCAAATTTAATGATAGTTTTCTTAGTTTTAATAAAAATATCTTCCTATATCTTTTTAGTACATCTAATAACAAAACCCGCTACGGCTCTTTACAGTACAGAAGTTTAAAATTTTGTATCTAATTAAAAACAAAAAGTTTCTCCATCGAACCTTGAAACGTAATATTGATATTACAGTTCTCATTCGTTAGGAAAGTATCGTGAAATTCCTAAGGATTTTCATATCGTTGGCCGTTATAATAATTAAAATTACTCTGTTTCTCTTAAACTTCAATAGAACTCTTTGTAATTCTTTAAAAATAATTCTAATAAATTAGAAGTAATTAGCGAAAACTATAAGTTAGGAGATGTAATTTGGGGAAAGTATAAATAAAAAAACTTTGTTAAATACGGATTACAGGAATTTTAATAAAATTAAGGAATCGGATAATTTAATTAGCTTGTTTCGCGTATAGCTTTCTATATGCGGTCCACTTTTAGTTTTAATAAAAATATATTCATGTGCTGCCCCTGTATATAACATAATACACTAAGATGGAAGACTGAAGATTTGTCAAATAACAGTACAAAGGAAAGTGAAAAATGACAACACAATTGTCATTCACTGATAAGATATTGTGACACCTCTACACAGAGAAAAATAATTCTTTGATCTAAAAAATGTTCCTTGCTGCATCTATGTGCTTGGGTTCTGCACTCGCGTTTTTAAAAACAACGCACAAATTTGAGAAATAACTTTAATCAGAAAAAACTGAAAGTTGGCTAATTATTCGTACGTGTATGCGGCAGGAATTACAAATAAAAAGTGTAGTATAAATTATAATAATGCTCCCGTCGCGTCGTGGACACTGGTTCATGCTGACATCGACTTTCCTTATATTGTTTTCTAGCTTGTTGATAGTTGTAAGGGCGCGTAACTCTGCAATGAAATAATTTCTTTTAATAAAGGCAAAAAAATAGGAATATTGAAATGAAGTCTTTAGTTTTTTTATGATTTCCTTAATCTAAGAAAAAGTTTACTAGAATTAGGTTTACATATGATAATAATGAGAAAAACAACATAGTGTATCTAGTTAGTCATTAATATATATATATATATATATATATATATATATATATATATATATATATATATATATATATATATATATATATATATATATATATATATATAATCAAAATTGCGAACAACTGAACCATTCTTCTTGAGATATGTTCTTGTCGAATTTATCGGTTCAGAGAAAAATGAAGTTTTAATAAATAACCTTAGCATAAATGAACGAATATTCTATTTTTAAACTTTATATAGTTTTCAAAAAATACAGCATAATAAAAATTATAAATTTTTATATACAATTATACATTTTATTTATACTACTTATCATTTTTTTTTTGAAAATAAATATTCAGATATTGTTTTCTTTTACAAAATGACTATTGAAAACTCAATAGCAAAATTATTATCCAAGTATTTTATGAACGTAGTTTACTTTCCATTGTAATATTTTTCTCGTAATATGAAGACAAATTAGTAAACATGTCTTGTTGTGTACAAATGTGTTAAGTAATATATTTTTTATTTGGTCTTTTTATGGGCATTATTTAAAACCATTTGATTTAACATCACAACATTTACTGTGCAGGATACGTAAACAATATTTTTAAATATACAACAAAAATCACAAAATAGTTGTATTAATTTATAATTATTATATGGTATTAATACCAATTATTTTCACATAATATTTGTATGAGACTTCCTTTCTGCTCTATATAGATTTATTTTTAAGGAATTATCATATATTCTGAAGTACTGCATGTAATCTAGTTGATAACCAATTATAATAGGATCAGCATTTCGATGTATAATGGGAATATCTGGAAACATTGGTGCAGAAGAAAGATATATAGGTAGAAAAGCCGTCAGATGGGCAAGTAGAAAAATGTAAAATAATATAGTCTGTATATTATTTTAGCATTTTGTTGGGATAAATTTGCATAAAAGTTCTGAATATATGTACCTAAAAATTCTCAATATAATAATTTTTTTCAAAGTAGGTGTGGGGGGAAACTTGTTTCCGCTATCTATTCTTGAAATAATTTAAAAGGTAAAAAAATTATCAATCTTATTGCCAGCTATAACTTTTTATGGATATTGTGGGTGGTAATGTTTAGTCACTAATTTTTTTTAAGTTAGAATTAAGAGTTAAGTTGGAGGTATATCTATAATATAATTATGCTCTTCCAGTGGTAAGATATTAATTTGTTTTAATAGTACAATAAGTTAATCATAAAATGGAATACTGTAATAGCAACAAACAAATAATTCTCTTAGTAAATTGATTTGGTGTAACAAAATATTATTCAGTTAAAAAATTTAAATTAAATCTAGATTGTAACTATTATCGGATTTAGTTTCATAAATTATTTTAAGGGGGAGGGGAGCCAAATCTCTTTTGTTTATGAATATTGTAGGGTATACTATTTTTGTACAAGAAATATATATTTTTTCATTCAAGTCAATTTCCGGATGCAGAGCTAATAAAAGTGCAGCATTTTACTCCACGTTCACAATATGAATGGGTCTTATGGGACCTTATCACAACTTCTTATCAAGATGGCTGTGGTAATCTTGATAAGAGGATATGATCGGGATGGGGTATGTATTGTATGCTTGATTTTGAATTCCAATGGTGAAATTGGGTGCCTTTCTCCGGGTATGGGTCTATTTATCCACATTTATGCAACGTTTCTGTGTGAAAATTTCTTCTCCATAGTCCATTGCCTGAGGCTTTATAGGGAGAATTCGATTTTTGCATGTAAACTTAAAGCTTTCTGAAATTTTAAAACATGTATTTACACCATGTGACGTAGCAAATATATTATGGATTTCAAATTAATAAAAATTTCCCAATCCACCCTAGTAATCCTTGGAAATTACCAATACGTGTTACTGTTTGCAATATGTACATATAATATCAACGTACAAAAATCAATGGACAAGCAATTTTAAATATCTATATTTTGCCCGCAACTTTTTTAAATGCTGTCAAAATTTTATAAAACCTGAAGAAAGCTATCTTTGTATATTAAAAAGACAAAAATTTGGATTGCACAACTTGGGATACATCGTATAACCTATGTATACCGGATGTTCAATAACAATCTTCACAAGCCACATATCCAACGGACATGTCGCATGTTAATTTAATCATCTATTATTGAAAACTTTTCAACTCTTCAATAAATTAAATTTCAAAAATATAAAGGTGAATTGTTTGATACCAAATTTACTTAAAAACTAATATCGATCTATTAATTTTGGTGGCAATAGATTATAAATTGAGTGAACTAACAATAAGATAAGAATAATAAATAAGAATATGAATTTCAAGGATTAAAAAAGTATTGGCACAGTCAAAGTTGTTATTTAAACAAGTTCTGAAAACATTTATTTACACTTTAATATATTCTTACCATACCATTTGCATCAATTACAGCCTGAAGTCTTCGTGGCATTGAGGATGCAAGGTTCTGGGTTATTACGGGTCTAATTTGATCCCATTCTTGTAATATGTAAAACCGTTTGTAGCTGATGTTTTGAAGAAATTATATTTTTTCGGACCATTAAGCCCAGCAAGTACCGCAAATGCTCTATGAGATTTATATTCGGGGACTGGGGTGGAGTTTTAATGTTTCTATGAAATTATAAATGAACTATTATTTTGTTTTATTGGCGGATATGTGCTTCGGATTATTATTCTGCTGGAAAATAAATGTGTTTCTGATGCCCATATTTTCAGCACTGCTGTTCAAGTCATGGCGTAAAATGTTAACATACTTGTCTGCATTCACAATACCTTTTATTAAACTTAGGTTTCCAACACCATTCCATGACATGCAGCCTCAGACTAGCACTCTCTCGCCACCGTGTTTCACTGTTGGCGTGACTTGATTCATTTCAAATACAGCATTCAGTTTTCTCCATACATATTTGCGACCATTAGTGTCAAAAATATTAAACTTGCTTTCATCTGAAAAATTTGTTCGTCCAAAACTCTAATGATTTTTTTATATAGGTTTTTGCGAAATCGAGTTGTTTTTTTTGCAATTGACCTCACTAATAAATGGTTTTTTTCTTTGAACTCTGTCATATTAATTATTACTGTAAATTTTTAAAAATAAAACCCCCAACAGGTAGGATTCGACATGTGTCTCGGATTGGAACGAACGACATACAGATATTTCGAACTTATTAGTTCTCATCAGTGCCGTACACGGTACGCCGATCCAGGACAAGTGCCGAATGAAAGTTGTGGGGTATACATCTTTATCGATTCCATCTATGTCAGTAACATATAAGTCGGAAATCGTGGAAGGAACTACCAAACCGCCAAGCAATTATCAAAGTAGTTCCCGAATAGCAAGGCTATTACATAATCGCTATAGGAAACAACTACTCCTCGGGCTAAAGCTCCGCCAGGCATTGAATTATATCTAAAAGCGATTGTGTGTCCTTTGTGAGTGTACCTGTGGCGGGTGTTATTTTCTAGAACCTTATTTGATCGTGCAGAAACACGAGAAAGGGGTCGAGGATCGGTTTTACGTATAATTTAATGCCTGGCGGGGCTTTAGCTCGAGGAGTAGTTGTTGCCTATAGTGATTATGTAATAGCCTTGCTATTCGGGAACTACTTTGATAACTGCTTGACGGTTTGGTAGTTTCTTCCACGATTTCCGACTTATATGTTACTGACATAGATCGAATCGATAAAGATGTATACCCCACAACTTTCATTCGGAATTTGTCCTGGATCGGCGTACCGTGTACGGCATTGATGAGAGCTGATAATTTCGAAACAGTTGTATGTCGTTCGGTTCCAATTCGGGACAAATGTCGAATCCTACCTGTGGTGGGTTTTATTTTTTTAAATCTTATCTGATCGTGCAGAAGCACGAAAAAGAGGTCGAGGATCGCTTTTAGATATAATTCAATGCCTGGCGGGGCTTTAGCCCGAGGAGTAGTTGTTTTCTATAGCGATTATGTAATAACCTTGCTATTCGGGAACTACTTTGATAACTGCTTCGCGGTTTGGTAGTTCCTTCCTCGATTTCCGACTTATATGTTACTGATTACTGTAAATAGCATTTTTTTACTGTCTGCATGCTGAAATATGCGTAGGAAGTTGATGCAACCTCAGAAGCAAAAATAGTGGGCGTTTTTGCCATAATTTTGTAAATCCTCATTTTTTTCTCTTCGAGAAAACTTTTGTGATCGCTCAGACCATCGCACTATGCGGCAAACAGCACTTTCGCGTCTCAAAAATCTGTAACTTTATTGTTTACAGATAAAATCAAGTGAAATTTGGAAGGTGTATAAGGTGTATAAGGTGTATAAGAAGATGTGGTGTTGAAGACTCCGTAATACTATTACAATATCTTTTATATATCTTGCTATATTTAGTGGACAAAATTGAGGAATATGTAAAAATCAGAGTCAGTCCATTATTCCTTTATAAACAGAAAACTAGTAAATATAAGACGTTAATAGACATGTAATATATTTGATTCCTTTTATATAAATTTAGTTTTCAATAATAGAAACAAAAATTACGTATAGGTATTAGTATAGAGGTATGACAATATTATAATAATATTATAACTTATAATGAACAATCGTTATTTAGTAGGTGCATAATTCACAATTATTCCAGGTTATATATGGATCTGAGGTATAAAGAAGTGTATGAAATACATCTGCATTGGTATCTGATCGTGAACATTTTCGAGCATGATGTAACCTGTATTGTTTGTAATTTTTATTTCGCGATTCTTGTGCATCCTCTGAAAGCTGTCCAAAAGGCAATACTGCATTATAACGAATAATATTTGCTCCGTGAATTAGTATTTTATGGACAGACGAAGACATGTAGTACCAGTTGTATTTACGTACATAAAGTTCTGCAGTTTTAAATGCATACTCTCCAAATTTTTGGGCATTAACTGGTTGCCCGCATGCCATTGTCTGCAAGATAATATGAAGTCTCTGTATTAGTTCTTCATCAACACCAGTAATTGACGATGAGCACGTAGCATTTGCAAAAAATCTCCTCGCAGTATTACCGTCATTAGTGTTTCCACAACCTTGTCATTTATCCTTGTCAACCTCCATGTCATTTATGTGAACAGACGTTGGTAAAAGAGAAGATATTTGTGCCTTTAGTTTACTGATAATTGTTCTGGTTTTCTCTGGAGTCTCTTTGGAAAATTCTATTAAGATAGGGCGACAAAATCGTATGGATGATGGGGCTGCATTTTGCCAAATATTTTCCTTTGAAGAACTGTCTACCAGTCTAAGGGGAACTAAAGATGATATTAACAAGTTAGCATCGGATACTAACTCACTCTCACCAGAAAGAATTTGTTTATATTCACTTTGGCCCGAGGAACCATCGCAACCCCATTTACTATATAAAATTAATTTACGTACAGATGTTACATCAACTGACGATATATTTAATAACCTTGTTGCTGTATGATTCAATAATCCTTGTAGTTCCACTTTAGCCATAATGTCGGTAATTGTAATTTGAGAGTTATCTGGGTAGCATTTACTTTTAGCTTCCTGGAGTTGCTTATATGGCGGAAATAACTTGCATTCTCTTTCTTTCGTACAGTTTATAAGATATTGGTATTGATTTTTTGAAAAATCTAAATCAATAAATATGGCCAAAGCTTCATCTGTTGTAAAAGAATTGACAAACGTATTTTCCTCTAGCAACTGCAGGTGTATGATTTCCTTTTTCTCTGAGGATGCGGAACGAATTAATTTTATTATTTGAGCTTCTTTACTTTTACCAATTGAACGCAATCCTTGTACATATGAATACTGAATTGAATCCAGCCCAGAATTCCGGAATAATTTAGTCGCTTTTCTTCTTTTAGTTTTTTCGGATGACTCTTCATAGCTTTTACAAGATCTTCCTCGCCTTTTTCCTGATGACGGCCTAGGTTCCTCAGTGTCGTCAAGTTGAACAGAAAATGTACGGTTAAGCCATTGTTCATTATTCTCCAAAAATCTTTCCTTTATTCTGGTAGCAGCAGCCCATCTCGATTTGAATTCAGGCAGTAACTGTTTCTGAATTTTTCTGACAACACAATTTAAATCATTTTCAGAAAGTGAAAACTTTTCGCGTATGTAATTTTCTGCAGTTGATGTATGCTTCCCATGCTCTATGAAAGCAATACATAACTCGCGATTAGTAATTGTAAAAGTGGTCATTATTAGCAAGAATAGTGGTAACGTTTCTTAACTAAATATTATAAAATTCTTGTAAGGAACTTGTATGAAAATACGAAAACATATAGCAGTATATATACCTATACGAAAAACCACAATATTTCGAAAATAAAAATATTTTTTATTCTATCTAGTTGCGGTAGATACTAGCAAAAATATTATTTTTGCTAAAATAAACAATATGTGGTTTAGATACCTGTGTTTACGTAAATACGTTTTTGTATTTACGGTATTTTTTGGTACACCTTATTTTGAATTAATAAGCTATACAAAAAAAGCGTTTAAAAAAAGTCTAAACATTATATCCACTTGAACGAATTTTCTATGACGGCTACCAATATTTAAATGTGTCATTTAGATTTTAAACCATAACCAGAACGCGTTTTCTTCCTACTTTGATTCCAATTTTCTCAAAACGGAGCAAAATCGAGCAGCAGTTTTTTTAAGTGTCGTCGAGAGGACCATATGGCCTATCATTTCCATGAAAGAAATTTACCCGGCGAAACCCTGATGATAATTAAAACCTTAGGTGAAGTTGTAAAATGATCATACTAAACACTACTACTTTATTATTCTTTTAAGTAATAAATGAAAACAAGCATACAAATAGATATTTTTATTCTAGAACTAGATGAAATGCCCTTTCCAACGATGTATAAGATATTAAATTTGAAAAAAAATTTAGGTACGTAAACGCTCATGGAAGTTGGCTTTAACGCTGAGTAATAATTTGCCCTTAACAGAAACTTCCCTTTCACAGTTGTCTAACTCAGGAAATCAACGTGTGAAAAAATAATCTTTCTAGTATATTGAGGCTTAGTGTCTTAGCTAACGGAAATACCATATTCGAGATCTTAATTTTCAGTTTCAATTTTAGCATTTTTGAGACGATATTGATGTTTTCGCCCCATAGTGCGTTGGTTGTACATAATTGGACCCATCTCATTGATCTTATTTTATGATGTTTCTAACTATGTTGAAACTCATATGAAGTCTATTTGCAATTTCACAATAACTTAACCGATGAGATTGCAGTTTAGCAAGAGAATTCGAAATGACAACACAATGTTTCCAACAACTCTCATGTTTTTACCAAAATTATTAGTACTGAAGTAGTTAGAAACTAATTTGAAATGACGATATTAATACTTGCTTGTGTTTATTTCAGATTGAAAGGATTAAAGGCATGGATAACGTTTTAGGATAATAAGAAGTAAACAACAAGAAACTTTGCCAATACTTTTTTTACCTTTGGAATTCGTACTTTTATGTTTGATTTGCTTCACATTATTAATTCTATCAATCTATTGCTACCAAAAATTAATAGTTGGATGTTCGTTTTTAAATAAATTTAGTACCAAACAATTGACCTTTATATTTTTGAAATAAAAAAAATTGGGGTGTGCCAATTTCTTCTTCCATATCTTCGGAGAACCTTCTATATGCTATTATTGTTATACTTTCTAATTCTGTGTGAACAACTTAGTCTTCTGGGTTCAGTCCAGAAGTATTATCACTAACTATTTATTTGAGGGGACTCCGTCAAGTGAAAGGATACAGATCTGATTGTGTCGCTAACTATAAGAAGTTTCACATTCAAAGATAATATGGGAGGCATATTCTTCCTCTTCATTACACAATATACATTGTATATTGCTTCATTAATGTCATATCGTATAGATACTTTCTTAATCCTCAGTGACCAGTTAATAGTCCACCAGTTAATAGTCACGAGTCTAATTTTATTTAGATTCAACTTCACTAAATTTCAATGTCTACAGGTTTTCCTCACCAACCAGATATCGGCCATGTGCAGTATATATAATGTATGTCATGGCATCTTGCATAAACATCTATGTGATCTAGGTAGGTATACTTAATCAAATGCATTTTCAATCTTGTAAAATACCCAGAGGACTATTTCCTCACTTTAACGTGAATATGCAATTATCATTATCATTATGAATACCAATTGATATAGATCTGACTCGCATACTCTCATGTTTCCTTTCCTTGATTGATATGCATGTTGTTGACAATGTTTATCTTTGAGGACGACTTGATACGTTTCTCAATCAGTATTTCTATAATTTTCAATAGGAAAGTTTTTGCTTAACTTAACATTTTGAATTCTAGCTCTGCAATGAGGCATTGTTCTATTCGAATATAGGTTTAAATTTTGATAGGTGTTAATTATCTGAAAATAATTCGTAATAATTTAAACAAAGGCATTTTGGGTTATATTATTTTTCACGTTTATTATAATGCAATAAATGTATTCTCAATTCATATTTTTATCTGCTATTTCGTTTCTACCATCATTATTACTTGCACCGAAAGAACACAAAAAAATTTGTCAAGATATAAATTTTATAATTCACATTGTATATGCCATATTATTTTCGAAACGTGTTGAGTTTTACACAATATTTATAATTTTGTTATTACATGGTTTTTGGAAGAACTTTGAAATAGTTCAACCTTATTTTTTGAAAAGACATTGACTGACTTGCAAATGTTATTTTCCAGATTTTTTGTTTGAGTTGACATCATCATAGTATTTTTTGAATTGCAGCCTTTTCCTTTTTGACAAAAATAAATTCTTAAAAAGTTTTTTAAGTACAAGGTACTCCGTAGAGGGTTCTATATTTATTGTTTATAAGATAGAGGGTGTACTCCCACTACCTAATATGGAATGCAACGGCACTTGTATAGGTATCTGTATTTCTTTCTCTAAGTATCTTTATTTTCTAAATTGAAAACGTAAATAAAATCCTTATGTTTAAAACGTTTATGTCTAAAAAAGTACCCTTATAAAATAAATTTAGTACAAGATTGAACAAAGCTGATCCAGATCGTCACATACAATTTTGTGAATATATGAAGAAGTTTGTTATATTGTGACAAACTTTTTTTTTAAACGAGTTTCTTGTACTGTTTCCAATTCCTACAACATATTTACAATTTCTAATTTTCGACTTAGTTCTTGCTCTTGCATTTCTTTATTTAAATAATGAGGATGATGATAATCCCCACTAACGAATTTGGTCCCAACTAGACGCATTTTGATGTTAATATTCAGTAAGTCTTGGATGATACTTTCCCTGATATATACATACAGCGAGGAGGATTAATTGAATGACCGCCACCACGTTCACCTAATTTGAACCCCTTGGATTCATTTTTGTGTAGTTACTTTAAATCGCGGGTCTATTTTAATAAAATTTTTAATGTAGGGGATCTGAAGGAATACATTCGAACAGAAGAGGTAAAATATCAACCCGGAAATTATTGCACATTCAATACAAAGTGTTTATGTGCCGATCAAAGTCAAATTATTAATAGAGAACATATTGAACAACTTTAAAGTATCTGTTAAAAGTAAATTGGTATTTACTTTATTTGTATTTTTTTTTTCAAAAACAATCTCCATTTTATAAGCGGTAACCCCGATAAAAAACTTAACTTTCAATATGGGGGTAGCACATGGAAAAATAATTCATTTTTAATATAGAAGAAGGAGATTGCAATTTAAGTACACTACAATGACGTCACAGTTCAAATACAATACCTATCTAAAAAAAAATACATCTGTCAATGTTCTTCAAAAATAAAGTTATTTTTGAAAAACATTTGAAAAACGTATTTCAGAGAAATATAGAAAATAAATCACTATAATACCTACTGCATTTTAAAGATCTCATTACACTTAAGTATGGATTATTACAATTAAGTATGGAGGAAATATAAGGTATAAGAAGATTTTATTCTCCCGAAATATACTTCAGTAGATTGTATGGGTGCAATGAATGATGCAGATTTTTTCAATACTATGTGCGTGAAAGAAGTTTCACCATGTAGAAAGTACTAACTAGTTTACATACACTTTCTAAAGCTTCATTCTGTGATGGAGAAGCTTGGGACTCGAACCCAACCATACAACGACAGTATGTTTGGGTCCGATTGGCCACTTCGGGCTATGGTACAAATGACAGCGCTGCAGTTATTTTTACATGAAAATACGTTGGGTCATCCAGCCATGTTGTACGCAAAGCAAGCGTTTGAATCTTATTAGCTCCTCTTTGGGTATCAAACTGGAGGCTAATAAAATTCAATGCAAAATGAATTTTAGTTTAAAACAACTTATTTATTATATTCCTCTTAAATACAAATGCTACTTTAATGTACCTGTATATGGTTATTTCGATAGCAGTGTTATCAATAGATGTTCTTTCCTATTCTAATCTGACCTCGAAACAGATCTAAATATTTCCTGATGATGATGATAGCGTTGCTATCAAAGTATGCATATACTTGTACTCCTATCAAAATATTATTTATTGTCCTAAAGAAGAATAAAACAAACGTGTTTGTATTTGTGAAACCACATAACATAACTATGAAAATCTTGCGAAACTAATGCACTATGCAGCGTAAAATGTTGTGAATATAGTGCAAATGTGGTGTTAATTTTAGAAATATAATCATATTATAGTTTGACTAATAGTACTAATACAATAAAACTATAAGTTTGAACAAATAACAAAAGATTAATATCGTTTTTGTTAACAGAGAAAAAGCCAAATTAAAGTTGTTGAGAAATGAACTATTGCGAACTGAACAGTTGTGTGAAATGTCCCTCGCCCTATGCCGTGTATACAAGTTTACATGCCTTATGATCTTATGATGCTATTAAAAGCATTTTACAATGTTTCTAGTGTTGTGATTGTCATTCAAATACAAATCTTGTAGTGGAGATTCAACAGTGTGCAGTGTGCAGAAAATCAGTGTATTTTTTGAGCATCATTCCGAATACGTTTCGTCAGAAACAGAAATATTAAGCTTATCAGATCGTTATTCATTAAATTAACAAACTGTCAATACCTGTTTCATGAGTCAAGAGCCAGTTTCGCGAAATATGTCAATACATTGCTTAAATCTGTACATAAATATTCTTTGGTGTGACTAAATCTTGAAAGTGCTCTTGAAGATTGTCCCAAACGTAAACGCTTACTGATGAATTCCATTAAAAAGCACACCAGGTCATTTTACATTAATAACATTTTATTGATTATTTAACTACAAATTTGTTTATGTCACACTATGAGAAAGTAGGGTGGCCCCTATGGTACGCTTGGTGGCATTTTTCCTGAAACATATTAGGGGAGGCAACGCACACCAGTCCAAAAATAGCCTTCTATTATGTAAACTTTGTGCTAGGAGGAATAAAATCATAATCAATAAACTGATAAAATTACAATAGCAAAAAAATCATAAATGATTGGCATAAATGGACGATACCAGCTCCAAGAATTATTTAACATGCACCACCACCTTTTCACCGAGATAGTTTGGTGCCCTCCCCATTGTCGACATATTTGGTTCTCCTACTATGTATAGTATATAGACTAGTAAGTATATCTAGTACACATGACCCATAATTTTCTGTTAAAAAAGGTAACCCTCATTGTAGAGAGTATTTAATAAAAAAATAAAATCCTCGCGTGGAACACTTATTGTCCCGTCTATACTCACAGCTTCCTGTTAGAACAATGTCCACCGAGTGTACTTATATTTTATGTTTCAACGTAGAAGAGTGGGTCGTAACAGTTAATATATATATTTTTTTTGTTTGAAGTGTCTATGCTGTGTGTACGACGATTGCATGTCCCGCATGGATGACACTGTCGGTACATATGACCCCTACGCTGTCATCAATTGAGCGAGTTAAGTTAAATTAAATCTAATGGTTCCTTAATTGAGCACAATTGGGGAGATGATACAGCCTCGCAACAAGTGTTTGCGTCAACTGAAAATTACTCGACACGTTCTATATATTTTTCTAGCTAACTGTTTCGTAATCAGTTTACAAGAAGTCTTGATAGGTTGATAGGTGACACGTAGACAGAACAGTAGTGAGACGGGCTTATTATACTTTATTATCATTAATACTCGCAAAAAATCTTACTTTAATAATATGAATTTGGTTAATTTATTAATAGTTGTCTCATAGGTGCTTGAAAATAATGCTACGACTGTGGCACTTCCGGTAACACTGGAAAACTATCTGAAATGAATTTTATTATCTGAAACGGCACATCATATTATTTATGCTGTATTCGAATTATATACACTATCTTAAAGTAACTACCAGTCACATTAAAATTATGATGAATTATATTCACCATTTTTACGATGAATTATATTCACTATTTTAAAATAACACTGACGTAGTTTTCCACAAAACACCAAAACACTATACACTACATTCGACGCGCGTTTCGCCCACAAATTTGACATCATCTGGAGATAATTAAAACTGAGCTTGACCCGCTTGTTGTCTAACACTAGAAGTTTCTGACATATTTCGATTTTAATTAAACATTATCTGAAAACTAACCTTTTGATGAATATTAATGACTTACTTTACCTGACTTATTAATGATATGATAAAGTACAGTAACAATTTTCCTCTTATGTTTAAGAAATATAAATATTATATATGTTATAAAGCTTATTATATGTCAATTATAAACGCTTCAAAATGTATAGGGTGTCCAGAAAAGGAGGCCGAACTTCAACAAATTTGACTTCAATTACATCCCTTATTTCAAACGAAAGATATTATTATTATTCTATTTCCTTAATTTTTCAGTGGAAAACTTTAGCCATAATATATAGTTCTTGTATTATTTATTTATCAAAAGTGGTTAAATTCAGAGTAATATAGAAGTGTTATGGAGAACAAAATTTTATCTTATAAGTTAGTAAGATAAGTTTTGTAAATGCAACTATTATTGAATTTTGGTGTTCTTTTGCTCTAGAAAATCAAAAAGAATTACAAAGGACTTCTACTAAGAGAAATTGAAATTGGTTTGATAACCTCTAATCTGGAGTGGATCACATAAAACCATATAGAGAAAAAAAGTACATGAACATAAAAATTATGTAATACTTTAGGCAGTGTTTTTCTCATTTTGATGAAAAATAGTTTAAATAAGTTATTATTAAAAACAGCATAAACATCAGTATGAAATTTGTATAAGTTTTAATATCTACAGAAAGGTAACAAATACAATGAATTAAATAATTCATATAAACATTGAAAACACTGAATGGAGTTAGCCGTTACTTTGTAATAGTTGATCATAATGATTTAGTAAAACACTTAACTTTGTTAGTACCACAGATTTTATTGTAATTTAACGCTACTATAGTTTCGATATTTTCAGCGTATCATTTTCAAATCGATTCAAAAGATCAAATCGAATCGCCTTGAAAATGATACGCCGAAAGTATCGAAACTATAGTAGCTTTAAGTTACAATAAAATCTGTCATAGTAACAAATTCAAGTGTTTTACTATATAATAGAAGACATTATTATTTAAAATATTTATTGATTTGTTTTTATTTAAAATAACAAAAAATACTGACGAGAATAATAAATAAAATGATTAAACTAACGCATAATTAAAATTTTTAACTGCCTGAAATATGTTCTTCATGGCATACTATATTCAATATTAATGTTAATTTAACCAGTTTTATAAATAACTTTAAATAACTCAAAAACAATACACTATGACTATGGAGCATGCCTACATATGTCGAAAAGAAATAAAAAAAGAAAACCCGAATATAATCACAAAATATAGTATATTCCATTTGAAATAAACGATTTAATTTAAATTAAACCAAATTTGTCGACTTCCCTATTTTGGACACCGATTTTGGTAGATTTTGAAGCATTTGTATGTGTAGTTTATAGGTATATAAGCTCATATAGCAGGAAAAGATGACAAAAAATTAGTTATTGAAGTTGTTAATATTTATATTATTCAGTATTTTTTTTTAATATATTAACTTAATATTTTTAAAAAATATTAAGTGAATATATGTTTTTTTAATTTTAATTAAACATTTTAATTAAATTAATATATTTATTAATATTTTTATCAATATTATTATTAGATTTAAAGAGTGTGTGATGTTTGGAACCACTAAGTTTCTTCGTTAGGATACGGAACAATTTTCAATCGACCTATTTGTTGCCCAACTATTTGTCTATTCAATGGTTAAAGATTATATTCTATTTTGTTAGAACCAAAACATCGAGCTTGAAGTACTGTTATTGGAAACAAGTATATCATATTTCAGAATAATTTATTATTTGGAGGTATAATGTAATTGTACCATTATATAGGGTGTCTCAATTGGAACTACAGGATTTGAATTGCTCGCCATTTGTATTCTGTCAAAAATAGGGTGTCAATATAACGACTGTTATCTACAAACCATATGACCATATGCCGCGATTAACAGGTCAATAACGAATGACGAATTGTGTTAACTGACGAACGTCAGTTGACACAACAATTTAAACTTACAGACCATTTACAACGTTGCACATTTATTAATCGAGTATTACTGGAGTAGGTTAGAACATTTGGCATGAAGATAACACTGACTTAGTTTTCCATAAAACACCAAAACACTATACACTACATTCGACGCGCCTAAGTGTTTCTATTCGAGTATTAGAAAAGAAAGAAAGCGATGCTGATTTTCGCAACAAAATTTTGTTTCACGATGAAGCACATTTTCATCTTGACGGATATGTTAGCAAATAAAATTGTCGAATTTGGAGTGCTGAAAATCCATATGCTGTTCATGAAAAAAAATGCATCCGCAGAGATGCACAGTTTGATGCGCATTTTGATGCGTGATGGAGTAATTGAACCATATCGAATTGAAAATGAATCTGCTTATGCTAGCACAATAAATGGGGAACGCTATCGTGACATGTTAAGCAATTTCTTTTTCCACCAAATTGACGATTTGGATTTGAACAACATGTGGTTTCAGTAAGATGGTACAACGTGTCATACAGCACGTGCAACGATAACTCTGCTGCATACCAAATTTCCTGGTCATGTTCTCTCGCGAAATGCTGACATCAATTGGCCTACAAGATTATGTGATTATAAGTGATAATACCACTGGACTTCTTTCTTTGGGGTTATGTTAAGGAAAAAGTGTACACCACCCAGCCAGCAATAATCAACGATCTTAAAGCAAACATTCAACGAGTAATTCAGGAAATAGATCCAGTTTTATGTGCCCGTATTATGAACAATTTTACTAAACGAATGTCATCATGCCAGATAAGTCGAAGCGGCCGTATGAACGATATTCTTTTCCATTTGTAGGGGTATCGTTTCCATTTGTTGAAGAATAGAAACCTCAATTTGTTAAATAATATTAGTTTTAGGTTTATTCACAGTTTATAGTTTCAAGCGAGACAATTAATTATTAATTTTACTATTTTATTCAAATAGGTATATGTAATACAATTTTTTTTTAAATCTCATTTGGTTAGTTAAATACAATATACTAATCATTAAGTAATGCAATGATTCACCTGCATAGTCAAATTAAATTAAAAAAAATAATGATTTTCTAAGACAATTAGTAAATTAAATTGTCACACGGACAATTATATACAGGACTATTAACAAAACATTATCAAAATCTTCCAAATAAATACAGTGCTTTTGTTAAGTAATGAATAAATTCGTTAAAAATTCAAAGAATAACTTTTGGGAAAAACTCTGGGACCCGTCAAATTTTATTTTTACTTACACATTTTTAAAATTTAATTAATACATACAGGGTGATTTGTGTAGAAGGTATGACGTCACCGATATTTTTAATGGCAACCGCTTTTTTTACGAAATGTGAAAGAGCACATTATTTTATACACGCTACGTATAGTTACTTTAGCGTGAGCATAGCTTAGGTAAAAAAATAAAGAAAAATCATTTTGCAGTTTGAAAATAATAAATTTAATGGCAATGATTATTTAAAAGAATCAACTAACACAAATGCTAAAATTCGGTTCTGTTGGCTGCCTGACAGCAACCAAGACGATTAATATTTCTTTTACAATCGTCACTTCAATTTGTAAATTTTAATAAGATTTAGACGAGTAAGCAAATCGCAATAATATTGTGCCAACACCTCGCTCATATCGAAGGCACCTCCGGAGTATGCCCATAGAGACTTCGGATCAAAAAACAATAGTTACCACGTTGTTTGCGAGGGTCGATTTACTATATAGATTTTGTCAAAATGCCGAAATTCGAACGCAAAACATTTCGTATATCGACCTAAAAATTTCGTGACACACACACGAAAACTGCCGTTTAGTAAATATAGATTTTAAATCTATACTTACTAATTTAATTAAAATTTTAATTTTAAATCTAAATTCTCCGGCTTAGTAACATATGCTTTACTTTTTAAGTATTTTCACACAGCATAATCTAGGGGTGTCAAATCTGGTAACCTGGCTGGCCATTCGATCGGCTCCTTTCTCCCTATCCAACGATTCGGGAACATTTCATCTGAATAAACGCGGATTGGTGTTGCATAATGGAGACGTACCATTTTGTTGATAGAAAAAGTCATTTCTCTGAAGATTAGGGTACTCTACTACATCTGGCTATAAAGTTATTAGTGCAGGAGTAAGGTCGTCTTGAAGAAAACTCAAATATCTTGCACCAGTTAAGTTCGTGTCAAAGAAATAGGGACCCAGAATTCCCCCGTCAACTATACCGTACCACATATTCACTTTCTGCGGATTTTGAGTGTGATACCCATCATCCACCGGGAATTCTCGGTACGTTTTCAAGTTTTTTTCTAACAGTAATAAAAAATATTATCTGTCGCTAAGACTATCGTCAGGCAGCGAATGATAAACAGTTTAAACATTTCATTTAGTTTATTTTCTAATAATTATTGACAATAAATTTAGTATTTTGAAATTGCAAAATCGTTTTTCTTAATTTTTTTAACTCTAACCTATACTCATACCTAATGGAATTATTACCGTAGCCTATGTAAAAAATATGCTTTTTCACATTCCGTAATAAAAAATGTGGTTGGTTAAAAAAATATTGATGACGTCATACCTCCTACACGAATTATCCTGTATGTATTATATTTTTAAAAATATGCAACTAAAAATAAAATTTGCACTGGTCCGAGAGTTGTATCAAAAGTTATTTCTTGATTTTTTGACTAATTTATTTATTACTTTACGGAAACACAATATATACATTCAGTTCATAGGATTCCTATTCAAATGTCTGCTTGGCTAAACACACCCCTAATGGCAATTTATGTAGTTAGCTTTCAAGTGAATCCAAAAAGTTAAAAATTTATAAATGATTAATAAGTTAAAACATAACAAAAATTACCACAGTTTTTTTTATCACAGTTTATTCGGATTAGGTACAAACAAAACTTTAAACAAGTTCTCCTCAGAGAGCCATGACCTTACCACAGTTAAAGTTCATTCTACTTGATACTTTTTACTTTTCCGCACTCCACTATACGCGGAAGAGTAATGTAATCGTGTAAAGAAAATTTGAAGGAACACAATTTTTTTGGGTTTATTTTTAATTTTTCGGCCTAAAAACCTAAGAAAAATGGTTTTTAAATTTTTTTTGCTGTGTGTGTGTGTGTGTGTGTGTGTGTGTGTGTGTGTGTGGGTGTGTGTGTGCGCGTGCGTGTGTGTCGTTGTCGTTGTCGTCGGCATTTATTCTTGTTAGCACGATAACTCAACTCGGGTTTTGACTGATTCTGATTAGGGACGTCTACCAGAAGACATTTATTGATTTTGAGGTGGATAGGACACACCCCACCTTGTCTATGGATCATGAGAAAGCACGATGATGGGACTATTTGAAAATAAACAGTTTTAAAACCTTAAAACGGACTTTTCCGCACGTAGAACATCTCTATCTCAAAATTGAATTGCCGAGAAAAAATAAACCAACACATAAATGCAGAATATGTGTTTTATGCGACAGTTTTACTTTTTTCTATTTTTCTCAAATAGTCCACCATCGTGCTTTCTCATGACCCATGGACAGGGTGGGGTGTGTGTGGAATCCACCTCAAAATCAATAGATGTCGTCTGGTAGACGTCACTAATCAGAATCAGTGGAAACCCGATCGATTCGACACGATTTAATTGAGTGATCGTGATCGTGCTAACAAAAAACATTCTCAAATAGTCCACCACTGTACTTTCTCATGACCCATGTACATGGTAGAGTGTGTCCTATCTACCTCAAAATCAATAGGTGTCGTCTGGGAGACGTTCCCGATCAGAATCAGTCAAAACCCGATCGATGCGACACGATTTAGTTGAGTTATCGTGCTAACAAGAATAAATGCCGACGACAACGAGAACGACACAAACACAGAAAACATTTTTTAAAAACCATTTTTTTTTATTTTTAGGCCGAAAAACGAAAAATAAACCCAAAAAATTTTTTTGGGTTCTTTTATTTTTTCTTTACACGATTACATTACTTCTCCGCTAGCACTATATTAGCGGAAAGTAAAAGTACAACTGTCACATAAAACACATATTCTGCATTTATGTGTTGGTTTATTTTTTCTCGGCCATTCAATTTCGAGATAGAGATGTTCTAAATGCTGAAAAGTCCGTTTTAAGGTTTTAAAACTGTTTATTTCTACTTGTGATTGCAAAATTTACCTTTTTATTGCACTTCTTTATTATTCCTTCCAGCAAATGTCATGGTGTCATAGAGACAATTTAGTTAGAACACACAATTTTGTAAGTGATATATACTGTTAATGATTTTGTTACATACTGTTAATATTAATAAACTGCGTTGTTAAGCGTTATTTTGTTTTGTTTAAATTTGTTAAAAATGTTTAAATGTTAACATAACAAAACGTTAACAAAAAAAAATCAGCAAGGTGTAGCAGCGAGGGCAATTTCTTTACTAAAATAAAACTAAAGAAGTTAAAATGTACTAAAAGTTATTTGTGAACTAGTAAAATATCACTTATTATCGAAAAATATTTATTTGCAGTAGGTAATTATTGTTAAATAAAATTTTATTAATTATTACTAATAAATGTTAATAGATTATTAAATACTGTACATAAAATACTGCAAATAATAATAAAAAATAACTGACGTTTACTGGATTCAAGTTAATGACGTAACCATGGATTTGCCGTGTCGTATAAAAAAAATTAGATTTATTTTAAATGATTATCTTAGATAATTTCATTGCATCACTGTCTTCAAGATTTGCTAAATATAAACAAATAGTATTAATATTATTTTGTTAATATACATATATGTTGGCTAGTGGCTCATATGACAACCTCTGGCAAATATTACAGCACGAGGAAGATTTTATCTAAAATGCCCATATAGATTATTTCGACTTTATTTGCATAAGTACGTTTGGGAGATGCATTTTCTCCAATTATGTAAATAGTTTTTATTGTTAGCATTTTAAAAGATCTAATGATTACAAGTGTAGATATCACAAATGACTACATAATATGTAATACCACCATGACCACCATATGCTATTGTTGTGAGTTATGGTATTAGAAACGTGGGGCTAAAATTTCAGTCTATTGAGGGTGACTTTCGAGGCATATATGAGGGTAGCACGCGCCGAAGGACCTAAGAGAAGAAGACATTTCAAAAAGTATTGCAAATATTAGCGGTTATATTTCAAATATCATGCGGGATTCTCACGTATTTTTTCTATTGTGTATTGAAGCTACAGCTACAGTAGTCACGGGAAAATGGGCTTGGATTTTGGGTTCCTTATAATTTGAATTTGGTATTATTTATAATTTGTGGGAGGATAAACGTAATATAATATTATATGCATTTAAATGAAAATGTCGTCAACGAAAACTGTCATTTCTCGGATTCTCAATATAAATATTTTGATATTTCTATTATAACAAATACCTAGGTTGTGAAATCATTGTATTACATAAAATTATAAGAAGAAAGCTATTCGAAATATATTAATTATATTGTTATATTACTTTAAATATTAATATTTAAAATAATCTAAAGTATCTAAAATATTGGATTTCATAACTGTCTTTCATGATGTTTTTCTGAAGAACATTTTGTGGAACTACCATTATTGCCTGCTAATTATTAGCTTTCTAAATCATTTTTTTTTCAAAAAATTCATCGGTACCTGCAGAAAGAATCGAGATAGAGCACTAACTTTTTAAAATTCATTTGTATTTGTGCTACTGTCTTTTTTACTATGTCCGTCTTTGTATTATTTCTACATATTGACAGACTACATTCGTTACAGATAACGCATATATCAATTATATCATTGATTTTGTATTTATTTTACATGAGAGAAATGTAAACAAATAAATAGAACATATTGATAACGGTGTTTATTGTTATTGCCAAGAATTGCTATAGGAACATTTTCTCATAATAAGGCAAATAGTTATAAATATAAAGACTTCTGTATCATCGCAGGAGACTTCAACGCTAGGGCCCCCGAATGGGGCGGAGGAGCCCCAAATGCCAGGGGGGATCTGGTACTGGAGTGGGTAGCGAGGCTGAATCTGGCCGTGCTGAATCGAGGGTCACAGCCTACGTTCGAAAGGGGGAGATGGACGTTGAACCCGGACGTAACTTCGCTACGGCGCCGGCGGGTGCAGCAGCAAAAGTGGTGCGATGGAGTCTCTGATAAGGAAACACTCAGCGACCACAAATACATCCTATTTGTGGTTGGGGATGGTGCGAGTCAGACGCTTAGCGTGACAAGGAACACCGGCTGGAAGTTGAATAGCTGGGACAGGGCTAGTTTCTGTGGAGTCATGGACGACCAAAGAGAAAATGGGAGGATCAGGGATCCCAAATCTTTGGTTGAAAGCGTCACGAGGGCATGTGACGCATCCATGGCCATAAAAGGGAGAAGCAGGCGGTCCCCGAGGATATATTGGTGGACAGAGGAGATCTCTGCCCAAAGGAAGAAGTGCGTCGCTACACGAAGGCAATATATCAGGGACAGGGCCAGAACAACCTGGAACCCTAATGAGCAGGGAGAGGCGGAAGTAGCGTACAAGGCCGAAAAGGAAAAGCTGAGGGATGCTATCAAGGCAGAGAAGAGGAGAAAGTGGGATGAGTTGCGTGCCGACCTAGATAGAAATGTCTGGGGTAACGGGTACAAAATTGTGGTGAAGAGGACAAACAGCCATCAGCAGGAGATTCCTCTAGAAAAGATGAGAGAGGCGGTGGGCGCACTCTTCCCCGAGAAATCGGTGGAAGAATGGGAGCGCCAACCAGGAGCAGTTTTCGATCCGCTTACGGAGGAAGAACTGCTAAGGGCTTATGTCAAGATCAAAAATGGCAAGGCGCCTGTTCCGGACGGTATCACCCCTGAGATCTTAAAGGCCGTGGTGGAGCAATATCCTGCGGAGGTGCTGCGAATCATGAACGGTGTCATGAGGAGCGGTGACTTCCCCGAAGTATGGAAGATAGCCAGGCTTGTTCTAATCCTCAAGGAAAACAAGCCGATGGACGACCCTACATCTTTCAGGCCGATATGTCTGATCGATGTGCTCAGGAATCTCTTGGAACATCTCATCCTAGGGAGACTCCTAGGGGAGCTGGAGAGAAAGGGAGGCCTGGCGGAGAACCAGTACGGGTTCAGGGCGGGGAGATCTACGGTAGATGGTGTGATAAAAACTATTGCACAGGAGGCGTGGGAGTCCAAGAATCTGTGCGCGTTGATCACTTTGGACGTGAAAAACGCGTTCAATTCGGCCTCATGGGGAAGGATCATGGGGAGACTGCGGGAGTTAGAAATAGCACCGTATGATGTAAACATGATCGCTAGCTACCTGTCTTGCATGAGCCTGATATTGCTGGCCGGGGACGGTAGCGACAGGAGGGGAATCTCATGTGGAGTGCCACAGGGGTCGGTTATGGGTCCTACCCTATGGAACATTATGTTCCATGGGTTATTTAGACTCAGAGTGCCCAAAGAAGTGAGGGTCTTAGGCTACGCTGATTATGTTGCGGTGGTCGTTACTGGAAGAAGTGGTGTCGATGTGAGGGAAAACGCCAACCTACTGTCGAGAGGATCAAGATATGGATTAAGGATAGGGAATTGATTCTGGCTTTGGACAAAACGGAGGCACTCCTCCTGACAAAGAGGAGAAAGCTTTCGTGCATCACGTTTTGAGTAGGGAATACCGAAGCAGAGTATTAAGTACCTGGGAGTCTGGATTGATAGTTCCCTCTCGTTTAGGGAACATATCAAACAGACGTTGGAAAAGGCTAGCAAAACTGTCTTGGCCTTTAGTCGTTTACTGCCAAACATTAAGGGCCCCAGGGCGGCAAAGAGGAGAGTCCTCAGCGGGGTGGTGCAGCCGATCCATAATCCATAATACATACTGATCCGACGATACAGTAAGTATGCCGCCCCGGTGTGGGTGGATATATTGAGAAGGGACAAGTGAAGGAGAGAGCTCACCAGAGAAGAGCAGCGCTAAGGGTCTGTAGTGCATACAGGACCGTATCGCCAGGGCAACGCTGGTGATAGCCTGTATACCACCCATTGACCTTCTAGCAAGGGAGAGACGGGAGGTGTACGGAGGAGCTGACTGAGGTGCAGCAAGGGAGAGCCTATGGGAACACTGGCAGGAGAGATGGGAGGCGGAGCCTCGAGGGAGATGGACGAGGGTGCTAATCCCGAACATAAGGCCATGGTGCGAAAGGGCACATGGCGATATCGGGTATTATTTGACCCATGTCCTTACTGAGCACGGCTGTTTCGCGCATTACCTATTGGATATAGGCAAACGTGAGAGCAGAGAGTGCTGGTCCTGTGGAGAGTTCGACGATGCGGGTCACACAGTGTTCAGCTGCAAAAAGGTGGATAGGAGAAAGGAGAGCTGCCGAGCAAAAGATAGGACATGCTATTACTGTAGATAACATTATCCCAATCATTCTCGAGAGCAGGGAAAGATGGATAGTGGTGGAGCAGATGGTAACGTCCATCATGAAGGAAGAAGAGAAAGAGGAAAGGGAAGTGGGGAATGAATAAGTATCCTGATTGATATGCCAAAGAGAAGTAAAGTGAGAGCGGTTCTTCTTCGGAATTATACTGATAGGATAGCGGGGGGTTTTTAATCGGTAGGCGTATACGAATCCGACACTACCTGGCCAAACAATAACAGAACACAATAGGCCAGGTGTCTTGAAGATTTTCCCCTCGGGAAAAAAAAACATAGAGTTACCCACTTAAATGGGCAAGTGACGGAGCCGATTACGCCATATAAGTAACCGTATATACCTTATAATAATTAAAGGTTTGCGTTAAAAAGTTGGGACTAACTCTGTTAAATATTTGTAGCATTGCGTATGAAGTTATTTTCATGAGTCATATCCGGTGCAGTAAAAATATTGTTATATAAAGAAAACGACCATTCAGCATCTAAAGATGTAACATTTGCATAGTAAAAATAGTTTAAAAGTATGTAATGAATCCGTGTCAGTATTGTTGCTATAAATATGTCAATCTCGCGAAATTTAAATTTCTCCTTATTACCATGTAAAATTTCTCCCTAACATGAATACTTTCTCATCATTTAGACTGCAGTACTTCTTACTCATCATCTCCTGCTTACAATGACTTACCTGAGAATAATAAAGTATTTTGTAATTTGTTTGTTATCCACTAATTCTGTGTAATTACTAGAGTTGACAACTTGAATGTGTGATCAGTGGTGGCGTCGTATATAAGCAACAATGAATATGTATAATAATTTATATAATAGATATGTATTAGACGGCAAACCTAACAACTTAATTCCTTATACCCACGTCGATTCAAATTAAGTCTTCGCGACGGCATCTCGGCTGCCGTGAAGTTACCACGAGTAACTAAGTGTAGCACCACCGATGAAACAATCTAGGCAGCTTTAGTAATTACAATTACTATAGATAGATTTTAAATCTGCCTCGACTCGAGTGTCTTGGAATTTTATCCTGCTCTATCTAATAGTGTATGATTCTTTAGTAAACTATAAGACTAGAGGCTTTGTTTTTTAGTTGTAGTTAATGTTAGATGTTGAAATGCTCTGCTAGTATTTTAGCAGTACAATATGTACTGAATAGTAAATACACAGATTACGGTCGAGGCTAATCAAATGTACGTATTATAAACGTTGGCAACAGAATTTTTATTAGAATCGATTATCTCGCCCACGGCTAACCACATTTTTTTCTTTTCCGCACTCCACTATACGCGGAAAAGTAATGTGATCGTGTAAAGAAAAAGTGAAAAAACAAAAATTTTTTTGGGTTCATTTTTCGTTTTTGGGCCTAAAAACAAAAAAAAATGGTTTTAATTTTTTTTTGCTGTGCGTGTGTTGTCGGAATTTATTTTTGTTAGCACGATAACTCAATTAAATCGTGTCGGATCGATCGAGTCTTGACTGATTCTGATTGGGGACGTATCCCAGACGACACCTATTGATTTTGTGGTGGATAAAACACACTCTATCATGTACATGGGTCACGAGAAAGTACAATGGTGGACTATTTGAATTTCTTTTGTTAGCACAATTACCCAATTAAATCGTGTCGGATCGATCGGGTTTAGTTTATTGATTTGATTTGAGGTGGATAGGATACACCCCACCCTGTCCATGGGTCATGAGAAATCACGATGCTGGACTATTTGAAGAAATTAAAACTGTCGCATAAAACATATTCTGCATTTACGTGTTGGTTTATTTTTTACACAGATGGTAAATGTCTCTGTAACGTACTTGGATTATTCAATTTTCTTATAGGATTATATTTGTCTCAAAACTAATGACAGGGTTCATTATTCAATATAAATAACGGCATAGTACATGAATCTCGGAACCTACTATAAAAATTAAATCGAACATAAAATCGAAAATTAAATTGGTAAGTATATGGCTTTTGGGCACTTTTTTTCATACGAGCCTAGGCTCATAATAGTTCAGCCACACATAATTTTACAACGAATATATTTAAATAAAGTAATAACATTCTCAAAACTATTTTATTAAAGAAAAATATTGGTAACAGAAACAAAGAATAGACTTTTAACCTAAATACAATGAAATATTACTTCGTTGTTACGTGTCAGTGACAAGTTTGTCAATAAAAAAATATTAAAATTCGCAGTTCAGAATAGTTTGGCCGCTTCATTAAAACTATGTTACATCACATTTATTAACAATAACAGATTTAATTCTGGCAGGCATTGTATCTACCCGCTTAGAGCACTCTTCAGGAAGAGTGCTGTCCCAAATGTCTTACAATTTAATGTAGATCATTCACTGAATGGGCTGGATGATTGTGCAACTGTTTTTTCATTTTATGCCACAGTGTTTCTATTGGAAAGAGGTCTGGACTGCTAGAGGACCATTCCATAACAGGGACATTATGTTCTGTAAACCAAGCTTTGACAGTTTTTGCTGTGTGACATGCAGCACCCTCCTGCTGGAAAATGTACTGCGCATCAGTTCCTTAATTATTGGTATTAACGGCAATAAAGTACGTATCAAAATTTGTTTATATTTTTCTGCTATCACAGTACCATCCACGATATGCAATTTTCCTATGCCCATACTACTTATACATCCCCAGATTGTAAAAGACGCAGGCAATTTCACTTTTCTAACCCAACAGTCAGGATGATAAGTTTACTGTGGGGTTCTTAGCAAACGTTTTCTAATATCACTCAAATAGATTCCAAATTTGGATTCATCAATCCAAATTACTTGGTGCCATTGTTGTAAAGTCCAGTACTTATGTTCCATGGCCTGCCGTGACCGATTGATTTTCTGTCGTTTAGTTAAAAATGGCTTTTCTTTTGTCTGAAGGAGAAACCTGTAAGTTCAAAAGTAAACTGTAAAGAATCAAGCTTTACCTTGTAGAATTTGTATCCTTTTTCTTTATTGAACGTTTAGTTGTGGATATGGAAATATTTTTTTCCAATGACTTGTTTCCATAGTACCATAATTTCTTTTGCACCGGATCGTCGGTTTGTTGTCACAATCCTGTAACTAGTAAATAATTATGATTATAAATAATGTAAACTGTTGCTAACCAAATAAATAAAAACTAATAAATAATGCAAACTGTTGCTAACCAGAGCATGTTGATCTAAGCGTGAAATTTGAGATGGTCGACCAGTTTTTTTCCTTTGGGCTGTGCATCCAGTTTTTTATACAAGTTGTTAATGCTTTGCACTGTAGATTTAGGCAGCGAATACGTAGCAGATACTTTCCGAACCGAAATTCCCTGTTTATGAGCATTAACAATTGATTTTCGCATATCGCCACTTAATGCCAGACCATGTGCCATATTTTTTTAGAAACTTTCAACAGATGCATTCAAAACAGACATTATAATATCCGTTTCACTTTGACAACAATTGAGATTCTATTTTGTTTTAAAATGCTACAAACGTTTAGCCTAATATGCATTTCAGCAACTGGCTGAACTAATCTGAACCGCGAATTTTAATGTTTTTATTAACAAACTTGTCATTGATACATCATAATGTAGTAATATTTCATCGTATTTAAGTTAGAAGTTTATACTTTCGTAAAAGTTTATAGAAGTTTCTGTTACCAATATTCTTCTTTATTAAAATAGTTTTGAAAATGTTGTTACTTTTATTTAAATGTATTAGTTGTAAAATTATACCTGGCCGAACTATTTTCAGACTAAGCTCGTATACGGGGTTTGTCACGGTAGCCGCTCGTTAGAAGTATTCATGAAAAATTCATCATTCGAAAATGATGTAATTGGTGATCAAATTTTGGACACCCTGTTTGCCATAAATTAATTGTCAATTTGTATTTCGAAAGTACTATTCATGTGCTTCCGTTTACCCCAGAAGCGCTTACCACCAGTCGTAAATGGGTAAAAGGCACAGTGTTGAAAATAAGGCTGTCTTTCAAAATTTTCAAAAGAATCAAGATATCTAAGAAACAGTTGAAAATAGGTAAAGGGAAACCTGATGAAATTCATCACGAAATCTTCTCAGAAATCCAAAAATGAAATAATATACCGGATATTCTATTTAAAATAAGGAAGTTACTGGCGATTTCCGGGATAATCGGAAGTGGTATGACCTTGAAAATATTTCAAAATGAAAGAGAATCTCAAATAACCCTGGAGTCTAAAAATTCAAAATTCTAAGTTTTTTCTAACCACGAAAACTTGTAACGAACCGCTACTGTGAGAAACCCTGTATACATATGTATGTGTTACATTGTATATATGCTTTATACATAAAGCTTTCTTAAATACCAACATGCTTCAATTACAAATCAAATATGTTATTTGAGACACCATAAAATCTCTTATAGATCTTCTCACATTGAATCTTCCGGCATATTTACAAAAGTCAAAAATCACAGATACGATATAGACATATAAATATTGATACATCTAGAAAACTAACAAAACAACAGGTGGCCAAACATTATGGCACAGCTAAGCTAAAATGCAACCTAAATCGATTCAACTCCTTAAACTGCCAGCGTTCTTGGCTATCGCAGATTAGCCCGAATGCAACACTACTGAAGAAACACTTATGGAAGGCAGTTTCAATGATAACTAAACACTCCTTTGGCATAAAAAATTACTTTGTCAAAAAATCTCCAAAAACGTATCCAAGTGTCTTAAATTCACGATCAATTAAAATATATAGTGCTGATAACCAGATAATATATTCTCTATATTTCAAGTCAGCATCGTCCAATAATGGATTAAAATTGGATGTTATAAACTAAATTATAATACTGGTTAAACATTAGTATACTGTACAATAAATCGTTTCGACATCATACTGATGTACATATTTCCACGTCCAAATGTAGAAGCCACAATTATATCCCTGAATTATATTTTTTACCATTTTATTTTTAGGTATAATTTTTAGACAAAAAATTAAAACACTTAGGTGGCATTAGCTGTTCTTTCTAATTTATTACATTGTATACATTGCAAGTTATTTTTAAAATACGTAGATGTTAATGAGGAAATAGGTAATTAAGTATTAAATTTAAAATTGCGTGGAAAATTAAAATATGATTGCTGTATTGCTATTTTCGGAAAACACTTGGACGTATTCATTTAGAGTATCCTGTACATCTCTGAAATGTCTATTAATAGGACCTTGTATTGTAATTTGTATTGTAAATATTTCAAGTTTAAAAATCGTACCTATTACATTCTATATGTATATTCAATATAATCATACAGTTATGTTTATTTCTATAAGTAAATAAATAAATGCTTTTATTATTATAAGCGTACTTCTTTAATAGTCTTTAGAGTCTCCACCATAAATAGCCATATCTCGAATTTTCTAATATTTCTAATATCATAAAATAATCCTCAATTCATTTAATTCCATCGTGTTTTAAGACACATATGTTTAAATAATACTCAATACTACAAAATAACAAATTATGTTACAGGTAAATAAATTACTTACATTTTTATATTTTATACCAATTTCGTTAAGCATTTATGTGCATAACATTAAGAGAGAATGAAATGAGTATGAGAGATTTTCATTACTGTCACCCAAGATATAGGCATTAATGAATTGATTTTAGAGGTAATTATGCTCTTAGGCTCAGTCACTTTGAAAGCAAAAGCATAGTTAACTAAAACGAATATTGTCTATATTTCCGGGGAATGTATCGAAAGTGTCTGATATTCTTGTCTTCACAATATATGTCTTCGTACATATATATTGTGAAAGATACTCTTTCACAATATATATGTACGTTACAAATATGTTAAAAATAATCTTAAGCATTAATCTTAAACAATGTAAAATGATCAATAGAATGTTAACTAAGCAATTGCGGCAGCAGTGAATTTTTGATATGTATGAATGAAAGTTCCATGTTTCACTGTTCTTAAGATATTTATAAATTTCTGTTGTGAACGTCGATCTATATAAAATTCATCTGTGAGCTGATAATAGTATGAAACCTCATCATATGTATCATACTATGAAATAGTATGATACCTCATAAACTTAATTAAAAGGCAAGTTACGTTAAAAATATGAAAAAATATTTGATCCTCCTTGTCTGATTTAGATTTGTAATGGCTCCTTTTGATACTTATAACAATAACAGTAATGAAATGACTACCTATACTGAATAGTTTCACTGAGGCTTAATATTTATTCACAGTAATAGCGGTTAGCATCGAATTTAAAAACCGTTCTTATAGTGAAAAAATCTGATTATATTCACTTATTCACATGGACTGACGTTGGAACAATAGCGCCAAAGTCATATGAACGAGTGAACATAATCAAAGTTTGTTCACTTTAAGGGCTTTAAGGATTAAATAGAGGGCAGTTTAGGTTGTATGTTATGTAGGTATTCTGTGATAATTTTGTTATTTATATGTTCTGTGGTTATGGTTGTATAGGTTATGTAAAATAATTAAAATATCGTCTTAAATAATAATTTTAATGACTTGAAATTTTTTACATAAACAATAGATAAAATTATAAACAAACATAAACTTGGTTTTTGCGAAGCAATATGGCAATAACTGATTTTATTTCAACTCTGTCTGATAATCCTTATTTCGGAGCTGGCTTTGGGTTATTTGGTGTAGGTGCTGGAGCTGCCCTTTTACGTAAAGGTTTTCAAACATCACTTATATTATTTAGAAGACATTATATGATTACACTGGAAGTACCTTGCCGTGATAAATCCTATCAGTGGCTATTACACTGGATGACAACTAAAGGTGCTCGTCAAACTCAACATTTAAGTGTTGAAACTAGCTTTGAACAAAAAGATAGCGGACATGTGAAAACTAAATATGATTTTATACCTAGTATAGGTACACATTTCTTTAGGTAAAAATGGTAGAAAAGGAATAATACCTGTACCAAATTTAATATTGTATTTTATAGATATAGAAGCACTTGGATTCGTGTAGAGAGAACTAGAGAACAGCATACTCTAGATTTACATATGGGTGTTCCTTGGGAAACTGTTCAGTTAACTGCACTTGGGAGAAATAAAAGTTTATATTTTGAAATTTTGGAAGAAGGTATATAAACATTTTTAGACTTTATTAAAATTAAGTACTGCTAAGTAGTACTCTGTTTTACACAGTATGTTATACTATTTATTTACATCTTCAAAAAATAATAATTGGTTTTGAGAACAGTTTTAAATAACATATACATTACCATTTAATTTTCTTTGCATAACTTTACTAGATAAAATTGTAAAGACAGCGAAATTCTTCAATATTTGTTCTTCACTAATTTCTAGTATCCATAAAAAACAATTAAAGGAGATTCAGAAATTACAAATATTGATATACGTGCAGTATAATATACATACTTTTATGCTTTAGGTTAATAAAGAAACAATCTGTAGACTAAATCTAATGCAGAATAAGACTAAATTATAAAAATGTATATATTTTAACATAAAACTATAATAAATGTAAATTTAATGCAGAAAAGGAATCTAGTGGCAAAGGAATATATATTATTATATATTGCTCTACAGAGCTCGTTTACAGTCTGCCTTCCTACTCCCTTAACTTTGAAACAGAGACTTAAAAGAACTAAAATTGGCATACATACATTAAAGTGTAAAAATGATGTTTTTATACAATAGTGTGGAGTAACACCATTCTGTAGAAAAGTAATTTCCAGACCTCAAAATTTATTAGAATTTATTAGAATGTTATAGCAGCTCCATAGGATTCTTTACATGTCCAAATAAAACTCCCCATTTAATTTTAATTTAAAAATAGATTCCACTACGTGATTATCCAATATTTCTGCCCATATATTGACTTTTTCTGGAAATTGTGCATGGCTCGCATCCAAGATATGAGGATCCATATTATTCCAGTAATATTTACATTACCATTTAGGAAAAACGGATTCATCGCCAAACAAATTGTTTTTGAATATCAAGGTTTGCGGGCTACTTTTTCTGATAGCATTTCATAGAATTTAAGTCTGATATCAGGATCATATTTTGTGATATAGTGAACCATTTGTAACTTGCAAGGGTGAAATTTTTGTTTGTTTAAACCCTTTGCACAGTTTTTGCGGATACTCCACAAACAGTTGTAGTTTGAGATGTAAATTGTGTGGGATTCACAACTTTCAGCGATAATATTTGTTGGTCTTCAGCAATGCCCCGGTGTCTAGTATTTTTTTTAATCCTGAATACCATCTATTCTTTGAAACTTCTGCAGTATGTATGCAGCATGTTGTAAGTATGCTCTAAAGGCTATTGGGATATTTCTATCAGGATATCTCATTGAAAATTCTTTCCACTGCATGTAGATTTCTTCCAGTTTCATTAATAATTAGAATCACATTACGTTGTTTTTCTATTTTATTAAAATCAGTCAAAACTGTGCTAAAGCAAATTTTGAAATGTAAATATAATTTAATTCGGAAATGAAAAAATGTCTGATATATTTCTTTTTCTGGCATAGTTTCTGCCTGGAAAAACCTAACACATAGGTTTTTCCAGACAGAAACTAGAGAGATACTGCTAATAAAGTGTGATGTTATAAGCTTGTAAATGTTATAAAGTGCAATATTATTTTTCATTTAATTTTTCAATAATTAAAAGGCAATGGCAAAATAAAAACCTTTGAATAGATATTTGAAGCAGCTTCCAAATGAGGTGCTATGTGCACAGTTTTGCCATTTGAAAATCATTTTCTAAATGTCATCTTTGATGATTATATCACTATTTATTAACTAAAACATTATTTTTACACTATATGTATGTATATATGCTATGCCAATTTTTGTTCTTTTAGGTCTCAGTTCTATTAGGTTTAGCCTACTATTGTAAGCTAAATATCAATTAAAACTACTGTAAAAGAATATGAAAGAAAAGATGGTATTGAAGGTAGAACAATATATAAATTGTACTAGAAAAATTATTTGAAATCACCTATATGAAATAATTTTTGTTAGCTAGACAGATGGCTCTCGCACAACATGAAGGAAAAACAATTATGTATACTGCACTGGGAAGTGAATGGAGACCATTTGGGCATCCAAGGAAGAGGAGACCAATTTCATCAGTTATATTAGATGCTGGTATTAGTGATAGAATTTTAAGTGATTGTAAAGAGTTTATTTCAACCCCAGCATGGTATACAGAAAGGGGAATTCCATATAGAAGAGGTATGTTTGTTCTTTAACGTAACGAAATTAAGATGAAAAGAGGAATTACCAGATAAATCTAATGGCAAAAATGAATGTATGCCATCTGCCAGTATTCTAGAAGGGTAGTTCTTCCTTATATTATGCTTAATTATACTAAACTTAAATTATACCAAAATACACAAAGTAACATTACTCATTTATTTATTTATTTTTATCGGATATAACAAATATTTTACACCATTCAGTAATATTTTGTTTTAGGCTATCTTTTATATGGTCCACCTGGATGTGGAAAATCTTCATATATAACTGCATTAGCAGGAGAATTAGGTTTTTCAATTTGTGTACTCAATTTATCTGAACGAGGTCTCACAGATGACAGGCTTAATCATTTATTAAGTGTTGCACCGCAACAGAGTATTGTTCTCTTGGAAGATATAGATGCTGCCTTCGCATCCAGAGCAGATACAGTCCAGCAGAAAGCTGCGTATGATGGCCTAAATAGAGTGACATTTAGTGGATTATTAAATTGCCTAGATGGCGTGGCTAGTACTGAAGCCCGCATGGTGTTCATGACGACTAATTATTTAGAAAGGTAAATAACAAATAGTTCCATTAATATGATATTCCATACCAAGAATTCTATGTTACACTTGTTTTCCATATTCCATAAAAATAAATCTCATACTTTTCAAATAACTAAATAGTTTAACTAGTTTAAAGTTAGTTTCTAGTGAAACTAACTATATATAACTATATATACTAATATTATATACACATCTGTATATAATATTAGTATATTATATACAGATGTGTGCAAAAAAATAGCAGTGCAAGATAGTTCTAAAAGGAATAGAATATTAAAAATCAGACTGGTAGGAACTAACATGTCCCTTTACACAAGAGTGAATATCTGTTCCTGTGCTATATGAAGGAGTATAAATTAGTAATAGAAAAAATAACAGATCAAGTGGAAGATAATAATATAATAAGTAAAAGATACACATTTCAGGTGTGCAAAAAAGAGCAGTATTATAGAACAGAATGAAATAATTAAAAATGAAATAAAAATAATAGCTAAATATAAATTAGTAATAAAAAAAACAGATTAAGTGGAAAATAATAATATAATAAGTAAAAAATACACATTTCAGGTGTGCAAAAAATAGCAGTATTATAGAACAGAATGAAATAATTAAAAACGAAATAAAAATAATAGCTAAATATACCCTAATGTCAATATTTTGTGATTAGCCATCACTGGCGAGGTATGGAATCAACTAGATTTTGACAGCGTTCTACAGGAACAACGAAACATGCATTTCTTACCACATTCCACAAATTTGTCTTCGTAGTTGGATGTTTTTCAAATACAGCCCTTTTTATATCTGTCCATAGATTCTCTATGGGGTTGCGGTTTAGAAACTGGGCTGGCCAGTCCAGAACCTCAACATTATTGGCAGCAAACCATTCTCGAGCCATTTTACTGGTGTGCTTGGGATCACTATCCTGCGCAAAACGCCATTTCAAACGCATCTGTTCCTCTGCGTAAGGCAATATAACATCCTGTAATATATTGACATAAGAATATTGATCTATGATACCTTCAATTCAGTAAATAGGTCCCACGCCTAGGCCTAATAGGTCATAGGCCCATGCCATAATACTCGCACTACCGTGTTTTATTGTTTTTATAGTGTACTGCAGTCGGAATTCTGATTTTGGTGGTTTGTGAACATACATTTGGGGTCCCGGGAAACAGTATAAAATAATTTTCGTTTCATCACCATAGGATGTTTCACCATTTGGACGTCGGTCACTCAACATGCTCTTTTGCAAATTTTAGTCGGCAGGAAACATGTTTTGCTGTTAACTGTGGCACTTTGCGTGGGATTCTACCCATTATCTGCTCCAGCAATCGTCGTCTAATAGTAGAGGTGTTTACTGAAAGACCAAGTTGCTGCCTAATTGTCGAAGATGTTGCAAAAGGATTCTCTTGTGCTGAACATATTATCAGGTTATCTTGTCTTACTGTCGTTTTTCTCTTGCATCCTCGCATTTCTGGTCTTGCGGTCCATGATAAAGCATACCTAATTATTTTTGCAGAGTAGCCAAGTATATTTTGGATAAATTTATAGGTTTTTCCTTGGCGAATCAAATTTATTATTGTTTGTTGCTGCTCTTTTGTACAATGTCTGACACGACCCGTTATTACTTCTAAAACCTATACATTTATTAACTACATGTAGTTGACCATACTTACAACAATTAGTACCTACCTTTTTAATGTAGTTTGATAACACAATCGATAACACAGACCAATAAAATATTGATTCTTGCAGACACTGCTATTATTTTGCACAAGAGTGACATGAACTCTATACAATAAACAGCTGACTATTCATAATCTTGCATTTATCTGTAATAGTAATCTGCATTATCATATTTACTGTGTAAGTACCTCTAACTGATGCTAACTTGGTTGGTGAAATGTCTATTGAGTAATGTGTAATTTTTTTATGTTCATAGTTGTCTGTTACTATAACAAAAAATCAACATTATTCAATCCCTGTACAGTAACACAATATGAATGAAATATTATGCATAAAATTATTAATAAAAAAACATGTGAATCGTAAAGATCGTAGAGATATTCACAATAGACAAGTTAATCACAGAAAGTGCTGGACAGTGTCAAACTGTTATGTAATTTTTTGAGTTGTGTTCGTCACCAGTTAAAAAATCGTGTTTTGGAAAGAATGCTTAATTTTTTTTATATTATCGTATACATGTTTGACATGGACAACTGACATGGAGCTTGTCATTGCCTGAAAACAGACGTTTTGATTCTGTAATGGTTGCAAATTTTTTCCTGAAATTTATACTCAATGTTAACCAGGTTAAACTATTGAAATTTGATTTGAAAAGAAAACTCGAAAAAATCTTATAACGAGAAAGTACTTTTAATTAATTAAAAAATATATGCAAATGTTAATGTTCCTAATAAAAAGGGCATTTAACTATCACTTAGAACTTTACTGTTGTAAGTTGCACCAAATATATTACTAAATTTTAGTACTACTAAAAGTATTAAATCTTGACACATTTTGTAATTACCAATTGTGGACATTTAAAAATTTTTGATAATTGCTTAGGTACCACAAACTAACATATATTGTAGCGAAAGTGACATTTACAGGACTTGTATAATTCATAAAGTTATCATTAGTTTGTTACCTTACTATTGTTTTTATCCTGTTAGTTTTTTTAGATCTATTTATTTTGTCTATCCTATTTCCGTACTGTGAATGTTGAATGTGAATATATTACTAGATTTTTGTTTCTGGATTTGAATTCTGGAGATAGCCGTGACCATTTAATAAAACTAGATAATGTATATGAAGTGCCCAAGATAGCCAGTTAGGCTGAGTAATGTAAACAAGTGTTATATCTAACAGTTACGAATACAAAGTTGTCAAGTTAGAACCTTCATAGTGTTAGTAATGAAAATGCACTCAACAATATTATTTTTGAATATTCTTCAGTCATCCCTCATTGTAATGTGAGCAAGCTTATTCTTCTCAACTTGTAACTTTTTAATTGTAAAAATGAATTTGAAAGTATTATCCACAACATTGTTGCCTTCACCAACATCAAAATGAAGAACTATATTCAGTTTATAAATATCTATAATTTTTGGGACTAGTTAGGCAAATTTATACAAACAAGGAAGTGTATTCAATTTGTTGTATTTGAATTTGAAATTGGACACAAGATGTTTTCAGATTTTGTCAGTAAAATAACGGAAGATGTAATCTTTGTAAGTAAAAATAATAAATAAGATATAAAAGATTTCATAGGTCTAGTAGTTGAGCAGTATAGATTATAGATTTTTAATTTTATAGCCAAAAGTATTAGAATTGCTAAACTCACCAGGAAAATCTGCCGTATATAAAATTTGATTGTCAAAAACGAATATATTTAAAAGTTATTGAACCTATAATTAAAATACGTATTGTAATGTACAAATTGGCAATGTTGTGTATAAATTTAAACTTTCTACAAGATTTTCAGGTATAATGTTACCTATTGTAAATGTTTTGCTTACAATTTCTCAACACAAAGCACTTTTTTTTAAGTATTGCATTGAGAGATTACTATTAAATATAAATAAAAATCAATTAAACCCACATAAAAATATGGTTTAAATAGGCTCCAAGTAGGCTGGGTCACAGCAAAAATGCTATGATTTTGTTTAGACACTTTACTAAATGCTTCAAAAAGTTTTGCTAACATTTTTTTTATTGCTACAAGTTGATGCCTTTCTTATTATTTAGCATACTCACTATTTATGACTTAAACATAAATATATTTAATTGGTAGTCACAATTGGTAGGTAACTTTTTTTATTGTAGTGCTAATATCTTTATTACACACATCAAATAAACAGTTTTAAAACCTTAAAACGGACTTTTCCGCACGTAGAACATCTCTATCTCGAAATTGAGTGGCTGAGAAAAAATAAACCAACATAAATGCAGAATATGTGTTTTATGCGACAGTTTTAACTTTTTTCCTAATAGTCCACCATCGTGCTTACTCATGATTCATGAACAGGGTGGGGTGTGTCTTATCCACCTCAAAATCAATAGATGTCGTTTGGTAGATGTCTCTAAATAGAATCAGTCGAAACCTGATCGATCCGACACGATTTAATTCAGTGATTGTGCTAACAAAAAAAATTCTCAAATAGTCCACTATTGTGCTTTATCATGACCTTTGTACATGATAGAGTGTGTTCTATCCACCTCAAAATCAATAGGTGTCATCTGGGAGACGTCCCTGATCAGAATCAGTCAAAACCCGATCAATCCAACACGAGTTGAGTTTCGTGCTAACAAGTTTAAAATGCCGATACAACGACACACACACAATAAAAATTTTTTAAAAACCATTTTTGTTGGTTTATAAGCCGAAAAACGAAAAATAACCCCAAAAAAAATTATTTTTTTTTTAATTTCTCTTTACACGATTACATTACTTTTCCAGAGTGCGCAAAAGTAAAAATCTTGCTGTTAAAAATGACTTTGTAACCACTGTGTATAATGGCTTTAATATTCCCAGAAAATGCAGCTGTTTGCAGCAAATGCTGCTTTGCTGTGTCTGCATTACTATCCAATAATTTAAAAAAAAAAATACGAACACCTATTCATATTGGAAATAAAACAGTTAGCTGTAGAACCAGTTTTGATATTATAGAGAGGTGGCATCATACATGGTTTTATCGTGTCTCAGTGGATATCGATTAGTGTAAAACTAGGATTATAAAAGTGCAACCTTACTGTATGTAGGGATCATTTAGGAGTTTTTACTCTTTTTTACCACTATTAAGTGTGCATACACTAAGGGCCCTTAGTTGATGCACATTGCTCAATTTAATTTAATTAGACATTCATAACACACAATATGCACTTTTTGAAATCTATTTTATGAATAATAACAGCATCTGGTAATTTTCTAATGATACCACTATCAAATGGTAGTTATTTATAGGCTATTTAAGGTCGATTTTTAATCTATATTATAGTTTTTTGCAACTATAGTGATTATATAGTGATTAGTGATTAGTTATGTTATTACTAAAGCTCCATATACCCTTTTTAATTGTTTTATCAAATTTAACAGCAACTAGGGAATTACTAGCGGTATTAATGCAACAAGTTAGTGGTATTTATTTATATAGTTGGGTGATTTCAAGCTATATGTTATTTCACTTATAATTTTAAGACCAATCGCGTTATCGATTTTCATTGAATATGCTGTGAAACCCTATTAAATGTCCAGCTTTGATGTATTTTCATTTTGAGAAGATCTATGAAATGAATCAACAAAATGTTATTAAAGCAGTGGGGTGAATTTGATAGTCCAGTCCATTCAGTAACATTCTTTGATAAGTTACCAATGATTTTTTCACATTGATCACATTTTCCATTATTATATTTAGTGCAAATATAATAGATAGATAATGCAAATAGATTAGATTTAATAATATATTTGTTAGTAACCTTAATATAAAACTAATGTACATTATTAGTGTTCCTCATTGTAATTATACACCTAAAACTTATATTTAACTTTATCTATATGGTTGGAATATCAATTTAATCTATATGGTTGGAATACAACCGTTTGCCACACAACACAGCAATACAACATCTTATGCTATGTTGTATGGCAAACGGTTTTATTGATGTATTGTCACATAACAGCAATACAATATCATGTAATGTTGTTACTTCAGAATTTTTATATACATCAACATACTCCATTGCAACATAAAAAAATAATTGACCATAGTAGAGTTAGGAGTTTTAGGAGACAGATTAATTAGACATATTACAACTACAACAAAACAATGCAAAATACATAAGCAATAGATGGTACAACTTTTCAAGCAATTGGCTCCTAGTTTGAACATGTGATTGTTTCAGTAATTAAATGACAACTGGTTTATTTTACTCGTCCTAACAATAACATTTAATAACATTAAAAGTAACATTAGTAACTTTGTAACATTAAAGATGTAACCGTTACTTCAAGGAAGTTGGAAGTGGATGTATAAAATTTTGCTCACTAATTTAATTTTATTAGAATTAAAAGTTGATATGCCTCAGGATTTTACTTAAAAATTGTAAATTATCCATTACTTACTGATTTTACATTACTGTAAAATTTATCCATTACTTACTGACTGCAGTGTATATTTATGAGAGTTTTATTAAAAAGTTAATAAGCAAAGTTGATGTAAACAAAAAGAAAATTTTTTATTTTTAGATTAGACCCAGCCTTAATACGACCAGGACGAGTAGACCTAAAAGAATATATAGGATGGTGCTCTCAAAGCCAAATTGAACAAATGTTTTTAAGATTCTATGATGCTAAACATGAAGCAAAACTATTTGGTGAAAAGGTTGTCTCGTTTAAAAAGAATGTGAGTCCAGCTCAGATTCAAGGATATTTTATGTTTCACAAACACTCTACTCCAAGTGAAGTTATAGAAAATTGTAAGGTAATTTGGGAATTGTAGTCATATAGCTAAAAGTTTTGTATGAAGTGTAAACATAGGTTTAAATTGTACATGAAAGAAACGTGATACTAATTAAGAATCAAAAATGTCAAAGCCTTGTATAGGCTATGTCTATACTTTTATTTTTTAACTTATTCATTGTATATATTTCTTTTAATGTATTAGTACCAATTGATGGATTTTTAATTCCTTCACTTGAATACTTATTCATTGAATGAGGTCAAAATTTAATTGCAACTTTTTTATTATTGCATTATAAACTAGTTATTTTATTTATTATAAACTAGTTTCTGTAGTTCTGAAACCTTGTCTGATGATGCAGAAACACGAGAAAGGGATTGAGGATCGCTGTTAGGTATAATTCAATGCCTGGCGGGACTTTAGCCCGAGGAGTAGTTGTTTCCTATAGTGATTATGTAATAGCCTTGCTCTACTTGATAACCCCTTTGGTTGGTGGTTCCTTTCTCGATTGCCAACTTATAAGTTACTGACATTGATCGTATCAATTTAGATGAATCCCTCACGAATTTAATTTGGAATTTGTCTTGGATAGGCATACAGCACTGATGAGAACTAATAAGTTCGAAACAGCTGTCTATCATTCAGTTCCCATCTGGGATATATGTCGATCCTACCCGTGGCGGTTTTCTTTTCTAAAATAAACTAGTTGTTTATTATTGCATATTTATTGTGTAAAATTAATTGTACTGAGTGTTTATAAACATGGGTATTTATTTTTAATGGAAAATATATCTCGATAAAACAAACCAATTGTGTGTAGGAAAAAAATTAACTAACAACATAGAACTTATTTTACAGTACAAAATTGAAATTGCTGCACATAGGAAACTAGCTTACTTGAAAATGAAGTCATTTAAAACTACACAAAAAAAAATCATAACAGTCTAAAATAGTACACCCTGCATTAGAACAGGTGACTTAATATTGAGGAATTAAGTTATTAGTTTAAAAATATCTTATTGTGTACTGAGACATGTTCCCCTATTGAAAAAACAATTATCGGAGTAGATTTATAACTCAATACTTTTGGTTACAGTTACCAATAAATCAACTACTGATATCGCTAGTCAATTAGATACTTTTTGCACAACTGAACTTTCTTTTTTATTTACCTACTACCTGGGTACTATATTTTATGTATCCATAATTTAAATAGAAATGTATGCTGTTTGTTTGTTCATCTGCATGAATTGGTTGAATATCAATATATTTTTTAAAGAATTCCACATAGTGGGTTTCTTCAACTGGTTTATTTTGTTATACTAAAAGACCAATGTATATTGGTTTTCGTGTTTGGAATTTTTACAATGAGATATTTTTGATGATCTATGTTATGTATCACCATATTATAGAATTCTTCCTTCTGCATCTTCTATTTCATTATTATCTTTGGAATCACTTATATAATTACCGAAGGTAATAGAATAGAATTCAATTTCAAATTAAATTTGTTTGTCGTGAATATCGCTAAATAATGTCTCGGGAACATGTAACACAGCTGTCTAATTTTATATAACAATAAAATATATTTATCATCATTGACAAATTGGATTTGCCGCAAAGTATAAACATTTGACTTTTTGTTTATTACAAATTAAATTATTTTAATGGAAGTGTAATTTAATACAATTGTGCAAAAACAATTCACATAATGCTGTCAATTGGTGGTGCTGGTGTCCCTTACAGTTCTTGATACTTAATATATATATATATATATATATATATATATATATATATATATATATATATATATATATATATATATATATAATAGCTGTAATGATTAGTTTGTGTTGCAGTATTATTTCATTCTCATTCAGTTCTTACCTGATCGTTGGTATTACCATATTATTTATTGAAGGTAAACATTAAAACTAAATTTCTAAGCTTCTAAACAAATTGTATGTAACAGTTATTTATGTATCTATAAAAACCTTTTTATTAATCAGTTTTTCATCATTACCAGTTTTTCCATTTTTATATCAGATGTCATCCACAGAATCTTCATACATAAGCATTTATGAAGTCATTTTCATATAGGTCTAGGTGTTTCATTTACAATATAGTATTCAACAGGCTATTATAAAATATGTAGAACAGTGATTGGGTACAAAATAGTTTTATACATTAGATGACTCAGGACAATATATTCATATATCGTCAGTGATACAGTAGAGCTGTTGTAAATTTGGGCATATATCATTAATATGTCAGATCACCAATACTCCTAAAATAAGATGTCGTAAGGAGGCTTATACTCCAATCTGTAGGTCCTTAAACATTAAGGATGAAAGGAATTTTAGTTCTATGTTGGAATAAAATACGGCAAATACTCGCCACGTACTTCAGCGCCCGTCGACGGCATATAGCCGGGGGAATAGCTGTTTTAGTTTAATTTGTTTCATCCTTAATGTTTAAGGACCTACAGATGGATTGGAGTATAAACCTCCTTACGACATCTTGTAAAACTTACCATCTGAAAACTTGACTCCTAAAATAATTTGTGGTAATGTCGATTAATGCTGAAAAAAGATAGATGCTGTTGGTGTGTTATGCGTTATGCCAGTATTCGCATACTGGCAGCAAGTACAGACAGAAAGATATATCCAAAAATAGTAAATACTTTTGGGATATTTGATGCTATACAGGGATTGAAGACAGTGTCTGGCATAAATTTAGCAAGGTAATTTTCCTCAGACCACAACAGACGTAAATGTTAAATTTTAACGCAATCCAATAACAAATAAAAAACATGTCCCCTACAACAGAATGGTATTGTTTTGGGTCAATAAATTGTTAGATACAGTGGATGATATCTCTGTACTGTCGACTATTGCTTTACACATTATCTCTATTTTAATAATCGGGACAGCTTTTTTTTGACGTGGAAAGTGTATTTTAAGCTAGTGACTTATTTTGGTAGTAGTTGCCCAGTTAGAGCGGTCATATTAGAATGAAGTCCACACTTCAGTTATTTTCAGTGTTAATTTTTTTGTGACAAGAAACAACAATTTTGTTTGTGAAATTTTAAAACAGGCTTGAGACTGTCAGCTTAAAATTGCTAGCATATTTAAAAGTGGTTGAGGACTTATATTTTTGACTTCGCTAAACTTTTAATGCTAGATTTATTTAATCTATGCTAAGACGTGTTACTTTAATACTGTTACTTTTGAAGAGATAAATGAATAACAACCCAACATGATTAAGTCATCCTAAGATTAAAAATAGCCCTGGAAATCTTATTGCATATTCCTGTTGTGTAGATACACTATTTTCACTATTATTACACATCTCGTAAATCCAGTAAATAGCATATCTGCATATTCCTAGTAAGTAGTCTCCCATTTTTAAAACTGCTATATTTGAGTCATTATAACAATACGTGCGGCCGCGCAGATGTAATTTACCAGACAAAGTAAACTCACTAAACTCGTTTTATTAATGAAATTCAGGATTGACACGACATCACATGATACGATACTACACTACCTACATAAAAAAACGTATGCCTTTCCACCATACGAACAGGCGGTCAAATTAGCATATCTGAATTAGTATACTAAAGTTTTCATTATGTATGTGCAATGACCTACCACAACTTACCCACTGTATGTAATGTTCAGTATGTTCCTATGAATGTTACCATTAGCGTAGAGAGGCACAAGGATGTTAGTTACAACTTTTCTTTATTTTGTGAGGTGCTTTAATTTTTTTTTGTATTGTTTAGTATCTGAGGTATGTTTATATATAGTTATGCTAGAAACTATCCTGAAACCTTGTATTTGGTTCACAATTTTGAAGTTTATCATGCAGCACCCAAATATACTTAAAATAAAAAAATAAAAAAATTAGGTTAGGTATGAGTTATTCTGTTTTGCAATTTTTTTATAGTAGATATTCAGAGATTGTAAGGTATAGACATACCATAGCATAGCAGTTTTCATCTTAGTTAATGTAAATATTTTTGCTTATATGTGTGATGTGTGCCTAAACTTAGAACGGCTCTATTGTATAGTATATCTATCAACATAATATCATCATTTATGAAAGCTGTTTATACAATATGTAAGGGGCCAGTTGTAGTATCTTGTTGGGGGAGGGGGGTTGAGTATTAGCAAGAATGTGTAGGAAGGATAATTTCATCAAAATACACTATGTTGTATGTACATAAAGTATGCTATATAAGTATGAGTTTAGAGCATTCCCATTAAAAATCTATAGAATTCTGTGCCAATATAGTATTTCCTACTCACAATATCAAGCAATATAGAACAGTAACATCAGGTTTAGAAAAACTTGTTATCAGTATACTTCATTTCTACATTATTTTAAATCATTATATATAGTATTAAATATACTGTATTACCGCATTTGCCTTACTGAAATTAATGTCAATGCTGCTATGAAAATGGATACTACAGCAGCGTAGTGGGAGGCAGATTTTTCGTTATATAACAGTATCATGTAATGAATATATAGCATTTTACAAAATTCTTCCATTTTGATAAAATTGATAGAAAGATATGACAATGATGTAGCTTTACCTTTAAGTTTTAATAACCTAATTTTATTTAAAACTCCTGGTGTGTTAATTTACCCAACTGAAGACAATAATCATGTTATATCTATAAAATTTTTATCATTTCAGTGATGTTGAAGGAAATAATGTGTAGTTAATTCTTATTATTTTTTACTCCTATAGCAATGTTATATCAAACTTTAATTTTAATTTCAAGGTACATCAGAGGAATAATTAGTAATAAACAAACTCGAATATATATTTTTATTTTTAATATAGGAATTAATTTTGGAAGCATGTCAGATGCACGCAAATATCATAGGCAGACCAGTTCCAGTTTCTTATGTGGGTGTAGCCGGGTGAAAAAGTCATATGTAATCTTCATCATTATTGATTGATAATTTAAGAGAATTCTTGATTTTAGACAGATATTAAGTTTACTCAAACTGATACAACAGAGTGTTTAATGATCAAAGCTATTTTTCATTTACAAAGTCTTCATGAATAGGCCTCTATTCATGTATAAATTGTCAAGGAAATTTAGTGTATGTATATGAATTCATTAGGGATAGATTAAGCTATTTTGTTTCACACTGAATGTGAATTTGATGAACTTCATGTTACTTTCTATCAAATAGTTCTGTTAATTCCCAGGTTATGTTTCTGTATATGGAATTTGGTGGTTTATGTATATGTATAATTTAATTTATATTAAAGATCGCTTCCTATAGAAATGAAATATGAATTTCATAAAATAAAAAACCTAAGCAACAGTTTCACTTAATTGACAAGATGGTGGGCTAGATGTTGATTATATGAGTGTGTTATTATATGTGTTGGTTATATGTAATTAATAAGTCCATGATTCTGTTGTATCAGAAATAGTAGTTTTCAATATCACTAAATAAAAATTGATACAACAAAAGAATGACTTGCTGTAATTTATTGTAATTTACTGTTATTTTTCTATGTGAAAGTAAACATATTTAGCAGTATGTATTTATCAAGTTTTTTTTTTATAAATAGTGTAAAGGTAATGAAATATTGATATAAAATTAATCAGTTTAGATATATAGAAACCGATTTTCTTCCAATTAGGTTATACATACAGATGGGGACAAACATACTCGGGCTCAGGGAGAGATGCCTCTGTTAGGGTTCGAACCCACGTAGACAGTAACACCTCCAATACTGGGCCCACTGCATGGCCACTTCAGACCATAGTAAGAATGATATTTTTGCAAGCACCAGTATAAGAAAATACAATACAATAAATTATCTATGTGATTATAATTCACTGTATTATGATATCTGTACAATTTTTTTATATAATTTTAATTTACATGTTAATTAAATTGAAATGATACATTTTAATTACAAGAGGTTTGATAATATTTATGTATAATAAAAGAATATATTATAAAAAAATATAAAAAGAGTATAACAGATACTTAATTTTGTGCAAAATTGCGTATCAATAAGATATGCAATTTTGTTTTAAGGTCATATAGTTAGTAGAAACTATAGTTGTTTTCATTTTAACATTAACATTATTTAAACCCATTATTTCTTTTAGCAAGGAAAATGACTGTACAAAAAACACGTAAATTTGGACATCAAAACGGAAGTTTAAAACCAGCGTCCATTGCAGTTTAGATATTATATTTACTCCCAGATATCCTTACACCCCCCTCCTATCTTGTAATACATCTTTTAAAAATTCTGATTCAACTCCATTTACAAAACTTAAATAAGTTGATTTGTTTGCGTAATAAGCCAGAAGAGAAAAATTTAAATAAAAAAAAAAATAACGGAATATTCTAAGGATTGTGTTACGAGTTCAATCAAAGTAGCACTGTTTTTGTGGAATCGTTGCCGCAGACTGAACACCGATAAGTTTCCTTTAATTTATCTACACATATCACTGTTCTCCTGCCGATATTCATAGTGAAATTTATTATCTTATTTTAGCTTTTGTTACGAGAACGGATGAACCGATTTCAGTTTTTTAAACGGAGTTGAATCAGAATTTTTAAGATCTTCAAAATAAACTTCCCCTTTGATATCTAAAGTTATGTGAATTTAAATGAAAGTACTATATATAAATACCAACAAAATATTAACACTTTGTAAGAAAGTTAATTTTTAGCAGTATTAATAAAATGGATGAATCTTATTTTATAATAACTATTTTTTAACACCATTTAAGTACTTTGTTTATACATTTCGTTGTATTGGTTTCATACTTTTTAGTTTTAGAGCTATTTTGCATATAAAATATTTAACTAAGTCCAATTTTTGAGTTTTGAATAGATGGAAAAGAAAAAAGATAATAGTGAAGAAAAGACAAATTTGTGGTTTTGTCACAAATTTTTTGGGATGGTGAAATGATGGTAATTTTTTTAAAATTTGATGTTACCTTAATAAAGTTTATTTTTTATATCGTTTCTATTACGGTATTATAGACTACAGAAATAACAAAAAATTGTCAATTTTTTAATTGGTAATATTTGAGCAACATTGACGTGGCAAAATTCAGAATGTCAATCTTTATTATATATAACATTTGACGAAAGCAGGTATTTATATAAAATTATTCGTACATGTTTCTTTTTAGTATGGTACAAATTATATATTGAGAATAAGGCAAACAGTTTTATTAAAAATTTCGTTTTACAGAAGTAGCTTCTTTATTGAGCCAAACAGAAGTATCAACAAGACAATATCCACTAAATGTAATATGAAAATATATTTGGTTGTGAATTTTGGATCTATGAATCGACAAAACTATTATTTGTGCCACGAGTTAAAAAATATCCTTTCATTTTTATAGAGCACCAGTACAGCCGTCTTTTTAAGTAGAGGTATTAAGAAATTTGAGTATTTTGTGGCACTTCTATATTAATGGTTAAATTACATATATACCTGTATTCAAATATTACATATGTAATGTAGTAATATTTAAAACTGGCTTAACTTTTGTATCGCTTTTTAATTATCTTGAAATTATAATATACATACATTTTTCTATTTTCTTATTTATGCATGAGTTATATTATAATGTTCTAAACAGTTGAAGAGAACTAAACATAGAGCAGTAAATGTATTAACTGTTTCTTCTCTATTTATACCTGTTTAATTACTTAAATTAATTTTTAATGCATATTATATATTTATAAAACTAGTGGTTTTTAATTGTTCATTTTAGTAAAGTAATTCTGTAACGAATTATAATATCCATAAGAAAATATGTTGATAATTTCTTAACGGTCTGGTTTGTTCATTACCTTTTGCCAGATTAAGTATGAAATGTTAGTATATGATTATGTTAGTAATGACAGAGTAAAAACATAGTCTCAGAGTGGTTCATTTATTTTTACTTAAATGTTCTAAACATCAAAAAATTGTTATGATTAATTAATATGTTATTATAATAAAAATTAATTATAATAAAGACATTCGAACATCGAAGGCATTTGCGTAGCCCTCCCACTGTCTCTAATAAATTGATAATTGTGTTATTCCGATGTTAGTTGTCTATATCAACAATATGGTTCAATATTAACAGATTCATATAATCTTAATCCATACTTTGGTAAACGTAAAAACTTAAATGTAAATTTATGATTGACTTTTATTAATTATTTTAGCCAATAATTTTGTATAATTACTATTTCATTTTACTTTATAGGCTTTTTTCCTTTTTTATCTTTCTTTTTTCTAAACTTCCCAAATCCTTTTCTAACCATAATTCCTCTCCACCAAGCTTGAAGTTTTGTAACATTTTGGTTCATTATTTTTAATTCATCTTTTATTCTTGCTTGATCAATTTTGTACTGTTTATAAGCATTAATTTGTTCTTGGCGCATAAGATACTAAAAAAAAAGACAAATACATGAAAATCATCAAGTAAGTTGGATAAAATATTACCAGGATATTCAGTTGGTTTGTTTTATCTTTTTGTATTTCTTTTTTCTGTTTTAAATCCTTAATTTTTTTATCAAGCTCCTTAATACTGGTGTCGTATTTTTCTTCCCATAAATTAATTTGCTGTTCTAAATCCTGCAATTAAAATAAATAAAAAGTTAAGTTTAATATATAATCTTGATGATATCCAAATAAGTACGTATTTTAAGTTAATAAATATTATGATGTATAATTATTAATAAATAAGTTATTTTTGAAAAGTTAGACTTCAGTTTATCGTGTATCCAAGTATGTATGCAAAATTTTATAGGAATGTGAACTCAATAAATTATTTGTTTGCCAAAAAATATTTTTAAAATTAAATAAAAAGTTAAAATACATTTATAGAAAAATATATATCTACGCTTAACATGAGGGAGATTAGATAAAATAAACCAAAAAATAAATAAAAAAGCCGAACATTTCCCGTATTTTAAAAATAAACCAATGTTATTATATACAAGAAGTATAGGTAATTATTATAGAATAACAAAGAAGTATCTAATTATAACCACTGGTATTGTATAATAAATTTTTCGTATTTTAAAGATAAACCAAAATGGTATATACAAGGATATAATATAGAATAACAAGGAAGTATCTAAATAAAACCAATACAAATAATAAATAAATAATGTAAAATAAATTACCTTTTTGGGATTTATAAAACGTAATATACTATATACTCGTAGATGAATTGCTTGCATCTGAAGATTGAAAACAAGTAATGATGCTACTGTGGAAAAAATCGTAAGATTTTATGTATATCGTGACAAATGGAATTGCCATAATTGTATAAACATATTAGCCGATCTTCTGTTAAAAGATAGAACCGATTGTTAATAGAACAGGTAGATTTGTTCACTGGATATGAACATAGACTTATTCTAATTACCTGCGGCTCTAAAGTTATCATCAACAACCTTAACCCATTGGATTTATTCTAAGAAAATCGAACTTTATGAAGAATTTCCATCTAGGGTTATCACACATTTTGAAAATATAATGAAAATTTATTTTATACGACTTGTTTTTATGCCCATGAAGAGCAGTCAAATGCAGTTAAAAATATATAAAAAGTATACCAAAACGATGAAATTTAGTTTTTGATGCCTAATTACATCAATTATATATTATTATTGTTTTTGTATGGGCACAGAAAGGATTTAAATAACAAAATACATATACGCACTTATTAGTAGATTATGTATGAAGATTGTAGGTATACTTCCCATCAAGAAATAATGTAATAATGAGTAATAAAATACTTTCAATACGTTTTCCTCAAATATAGACAAACATGCATTAATTTTTAAAATGAGTTATGCCGTTTGTAACAAAATAGTCTCTATTGACCAAATGCATAATTATATTCTATATATACAAATGCGGTTAAGTGAAGTTTGAAAAAAATTGGATAGATACGTAAAATAAATTTACTAAAAAATGTAGAAGTGGAATTGTGCATTACAAAATATCTGGCAGTTATTTTATAAACATATGGCCTCAGTTTCATATTCTCAACTTTATTTAGAGTGTACCTATATAGAACTTATATTTAGTGTTAATTTTCTTACAAATAATAGCAAAATATTTTAACTTGAAAATATTGTGAAAAGGAAGGATCGTAACATTTGCAATAATAATGATAATTATTATTATTATTACGATACAAAAGAATAGAATAGTTACTAAGTATAACAGCTAAAGAGACTTTACAATATGCGTTTATATTTTCACTCATCACATTTTTTGTATTTTCGTGGCAATATAGATAGGGTTAGAAACGAAGAAGTGTTAGAGAAAGTCAGCGATAAAATAAGTATGTGGAAAAACATAAAGAAGAGAAGAGATAGAATGGTAGGCCATTTGCTGAGACATGGGGGAATAGTCTGCGATATTTTGGAGGCAGAAATAGGAGTGAAGAAAGGCAGAGGTAGGCCTAGATTAGACTACTACTCGCAAATAGTGAGGGATGTAGGTTGTAGCACAATTAGCGAAATGCGTAGATTAGCACAAGATAGGAGAAGCTGGAGGTTAGCGTCCAACCAGTCTTAGGACTGATGACCTCGTGATGATGATGTGGCAATATATTACATAGCTACATACCTTCCGCATTTCATCAAGAGCCAATAAAATTTCTTCATCTATTCTCATTTCTCTGAAAATATCGGCTTCCATTCTTTTAATTACATCCTTCATACTCTCCTCTTTTCTATTTAGAGCAATGACAAGTTCTTCAAGTTTTGCATTTTTCCATTCTTTAATATAGTTAATTTTTATTTCATTTTCAACGGTAATGCCCTAAAACAACAACCTGATATAATATTGTACATAAGTTTCATTAATACAAGTATATAGGTTATATCAAAATAAAACGTTAATAGCAGATTTTTTATCAATACAGTTTAAATTATATCCAAAACAATTTTTATTACTTAAGATAGCAGAATTGAAGTTTCGAAAAGGTGGTTATTGTAATGTACAGATATTATAATTTGTATGTGTTCTACTGGCATGATGAAATAGAGATATTTGTTTTCAAAAAAAAAAAAAAAAAAAAATTAGTACGGCAAGGAAGATTTCAGGCTGCAGGTGGGATGGTTACACATTGAAACGATGCCAAGCAAGCACACCCATGCTCAAGGAGAAGTACCAAACTTTGCCCTCCTGGGGCTGAAACCCTAGTACACAATGAGACCCTTAATACTCGGCCCAGTCCTTTGGCCGCCTTGGACCACATTATGAATTACATTGTTGCAGGCTTTTGTAAAGGAAAATATATTGTGACCCATCCATGTAATATTCGCAGAGTAAAGTGCTGGACATATATTAGCTTCGCGTCTTATCTTGAACAGTATCATTCCACCCACAATTCATAATAACTTTGAAGAGAAAAATATAATTGGAGATTATAAGAAAGAATACAAGAAATTAATCGAGTATTTGCGAGGGGAGAACTAAAATAACAGGAGATTTCAGGCTTCCCTGCCTCCTCTTGTAAACCCGCATTTGGATCATGTTCATAATAATTTTATCTGTAAGACCATATGCCGTATAATACCTATGAAGTATAAAAATTAATATAGGTCTATGTTCAACAAAATAAATGCGAGATTATTGTGTGATAGGTTTTAGCACTGAAAAATTAATGATCTGAAATATATAAAAAAAAAAAAAAAATGCCGATCATCCTTATATAGTGCGTTCAGTTCAAATAGAAGATGATTATTTCGACGGAAATCTTAATTGTACCAGATTTTCATGACTGAACCAACAATTTAAAAAAGCGCGTTTATCTCATTCTCATGTTCATAATAAAACAGAATGGTATTTACGTGGACACGTTTATCAGCAGTACAATAGTACAACAGTAAATCTTGTCTTGAACGCTTGAAATAAAACTTTGGCTTGAATGCAGCAAAATTGAAGGTCAAAAATTAAGAAAGTTAATACATGGGAGACAATTAGTAACGGATTTATTAAGCCGTCTTTTTAATAAAAATATTACAGACATACCTTTTTTCAATTTTAATATATTAGTTTGAAAATATGTCTTGGATAAGGAGATTAAATTTTGGGATCGGTCAATATATTTGCAGCACGATAAGGAACCACCACAGTTTAATGATTTCTGATTATTTGACGCTTTGCCACTCAATGGCTAGGAGGGACACGTACAATTGAGCCAGCCTACTGGAGAGCTATTTGCAAATAAAATATTTTAATTTTAATGTGCTCGTAACGTTAAGGATATTGTTGGGTTCTCTAAATGGGTTAATTAAATATGAAACATGAACTACATTGATGCTGGTCAGATACTATGTGTTATACCTGCAATTTATATGTAATATGAATTGTAGATGGAATAATAAAGTTACTGGTAAATAACCCATGGTAAAAGAGAACAATCAAACAGATTCTATAAAATTGTACCCTGTATCGGACAAGTAAGAAGGACATATTCCACATTTAATTTAAATGCAAAAAAATTTTAATAAAAATAATTTTCTCGAAAACTTCTGATTTTATCGATATGGAACAAGAGAACCTTTTTTTAGTCTAAAATTCAAGCGAACTAAAAATATTGTGGCTTTATCATATCAGGGTACTAAAGAAACGAGTATTATTGTATTAAAACTAGTCCGTCCCTGGCGAGCTAAATAAGCCAAATGTGTTAAAAGGTACCATTTTAAGGAGTCCTAACTGGTATCCATCGTATTAAAAAGTTATTGAATTACACCAAGTACTTTAAAAGTTATTCAAGGAAAACCGTTTTCCAGTGACATCCTTTAGGGGGCCATATCTCCTTAGGGAGAAGTCTGTAGGAAAAATTATAGGAGCTTGTCACATTATCTTAATGTTTTCTAGGTATATGAATCCAGGAGATTACCCACATATTGTGGGACACACTGTATTTATACGTACCTGAATTTCCTCTTTTATATTTTGTATTGCCGTCAAAACCTCTTCATGTTTTTTATCAAACAATGTCTTATCTTTATGCAAAGCATAATTAAGTTTCTTGCGTTCATTGCGTCTTCTTTCTGTCTCCTTTCTCAAGTTGTTTTCATCCGATTTTGTCATATTGTATACGTTTATTGTGTTTACAAGCTTTTTAAAAGATCCATGCTTTAGAAGTTCTTCAAACGTTGTTGTAAGTGCCGTTTCAATAATAGCAAAATTTCTTTGAAAAACTAATACGTTCCTTTGTTCTCTGCTCATGGTTTCCTCTTCTGTAGCTTTCACTATATATTTGGAGAACCGTTCCTCTATAGTTTTATATGATTCATAGTGTCGATCCATTTTTGGCATTTTATTGATTATCTTTAATATATTTAGTTGATGTAAAGATTCCTCAATTACGGAAAGACAAATTTTTACGCACAGTTGTTGAGGTAGGTAATCCAACTCATAATTTAACTCGCAATCCATTTCACTTACCTTAAAACAAAATAAACAATTTCTTCCACCCAAATCTTTTAGGTGAAACTACATAAAATTGCACTAGTATTGACTTTACTAGGTTTACTTGTTTGACGACTATTGTAAACTATTAATTATTTTTTCTTCAAGACATGTGTGGTTTATATACACAACCTTATACAGTCGCTGAAAGTATGTATTTATTAAGTTAGTAATTATTCAGCTTAATAACAACACAGATCATTTTAATTTTAGACAGGCAACTATCTAAAAAGTTGGAGATTAGGAAAAATATAACCTAATAGTTAATTATAATATATTTTGTACTTACTTTCTTATACCCAAAATACTAACATAAATATCTTTTGTGGAATTATATCCCAAAGTTAGTTCAATATAAAACTTAACCGTAGTTACCTATACTAGAAGTTTGATCTATAACGTTTATTTATTTCGTACATAAACGTTAATGTGTTGTATTATGTGCTGGTATTTATTTTATGATTTTATTGGAATCGGCATCACTGCTTATATTTAAACCTAATAAAGTATTTTGAATAACATTTACAAATTTTTAAACGTTAAATTAAGACTTAATGAAAACGTTTTACTGTACGTAAAATAGCTGAAGTTAGAGAAATAGGAAAACAGTAGCAGTTACTGAGTTGAATGGCAATGAATGCTCTAGTTATTTATTTTATTTTATTTATTATGTCCATGTAAAGTTACATGGACAGCGCAGATACAATCCTCAGATACCCTTTAATCCTTCTGGACACCCTGGATAAGACTTCCATTTAATTTATTCACATAATTCATATGACATATCTTAAATGTACGTTGCTTGTAGACATTAATTTTAAAAATAGTAAAGTTACTCGTACTAGCCACAATTTTCTGTACAAATTTCTTAATGGTGTATATTGCAGTCTTCATTGTTGCAATAAAACACTCAGTATAATTATGTATTGAAGCTACAGAGAAATCAGAATTGTAAACTTGAAATGTAGATCTATAATCTCTGTTGATTATGTAGAGATAAGGGTTGTAAGTTTTAATCAGGAATATTCAGGGTAGTGACCCAAGTAATATTACTTGAATCAAAGTAATATAACAATTATATTACTAGTATACAGGATCTCTAGCTACCGATATACCCCGCACTTAAACATGTGGGATTACCCACACGTAACCCCACAAAAACAAGACTCTCACCATACTTTAGGAATTTTCAACAGCTGTCTAATACTATACTCGACATTTTACTTTTAATTTCGAAGGGAAATTAACGTTTGAACGTCGAAAACCGTGGTAATAGCAATAAGTGCATATCGCAAAAACGGAAAACTTAAAAAATTCGTGACGCTATAAATGTAAAGCGATTCTCAAAAGGTAGTAAATTTTTATACTATCTGGTAAAAAATCTAGTATAAAAATTAGTATAAACCGGTGGGAAAAGAAAATTTCGAGTTGAGATTCGAGAACTACACAGAAATCAAGAGGGGCTTACACCGACGTTTAAAATTTGTGAAAATAAGAAAAATAAGTGGAAGGGCATTGTTAGCTAGATACTCTATATATTAACAATTATAATAATTATATTAACAAACTATATTACTCTTAAAACTATTATATGTAAAAAAATATAATATAGGTAATTTTAATCTGAGTGAAACTTTTATTTACTTATTTAGGTAAATATTTTATTATATCCAGGTGTGGTTCGACAGTTTTTTTTGCTATACTAATATGTGTTGTTTTGCTACATTGCTTTTTAGCAATATGCATTTGTAACATCATTATATTTTAATTATGTATCACCAGTTATTAATAGTTTCATATCCACAAATTTTAAAACTGTGTTAAAATGGAATAGTCCTAAAGCTGACGTTATACATAATATTAATGTGTAGTTAATAAGAGTTGTAAATTTAAATATTAATTCCAACGCAACGCAATAGACACCAATATATGCGCATATTGCTAATCTGCAGCCATAGTAGCCTTTGGATGAGGGGCGAAGCCAAGTGGGACTATTGCACTTTAACCTTTCAATAACATAGATATATGAAATATAATAAAATAACATAAAACAAATGTAAATAATTTATATTCCATTATCACGCCAATCGAAATAAAGTATTTCGATTTATATTTGATAAAAATTAAAAACATTTCAAGATTGACTTGACAATCGATCTTGACATATATTTTTCAATGTAATCGATTACGTTGGTCTAGATAAAAAAGTATGTAATCTGTCCAAGGTTAACAGCCAAGAAATACAATTTATTTGCTTAATTCTACAGAAAAATATGCCTAGATAAAAATACTTAACAAAACTATAATTTGCTAGATGGGCAAATTATAATTAATTATAATAATGTAGAATTAAGCAAAGAAATTGTATTTCTTGGCTGTTAACCTCTTAAATTCTGCTAGCCTGTTTCAAATTAATGATTCGCTACAAGATTCTTCCCGTTGGGGATATTTCTGCTAACCACCTGAAAAATATAATTAAAACAATTTTCAGTCTATCTAATTATTCATAATTAATTTATTGGTACGTATACATAAATATACATATGTGCGTAATTATAATAGACAGATAAGTTCTAAGGTCCATTTAAATATACAAATAGCTTTCTGTTGTAGTATGTATAGAAGTTTGATTATGTAAAACATTGCTAATGACTTTATTCGTTGCCGTTATAGCCGTTTCCAAGCCTCCTTTAACAATAAATTCAATGATACGGATGATAACGGGATGTAAGAAGAAAGTGACGGCAGCGGTCATTCGGGAGGTTACCCAGTCTAACAAACCATTTCCGCTAAATGTGAGACTGATGCTCCTAAAAACAGAAACAGATTAATAAGAAAATACTCATAATAAATTAAATATTTTGAAATACGAATGGAATACTAATTCCATTAGAGATTCTTAACGTTAACAAAAAAAAAAAAAAAAAAAAAAAAATAACTGCAGCTTTCCTTGCGACACGAAAGTCGCAAATCTTAAATCGTCATGCTTCAATTTGCACGTACTTTAGAGAAATTTATATTATGAGAGATTTATATTAAAATATAATGTTCTTGTCAACATATTACATTAACATATTTTCATATTTAGTAATTATCATATTTGTTATTTTACTTTTCCGCACTCTACTATATTAGCGGAAAAGTAATGTAATCGTGTAAAGAAAAATGAAAAAAATTTTTTTTTCGTTTATTTTTCGTTTTTCGACCTAAAAACAAAAAAATGGCTTTCAAACAATTGTGTCTGTGTGTGTGTCGTCGTCGGCATTAAAATTTCTTGTTAGCACGATAACTCAACTAAATCGTGTTGGATTGATCAGGTTTTGACTGATTCTGATCGGGGACGTTTCCCAGATGACACCTATTGATTTTGAGGTGGATAGGGCACACCCCACTCCAATGGTGGACTATTTGAGATTTTTTTTTTTTTTTTTTAGCACGATAACTCAACTAAATCGTGTCGGATCTATCAGGTTTCGACTGATTCTGATTAGGGACATCTACCAGACGACATCATTTGTGGTGGATAGGACACACCCCACTTTGTCCATGGGTAATGAGAAAACACGATGGTGTACAGTTTGAAAAAAGTAAAACTGTCGCATAAAACACATATTCTGCATTTATGTGTTGGTTTATTTTTTCTCGGCTACTTAATTTTGAGGTAGAGATGTTCTACATGCTGAAAAGTCCGTTTTAAGGTTTTAAAACTGTTTATTATTAATATCTATGTAATGGTACTCATAATTAAGTGCAATTTATAAGTTCATATGTATTGTTTAGATAAATAAATCAGGAATGCGCTATAACATTATTAATTATCTAACAGGTACACATTTTAACGAAAAAAAAGAAACAATGTAGATACGCAAGCCATACGTTAGACGTTCCATGAAACTAATTTAACAAAATAATGGAAACAAAGTTACTCTCATCCACTTCATCGCTCGACTAAGAACCACTGTCGCTTCAATTTCGTATAAAAGTAAATGGGTACCAAATAAATGTTAACACAAGTTAAGTTCTTTTTTAGGATTTGTATCTAGTATACTGTTATCCAATGACAGTTAAATTGAAAATTAATCTAAGAATATATTAAATTTCTGATATACTTACCCTGATTCTTTAATATCAAATGCATCTAAAGAAGCTTGAAAATCTTTTAGATCTAAGCTTATCTTTGTATATGCCCTTAGATCGGTGATTTTCCCCTGGACGTTACCAGACATATTTAGGATAAATATCTTGGCGTGGTATTTGTACGTAGACTGAAATTGGAATTTTTTAAAAGTTTTTGCACACAGAAATTGATTTCCTTCCCCTAAAGCCTCAGGCTGTGGAGGGGAAGGTTACACGTAAACGAGAATCAACACATCCATGTTCAGGCAGAGCCTGAATGTGTTTGTCCCCAATTGTGTAGTTTTATGTGTCAAAATCTCCCCTTTGGGAATCGAACCCAAGGATACAATGACACGCCAATACTGGACCCAATTCGTCACCCCGGTCTAGGGTACGAATGCCATTGTGGCAACCACTACTATAGGAGAAAACGATAGGTCACTCAGTTCATAGCAACTGGCCTGAATGTCCATCGTATTCTCTAAAAAAATTAAATTAATAATTTTAGTTAAATTATTCAGAACAAGTTTACCTGTTTTGATAAATATAAGTCTACTAAGATTTTATGTAATTAATGGAATTGGTAAATACTTTATTGCAATTATGTAAAAAATGGATTACGTTCCCCTGTCTTAACTCTGTTTATGTTGACTTATTACATTATTTATTTATATTTGATCATTCATTTTCTTTTTATATTTCCCACAGAATTGATGTTTATTTCGTTATTAATTTTTTACGTGCCATTAAGGAAAACTCTTCTACTACATTTCCCCAAAATATATGCAATATTGAGTTAATTATGCTTTTGGTCGATAGAAGACATGACCACTTTGAGTCGAAGAGCACAATTAACTTCAAAAATGAATTCATTAATGGCTATAGGGTAACATATTGTTAACATAACATAAGTGCCTCGTTATATTATTTCTTGATGGTATATTTACTTTCGTTAAAACGTAAACGTATAATTTTTTTTTATTTTAAATTTTGCTTGCAATGTCAAGTACTAAATAAAACCTTTACGTTGTGTAGAAAATATGACTTAAAGTTATATGGGCATCATCCGCCTTATAGTCTAATGATGAGTTTTGATCATAAATATAATGATAAAACCGTTACATAAACAAGTCATACAGTCTAATAAAGTTAAAATATCAATTTATTGGTACGGTTTACATATAGTCAATTAGGAATTTGGTGAACCAGTCGAATATGAACTGACATCTCACGTTTCGATGACATAGAGTCGTCGAGCACAGAGGTTTGGAGTGCCAAATCATTTTAATTATCAGAATTATCAGAAAACTTACCATTAAGGCACTAAATTGAATGGGAATAATTAGAGTTAACTTTTTAGTGAAATAACTGTAGCTGACTGAAACATTCTTGTATCGTGCAATTGTGGCCGTGTCTTGAAGCCATCCTTCAGATAAAGATATTGACCCCGTAGGAAACAACTAAAAATAAATAAATCACAGTCAGATTATTACATTCAACTAAGTATTTTATATTTTTAATTAACTATTTTGAATACATTTTTACGAAGGACATATTTTCTAAACAGGGGCTTACAAGAATTTATAGGTCTTTATTCAAATATGGGCAGATATAATGGTGATCTGCCTTTTATACGCAAATTAGTTTTGGGTAATTCTAATAATTATTGATGCTGGTCTGGGTAGTAGTGGTAATTTTTCGGCATCGTAAATCATGAATCCACAAGAGTTTCAAAATTCAGTTAGTGATAATGATCAATGCAATTGTATAGGTTATTTCATCGCTATTTGCCAAATAAAAAATCTCAAAACATGCCGTGGCTTGTTTTTATGGCTAGGCTCAGGTAGACTATTCCGTTTATCGGCAAGATAGGAGAGTTTTTTATTATCGCAAATAGCGATGAAATGAATAGTACGTATAAATATTGTATATCTTCAGTTTATGACATACGTGATGCGTTTGCGTATACGTGCTACGGGAGTTTAGAACATGGAAGATGACCAGTAACAGCCTTCTTTTTCAGAACAGTGCCAGGCCCAATAACACCTACATTGTGTTATAATTTTTACTGCAATATAGTTTGGTAAGTCATCACTAGCATTTGGTAAACTCGTCGCGAATAGCGTGGCTAGCTCCAGGCTTTTAACCGTTTATTAAGCAGTAATTAATTATCGACCTTGCTAAAATTTCTATGCCAGATTGGAAGATTAAAATTGAATATAGGAATTATCGAGGGATGTTTTAGGGAATGCGCAAATTGGAGAAGAGGTGACAAACTGCCACCACCATTCAATAGTAAGAGTAATCGTCGTAGTTATGTTTCAGTTATACCACTTGTAGGTACTTTTCTTAACATACTCCTTATCTGCACGTATATTTATATGGGATAATTTATAGTACTATTCATTTCATCGCTATTTGCCAAATAAAAAAGTCTCTTATCTTGCCGATAAACGAAACAGTCTACCTGAGTCTAGCCATAAAAACAAGCCACGGTATGAGATAAGAGCCGTTCGGGAGTTTTTATTTAGCAAATAGCGAAGAAATAAACTATATATGCATATAAGATACTATAATATTTAATATATTATTCCCCCCCCCCCCAATTTTTCTATAGAATCAAAATTATTATCGAATTAAAATTACGACTTCGAATTACATTTAATAAAAATAAATCTAAATTATTTTGGGTATCGCTAGGTATGTAAATATATCAACTTACCTTCAAAACTTCATCGGGCAATTCCACAGGATCAAGACCATGTCGCAGTATCAATTTTTGTACGTTTGAAAATACTTTATCCGCATAATCATTAATAATAGTGGTTATCCCCCCATCTCTGAAACACATTTTGTTGCAACCAGTATCAATATAATTAAACCTAATTAAATGAATATCAGTAGAAAAGTAATTTTGAAGGAATAATTAACAATTACATGATTATAGTCTACATATTTTGTGTATACTCCGAATGTACAAATTTTGTCCAATTATTGATATTAACGTAATCCGACGCAATTTACGACATTTACTAAGTATTGTAATACTGAAAAATATAAATCGAGAATGTTTTATGTTAACGTCTAAATATAACGTTAATATCTATCATATATTACAATAATATGTATATCTATTATGCTTTAGCTGTCTTACCTTATATTGATATTATCTAATTCTTGTTTTAATACATTCAGAAGATTATCTGTCGAATAATTAAATTTAGGATCTTCCAATATGAGTCTCTTGGCATTATCTAAACAACGTACATTTGTATAACCAAAGCTTACAGAAACTAGCGTGAGCAAAATAAGGCACTTCATCTTATGAACATTAGTGCTCAGTAAATCATGACTTTATTTCTACTACTGAAATATAAAGGTAGTCTATTGATTAGACAAAGGTATAAAACAAATTTTCTTTTATTAAATTCTATTGTTAACTATCGATTTCGAAATTAAAACAAATAATAAATACGATTGTGACATTTTCTATTTTATTATAAGTAGGTGATCCAACAAAATTTTCTAGGCTGACTACCATATGTTTCTCAAATTCTAATGTCAAAAAAAATACCTAAAAATTATATGAAAAGGAAACGTTTTCATATGAAAGCTGAATAAAAACATGAAAACAGTATGAATGAAAACTAAATATAATAACAATTACATTCTACGATGCTTCATTCATAGGATTTTATATGCTATACATACATATACATTTGTTACACAGGTCTGCAAAAAAAACTTTAAAAATTGTTTTGATTTAGTTAACTGATCTGATGTAATTTTTTTGCGCTGATTTCAAAAATGACATTGGCTATTTTCCATCACGTAAGGATTGCCTACAAAATAAAGTTGAAGTTTTTGGAAAAAGTACAAAAAACGGAAAATTTTGGATTTGTTTTTATTATTTTAACATGAAGTAAAAGCAAAAAATGGGATATAATTTTTGGATAATGACCCGGATAAGACGGGATCGCCAAGGGACTACCCATGCGATCAGTGGCTGATGAGGCCCAAACCTATAATAATAATATAATATAAAAGCAAAAAAAACAACGATACCTAGCTAAAACGAGCATAACAGTGATCCACATGTGTTGCAAAGTTATTATAAGTCTTTGTAAAAACGTTTTATTTTTCCATCAAAGCTTCTTTTGGCACTTTTTCGGCTGTGTTCTTGTGAATTTTCCCTTTTTAACATCCAACAGTAGTCTGCCATCATGTTGACATTTCATCGACCTTGGTATCTGAGCTCCATTTATTTTATATCTTGATGGAAACGTTCTCCTTGTTCCTCACTTACAGCCCCAAGATTTTCTGGAAAGTAGTCCAGATGTGAGTGAAGGAAATGGACTTTGATACTCATGTTGCAGCCCAACATTTTGTAGTTTTGTAACAATTCAGCAACCAAAGTTTTGTAGTTTGGGTCTTTTTTGTTTCCAAGAAAGCCTGTTACAACAAGTTTAAATGAATTCCAGGCATTTTTTTCTTCCATTTCCATTATAGTGACAAAGCCTTCATCTTTTAAAAGTTTTCTGATGTCAGGCCCAACAAAGACTTCCTCTTTCAGCTTAGCCTCGGATAGACCAGGAAACTGTTCATAAATATACTTAAAACACTCTCCTTCTTTGGGTAATGCTTTCACAAACTGTTTCATTAGCTCCAATTTGATATGAAGTGGTGGAAGTAAGATCTTTTTAGGATCCACTAAACTTTGTCTTTCAACATTTTTAACTCCAGAAATAAGAGCCTTTCTGATTGGCCACGTCTGCTTGATATAGTGTTGTTTCCTGTCACGGCTATCCCATTCACAGAGGAAACATGGAAACTTTGTGTAACCACTTTGTTGACCTAGTAACATGGAAATAACTTTGAAATCCTTACAAATGGTCCATTTATGGTCAGAGTAGCCGAGCTTATTAAGAACAAACTCAAGATTTTCGTAGCATTCTTTCAAATGGACTGAGTGTCCAACAGGCACAGAAGCATATCGGTTACCATTGTGAAGAAGTACAGCTTTCAAACTTCTTTTTGATGAATCGATGAAAAGTCTCCATTCCTCTGGTTCATACGTGATTTTGAACATTTCCATGATTCCAGGTACATTGTTGCAGAAAACTAGGTCACTCTCTTGTGTAAAAAAGGGGACAAATTCCTTTTCTCTAAATCGGTACTATGAAAATGAAACACCGGAGGCTAACATATGTCTTTCTTTAAGTCTAGACCTTAAAACTTCCGCTGAATCCTTTGGGAGACCCATATCTCGTACTAAATCGTTCAAGTCTGATTGAGAGAAAGGTTTAGGGTCATTGGTACCTGGGTCGTAGCTGTCCTCACTATCGCTGCTATGTGACATTTGGTCTAAATCGTCTAAAATATTGTCCAGGGTATCCGGAGGTGAAGGAATAGGCAAGTCAGGTCCATGAGGAGGGCGAATAGCCGAACGTATGTTGGTTGGGTATGAAATGTCCTTCCTGTTTTTTAAATTGAAACCTTGCACTGAACAAGAACAAAAATAACAGTCATCACTGTGATTTTTAGGCTCTCTCCAAATCATGGGTACTCCAAAACGAAATGATTTCTTCTTACCTTGAAACCATTGTTTCAGTTCTTCAACACACACAGAACACACTATATGGGGAGCCCAAGATTTATCTTGGTCCCCTAATTTAACACCAAAGTATGCAAAATACACTTTCTCAACAAAATTAGAAATGTTCCTTTGTTGCATCTTGACGGTATAAGACCCACAAATATAACAGAAACAGTTAGGAGAGTTGGCACATCCTCTAGTAGCCATTTCTTCTAAATAGCACAAAACTGTTTGATGTGTACACCACATCTAGTCTAGTCACGACGTCTAGCAGACAGTAGGATTTGGGAGGGAGCAGACAGACTGAGACATGTCTTGTTCCAGTAGGAACTGGATTTTTCCAGTTTAGATTCATTGTCTTATTCAAATAAATATAATAAAAACATTTTCTTTTGCAAATAACATACCCACATTGTTTAGTAACCTGTTCACTATGAAAGCTCCATAATTCAGACTAAATTTACCACTTATATAGGCTATAATATTGAAAAATCGTACGCATACTGAACCTGAAAACCCCTGAAAATAAGAAAATTTCAGGTGAAATTTGTGACTTTTTTCACTATGATGTGATGGATGGTGGATGGATGATGGTAGGGGTGATGGAATTTTTTCACTATTTTTTCCGTAATCAGCACAAGAAATACTGTTAAACCTACTAGTTAAATATGCTACAATTTTTTCATCGCAGACCTGTGTTATTTATTCGAGTATATACATTTCCAATACATATACTCGACGTATATGCATTGGAAATATATGACAGGCAACTGACATGAATGAATTCCCACCGTATTCACCCGTATTATTTGATTAAATAATTTCCTAACACATTTGGTGCTATTTTTCCTTTTTATACTTTTGGTGGCTTTCTTTTATATTTATATCCTGATCTCTTATGTATAACTATCCTAATTAACTTATTGTAAGTAGGGCAACTGAAATTTTTCAGTTTTCGTTATTTACAATAAGCACGAAAACTTGCTTTTATTATTTAAACATTCGGTAAATTTTCCTTAATTTTTATTATTATATAAGTTTTTACTATATGTGCAAGGTGAAAATCACTGGATAAAAATTATTTTTTGCTTTATTTTAGAGACTTATGATATTGATTTTTAATACAGAAAGTTCGTATTCTAAATTATTTTTTAAATATATGTGTTATACTTCACTCACATAAATCACCCTATATAAGATATAGGGTGATTTATGTGAGTGAAGTATAACACAGTTGCTCTCTTTAATGGACCATTTTATATATTTATATATTATCTGATGTTCCTTGGTGGGCTGATTTAAACGACCTATAATACTTGTCATCGAATTGATTAGTTAATTATAGGCATTAGACTGTAATATTATTAATAATAATTACTGTATTAGATTAAAATTATTTAAAGTGTTTATTTCATTTACTTGTTAGCTACAGAATAAGTTATTGCCTAGTCTTATTACATTTTATTATCAGCAACAGGCGAGGTTAGATACAGACTGGTACCATTCCGTAAAAGTATAGGCGTAAGTTCATGTGATCTATGTGACCACCAAATAGTACCATCCAACTCGTTTATTAGAAAACTAGGTTTAATAGATAGGTAGGTAGATAGTTTTACCAGAACAGGAACAACATATTTCATGAGAATTATAAACTTCAGAAATTCTTTTATATAAAACTTAATGTATCATCTTGAAGATCTTATTTTATATCCTCGCTTACGGAATAAGGTTTTATTTTTAACGGTTTAATATGTCTTTTAAAATGTGGACGAATTTGTGAGATATGGATCAGGATACTTCTGTTTAAGAACGTGGGCAACTTTAATTTAACTTCCAGATTAATATCTATAACCGATTATCATTAATATTTCTATTCGGTAAATTTCTGTTAAATATCGTATTGTTTATAGAGCAAAAAATATCGTTTTTCATTCGGAAATTTACTAAAATGTCACTATTTCTATAGACATACTACCTGACTTTCTTTTATTATTATTTTATTAGTTACCTAGGTACTTCTTAAAATAGAACAAAAGATCTTTGTAAAAACGCAGACGATAAACGTGTTATAACGGGTGTCCAGAAAGGGTAGGGGGTATTTGTAGATTCAATAAAAAAAAAACTAGAAGTCAGAAAAAATAAATTTTTTTGTTAATTTTTAGACAAGGTTTTGGAAAGTTAAGTACTAAAGATGATGTTCTTCAAATGTTGACCCTCACACTGCTGGCACTCCTCTAACCATAAACGGAAATTATCCACCACGCGTCTACACATCTCTCTAAAAAAGTACGAAAAAGAAATCCATCCACAGAGATACACGGTTTGGTGCGAATTTTGGAGTGAAGGAGTAATTGAACAATGCTTCTTTGAAAATGAAACTGGTACATGCATGTTAACATCGTATGGTTTCTAGATGGCAGTCATTAAATATTTACGCCTTATCTTTAACAAAACACAAATGGCGCGTAATTCAATTGCTATAATTCCAACTGAGACACTATATATGCGATACATATTTATATACATCCATACAAGTAACCAGTGACTTTTGAGATGGTATAATTGCTAAAACTCTCGTCTCAAGTTTGTACTTTACTCACTTAATTTTGAAAACTCTGTACATCTGTTTTTTAGTTCCCAGAAAAGGATAGTTTATACTATACCTTGCTTCTTGCTGATAGTTTATACTATAAACTACTTCAAATAGTGATAGGGACAAAAACTATAATGTCTTACCTGAAAAGGACTTACAACTGAATGAACAAATGAGAGTATGTATCGTAATGGTTCATCGCCTTTTCTATATAAACAAATGATATACTGTTACTTCTGATATACTGGGCAACGACTGTTAAGACAAACATCATCATAGTTAATAAATATTTTTAGAAATATAATGGTAATTTGTATATAAATAAATAAGAATTTCGATAATATGATGAATGACTTTGAGATCACATTTATTTGGAAATAACCTACAGAAGCCTTAAACGATTTGATTAAATCTTGTGTTTCTGTGTTAGATCGTATATAGACGACTTCATTACCAACATTAGGTATATAAAACTCTATGTATTATATTCCCTGTTGATTGTAGTACATATTTTTCATTCGATTTTTTAGTTACTTATAACGGATTGTTATGAATGAGTATGTAACATACGAAAAGCTTTGTCAATTCACCGAGATAACGGTATAAATATGTAGCAAAACAGTATAATTCAGTAAGATTTTGCATCTATCAGCGTTATAAATCTTATAATTATCCTGAATCTAAAATTATGTCTGCTTTTGAAGCGTAGGAGTCAATTATTATCTCAAAATTTTATATATATAATTCCGTTTAAGCATCAAAAGCCCATCTTTCTTTTTAAGTATTAGTAAGTAATTTTCAGTGCAACGTGTAATTGATCGAATAGATCCTAACGATTTATATAACATTCAACGATGGGCAAAATAATATATTTTGTTCCCATCAAAACTAAATGTCATAGTGATGTAACTTGATACATTTATTGAACACTGTAAGAAATAGCTTCCCCTTCTCTCGTTTTTCTAATATTCCACCCTTTCCATCCATTGTTTAGGTATTTTCATTTGTTCGGTGATAAGCAGCTCTTGTAAGGGTATGCATTATGCCTTTTGTTCCATATTGATATCTCCGATGGTTAATAAGATATATATCTGGCGAGATTTGTGTAGGTGTGTCGTCCCTCAAATAGAATATGGAAGCGTAGGCCTCTTTTTTAAATTGTTAGGTAAGTAGAAGGTCCGTACTCTACTACAAAAGTGGGAGTTCGATAAACTTTCCAAGTAGAGAGAGTAACCCGTCCTGAGGCCAGTGATAAGCATCAGCAGCGGAAATAGGTCTACGCTAAATAACGCTATAAAAAAGCTTTGAAGTATTTATTTTAGTATATTTACTTTCACAAAGAACTAAAGAAAATAACAATTACAGCATATTTAGAACTGCTTCAGTAGTAGGATGAAGAACACCATCAATTGCTTCATTTATACTCCCCACAACATTAGTTATTATATTTGCTACCTCCTTCTGAAGTACATCAACCAGAAGTGGATGCAAAGTAGCAGTAACGACAGCTGATATAGCATCAATTAACCAATCTAGTAAGTCATTTCCCGTAAACGAAATAGTTATTTTCCTAAAAAAAGATATAGACAAAATATTTATATAAATGGAAATAAATATTCAAAGGCAATCATTTTTAAAAATATTAATTATTTAGAACGTTTACATAATTCCTTACCCCGTATCATTCATGTCATAGTGATCTAGAGACACTTGGTCGGTGTTTAAATTAAAGCTTAAGACAACATCGACTTTTACGTTTTGAATTTGTCCGTGAAATCCTCCATGGGGAGAAATTATAAGTACTTTAGCTTGATAATCGAAAGAGTACTGAAAATGTAAACAGCAGTTGTAATAGGTTAATGTTGGTTCTATATGAATAATACTTAAAGCTTTGAGATTAAGTTTAATTTTTAGTAGTTAAATACTGTATCTTATTTGGAATCTTTAAATACTCTTGAACGATGACATATTGAAAATATCGATATTATTATCTCAACGAATTTAGTAGTGTTGAGAATAAATACCGCTTTTTCATTCGATTACTTTAAGATTTTGGTTTATATTTGCCTGACGATTAATCATTAGATTTGTGATGAGACGCATCATTAAGATATAATGGAATAATAACATATTTTCGATACTTTTCCACATTTTCCTGAAATATAGGCAATTCTATAATGTAATGATTGTGAAGCTAATTATGCTTTTGGTCAGAGGAAGGGCGATTTTAATTCATTTATTATTCATATTTCAGGCGACCGTATTGAAACCGTCTCATAACATTATCTATCGATAGTATATATATATATATATATATATATATATATATATATATATATATATATATATGTATATATATATGTATATATATATGTATATATATATGTATATATATATATGTATATATATATATATGTATATATATATATGTATATATATATATATGTATATATATATATATGTATATATATATATATATATATATATATATATATATATATATATATATATATATATATATATATATATGTATATATATATATGTATATATATATGTATATATATATGTATATATATATATATGTATATATATATATGTATATATATATATATGTATATATATATATGTATATATATATATATGTATATATATATATATATATATATATATATATATATATATATATATATATATATATATATATATGTTAAATCACTAGTTTGGATTTAAACTTTTTAAAAACAATTTATTTTATTTAACGGACGAACAAGAATTTAGATGTGTGAGTATAACAATAATATCAATACTAAAATTATACTGCTCATGCAACGGGTTTGCTGAGACTTTATAAGTTTCGTTATGCTGACATTGTTGAAAGTAAAGTTAAAATATAATTGGCAAAATATTAATTTAAAGAAAGAACATTATAAGGTTTCAGCAAATCATCATAAACGTTGGTTACAATGTATATAGTTATATGATAAGACACGTAGCAGTATTAAGTTACGTCTGGCTTTCAGATAACATACTGAAGGTTTTATGTTACCTGATAATAAAGTTATAGAAGTGTGAGAACTACTTTGAGTAATGAATGCAATACAATATATTTTATATAACATATATACATATATATATATATATATATATATATATATATATATATATATATATATACATATATATATATATATATATATATATATATATATATATATATATATATATATATACATATATATATATATATATATATATATATATATATATATATATATATATATATATATATATATATATATACGTAACTAATACATTACCTTGATATCGTCGAATTTAAGTGGAAGGGTCAATGTGATAATATTAACCTCTGAACCATACTGGACAACAACATCACCGTTCCTTTTCAGGGAACCAATGTCTTGTAATACACCATTAGTTAAGTTCAGTTCACCATTTGAGTCTAACTAAAAAAGTACAAAAAGAAAATGATTAAAGTCGTTCGGACACTTTGTATGTTGTATTATTATGTTTTATATGTGACATATATGCTGGCTATAAATTAAATTTATAAATTTCATTTAAATATGTATAAGTTTTCCATTGGCAGTGGTGTGGGTTTTCTGCATTATTCTAAAAATATCTGAATCTTGTATTAAAATATTTCATGTAATGTTGCACACGATAATGCATCTGTTATAAGAGAAGATTCCTATCATCGTGGATTTATAACATTATCCAAAATAGCAAGAGAAAATAATGAGATATTTTTCGTGAATATTAAGCAAGTTAAAAATACACAGTTAATAGGGCACATTTTCCTGAACTTTCAATGAGAATTCCTTTTTTTCCTGAATGAAAATAGAGTAATCAATAATTCTCAAAATATAGTAAACACTTTGGCAATGTTTCAACAGTGTTTACATCGCATCAACCAATATGTAAATATAGCATATAGGTATTTCTTTTAATTGTACTTTTAATAATTTGCATATGAATTTCAACATAACTGAAAATGAAATTCTAAATGCTATTAAATAATTAAAAAATAAAATTACATCTGACCTAATATCATCATTAATTTGGTAAAAGATTGTGCTAATATTTTGAATCAACTACTGTTACATATTTAATAAAGTTATACAATCTAAACTTTATTTTCCACGGCTTGGACAATGGCTGTCCCATATTTAAGAATGATAATCCGTTATTAATAAACAACTATAGGGGCATACCAATGTTATCCAACATTTCGAAGGTCTTACAAATTATATTTTTTAACTGCATTTACCGACCTGTAAAAATTGTAGAAACTTACAAAAAGCAACACTTACAAATTTAACATTATGCAATATCCTTCATATAACATGGACAAATAGATGTGGTATACACATATATTTCAACGGATTTTGGTTTTGATAAATCTAGTTTGGCACTTTTAAGCTCCTATTTAACTGACAAACAGCAATACATATCATATACTGCGTATAATTCACATTGTTATACACCAACTTCGAGTGTATCGCGTGCATCAAACCTGACACCATTATTATTTATATTCCTTGTAAATGATCAAGATAATTTAAAATGGAGTAAGCTTTGTTATGTTAATGATTTTATGTTATATTCTGTTATTGAGACTGGGTATTCCACCTCGTGCTTATTCCACCAAAGACATTCGATGTCGATTTTTACTGTGAACTCAGTTTCTCTTATATATAATATTATATAATATATAAACTGATGATATGGGACCCAATTTACTCGTGCCATAAATATATAATCGAAGGTGTTCAAAGAAATTTTTTAGTATTTTGAAGTTATAAAATAATGGAGTAATTCCTCCTAGGTTATAGAATGTGACGAGCTAGAAATATGTAATTTCAACAGTTCAAAAGATTGGGGAATTAAAATTACTGTTACATTTTTATACAAACTTGTCCATAATCATATAAACTGGCCTGAAATACCCCCAAATAAAATTTCTTGTGCCTAGATTATAAACACAGTATATGTTCAGTGACTCCAAGAACCAATATGTTATTGAAATCGTCAATTTATATGTGTGAAAATTTTAATAGTATTTCTGAATATGTTAATATTAAGTTTTATACACTTGTCGAAATAATAATAACACTTAGAAATAGAATAGAATAGAGAGAATTTATTGACATCATAATACATAGGTACATTTGTAGTCACAACATATAAAAAAACAAGGTGAATATAAAACATCACAAACAAGAGTGGTCAAAAATATATAAACATCAAGCCAAACATACATTGTACAAAAATTCGTCATACTATAGATTCTACAGAAGCAATTGGCGAGTAAAAATTTCCTTAAATATAAGTGGAACGCTTTACAAGATATATTCTTAATATTATCACATTTGCTGTATTGATCAAATTCATTAGAGCCATACTTCGAAACTATTTTGTTTTGTGATATAAATTCTCGACAGCGGTTCTTTTAAATCACCAGCATATCTTGTACATATTATGATGGTGCACATTTGCATTCATTAGTACGTTATGTAAGTTCTTGTGTACTAAAAGAAATGACTCCAACAAATACAAGCATGCCAGGGGTAGAACCTTATATTTCTTAAATAGTTCTCTGCTAGAAGTACGGATAGCTGCGCCTTTACTAAGACGTACCGCAGACTTCTGTAAAATAAACGCTTTTTGAGCTGTACTACAGTCTCCCCATAATACTACTATATACGCCAAACGATTTTGGAATAAGGCAAAATAGAATGTTCTCATGACGCTATTATTTACAGATGGCGGCAGCTGTTCATGACAAATATTTGTGTGCAGATGAGCAGACCAATTTCAACTAGGGTCGAGTATGATCCCTAGCAGTTTCACAGGTTCTGACTTTGGTCCATTTTTATTTTTTGATTCTTGTGATTTATTATTCTCTATTATTCTGATTTTGGTCCATATTGGACTCGAATGTTATGTTTCTTATTTTACTTATGTTAAGTTTTAATTTATTAACCGAGAATCAGGTGTTTTCTGAAGCTAAACGTTTCCTGCTCATCTCCTCATTTCCTTGAGATAGTAAAGTAGTGCCATCTATAAAAAGTATACAAGATCTATTCTCAATTGCAACTGGTAAGTCATTTCTATATAAAAGAAATAATACCGGACCTAAAACAGATCCTTGCGGTACACCTAATTCTATAGGTAGCAAAGCAGAGTCGGAACCTTCAATGGATACATATTGTTGCCCATTACTTAAGTACGAGTGAAAGAGTTGTGATGCACTATTACCTATGCCATAGTATTTAAGTTTTTTTAGAATATCTTTTACACAATCAAATGCTTTGGTTAGATTACATAAAGTTGCATATGGCTTAAGATTAAGTGCTTAAAATACGTCACCTATTAATGTTAAAAGAGCTTTTATCGTGAAGAAATCTATCCTAAAACCGAATTGTAATGCCGATAAAATGGCAAGCTTTTCTATATATGAAAGGAGTTTTTCTTTTAAGAAAATGTCACAGACTTTTAAAATGATAGGGACAATAGAAATAGGTCGAAAGTTATCCAATACATCAATATCCCCTCTTTTATGTACGGGAAGAATCTTGGCTATTTTAAGGGGATTTGGCCAGCAGCCTTCCTCTACCATCTGGTTGAAGATCTGGGTATGTGGTGTTACAAGGAACTCAAGTGAGGTTGTAATCACATAACTATTTAAGCCGTAATAATCAAGGCATGTTGAATTTTTAAGTTGAAACATAGCTCTGCAAAATAACCGGGGAAAAAAAAAAAGAAACATTGAGGTTTCGACAGCTTATCAAAATATGTAGTAGGACATAATGTTTGGAAACTTGTATATAATTTAGAATAGCATCAGATAGCGCACCGAAAAAAAATATTAAACTCATCGGGTGTTATACCTGAGTTATACTGAGTATATTGTTCTTATATAGGTATAAGATTTCTCCGAATTTATTTAATAGAGAACTTTTCTGAGTTCTCCATTAAACCATGTCACACCAGCACAGGCTTGGATACTAATTTATAGGGAAAGCAATCGTTATTAATTTTTGTAAGCATACTAAGGAGCAATTCAACTAATTCATTAGCGTTTAAATTAGAGGTAAGTAGACTTGATCAATTTATTAATTTTAACTGATTTGAGAATTTCGTTATGTTGAGACCATTTACAATGCGCTTATGTACATGTTTTTTAAGTTCTAAGTAGATCTTGACTCGAATATAGACACTCAGGTAGTCAGCAATATATGGATCAGAAACTCCTGTATCAATATGTATGGAATTTAGATTAGTAATTATGTTATCAAGACATGATTGCGTAGCAACTGTTAGTTTTAGTATGAACTGACATAAATGAACTAACAAATAGGTCTAGTGTGAACAATCTTATGTCTTATATGTTGATGATGCCTTGCAGTGTAGATTTAGGCAGCGAATACGTAGCAAATATTTTCCGAGCTGAAATTCCCTGTTTATGAACATTAACAATTGATTTTCATATATTGTTATTTAATGCCACGCCACGTGTCATTTTTTAGCAGACGCCGAAAATTTTAGCAGACGCGTCTAAAACACATATTATAATATCCGTTTTACTGTGACAACAATTGAGGTTCTATTTTCTTTTAAAATACTACAAACGTTTAGACTATATATTTCAGTAACTGGCCGAACTATTCTGAACCGCTAATTTTAATGTTTTTTATTAACAAATTTGTCATTGACACATCATACAGTAGTAATATTTCATCGTATTTAAGTTAAAAGTTTATACTTTGTTTCTGTTACCAATATTTTTCTTTAATAAAATAGTTTTGAGAATGTTATTACTTTTATTTAAATATATTAGTTATAAAATTATGCCTGGCCGACCTATTATGAGCCTGCGCTCGTAGTGTATTAATTGTCTCAGTGGAATTTTTACAGTAGTGGAAGGGACAAGTGGGGGGAAAATATTAGGGCGAAAGTTTATCTCCAGTTACTGATGTGATGCAGAATTTTAGAACACAAACTACGACTGTCTTAGCACTTTATAAAATTCTCATTAGTAAGTCTCTCAGTAGTTCATCAATGAACTACTATCATTAGTAAGATATCAACCCCATATTAGAATTTTAGATTTAACATAGGAATGAATAAGGGTTGTTTCAGATGTTGTGCAAATTAGGTGAGGAAAGTGAAGAACTGTCCTCTAGCAGTAGGGGCAATGACAGCAGGGGCAATTCAGCATTGATCAACTCTACACATATCTGAAAATAATTACCTATGTACTTTGTTGTGTGTACGCTTCCTCCATGGTAACGCGGCTATTTTTCACAACACATTCTCTTCTGCATGCATGTCCTTGGAGTTCTTTGCATTAGTTCTTTTATTATTCAAATCGAGGAACTTCCTAACATTTTTGTAATTTTTCACTTGCGTTGTTTTTATTTGTTTGGTATTAGAATTGTATTAGATACCTTTTTAAAATGCTATTAAGAATTGAGCTAAGAATGAAATTAAGTTTTTATTAAAATACTTTTGATTGTCTTGTCCTGATTATCATGACAAAGTGTTGTTACTTGAAAAATCAGGGATTTAATCAAAGTTATTGAGATTTTAAGAATGTCGTCTAGATGTGTGTGATACGTTATCGGCAAATATTCATGATCAGTTTGACATTCAGATTCGTCGATATGAATGCAAGGTACAAAGGATATACGATATAAAAGTAACATATTTTTGTATGGTTTAATGTGAAATATGAAACTATATAGTAAATAATTGTCATCTTTATTTTTATTTCTCTTGTGATTTTCTTATACAGAAGGAAAAGTTATACATGTAGATGAGGATAAGCAAAGCCAAAGAGAAATACGCCAAAATGTCCCCTTGGGACTCAATAACATCGCTACACGGGATAACATAATAACATCCACTACGGATTCCACCAGTCTGAACCACAATATATGGTATTGTTGCAGACACCTCTATAGGAGAATGCAACAAGTGACCCATCCATATTCTAGACGCGGAACTAGTGATAATCTTCGAGTAGGGCACTGAACTGAATTCTCACCATATTCTCAAAATTTTCTTTTTGTTTTCTATATATTTTTTATAACATATCTCATCAAATGTCACCTTAATAATAAATTAAAAAAATATATCAACAATTTATCCAATAAATGTGACCATAAAGTCTACAACACATTTCTCTGATCAAGCACAAATTATAATGCCACATTAATACAATGCCTATATTCTAAATATCAATCAATGATTTGTGTCCATAGATGAATAAATAATATTGAGAAATTGCTGCTAATGATGCTTAGCGATGACTAAGCTATAAATACCTACATACTGAGCTTAAAAATACAAACACATTGGTTAAAATTACAATGTCTTTTTCTTTTTTTTTTTCTTCCGGAAAGTCTCAAGATACATGTATTGAATGTAGGTGATTAAATAATATGACAGTATTATTTTTGTTTTTTAAATAGTTCCCCCCAATTATTTTATTGACTTTGATACATTGCTAAAAGGGCTACATAATATTTTTGTTGATGTTGCAAAAGACAATTGTTGAAAAATCATCAATAGAGAATTAAAAAAATCATATTTATTGATGCAAATAAATTGTTGGCATGACGTCCAGGTCACGTAAAGAATGAGGTCCTTTTTTATTTTAGCAAACATTGAGATATAATCTTAAAACTGTTTCTGAATGAAGAAGTACAAGTACATGATTTATCAAACATTATCATTTCTGTTTAACAGGACGGCACTCTAGTCAATTTTGGTCGTCAGATTCGGAGCTTCGAACGCCAGGTCTCGTAGAAAGTCACCAGACATTACTTTATAGGTATATTGTGTAAATTCAGAGGAATATTTATAATAAAAATGATTAAGGGATACAGTTCTTGTTTGTCAATTGTTATCAGTTATAACATAACATGAGAAGACGTTTATATAACTCTCTTAGCAACTGTGGATGTACTGAGAGTAAGAAATAGAATTATCATAAGAAAATGACAAATATTGCAAAATTTTAGTGAATTTATATTGTATTTGTGTTGCGCATTGTATGTACTGGTCATCAAGAATAGGAACAAGTCTCTATCGAACTACCCATGAGGTGCGAAGTAAATAGCCTGTTCTAAATAAATAGCCGAATGTTGCCCTCACTCTTTCTTCTATGCATACATAGAGAAATATCACACTTTCTCCTATTATTGATAAGTAGTACATGTATTTATCTTCGTATACAAGCATTTTAATATGTAATTTCATACTGAATTTGGGGTAAATATTACCATTATCTCAGATCTACCATACAACAAAATGGAATATATTTTCACAATTACAAGTCCCCCGAAGGACATTATTGATGTTATGGCTACGTAATCTGTCTAAATGAAAAAGTTATAAATATAAAAAAATATTTTCTTATATGTGTTTCTTATATCACCGGATTTAATAGATACTAAACAAGTAAATGTATTCGTCAGCTTATTATAAATTCTTTTGCGCTGAACATTGGTATACCATTTTGGTCGAGGCTTTTTTGAATGAAATGGGATATTTATGTTTAATCTCAGAAATTTATAAATATGAAATTCTAACATGAAATCATCATATCAATTATAAAAATCTATAAAACCCTAAAGTCTATAAAAATAAAGAAAAAACATATGTATATCGCTATTCTTGTTTATCGTAATATATGTATTAAAATTGCTCTTAATAAGAACCTACGTAAGTTTAACTTTCTTAGGTCATTTTCTTAATATATTTGGATATTAACGATTTAATATCATGTTATTATCTCAGTATGCAAATTATCAGTTGCATTGTATTGATATCTAAAAAGAATCTCTTCCAACTTGTCGAGTAGCAGGGAGATAAAATATTTTTAATGAAAACATTATAATAATTTCTAAACACCTGCGATTTCATGATTAGTATCAGGTTAAGTATTATCACCTGTATATTTGAACTGAGAAAAATTAACATAAAAATATTTTCGTGATATTTATTTACAAGTATAACATTACACTACCTTCCTAAGATTAATGTAATAGACGCAAATTTTTGTAATAGATGAGCATTAATTTTTCCTAATTATTACTTTATTGTTGTATAGGAATGTTACACAAATATAGAAAAACCTTATAAAGTTGAAAATTAAATTTAATATAGGATATTTCAGAATAGTTTCTGACGTAACTTGAGCACATGAGCCTTAGTTTCTGGTAGTGATATCATTATAAAAGATCTAAAACTTAAATTATAAAGCAATTTAATTAAACACAAAATGTATTTAATTAAATGTATATTTACATTTAATTTTGAATTTTAACTTAGTTTTTCTTTAGTTTTACCAATCCAGATATAATTGGTACTGTCCTTGTTATGAAAACCAAAATTAATTTTAATTAAGCAATTTTTCAAATCAATAATTGTAAATAGTAAATAGGACTTTTTTCGAGACTGCGGGAATTTGACAAATTTTAATGCTTTGAATAATTTTCGGGTTAATGTAGAAGTTCTTCGAAATTTCAATCATATATCATAGGGATACAAAATTATAGAAATTCTGTCTATAGAACTAATATGCATTGTATAACGCATTTATTAAATCCGTTTCGCTGTAGCACACTTGCTAGTGTGAAGGAATGTGGTATATTCAAAATGTCACAATACTTAAAAAATAATATTGTAAAGAGAATAGAAGTATTTTTTAAAGCAGTTAACTGATACTTGCCTTTAATGCAATATTGGGAAGTATCACACTATCAGCATCGCTATTTTCTAGAAGTTTTCTTAAATTATCAAATGTTTTGTCAATGAAGTCGTTCAGTATAGCCGTAACGTATCCGACATCATTTTCCAAGCTGAAAAAAGGATAATATTAGGTATTCAGAATCAGATAAAGTAAAGTATGGGATATATCTTCTTAAATATATAATTTTTATTTATATAATAAGTGATATATTTGGTCAAACTTAAATTTCTGTTTACTATGGTAAATTGTTATAAATAAAATATGAAATATTTAATAAGATAAGAAGATTATAATTGTTCCATAATTGTTAACATGTTATCACATTAATGCTGCAATCATTAATTATATAAAACACTACTATCTCTATTTATTAGATTACAAAATTTTACAATTGGTTAATTTGTATTAATGCAGTCATCGTTTCTAGTATTTAAATACAATTATTATGTACTTGTGTACTTATGCGTGTAAGTACTTGTATATTTAAAATTATTCTGTACTTGTGTAGTAGTTTGTAGTGTATTTAGATTTATTACTTTTCCGCACTCCACTATAAGCGGAAAAGTAATGTACCTAATCGTGTACAGAAAAAGTGAAAAAACAAAATTTTTTTTGGGTTTATTTTTCGTCTTTGGGCCTAAAAACAAAAAAATGGTTTTTAAAATTTTGTTGTTATGTGTGTGTCGTCGTTGTCGTCGGCATTTATTCTTGTTAGCACGATAACTCAACTAAATCGTGTCGGATCGATCGGGTTTTGACTGATTCTGATCGGGGACGTCTTCCAGACGAACCTATTCATTTTGAGGTGGATAGCACACACCACCCCCTTCCTTGGGTCTATTTGAGAAATTTTTTTTGTTAGCACGATGACTCAACTAAATCGTGTCGGATTGATCGGGTTTTGACTAATTCTGATCGGTCCTGTCCATAGGTCCATGAGAAAGCACGATAGTGGATTATTTGAGAAATTTGTTTTGTTAATACGATAACTCAACTAAATCGTGTCGGATCAATCGGGTTTTGACTGATTCTGATCGGGAACATCTCCCAGACGATACCTATTGATTTTGATGTGGATTTCTGGATCCCACTCTATCCATGGGTCGTGAAAAAGCACGACGGTGGACTATTTGAGAATTTTTTTTTTGTTAAAACGATAACTCAACTAAGTCATGTCGGATCGATTGGGTTTTGACTGATTCCGATCGGGAACGTCTCCTAGACGACACCTATTGATATTGAGGTGGATAGAACACACTCTACCATGTTTAAGGGGCATGAGAAAGCACAATGGTGGACTATTTGAGAAATTTGTTTGTTAGCACGATCACTCAATTAAATCGTGTCGGATCGATCGGGTTTCGACTGATTCCAATTACGAACGTGTACCAGACCACATCTATTGATTTTGAGGTGGATAGGACACACCCCACTCTGTTCATAGGTCATGAGAAAGCACGAGGGTGAACTATTTGAAAAAAGTAAAACTGTTGCATAAAACACATATTCTGAATTTGTGTTGGTTTATTTTTTCTCGGCCACTCAATTTCAGAGTTGTTCTACGTGCGGAAAAGTCCATTTTAAGGTTTTTAAACTGTTTATTTATTTTATATTATAATTATCGGAGCGTATAGTCCGGTATAGTATCCGCATAATAGTATTTTTATTGACATTAGTGATCAATAAAATTCTCTAACTGGTGCGATATTCATAATATAAGTTTTAGTTCAGATGGTGTAAAATAAAATAACTTCTCGTCTAGATATGAACCAGTCTAAAATAAAAATCAATTCTGATTTATATCTTTCTTTTCCAAGCAATTGTAGAGAAATGACCCTTAATTCGGCCAATATAATGTGTCTTAATAGATACAGACAACTCTTTAACTGCTGTTAATTCCAACAGATCTTACAGGTTTATAAGGTTTATTTCACAGGCAGTGTGTTTACAAGATATGATAAAATAAAAAAAGGTGGGGGAGGGGTCTGATTAGGGTTTTGCTATCCATTTCATCCTATTTCTGACCATCCTTCAATTCAGAAATATTTTATTTAAATATTTTGCAGTAATCTAAGTAAGATTACCGCGGGATTCTAAATAATTTGTCAAATTAGAAATAGGGTCAAGTTTTAAGAAAATTTAAGTACATGATTTCCCGCTATGCCTGTTCATTCTGGATAGGCAATATGATATGTTAACTATGTATTATGGACAAGAAAAGTGTTATGGTAAATGTTATGCTGTATGTTAACCGAGTTCTCAGTATATACCTTGTAGAGATAATTATTTAAATACTGTTATCTATAATTATGATACATATTATATTTCTATGAATATAATAGATTAGACAATAACATTAATCAATCTACAAGCGATACTTGAATTGCTCTGTAGATTGATTAATCTTATTTAATGTAAGGGAAAAAATTATCTGTTGATGATGAAATCCTCTCCTTTATTCAATGAGACTTTATATATAACGAGACTTTATATCTATATATTTTATTTATATCATTATATCGTTTTTCTCCTCTTATGGAGGTTATTGAATTTCATTTAATTACATAACTTTGGCACTCATTAATATTTCATCAGTGTACAAATATTAATTGTATGTAAATAATTAAACCAGGAAATTAAACCAATTTTATGAATTTTACTGTTGAGAAGTACTATTTAAAAGTATTATGAAATCCTAGAAGTACTTTTAAAGTGGAGAATTAAGTGATATTTCAATCTGTATTAGCATTCCCTATACCTATCTGCTACCGTTTTCTTGCTATTGAGGTATTTTTTATTCGATACCATAGTTTTCCATTTTATTAAATTACTTCTGACTAGCGGGCCATGAGAATAATATGCATTGTTTTAATTATCAATGTAAACATCAGAGTAGACGTCAAAGTGAGAAATGTTACATATTATTATAAATTATAACGTGTATTATGGAAATCCAACAAGAACATTCAAATAAAGACATATTAAATTTATTTTTCATTCATGGAGAATGTAAAAAAATTATTGAAAGGACTTGTCGTTTATTTAACGAGAGATATCCACATTTACGGCCTTTAAACAAAACTGCCTTTAAGAGAATAGAAGCAAATTTTAAACAATTTGGAACTGAAGTTACTAGAACACGCCCCAAAGATGTTATTGGTGATGAAGGCAACCAAGTAAATGTCTTGGCATATTTCAATGCAAATCCACATACGTCGATTGGAGCTGCGTCACAAGATTTGGGACTATCTTACTCGTCAATACAGAAAATTCTGGAAAAACATAAAATGCATGCTTTTTCATTTTGAAACATTTTAAAACTGCAAGCTCTCCACTAAGGTGACGAGGTACGACGTGTGGCATTCTGCGAAAGCATTTTATTAAAAACGCAAGAAGACCCACATTTTTTGAACAAAATTATTTACACCGATGAGTCAAAATTTAACAGAGAAGGGATAATAAATAGGAGGAATTGGCATGTTTGGGCAGAACAATATCCACGAATGGTGCGTGAAGGTAACTTTCAAAATACATTTAGTTTTAATGTTTTTTGTTTGATGATGGATAATCGCGTGTGTTTTGAAGTGTATGATGAAAATTTAAATTCTCGTAAATACCTAGAAATTCTTAGAACGGTGGTTTCAAATTTTTTGGAAAATTTGCCACTAAATATTCTAAATACGTGTTGGTACCAAATGGATGGCGCTCCAGCCCACTCAACCCATGAAGTTTACCATGAGTTAACAAATATGTTTGAAGATCGCTGGTTTGGGCGTAATGGTCCGGCTCTATGGCCTCCCAGATCACCCGATCTAACACCCCTTGATTTTTTATGGGGCCATATCAAGAGTAAAGTCTACTCAACGCCCGTCAATACCAGAGATGACTTATTACATCGAGTTAGAACTGCCTTCACAGAACTAGATGAAGGAATGGTATTGAAATCTACGACCGTTGAGATTAATAAACGAGTTTTATTGTGCTTAGAACACAACGGACGGCACATAGAACAGTTGTTATACCAATAAGACCCAATTGTTAACATTTAGTTATTATTGTTATTATGTTTTATTGTTTAGGCTAATCTAAGTTCCAAATCGTTTAAAATATGTTTTTTATTCATGATAATTTTTTTTTTACAATAATTTTGCACCATTGTTTATGATAAAAAATTAATATAAATGTTACGTTGTTTTAATTTTCATGGCCTGCTGGTCAGAAGTAGATTAATAAAATGGAAAACTATGGTATCGAATAAAAAATACCTCGATAACAAGAAAACGGTAGCAGATAGGTATAGGGAATCCTAATACAGATTGAAATATAACTTAATTCTCCATCACAGAAAGTAATGAAATACAGGGTGTTCTATTTAAGAAAATTGACTTTTGAGCAGTTGAAGTTTGTCAGAATGAACTAAATTTTTTGAACACCCTGTAAATAATAAAATATCAAACTACATATCACCTGAAAGCTTAATAGTCCGCCTAATTACAGCCCAATATTTGCTACTATAACTTTTGTTTTGAATAAGTGACGAGCATTTCAATGTGATACTACAAAACCTAATTTTTTCAAAAAAATTAAAGTATCTCAAAAACTGCTGAAGATAGGTATAGGAAATTATTAAGAAAGTTCACTTAAAATCAGCAGGGTAATTCAAAGATGTAATAATATACTGGATTTTCTATTTAAAATAAGGAAGTTGATAGCTGCTTCCGGTATAATCGGAAGTGTCAGAAAAGCAAAAATGCTTAAGTTGAATAGACCGTCCTCGCTAACCCCTGATTCCAAATTAAAAAAAATTAATTCCAATGGGAAGTTCATAAACTTTTAATGAACGGGTTAGCTGAATCACCCTGTATATATATATATATATATATATATATATATATATATATATATATATATATATATATTTTTTTTTTTTCTTAAATTCTACATTTTAATTTAATATGCAGTGAACTGGAGAAAATCATAGGTAATATCTATGCCACAATTTAATGTAACCAAAATATAAAGTATTAGCTATGGTGTAAATTACAAAAAATTGATGTCATTAATGACATCATTTGATTTATGAACAAAGCATTGCCGATAAAAATCAATATCAGATACAATTGTATTTTAAAGAGGCAATATAATCTATGAAAACAAAGACTATTCAAATGATGACTACATTGCGCAACAAAATTTCATTTGTTCGGTACATTTTTATTTTTCCGCACTCAACTATACTAGTGGAAAAGTAGTGTAATCGTGTAAAGAAAAATGGAAAACAATTTTTTTTCGTTTATTTTTCGTTTTTCGGCCTAAAAACCAAAAAAAAAAATGGTTTTAAAAAAATTTTGTCTGTATGTGTCGTTGTCGTCGGCATTAAAATTTCTTGTTAGCACGATAACTCAACTAAATCGTGTCGATTTAGGATCGATTGGGTTTTGACTGATTCTGATCGGGGACGTGTTTCAGAAGACACCTGTTGATTTTGAGGTGGATCGCACACACCACCTCCTCCCTTGGATCATGAAAAAGCACGACGGTGGACTATTTGAGACATTTTCTTTGTTAAGACGATAGCTCAATTAAATCATGCCGGATTGATCGGGCTTTGACTGATTCTAATCGGGGACGTCTCCCAGACGACACCTATTGATTTTGAGGTGGATAGAGCACACTCTACCATGTTCATGGGTAATGAGAAAGCACAATGGTGGACTATCTGAGAATTTTTCTTGTTAGCATGATCACTCAATTAAATCGTGTCGGATCGATCGGGTTTCGACTGATTCTGATTAGGGACATCTACCAGACGATATCTATTGATTTTGAGGTGGATAGGATACACCCCACCTTGTTCATGGGTCATGAGAAAGCACGAGGGTGGACTATTTGAAAAAAGTAAAAACTGTCGCATGAAACAGATATTCTGCATTTATGTGTTGGTTTATTTTTTCTCGGCCACTAAATTTCGAGATAGAGATGTTCTACGTGCGAAAAAGTCCGTTTTAAGGTTTTAAAACTGTTTATTTAAATATTACATGATATATTTATTGTCTAATGTTTATGATAACAGATTCATGTTTAATAAACTTAAAAATTGTCAATAACTCTATACTTTTAGGAAACGTTTATAATGACTTTGTATACTATATACTATATTTGAAATAGTAACGTAATATTTTAATACCAAATTATTTCCCTTCTTTTGTATTTGATAGTTTGGACTGTTCTTTTAAGTTTGGATATAGAGAACTCGTAGCCTTTACCCTGGAAACTCAGGACGCTAAAATGAAGGTTAAACATAGGGAAGAAGACAAATACACACATGCCTAGAGAGGGATGTTAAACTGAAACTTGAACCACTAGTTTGAACTCAATCCATCACTCCCGACTTTGTAGTCTCTCATTGTAGGATCTCATTTGTATTGTTACAAATGAGATCCTTGCAGCACCTCTATAGGAGAATGGAATAGATTACCCATCCGTATTGTAGACGCAGAGCAAAGCATTTTTATTGGTTCAAGGTCGAACAACCGAGTTGAATTTCCTTCGTACATTTATTGTTGTTTTACATACTGTACTTTTGGGATTTCATATTTACGATATAACATAGTGTGTATTGGTTAATTTTACTTATTCTGCATTTTCCATGTTTGTTAATTATTTATTTCAGTGCTACTGAAGGCATCTCATTTGTTTTCAGGCTATGCACACCAAATTCTATGTATTTTGTGCCGATTTTTATGTTTCTAAGCTGAAATATCGTTTTATCTGTTTTACGACAAATATTTTTATCTTTAGAGTTTTCATCACAGTAAAACAGTGAACAGTGAATATTGTTTCTTCTCGGAATTGATGAGAGAGAATCAATTTTGCTAAATGGTCTTAAATATTAAGAATAACGGTCAATTATTAAATGAAATGTAAAACGATATAATTTATTTATAATACAAAAAACTCGTTCAAATTTTTGGGCGCGGAAGCTACAAGTGTTTCATTAAACAAAACATTATTTTCGATGTACACATTTGCTTGATGAAAAAATGATTGGTGTACTTAGATGTTTTAAAATGTTAAATTATTCTTACAAACGAATATTTCCAAATATCGTTCCTGTCTCTTGCAAATATTTAGTGACACCGAATATATGTAGGTAGAAGTTAGGAATACATTTAAAAGTTGTAGAAATGGAGAAGTCGCTGGGAACTTGAAAACATTTTTGACTACTGAATGAAAGAAAACACTTGGTAGATTTCACAAAAATTGCAAACTATATTTCTAACAATTATTGTTTCGGCTTTTATGCCATTCTCAAATAGTAAGTAACTGTTACTAAACCTAATAAGTATAAAATTCAGTCTATATAGCCATTATATAGACTGAATTTTATACTTATTATTGGTAGGTTTCGCAATTTTTGTGATTTCTTTCATTTACTTCATTTAAAGGTATTTACACCTGTCGATGTTATCTGTTTCGTAGAGTATAGTAATGTTTCTTTATTTTATATTATAGATTATCACCACTATCCATATTTTTACTGTATTTTATAAGATACATTTGACGGTTTTAGGAAAAGATTTTGACTACATGTAGAAATTACGGATTGGTAGTTCTTAGTTAATTTAATGTGCATTGTAATTCAGTCATGTTTATTTTACTCTAGAATATTCGATATTGAAACGAAATTACGAAATTTTTGTTCTGAGTTCTTATAACGTTCATTAATGCGCATAACTTTCTTTAATATTTCATTAACTTATAAACGAAGTCCATGGTAATGTAAGTAATTATGTTCTTATATACAGGGTATTTCTAAATAAGTACAAAAAATTTAATAGCATAATCTTGAGTATATATTTTATGAAAAAAGTTGATATGAATATATGTCCTCAAACGCTTCGTTTCCAAGATACAGGGTGGTAAAGTTATAAGAAAAAATATTTTTTTTATAATATCTATGATATCACTGTAAATATTTGTGTGAAATTTGGTACACACATTCTATGCATCTGGAGGCACACAGTTTTCGCTTAATTCATTAATAATGAATTGATGTTTCAAAAATAAAATGCCAATTTATCAACATTTACAATTATTATTGTTTTATTAAACGCATTCCATATGAAATTATAATAATTGCTGGAAATGGGCAGCTTTAGCCATGATACAAGCTGCAGCCCTCTACTTCATATTTTCTCGAACATGTGCAAAAATACCTGTAGTATTTCGCATTCTGTCACATCCTTGAACTATTCGGTTTCTAAGATCGTCCACATTTTGAACAGAATTTGTATAAATTAATGTTTTCAAGTGACCCCACAGAAAAAAATTCAATGGATTTAAATCAGGAGATCTTGCAGGCCACGATTGACATGGTAAGTTTGCACCTCGACCAATCCAACGGTTGGAAAACTGTTGGTTTAAAAATTATCGGGCAGTTAAACTAAAATGTGCAGGAGCACCATCATGCATAAACCAAATTCAATTTCTTAGCATAAGTGGGACGTTATCTAATAAAGTGGGTAAATATTCTTCAATAAATCGTCTATATGTAGCACCATCAAGTCTCATTGGGGGAAAAAAGGACCAATTAGAAAATCACAGATTATTTCCACCCATACCTTTAATGAAAATTGATTTTGAAAATGATTTTCAACTATCGCATGAGGATTTTTGTCGCTCCAAATGTGGTGAAAAATCATAATCGCGTTTCTAGAAAAGCTAGTCTCAAAATAGCTAGCTCCGAAAATAGCACTTGGTCATGAAATCTAGGATGTTGTACAATTTATTCTTGAATTCATCGGCAGAATTCTATACGTGGGAGTTAATCTCTAGGTAATAATGCCTGCACGCGCTGAACATGATATGGATACAACTGGCTTTCCCTAAGAATTGTCCATACTAATTTATGACTCACATCAAGCTAGTTGGAAAATTTTCTCGTGCTTGTTCCTGGATGACGTTCAATTTCATTCAAAATGTCTTCTTCCAAAGCAGGAGTTCATTTTGTGATAGGCCTTCCTGAAATATCTCTCGCCCTTGCAAATTAACCCGTTTATACTAAGCGTTGATGAATTCTTGCAAATGTGCGAACATTTGGGATTTGTTGGTTGGAAAATCTTTCTTGATAAATCCGTTGTGCTGCTAAAGAATTTCCATCAGTCAGTCCATAAACAAAGTGAATGTCTGCCATTTCGGAGTTTGTGTAGCTAACCATTGTCAGGATATGTTACTTTTAATACATAATGTAACAGTAATTATTAAAATAAAGAATAGGAAACTTATAAATATAACAATAGAAACTAGAAAGTGCGTTTAAAATTTGAACCCAAATCAAAATAAAAACTTAATATGTATTATTTATGATTGTCAAAAATGATTTTGACAGTCAGTACCCATACTAATTTATAACTAACATGTATCTTGGAAACGGAGCGTTTGAGGGCATATGTTCATGTGAACTTTTTTTCATAAAATTGACTCAAGAATATGCTCTTAAATTTATTGTATCTACTTAGGAGACACCCTGTATAATTTATAACTATTACAACCATTTTTATGTATATTTATTTATGATTTATATTATTTAATAAAACTTTTATATATAGCTATAGCCTAATTAAAACACGCATTATTCTTTAGATATTTACGATTAACAGTACAAATCATGATTAAAGATGAACATACCTCAGTTCATGGGTTGCAAATGCATTTAATTGTTGGAGAATCTCTGGAGGTAAATCCACCTTAAAATCTCCCAAAATTGTGTTTAAATATTCATCCAGATTTCCAATGTTAACTACCGAATCTTGATGAGCTACAACTGTGGAGAAAAATACCGCCGCAAATATTACAAGGAGCTTCATTTTTAATAACCACACAAGTAACTGTTTGCGACGTACTAGACACGTTGCTACAATGTTAAGAATAAATAATAAACTAAATATAAGATTAAGTCAAATAATTTGATTACCGAGATAATCATTCTCGAGGATGCTCCATCAGAGTGTCCAAGCTCTTAAACACATATTTTGCACCAATAGATTAAATATACAATGTACTTATATATTGTCTAAACGTAATAATGTACATCTTAATTACACACCTGTAATAGCCTCAATGATAACAGAAGGGTTATCATCCGAACACCTGTGGTAAAAGTGATATTAAGTCGAATGTTTATGAAATCGAATATATTTAAATACAAATTAGAGAATAATGATGGAAATCTAAAGCTTTGTTTGGGATTTGGAATATACAAGGTTTGAAAGCATCTGAACAATAAATATGTGCTAATATTATTGCAACTAAGAAACCCAAGAAAATTGAGGAAAAGTCCATTATTTTTAAAAGGAAGTAAGAACAATAATGTTATGTTACGGTAAATCGGCCATAGTGAAGAAGTGAGTAATTTACTCAATAATATCCTTTCTAGAAAATTATCTAATTCCTCGAATTGAACGGTTGGAAAACATGAAATTAACGATGAACTAGTTTATAATTAGAACTGAATTAACTAGATTTTATAAAGAATTAAAAATGTTTCTGTTAAATAATTTTCGATGCTATAAAGAAATATGTACAGGGTGATTTACTGAAAATACTTGGTGAAAGTATTATGGTAACACTTGGTAAAGCTGCGGTTTACTTACGTTATAAAGTATTTTCAATATTATATAACCGATTATTCCGAAAATCTTTGGATTATCTTCTATTTCGCTGTATCCAAATATGCCCACGGTTTGTTTTTAATGTTTGTACTTATCATCTCGCTTTCAAATATTTTACTACAACGGAATGGCTAGGATGACACTTAAGTTCTAAATTAATTAATGATTTCATTATGTCGAGACAAATCCATTTATTAAATTTTTTTTACAATCTGATGGAGAATAAAATTCTAAAATTCAGAACTTAATTCTATAATTTAAATACTTATATCTTGATATACGTATGTACGTTGTAAAATTTATGCCATAAAATATGGCATAAAACGTTTATGTATTTTGAACCTATTATCGATAAAATACACATAAAATTTCAATAAAGACCGTTGCCAATTCTAGTACAAAATTATGGTTTTATTAAAACGGAACAAGTGGTTGTATAAATATATTTAAATACATGCATGTATGTTCCCTTAATACTCCCAAAACTACTTAAAATGAGAGTCACAATGGATTTATTTTCTGATTTTTTGATGATAAATAATATAAGAAGTTTGTAAGTAAAATGTCGTATATTTTTATAAGTGTAATAGTATTTGGAATCACAATTTAAAAGGGAAGCTGTGAAGAAAACCTAAATTAAAATATTTACTTTGTCAATTTGTACCTTGTAGATTTTTCTATGAAAGCAGTTTATAATGTTACACAAATTTTAAACTATGTAGTTTGCACTTTAAATCACATTATTCAAGTTCAATTGATATAATCAACACTAAAGATTGGTAATTATCTAAACGATCTAAACTGTAGTTCAAAATAAACAAAAACAAAGTAAGTTAGAGGAATTTTAAATTTTAATTTGTTAGATATTGAATAGTATAGTTAAAATTAAAGCCGTTAGTTTCCTATTTATATAAATTCTCAATATCGATGGCTGAATGAAAAAGATATTTTTATTAATTTTTATTGATTTATGCTAAATTTCTGTCAAATTATTGTTCAACGGTTGCATGTGCCCGATACTAATATAGATGGATCATTTGTATAAGAGAAATTACAATTCTATATTAACTTGAGGAAATTTCAATTTTTTTCTGAGAAAATTTTACCATAGAAATTAATTCAGACTTTTATAATTTTTTATTCCGGACGAAAAAATAACTGGTAAAATTTGGTATACACATTCTATGCATCTGGAGGCACACAGTTTTTGCTTAATTAATTAATAATGAATTGATGTTTCAAAAATGAAATGCCAATTTATCAACATTTACAATTATTATTGTTTTATTAAACGCATTTCATATGAAATTATAATAATTGCTGGAAATGGGCACCTTCAGCCATGATACAAGCTGCAGCCCTCTGCTTCATATTTTCTCGAACATGTATAAATATACCTGTAGTATTTCACATTCTGTCACATCCTTGAACTATTCGGTTTCTAAGATCGTCCACATTTTGAACAGGATTTGTATAAATTAATGTTTTCAAGTGACCCCACAGAAGAAATAATTGGAGCACTTTTATAATTTTTTATTCCGGACGAAAAAATAACTGGAGCAAAATACTATACTACCAATCAACAAAATTTATAAATTTACTACAATTGATTTAACATTGTTATTGCAGTACTATTCATTTGTTAATATTGTTTTTCTATTTGAGATGCTATATCAAAATCATGAACAGTAATTATTTATTTATTTTGTTATACCGTTAATTGCGAATTCATTTTCCAAGTGGAATATTTTTGCCATGTATTCTGAAACATTCAGTAGACTGTAAATACGGTTTCAATCAATATTTATCACCTGATAGGTTCAGGTGTTGAATATCTTGACAAAATATATAGATCAGTAAAATATAAGTCGGAAATCGAGAAAGGAACCACCAAACCGCCAAGTGGTTATCAAAGTAGATCCCGAATAGCAAAGCTATTACATAATCGCTCTAGGAAACAACTACTCCTCGGGCTAAAGACCCGCCAGGCATTGAATTATAGCCAGAAGCGATCCTCGACCCCTTTCTCGCGTTTCTGCACGATCAGATAAGGTTTCAAAAAATAAAACCACAGCTGTATCTCGTTCGGTTCCGATCCGGGACAAATGTCGAATCCTACCTGTGGCGGGTTTTATTTTTTGAAAAAAATATATATAGATGTGCTCAGGGCACTTGATAAAATATTGTTGGTATTGATTGGATTATATATTGCTGCTTAACGGAATGATGTAGCTAAAGATTATGCATGACGTTTTGTTTTTACTTTATTCAGAACTATTTCTATAAGAGTTGGTGCAGCAGGGTGTCTTTAAAAATTCTGTAGCAAACTGTTGGAGTGGTTTCTGATTGGCTACCTTCACGTTTTATTAAATTTTTCATGCTTGCCACTTTTGATTTCCTACTTTATACTTGTGATCTGTATTAAGTGGAGCACGTCCAAGAGTCTTCATATGGACCAGCAACCCTACTAGCGAATCTACCGAGTATCAACTTATTTGTTGCCTTCACGTTGCATATGCTCCTTGACCTAATACTCATAAATATTGTGCTTGGATTAATATTTTCATACTGAGTCTCCTTTTACTTTATACCACACATCTTGCTCCCTCTTTTTTAGATCCTCCTATTTTCTTTGGTAAACATAACGTCGTCTTCATTTTCACCAAGTTTCCATTTTGTTATTACTCCGTGGGAAGAATTTGGAACTTTCAATGCAGCAATGAAAATAGGAGACCAGTTTTTCACGAACACCGAAAGATTACACGTTAATCACAGCACGTGTCGCCAACCAAGTTAACAACCTCGGGAGATAGTTAAAACTAAATTGTAGCTATATAGCAACATCAAAAATTTAGATTTTATTTCCCAAGTTTTCCATATAGTTTTGCAGCACTGCTGATTAAAGATGTAAGATCAACACCCACTGAATAACAAGGCCTTAGTGCTTGTCGTGTGACGTCATCAATGTAGGCCGTGCAATTTTAATCATATAAGGGGATACATACACTAACAAGGCTTCTTGACAAATCCCAAAAATTATGTTTGAGTTTTGGTTTAATACTAGGTGTAGTATTAAGTGCAGGCTCCCAACTCCCCTACACCTGCGCCAAAATTCAGCATATGTATTTATGTATAATAAACATTTTTCACACTACTGAAAAGAGGTTATTACACATAAATACATATACTGAACTATTCCACACCTTCTCTTAATTATTATTACTTAGTGGGTATAATATAGGTATACATGTTCATGTTATGCAGTTTCAAATTTCATTTACCTACCTAACATCGTGCATAACTTAGTGTTGAGGTGAGAGTTTAGGTATAAAAAATATATTATAGAACACAAGCCATGAAAATACATTCATTAAACTTTTAAAGTTTTCTTTTTTTATTTCCCTTTTTTAAATGGTCGCTATTTTTAGCGCAATAATTTTTTAAGAGGGTATTGGAAATACTTTTGAGAATAATTTTTAAAATGTCTTTTCCATTATGATTAGCGCATCCATCGAAATGTGAGACATGTTTCTATTCAATACAATATTCCAAAATTAAATGAACCATGAACGATCTTTTATTATAGACTTCTAGAAATGCGTCCTCAAATTCATTTATTAATTTATTGAAGATTATATAAGTCACAGATACAACATTTATAACTTGTTCTTGGGGATATAAAAGTCCTCCACGATTTAATTTATTAATGAGATCAAAATTGTCCTCAACAATAAATTGCTCGTCATATACTAATTTTTGTTTACAGCTGGCACATTGTAATTTTTTTTAACGTAATATAGCAACAATAACCACCTAAATATGTAATTAACGGCAATACATCGTTGATATCGTGAAAGTGATCATCATTTATTAAAATTTGAGACAATAACGTTTTAATTTGAGAAAAGTCTTGTTGAGAGCAATTTTTGCTTATTTCAAGGGCTATTGACAAATTTAACTCAATCAATATTTTTGAGCTTTTCATCTTTACTTGGCCGTATTTTGACATCTTTTGATAAATAAATGGGGCAATTTAAAAAAAATAGATGGTATACAGTCTTCTTTTAGCCGTGGTTTTAGTAAATCTATTGTAAAAATTTTACCAGTGTTTGAGTCTTGAACTGTTTTATTATACTACCTTCAGGAAAATGAGCTTCACATACTCTCGTGTTTGTGGGCTGAAAGTTATCTCGGGGTATCGCTTTTAGCCATTTTTGTCGTAAACTTACGTCCTTTGGAAAACCGAAAACATGAACTTTAGGCCCATTTTTATAGTTTCCGTTACAACACTTTTGAGGCATAATTTCACTAAGTATCAGTTACCACAAAACTAGCCGAAACCAAGAGAAAAACATACAATTAAACACGAACAAAAACTTATAAACTGTGCTGTAAACAAACCGATAGACCGCCAAAAAAGCAACAGGTTATAAGTCCGAAATATATGGTTTTACGTATTTAAAAATACGCCTAACAATATAAATTGTATACCTAAATATACAACGAAATATTAGGTACAAGTTTCACGCACTTAAAAGCACATAAATAGTTCTGATTTCAGAAAAATACAAGAAATAACGCTGATTATAGCAACTATTATGTTTAGAGGTTAGCGTACCAGATGAGCGCTGTTGCCGGCCCGTAAGGAATGTATTTTTGTTAGGGAAGTCGAACAAGGTAGTAGTATTTGATAATTAAATAAATAAATTACGAAATACCACATTAAAAAAAGAGGAAAGAACATCTTATGGAAATATGTGTTTTACGATATTGAAGAAGAAAATGGTAATTTAAGAGAAATAGATACATCCTTTATATACTGGAATCCTAATATTCGCTAGTATCGTAGTATCTGGCAACGTTGCAAATATCTGTGATCTCTCGATCGTGTTTACGCCACCTGTAAGCTGGCTTCCTACATCTTCGCTCCATATCGCAAAGGCCTACATTCATGACGTCACGAGATATAATTTTGTGAGCGCTTTGTCCTTATGCAGAGGTGTTGTTGGTAAGATCCCTTTAGCCTCATTTCATGGTGGAAGTTCTAAGTTAGTTACATGTTAAAGATATTTCACTTCTGACTAAAAGTTGTGTGTATAGAAATACGCAGGCCTTCTCCTGTTTTCTTGCTTCTGTGAAGAGGGTTATCTCTGTATTCCGGGTGTGAATAGAGAGGGAGTATATCTGTATATATTTTGTTTAAATTATTCTAAGGAATGTCTATGTTGTAGCATAGAGTGCATCTATAAATTATTTGTAAAATATTTTCATAACGTGGGATTTAATCTAAAAAAACCGTATTGTAATTGAGATTAAATTAGAATTCATAATAAATTTATTTTTACATCTTACACAATAAAATATGTGCATATCGAATTATTTTACACGAAATGGAAGTTACCATGTAAAAACTATTTTTAGCTAAGATATAAAATCTATCTATACTAATTAATCCTCTTATTTTCTTCAGTGTAAAGCAGTCAAGTAATCTAATACAATAGTATTAAAGTTATATAAAATTACTAGCTACAGTAGACGTTCCAGGATGCAGAATATTATTAATGAAATGATTTACTGTATCTACAGCAGTTTGCAATCCTCCTTTAACAATGGATTGTATAATTTGAATAATTGCTGGATGCAAGAATGTTGTTACTATAGATGTCATGATGTTAACCAACCAATCAACGAGTCCATTTCCAGTAAACTTTAAACTCAATTTGCTAAAACAAAACACATTTTAATTATTTAACTTATTAAATATTGCTTATATATATTGTTGATTGTTTCTCATGATATAATATATATCTGTTGTTAATCTACCACAATATTATAAAAAATAAATCTAACATAATTATGCTATAGTATAGTACGGTGTACTGTTTCCATAATCTTCATGTTAAAGGTGATTCTACAAGTTTAACAAACCACGATCTTGAGAAAAGAATAGAATTTAAAATATTTAATGAAACAAATATATAAGAAATAGTAGACAATTTCAACAATTATTATGTTATTTGTAATGATACTATCATGTATTCTGATTATTAAAAAATATTGCTATACAGTATACAAAATAAGTATACAATGCTGAACACTAAAGTGATCATGAAGCAAAGTAAAAGTGTTTTACCCTGTATCCGCAATGTTAAAGCTATCCAGAGATGCCTGATCTGTTTCAAAATCAAAGCTAACTTGAACATTGATTTTCAACTTTTCCACTTTTCCAAGTATTTCCCCCTTTACGCTAAGAAATAGGACTTTAGTTAAGTACTGGTATGTGAACTGAAAAATATAGATTAACCTGTTTAGATTTTTAAATCTTTAAATATTTTTAAAATTTACTTGTCATGAAAATTGTTTGTTTATTTTATAACTAATATTTGGTATATGGTTTTAAGACAACGGTTCATAATTATAATATAAATCAAAATCAAATCCACAATATGAATAGTACAGAAATTAATACAGCAAAACCAAAAATCATGTAAAATGTGATAACATGATTATTTTAGTTAAACATATTTATATTAAGTTGTCTCATGATTTCAAAAAATAAAACCCGCCACAGGTAGGATTCGACATTTGTCCCGGATCGGAACCGAACGACATACAGCTGTTTCGAACTTGTTAGTTCTCATCAGTGCCGTACACGGTACGCCGATTCAGGACGAATGCCGAATGAACTTTATGGCGTATACATCTTTATCGATACGATCTCTGTCAGTAACATATAAGTCGGAAATCGAGATTTCCGACTTATATGTTACTTATGTATCGATAAAGATGTATACGCCATAAGGTTCATTCGGCATTTGTCCTGAATCGGCGTACCGTGTACGGCACTGATGAGAACTGTATGTCGTTCAAAACAGCTGTATGTCGTTCGGTTCCAATCCGGGAAAAATGTCGAATCCTACCTGTGGCGGGTTTTATTTTTTGAAACCTTATCTGATCGTGCAGAAACACGAGAAAGGGGTCGAGGATCACTTCTGGGTATAATTCAATGCCTGGCGGGGCTTTAGCTCGACGAGTAGTTATTTCCTAGATCGATTATGTAATAGCTTTGCTATTCGGGAACTACTTTGATAACCGTTTGGCGGTTTGGTGGTTCCTTTCTCGATTTCCGACTTATATGTTATTGTCTTATGATATGGATCAAAATGGAAATTACAAATGTATCACGTTTTTTGGATAATTTAATCTAACGAAAGCACTTTGGTGGTGTGACACGTCAATTCAATCAATCATTGTTTACTGCGTTATCTTTTTTCAAGTAATCAAAACTTACCATTAGAGCTTCAAACTTTATTGGTACGGTCAATGTCATACTTTTGGTAGTTGAGCTATAAAATACAATAACATCACCATTTCTTGATAATGAGGATGTATCTTGCAACCATCCCGAGGACAACGTAATGGAACCCGTTGGTAGTAGCTGAAATATACTTGGTACTAAATATGGTATGCTATATTGATTATGTATATGTATAGGGTACCTCATGTGGAATTATAGGACATGATTTGTGAATAAAATTAATGGTACTTGATAAACTGAGATTTGTTATTCTTCAACATAAAAATGGAGACGGTACAAATGGAAAAGAATATCGTTTATATGATTATCGTTATCTAATAGGTGGTCCAACCAAAACGCACGATGTTAATTGTAAATAAAACAAAAAGTTTTCAGAGAGTTATCTTAATATTCTTTATTATGATAGAAGGATCTATGACAATTATGTGTGAATCAAAATATCGGCCAAATGCTCGCCACGGCTTAGGTGGCATACCTCTATCCGATGGTCCATATTTTCAATGACTCTGAGACATAATTGAGGTTCAATGTCGTTAATGTGCCGAATTATCTCATCCTTTAGCTCTTCAATTATTCTTGGCTTATTGACGTACACTTTTTCTTTTAAATATCCCCAAAGAAAGAAGTCCAACGGTGTAAAATCACATGATCGTGGCGGCCAATTAACATTGCCACGACGTGAGATAACACGGCCATTGAATTTCTCGCGCAAAAGTGCCATTGTTTCGTTGGCTGTATGGCAAGTGGCACCATCCTGTTGGAACCACATATCGTCCGGATCCATATCCTCAATTTCTGGCCACAAGAAGTCCGTTATCATCTCGCGATAGCGAACACCATTTACGGTAACTGCTTGGCCGACCTCATTTTCGAAGAAGTACGGCCCGATGACGCCGCCAGCCCATAAACCGCACCAAACAGTCACTCTTTGTGGATGCACCGGCTTTTCAACAGTCACTCGTGGATTCTAATTTGCCCAAATGCGGCAATTCTGCTTGTTAACGAATCCACTGAGGTGAAAGTGTGCCTCGTCGCTGAAGATAATTTTCTTTGTAAAATCACCATTCACTTCTGTCTGTTCAACCAAACATTCCGCGTATTGACGACGCTTGAAATGGTCAGTAGGCTTCAGCTCTTGAGTCAATTGAATCTTGTAAGCGTGTAAATTCAAATCTTTATTCAAAATTCGCATCAGTGATGTTCGTGAGATGTTCAATTGTTGGGCACGACGACGAGTCGAGGTTGACGGCTCTTCTGCTACACTATCGCGAACAACAGCAATGTTTTCCGCAGAACGAACTGGGCGAGCATGCACAGGTGTTTTCACATTTCCTACAGACCCGGTTTGCTGAAATTTGCTCACAATTCTCTCGATTGTGGACACATTTGGTCGATTATGCTGACCAAAAAAGTCACGAAGTGCACGAAATGCATTTTGATTTGAACGCCCATTTTCGTAAAATGCTTCAACAATCTTAACGCGCTGCTCAATTATGTACCTCTCCATGGTTGAATTTGTCAAACACTGAAACAAAGAAATGTCAAATTAAGTTGGGCAAAAAACTTGACATTAAGGTGTGACTCACAATTAACATTGTGCATTATGGTTGGACCACCCTTTATACAGGTATCATTATGATTATCGTGTATATCGTGTATGGTTATTGTATATTCAAAATGCACACCATACCGTGCTTTTCTGTGGAGGAATTTCTTTTTCATGAACATCATATGGATTTTCAGCACCCCAAATTCGACAATTTTGTTTGCTGACGTATCCATCAAGATGAAAATGTTGCAAGAACAATGCAAATTTGTTGCAAAAATCAGTATCACCTTCTTTCTTTTCTAACACCATATTAACAAATGTACAACGTTGTAAATGGTCTGTAACTTTTAATTGTTCTGTCAACTTAATTCTTTATGCTAACAGATGTAGATCTTTCTTTAATATTCAATGCGTGGTGGCTCCTGACAGATTCAATTTTTGTGCTCGATGTCGAACTGATGTGTACGGATACTCTCGTACATTTCCTCTCACTACAGCAATATTTTCACCTGACCGACCACTATGAGGATGTATTGGTGTTGCCTTATCAATAACAGAACCCGTCTCTTCAAATTTATTGATTAAGTTACGAACTGTTAACTTTGTAGGTGCTTCATTTTATCCTAATTTTGTAAAAATTGTTCTTAATGCAACTATAAATGATCACTCACTTTCATAAAACAATTCTACATAAACTATTCGCTGTTGAACTGTTAAGCCCGCTACAGACTATGCATGTATTCGCGATGCGCGATTTGTTCAGTTCGTTGTAGTTCGTAGCAATTCGCAAATCAGAACCTATAGACTATGCGTTTACATATGCGTTTACGTACTGTGTTAATGCGCGGCCTTTGGTATTCGTCAATTTACCGCCTCCAAGAGCGAATCATTGCGAACTCACGAATCATGTTGTTTACGAATCGATTTTCAGCGAACAAGTCCCTATACACTAATCGCGAATCGCGAATACACGCATAGTCTGTGTAGCGGGCTTTAATCGCGGCATATTGATGTTGCATGGTCACACACTTTTTTGACTTCCACGAACAAAGAACAAATATGATGTTTCAGAAAAAGTTGAAAAGGAACTTAAAGTTGCACTGCATAATAAATTGTATTTTATTTACCTTTAATGTGTTGTTAGGCAATTCCATAGGATCGAGGCCGTGTTTTATGATCACTGATTGAATATTTTTCAATATTTTATCAGCATATTCATCAATTACAACTGAAATACCGTTAATTCTGAAAATAAAATAAATGATATTTTTAATACGACATTGTACTTTGGTTTATAATATTCATAGCTTTATTATAATTTCATACAAAAATTTAGTTTTTATATTAACAGAGCCTATTACATATTATACGTTAGTTTAATTTGTATAACTTTTTATTAAGTTTTTTTTAGTTGCCATTGTCTTATGATAGTGATTACTGTGCAATGGTCTTAGGTGTTTAGTGTTGCTCTTCTAAATATTTCAGTAGTTAATATTTATAGCATTAAGCTTTAATAATGTGTTTAGAATAACAGGATATGCAAAATAAATCAATGTAGTGAAATTTCAAAACAAAATGTAGTGAAATTTTGTCTAAAAAATATTCTTCAATAAAAGTGTTCAAATTCAAACTTAAAATGAAGTTAGCTTTAATTAATGCGAGTCCTAATTTTGGCGATGATTAAGTATCATTAATAAAATGAAAAATGTTCCTATTAAAAAAAGCTAAACAACTATTGTATTGTAGAATAAAGTATTAAAGTTATGTGGTGAAATTTATGTTATATTTAAAAATACATTGTGATTACCTATCATAAGTTATTTTATTAGAAAAATTATTTCTACTACAACTTATTCCATACTTATGAAAATAAGTAATAAAATATGAAGCAAGAAAGAGATAAGTAAAGGAAATTAGATACAAAAAAATAGAAATCACGATACAAAAAACACCAACAATGATAGTAATGTCAAATAAAATAAAATGTTATGATGCATTCTCAATATTTATCCTGCGTTTCGTTAACACAACCTATAATTGGCGACATTCATGTCACGATTCTTACAGCGAATCGAAGGATATAATAACCTATTGGCTGTAAGAAGGTTAGAATTTTATGCAAATGCCTTAGATTCAAATATGGTTAAATTTTGATAAACCATTAGAAAATTATTCTTTGATAATCTGTCAATTCAATGTTTTTAATATAATCTTGGATATCGCACGATATGTAAATCTCGTTTATTTTGAGGTTTATTTTGAGGATAGTTTAAAAATTTATAAACATGCAATCTATTGCTTTATTTTTAAATATTTTTGGATATCTTGATTGTAAATAGTCGAATAAGAATTTGATTACACATATTCTTTATTTAAAGAATCATATGCAAAATAATGTAGCTAATGCACCGATTTTATTTGCAAAAAGCTAAATTTTTAGGAATTCATGAGGTAAAGAGTAATATTATATTTATGTTAGAAAAATCTATGCTTAATGAATTTTATTAAATTGCAGGTAGTAAATATCTACCTAAATTAAAGCACCGAAATAGAAAAAACAAATAATGATATTTTTCATAGCCGTTAAATGTTCTTTAGAGTAAAATTAATAGTTGTTATTGACTATTGATTTATATTGTATAATAACAAGGTATTACAGTATTACTTACAAAAATAGTAATTGATTTATTATATAGTAACATTCTATTACTGTATAATGTGAAATTATAAAAAAATCATATTATATTTTAGTTTTAAATTTTTATATTGACTTAAATCCGGATACATAATGTTAATACATTGTTAATTTTAAAAATAGGTTTCTCTCTGATGAGAAGATTTATTCATCGTTGATGAAGATCACATGTAACCATGCACAACATGTTAGTAGATAACTTAGGATCAGTAGATCTAAGAAGTCCTAGTAGTTAGGGTTAACCCCATAGTATTAAGCAAATATTACCAAAAATAGAAGTTTAATATTATTTACCAATTAAAAACAATTGTATTAAACGAGAAAAGTTCCTGGTCTTGGTTATCGAATAATTTGAAAACTATGACAAAACTAAAAAACTATTCTAAACAAAACGAAATGAAATAGAACTAACAGGAATTTCCGTTATTATTTTTATGACCCAAAACACGTGTAGATGTCCGTGGGCTGTAATTATAAATAATCAAATTATCAGCCAATCAGCTTTTGATGATCAAATAAAATATCACACACACCCTCATTCCATTTACAAAAACGAATGGGCTAACAATGCGGTTAAAAGCGAATTATATAAAAATAATTTATCTATCTTTTATGTACAACTATCTATATATTTTTTCAAGATCGGTATTTTTTTTGACAATATATTAATATTTTCTATAATTACAGACACTCTTACGGTTTTTTTTTTTAAGAAACACGAAGAAAAAAATAGGGCTAATGCTGGAAGAATTAGTTATACACATTAAAATTATTTATACTGACCTTGTACCTGGATTTTCGATTTCCAGTTTTAATTCATCTAGAAATTCTTCTGGCAAGTCAACTTTCTGATTACGTAAACGGAAGTTTATTGCATTTAAGTATTCACTATCAATCTCTATACATTTACTGCCTAATATTAAGGAAAGAACCACCGTTACAAAAGCTACTTTCATTGTGAACTATTTGTGATTTAACTGTTTTACCATACATTTACTATGGACTGTTACATATGAGGGTACAGATTTGAGCACAGATATATTTATATAAACTTTATCTGATAGTGAGGAACTTGTAAAACAAAAAAATATGTATTGATAAAATATAGTATAATAATAGTGCAAATTTCAAGAAGTATGGGCAATAAATAGAACATTATTTACTACCGATTTTTTTTATATACAATATCCAGACAGCTTATGATAATAATAATCAGTGAATGCGTTAAATTTACACAATATGTATGTTATATAAAAAAAATTGTATTGCATTAATTACTTAAAATAGCTCCTGAACTTGTATAACTTTTTATTCTCGGGTAACATAACACCCCAGTATGTTACCTAAAGGCTAAATGTAACTTGATACTGCTATGTGCCTTACCAAAAATTACCTTAAATGCAAATTATAACTAAAATCACGTTTACGAAATTTTACAATGTTATTTCTTTAAATTTAAAACAGCGCAAGAAGCGCTACTCGTAAACAGGAGCGAGGTGCCTGGCGGCGAGGGGTCCGAATAGACTTCCCTTTGCCCTAGCTCGTTTAACCCCGCCGGCGTCGGCTGGGGCCTCTTCTGGCCCTCTCCTTGTATTCTCATTTTCTTTCTTCATCGGCTATGTGCCTCCGGGGTCGTGATCTGTTGTGACTCCCGCGCGCAGCGCAAGACTCGGATAAGAGTACGTTAGGGTGAGTCTTGTTACTCAGGACAGAGTCTGGGGGTTTACGGAAACCTCCGGCTCAACCTCCCAGGGTCGGGAGGCAGAAAGTGTGGAAATATGGCCCCACTTCCTGTATATAGGTGTGGAAATGTCTATATAGGTCCACCTGTAAGGTAAGGTATGGTTATCGGGCGACAGGTGTATATGGTTCTTGGTATAATAAATAAATAAATAAGTTGGGGTGCGTATCCTGTTTTCTTACGCAAGAACCTGGAGTTTTGGTCTCTTGTGGCGGTGCGGTCCTCCCGGGTCGTAGTCAGAGACTCATATCCTGCTCTTATTAGGGGATTATCGTGGTCCATTGTCCGATCATAGAGCTTCTTCGCTTTGTCTTGAATTTTCTCCGTGACGGTCTTGTATCCTCTTCTGATGTCATTTCTGATGAATCACGGAGCGTCCAGAGCATATATCAGCACGATGTTCTCTATGGCTTGGATCTTCTTCACGAGCGTCTTGGCAGCGTACTCCCATGCGGTAGAAGCGTACAGTAATTGTGGCTGTATTACCTGTTTGATGAGCAACAGTTTGTTATGTAGGGTGAGGCCCGTGTGGCGTCTCAGCATTGACCCGATTTTTACCAGAGTGGACTTGACTATCCCTGTACGGTTCCTAATGTGGACCTGCTACGTCAGGGACGCATCTATCGTCACGCCAAGATATTTGACGGTATCAGTCCATAGGTATCCTCTCCGTTCATTGGCTGGGGTTTCCCTGGTCTTCTTGAAGAGAATGGCCTTGTCTTGTCCGCGTTGATGGCCACCTTCCATGTGTCGCACCACTAGTCTAATTCGTCCACGGCTCTCAGGATGTATCTCGTCGCCATGTGGGCCCGCCTTGACTTTGTGACTATCGCGGTGTCGTCGGCGTAGAGGCAAATGGTGGCTTGATCCGTCCTAGGGAGGTCCGAGGTGAAGATTGAGAATAATTGTGGAGATTGCAAGGACTGCTCCTTGCGGTACCCCTGCCTCTATGATCCTATAGTTGGAGAGGGCGTTCCTCATCTTGACTCTGGCTCGTCTCCTGCGAAGGAAGGATTGTATTAGGTTTACTATCGCTATTGAATATCCTTGGTACAGCATCTTGATTAGTAGTCGATCGTGCCAAACTCTATCAAAGGCCTTGACAACATCTAGGAAAATAGCTCTGGTAAAGTTATTGTGTTGGAACTCCTCTGTTATGTATTCCACCAGCCTCAAAACCTGCAGCTCAGTGGAGTGTCTTTGTTGATAGGCGAACTGCTCATCTGGGATGACGTTCAGTTCGTGGGATAGTTCCTCGAATCGGTTCAGGATGACTCTCTCGGCTACTTTGCTGATTGTGGGTAGTAGACTGATGGGCGTATAATTCGAAGAGTGCGTTAGGTTCTTGCCTACCTTGGGAATGAAAATGACGTTTGTCATCTATCATATCTCCGGGAAGTTCTCTAGTCGCAGTATGGCGTTGATGATGTTGAGCAATGCTGCTAGTCCTTTCCTTGGAAGGCGTTGGAGGGCCCGATTTCTGATGTCGTCGCATACTGAGGCCTTCCGTGTCTTGAGGTTTTTCAGGATCAGCCTGACTTCTTCAGCCAAAGCTGGTCGGAACGCGAAGTCTCCCTCGGGTACGGATGCGACTCGCCCGACGCTCCACATCCTCGCTCCAGTTCTCGTCCTCGTTGTCGTTCTGGTCTTACCTGCACTGCAGTTCAAGGTTGTCCGCAAAGGCATCCACCTTCTCTTCGTTGGTGTACACCAGCTCCCTTTCTCCGTGTAATGGTGAGGTTGAGGGGGTTGGGGCATGTAGTGCTTTTTGGATCTTTCAGAGGCTGTTGTCCTGGTCTGAGAGGGACTCCAGGAGGAGATTCCATCTGACCTGACGTCATTCGCCAAGCGTAGCTTTGACTCTACGGCTTAGCTGGTTAAATGCGTGCCTATCCTTTGGCCGCCTGGTCCGCTGGGCTGTTCTTTTGGCTGCGTGTCGCTCCCTGATAAGTCGGATGGTGTCCGTCGAGAGTGCTCCCGGGGGATTTCTAACTCGTCTCATCGTGGTCTCCGTCGTGCTTTAACTTAGGGTGGTCTGAATGGCTCTCTCAAGATTCTCGGTGGCCTTTTCCAGGTCCTCCGTCCCGTCGTGTCGATGGGATAAACAGTTTCGATGGATTCTTGGAGGATGTTTCTGTATTGGGTCCAGTTGGTTTACCTTCTGATGAACTTCCGGCTCCCTATCGCGATGTCTTCATATCAACTCATATCAGGATGGGATTGTAATTTGATGACCCCACGTCAGTATTCCAGACTTCCTGGACTGCTACGTTTTGTAGCAGTGCGATGGCCAGGATAGCTGGGACTCAATTGCCATGATAGTGAGTTAGCTTCGGCGGTCCAAAGGATGGTGGTCAATCCCGTTTTTGACTTAAGATAACCGTCCCCCTGCTGATCCCGGTGCGGTCCTTCCTGTGAACACAATATCCTTGAACTCTCAGCCGATCGTCCGGGTGGAGCTTAGTTGCAGTGCCATTATGTCGATGTCGAACCGGGCTAAGATTTCATTTAACTCGGGTTTCTTGCCCCTGATGGAGTTAGGGTTCCATGAGGCTATCTGCAAGGGCGTCACCCCTTTAGGTTCGTTAACCATCTAATCTCTGACCAGTGCTGGCATTTGTGCAAAAATGTGATCATTGCTGAGCATATTTGTTGCATATGCGCCAGCATCGCCATGAGGTCGGTGGCTGAGGCAGCTGGGGTGTTCTTAGGGACGATCCTGGGGGTAAGATGGCATAAGTATCAAAAAACGCTTCATGTAGAACAACTGTATCCAGCAGACAGCTAATTATCATTCTACAGTATACGTTTCATGCAACGTTTTATGTAAATTCTCTGTTGAACACTTCTGAACTATCATTCAACCATTATCATTTATTACTATAATGATGGAAACCGCAGTGCTTAAGGGTAATGCTTTATATGCTGTTCTGTTCATTTGTGTATAATGGAGAAAGAAGTAGAATACATCTTCATACCTTTCAGTACAGTGCTTAAGTAAGTGCTTTATCCACTGCTTTGGTCTTTATGTGTAACGAAGAAAGAAGTAGAAGATATTTCTAAGATTCCAAAACCTCTGGGACCTCAAAAATACCCATATATTAGCATACAATGAGCAGAAACATAAACGTTAAATCTCTGTTTTACTCTGTCTTACAATCGCTAAGGCTTTATTGAAATTAAATTTGACTTTTTCAACCCAGGGATAATTATAACATGTAAAAATATTATTGAACCTATTTCCCATTATACTAGACTTTATTTCAAACTAGACTAAAAACTTTATTTCAGTCACTATGGTATCCAATAAATTGAATACATTGGTGTTTTTCATTGCGATTAAGTCAACAGTACTTTGTACATTATAAGTCAAGTTACTAAAAACTATTTAAAGGGTACTTGACTATCAACTTGACTATGAATTCATTAAACTTAAAGAAGTAAATAATTTACTTCAAAAATCTAGATTGTAATGTATATAAATGTAAATTCAAAGTGACAGGTTATCACGTCAGAATTTTTGTTTTATTAGCAAAAGTAGTGAAAATGGAGAATTTACCGGACGGTTTTCTGGAAAATTTAAAACAACAGTTTCAAAATATAAAGGGAAACTCATCGAATAGTGTAAAAGAGGTTGGAGAAAAAATTATACAAGATTCAGGTGACGGTAATAAAAAACGTGAATCTCTCTTGGAAAACCTATTTTTTCTTATAGTGTCCAAAATCGACGAGGTTCTCCCAACTTTAAAGAAAGATTCTTCAGAATATTTGAAGGTTCTGTCAATGAAAGCATCGCTGTTATATGAAAAAGCTAAATTATTTCTCAACAATAACCGATTTGATAAGTCAAAGGAAATCTTAGATAGCAGCCTTAACCTTATCGTAGATTACTCTGAGGATCCTCAGATTGCGTTTCTTTATTTGAGAATCGTCAATTATTTGTCGTACGTTCTGTCACGATTAGGAGAGTTAGAACAAGCCAAAACCTTACTAGAAAAAGTCATTAATGATGGTATAAAATGCGAACCGAACGTTTACAGTACTGAAGATTTATTTTCTGACATAAAAGCTAATGAAAACTGTGCAAAATCTAAGACGGATAGAATAATGATAAACAATATGCAGATGTTAGGCTGGATATATGGAAAACTAGGTCTGAGCGACTTGTATGCAACTATGCAGTATAGATCTTTGCAAAAAGAGCTAGATCTTAACGATGGTGATCCAGTTCAATGGGCTATAAGGTGCTACAGATTAGCATCACTATTTTTAGCGGAGGGAAAATGGGCAAATGCTAGATATCATTTAGCTGCGGCTCAAGTAATTTTAGATCCTCTGGAGGCAGGTGTAACACCCAATCAATTAGTTTATAGAGCTCAAGCAGAATTGGCGAGAATTTGGGTAATGCAAATTTAATAATATAATTCGATTTTTTTATTTTGAGGGACATTTCTTACAAAAATATTTTTATTATTAATACATCTATTGAATTTGCATATGAAGAATATTTTCCATTATTCACCTCTCTAGTGACATTAAGTTATATTTGTGCCACCAAGCCTTTTATTGTATTTATTTTGTAATTTTGAACATATCTTGACATTTTATCCATAAACTTGTGCACCTCTACTTCGGAAATCTTGGGCATACTTGTCAGGTTTGAAAGTTCTGATATATTGTTTAAGGCTTTATTCGTTGAATCAGTGAAAACATAAACTGATGTATTAACTCTATATAAGTCTATCATCTGGGCTTTCTGGGCCCAGAAAATGATGACGATGAGGATTCCCGAGAACCTTTAACAAATGTTGAGGATGGAAGTGAGGAAAATGAAGGAGACAATCATGAACCAACATTTGTTGATGTACCATCAACGAGTGCTGATGAGCCTGGCCCTTCTGGAAAAGATGGCGCTGAAGCACCATTTATTCACGCAAAAGTCACAGATATTTGGATAGTATTCAAAAATTAAAGTATTAACATAAGAATTTGAGAAAATCATCAGATAATTCTGGTCACAGATTAGAGAGATAGGAAATTCCCACATTATGACCAACTTTGAGTAGCAGATTTAGTTATTGTTACACCACTGTAAGAACTATTTATAATGTAATAGGTGATGACGAATTTTTACGCATAAAATTGATGTATTATAAGTGCTCTAAAACACAAAATATATAATCACCTTTCACACAATAAAATAATTAAATTAAAATATAAAGCTAAACCGACGAATTTAATTTGGACACCAAATTGAAAACTACTCTAGCACAAAATTATTAAGGTAGTTTATGATTTTGTTTATTTGTAGATTATAAATTAAATATAAATTTTGTATTTATATTCCTTGATCGTAGGTGAATTATGGTTTATATTTATTCAGTATCAGTAGAAAATCAGCCCTTGATCATAAATGGGAAGACGAAAATGAAAACAAAACTGAAAATAAGATTGCTGAGAGACCTCCAGAAGATGTGTCTGATGTTTCAAATAACTTTAAATTTGATGGTTTGGAAGTAAATCTGCCGAACGTCCCTATTAGTGAAATTCATGGCCAAGAAGAAGCAAGATCACTATTTTTACATACTCATCGATGGCTTAAAAGAGCGCGTCTTTATTATACACTTAGAGACTATCCTATTCAATATGTAAATATAGTTTTAGAACTCAGCGAACTCTACAGGTTACTAGCATTCTATGAAACGGATATTGATTGTCAATATACTCTTCAAAAGAAGAGATATGAAACGCTGGAAACCCTCAGTGGAATATTAAAAGATGTAAGGCCTAATTGCTATGTATCTGTTAGTGTCGAATTAATAAGAGAAATTATTGAAGTACAAATTGAGTTAATGAATTTAAATTTAAAGAAATTATATAACCCTATTGAAGAAGTGAATATGAACGAAGATGAATTAAAACGTCGAATGGATGCAGTACTTAATATTAATTCAAAGATGGATACCCTTGACTGCGAAGATGTTCAACACTGCTCAGAAGTTGCAGATTTAGATACTATTAGACTTGATGACGTAGGTAAGAGTGACGCTGACAATAACAACCCTGAAAATGTGAAAGAAAATAAAGGTGAAGGTGAGGGACTGACTGAAGAAGCCTGTCTATAGTGCCATACTAATATACCTTGTCCCATTAATATATACCATATTGTTTATAATTGTGATATTTAAATAACGATTTTATAATATAAATGGCGGTGAAAATATGTATCATTATGTACATTAATATATATTATGTAGCAATTTTACAGTGCAATAATGTTTTAATTTACTACAAATTCGGCATGAAAAATAAATAAATATTTATTACAGAAATAAGGAGTTTATAATATTTATTCCCATTCTTCCTTCTATTTATATTTTGTATATGAGTATTATTTGTTGTGTTACCAATTTTTAAAAATATAATAAATGCTCGTCTTGATCGAGATTTAATTACTTGTATAATTATATCAAATAGTATAAATATCTATAAGGATAAGAGGAACTATTTAAAAAATTAAGAATTTAGTTATCAATGGATTTTTGTCTAGCTATACTACATCCCATTTCTAGGGATTCTTAATCCATTCCTAATATTTTTCACTACTTATTTATATTATAGATTAGCAGTAAGTTTATAGGGATTTTCTTAACAAGTTATAATTTAAATTTCATGAGTTTCCATTTGTCTTTATTTTTCTGCTTAATAAAGTAAATTAAAACATTCTATTAAATAAAATACATTTCAAAGGCATGTAAATATTTAACGAAAAATTATACGTATTGATTACGAGTGAAGTGGGATTAGAATAAAATTGTACTGGAAGACTAACGTGGGAGACTAAAATTTGGAAGGTGGTCCGAGATGCTGATATGCGATGAATATTTTCGTGCTTTCCATTATTGATTTCCGTTTGCACGTTTCAAATCTCTTATTCTTAGCGCATAGTATCTAAAGCTGTTTACTTTGCCGTATTGCAGTAACAATTATATATTTCCAAAATCATTACATTTAAAAAAATGTACTTCAAAGATGAAAAAGTGCAGGTAGTAAAGTGGTGCGGGTGTAATTCTGCACATAACTGCGAATTTTTTTTATGGTGGATTTCGAAGATCGGCACACACCTGCATTAATATAATTTATAAAATTATAAATTGTGTATCACTATATTTCGTTGTAGAATTATGTTTATTTTACTTGATTACGGCAAAAATCGGATCGGAAGAGAGGAGAAAGCGGATAGATGGAAGCAGTACTTAGGAAATTTATACGAGGATTAGGAATTAGGAGAGATATTAGAGGAAGAATCTAGCATCGATAGGGAAGATGTAGGAAAACCTATATTGAGAGAGGAATTTGAAATAGCACTAATGGGGCTAAAGAATAATAGAGCGCCGGGTGTAGATAAAATACAGGCGGAAATTTTGAAATGTGCGGGACAGAAAGTAATAAATAGGATGTTTGAACTGGTAAAATACATATATGAAACGGGCGAGATGCCGGAGGATTATAAGAGGAACATTATCGTTACTATACCGAAAAAGAGAGGAGCCGACAAATGCGAGAACTTTAGAACGATTAGCCTATCTTCCCACGCGTCAAAAATCTTAACTAAAATAGTGCAGAAGAGGATGGAAAATAGAGCGGAGGAAATACTAGGAGAAGACCAATTCGGCTTTAGGCGAAATAGGGGAACTCGCGAAGCTATTCTGGCGCTAAGAGTAATGTTAGAGAAAACAATAGGAAAAGGAAAGAACGCTTATATAGGATTTGTAGATTTAGAAAAAGCTTTTGATAACGTAAGATGGGAAAAAATGTTCGAGATACTAAAGAGCGCGGGAATGAAGTATAGAGATAGGAGAGTAGTACACAATCTATACAAAGAGCAAACTGCTGTTATAGAAGTAGAAGGGGAAAAAAGGGAAATAGGTATTAGGAAAGGAGTAAGACAAGGATGTACGCTATCACCACGAATTTTTAATCTGTACATCGAAGAGGCGATTAATGTGGTAAAAGATAGAGTGGATTTCGGGATTAAAGTACAGGGACAGAAACTAAAAATGCTGAGATTCGCGGATGATATAGCAGTATTAGCATCTAGTAAGGAGGAATTAGAATCAGCATTGAACGAAATGGAGGCAGTGTTGACAGAGGAATACGGAATGAGGGTGAATAAAAACAAAACTAAAGTGTTAGTGTGCAGAGGGCGCGAGAGCAGAGCAAAAACGAAAGTACAAATTAATAATAAAAGGTTGGAGGAAGTTAAAGACTTCACTTATTTAGGAAGTAAAATAAATTGGGATGGAAGAAGCGATAAAGACATAAAACAAAGAATAGCGCAAGGTCGAGTAGCTTTTAACGAAAAGAAAGCACTTTTATGCTCGGGGGTAATAAACTTAGAAACAAGGAAGAGATTTTTGAAAACATATGTATGGAGCACGGCACTATACGGCTGCGAAACCTGGACGGTAGGGGAAGCAAGTAGGAAGAAATTAGAAGCTTTTGAGATGTGGTGTTACCGAAGAATGATGAAAATACCATGGACTGATAGGGTTAGAAACGAAGAAGTATTGGAGAAAGTCGGCGAGAAAAGAAGTATGTGGAAAAACTTAAAGAAGAGAAGAGATAGAATGGTAGGCCACTTGCTGAGACATGGGGGAATAGTCCGCGATATTTTGGAGGCAGAAATAGGAGTGAAGAAAGGCAGAGGTAGGCCTAGATTAGACTACTGCTCGCAAATAGTAAGGGATGTAGGTTGTAGCACAATTAGCGAAATGCGTAGGTTAGCACAAGATAGGAGAAGCTGGAGGTTAGCGTCCAACCAGTCTTAGGACTGATGACCTAATGATGATGACGGCAAAATACACTACGCACATATCTTCTATGTTCAAAATACACCTGGAAGTTGTAATTATTTTATATTTAGTTCTAATTATTTTATTTCTAGTTATAATTATTTTATTTGAGTACGTAATTATTTTGATGAAAGTGAGCACGAATAAGCACAGCCCTGATAACGGTGTAAATATTACTGATCGAATGGGATGAGATAGAGGGCGAAACTATTAACTCAAATTTTCTTTAGTGGGGATGCAACATAGAAGAGTACATATGACACCAATATTGTGTAACTATATCACTATGTATAGGTATTAGCTTATTCTTTAAGAATCGTTATAATCGAATTTTTTTGAGGAATCTTAGAAAGTAATATGATTATTATATCGAAAAATTTATCAGAGGACAAATGGATTTGTTCTATGTACGAATAAAACCATTTATCCTGCCCATTCAATGGACAAAAGTTGTCACTATAGATTGTCACTATAGATTATCTAGGCTATTTTGTCTCAATTGAGATAATTCAGTGGCGGAAGAAATCAAAATTTACTGTCGAGTGCTATTATAGAAAGAAATTTATATCTATATTTGTTAATTTTGAGAATATCTGATTATGCGTATTAGAAAATCCGAAGGTACTATGTACTATTGGTTTTAAAGGTATTGGTGGCTCTATTTAAACACCTACGAGAAAAACTGACCGTTGGACTTCACGTCGAACTAACTATCTCTTGATGTATCTACTATTGGCATTGGTATAATGGCAGTTGCAAATTAATTTATCAGAAACTAATTAGTGATATGTTTTCAAAGTTTACTGAATTAGTTATAAAATGAACTTTTCTTTATATGAGTAACTTTTTTAAGCAGCACTTTTTGTAGTCTTTTAATTGTTAAAGAAAATATTGCAAAGTAATAATTATTTACTAATACTATTAATAATAAAATTCAACTATTTTCGCATAATACAAGACATGCATAACAAATAACCATACTGAGGACAAATCCAAAATTTTAATTAAAAATTAACGAAATATGTCCTAAGATACATTTATAAACAAGGACGGATATAGGTCATTTATGTGCGAGTCAACAACGTCAACGTCAAACTCGGAAAACGATGTTGTTAATGTTTCGAAAATAATTGGTGAATGAGGAATACTTCAATACATTTGTTTTCATATGTTTTTATAGTAGTCAGTAATTAGCAATTATGATTACTAACTGAGAATACAGGAGACCTTTATTACAAAATAGATAACTCAGATATAGAAATTTGTGTTGACAATTCTTCTACATTTATTACAATGATTATATATATATATATATATATCATAATAGAATATTACTTGTATGTAGATACTATTAAAATACATATATAACAATATAAGATTTAAAATATTTATAACATATGTATTCTCATTTCCATCTTTATACCCTTCTTCATCAGATAATGAAATATTTGAGTAGTCTCCATCTTGAGCAAGATAAATTATTAAGAGTTCTATAGTGACATTGACAAGATGATATTTGGATTTTTCTACAGCTTAGCTATTTTTTTTTGCATGTCTTACACAGTGTTTCCATATTGGTATGGTAATATTGAGCACAATCTCTTGGCATAGGCGTAGGAGATTAGTTATTTTAAATTTCACTTAACTACAAGACTTTTCACATATGCCCAAATAAGTACAATTGAAGTAAACTCGCAATGAGTCACAGGTAGCTATAAAAGTTGAAGCTTTCCAGAAAACCATTTATGTTTTTGAGATTCTCCCGTGTTGATCAAAATTGTCTCAAATTTGGGTTTGAGCACGTTTAACCAAATTACATATTAGAGTGATTGGCAATACACTATATTTTATCATTATAATAGATATTCCAGCCACTCTCCCTATATCTTTTGATGTCATAAAAATTCTGCTCTTTATGTCACCATAGAAAAAGCCTCCATTAGAACAAGTTTAACACGATTTTTTAATTGAAAAATATAGTTTGTGGAACTATTTACATAGAGTTTATATGTCATTTCTAAATTTGTGATACACATTTTATACTAACAAATTTTCTTTAAATAATAATTGAAAATAATTTTTCTTAAACCCCGTGTAGAAATTCATTGAATTCCATCATCTCTCGGCCACTTTTTGGTTTCGGTTCCGACACAGTAGCAGAATATATTTTTTATTCACTCATCACTGCAGGAAAATATATTGGAATTAGAAAAACAGGAATTGTATATTATATATAATACCTACTATACTTTGTGGATATTGAATCAGTTCATTTATTAAAAATACCCTATTACGATTGTTCTCTTTGGTTTATTACAAAAAAAAAAAAGAAGTCGCCTTTTTAAAAAATAGAGAAATCACGATAAGAAAAAAAAATTATATTTTCAAAATTAATATTTCCATTTGTTGTTCATTATTACCTAAATCTTTCATTTTTACATTTAAGTTAATTACAATATCAATTGAAAATTAATCATTTTCAAAAAGCCGTAATCTTATAAGATTAAAATGTATCAATCTACTTTCGATATATACAAATATATTATTTGTCCTTTATGATTTATCTAATATATACTGTAAATATAACAGAAGGTCATGTTCTGTCCTAAATATTACTTTTTATTTTTTTGTTAATACATTAAGAATATCGAAGGATTTTTATTGTTATTCAGATTTCGTACTAATTAAAAATATTTCAAAATCAATATATCCATGTTACAATTTCGTGTTTTACAATCGTTTCCTTATGAACATCGGACTATAATAGTACAACTAACTTCTCAGTGGTAGAGACCAGTATCGACAGTATTTTAGATAACATTCAAACAAAAGAACATTTAGGATAACAACGTTAATACGAAATTATTTATAATCGGCATTACAATATAAACACGTCCTTTATTTTGACCATAAGGAAAAAAATTCATAATTGTTCCTCAATATTAAAGAAATTTACATTAATGACTAATGAGACCTAATTCATATACTACTCATCAAGAATAGAAAAAAGTTTGAGATTTTCTAGGTATACGTAGGAGAAAGAGTGAAGCAGTATTCGGAGGGAAAATAATATTCATCGATATTCACGTTGCAAAGGTTTCAATAGAATTCAGTAAAGACCAGGTTATTTACTACGAACCTCGTGGGCGATTCGATATCGCAGTGTTGAGACTTGCTCTTATTCTTGACGAACTGTATTTAATGGCGTTATGCTATGTACGAGATATACTATGAAATAATAGTATAACTATAACGAATATAAGTTACAATGAACACAGTTGTAATGCATACAACTGTATTATGATGTGGGATTTGTAGCGTATAATGAGTACAGCAAGGTGATATGTAAGATCTTATTAAGTATATATGAAGAAATACTTCTGTTGGAAATACTCTATGTGTTAATTGTCGTAAGTTACATCCATTGTAATGTTCACTTGGCTAAATTGTTAACATAACCTAATGTTATCATTGTGAAAATTGTAAAATTTTCCCTCACCCATCCATCCCATCCCGTTGAAATTTTATTAGTATTTATGTTAATTGAAACCTAGTCGTCTTGTGTATACGTCTTAATCCTGCCTTGTGTTAGTTATCTTAATTTTTTATCAATTTCTGTAACATATATTTTTTTTTGTATGTGAAATATAGTAATGTATTTTGTATGTAATATCTGTAATGCACTTTGTGCAATATTAGTAACAGTATGAAATATAGGGTTGCCTCAGTTTGAACTATACAATTTGAATTGCGCGCCATCTGTGTTCTATCAAAAATAGGACGTCAATAGTTAACGACTATCATCTACAAACCATACGACGTCAACATACTGCGACTAACAGTTCAAAAACGAATAGTTTGTGTATAACTGTTTTATGGAAGTGAGCAATCATTTACAGTTATATTAAGAAAAATTCGCACAAAATTAGTACAACATTAAGTGCATACAGAATTAACAGTTCGTAACTTAATCAATGAATTTGAAGAAACGGGTTCTGTTATTGATAAAGCGACACCAATACGTCCTTGTCGTGGTCGGTGAAATGAAAACATGCAAGCATAACTCTTTTGTATACCAAATTTTCTAATCACTATCTCGCGGAATGCTGATATTAATTGGCATGCAAGATCATGTGATTTAACACCAGTGGTTTTTTCTTTAGGGTTATGTCAAGGGAAAAGTGTACGTCACCCAGCCAGCAACAATCAATGACCTCAAAGTAAATGCTATTCGGGAAATAGAACCTATTCCTTTTCATTTCTAGTCGTTTCGTCTCCATTTTATGTTGAAAAATAAAAAATCTAAATTTGTCAAATATTATTAGTTTCATTCATAAATCACATCATACAGTTCCAAATGTGATACCCAGGCATGTTGTAATTAAGAACTATTTGTTATTCTACTCTCGTCGGTTTTAATTATTTCATTATGGTACCAATCTACAGGCAGAAGGGCACCCGGAAGACGACGCATATCATGGCGCAAAAACTTAAGACAATGGACCGGCAAAACTTCAGCCGAATTATTCAGAGCGGCAGTTAATAAGGTCAGATGGGCCTTAGTGATAACCAATGTCCAATGAGGATAGGGTAGTACAAGACGAAGAACCAATCAATCATATAATGCTGAACGAGTTCATCCATAAAACCGCGTAATAATTCTATGCAAGTAAAATTAAAATCGATAATCATAAAATATAATATCTATAATCATAAAACACGTGCTAGAACGATTAATTTTATCTTAAAGTATTTCACAATTGCTTCTAAAAAAATCCGTAAACACTTACACCGGAGTGGCGCATGTAATATATCACTGTAATATAGTGAGCTATATGAGGTAGGGTGGGAACATAGGATCGTGGAACGGAGAAGAATAAAACAAAGCATTTTACTACGTTTAGAAAGAAGAAGTGATTGTAACTTTATAGACATGTAATGACCTTAATAATAAGAAACAGATAAATACGAAAGACTAGATAAAGAGAAATCTGGACAAACATATATTAGACAAATGCTATACAAAGTCTTAATCTATTGAATCATTACTTAGCTCAAAAATGAGATATATTTGAACATTTGTTATAATTGACTTGTTTTCAAATTCTATATTTGTTGTTTTTAAGAACATATTGTATGTTAAGATATATTTCTCCTAATAATACATATGGTCAATTAAGTTGGCCAGTATTAATTTTATATAAGTAACTAATTATTTAATATTGTCAGTTCTTTTAATTCGATAAATGCGGATAAATTGTAATTCCACGCAATATACTCTCAGAAGTTTCGATTTATTACTAAATGAAAACGATTGTCTTTATCCAGTCAAATAGCGGACGCTCCAGTTCTAAACTCGAATGAAAAATAAGTTCTCTTTTTAATATCATTGATTAAAAAAAATTTAATTTTGTAGCCACTTTATAGCTTGTACTATTAGTGCTACCTTTTGAGTCTTACACTTTTTTTAGACCCCGAAAACAGAAACAAGTCTAAAGGCGTAGTGTTCAGAAAAAAAATTAACTTGACAATACTGAGCAAAGTCTATTTCAAATCTCGAAGTGTGCAAATACTAACGTAAGAATATTTTCTCCATAAAAATACAGTATAAATACTCAAGGATTCGCCTATTAGCTTGCGTAGTCATTTGAATACGGAATATCGTATGCACAGGATAGCTACTAATACAAGAATTTTCCCAGACCTCGCGCTTTTCAGTGCAGTGTTTCCAGTGCTCACGAATGTCGGTGACAATAAGTGGAAACGATTATGCAACCAGCTAGATCAACGATGTTTGAGTGGTGTAATCGAGGGGTTACATCGCTGGGGAGGACGGAATGATATATCTGTCGAACGACAGAAGTCCTGTGAGTTTTCATTGCAGGGAATCTATCTCGATCCCCGAAACAAATAAGGAGACGAGGAGAGCGCTGCGATCCATATCTATAGGCTCGGACCGCAGCAGATTCCATTCCCCCATAAACGAGGGCACCGAAAAGATAATCCTCTGTGAGGAAAATAAAATCAGGCGTTGCGAGAAAGCCTAAGCTAGGTCATGGAGATTTACCGTGACCAAAAAGCAACTATCTCTAAGCTAGAGGTCAACCTAGACCACACACTGCGATCAAGTGCGTCAAATGTGATGGTTCACACCACTCGGGTAACTGAAAAGAGTCTGCAGACTCCCCAGCAAGTTGCTCCAATTGCACCGGACCACATCCAGCGAAGTACAGGGGTTGCCCGAACTACATGAAGAAAAAGACAGCATAGGCAACCACACGGGTAAAATACACAATGCGAGCTGCCCTTGCGTTACACACCCGACGTCGATTACCCCCCCCCCCCCCCCCCCCCCCCACGTTATATCCACTACACCAGCGAGAAGTCTCACGAAAGTAGCTGCAAGGTATACCGAATAGCACCCCGATCTAGGCGAGTCTTTTTCAAGTGCCAGCAAAATCGAGGATGTACTAGAAAGGCATGAAATCGGCGTGATTGCAATTCAGGAGACAAAACTTTATCCAGATGATCGGTTTAAAATCAAAGGATTCATGGCGCATGGGGAAGACTAAAATAGACAGAGCGAAGGAGTAGCGATGCTTGTGCAAACGGGAACCGAACACATCTCCACGACATTATTGGAGCTCCATGACCTGGAAGCCAACGCCGCAGTTATCGCAACCGCGGAGAAGAAGTGAAAATACTATTCTGCTACCAGAAATTAACCCTTCGCCTGACGAAATAAGACCTGGATGCCCTCTTTCCGACGAAACAGAGGATGATGATCATGAGGAATATCAACGCGAAAAGTCCCCAGTCGAGATGCAGGAGCACGAATATAAGAGGCAGAATACTCGTCAGCACCACCGACGATCGAGCCGAGATCATCGTATATGCCCCGAACGCGTCGACCTACTACATTGAAAGACCATGCCTCACGAACACCCTGAATATAGCGCTACTACAGAACGTAGTGGTTCAGGCAGTATACAACTACCTGAAAGATCAACCAATCAAGATCTTGTTTTGTTTCAGGTCGACGGAATAAAGCGAAACAAAGTCGGCAGGATCATCAAGAGGATACGAACTGGATGATCTTACGTAATGCGTTGAGAAGCAGAGGGAAATCGACGTCATTCTCTGGATCGAGACCACAGACAATCTCTTGAGGTTTCGTATAGATCAACCGGATTTCGTTAACAAATCAAACCGGCCACCGCCGACGAAATCTTTGAAATCTTGAAACACCTGAAATTTAGGAAATACAATAAAATTGAATGTACTCTGGGATACAATAAAATTGAAAACCAGGCATTATGTAAAATTCCGAAAAAAGGAACAGCGGCGTTGTTCAATATCATCAACGGGATCCTTAGCTTCCGATACATCTCCAAGAGGTTTAAAAAGGCGGAAATCGTTGTCTTTCCGAAAATAGGAAGGAACGTCACGTACGCTGTAAGTTACAGGGCCATCATTAGGGCCATCATCAGGGTCATCAGCTTGCTCCCGGCGATGAATTAGTTCGCCGAGAGAGTCTTCCTGAATTGAATACGAGACAAGATGGAGTCCCTGAATGTCATCCTAGACGAACAGTTCGAGTACCACCAAGACATTCGACGGAGCTGCGGATTCTGCGACTTTTCGAACACGCGACGGAAAACTTTAATAGGAAGAACGTCTTGGGAGACGTCTTGGGAGCAGTGGTCGTAGACATCCTAGAGCATTCTATAGGGTGTGGCGAGACAGCCTAAGACAGCCTACTGATACAGATTCTCGACATGGGAAAAATACATGTAATGCGAAGTAGATTATTGTAGTATATTAGTGTAGTATAATAGACTATTGTAGTACACGAGAGTGTACTATAGTAGAGTGTTTACTATTTTTAAATAAAGATCAGTTCACGTTCAGATAATACAAATCAAACTCCATATAAAAATAAAGGTTATTACTTGGGTTGTTCTATTTTTGTTGGTTTTAATTATCATGGTGATACCAATCTATAAAGTACTAATATAATACTGAACCATTTCGTCCAAAGAACCGCGTAAAAATTCTTTGTAAGTAAAATTAAAATCGATTATCACAAAATATGTATTTTTTCATCATTTAGCAATAATTGCACCTGTATTCAATTAAACACATGCTTGAACAATTGATTTTATCTTAAAGTATTTGACAATTGCTTGGAATTGAAAATAAACAAAAATTGTAAGCACTTACACTGTCTGATTTATTTACGAAAACAATAAATAAGCAAGACGTAATATTTAGTAGTATTTAGTATTTGCCGTCTTATTAAGAGTACCTATGTTACACATGAAAAAGTAAAACCGTAGTTCTTGTATTTGACGATATAATTTACAGTAATAAATAAATAATAAGTAATTAATCGTCGCTTTATTAAAATATTTACGCAAAGAAAGAGCAAGCATAAAAATATTGTTATTGTTTTCTAATCGAAAAATAATTTTTAAATATCAACGTCTCCACCTTATATTTTATAATATTATTTAAAACAATAAAATATAATTTATTTGATGGTATTAGTTTCTTCTGAATGTAAATATTGTCTTCTAGGATATATCTTTTTGTAAGTGAAGGACATAATTCCAAATTAAATTAAACTAGTTTGTTTGAACGTTTGGTCTCAACAATATGAGACCAAAGAGTCGGTTGAAGGAAATGTTAATATGCAAATAATTTTCACACGAAGGAAAAGGGAAAATATTACTATATTTTCTTTACTAAATATGGTACAATATTGTAACTATATGTTTGGCATATATAAGTATTTCGCGTACATAAGTATTTTCCTTCAAAATGATAGTAAATTAAAATGATTTTGTGCGCAAAATATAAGATTTCTAAATTATTAGGTCTATGATATTACTATTTTTCTTGTTAAGTGGTTTGTAAATATAAGCTATTTTATTTATAACCTATATATATATATATATATATATATATATATATATATATATATATATATATATATATATATATGTTATATGCTAAAATATAATACAGGTTTAAGCCAACTAGACCTATTAATGTCAAATATTGCGTAATATGAAACCTATTATCAAGCGATAACAGCTCCCTCAGTAACAAAAGCATTTCCCATGCGAAATGCAAACATAACACATTTTCCAATAAAGGTCCTTGAGCGACAAAAAGCGTCCTCATGTAAAACGCAAGCACAGCATATAACTTCCAGAATGCTTATGCTTGCGTTAACAAAGAAATGTTATAAATATAAGTTACACCAAAAAATCACACACTTGTTACATGTCATTTCGTTCTTAAACTTTAACTTATCATTTTCAATTATAAATCCAAATCGTATCTACAATTGTTTAAATAATAAAATAAAATATTTTTTAAAAAGTGAAATTTAATTTAAGTGATATAAAATTGGCGCAGTCAGTAGGATATGAAGAACACCCTGTATAGGAGCCTAACTGTCGAAAACCACCTGAAGAACAAGGACAACACTCCAGAAGTGCCTAACTCCAGGAAAAGGATCGCCAGAATAAGGAGAACTTCAGTACGGGTGGCGGATTCAATCCCTTACTCAAAGAAAGAACCAACTTCCACACAGAACCAACAGATGAATAGCTTCGTGTAAGTACTTATTGAATCATCTCGTTTAAGTGTAGAAATATATATTTAATAATTGTGTCTATTAATTGTTCGCGAAAGGTACAATTCTGTTGTCTTTCCCTATTGAAATCTAAAATAAATGAATAAATAAACTTAAACTTTTAAATTAGTTTATGCCAGTAATTACTAGAAATATGGCTCTACAACAGCAACAAAACCAGCCTCAGCAAGAAGTTGTTGAACCCTATAAATTAAATGAAATTTTCTCTATCGTCCCTGAATACGACGGTAATCAAATTAATTTAAATACATTTATAAATTCTTGTAAAACCGCGTATGACATGTCAGTTGGTAACCAGAAGGTACTATTAACTGTTCACATAAAAAATAAATTGAAAGGTCGCGCATCTGAACTAGTCAACTCTAGAAACCCAGTGACATGGGATGAAATAAAAACTTTGTTAGAAAATCATTTCGGTGACAGCCGAGATTTAACGTCTTTAATACAAGATTTGCAAAGGATGCGACAGCTTCCCGGCGAATCTCCGCTTACATTTATCGCACGTCTACAGACACATGAAGCAAAAATGCACGCTTCTGTGCATAAACAACGGTTAACACCAGCTCAAAAACAAGCCCAAATTCAGTTAACCGAAGGTATGGTTTTAAATACCCTACTCACAGGGTTAGAACCTAAAATTGCGCATGTTGTTAGGGTAAGCGATCCAGCGGATATGTTAATGGCAATTACGAGAGTTCGTAGAGAGCTCCAACTAAATTATTTTGAAAATCAGAAATTAAATCGTAATAATAATATACGCAATACAAATTCGTCTTTGCCTCCAAAGCAATGTTCATTCTGTAAGCGCACTGGACACATCGCCAGTGAGTTCTCGACCCCCTAATTTCGGCATCCCTCAAAATTTTTCTAGACCTAATTATTACCCTCAAAACCCCGGAACTTCACAACATTTTCAACAAAGACCCAACTATTATAATCAAAATTCTGGAAATTCACAAAATTTCCAACAAAGACCACCTGTCATCACACCAAACCCGAACTTTAACAGTTCAAGACCCCCTGCGATTCAACCGAATCCTAATTATTATAAGCCAAATTCCACCAGAAAGACGCTACATATTAACCAAAATAATGAAATAGGAAATACACAACTAAATCAAACTTTTTATGAAAATAATAACTCTGATTATTATACAGATAATAATCATTCCACAGATCCGAACTATTATACTGGTAATACTTCGGAACACGATGATACCTATATAAACTATTATACTGGTAATAGTTCTTCCGAAAATTATTTCAATGAACCCTCTTTTGATACGACGCCTACAAACAATCAGGATTTTCGAACAGGCCCACCTTCCCAGTCGGACCCACCTTATCAAAAATCGATAGATTCCAACATGACGGTATTACAAACCCAATTGGGTTTGTAATACAACATGAACTTAGACAGTTTCAACCCGAATCTGAATTTCCCGGAACAACAGTTTCTATATGTCCTTTATTATCTGTTAAATCCAAAAATTTGTATTACATCTAGGACGCTACCAATACACATAGACTACTGATCGACACAGGCGCAGGTCTATCTATATTTAAACCTAAAATTTGTCAAAATTATAGTATGAGATGTCCAGAAAATGTAACGATCCAAGGTATAACCGATCAAAAAATAATTATTAATGAATCTGTTTATATTCCGTTTGATCTCAATAACCCATTTAAAATATATATTTGCAATCTTGACATAGAATTCGATGGTCTTCTTGGTTCTGACTTTTTGGAACATTATAAGTGTATACCGATCCGATAGGACTTGCACCTTGACGAAGTTCTAGTGCAAACTGGAACGGGTGGGTCGGCTTGCGCGTTTTAATGATTTAAGGAGCCGTACCATAGGTTTAACCATAGTGGGGGGGTCCTTATTGAAAAACCAGACTAAGACAAGTCCCTGAAGGAGGGCAGCAGCTCTTTCAGTAGTCATGGTGGCAGAAACCGTGGGGGTTGGTATGGTGCTATGACACACACGACTGCGATGTGGAAGGCAAGAGGAAACCACCACATTATAATCCTCAGAACAGCTAGCAGAAAGCTTATCCTAAATTAATGATGGCGTCTCCTGGGACAAAAAACTCCGGAGGTAAAATAGTCCTCCGTTCGGATCTCCGGGTGAGGACTGTTCCGGGAGACGTGATCGAGTGCAATCATAATAAGAAGTGTAGCATTTCACGAGTCGGAGCGTGGAATGTCAGAAGCATGAGACAGGCAGGGAAGCTAGAAAATCTGAAGATAGAAATGGATAGGTTAGGATTAGATATAGTAGGTATAAGTGAGATGCGCTGGCCGGAAGTAGGAGATTTTTGGAGCGGTGACTATAGGGTAATACACACAGGATCGGTAAATGGAAACGCGGGAGTAGGGATCGTTATGCGGAAGAACGCAGGACAGTGTGTAGATAGCTACCTACAATACAGCGAGAGAGTAATGATGGTTAGGTTAGATTCGAAGCCAGTGGAAACAGTAATAGTGCAAGTATACATGCCTACTTCTAACCACAGCGAGGAAGAGTTAGAAGCCGTTTATTCGGACATAGAGCAGGTAATAGGATTTGTGAAGGGTCATGAAAATTTAATAATAGTAGGAGATTTTAACGCAGTCGTAGGTGAGGGGAAAGAAGGAGAATTTGCGAACACATTGTTCAAGAATCACGTTAGGAGGCGGTACACATGGAAAATGCCAGGAGGGATAGACAGGTATCAGATAGACTACATTCTGGTTAGGAAGAGATTTAGAAATCAAGTAAAAGACTGTAAGAGTTATCCAGGAGCAGATGTAGACAGCGATCACAACTTGGTAATCATGAAAGCTAGATTAAAGTTCAAAAATCTGAAAACCCGGAAGGATAAGGAACGTATAAATGTAGACATATTGAGGGATCAGAATATGAAAGATAAGTTCCAGGAGAAAACAGATCAATTAATAAATAAAACGAGTAAGGACGAAATCAAGAACGCAGAAACTGAGTGGGAGGGTATCAAGAATAGTCTAGCTTCCGCGGCTACGGACGTTTTAGGACACGATAAAAGGGAAGCTAGGAAGCCCTGGATAACGGATGAAATCTTAAACTTAATGCAAAAGAGACGAGGCTACAAAAACAGACGAGACGAAGAAGGACTGAAAACGTATAAGGCAATAAAGTGGGAAATCATTAGAAAATGTAGAAAAGCGAAAGAACAATGGATAGAGGAGAAATGCAAAGAAGTAGAAGATAAGTTGCAAGTAGGTAAGACCGATGAGGCTTACAAAATAATTAAGAGGAACTTCAGGGATGTAGGAACAATAAGTAGAAATGTTAGGAGTCAATCGGGGGACATACTGATAGGAAGAGAGGAGAAAGCGGATAGATGGAAGCAGTACTTAGGAAATTTATACGAGGGTCAGGAATTAGGAGAGATATTAGAGGAAGAATCTAGCATCGATAGGGAAGATGTAGGAAAACCTATATTGAGAGAGGAATTTGAAATAGCACTAAGGGGGCTAAAGAATAATAGAGCGCCGGGTGTAGATAAAATACAGGCGGAAATTTTGAAATATGCGGGACAGAAAGTAGTAAATAGGATGTTTGAACTGGTAAAATACATATACGAAACGGGCGAGATGCCGGAGGATTATAAGAGGAACATTATCGTTACTATACCGAAAAAGAGAGGAGCCGACAAATGCGAGAACTTTAGAACGATTAGCCTAACTTCCCATGCGTCAAAAATCTTAACTAGAATAGTGCAGAAGAGGATGGAAAATAGAGCGGAGGAAATACTAGGAGAAGACCAATTCGGGTTTAGGCGAAATAGGGGAACTCGCGAAGCTATTCTGGCGCTAAGAGTAATGTTAGAGAAAACAATAGAAAAAGGAAAGAACGCTTATATAGGATTTGTAGATTTAGAAAAAGCTTTTGATAACGTAAGATGGGAAAAAATGTTCGAGATACTAAAGAGCGCGGGAATGAAGTATAGAGATAGGAGAGTAGTACACAATCTATACATAGAGCAAACTGCTGTTATAGAAGTAGAAGGGGAAGAAAGGGAAGTAGGTATTAGGAAAGGAGTAAGACAAGGATGTACGCTATCACCACTAATTTTTAATCTGTACATCGAAGAGGCGATTAATGTGGTAAAAGATAGAGTGGATTTCGGGATTAAAGTACAGGGACAGAAACTAAAAATGCTGAGATTCGCGGATGATATAGCAGTATTAGCATCTAGTAAGGAGGAACTAGAATCAGCATTGAACGAAATGGAGGCAGTGTTGACAGAGGAATACGGAATGAGGGTGAATAAAAACAAAACTAAAGTGTTAGTGTGCAGAGGGCGCGAGAGCAGAGCAAAAACGAAAGTACAAATTAATAATGAAAGATTGGAGGAAGTTAAAGACTTCACTTATTTAGGAAGTAAAATAAATTGGGATGGAAGAAGCGATAAAGATATAAAACAAAGAATAGCACAGGGTGGAGTAGCTTTTAACAAAAAGAAAGCACTTTTATGCTCGGGGGTAATAAACTTAGAAACAAGGAAGAGATTTTTGAAAACATATGTATGGAGCACGGCACTTTACGGCTGCGAAACCTGGACGGTAGGGGAAGCAAGTAGGAAGAAATTAGAAGCTTTTGAGATGTGGTGTTACCGAAGAATGATGAAAATACCATGGACTGATAGGGTTAGAAACGAAGAAGTATTGGAGAAAGTCGGCGAGAAAAGGAGTATGTGGAAAAACTTAAAGAAGAGAAGAGATAGAATGGTAGGCCACTTGCTGAGACATGGGGGAATAGTCCGCGATATTTTGGAGGCAGAAATAGGAGTGAAGAAAGGCCGAGGTAGGCCTAGATTAGACTACTGCTCGCAAATAGTAAGGGATGTAGGCTGTAGCACAATTAGCGAAATGCGTAGGTTAGCACAAGATAGGAGAAGCTGGAGGTTAGCGTCCAACCAGTCTTAGGACTGATGACCTAATGATGATGATAAGTGTATAGTTGACATAAAAAATAAAAAACTTATAACTAATTTTAAAACGATTTCGATGCATAAAGTCACAGATGCATAAAGTCTCTCTCTACAGACATACAAAATTCTACAAACCCAAACGTTCTTAATAATACTCATAGCATTTCAAATATAATTTCAATAGAACCGCGTACGGAACAAATTTTCAAACTTAAATGCCATTTGACTAATACTGAAGCTATACTGCTAGCTACAGAAATAGACAAAGTAAGACTCCCCAATGCTATAGTTCAAGTAAATGATGAAGGTGAATTTATTACATCTATAGTAAATTCAAATGCAATATCCAAAACCATCAACTTTTCGGACATAAAATTAGAACCTTTACAAAGTTTCTCACTAAACAATATCAACGAAGGAAATTCTCAAACTTATATAGACAGACATCACGAAATAAAATCCCAACTCCGTCTAAATCATTTAAATGAAGAAGAAAGTGAACTAATCACTCAACTTTGTTTAGATTTTTCGGACATATTCTATCTTGAAGGTGACCAACTAACGTTTACCAATGAAATTAAGCATGCAATAGATACCAACGACGCGAAACCGATATTTACAAAATCGTATCGGTATCCCCAAATACACAAGGAGGAAGTTAAAACACAGGTGTCCAAAATGTTAGATCAAAATGTTATTCGTCATTCGAATTCCCCTTGGTCCTCCCCAGTATGGGTTGTCCCCAAAAAGCTGGATGCTTCCGGTAAGCAGAAATGGCGTGTGGATGTAGACTACAGAAAACTTAATGAGTTAACTGTAGGAGACAAGTACCCCTTACCGAATATTTCAGATCTCCTAGATCAGCTAGGCAAGTGTCAATATCTTACGACATTGGACTTGGCATCTGGGTTTCATCAGATCTAAATAGAGCCCAAAGATATCTCGAAAACCGCTTTCAGTGTGGACAATGGACATTATGAATTCGTTCGTATGCCCTTTGGACTCAAGAATGCTCCTTCCACCTTTCAAAGGGTGATGGACAATATCCTTTTAGGTATCCAGAATGAAAGATGTCTCGTATATATGGATGACATCATCATATACTCCCCAACCGTACACGAACACCTCTCTCGTCTAACAGAAGTATTCAAACGTCTTCGCGATGCAAATTTAAAGATCCAGCCAGATAAGTGCGAGTTCCTCCGTAAAGAAGTCGCGTATCTGGGTCACCTCATAACTAAAGAAGGAGTTAAACCGAACCCCGATAAAATATCATGCATTCAAAATTTTCCCCAGCCTACTAACCAAAGAGAGATCAAATCCTTTCTCGGTCTGGCAGGCTACTATCGAAGATTTATCAACAATTTCGCTAAGCTATCTAAACCCCTCACCAAATTGTTACAAAAAGATGTCCCCTTTGTTTTTGATTCCGAATGTAAGAAATCCTTTGATGAATTGAAACAATCTCTCATCTCTACCCCAGTTCTCATCTATCCGAATTTCGACGAAACCTTTCTACTCACCACTGATGCAAGTGCCTTTGCCATCGGAGCTGTGCTCTCACAAGTTCCCATTGGTAAATATTTACCAATTACTTTCGCTTCAAGGACACTCTGTAAAGCCGAAACCAAATACTCGACCATAGAGCGTGAACTTCTCGCCATTGTTTGGGCCGTGAAACATTTCCGTCCTTACATATTTGGTCGAAAATTCAAACTAATAACCGACCATAGACCCTTAACATGGCTCTTCTCCATAAAAGATCCCGGTAGCCGCCTAGCACGCTGGCGACTAAAACTCGAAGAGTACGAGTACGAAATCGAGTATAAACCCGGTCGCATTAACAAAAATGCGGACGCTCTTTCGCGTATAAAAATACATCACCTTCAAGATTACTCTAACTTTCAAGCTAAATTTAAACTATCAGCGTACCCTATTCAAAGACCCTCGACTTCAAAAGAACCCGATTCTGATACCCATAGTGACATGACAGAAACAACCGAAAATGACGCCGTAAAAGAATTTGAAACCTTTATAAATTTGTACAAAACAAAATCACTCATCGACTATTCCAAAATCGAATTTTCAAACGGACAACTCCTAGACAAAAGCAACAAAAATATAGTTACGTTTTTCCAACAAAACAATCTCAAAGATTTTCATTATAAAATCCTTGAAGACTTGTTCGAAGAAAACGCAGACTTTCGGAGTTTAGAATTAAATAAATTATCCAGTAAGTCAGTGCGACATAGAAACTATTTTATCGTAGCTCTACCATATAATCCTGATACCGTTATTCAACACCTGTTTGGCACATTATACAATGGTCGTGAAACATTTAAGGACTCTGAAACGTACTATATTGAAAATAACATTGACCTACCTATTCTAGAAATTTTGTCATTTTTATTATCCGAAAAAGACGGAAAACTCAAAATTTGCCAAGATGTTACTAGGACGCCTAGTGACGATCAAATTCCAATAATTATCGACCAGTATCACACTGGTAAAGCTCATCTCCATCGAGGAATAAATGAGACTATCCGACGCATTAGAGAAAGATATAATTGGAAAGGGTGGACAAAAGACGTAGTTGAGGAAGGGTTGACAAAAATTACATAAAAAGTTGTGAAACCTGCCAAAAAACAAAAGCCTGTCGCAAAAATTTAGATACACCTTTAGTTATCACAGAAACCCCAAAGGTCCCTTTTGAACGTATAAATATTGACATTCTCGAAATCCCCACCAAAAATTATGCACTTACAATACGTGACGAACTGACAAAATTTAGTCAAGCATATCCTATTAGAGATAAATCGGCAAAATCAGTCGCAAACACCCTCCTAGTCTATTTCCAACATTTCGGAACACCCCTTCGAATCCATTGCGACTATGGCCGAGAGTTCGACAATGCCATCCTAAAAGATTTGTGCTTTCTCTATGATATCAAATTAACATACTCTAGTGTAGGACATCCCCAATCTAACGGTTCCCTAGAGAGGTTTCACTCCACTCTATTAGAAATGATCAGAATACATATGACAGAACATCCCGACGAACACCCCTTCAACATATTACCTTATGCTGTAATATGTTATAACAATTCCGCTAACAAAACTCATGGGTTTACACCCTACGAGTTGGTTTTCGGACATACGTCCAGCAGACCACCCGAGACATTATATAATCAAAAAGAACTAGTCACTAAATACGTTAGAGATCTGAATAATCGTCTCTCCTACTATTATAAAGTCGCGCGTGCAAGAACGGATGCACAGAAACAAAAATCAAAAGTTCGATTTGACGCTCACGTCTCAAGAGAACCTCCGGAATACAAAATTGGTCAAAAAATTTACCTAAAGGAATCGCAAATCACCGATAAATTACGAAACAAATTTAACGGCCCATTTGAAATTTTGGAACTCCATAAAAATTCAGCTACTCTAATTAACCCAAAAACTAACCAAAAAACCAAAGTCAATTTTGATAGGTTAAAACCATATTTTGAAACGTAATTACCTTGCAGGTTCACCTTGCTGATCGGAACAGCAATATGCCAGTATCAGATAACACCTATCAATAACACCGTCGGAGTCTATTACCATGACGAGACGAGGATAGTAATTTCCAACGACAGATGGACTCTTCTAGTTCATAAAAACTTATCGAGCCTCGAAGAAGCTTTCATCAACAACAACAAAATTTTAGAATCCATTGTTAGTATATTTGCAGTCGGCACACGTGAAACAAAAGAATTCCTGGTGAAAGTCAAAACGCACATAACACTTTTAAATCAAATATCAACTTCCCTTAAGGTAAAATTTGAAGAAATCCTTGTTAATACTAAACGCTTCAAACGTGGTATATTAAATGGTGCAGGTAGTATATTCAAAGCAATCACCGGCAATCTAGATGCCGAAGACGGTCAATTCTTTACAGATAGTATTAATAAATTAAATATTTATAAATTAAATAGTTATAAAAACCTTTAACCAAACGGTTCAAAATTTACAAATTAACTTTGAAACCTTTAATGAAGACATGAAAAAGATTCAAGTAGCATTCCACAAAGTAAATGATAAAGTTACATTAGTTCAGGCTGAATTAAGATTTGTTGAAACATGCGAAAAATTAAGCGAAAGTTACTTGTACCTTCAGAGCAACCTCGATGACATTCTAAACTCAATCACTTTTGCCCGCTTAAAAATAATACATTCTTCGATCATTACACCTGAAAATTTGATTACTGCACTTCAGAAAATCTCTCAGAATTTAGTCAAAAATAATCTACCCCTTCCAGTAAAATATTCAAAAATCCCTCAATACCTGGAAATAATTGAATTAGAGGCGTTTCAGTCAAAATCTGATCTTACATTTGTTCTAAGAATACCATTAGTGGAACAACAACTTTATACTCTGTATCATCTATATCCTATCCCAATTCTAGACAATAGAACTGGCCTACATCACGTTTTGTCATTTTCTCAAAAATTTATAGCCCGTAATGATGATTCATTAATGTACATCCCTGTCAAAGATTTGAGTACATGTAAACAATTAGCTGCTCGCAGAAAATTATGTTCTGACCTTTACGCCTACCCGATCGACGGCAGTGCAGCATGCGAAGCTCAACTACTGAAAAACTTCAGAAATATCCCGGAAAACTGTGAAAGTTCGCTAATTTATGGACAAGGCTACAACGTGCAGAAACTACAGGACAATGTGTGGTTAATAATTGTTTCTGAACCTATTCATATTACTGTAAATTGTGATTCAATGGACACTAAAATTACCAGTGTAAATAAAAACTCTATATTAAAACTACCACCGGACTGTTACGCATTTGTCGGCATAAATCCCGACACCCTTAATATTACAGACAATTCACACCCCGTGGTTATACCTTATGACTGTTGTAAGGATATCCCAGAAAAACTTCAATTGCCCAAATTGGAACCTCTCCAGTTCGACCACCTAAACGTAGAAAATCTAGATGTAGCTAATCATAAATTAGAACAATATTCCCGCGACCTGGATAAGTTAATAAATGAACCATTTTTAACAAAACATATTGCCTTAACCACATATATAACTATTGGTGCCGTAGTTTGTCTCCTCATCATCTACGTCGTCTGGAAATGCAAGAAGCAGTGCTGTTGCTCTAGAAAGTCTAAGGAAGCAACCTCCAACCAGATGTTAAAAAGAATTAATACCCTCCTGCGTAGAAGACCCCATCTACACACCGAAGAAGAAATGCAAGATCTTCCCTAAAAGTCGGCTAATAACACCGACTTTTCAAAAGAAAGGGGAGTTGTTATATGCTAAAATATAATACAGGTTTAAGCCATCTAGACATATTAATGTCAAATATTGCGTAATATGAAACCTATTATCAAGCGATAACAGCTCCCTCAGTAACAAAAGCATTTCCCATGCGAAATGCAAACATAACACATTTTCCAATAAAGGTCCTTGAGCGACAAAAAGCGTTCTCATGTAAAACGCAAGCACAGCATATAACTCCCAGAATGCTTATGCTTGCGTTAACAAAGAAATGTTATAAATATAAGTTACACCAAAAAATCACACACTTGTTACATGTCATTTCGTTCTTAAACTTTAACTTATCATTTTCAATTATAAATCCAAGTCGTATCTACAATTGTGTAAATAATAAAATAAAATATTTTTTAAAAAGTGAAATTTAATTTAAGTGATATAAAATTGGCGCAGTCAGTAGGATATGAAGAACACCCTGTATAGGAGCCTAACTGTCGAAAACCACCTGAAGAACAAGGACAACACTCCAGAAGTGCCTAACTCCAGGAAAAGGATCGCCAGAATAAGGAGAACTTCAGTACAATATATATATATATATATATATATATATATATATATATATATATATATATATATATATATATATATATATATATATATATATATATATATATATATATATATATAAAGAATCTATGTTCATTTTAAGCAACTAATTTTAAAATTACAACTGCTGTATCCGATATGCATATATACAGACTTGGCAACTATAAATCTTGAAGGGACTATTTATACGTAAAAAAAAATTACTTGTATTAAACTTAGAAATAACTCATATTTCAAAAATATAATATACCATTAGAGAGACTTTCAAACATTTCATGGGAAAACATTTTAAAGAGAATTTTTAAATAGTAGTAGCATATCAAACACAGCTAGCGAACTGCTGAAAATGATAATGTCTGCACAATAAATTATAACATAAAAATAAATCACAACTGCGAATTAAGTCTAATAACGATAATAATATCCATAGTAACACACCTGACAGGTGCGTTTAAAAAGTTTTAAGCCCACCTAACTACATTATCGATTATTATCAGTAATGGTAAATTTAGTATCAAAAGTTGTACCTAGTTCATGTATAGTGCGATATGATTAATATCATAATCCTATATGCACTTTAGTTTTTAGTAGTTTAAAGTAGTCCAGATGAAAATGTAGAAAATGAATTTTTATTCTCATATTACTTCCATGTCGCTTAAACATACCCAGCATTTTATTGAAAATTTCCTCATACTGCGGATGTTTCGCAGTATGAGGAAAAAATTTACGTTTTCAATTCTTCTAAATTTTTTTTCAATTTCCGTCATTGTTTTTTGAAACTGTTGTCCCTGCATTAATTTTCTTATTTGTGGTGCTACGAAAATGCCTTCCTTTAATTTTGCTTCAGAAAGAGCTGGGAATTGGTCACATAAGTACTTAAAATGATTCCCATTTTTATCTATAGCTTTTACATATTGCTTCATTAATCTTAATTTAATATGAAGTGGCGCCAAAAGAATTTTTTGCGGATCAACCATATTTTAATAAATAATGTTTTTTGAACTAGGTGTTAAGTTTATAAATATATTTGGTATATTTATACAACTTCTAGGCATTCTTAAAACAAAATAAAAACACACGACGCGATGTCACGAGTAAACGCACACACATTAACATTCTACGGCGACTATGTAAATATCCGAATAGTATAAAACCGGAATATCCCCATCGGCCAACTCTGTTTCGGTAAATCCCCTCGTGTGTACGTTTTATACCGATTAAACACAGGGGCGCCCCAGAGATTGAGGCAAAATTTAATTTTATAGAATCTCGGTTTTAAATGCTACAAATTATTGTACACTGTCCTTTTACAAATATTGGTGCATGATGGAAACAAAAAAAGTGTTTCTGAAGTTCATGGTATGTAACTAAACCAAAAAGTCAAAAAAAGTCCGATCGCAAAATCTCTGTTGGCCTGTTTTATTATACTTCTGAGTTCGTTTCATACTTTGACTAGTGCAAAATATTTCTAGATAATGATCTATATTGTAATAAGCAACATATTACTATCTAGAATGTTAGCATTCTTGTACACTAAACACTGCTCAGTCAGCGAAAAGGACAAATTATTGCTTGCCCGTTGACCCAAAACATCAGGAAGCGAAAGCCGAGAATATGAGAAAATACGAAAACTTTGTCATTCGAATTAAGAACCTATGGGGTCTGGACAAAGTAGACATTATTGCAATAATCGTCTCAGCAACAACTATAGCAACCAAGAGTACAACAACAATTATTTTCATCAACATAATAACAATAATAATATATATTCTTTACTTTAAACGTTAAGGGCATACATGTATTTCATATTTACAAATTGAAAATATGATTTCGTAGATTGAATAAACGACATTAACAATATGAAAGTAATATAGTGTTTGTTCTAAAATCGTAAGTTCTTAATAGGTAAGCCCTTGTATTATTTTACGCAGTTTACTGTAATTTTTTATTAATTATGTAAATCAAAAGGTTTACAAAGTTAACACTGCAGTATTAGTTTAAAAGTCAGAAAGCATGAAAGAAACCTTGAATAACAGAAGTTATACCAGAAGTTATGTATGTGTGATTATAGTAACCTTGGTATTGATATTGACATTGAAATATAAATATGTCAAATTGAATCTTGACGGTTTGTATATAACAAAATTAATTCAAACACCAATGCTTGAAAAAATAGTTGCAACCCCAGTAAAAGAGGAAATACGAGTATATCCGAGCCGTTCACGTAGTCAAAAATTTGAATGCCCGCCAGATTATTCCACTCAAGAAACATTTATTGATAGATTGGACCCAAGTGGTACTTTTTGCTTCTGGCTCATGGTTATGGTGATCATGGTGATATTAAGTATGACTATTGCTGTTATAGATTTCACTATGACTATAAAAAAACGTATTTAAGATTATGTTTAATTAATTAAAATAAAAATCAATTTTGGTTTAATGAAAATGTAAAAAAATTAAAATAAATTTTGTTTAACCATAAATATTGATTTTTTATTGAATGTCACAACCAATTATTTTTAAATGGCAACATCGCATCAAATATATATTCGAACGTTAACCCTTATAGATCATAAATGGTTCACCAGCTTATAGAAGATTATCCCGATCGCAGGGTTCATTGTTATGCAATCATATAATTAAAATGGTAAAATAAAAAAATATGAAAATGAGCTGTGCTAAAGAGTCTCGCTGTGTAAGATGCACGAGGAAACAATGGAGTATGAACAGCCAAAAACGTCTAACCTAAATATGTCCACTACGGCAAGGCCATCCTACCAGCTGCAAAGGATGTGAAGTAGCCAATGAGATTATAGAAAAATTAGAAATAATAACAGAATGAAAAAACAAAGTCTGCCTAAACAGCATGAGCAACTCAACATAAGAAATAAAAAAAATACAATCGACAAATCTATATATTTTAGCCAAATGGAATCTGGCAAAAAGGAAGATAAAACAAATAACAATCAAGATTCGTCGATTAATAATACTTTCCATCAAATACTGGAAAAATTGAACAAAATAGATGAACGTATCACCAGGTTGGAATATAGCGCCAAACGAGCTATATCTAAAAGAAAAGTTAATATGTAACAGCCTAAAAATAATGGAGTAGAATACTAATGGACTGCTACAGCTACAACAAGAATTGAAATCAGTCCTAGGCATAGAAAACAGATATATGTCTTATTTCAGAGACTTACTCCACCAATGAGTCGTTTGTTAGATTTAAGGGATACAATGTTTACCATACCATTCATCCCCAAAGTGTAGCCAGAGGAGGCAATGCAGTGATAGAAAAGCTGTTATACGTCATCAAGAGGCAGGATACCAGATCGAGGATTTGCAGGCTACTTCGGTAAGCGTCAAAACTAAAACATGTAATGTTATGATCACTTATGTACTGTCCTTCAAGACATATGTACCATTAAAAAAGAACAATATCTAGACTTCCCAAATAAATTTATAATTGGAGGCAACTTCAATACAAAACACACCCATTGAGGCTCCAGGCTAATAACAACTAAGGGTAAAAACCTGAGAGAAGCAATGACCCAACTAAAGTGTGAGTCGCACTTAATTGGAAAGCCAACTTATTGGCCCACATATATAAATAAAATTTCAGATTTAATAGACTTCTTTATAATAAAAAAACATCTCAGCAAATTATATCCAGATCAAAGAGGCACAGGACCTGAACTCAGATTATTTACCCATTCTTCTCACTCTTAGCGATACCATAATATAAAAAGAAAATGCTCCTAGATTAACAAATTAACGAACAGACTAGCAAAGCTTCAGACTGGACTTAGAAAATGCAATTAATTTATCACTATGGTTAAGAACAAAAGAACAGTTAGATGAAGAGGTAGAATTATTCGTTTCCAACATACAACAGTCATCAGGCAACAATACCCCTCCCATCATCAAAAGAGCAAAGGAAAAAAATTATCCTAAGGAAATAAGAGACTTGATGTTTGAGAAGAAAAGGAAATTCAGAAAAAAATGACACCAGTACAGAGCATCAGCAAATAAAACTGACCTTACTAATGCCACACAAGGGTTAAAAACAGAGATAGACAGAATTAAAAATGAATCCATTAGTGAGTACCTGATTGAGATGATAAATGATAAAAACACCAACTACTTACTCTGAAAATCCAATAAGACATTGAAAAGGCTAATCGTGCAAAGCCTCTGATCAGAAATGTAGATTGTAACTGGATCAGAAATAATATGCAGAGCTAATAGATTCGCAGAACACCTTGAAAATACCTTCCAACCAAACAAAGGAGAAGAAGTACTGAACTGGGAAGTCCACGGCAGAGATAGTATGAATATTAGACCTCTCCAAAAGAAATTGCTAATGAAGAAAAAACAAATATTGATCCTAAGAAAGCTCCTGGCTTTGATCTAATAACTGGAGAAGTGCTAAAACAACTTCCGAAGAAAACAATAATCAAACTGTCACATCTTATTAATGCCGCATTTCGATTAAGGTATGTTCCTATGATGTGGAAGGTCACACACCAGCTAAAGCCCTCAATGATGTTTCATCGTGTAGGCTAATCTCTCTAAGTCTCTACTGCCTATTTTATCGAAACCGTTTCAAAAAATACTTCTGAAAAAGGCTGAAACCCATCATTGAAGAAAATAACTTAATTCCAAATCATCAATTTGACTTTAGAAAAGGCAACACTGACTTAGTTTTCCACAAAACACCAAAACACTATACACTACTCCCATAGCAAAACTCAAAACTACTAGAATCATACATCTCTGAAAGATTCTTCAAATAAAATAAGATGAAGCATACTCTGAATTGAAAGAAATCCCACATGGAAGAAATCTCTGAAATGAAGGAGTCCCACATGGAAGCGTTCTAGGACACATCTTGCATTTGATTTACACAAGTAATATACAACAGCTGAAACAAGATACCACCTACCAGCTACATTTTCTGTCATACTGTCATTCTAGGGGTAGGTAAAAATCATGACGAAGCAGCATATAAACTACAAGCATCAGGTAACCAAATCAATAACTTGACGAAAATATGGCGTATTAAACTGAACGAAACCAAATCAGTCCACACAAATTTTACATATAAAAGTGAGCAACAAATTCCAACCAGCATAAATAACGCGCAGATTCCTTATGCCAACTCGGCGAAATATCTGGACAAATATTCAAGTATTTTCATTTTTCATATATGCTTTTGTTAGGGCTGGGAGAAATAACCGATTAATCGATAAATAATCAATCATTTAATTACATTTTCCTAAATAATCGGTGATCCATTAATCAATTAATTGGTAATCGATTAATTAATAATCGATTAACCGGTTGATTTACAAATGGTTTACAGAAGTTTTACGGTTATACATCTTTTATCATCATTTATCATGGCATTAGCTTTTACTCCGCTGTTTCCTAAAATGTTGCTACAGTGCCAGTTGCAACTTGCATAGTGGCAATTGTGACTTGTGAGGGTATAGATATAGATAGAAAGCGACTGATATCGAAATGTCAGTCCCTTTCAGTCCAATACACAAGACAGAAGTAACCTGATGATGGCAGATGCGATTCTGCCGAAACGTCGTACAAATGATCCTTCTCAGGATCAACAAACTATGCGGTCCATCACTCGAGAATTTGGTTCTATACCCATTAAATATAAACAAATTAATTATTCCTTTAAAAACCAAGGCGATCCCAAAGTGTCTTCATCTAAAAGTGGGATCCGGCACACTGTACCGTATTTCTCCGACTCCCCGGATTGACTTTGTAAGAGAGAAAACTTTTTATTTTTAATTTTACGAAAAAAATATATTCTTTATAACAAATTTTACTTCTCAAAAAATGACAACGCCGTAAAAAAATTTGCCATTTGATGTACAGAGTATTCACAAATTAAGGAAACATGAATTAAAGAGGACAAATGCATTATTTCTGATTTTAGAGAAAAATTCTATAAGAAAAGCAGTTTGCTATTGGATAATAAGTAATAATAAGTAAATACATTATTTGAGATCTAGGGAAAAAAAACAACAAACAATTTCTTTGGTGTTAGATATTAAAAAGGTTATAAAGAATAACTTTTCCATTTTTTATTTTACGAAAAAAACGCCAAAGGAACAAAAAAATGTTTGTTTGACTTCAAACACCGAAATATAAAATGAAAAGTGCAATATTACCACGGATATTCTTAAAATAAAAAAAGCAAAAAACAAAATGCTCAAATTTGATATTTAGACTTATTTTTTAATACTTCAATAGCAAACAACTTTTTCTTATAAAATTTTCCTCTAAAATCAGAAATATACCTTTCCTCTGTAATCATATTCATGTTTCCTTAATTTGTGAATATCCTGTACTTCAAATGTTAAATTCTTTCACGGTATTGTCATTTTTCTGACAAGTGAAATTTGTTATGAAGCATAACGTTTTTTCGTAAAATCAAAAATAAAAAAATTTCCCTCTTGTAAAGTCAAGCCGGTGATCGGTGACATAAAGCATAAGGTATATACTATATAGTATATACTATATATATATATATATATATATATATATATATATATATATATATATATATATATATATATATATATATATATATATATATATATATAGTTATATATATAGTATATACTATACGAATTATCACTTATCATAATAAGAATTTAAAATTTAATATCTACATTATCTATAGCTACGTATCTAGGGCCAGGAGAAATAATCGATTAATCGACTATCAATTAATTATTAATCGGAAATAATCGATTATTTTTGATAATCGATTGTTATATTTCATAATCGGCCCAGCCCTAACTTCTTTTAATAAGGATAACATCTAAAATACAATACAATGTTTAAACAACTTTGCTTTTATTTTGTGTTTATTGAAAAACGTGCAAATTATTTGAATAGATTCTTTTGAGACAAAGTTTTTTTATAAATTAAAAGGATTGAAGGATCTTGAAGGCATAAACCTTTGCAGAGACATTCACCGCTATTTTCAGTCCATCTAACAACTGTGTAAATATGGCCTTGTAGTATTAAAACGAAATAGGTCAAATTTAAATTTGAATATGCCACTGCAGATATAATTACAAAAATCAATTTTGAGTTTAAAGTCAAATAGAACTGAACGTGATTATTTTTCGGACCAATAAAAACTTTCTCTTCATCTTTCTCACTTTTTTATTAAACCCCTTTCTAAATAAAAAAATCCTAAAGGCGGTTTGGAGTCAAGGTCTATAACCATATATCAACGTTTCCCACAGTTCTAGACAAAATCGTACATTCTCAAATTATGTTATAAACCATAACATAATGTCTGACCTACAATTTAGATTCAGAAAGGGACACAGTACCGTTGTATTAAATATAATAGACAACATTTTTCCTTCGTTAGTCAGTAACCTAGTTACTAGTCAAGTACTTCTTGATTATTATGAAGTATTTGATACACTAGACCATGGCTTACTTATTCTAAATTCAATATAGATATAGCAATCATGATATAAACATAACACACAACAATCATTTATCTTAACCGCGCTATCAAAAAACTCTATTTAAGCGATGCTTCACAATCAATGACTATAACTAATAATAAGTTAATAATAAGTTTTGAAGATAGAAATCAAATTTAAGAGTTTACTTGTAAATAGTTTTCGACTGAATGTAAAGAAACTTATTATTAGTTAAACAACTACACCTCAAAGAAATTTCAAGAAGTTGATATCTACTCCTATCTAGTTAGATAAAGAAATTATTTTTTCTTGTTCTCTTTTAAAATTGATACATAGAGGAATATTTTTTTGAGTAATTTTGAGTAATAATCGTAAAATCATGTAATTTTTATGTCATTTATTATTTATTTATTATCATTGTGGATTTAAAAATTCAAGTATCATTATGGATTTATTATCATTATGTACATTTACTATCATTATGCAGTGTCATTTATTATCATTATGGGCTTAAAAAACGATTTCTCAATAAAACTGTTGACAAACATTCACCTACTCCTGAGATTATTCCAGGAGTTAGGCTCGGATGATAGAGAAGAGAAATCACTATATTCCAGTTCGCTCCGTTTTATGTATAGGGTCTTTCAATAGGGAGTATAGGGACACTCGAAATTTGTTAGGTTATAGCGACCGTGTTCTTAAAGCAACATATGTCGAATTTCTTGTGAATGTTGTATTGTTCAGTAGTATATGGCAAATCACCATGGAAGGTTATAGTGTTCAACAACGTATGTAAATTATTAAATTGTACTTTGAAAATCAGTGCTCCATTCGAGAAACGTTACGCGCGTTACATGATTTTTATCCTCGCCACAACCGTCCCGCCGAGTCGACTAATCGACGTTTGGTGGCCAAATTCGAGTCAACCGATTTGATAAGTAATCAGCCAACACCCATATGTCATAGAAACGCAAAGTCTGATGTAAACATTGCTACTGTGCGTGAGAGTGTGCGGGTCATCATATGGTTCAATAACTTCTCTCTGTATTTGCGGATAGATTTCCAAGAACCTTTTTCAACAATTCATGCGATACGGAGTCCAATGCTCTGCTGTAGTAAATATAGCCTATATCTAGGTTTCTGTTCTTAAAAATGTTTTGGTTTATTATTGTAGCATCTATTGTACGCTGTTCCTTTCATCCGAGTGTTTTCTTCACTATTAGCAGGTATATCTCTACATGCAATGTTACAGTCAGCAGGTAATAGATCACCGACAGATAAGTTATTGGTCTGTAATTTTTTGTCTTTTCTTTCTCCTTTTTTGTGTATATGCACAATGTTGGTAAGGTATGTTGGTAGACAACACAGATAAGGTACATTGGTAGGCTTTATGGGATAATTACAACGTTATTAGATACCTTTACCAGTGCTGATGGAGGGTATGGAAATATCCGAGCAATTACTGACCCAAGCCAGTAATTGTGGATGTTGTCATAACTCAGTGACTTCTAGCTTGACAGGCTGGTAACTGCTTTCCTAATACCGTCTTGGTAAAATTACTTCAGGCATTTCTTTTGCAAGCCTGTTGTATCATTTTCCAATATTTGTAGTTGTCGCGCTCTTTGATTATAGTGGATGAGGTCCGACCATATACCCCGTCAATAGTTACGGAATAGTTGTTCATTAGTCTCCTCGGTTGTCTCGGGTTCTTCATTTGGTTTAGCCTCTGCCTCTAGGTTATGGTAGAAAAGATTCTGGTTGTTCCGAAACTGTTTGTTAAGTGTTTCTCTCTTTGTGGTTCTTATTCATCTCCTTGATCATCGTCGTATATTAACTTCTGACGTAGATCATGTAGGTAGTAGATCTGTCCTTTCTATACTCGCAGCTCTCATAAGTACTTTTAACTTCGTTTCTACCTTCTTGGTTTTATTCCCATTAAAATATGTTAACTATTGATCTTAGACAATCTGTAATCTGTAGACTTATGCACGAATCTTGTCCATTTATTTCTATAAGAGTTATAACCGCAACATGCAGTGCTAGGTGTATAGCATCCAAATTTTCGGTGTTCTCAATCTTCTGACAGAAGACTGTTTGTTAGTTCAAAAAAAAAATGTGAATGTTTATTTTTTTTTTTAATTTAAACTTAAACCTTCAGTGCATGTGCAATTAATGTAGTGAATACAATATTAATTAAATAATATATTATGAAAGACGGGACAGCAATCGATTATTTGATAGCAAAGAGAATTAGGGCATTTACAAATTTTCTATTGGGATATGTTTTTCCTATTGTTCTTTTTATGATCTGTTTAAAACGTCAGCCGTTGAAAACTAAAGTCTAAATAGAAAAATATTGATGGCGTCTTATGTCATAAATGTAATGTGAATTTAAATATTTCAAAATTAAATCATGTTATAACATTTTATTCTCAAATCCGGTTTTCCAAAATCCAGGTGTGTGTCGCCATCTTTACTGACAACAGTGTAATGTACCAAGAGACCAACAGCCAAGGCTCTCTAGACTGTAATAACTAATGAGGTATAAGGGAATATTTATATAATACTGCTCTGGCCAATAGATGTCGCCATATGAATTCCAATTTATAATAAATGGCAATAAAAAAAACTATTTCCTATTTTACTACTTACTGGTGTTGCCGGTGTTGGTGTGTGCCTTTTATTTGCGCTTTTAAAAATAACAAATGAAACAACAGAACTGAAATTGTAACGTTCATCTTCTCACCAATATGTTTAGCAGAAAAGACCAATTAATTAAAAAGACTGGTGAAGCTGGTATAGGTAGATATGAATTTTTGAGGCAACTTATTCACGAGTTTACTACGACAAGGTCTGCAGGTACGTGAGTACGATTTTTGTATCAAACATTGAATGAATAAAGTATATATAAATATATCTAACGAACATAGATGATTAGCGAATATATAAAGATTTTTATTTGTGTAGTTGAAAATCTAGTGAGACTGAAATTTAGCATTATGTAAGATCTTCATAACCCTAATCTTCAGCATTATGGTTTTGTAAAGGCGGCAAATTAGAAAATATGCCATACTATTGCCCAGTCTACTTCGTATTGTTTTGTCATTTACAGAAATATATAATATGCATTGAACTGCAACTATTTTGATATCCTCGATACATCATTCAAACGTGGGTATGTACAGGGTTAACCACATAACATTCTACCCCCCTTAACTGTTTAATTTTTGAAATAGAAAAAAAATGGTAAATACGAAAGTTGTAGGAAATTTTACTGCGATCTCAGACATGTATTTAGAAAAACAATCGAATCTCGCATTTCGGAGATATAGGCGAAACTTATATTTTTTAAATGGAATACCCTGTTTATTTTTGAAATAATTTGATATTCGATTTTTGATTTGATTTCCGATTACAACAATATATACATGTTATATCTTTGCTCTAGTAGTTTGCACAAAATCCATAAGTTTAAACCATATTGTTTCTGTCCAGTTCATACATTGTATGGGAATGATAAGTATAGAAGACAAGAATATTACCGTTTGATGTTGGAAAGACAAGCGAAAGATGAACTGTTTGTAGGTGCATATTATTTTATAAATTATTACAACTAATGCTACTACTATTACTACTACTATGCTACTTCTGCTAAACTTCTATCACTCTATTACTAGGTACTTAAAATAATTACAGATTCTATAATATATGGACTGATGAAGCCAGTTGTAGTAATACAAAATTCAGGATATATGAAATATATAAATCTATAAAACTGTAAATTGTATTAAAAAATAATAATGATTAAATATACTTCTGCTTTATATACCATATTGAATGTTGGTGTTTTGTTGTACTTAACGTATTATTGTTTTTATATTTTTAAATAGACAGTTTTTAAATATTACAATAATAAAAACATGAATTAAATAAATGAACTCGTGTAATTTGGGATTTAAAAAATATTTACCAAAAAAAACTTAGAGAATGCCCTAGTTAACCAACCAAATATTTGTAAGAAGTTTTTAATAATAACCTGTGTGTATATAGTTGATGAACAGTAATCCTATTCATTGTTCTTCTGGCTATTGAGATTTGGTCATATAATCAAATAGAACCCTAATGAACTTAACGTGCCTATCTTTATAGAAAGTTTTTGTTAGGGTGTTTTTGCATATTAACTCCATAATAAGGTGGAATTTTTATCTTGCTAATACCAGATAAAATGTAATAGTAGTACATTAATAGTAGTCTAATTTAATAAGAAGTGGACTAAAACTAATATTTGCACTTTACATCGATTGTTCGTAAATTGTAATTATTCATCTAATTCAGTAAATTATTAATAAATTGGTGAATTTATTTTATGTATGAGTATATTCAGTAATATTAAATGTTGTTGTTACTCCATGTAACTATTTATATATATATATATATATATATATATATATATATATATATATATATATATATATATATATATATATATATTTAGGATATTAGCCTGCTGTTTCCGAAACTGAATAGTCTTTTCTATTTTCAGAAGCAAAACAACAAACTCTGGCAAATTTAGCCAATTTTACATATGATCCCATTAATTACGAATATATGAAACAATTACACCTAATAGATTTGTTCCTAAGACAACTTTCAGAGACAAATGAACAACTTCTTCACTTTGCTTTAGCTGGTTTATGTAATCTATCATGTGGTAAGTTATGAGAACATTTTCTTTTATGAAATAATTGAATAGTTTTTTCCAGATACAGAAACCAGAGAATATATAATCTCTTTGAATGGAATTAATCTGGTATGTTCCTATTTATTACACAAAAATGAAGAAATCTCTTTGAATGCGTTAACTACATTATTCTACCTTTTGGAATCTAAGAATGCTCTTATTCCTACAGATCTACAACACAAACTTATCCAATACGAAGCCAGTTCGAATCCCCGATTGAGAAATTTGGGAAAAGTATTTTTGCAGGCGTATTTCAGCGTTTGATGAGACTAAAATAATGCTCAAAACAATTTCTAGGTTTTTCTCAGGAACAAAACATAAAATTGGAGATCAAGTAAGCATATCCAGAAAAATAACGAAAAAAATGATTACAGATTTCATACGTATAAGCGGCGACACGAACCCTATACATTCATCCGAATTCGGAGAGAGGGCGATAGTGCATGGAGCTTTACTAAATTCCATCGTTTCAGCTGTGATTGGGACAAAATTACCCGGCCCAGGGGCAGTCGTTATAAAGCAGACTTTAAACTTTCCAAACAAGTGTTTTGTGGGCGATACCGTTAATGCGACTGTGAAACTTGTAGAGGATAGGAAAATCATAACGGTTGAGTTTCATTGTGAAACTGAAAATGAAAATAAAACTGTCTTATACGGAAATGCAAAACTTATCATGACTCATATAAAATAATGTACATTTAAAAGTTAAATATATATGTATATTCAGTTTAAGTGCTTATTATTATTATTACAGTTGACTAGGTAATATTGGTGTTCCGTTATATATGTATATACGTCGGTAACTTAATTGTTAAAGGAGTGTAACTCTTAAATAACTGTAAATACTGGACTTTAAAGAGCAGGAGCTGTTAGAGAAAATTGACGAAATTGTTTTCGCGACAGATATTTGTAAACTTAATCCTGATCAAGTTTATATCCAAGTCAGTTAGGATTTGGATTCTTTAACTGACGATTCTTTTCAAATAAACCCTAAAAAAATTTAAGGTATCTACTGTTCCGAAGGAAAATGCCACTCAATATTTGGTTTCAATAATAAAACTTGGAATTAATCCTTAAAATGATTGTATGATAAGTACGAGTAGATTAAATAAAGAAACAAAATTACTATTATCCCTCTAATCTGCAGCATCAAAAATATAATTCAATGTTTTTCCTCTATAAGAATATGGCTGGTGTAATATAAAACGTAGACATTTGTTTTGAATATCATTTGAATGTTAGCTACAAATCCATTACAATTCCCAAATATAGTAACAGTTGGCAGCTGCTTTAGTTCTAGTTTATCATATAAAATGAATACTGGAGTAGGTTGGAACCTTTGTTGTGAAGATAACACCGACTTAGTTTTCCACAAAACACTACTCGACGCGCGTTTCACCAATAAAGTTGGCATCATTAAAACTCCATAGTTTTAATCATCTCCAGATGATACTAACGAAACCCAGCCAATTTATCATCTCTAAATGATGACGTATCGCGCGTCGAGTGTAGTGTTTTGTGGAGAACTAAGTCAGTGTTATATAAAACGAAGTTAATTATCGTACTACATTGACCCGATATGTAAAATTTCAGTTAATCTCAAGCAATTTACAAAAAAAAAAAGAAAAATCAAAGCTATGCAAGATACTAGAAGTGAGCACTACTTAAATGTTGCTTAACTTTGATACTTATTTGGTATGTCCTATCATAACTGTCTTAAGCATTGTATAGTAAATTATACATTATCTCTTGGAAGGACCTCGCCAAGCCATTTCGCCGCCCGTGTGCAAAACGAAATTTTGCACCCTTACAGATAGCTAATTAATAATTATAAATTAGAATGTTTACCTATGTACTTTTTTAACTGTTCTATATTTAAAGACCATAAAATGTTTCTTTAATATATAGTGCACGTCTAAAGTTCCTTTCTCCGCTTTTAACTTTAGAAGTAAGATATTGACACATTCGTGTGTAAAAATAATGTTTTAGTTAATAAATAGTGACAATCATCAAAAATGGTGTTGCAGCATCGGCGCCATATTGAATATTAGTTTTAAATGGCAACAATGTGTGAATATCTCATTCAAATATCTATATTTACTAAACGGATGTTTTCGTGTGTGTGACGAAATTTTTAGGTCAATGTACGAAATGCTTTTCGTTCGAAGTTCGACATTTTGACAAAATCAAAATAGTAAATCGAGCCTTGCATATAACGTGGTAAGTTTTATTTTTTGATCCGAAGGCTCTAGAGGCGTACCCAAGAGGGGTCTTCGATATGAGCGCGGGGGCGCCACAGTAGTCTGAAATCCCGAAAAGCTCGCCAAAAGTCGAAAAAAATTATTTTTCTAGGGACTTTTAGTGATTGGAATAGTTGTAGTGGTACACCTAGTATGTATTATGACCGTTACAAAGGAAAATCGTCCCTACCTGGCTCAGGAACTCATTTAGTTTGTGATCATTGGGTCCGTCGCATTATTTATTCGTCGCGCGTCGAAAGTAAGAAAGTTCAAACGTGTGTAGAATCGCGAAAAGTTGACGGATTTGGATTCTGCAAAATGGATTTTCCTCCAGAAAGTAAGTACAATTTAAAGTTGTCGCTCGAAATTATTACTGATAGTGTATGAAATAGTAAATAATCATTAATGAAAATAGTAGTATTTTTCTTCGTCACGTTCTGAGAAGTCCTGGTAAAAAAAAAACAATAAGTCAAAACCCTTGCCGACCCCGGCTCTTAAACCGAATGGAAATTGTTGCTTAGACATTTCTTCAAAACATATCGAAAAATTAGCTGCAACTGGCTGCGACTTTGGTTTCGGTTATAATTTTTATGTGATGATGCGTGCTCTGCAGTTTTTCATATTTTTTGCGTCTTAAATATTGCTTATAGGAAATTGGTCAAGCTAATCCTCCTATTAATGTTCTTCTATTTTCTACAGCACCTCTGGATAATACCGAAGAAATTTCTATCACGAGGAAGGAAATTTTCATATTTGTGAAATTGGTATTGAACGAGATATTCAACGTGATCACTGACATTGTTGAGACAGAGGTGTCAACAAAAATTAAGCATCCATACATTCTGCCGCAAAGTCTGAAAGATGTCATGGGTAGATTGATATCGGAATTCAAGAAGAGGTGGCAGCATGTGAGCAGGAACTAAATCAAATTCTTCCAAAAATTTGACGAGTGGCTCAATGTTCCTGTGTCTTTCACAATTGAAAATAAAGGTTCGAGGACTTCCATGGAAAACACAATGGAGCATTCTTCCACGGAGAAGACAATGGGGCGTCCTTCCACGAGCTGGGACGATTTGAGTAATCGGTCAAAACGAAGGAGGACAGAAAAAGAACATACCGTTCACGAATTGGCCTACGCTACACAAATGGGTCTCCGCGCTTCTAGAAATTTACATGCTTCAAATGTAATTAGAGATATCACGCAAGGCGGTCCATCAACCTCAACGTCAACGTCAGTCAACGAAGCATTATCACTCATAGTAGAAGGTAGAATGACCAAAAGTCGTTACCAATTAATACATTCTGTAAGCTTGAGCAAAAATTGTAAATTATATTCGCCTTGTGGATGTGTATTAGATGCTAAAAGAAGGTGTAAAGCCAGAAACTTTTGTAACTGAAAGTGGAGCGAGAGTTGGACTCCAAGCATTGCTAAATCATACAGCTGAAAGGATACTATGGTACAATAGGACGTTATTAAATGTCTTCCTGAAAACAAAGTTGATAATTTGGATTTGATATGGAAGTGGGGATGTGATGGCACTACTGGTCAAAGTACTTACAAACAAAAATTTAGCGATGGAGACGGCAATAAATCAGATGCCAACATTCTCTTTATTTCACTTGTTCCCTTGCAAATCTTTGATAGAAACAACCCACACGTCATTATTTGGAAAAATCCACGTCCTTCGTTGCCAAGATTTTGTCGCCCAATTAAAATTGAATTCTTGCACGAAACTGCCGAAGCAGCTAGAGCAGAAGTTGATTGTATCGAAGCGCAAGAAAGAAACCTTGTGCCCTTTAAAACTATAATGGACGGCAAAAAAATTAACATCAATTTCAAACTGGCGTTGACAATGATAGATGGTAAAGTTTGTAATTCTATCACGAATACATCGTCAAGTATGCGTAGCTACGCATACCACAAAGGTAGCTACCTTTGTGGTGCTACGTCCAAAGAATTCAATGATATCGACAATTGTTGTAAAGACCGATTAATGAAGAACGTCGAATTCGGAATATCATCGCTGCATGCTTGGACACGTTTTTTTAAATGTTGCTTGCATGTAGCTTACAAATTAGAAATACAAAAGTGGCAAGGGAAGGAAGAGGATAAAGAAAATGTTGCTAGAACAAAAACAAATATACAACACGGTTTTCGTGACAGATTAGGGCTTAATGTTGATCAACCGAAACAAGGCTGTGGAAGTTCGAATGACGGAAATACAGCTCGGAGATTTTTCGAAAATTCTGAAATCTCCACTTCGATAACGGGAATTGATGAAGAATTGATTAAACGATTTAATATTGTATTGCAAGTAATTTCTTATGGTTTCGAAATCAATATACCCAAATTGATTTACAGGAAATACAGTGAAGATACTACACGCAAATTTGTCGAACTCTATCCGTGGTACTTCATGCCGACAACAGTATATAAGATTCTTATTCACGGTCACAAAATTGCGGAATATTCATTACTTCCTATCGGACAAATGTCTGAAGAAGCTCAGGAATCATGTAACAAGTTTATTAATAGATTGCGGGAAGATTTTTCAAGAAAATGTGACCGCATAAAAGACATCTTCTACAGACTTTTAGTAACGTCAGATCCATTAATATACAGTTTGCGGAAACTTTCTCCAAAGAAACTAAGATCGTTATCCCCATACGTGGTTGAACTATTGATTCCACTTTCAGTTACAGAATCAAGTCAAATTGTTTCAATTAATACGAGCGATACATCTAACGATGATGACGAGTCGCAGGACAGTGATTAGTTGTAAGATATGCTAAGATTATATATATATATATATATATATATATATATATATATATATATATATATATATATATATATATATATATATATATATATATATATATATATAATATATAACGAATGTAAGTATGAAATAAATATATTATAAATGTGCACTGCCATTTAATAATGATTGATTACTGTATTCCAATCCTCTACTCCCTAAATCTTCAAATATCAACTGTCATTACATTTTATATATAATTTATTCACAATCATAATTTCCATAATTTAACTTTGCTGGATTTTCCCATATTTAAATGTGTACAAAAACTAATCTTTCGCAGTTACCAAAAGGCTCTACAATAGCAGACTGTTTATTGTCGTTCATTACCTGAGATTCGGTTTCTCGATTACCTGACATGGCCGTTTTATGGCAGAAGAAATTTTGCCATAGGACCCTGGACGGGTCCTATCGTAAACACAGATATGTGCAGGACAAATTGTTCTTTACCCTTTTCTGCACTTCCTCACTCTCATTGAATTCTCTGAATTCTGAGGGCTTAAAGAAGAATAACTTGAGAAATCCAAACTACTCAAAAGTGTTATCTCATTTCGTAGACACAGGATATAATATCTTGACAGACTTCATATTCATTATGAACACTCCTAAATTTTGAACACTGAGCAACGTTGAACACTCTTAAAGAGTGGATTACGTGAGAATCGAATTGACGTTCCACAAAGTATCCATCCACATCAAATCCACCATTTTTTTTCAGATTCCTCTTAATTCTTCGTAACCAGTGACCTCGAAAATCTCTACGCTGCGGGAAACTTAAAGAAATTTAATGATTATTCGACATGGTGCCATTTTTTAGCTATACTGGACCTGTCATTTTGTTTTTCTAAATTTTGACTTCGGATTCATAATCAGCAACCCCGAAAACCCACGAGGCCAGACTTTCACTCGAATGTAATACGTTTTTGAAATATTTTCCCCGTATCTCATCCGTCATTTTGTTTTTCTAAATTTTGACTTTGGATTCGTAATCAGTGACCCCGAAAACCCCCGAGTCCAGACTTTCAGTCAAATTTATAACGTTTTCGACTTTTGGACAGCTTTTCGGGATTTCAGCAACCCCGAAAACCCACGAGGCCAGACTTTCACTCGAATGTAATACGTTTTTGAAATATTTTTCCCCGTATCTCATCCGTCATTTTGTTTTTCTAAATTTTGACTTTGGATTCGTAATCAGTGGCCCCGAAAACCCCCGAGTCCAGACTTTCAGTCAAATTTATAACGTTTTCGACTTTTGGACAGCTTTTCGGGATTTCAGCAACCCCGAAAACCCACGAGGCCAGGCTTTCACTCGAATGTAATACGTTTTTGAAATATTTTTCCCCGTATCTCATCCGTCATTTTATTTTTCTAAATTTTGACTTTGGATTCGTAATCAGTGACCCCGAAAACCCCTGAGTCCAGACTTTCAGTCAAATTTATAACGTTTTCGACTTTTGGACAGCTTTTCGGGATTTCAGACCACTGTGGGGCGGCGCAATATTATTGCGATTTGTTTACTCGTCTATATTTACTAAACGATTGTTTTCGTGTGTCACGAAATTTTTAGGTCGATGTACGAAATGCTTTTCGTGCGAATTTCGACATTTTGACAAACTCAATACAGTAAATCGGCACTTGCGAACAACGTGGTAATTTTTATTTTTTGATCTGAAGCCTCTAGAGGCATGCTCCGGAGGGGCCCCCGATATGAGCGAGGGGACGGCGCAGTATTATTGCGATTGGCTTACTCGACTCTATTTACTAAACGGCTGTTTTCGTGTGTCACGAAATTTTTAGGTCGATGTATGAAATGCTTTTCGTTCGAATTTCGGCATTTTGACAAAACCAGTACAGTAAATCGACCCTTGCGAACGACGTGGTAACTTTCTTTTATCTGAAGCCTCTAGAAGCATGCTCCGGAGGTGCCTTCGATATAAGCGAGGGAGTGGCACAATATTATTGCGATTTGCTTGCTCGTTTTTATTATGACTTGAAAAGAAAACTTGAATTAAAAAAGTAGAGAAAGATTAAATTTAATATTGGCATACCATCAAACTTTTTTCAAACAGTGAGTGCTTCCTGTAAGAGCTGTGACAGGTTTTTTCTGACCGAAAACACTCAAACGCATTTTAATACGTGTTTACTTTAAAAATAAAAAATAAATTGTAGGTTAATAAATAACAATCCAATTAATTCCAAACTAACAAAATGATAAAAGTCAAAAGCTGTATCAGGTATCTTTAGAAAATCGTAAATAATAACTCAAAATGTTTACTTTCCTCTTGCGGACAATACAACATCCTGTTATACACCCTTTTCTCACCCGTTTTAGTGTTTCTGCGGAAATTAACATATTCTTCGGCATTTTTCTGCTTCAAAACCGCGATGTCAGCGGGCTGCGTAGTATATACCTTAGATTTTAAGTAGCCTTATAAATATAAATCTACCGGCGTTAGGTCTGGAAATCGAGTAGACCAATCTATTGTACCCCGCCGTTTAACCCAGATATTGGGATACTGTTCATTTATTTAGATAAACGCTTACTGTGCAATAATAGTGTGGAGAAGCACTACCCTGTTGAAAACCATCCTGTTATTTCCCCATCTCAAAATTCGTCGGCATTTTCTTCTAGAATATCCAAAAGTAGCATTCTGCAAAACATCCGAATACACCTCTCATGTTATATTTCGATTTAAAAATACAGATATAACCATATAATTACCCAAGATCTCTGTCCACATGTTATTTTTTTCTGGCAATTGTGTATGGCACATCATAATCCTAATATCTGGCATTCTGGAATGTGACGGCAGTTTTTAGTACCTTTCTAACTAATTTTTTGAAAATTTTAAAATGACCTCACCTGAATCTATTGCTAATAACGTTAAAAAATTCGAATTCGTATTGCCATTACAATATTTGGGAAAGTCGAGTTTAATTACTTATCAAAAACGTATTACGGAATTACCTGAGAGTCCAACAGATTGCGGCTGTTCTTGAGAGTGACATTTTAGTGACAATGTGCAAAAATGCACGCATTATATGCATTATATTCAATATTTTCCTTGTAAACCCTTGTGAATTCCAATCATATCTGAGCCATTATTATATTCTTGACGACGCATATCATATACGAGTATATTTAAATTTTATTTCATATATATTTTAATTTTAATAATAAGTTTGTTAACAAATTACTTAATCCTAAACTAGTAGAGTTAGTCAGAGGACAAAATTCTAACATGCATAATAAAATAATGAAACAAATCTTTGCACAGAAAATTATTGCAGTTGGATGCTCAGTATGACTAACGTTTGGTATAAAATATTAACATTTATGTATAAAGATTATAAAAGTATAATCGATTATAGAATAATATTTATCTTTTATTACTAAACCTAAAACAGTATTTTCTATTTTTTACCAATAAAATTTATCAATTCATTTTGAATTTTACCGCCTAAATAGTTGACAGTGTGTTTATACTGTTGCTTAGATTTTTTCATTCTTCCACTACTGTCTCAAGTTCTGACAAAGGTTTTGTTAATTTAAAAATACCATTATTATTTCAAATAATTTATTAAACTTACTACGAAACGTTGGAGCAACTTATTTGACTAGCGACGCAAGAACTGTATTGCTGAAGTTATTCGTTTAATAACATGGTACATGGTACCACTACTTTTTTATATCTATCATATAATTGCATTTGATTTATAAGTAGTTCCTTTAAAAAGCATTTTTTTATTATTACTTGTTTATCTAGTTCAATAGTAAATTACTATTAACTAGATAAATTGAAGACCACAGGGGAAAAGGGGGGAATGTCTCAAATATCGAAAAATGAGATGATACCGACAACGGGTAGGCAAACCTCGATACTTTATTATAAAAACGTCTCTACTATAAAAAGATAGCACAGTCTGCTAATATTCGTGTTTGAAAAACACGCATCAGAGAAAAACGGGGAATGTCCAAATGAAAAATGATAAATACGGGGAAGATCCATATAAGTCTGTTATTTTTATGCGAATGATGTGCTTTAACACTGCAAGTAAAAAAGGTTTTAGGTGAAGGTAAGTGTCAAAAAGATTGCGAAACTGAAGCCATCTGTATGGACTTCCAGAAGAATATCACTGTGCCAAATATCACTACAAATGACGTTTACTATAAGCGGCAATTATCTGTCTATTTAATATCCATATTTTATTAAGTGGTGAATATGTATTCAATGTATATCCCGAATTACGTATACAATGTATATCCCGATCATTTTATTGAAAATTGCCTTGACCAAGACATAAAGCACATGGAGATATTTTGTGATTCGTGTGGAGGGCAAAATAAAAACTACAATTTGATAAAATATATGCACTACATTGTCCATATCAGGAAAAAACTGGAGTCTGTTAAAATCACTTTCCCAATTAGGGGATATTCTTACTTAGAGTGTGACAGAAATATGGCAATTATAAACCAAAAACACGCTGCTGAGCTTCCAGTCGAGTTGATGAAGGAAATTGAAAGATCTAGATATAAGCCAACATTTCGAAGATCTTCGATAAGCCCTTTCATATTGAAGATCTTGAAACATCTCACGGAATATTACGGGATTGGGGTACATTTTTTAAACAATTATTTTATAACAATAAATTTCCACATTTCCAACACGCCCGATTAGAGCAATAGAAGCAAGTATTGTTCACCCACGACTAATATCGCCTAGATCTTCCTTTAATGGACCATGGGAGAAAAGTCCCATACTGCCTCCAATTCAGAGGAGGCACAAGCCTGAGCCTGTTCTGCAATGTATTGAATTTCTATTTAATGATAGAAAATACGAAGATATGTTTGTTATTATAAGTATATTATATTATGCCTAGATCTTCATGTCTTTATATTATTTTATGCCTCATTTCGGTATCAGATAAGAAATTCATCAATTTGCAAGACCTGAAAGAGTTCTGTTCTATAGAAGCCCAACATTACTATGACAATTTACCTCACACAGATAAAGAAAAGAAAAGTGGAAAAATATCAAAGAAAAGACTACAAATAGTACAAGTGAAAAAGACAAAATGTGGAACGAAGAAAATGTAAAACTGGACAATCCTCCTTACTTACCAGAATATATGTATATTTTTATTACGATACCCGTTCTTCCCCTGAATAATGGGTAATGGTTTGCGTTTCATATTTTTTTGTATACATATATATTGTTTTTAGGTACACTGTTATTAAAGACTCGTTAAATATACTTTCATTAATAAAACCAGTAAGTTTTTATTTAAATTTATCAAAAATAATAAAAGAAAATGAGTGTTCAAACTTTAAAATTCTAGTTTCTCTAAGAAACTAACATTTTGTGACATACCCTCTTTTTCCCCCGTGGTCCTCGTATATAAGTGTTGCTAATTGGAAACCCCTTCTTTATCAGATTCTGTAAGATCAATGCAATTATTTTTACAAAAATCTTATAACAGAAACAATAAACTGAATATTTTGATGTAGAGTAAACTAATCACCCTATTTTAATTTTTGAAGGTATAAAATTTTCAATATTTTCTTTATCTTATTTTAAAATAAATAAAACTATGCATAAATGTTGGATTACTTCTGCTTAAGAATTAGAATTTTTTGTATAATATATGATACAGATGCTTTCATTAAAACAATTATATACTAACCAAAGTGGCACCCAGAAAAAAATGACATCTTGATTGCATGTATTTAAAGTTGGAACTACATAGGAGCTCAGGCTCATAATAGTTCAGCTAAGCATAATTTTACAACTAATATATTTAAATAAAAGTAATAACACTCTCAAAACTGTATTATTAAAGAAACATATTAGTAACAGAAACAAAGTATAAACTTTTAACTTAAATACGATGAAACGTTACTACGTTATGATGTGTTAATGAAAAGTTTGTTAATAAAAAACATTAAGATTTGTGGTTCAGAATAGTTCGGCCGCTTCATCAAAACTGTGTTACACCTTTATTAACAATAACAGTTTTCATTGTGGTAGGCATTGTATCTACCAGCGCAGCACACTCTTCAGGAAGTGTGCTGTCCCAAATTTCTTGCAATTTGGTACGTAGATCATTAACTGAACAGGCTAGATGTTTGCGAAACTGTTTTTTCATTTTATGCCACAATGTTTCCATGTGTGAGTCTGGACTGCTAGAGGACCATTCCGTAACAGGGACATAATGTTCTGTAAAGTTTTGACAGTTTGACAAGCTTTGACAGTTTTTGCTGTGTGACACGCAGCACCATTCTGCTGGAAAATGTACTGCGCTTCAGTGTTTCAATATATTGGTATAGACGGCAACAACTGTCAGTCAAAATTTGCTTATATTTTTCTGATGCCACAGTACCATCTACAAAATACAATTTCCTATGCCCATACCTCATACTACGCTCATACACCCCCAGATCATAAGAGATGCATGGAACTTCACTTTCTTAACTAAACAGTCAGGATGATAAGTTTCCTGTTGGGTACTTATTACACGTTTTCTGGTTTCTGGTACGTTTCTGGTTTGCCTGAAGGAGAAACCGGTAAGTTCAAATATGAAATGTAAATAATCAAACTTTACCTTGTAGAATTTGTATCCTATTTTCTATATTGAGCATTTAGTTGTAGATACTGAAATATTTTTTCTAATGGCTTGCCTCCATAGTACCATAATTTATTTTGGACTGGATTGTCGATTTTTTGTTACAATCCTCTTCAGAAGCATATTGATTTAAACCTGAAATTTGGGGTGGTCGACCAGTATGTTGATTCTAGCACCTAGACTTAGACAGCGAATATGTAGCAGATATTTTCCGAGCCGAAATTCCCTGTTTATAGGCATCAACAATAGATTTTCGCATGTCGTCACATAATGCCACTCCTTAAGTGACGATATGCGAAACGTGCCATCTTTTCTTTTTGGAAAATTTTAGTAGACGCGTCTAAAGCACATAATAATATCCGTTTCACTTTGACAACAATCAAGATTCTATTGTGGTTTCAAAAGCTACAAACGTTTAACGCAAACTATGCATTTCAGCAACTGGCCGAACTATGAGTATTCTGAATCGTGAATCTCAATGTTTCTTATTAACAAACTTGTCACTGACACATCATAACGTAGTAATGTTTCATTGTATTTAAGTTAAAAGTTTATGTTACCAATATTATTCTTTAGTTAGTCAATAATAAAATAGTTTTGAGAGTGTTATTACTTTTATTGAAATATATTAGTTGTATAATTATGCCTGGTCGAACTATTATGAGCCTGGGCTCATAACTTTTACTAAAATAAACATGCCGTTTGTCTTTTTGAAAGAAAAAGTGAAAAGTGGACATGTATCTACAATTCAACCGCTAATAAGTATAAACGTGTCTACATACCGCTCTTTTTTTATTCCGGTGTGGCTTTTCCTATGGTGAAAGATATCTAGGACAGACTTGTGAACTATAATCCAAATTTTAATTTGTAGCTGTTAGTATAATCGTTTTGTGTACTTTTATTTTTGGCCTTTAGTCTTAGTCTACTAATAAACTTTCAAAAAAAATTTTTCATGTACCTTCCAACAGATATCAAGAAAATAAATTTTATTAACACAAGTAACTGTAAATAAGAAAATTGTAACTAAAAAAGTAATTAGCAATTGAAAAAGGTAATTGTGTTTTAAATGAGAATAATTGTAATTATCAAATTATTTTCTTTACAATCTGAGAAATACTTATTTTAGTAAAAAATACTTATGGTTTCTTTCGTCTCACTTTTTATACAAGATACGTAGCGTATCTTTCTTCTCACTCCCTGCACTTTACCACTGAAATTTTAATATCACAATCACACCCGACATTACTTCTAAAAATACAATAGTGAAATGTGAGTGGCAGTGTTTATACCCGTTTGTTTTTGTTTTTTATCGCGGCGACTTTAATTGTAACCACACGTCAATTAATGTTTAATGTTTATCTATACCACGTCGTCTATCGCAGGTCCGTTCTGCCGCCCCTTGATATTGCTGTGAACAATTTCACCCATGGTAGCGTGGCCTTTTTGAGTGGAAAAATAGAGTTTTTGAAGCCCTTATACTGTCATTTACTTAATTTTTTTTAATTTTTGGAGAGGGTTTTGCTTCGATGCAGCAACAAAAAAGAGGAAACCAGTTTTCCACAAACACCAACAGATTATACGTCTATCAACATGCATTTCACCAACCAAATTGGCATCATCATCAGATGATTAGAACTGTTTTAGTCATCTTCTGATGATGCAAACATGGTTCGCGAAACTTGCGTTGAGCGTATAGTCCTTTTAAAATCCTTTTAAATAATTTTAATTAATCTGATTTTTCTTTTTAATTTTCAATATTTTAAATCATCGTATAAAAACTAAAACTATAAAACTATATACATAATTTTGTTTTTTAACTCTTATTTAACAACATTCGAGCTTTATAATACTTTTATACTGATATTAGTTTTTTCTAAACACTGTAAATATATGTATATTTGATAAAAAAATTAATTGTGATACAATCATATGAAAACTTTCATTAGTTTATATTCATTTTTATTTTAAAACTAGATTATTTTTAAGACACATTTTAAAATTGAAACATTGAACATTTTTATGTTATATACGCAATATTTCTCTATTCTCTATTAGTATATTGCGAAGCATATATATGTACATATGTGTACGAATAGAAAAATTATAAAATGATATCTACTATACCCATTAATTATACATAATATATTTTTATTTTATTATATGTTCTATACAATAATATTCCACCAACGACTATACGGACAAAATGTAGGTATATCGAGAAAAAAACTTGTATTGTTATCTTTCTTCATATCTTAATTATTTTAAAATATACTGGCCATGATATTTTGACAATCAATGGAGTTTATGTATTATCTCCATCCTAAAAGTTTAGTTATATTATGCAAAAATAGAAACTAACCCGTAGTCGATAAAAAAATATGGCGAAAATAAATATAGCTACTATATAGAGTTATAATAATTATTGGTATAATGTTGAACACAATACCTTATTACATATTTTCTAGTTACTTACCAACATTTTTACTCGCATTTATTGGGTACGGACATACGGACATTACACTTTGATAAAATTTAATATAAATTTTATAAAAAATGTGATTGCAGTAATAAAAAGTTTTTATTAAAAAATATACAAAACGCATTTTAATCTAAGGACATCTGTAAGACATATTATCCCTGCAACAAAATTCTCTTCCTGCAGATAAATTTGTGCCATACCATTTGTCGTTATAATTTTTCACAAAAAGATATGCCTTCTCCTTGTATACTCGATCCCTGTCAACTATAGAGCATATTATTTCACTGCTCTTTGGTAGGTGTTTGATAATCTGAAAATACATACACATACACATTTAAATTATATAACATATTATAAATTGTGAGAACCAAATTGAAAGGATTCATGTTGGATTTTACAATATAAGAATCTTTAAACTTATTGCAAATTAAATTTTTTTAAAGTTTATTGCCAGGAAACATGAATATGTTCCTGTTCTGATTTTCATCTAAGATTATAACTATTTTGTGGAATACTCTGTACGTGGAATACTAAATTTGAGCATAAGAATCTTTAAATTTAAGAAGGTAGAATTTGAACAGTTTTTCCAAAATACTACCTCTAGGAATTGAGGAATATTCAAAATTTATTATAATGCATATTTTGAATAACAAGCATAACCGTTGAGAATTATTGATGTGCATATCAATGTTTCTTAAAGGGAATAGAGACTTTTTTAATAGCAAGTGCGTGTCACTAACTTGGAATACAATAAATATATAGAGAGAACAAAATTGTTAACAAAAATGTCCGGAAACGTCAATTAGGACTATAAGTTGCAGGATTTTTCTTTGTAAAAAAAATCCTACAAAGTGGTTTAACTAGGTGATCGGACGACACCGATGACTTTTTTAAACAACAATCGTAGTTCTCTCGAGTTATCTTTGAAAAACGTATAATGCAATTCATCACTGTAAAATTTCATATTTCATATTAATAGTTTAAAAAGACTTGAATACATAATTGTAGTAAACAACTTATACTTCTTTACTTGAGTTTAAAATCATTTTGCAGAGCAATAGCTCTGCAAAAAAATCAAATTATTCAAATAATAATTTAATTTTTTATTGTTAGAGATATGTGGTGATTATTAATTAATTATTTTGTTTGGTTATCAGTTAGTGGTTGTCAATTTAGAAAATAATTTGTCAGTTAAGGCGAATAATGAAGAAGACCTCATTTTTGTAGGAAAAAAGGAAGACGCATCAACCCTTATATTAAATGGTGGGGTAAAACGATAGAGCTATTTGTTATTCAGCAGACAAGAATTGATAGTGAATGGGGGAAGACCATACTCAAAGAACAGAACAATTCAATGTTTGGGCAGGGATTGTCGGTAACCAAGTGATTGGACCAATATTCCTTGGTAAGAATCATACGGAAGCGAAGTATATCGAATTCTTAGGGGATAATCCACTCCCAAATTTGGTTGTTTATTTTCCGATTCTTAGAAGCTGATCTAGTCTGATCTCGAATCTAAATATCTAGTTCAAACAAGATGGCGCACTATCCCATTTGGTCATGATGAAGACCTGTCCGTGTGTATTTAGATGAAAATTTTCGATTAAGATAGATTGGTAGAAGGAGATCTTGCAAATAGCCAGTAATGTCTCCAGACCTCACTGTTCAAGATTTTTTTTATGTCGGGTATTTAAAAGCAACGTATTTAGGGATAAATCGGTAAATGTAAAGGTGTTAAGGAAGTTAATAATCTATGAATGTAGATTTATTTTACCTGAAAATTACAAATTCCCGAAACGAATTTCACCTGCGTGTGACGTATTAAGATGGATAAGATTTTGAACATTTATTAAGGAGAAATAGATGAATAAACCATTCTTTATTTAGGTAACAAACACATTTGGTATGTGAAATAAACGGTATTTTTGTAAAAAAATAATTTTTAAAATTAAATACCTATTTAACATGTGAAGAAATGACGTTCGAATATATTTATTTATGCGAAATAAATGCGACCTTAAAGGTAAAATATTTAAATTGATCTTAAATAAATAAATTCTGCCATACTCCTTAAGTTTCTAGGTTATACACAATTTAAATGTATGTAATATATTTGTTGCTTGTATAGTATTCATAGACTGGATACACTAGTAAGAGGTGTTTTACTGTTAAGGTGGCATTATCGTTATCACAATTTCGTGGTTGATCTCTTGTTAACGTGTAGCTAGATGTTAAGTTCGTGGGACCTATTATTAGTCTTGATATCACAGATAATTCTCATCTATTGATTCCCCCTAGTGCTGTAGAATTCCATTTATTAATTTTATTTTTAAATCCTTATTGCGCAGAGGTATGTCATATGGAAAACCAATATTTGTTGCTCTTTTCGCCGCTTCATTATTTGCAAGTTCATTTCTTTGGATTCCTACAGGGGTTGGCGTTCAAATGTTATTTTGTAGTTAGTGGACTAGTTCAAGAGTGGACTGTTCTAGGAGATCCATGGAAGTATAGCATAATAGGGCTTACTGAGTGCTGCTGCTTGGTTTGAATGATAAATTTTCCTCTAGAACGAGCACAGGAGTTCATAAAATCGGACGCTTACAGATCTTGAAATGCTGAGTTTATTTTCATATATTAGATATATGTAAGTCCTCTGCAAATATTAATTTATGATTTGGGTGTTTTGGTTGCGCCTAAATACCAGAAATGTAAGATGTAAGAAACTACTGTCGTCGGCGGTATAGTGGTGGTATTCCAGCTTCAAAATTACCATATAGTGATTTATATGGGCTGGTACGATAAGCCTCCAATACTACTCTTACAAGCTCAAGCGGTAAATGCTGTCTAAAACTGGTAAACGGATTTTTCATGATGACTGATATACACATCATGAGGTCATCAGTCTTAAGACTGGTTGGACGCTAACCTCCAGCTTCTCCCATCTTGTGCTAACCTACGCATTTCGCTAATTGTGCTACAACCTACATCCCTTACTATTTGCGAGCAGTAGTCTAATCTAGGCCTACCTCTGCCTTTCTTCACTCCTATTTCTGCCTCCAAAATATCGCGGACTATTCCCCCATGTCTCAGCAAGTGGCCTTCCATTCTATCTCTTCTCTTCTTTATGTTTTTCCACATATTTATTTTCTCGCCGACTTGCTCTAATACTTCTTCGTTTCTAACCCTATCAGTCCACGGTATTTTCATCATTCTTCGGTAACACCACATCTCAAAAGCTTCTAATTTCTTCTTACTTGCTTCCCCTACCGTCCAGGTTTCGCAACCGTATAGAGCCGTGCTCCATACATATGTTTTCAAAAATCTCTTCCTTGTTTCTAAGTTTATTACCCCCGAGCATAAAAGTGCTTTCTTTTTGTTAAAAGCTACTCGACCCTGCGCTATTATTTGTTTTATATACTGATATACAATACATGCATGATTCATTTTTGAGAGAATCATTGTCCTGTAAAATTTTAGAATAATCTCTTTATTTGCCTCCATCGTGATTTGTGATACGTTTTCCAATACCTTTTTACACCTTATAGATAGATCATTAGTGTAACCTTTCTAATATAATCGATTGGGAAATGTTATTTTCCAAAAATTGTGTTTCTACTTTGTAGTCTAATGCTCACCCTTGAAGTATGAGATGAGGATGTTCTAACCTTCTTCTGACGACAAAAGTAAATGCAATGTATTTTTCTGGATGAGAATCGTAGACCACGCCTGCATGCTGCTTTTGTTAGCGCATTGATGGCCATATAATATAATATAATCATTTGTAAGTTTTATTTAATGTATTCTAGTTCTTTTGCTCAATGGTATATTGCTCAATTATCAACGCACTACGTGCTCCCCATTATTAAACTTATAGGGGTCAATAGTTCAGAGCAATGGAAAATAGTACAACATTCATATAGAACTTTGAGGGATACCATTATCTAATAGTCGGGAATTTGACGTGAAACTGCTTATACAAACTCTAAATGTTCTGCTCTGTAGGAAGCTTTTCATAAAATAGGGAAGATTGCCATGGAAGGCTCCATGTATGCTAGAGCAGTAAAGATACTGTATTTTCATATTATATCTTTCTTAATATAAAAAAACACTGCAACAAATTTTGCTAAAATTTACTATTACCGTCTGTACGAGATTATCCATTGTTGATTGATACTTTCTAATTATAACCATATTTTATTCATAAATGATAAGAGTAATGATCATTTAAATGTAGTTGGCAGTTGGTGGATATTCTCATAATCAATAGAGTTAATCCCTGGTGAGGTATTTTTCGTGGTATTTGGGGCATTATCCAACTCACTTGATATGAAAGGTTCATTATAACTTGATACGTTCTATATACTAAAGTCTGGGGTAGTTTCTGGGCTCTGTTTATATGGCAAAAATCTGCATCATAGTTTGAAATATTAGAGTAAGCTGAAATAATTTGCTAGTATTTCTAAAATATCAACAGCATTGGATACTAAATGAGAATTTATTTCTAATGTTGACGGAACATTTGGATTTTTTCTTGCAATCTGTAGTTCTACTCCATTTTGATACATCTACGATAAGTCTGGTTCGGATTTGTTAAATTTGTTAAAATTACAGTTTGTACCCTGATAGAAATATCTGTTCACAAAAGTAGGTAGCTGGAGTGTACAAAGAGGAGAGAAAAATGTGTCCAATTAAGGAATATATTTTTGACTATGTATCATATTATGTACTGTATTGATGACTAAGTGATCATTTTATGATACAATACATTAAATTAACTAATATAATGTATTTACATTATATAAATTATGGTCAAATAAATGCGTTCCTTAGCAGAAATGAACTGTTCCCTCGGTGTAGCTTTCGGCTATCACTAATAAAATAAGTCGAATACTGACAGTTGAATGTCTAAAAATGTAAATATGAAAAAGTAAACACAATATATTTTTATTTTTACAATAAATACTCCAAAGAAGCGAAAAATAAATATAAAAAGGTAAACTTATCAACAATGAGAAAAACATTGGAGATACATGAGTTGATCTCATCTCTCTCTATTTTTTTTTATTTTCTTCTCTAAAGTTCATTAATCTTTTAAAAAACTGCGTTATCCGTCGTTAAATTCAGCGGTTTTTAGTTAAAAAATATATTATGAAGCTTAGTTAATTTTTATAGCCTTGATTTTCTTTAGAAGCATTGTCATAATTAATTATGCGATTAAAATTTCATTGCAAAAACATGACTTATCATTTTAAATTTTAACGTTGCAGCTATTCGGAGATTAGATTTTATCTAAATTAATTGTTTCAACCAATTTCATTCAATTGAATATTAAGAGTATAACAACAATTTATTACATGAAAACTAGAAAACAGAAGCGATAAGTTCACGATAAAAGGTGTACTTATCAAATGAGTTACTGGCCGTTTATATTGTTTACACCGATTGTGGCTGTGCAATAAATTTCTGTTTTTGTTATCACATGGTAAGGAAACTAATCATTGGCGTAAATTAAGGAGGGGCAATCCGGGCAATGTCTTTAATTCCAAAGCATCAAGACTTTAACGCCTTTTAATGAAATACACGTGCATATACTGCACCGATACCCAGATACAAGGATCCACAATATTCTTATGCTTAAATTGCGACGTATAAGAGGTATATATGTAAACACAAACATATTACAAACCTACAGTTGGATAGAATAAGTTAGGTAGAATAAATAAACACTAATGTTGATACAAGTATTTACAAATATAAATTTGTTACAAGTTTTCATCTTACCGGTTTCAACTAAAATATATTTCTTTGTTGATTGATATAGTTTTATATCAAGTTTCATCAAACGACCAAGGTTTTGTATTTAATGGGTGCCAATAATATTATCGAAAAGAGCATATTGAAAAGGTTCATCATAAAATAAGCGTGTGAACTGGTATCAATAAATAACGACCCGATCGTTCTATTATACATAGGTTCTTATATTGTTTTACGTAAATATGATAACATATTTCAATAGGTTTTACACATTACGGTACATGAACGGAAAGTTAATGCAGCCAATCGATTGGTCAATTGGTTTACCAACTTGTAGAAGTAGTCAACAATTTTCTGCTGTTGTGTATTATAACCTCTTCATTAGAATGCAAATTTGAGGCAAGAACCAAAAAAAAAATACTTATTTTCGTAAAAGATAAGACGTAAGACATATGTGGATGAAGATTTAAAGACAATTATTTGTGACTCCGCGAGTTTTTGAAAAGACTTTGTAAGACAAGAAATTTTAGAGATTTGGGAACAACGTTACTGCACTCTTCTGTTGCTGAGAACAACGAAAGATCGAGGTTTTAAAAATCAGGTGTCAAAATTGTAATTAAAAGTATATTTGGTAGACAAAACGATTAATTGTAACGAGTTTCAAGGGCTACATTGAGGCTCATTTGAAACATAGAAGATTAGGGAGAAAATTCCGTTGGCCAATATGTTTTTGAAAACAATATGTTAAGTATATTCTAAATTGTTAATTAAAAGTCTATTAAGTTAAAAATATAATTACAAACTATTAGATATTATTTGGAAATATCAAGATAGCAGTAAACCACAACATATTATTTCATTACAGTTCACTATAACCACAAAAAAAAAAAAAAATAGTCGACGTACACTGGGTTACGCTAATTAGTGAACAGGGTATGAAATTGAAAAAGAAATTCAGAGCAGTTTACTTAACCTGAACAAAACTTTGGTATAAATTGGGACTAGAAGCAGTATTCATGTTTATTTATATCGTGATAATGCAAACAGAAGCGCGCGTCGACAACATATTTTTTCTGTGTTTTATGGAAAATTGATCACACCCAGTATAATAATGTAATAAGTAAAATATAATTTTTTCTTCCTGATTAATTTTCACAAAAATTAAAAACTTAAAAATGAGTCAATATTCACATCAAAATTGAAACCTTTTCATCCTTTAGCAATGTTTGTCATTTGGTTATTTCGGTTATGCATATTTGAAAGAGTTATGCTATTTTTAAATATACATTTGCTGGTGTTAATTACAGCAAGAATATAGTTATATTACAGGACTAAGATTATATCTTCTTAGATAAACTAAAATATCCTTATCATTACGTAATCTTCTAAAAAAGCATTCATTTTGGGAAATAATTTTCTATATTATTCAATTAATGAATCTTGTACTATTTTTACTTATAATCATTATACTATTTTCTAATTTCATCATATTTATATTACAATTATTCTTTTTAAAATATGAATAAACGACACTTCTAACTTTTTCAAATTATAAATTAATAAATTTGCATTGCAACTTATGTTAAATGTGTTCAATGCATAGGAATAATGTAATGTACATATGTACAAGCTATTAACAAAGTTTACAGAATTTATTCTGTAAACTTTGGTATTAATTAAATACGTAAGTACAATTTGTATAATGAATCTTTGCACGTGTATCAATTTAGTGACGACGCACGGATCACATGCTACACCACTCGCAATTGTTACTAATATGCCACAATTACCAGTACGTATGTCTAGCGACATATGTTTCAATCAACTACGGCATAAACAGTTAATAATTTGCCGAACAAAATGCAATTATGAAGCCACGTCTTAGCTATATTGCATAATTTTATTCACTGGCGTCTCAATATTTCTGTAAAATTTATTTCATTTTTGTTTCATTTATTTTGATATTTGTTGAATTTATTTCATTTATTTTGGTGGAAATATCACTTCCATTAAATGTTTTTCTGAAGAACCTTTTCATTACTCTGTCATAGGTTACCGGATTTGTATTGTACTAACTGTTATTCTAAAATGTGTTTTCGATACGACACTTTTCAAAAATGTCAGTTGATTGATTCCTACAATTGTTACCTGTGACGCACATGCAAAGAATCATTACACAAACCATATACAAACTTTAAGATAGTTTCTCCGGAAACCCATTTTTCTAAGTTTATTACGAATATTTTGAATTAAAAAATCGGTTGTTGTCCGATTTGTTGAAATGATAAACACTGTTAAAACAAGCCATTTGAATGTTTTGCTCAGGAAGTCGAGGATTTAGCGCCTGGCAAAGCAGCGGCATGCATTTTACCAGTCACCACTTGTGTTATTACTGCACATTTGTCACAAACAATATCTAAAATTGAATTTAGTCCTAAACGACTTTCCTTTTTTATTTTTTCAAGTGAAAGAACGCTATTTCATTCACAACATCTTAAATGTTTGCCAAGCTCTCTCAAATCAACAATACGTCGTCCAATGCTTAGGTTGCCCTGTTTACTTTTTGCAAGATTAAATTTTGCAATACAATTTAAAAGTTTCTAAATTCATTTTGAATTTTTCTGTAAATTATCTTTCACGCTGCGAAAAAGTTTACACAGTCAGGTAAGTCTAACAATAAGACAAGACATACACAAGCCCAACAGATTAAAATAAGACACAACGTAACGTTGCCATGTCTTTAGTTTCAACTAATAAACACGTTGTGTGTATAGGTATATGCAGTGTCTGAGTATAGAGTACAGTCACTGAACAAAAAAATTAACACTGGACTACTGATATTCCAAATATTTTATGTTTACCCGCGTACTTATTTTTGGACCGGACGGTACCTGAGAAACTACCTTAAAGCCCAGCGCCCTCGGTGCGACTATTTTGCGACAAAGGCTGCAAACGAGTTGAGCTTAAAACTGCTTTATGACCTTGGTAGCATATAGCAGTGGGAATCTGTACACTAGTCGATCGGGATGAGATTAGTTTGCAATCAGTTTCAAACCGGTTGCACGCGATTGTTTTCCGCGGTCATAGTTGCGTTGCAGTTTCAAGTTGTACTGAACTACTAGGTGTTCACTACTCACTGCTCTGCTCAATCAACTGCACTACTCGAATATAATAAATAGATCAACTGACCCACAATTAGTCTTGTCCGTGTGAGGACAGAAGTTTCAGTCTAGTCACAAAACAGTTGTAAGCTCAACTGGTTTGCGACCTTTGTCCCAAAATTGTCGCACCGTGGGCGCTGGGCCTAAGAGTTGATTTCATGATGAATTTGAAATGAACAAAAGAAGTCATAAACATGTGCCTTAAATATATAAGTTTTCCAAACAATAGGTTTTAAAATTTGATTTAGTATAGCGTTTTCATATTTCTTTTTACACAGATTTCAGAATAATTACTTCAAATTCAGCTCATATAATAACTTTAATAGTACCCATGGAACGTTATTAACTTTTAAAATAATCTACAATTTTCTAATATTTTGAAGATATGATGCCAATATGTCAAAATTTTTTCTTCAAGTAAGTTTGAGACACTGAGTAAGTTTGCGAATAAAGTCTTATTTCATTATCGCAGTTTCATTAAAATTTTCATTGGATTACAATAGTTTTAATTGTACTTAGTACCTTGTGAACTATTTTAAATGTTATAACGGTTTTTCGTGGGTGATTTTAAAAGTGTTAAATTACTCTTAATTACATTAAACAATGCAAGTATTTAATTTTTGCCACATAATTTCTAAACCTTAAAAGGTAACGAATAACTTCAAGCGAGTGATAAGTTTAGCAAAAAAAAACATTAGATTACACTTTATTATCAATCTTAGGTAGGCTACAAGTTGGTGTCGTTGTGACACAAAATTTGAGAGGCTTAAAAGTGCCTTAACCCCAGAGAAATAGGACCTTACATATTATTTTAGCAGTTATAACATCGTTTTGGAAATACTATTATATGTATAATACGTGCTGAAATATAACTAAGTATTCTTAAATCTGTTTCAGAAAATAAAAACCTAAAAGAAAATGGAATTTTAAAGCTTTGTATCCTGAAAACCTATATATCTAAGACATTATTTATATAAACATTTGCCTTAAAATAGTGAAATAAGAAGTTACATTTTAAAGTTTATCTATGTACTTAATGAACATCTTTCATTAATACATTTTCAGATAAAATGATTAGATATGAGATAATCATAATAACCAACCAATATGTAGAAATCAATAGGTAGGACCAATAAGTAGAAACGTTAGGAGTCAATCGGGGGACATACTGATCGGAAGAGAGGAGAAAGCGGATAGATGGAAGCAGTACTTAGGAAATTTATACGAGGGTCAGGAATTAGGAGAAATATTAGAGGAAGAATCTAGCATCGACAGGGAAGATGTAGGAAAACCTATATTGAGAGACGAATTTGAAATAGCACTAAGAACTAATAGCACTAAAGAACAATAAAGCGCCTGATGTAGATAAAATACAGGCGGAAATTGTGAAATGTGCGGGACAGAAAGTAGTAAATAGGATGTTCGAACTGGTAAAATATATATATGAAACGGGCGAGATGCCGGAGGATTATGAGAGGAATATTATCGTTACTATACCGAAAAAGAGAGGAGCCGACAAATGCGAGAACTTTAGAACGATTAGCCTAACTTCCAACGCGTCAAAAATTTTAACCAGAATAGTGCAGAAGAGAATGGAAAATAGAGCGGAGGAAATACTAGGAGAAGACCAATTCGGGTTTAGGCGAAATAGGGGAACTCGCGAAGCTATTCTGGCGCTAAGAGTAATGTTAGAGAAAACAATAGAAAAAGGAAAGAACGCTTATATAGGATTTGTAGATTTAGAAAAAGCTTTTGATAATGTAAGATGGGAAAAATGTTCGAGATACTAAAGAGCGCGGGAATGATGTATAGAGATAGGAGAGTAGTACACAATCTATACAAAGAGCAAACTGCGGTTATAGAAGTAGAAGGAGAAAGAAGGGAAGTAGGTATTAGGAAAGGAGTAAGACAAGGATGTACGCTATCACCACTAATTTTTAATCTGTACATCGAAGAGGCGATTAATGTCGTATTAAAAGATAGAGTGGATTTCGGGATTAAAGTACAGGGACAGAAACTAAAAATGGTAAGATTCGCGGATGAAATAGCAATATTAGCATCTAGTAAAGAGGAATTGGAACCAGCGTTGAACGAAATGGAGGCAGTGTTGACAGAGGAATACGGAATGAGGGTGAATAAAAACAAAACTCAAGTATTAGTGTGCAGAGGGCGCGAGAGCAGATCAAAAACGAAAGTACAAATCAATAATGAAAGATTGGAGGAAGTTAAAGACTTCACTTATTTAGGAAGTAAAATAAATTGGGATGCAAGAAGCGATAAAGATATAAGACAAAGAATAGCACAGGGTCGAGCAGCTTTTAACAAAAAGAAAGCACTTTTATGCTCAGGTGTAATAAACTTAGAAACAAGGAAGAGATTTTTGAAAACGTATGTATGGAGCACGGCACTATATGGTTGCGAAACCTGGACGGTAGGGGAAGCAAGTAGGAAGAAATTAGAAGCTTCTAAGATGTGGCGTTACCGAAGAATGATGAAAATATCGTGGACTGATAGGGTTAGGAACGAAGAAGTATTAGAGAAAGTCGGCGAGAAAAGAAGTACGTGGAAAAACATACAGAATAGAAGAGATAGAATGGTAGGCCACTTGCTGAGACATGGGGGAATAGTCCGCAATATTTTAGAGGCAGAAATAGTAGTGAAGAAAGGCAGAGGTAAGCCTAGATTAGACTACTGCTCGCAAATAGTAATGGATGTAGGTTGTAGCACAATTAGCGAAATGCGTAGGTTAGCACAAGATAGGAGAAGCTGGAGGTTAGCGTCCAACCAGTCTTAGGACTGATGACCTCATGATGATGATGATATAATCATCACATATACATATAGTGATTAGGTACTGATTAGACAAGATCACGACGATAAGTTTTTTATAACATAGAGATTTAAATCTGATGTTTTATAAATACTATATCTTTCATCGCTCTTATTGATGTAATATATTATTATATTATAAATCATTTTTAATAAGCTTTTTACTTTAATTTATGAATATAAATTTTGATAATAGGTATTCGACGTGATAAAAAAATCTTGGTATCTCTTGGTGCTAACTTTGTTTAGTGAATGCACGTTACGTGTAAATGTAGATCAGTACATGTTTTGTGTTCATAAAATAAGTTCATATTTTTTAAATAATTAAATTATTGGAGCTTGGTTAGAGAATAAATTAGTTATTTGTATAATAAATAAGTGAACTGTATATAAACATTAATAGAAGTGAAATATTCAATATGTAATATCCAACAGTTCAATCTCTAGCTACGCTATTCAAATTCAATATCTTTCAGTTGGATGCTTTATTATGATTAAGACTGGGGTATATCGTCTGTGCAACCCTTTCACATAAAACATATTCACACGCTATTCATGTAGTGCCAGGTATGGTCAATAGTCATTCTCATTACATTACAACACACCCACACCCCATGCACATAAAAAATTAAATCACAACTGGCCACCTGAACGAAAACCTTAACTCATTCATTCTAACAAACAATTTAAATATATAATTGCTTAAAACGAAGGGTGTAATTTCCCTGATCAGAATATATTTTCCGCCCCGATAGCCACTCACCATAGATATACAGACTATTAATAACAGGATATGTCAGGGACGTTGCAATATGTGTTTTAAAAAGGGTTTATTCTTAAAAGCAACAAAAAATAGTGGCAAGGAGGAATGTAGTCTGCTAATTGTTTAGCTTCGTTAACTCAGAATAAATAAGACTTTCTCCATTATTTACAAAATTTTGTACCATGTTTACTTTCGCATAGGTGAAAAATAGTACAACAGAGTAATAGGTAATTAAATTATTTGCGCTGACATTAAATTTGCGAGATATTTACGGGACTTTGAATACCAGTGTAGCTATTCGAAAATAAAGAAAAATATTATAAAGTGAATGGTTCGATACAGTAGCAGTCTTGCTAAGTAGTACAAAATATTTCTTTGCAATTACGTGGGGTAAGTATCGAAAAATGTGCGAATAATGGTAGCCAAACTAGCACTAATGTATAATAAATACATTTTGTATTTTGAGGTTAAAGGTGAATCTAAGGTTCTTACACTTTCATGCGATAAATGCGATAACTGGAATGGAAAGATGTTTTATAAAATGTCCTATTGATTTTAACAACTTTTCAAAGTCAAAGTTAATCTTTTCTAAGTTTATATTTTAGTTTGAACTAAATTTACGCAAAAATACATAATTTTTTAATTTAAAAATTCTAACTTAATTTTATAAAAAGAGAAATTTATGAATAAGTCTGGTGTAAAGATTATATTTTTTAAATACAAATTTAAGTATAATATTAATATAATTATAATTTATATACTAAGTATTTTAAAAAATATGTATACTTTATTTTACAATTATTATATGAGTAAAAACATATATAAAACAATAATGAAAACATACTCAAAGTAGAGACAGCTTTGAGAATTGCTAGGAATACTCTAACCAACAGGACAAATCTACTGATATGACATAGATAAGTATTTTCCCTCCTGCCCCTAAAACCAATTTATATAAAACTACCTTGGTAATTCCATTACAATTACCATTGCAAAAAATAATGATCCCCTTTTAAAGAAATATTTATATAACATCTTGTATTTATATAGATTTAGTATTGAAATCAGGGCGATAGTATTAATTTTAAAAAAGTTTTTGCTATATCCTAAATTATTTGTATGTCCAGAAAAATTACATAGAAACGATGAAAGAAGGCCGCGATTGAAAATTAATTATATTTTACGTATTTATTATTTTTTCGTCTGACCATTTCTCATTACGGAAAATAAAAAATAAGAGAAAAAGATTGGTAACAACAAATTATGTTTATAAGCCATATAAAGTGTGTAAAGCCAGACACCTATTTGATATTGATAACGCAATCCCAAATTTGAATTTATATAGTTTCAATAATGATATGACTTACCAAAAATATTTTTTGGTATGTCATACTTTTTTAATAATAAGGTCTGTCTGACTTTAAGTATTAATATTTGCAAATGCAATAGTAAATACATATTTTTAATGAGAGTTAAGAATATTTCCTGTTGCGAAGCATTTTGCTATAACTACGCCTATGATGAATAAAATAATCGAATTCTCACCAATTCCAAACACTTATTAATGCACTGACGATTTCCCACTGCATTATTCAGAAAAGGGGTGTCCATTTCCTGTGTTAACACTGGCACCCCCTTGGGCTGATCCTTTGACCCTTTCTTAAACTGGCCGCTCAAGAATACTCCACATGTACAAGGGACTGGCTCCTTTATTTCTTTTGTCTTTATTTCGTTTGTTTCTGTTGTCGTGGTTAGGTTACCTGCCGTTGCAATTTCCAAGAGGGTGAAGAGTACGAAAATATAGAGCAGCATCTAAAAAAAAATTATCGTTATTTTTCTTAATTGTGAAATACCAATTGATGTCCAAGTAACAATACATACTTTTAAAATTCCACGTTTCACTTTTTCAATTTTCTTTCTTCCACGACAGATGCTTGCAATGAAATGACGTGCAATTTGCAGCGCATCTAAGTGTACTAAATTTAGGTCATTACAAATTAGTTATTGTTTATTATTGTAAAATGCTGTCCGGACATATTTTTATATTAATAACAATTTTGCAATAACTCCATACATCTACATATTCCATAATAATAATAAGGATGTAAAACATACAGTCTTGTAAACATTAATTAACCTTGAAAGTTTTAGATGAACAAAAAAATCACTGTACTATAATCTTGAATATCTTGTTGAATGTTATTAAAACTCACTAATATTTAAACAATATTTTGTGAAGATTTATAAAATTCTACTTCGCAAAAAGAACAATTTTAATATTAATTAACGTGAAAGTTGTAGATCAAAGAATTAATCTTGAAAACCTTATTGCAAGTAAGTACAGATCATCAAGAACAGGAACAAGCCTCAAAACTGCAACTTCGGACCACCCACGAGGTGTGCAGTAAATAGCCTGGTCTTTACTCAGTCGCATTGAGACCTTTGCAGAGTGAATATCGACTGTATCGAATGTACACAGAGTTCCATCTGGCCGCGCGTAAAGCGTATTCTTTTCCCTCCGAATACTGCTTCATTCATTCTTCTATGCTTACATAGAGAGTCTTACACTTTTCCCTATTCTTGACAAGCTGTATATAAGATATACTCGCATTATAAATGATAATACAATCACCCAATACTTAATAAAGTGAGTATTTAGGAGTAGCAATATTCTGTTCTGCTCCAACCGTCAATTTCCAAACCAACAAATTTTGACAGAGAAAGGATACCAGGTAATGGCCTTCGATTTGGATGTAACTTCTTGTGGTGATAGATGGGCCGAAAATAACGAATACACATTTTTAAGCTGCTGTAAAAGCCATTTAACTTCCATTTTAAAGTCCACTTGTAATAGGATGAGGGTGCTCAAACTTTCACCCACTTAGGGTAAAATATATTAGGGGTATATTAAGGTAAATTGAGTAAAAAGAACTGACCAAAATAAAACTTACCTACTCTTAAAAAATCGTTGTATCATCTTCAAAATCGATGAAAGTGATAGATGAATCGAAAATACCCTTCCAGAAGGTGCTGTTTAAGTAATAGAATAGGGTCAGCAACTTATAAGTCGGAAATCGAGAAAGGAACCACCAAACCGCAAAGCGGTTATCAAGTAGTTCCAGAATAGCAAGACTATTACATAATCGCTATAAGAAACAACTACTCCTCGGGCTAAAGCCCCGTCAGGCACTGAATTATACCTAATAGCGATCCTCGATCCCTTTCCCGTATTTCTGCACGATTAGACAATGTTTCAGAAAAGAAAACCCGCCACAGATAAGATTCGACATTTGTCTCGGATGAGAGCCGAACGACAGACATCTGTTTCGAACTTATTAGTTCTCATCAGTGCAGTATACTTCTTATCGCTAAGAATATTTTAGTTTGTTGTTTATTGGTAATTAGTACTCCGGATCCCTAAATTTATTTATTGTTCACTGTATTTTATTTTACGACATCAAACCTGTTTATTTGGGGAGAAGGCTATCCTTTATTATGTATCTTGTAAATTATTTGATTTAGTAGGTATACAAAATGACACTCTTATATCGTTGGGATTATGTCTTTAGTATTAAGTGTAGATTCGTTGAAAATTTAAAAGTAACGTTGCATGAAATGGTTTGGCCGGGATGTAATCTACGTTAATTTAAAATAAATTAAAGGTGGTATTAAGCACCGTAAATAAACCGATAGAAGAAAGTTTTTAATCAAACAATATTCTCGCTTCAATAATTTATTACTAACAAACAATACCGGCAAGGAATCCATATAATAATCTACCCACTAGCCAGCTTCGGCCCTTTGAATGAAAAGTATTTAACATTGGTCGTCTTGGGTTTTATACATTTCAGCCAAAGAAGTGGAACAAATCACTAACATATACATCGAATCCCCATACTGTTTACTGCGACGTTGCCGATTCATGAAAAATATCTTACAAAATTACATAGTGCCAATAAAAATACAATTTAACAATTTATATTAAAACATCTATTTCATAAGACGAATTAACGAATAAAGACAATTTTCGCAATTAAAAATAGTTTTGTCAAATAAAAACATAAACTGGTTAACCGCGTCGAGTGTCATTTGAAAATTGCTTAACAGTTAACAACAGTTATCTCATAACTTAGTTGGATACAGTAATATGAATTCCCTTGTAAACATAACTTCTTGTGTAACTGGAAAGCAGAGTGAGTTTAAATTGCTATTTGTAATAATAATTCTACTCATATTATTTGGCCAGTTTTATAGCAATACAGTTATGCTTTTTATCTTATCACAAGGAGTGATGTATTGTACAAAGACACCAAAAAGTGGTTTTACAACAAACAAACTGAGAGAATCGGTGAGACAAGAAAATAATAACAGTTCTCAACAAAAAAACTGAGAGTGTCGGTGAGACAAGAATTCCACCAATGAAAAGTTAATTGTCATTTAAATTCTGAAGTATGAACATTATCTTCATATTTAGACTACCAAAATATATTACATTTTTATAGATAAGAAGTACATATATGTAAGAGATGAGTTTGCCTACGGAAAACTCAATATTCAAAACGAAAATATTCAGTTATTATCAGATTAATAAAGTATGTTTAAGCATATATATGCGATAACTACAGAAAAATTGCCATAAAAGTTATCACCAAATATTAGGGAAATATAGACCGTTACAAATACCGATTTCATTTGTAAATATCCGATACTAGTTTATAAGTTCTGAAAACAGTTTGGTAATATAAAGCTAAATACCCTTTAAGCCAAAGCCACTTTTACTACTTACTGTTAACCAGATATAACAACAACAATGCAAAAGCAATATATGTTGCTTGAATATCAAAAATAAACAGAAGTATTAGATTCGTGTTATTTCAATTCATTTAGTGAGATGAACAATCCTAACATATTTCCTATATTCCTAATTATAAGTGAACTTTACTGCAGGATGAGAATTTGTTTACTTAGAATTGTGCTCATATATATCTTCCTATGTTTCTTCACATGGATAATATGAATATTTATTTAATTGCCTTAAGTTTTTGCATGTCAGTTTCAATTAAACATAAAACAAGAAGAACTGCAACTAACTGTAATCAAGCTAAAAGCTAGAAATGTAAAAAAAATACATATTTAGGTAAGTTGCCTGCCGTGGAGCTAATAAAAGTGCAGCACTTTGCTCCGCGCTCACTATATTTACATATATACCTATATTCGACAGAAGTTAATACAATAATATCATTTATATTGGGGTCCAAGGGGGATTTAACACTTCTTCTTTAGCATGGATGTGTTGGTTCATCTCTAGTATAACCTACCCCTCTGAAGCCTGAGGCATTAAGGGAACGAGGTCAATTTCTATGCGACCAAACTTTTTAACATTCTAATAGTCTATCATTACATTTCCATATGTAACTCATCTTGGAATTGTGATTAAAATGGTGATCAATTAAATATTCTAACATTTAAATTTATTAAACTATCGCCAGATACTACATATTAATCACATATACATATGTAGTATGTACCTCTAACGATGGTTTGATAAATCGAAACATTAGGAAGATCTAATTATTCATCATTTTGATAGCTATTTCAAGATTAAGTATCATATATTTATTAATTTATTCAGATATTTTTCTGCCACAGTGTATGTACGTAAAGACGAGAACGTCATAAAAATGCATATGGAATGGCTTTCGTTAGAGCACAAATTAGGATGCTCTGCCGGCCGTTGCATTTGGCAACATTTTATAATACCAGTCCAGCCACTTGTTGAAGTGGGATAGGTGGATATGGCAGTTTTGCCGGAAATCATTACAGTTGGCTTTATGCATGGTAGAGGAGGGGCCGCTATGAAGGGGACTTAAAGGGGCGCATTATGCAACACTATTTGCTTGAGGACGAGAAGCAAGGTCAGACTAGTACAACAGGTTGTCTCCACAAAATCAGGTGTGCATATTAATGGGGGCCAAATCTATAACCAGTAATTATATGCATGAAATATGACACGTAGGAATATAAATACTAACGTCGATCCCATTAAGGAACATTCAGAACTTTTTTTTTTCTTCTTAATAGTTCCCTCTTTTTATGAGCCAGATATTATTTTAATGGTCATCCTTTAACAATGTTATCACTATCATTGCTAATATCACTGTCAAATAATGAATAGTAATTTAAATTCTTGTATCTTTCTGGTTTTTGTAGGTTTCGTTGTCACCCTTTGTGTACCTATTTATTAATAAATAAATATATTATTTAATAATTTAATAAGATTAGTATTAATTCTTCATTTAATCAATTCTAAAATAATCAACAATTGATTATAAAATAATTTTTCTCATAACGAGAAACCGTTCTGATAAAATAAATTTTATATTTCGATACAATTATAATTGTAAACTAATATTTACTTATTACCTAAAACTAGGATCAACGATCCCAGGCTGTTTAAGGCAAGATATGTATATTAATAACGATTTTTCTTTAAATCGTGAGATCGAACTAAGGACTAAAAAAATGCTACATCGATATGGCTTAAAATTGATGGTAATTCTAATTATTTAATACCTAATTAGACATAGGGAGAAATAGATATTAGGTAACTGACACTATATACATTTAGTAGTAAATTTATTGTGCTAAATTTAAATGCAATATATTTTGAACTTGATATGTGCATGGTTTTAATAAATTATTATTTTCATTTTCATTGCCTAAGCAGAAAAAGTTGTTTATTTGAATGTAAACTCGAATTCGAAAAAGGAACATTTTTTGCTAAAGATAATAGAATCACTTTTGAAATATACGTATACTATATAACTCTACAAAAATAAGATTGAAAAATTAAATAAACAACGGGACAAAAAAGGGAAATATTAGATTTCAACACAGTTAGATAACAATCCATTTTGAGATATTTTTGTAATGATGCTTTTAATCTAAGACATACGTCTTCTAAATGATATACTAAATATATAGCAAGACAGTACAATACAGAACAGTTATTTTCTCTACGTACATATTTATACATACAAAACCTTATATACGGGGTGTGGCTATAAAATAATGAGACTGATGTTACTACAGACGAACTACGCATGCGCCAAAGTTGTACAAACGACAGTTGTGTAGCGTAAAGCCTTGTCTTTCAATTATTGCCCTGTGTCTTTACACATATTAGTCTGGCCATGGTCTTTGTTTGTATAAGGTCTGTTTCTTTTTGGTTTACCGGAAAAATAATGAAGTGATTTAATAAAGCAAAGAATTGTCGAGAAATTGCATATGAAACTTGGAAAGATGGCTGAGAAGACGTTGAAGGTAACGCATGCCCCGGACGCCCTTTCACATCAAGAATGGATAAAAATATTGAAAAAGTCGATAATCTGAACCGATTTGACCGTCGCATCGGTTACATATTCGTGCGATTGCTGAAACTGTAGGTATTGACAAAGAATGCGTAAAGAAAATTTTACGTAATAATTTTAACATGCAAAAAGTGTTTGTGAAAATGCTGCCGCAAATACTCACGTTTCTGATCAAGTCTAAAATCTCAGATATTCTTTTTCCTTTCTTTATCAATTTCCCTTACATAGTGACCGATAACTTTATATAATTATATTAACATATCTTCTGTGACATTAAATTCAATCTTTGATTCGTATTTCTCAAAATATTGTTCTAAGTAAAGCAAACTCCAAAATGAGGCATATTTATTAGATACAATTGCTATAATTGTGGATCTCCATACCCAACCTTCTCCATCATAATAAAATTATCACAAAATATAACCGAAATTAACGTGAAATAGCTCCTCCAGTATACAATTAATGAAAATCCATTACAGATAATGATGAAAAATATCGAATTGCATTTTAGAGGTACCTTCTTAAGTGAGGTTGCGAAAATTATTGTTATTATCGGAACTCGTAGTAAATCTTCTTCACCCCATTAAAATTATCACAAAATTAAACGAAAATAGCGCGGAATAGCTGTAATAAACAAATCTGTTTTGTAGTAGAAAGATTTTTTATTATAATATTAATTAATTTATTAGAGACAATGACGAAAAATATCGGATTTTGTTGCCGAGGTACTGCTTTAAATTAAGTTACCACAATTACTGTAATTGTGGCAATTTGCAACACAATATAATGACCTTCTCTACCATAATAAATGTATTACAAAATTGAAACGAAAATATCGTGAAATAGTTCTTGTACTACAAGATTAGTTTATTTATCAGAGAAAATGACGAACAATATCGAATGTATTTCAGGGCTTCTTTTTTAGTAACATATAAGTCGGAAATCGAGAAAGGAACCACCAAACCGCCAAACGGTTATCAAAGTAGTTCCCGAATAGCAAGGCTATTACATAATCGCTATAGGAAACAACTACTCCTCGGGCTAAAGCCCCGCCAGGCATTGAATTATACCTAAAAGCGATCCTCGACCCCTTTCTCGTATTTCTGCACGATCAGATAAGGTTTAAAAAAGAAAACCGCACTTAAAACCGCCATAGGGCACTAATGAGAACTAATAAGTTCGAAACAGATGTATGTCGTTCGGTTTCAATCCGGGACAGATGTCGAATCCTACCTGTGGCGGGTTTTATATTTTGAAACTTCTTTTTTAGGTCAAGTTGCCACAACTGTAATTATGGCAACTTGCACTAAGATGTAATTAAGTAATTAACCTCCTCCACCGTAATAAAATTATTACAAAACTAAATTGAGAATATAGTGAAATAGCTCTTCTACTACAAGATTAGTTCATTTGTAAAAGACTATGATCAAAAATATCGGATTGTGTTTCAGAGTTACCTTCTTAAGTCAAGTTGCTACAATTACGATCATTGTGGTAACTTGCGATAACATCTAATGAATTTTCTCCACAATAATAAAATTATTACAAAATTAAACCAAATTGAGAATAACTATAAATTGGGAATATAGTGAAATAGCTCTTCTACTACAAGATTAATTAATTTATTAGAGACAATGACAAAGAATATCGAATTGTACTTCAGAGGTGTATTTTTAAGTTAAGTTGCTACAATTATTGTAATTCTGGCAATTCGTAATAAAATGTGATGACATTTCTTGATTATAAGAAATGTGATAATATTAAGAATATGTCTTCCATAGCCTTGTCTTGTAAAGCGTTCCACTTATATTTTAAGAAATTTTTACTTGCCAAATGCTTTTACAGCATTGACGAATTTTTATGCAATGTATGTTAGGTTCGATTATATTTTCTGACTCTTGTTTTGTGATATTTTTATTTTTATATTCTTATAGTTTTATGTTTTTTTTAATGTTATATTTACTTTCTGTTGTTTTTTAAATGTTGTGACTACGAATGTACTTATGTATGTATATGATTGTCAATAACTTTCTATTCTATTCTATTCTATTCTATTCTATTCTATTCTATTCTGTTCTGTTCTGTTCTGTTCTGTTCTGTTCTGTTCTGTTCTACTGTACTCTACTCTACTCTACTCTACCCTACTCTACCCTACTCTACCATACCCTAGCCTACCCTACCCTACCCTACCATACCCTATCCTACCCTACCCTACTCTACTCTACTCTATTCTATTCTATAATAAAACTATTACAAAATGAAACCAAGAATATCATAAAATAGCTCTTTTACTACAAGATTAGGTTATTTATTGGAGACAATGGTGAAGAATATCGAATTGTGTTTCAGAGGTATCTTTCTAAGTTAGGTTGCCACAATTATAGTAATTGTGGCAACTCACAATAAATATAATGAACATTCTCCATCATAACAACATTATCATAAATTTAAACCAAAAATATAAGACGACTGTTGAAATTCAATATTTTTATAAATTTAATCATGTAAATGTAAGTATTAAAATAGATAACAGTGGATAAAATGTAAATATGTGTATGTTAATAATAAACAACAAGCAACTAATATTTCTAAGTGTATGTGTATATTTTAATGGTCAAATTATCACTGAAAATGTTTTAGATACTGGCACATTTATCTGAAAATCCTAATTTAAATATGCATTCATGGGCTTGATGGTAGGGGTTCTCTTGATTATAACAGTAAATGTAATATATTATTAATACATTTGAAATTTTAATATAATAATCAATAATAACTCCTACAAGATAACTAATTAGGGTTGTAAAAATTTGTTTCTTACATTTCATTTATTAACCATTTTCGGAGGAAACTTATTACTAATGTAACATTATGTACTTCTAATATTAGATGTTCTTAGTTTTAGAATAACCCTGATACCGGAAACATTAATTAATTATTAGTGTCATATATTAATAACAATAATTAATCATACCATGAGTTAGAAGAGTAAGGTACATATAAATTCGATAAAATTGGTACTACCTAATGCTTTTGTTGAAAATCACTCGGACATGCCAAAAGATTTGAAAAGTATTTGAAATTCTACTTTAAGAGCAAAAGCTACTTTTTAATATTTTCGAGCAGAATTTTTGAAAGTTATGACGTCATTGATATAGTTTTTTTTTCTTTGTTAATTACACCATTTTAAATAGGTAACTCTTTTTATGCACAATAAAGTAAAATAAGGGATTGGTTACATACGATCTTTTTGCGAGAAAGTGAATTTTTTAAATAAACAGGAATTAAAAGGCGGTGTAATAAAGCCGTAATAATAAAACAAAATCCTTTGTTAACATTTAATATTGGATGGTATAAGCATGAACTATGTCAGTCAGTATTTGTTGAATGTTTTGAATTAATTTTTGAATTTAATCCCTTTATTTTAGTGTACATAAAAGAGAAGTTTTTTCAAATGGCGCGAACACGGGGATTTCCTTTAAAAAATATCGATTATGTCATAACGGTTAAAAATACGGTGCAAAAAATCAAGGGGTAGCTCTATAAGTGGCATTTATAATACATATTTTGACATGTATGTGTAATTTAAAAGAGAAAGAAATTGTATAAATTTATACATTACTTTTAGGGTACATTGTATAATGTTATTACATTAATAACAGCTAAAATATTTTAATGCTCTAATAAACGAAAATGTAATTGAAAAATTAAATTGTTTTTTATTTTATTTAAGTGAGCCTAAATCAAAGAAAACACTTTTTCGATTTAAATTCAACGCTCAGCGAAAAACTACACTTTTGAAAATGTTAAAAAAATGTCAATTTTCATCCGAATGCAGTTTTGTGGTATTTCCGTAAGATCTTATTATGGAAATAGTATTCCTTATTATACATACACATAATAAATAACATTATTAATAGTATATTAATAATAATAGATAAGACATAATAAAACTATACAATATATTTAGTAGTGTAATTTATATCTGAATTTGGTATGATGATAATGTGGTGGAATAGTCTTAATAAAGGAATATACCGAGTATCCAACCTCATTTTAAACATGAAGTTGGACACTCGTAAGATTTTACATTTTTGTAGAATTTCTTATTCCTACTGAGAACCGCTGTTTATTTAGTATACCAATTAATTCATCTCTATATAATGAAGCAATTTTCACTAGTTACTGTATCAAAAGAGGGCAGGATCCACACTAAATACTTGCTCTATTTTGGTAATTAGTTGTAGGTATTTCATGGATATATTTTTAGTCTTTGGCTATCAAGATATGTTTTTGATTAACGTTATAATTTTTAATCAACATGCGACTGCAATTCGCAATGCATGCGTTTCGTCTTGAACATGATCTGAAGTGTATTTATATATTAATATTTATTCTGTATTAGTTCTTTAAAAATGTTTTCTTTCTTTAATGTTTCTAGTTATTCTGTGAATCTAAAGGTGATTACCTTCAACCGTCATTGCTAGGATTTCTCCATATTATAATTTACTTAATACACAATTTGACAGTTCTAATATTATATTTCACTATTCTGCAGCTTGAATAGTTCTGAGTTTAGGGTATTTTCCTATTAATTAATACCAATAGCACAAGGTTGGTTTTCTAAATTTGACGTCACGGGATGGGTGAACATTACTGAAGGCACTGTATAATATAAACGTACATTTATGTAACATACATGTTTGATATAAATGTATTGACAAGGTAACAAACCACATTGTAAGGGAGTCTTCAACAAGAAGTGTATGCAAAAAATTATTTTTATTTTGATAAATTGATTTGACTAAATTAGCGATCCTAAAATCAGTTTGAACCTAAAGTTTTCAAAGGGATTTTTTTTAAGATACTGTCTTAAAAAAAACATCTGTGTGTAAAAGTTTAGACGTTGCTAGCCATCTGATGGAGAATAGCAAAGGATGTTAATGAACATATAAGGACAGTTAATGTGATCCGTAATTCTGTTACACCATTTTGATATGATCATTAAAATATCCTAAAACTAGTATGCAGGTTGATAAGGACCATAAGGAGTAATTATCTAAGACAATTTATCATTTCGTTACCATTACAAAAGCTGCAACTTCAACTTTTGTAATGGTAATTTTTAAAAATTGAATTTTCTTTTTTAAAGTTGATAGTGTTTGAGAATATATTCTGTCAGTTGTGTCAATAGTAAAATTATCTGTAAAAATTAAATCATATAACGAACATTGCATAAATAAAGAAATGTGCCTCTGTAACAATAAATTGTAAACTATTTCATAACTTTGTCTGATAATTGTTTATGCAGAACAATGTCATAATAAGAAAAACAAAGAGGCGCATAATAAACAAATTATAAAATTACTGAATGTAAACAAGTTATTTTTACATTTTATATTTCTATTTTAAATATATTTTTTCAATTCCTTGGCATCTCAGTTTTTCACAACATTTATTATTTGATACGCCTGTACTCTTCTGTACTCTTCCCTTTGTAGCACACCGATAAAAGATAAGTTTCTCTTTTATTATCCAGCTGAATTAACGCGGTTTGGATTGATCATACCACCTCTCTCTGCCACCTTATCTCCCCGAGTTGTTTCTTCAGTAAATTTGAAATCTCTTAGAAGTAGCTGGAACGGTTCGCGGTGCGTACAGGGCCTGATTATCACATTGGGCAATTTTTACTACGGACCGGTCGACGACCCCATAATAAAAATTAAAAACTCCAACAACGAATTCGTTCTGTCATTTCCTTCAGATCTACGTATAAAAAGTTTTATTTGTTACAAACACTGAGCGGGTTTTACCAAAGACAATTTGTAAAAGATTGTAGGGTCGTAATTCGGAATGTTTTGGTTACTTAAGCGTAAGAATGTCGTTAAAAATGTTACTAATTTATTCCTTAGTATTCTATATTCACAATGAGAGTGATTGATAACTGTATATACTACACATAATTAATTTCTTTACTTCCCTAGATTTTGATGAATATTAGAAAGTAAATAATGTGGAAAATGCAAAATATATTCAATTTCATGTATTACAGATCCTTGTAAAATAAATTTTGTATATAGTTTGGTATAGGGTTTCATGAATTTATTTGAAATCAATGTTTGTCTTTAACTGTATCCTCAGAAAATATACTTTGTTTTTCTAAAGATAAAATTTGTACTAGCATGTTTATAGTTGATCGAACATTTTTCATACTTCCTCTAGTGTACTTAAGAATTAATTAAATGTGTATATAAATCTGAAATACTTTCTTCCACAATTACTAAAGAGGCTGCTTTAAATATATTCACGTTTAGTTTATCAATGTAAAACATAATTTGTGAAATGGAAAAGTAAACATGAAATGCATAAAACGTATTTTTTATATGTTGATGCCTGTAAGTTTTTATTGAAATTTATTATCTTTAAAATCGTCAATATTTATAGATTTCTTAATTTTTCTGAAAATATTTTTACGACCAATTTTACCACCTCGAGGAGTCATATAAAATTGTTATTGACCGTGTTAAATGTCTTCCACCATATAAGTAACCTCTGTTTTAATATCTTCCTAATTTGGGTATATTGTAAGAATTATATAAACAACCGTTTATTTTTTTTTACAAATTATCTTTATAAAGATATCAGTCGTGTTATAAAAATAAGGGTATCAGGCATTGAATTATACCTAAAAGCAATCCTCAACCCCTTTCTCGTGTTTCTCTACGATCAGATAAGGTTTCAAAAAATAAAACATTTTTTATTTTTTTTGCGTTTTATTTTTTGAAACCTTATCTGATCGTATAAAAACACGAGAAAGGGGTCGAGGGTCGTATTTAGGTATAATTCAATGCCTGGCGGGGCTTTAGCCCGAGGAGTAGTTGTTTCCTATAGCGATTATGTAATAGCCTTGCTATTCGGGAACTACTTTGATAACCGCTTGACGGTTTGGTAGTTGCTTTCTCGATTTCCGACTTATATGTTACCCAATATAATTCTAAATATTGCATAATTATGTATTATAATTATTTTACTATAAAATAATAATAATCAAATAAAAAGGCAAATGATAAAAACAAGAAAAACTACCATGATGCAGAACATCATTCATATATGCAAAATAAATAAATGACTGCGGAGAATGTATATTGAACCTAAAGCATTACCAGATAGGGTTCACAGGAATTAAAAAACAGGGGTCAATTAAAATGGAATCTATATTTATTTGTACTTTACACTTACGTATTTTTGAGTATAATGTGATGTTAGTTAGGTTACTAAGAGTTGTTAGTAACTGATGTATTACCAACTGTTTTCTCATCTAATTCTAGATGCTGCTATAAGTCTTAAGAAAATGTTAAATGTACTGTGTTATCAGTACATATTAGTCATTATTTAAACTGATTAAGTAACTAATTAATTAACTAATTAATATAATATAATATAAATACTAACCAAATGAAGTTACTCATACGGTTGAATTAGATAAAAAATAGAACAAAAGTAACTTTTCTCTAGTAAAGTTTTGTGTTAAACTACAATATGTTATTTTATGTATTACATATATATATATATATATATATATATATATATATATATGCATTATATGTATTAAGAAAAAATAAAGAATATAAATTGTATACATAGAAAATTAAATAAAATTGTCTTATAATTTGTTGGAAGTTTAGCAAATAAAGAATTATAGTTTATTATATGACAGAAAAGTGAATTCTGCCAAATTGTTAATATTATCATTTGTACATTTGCAATAGTTCGATTGACTAACATTAATTTACCTAGAAATAAAACAGTATAAGAAATAAAAGTTAGTGCAATATTTTAAAAATGATAAAATTTTAAATTATCCCCATCAATGCCAAAAATACATCGCAAATAAATTTCATGACAATCTCTTTTATGAAATTTGAGATATTCATTTATCTTAAATAATTTTCGATCTTTCGGTAATGTGATAATATTATAATAGAATTTGACATGTGTAAAAACACATTTCTTAAAATTATTCGCCGAATATTCGAAACATCATTTTACGAGTATTTAATGTAAGTTTAACTTATTTAATAATTCTTGACATTACGATAAAACTCGCCACAATACAACATTGGTAACATTATTTTTCTGTGGGTTATTATTTTGTTCAATCCCTGATGAGCTCAGAAAGTCAATTTGAATAAGTATTGGTAAAATAAACCGAGATACTTAAAAAATTATTGTCAAATAACTTCCGGTCCGGGCCTGCTTACATGTACGGTGACATCACAATGGTCATCGTCCGAAGAACTATAGAGTTTCTAGGGGTCCAGTACGAGGGTATTCAAGGGCGAGGAGGGGGTGATACGCACTGTTGGTACGGGTCGATAACCGGGCAACCCCGTGGAAGGTACTCACTAAAGTCAGTACCGCGACTACCACATCTAATCCCAGGGTTGTCGGTTTTTTGAGATGCCTCAACTGAAAGAAACAAGAAAGGAATCAATTACGTGAACTTTCAAATCACTTTGATCGATTGTATGGGTACGAGGTACAAATTACGGGGCTTTGTCAATGCGGGAAAGCTACTCTGACAAGATTTATGTATACAGTAAAAAATAAGAGGGTCTATTTATTGTAGCTATGATTATCTATTTGTGTTAATTTATAGCAAATAGTTGCCATTAATTAATTACAAATTGTGATATCGATGAAATGTATTATTCGATATTTGTTCACATCAGTATAAATCTAAGAATGGATTTATTACATGTTTGTTGCATTATAATAATTAAGTTATTATAGTATTTTAAATAAGTATTTTAAACTGAATAACCAAAATATAACGGAATTAAAAATAATCATATAGCTGTTATTCTTAAAGGAAATGATCTTTTATAAAAATGGACTTCCTCAGTAGAGTTGTCCACTTGAATCAGTGGCGGCACCGTATATCAGCAACTATGTATAATTTATAATAATTTATATAATATGTAATAACTACCCACATAGCATTAAATATCCAGATTGAATTAAACATAATTCAATCTAGATAAACATCTAAACATCTAAACATCTAAACATCTAAACATCTAAACATCTAAACATCTTCAGCATTGCGCCTCCAAGTCGTCTTCGTGTGCGATGTCCGATAATGCAAAATATTCTTATACAAGGTGGTGCAGAGGAAACACATGCTTTTCAATTAAGTATAGCTTTCTTTAGTTTCAAGATAAAAAAATATTTACAACATAGTAACATTAGTGCAGATTTTATTCACAATAATTTTAAATTAGGTGCGGAAAGTAATGCCACTCAAATATTGCTTTTATTTCTTCCTGGATACACACCTGGAGCTTCTCTTGCAAGTTACTCATCATACTTACAAACATTTCTTCTGGAACTCCTGTAATTTTTTGATTAATGGCACCTTTTAGTACTTGTATCGTCTATTTACATTAAAATTTGGTCCAATATTTCATAAAAAAGGTGATTTATATCTTGCACTAATAGCTTCGTTAGAAGGACCAGCGTATTGTCGTTTTGTAATTTCTAATTCCATTATACTACTTGCTATATTAAAAATTGTCTTAAAAAAGTCGTCATTTCTCTTTTTGTTCAATATTTCATGTGTCTGTTTTATTTGATGCACGCAAAATATAATATCTAATGATTCTTTTTGTAGGATATCATATAGAATATCTGGGTAGAATCGGTATGTTTATATAATGCCCTCGTAATATTTAAAATATCTACAAATCCATGTTCCAAACCAATTTTGTATTGGAAAATAACATTAACATTGGGCTGCTACATAACCATTTATAATTTCTGAACCAAGCAAATTTGAGATTTACGTTAAACGATTTACCAGATATCTTAATCTCTTTTTTGGCGAATATTGATAAAACAGTCGTAGGTTTTCCTTCCAGTAAAACGTCTCTTTTATCTTCATCTTTCCAGCGATAGAACGGTGTTTTCAAGAAATTAAAAATAATATCGTTAACTGGATTCATTATAAATAATGTAAATTATTGTTTCATTTAATATTGTCACTATCAAAGTTGAGAAATCACTAATTATACGATCACTCAGTTGGTCAGTCAACACATTAAAATCAAAAAAGCAAATCCAAAAATGATGAAAACACAACGCAAATTCAATAAATTGCTCAAATTTAAAAACAGACCGCGCTTCAGTACATTAAATAGATGCAAGTCCACTGTGCAGATACCCTATAAAATCTCGGGAAACTCTTCACCTAGGTGGAGGGAGACGACGGACTAAACAAACGTAGGCTATTGCGTGACGTCACGTTACCATGGCAACCCGCTGTAACAGTGCATATTTGAGGGCACTTGATTTTCATCTCTGCACCTGTGAGTTATTTATATTATAGATAACACGTGCATGGACTATTGAAGATTTAAAGGACGTTCCAATGTAAACACAAAGAGTTTTTAATAGCATAGCGGTATATTATGCTTGACATAGAAATGTAATAGGTTTTTCATAACAAAATTTATTTGAATGTGCATATGAAATACATGATTATATATCCCAAAAATATAAAAAAAAAATTCCAGTCTCAATTTCTTTGGTGAAGAGGCACTTCACCTACTTCACCTGAATAATCGCCACTGCTCTAAAGTTAAGATAACCCCACAAAACTTATTTATAAGCAGGTATATCTGGAGAACAGGTTCACATAACGTATCGAAGGAAGTGTAGCCGCTGCTTTCCCCTCTTCAAGAAAATAATGACCAATGATCCCTAATTTGGAAACTCCACACCGCACCAACTTTTGCATTATGGAGAAGTTTTTAATGTAGCTTCAGTATATACAGTTCCATATGTTTATAATTGAATTTAAAAGCAAATGTGCTTTAAATGTGATGAATTTTCAACTCATTGTGCAAAATGCGCTGTAGAAGGTGCTTAATGGATCGCTCTGGAATACCAAGAGCTGCTCTTATCACTGTTTCAACAAATTTTGGTGTCCGAATGGAACGAAAAAATCCTGGTGGCTTCCGCTTCATGACAGATACTGAATTTCGAAAAGTTTTCATCCATCTGAGGATTATGTTGGGATGTGGTGTTACCCCTCGTCGCTTAATGTTGAACCGTAGATGGAAAAGCAGTTGAACCGTAACTACAGAATCGCTGCTTCAAAAAATTTGTTCGACTATAAACACACAATACTTCACATTCCATGGTGCTATGGCTATTGAAACTTCATTACCTCTAGCTATTTAAACAGAGTGGCGCGGTAGTTAACACTTAACCCTCGTAATATACTAGCCATTCGAAAAACATACTTATGTTTCCTTTGTGCCACCTTGTATAAAGAAAATAATCATTACGGTATCTCAAGATGGTATAGTGGCACTGTTAAAATGGTCCCTAAAATACCCTATGAGATCTACCCCTATACTATCTTACTATAAATATATCTTAATCTGGCGAAATCTGGATTCTTTATTATTGCATTTTCAACATTTTCTCTAACACGAATACCTTTCTCAACATTTAAAGTATGTAGCACTTCTTATACATCCTCTACTATTTGTAATGATTCACTAAAGAATAATAAACTACTTTGTAATTTGTTTATGACATTCACTAGTTTGTAATTACTATGACTTTCATTTCCATTTTGAAATTTATATGACTTCCTCAGGTAGCATCTGATTTTTCTACATCGAGTGGCAAAATTAAGAACTATATATAGGTATATTGTTTCATTTTGGAAATAATAAAACACTAACCATGTTCTCCATTATATAAGAATCGACTGTGGAGGCTTTGGAAACACCAGGAAATTGTTTATGAAATTCCCGAGTACGTCTGTGAGATTCGAGAAAAACCGCTTTAGCATTAGCATTAATGTATTTGCACCTGGATAACACTTAGTAACTGGATAATTTTTGCTATTAAATGTAACGTGTGAAGTGTACATGTGATATGTATTAAATTAGAACACACATTTTTGCGGGAACGGTCCATAGAAAATAACTGCGGCGCCATCACTAAGAAATAGTAACACTTAATGTGTTGCAAGTTGATATTTTTGTTAATATTAGATGTTGAATTGTTCCCTAGAACATTATTCTAATATTGTAAATGCGTAGATGATGGTGGATGGCGGATCAAGTTTACTTATTATAACGTAAGTGTTCGTGCTATAACGTTGACCATAGAATGTTTTTTACTTTTCCGCGCTCCACTAGATGCGGAGAAGTAATGTAATCGTGTAAAAATTGGAAAAACTAATTTTTTTTTGGGGTTTATTTTTCGTTTTTCGGCCTAAAAAAATGGTTTTTAAAATTTTTTTGCTGTGTCTTGTCGTTGTAGTTATCGTCGGCATTTATTCTTGTTAGCACGATAACTCAACTAAATCGTGTCGGATCGATCGGGTTTTGACTGATTCTGATTGGCGACGTTTCCCAAATGACACCTATTGATTTTGAGGTGAATAGAATACTTTGTACATGGGTCATGAGAAAGTACAATGGTGGACTATTTGAGAATTTTTTTTAGCACGATCACTCAATTAAATCGTGTGAGATCGATCGGGCTTCGACTGGTTCCGATTAGGAACGTCTACCAGACGACATCTATTGATTTTGAGGTGGATAGGACACACCCCACCCTGTTCAGGGGTTATGAGAAAGCACGATGGTGGACTATTTGAAAAATCTAAAACTGTCGCATAAAACACATATTCTGAATTTATGTGTTGGTTTACTTTTTCTCGGCCACACAATTTCGAGATAGAGATGTTCTACGTACAGAAAAGTACGTTTCAAGGTTTTAAAACTGTTTATTTTTTTTTAGAATTTATTGTCTCGTCAAAAACTACTTTCTATTTTCTTACTGTATATTTTGGATTATTTTGAAGTCTCTTACGTACAGACGATAAATGTCTTCGCAATGTACTTGGACTGAAATTTCCATATAACATTATATTTGTTTCAAAACTGGAGAAATGGTACTTTAAACCATTTTACCAAAGATATTTAATAGTTTGTAATTGGTTATGCTTTTAATTATATTTATATATGTACTTGGAAGGGACTTCGACTTTCGACGAAGCAACAGAAAATAAGAGGCCGGTTTTCAACACCGAAAAATTTACTTTACGCATGTTTCACTGACAAAATGTTCAGCCGATAGGTTGATATTTCGACTTTCTTTTATCTCTAACTTTTATTAATTGATTGGGTATTTTCTCATTAACAAGATATAATTTGTATATATCTCCATTAAAATAAACTAGAGGAGTTAGATTCACAGATATAGAGTGGGTTCATCAGGAAATGAGTCAAGTTTATACGGGAATTAGGGATTATTATTGAATCCCTTCATCATTAAGCCTAAAAATTCAATTCTGTTGTTGAAACAATGTTCCCGAAGTTCATGAACTAATTGCACTTGGTATAGTGTCAGTTATTATTTTTCAGACACATCAAAACAAATGACTGACACACCTGGATACTCCGATGCGATTCTGTAAGTTGGTTGATGAGGATTTTGCTGCACAGCTAATAACACATCCAACCGTGTATTTTCCGGAATGGCAGGACGATATTTGTTATAATTGTTTTTCACAGTACCAATATTTCTAAAGGTTGCTTTTACTTACAGTTGAAACTGCAATAGATCATTTATAATATTTATTGTATTTTGAAAACGTCTGACAGTAGATACGTAAAATTTTTGTGACCTAATAAACGTAAACCAAGTAAACGTAAAAACAACATAAAATCTTAGAGAGAGTAAAGAAGAAAATAGAGCAGAAAGTAAACTCGTGAAGAAAATGTGGCAAATACAACATATTTGCACTGTATTGTAATTTTGTCTATCAGAGGCTTATAAAGTAATGAAAAATGCGAGTACATATGAGAAAGTAACTTTTCAAATATAATAGGGCGAAGGTGCTTCAATCTACACCCCTTTTGGAGTATATTAAGGGTATATAAAGGATAATTTAAATGAAACTACATAGGTAAACAGTAATTACTAAAGCAAAAATTATCGTCTGTTTTATTTTTTGGAGGTTTGCTATTATTGCATTGTAACTTACCTCTGTGCAGGGTTTCATGATAGTTTAGCATAACTTTACCAATGTAGTGACCAAACCAAACACATAAAACTTTAATTGTAAGGCAATCCAATAAAAAATTAAAACCTCATGTACCTAAACCTCATACCTAAAAAAATACCTAAAAATAAATTGCTAGGTTCACGACGAATACAGCTAGCGCAGTTGACGTTGGTATTCCATATTCCATCGACTGTTACTTTACACCAGTCTCACTCTTTCACATCGCGACAGTTTTTTTGTTAGTTGGAGAGTGGAATTTTAAATTAGTATCTTATTTTGATAGTACTGAACTAGCTAGAACAGTTACATTAGAACGAAGTATATTTTTGTAGCATTATTTTTTATATGTGAAAGAGAAAACAACTTCCTCTTACATTTTAAAACAATCTTGAGCCTATCAGCTTCAAATTGTTGATATATTCAAAAATAGTTAAGCATTTATATTTTGACCTCGTTGAACTATTTTAATCTGAGATTAATTTAATTGATGTTAAGAGTGCTACTATTCTAACGAAATAAACGACAAACATAATCTAAGCACTGATTAAATCAATCCAAGACTGAAACTAGCCCTGGAAATATTATTACATATTCTTCTCATGAAGCTACACTATTTTCATTGCACAGATCGTAAACTAACAACATATCTGCGTATTCCTGGTGATGTATGTGCAATGAGAAAGTTAACCATTTTTAATATTGTTAAGTTTTCCAGACAAACCAAACTCAATTTATTTTCGGGAATTGGGAATGGAATGGAATGCAAAATTTTACTTGGCTTGCATTGTATTGCATTACATTGATTCACTTGCATTGTACTGATGATATCAAGTTTTATTTTGATTTGGATTGTTTTCAAAACTGTCGAGAGATGGCGCTTGTTACGTTCTACTGTGGTAGAACTTATCGGCGTCTACAAGATATGAGCCTCATTTGTCAAAGGTATACTCACTTACACTGGATTGACGAGACCCAAGGTAAGGTCGAAACTGGTCTGCAGTTAGAGGTATCCTGCGATAGAGATAGAGGACGCTTTGCATCTTCCTTGTGGTTTTTCAAGCAATCTAAATCACTGTATTTTAGTGCTAACTCTGTTAGACAAAATACGGCAAATTTCGCCATATAATTCAGCACTCGTCGATGTTATATAGCCAGGAAAATAGCTGTTTTGGCCTAATTTATTTAGTCCTTATTGTATAAGGCATTTGAAGGTGGTGGTGGGGATATCTCCCCACTTCAGTAGTTTGTAAAAATTACCATCTGCCAAGTAAAACTTTGCATTGTACAACTTTTTTACTTCATGGCAAGCTTTAGTTATTATTTTGTATATATAAAGTTATATAAGAAATTATCTTGAAGCCCTGTATACAAATTATCATTTCCATGTTAAATTTACCAAGATAGTGTAGTTTAACTGAAGAACCAAAAAGAAATAAAAATATTATAGATATATCTTTTTTCCTCAGCTTCTAGTTCCATTTATGAAATAGACCGGGGTTGAGCTATCTCAAAAGATACCAATTTGATTTTAATAAACTGTTGCATAATAAGGGATAAACAGAGGATACGAAATGAGTAAATAAATTAACGCAATTCAGCCTCCACCTACAAATGATATTGAATAGTTCTTAAAAATTATAAAATCTCCTAAAATGTAATTTTCTCTTTAAATTTACTGAAATATTACAGTTGTGTCAAGTCACAGAGCAATATGTACATAATCAGCCATGTTTTATAATAAGCTTGAGGTAGCTAAAATGATTATTTAACCCAAGTTATTCATTCTTTAAATAATTTAATTTCTTTTGACGGTAAGTCCAGGAAGAAAGATGAGAAACTATTATGATTTTTTTGTCACATTATCCTTCTTATTTGGAGTATCATATGGCATATGGAGCATACAAACTACGGTATCTTTTTAGTTAATCTGTCTCTTTTTTTAATCGTTATAAAATTGTTATTTATTTTATTTAACTATATCAGATCAAACAGCAAAACTTTAAAACTGTGTAATTACCAATAGCACGAACAACACAAAATGGTTAATCAACCATGTAATCGTCATCAGCCTCGTGTGAGTTTGTCGGATATGAGTCTTCCCCTAAACTTAGATGTTAGTCAATATGAATTTAAATTAAACGATGCGTTGTAAATCATTATATTTTAACAAAGTGATGTTAGAATAGGGTAAGTATTTTTTTCACCATCTGGTGTAAAGCTAACAAAATTCAAGCAGTTGCTTTTACGTATAGAAAGTAGAGGGCTGACTCCGTGTATTCTTCCATAGAGGTACTTGCAACAATTTCAGTCATACTGCAGTCAAGAGTGGAAAACTGGGTCCAATACTGGAGGTGTCATTATATGCTTGAGTTCGAGTCCCAATGGGAAGAGCTCTCCCTGATCATGGATCTTTTATTTTCATATGCATTTATAACTTTTAGTTTTGCAGTATGAGGCTACAGAGGGGAAAAAGTAAATTTCTTCTAGTTAGCAGAAGTAAAATTAGTTTAGATTTCTTATTTTAAATGGAAGATTACATTTTGTATCTTAAAGAATCCACACAACTTTAATTACAAGATAAAAACTGTAGAATATTTAGTAATAGTTTAGAAATGGCGTGTTAAAGAGACAATTGTGATAATGGGTCCGTTAAACAAATAAACTACAATTTAAAAGGAAAGAAAATATTTTTTATACTTTGTAAAAGAATAAGCCCGCTCGTATCATTAATTCATATTGATCATATTAACATAACTTCATATTGGTAGACATCTATTGTGGGAAGGTGCATAATCGAAATACTGACCAGTAATATATTGATAAGGTTTATAGGATTAGTACAAATCAATTTGTGTTATCAATGCTAGAGGTAGTTACACTGCTTTAATGTTTTGCTTCTTATCTTTATAAATTTAACGATTTTATAGGGTACGTTAATATACGTACTATGATAGAAATTGTAAAAATATTCCATTCTCTCGACTGTACAATATTTTTTCTTTTGAAGATGTAGTCAAATTCATATATTTTTAATATTGTCACCCGTACTCGTACATCTAAGTTCTGATTTTAAAAAACAATCGATCGATCATTTTAGTCAGGAGTTCTTCCGCTTCATTTTATTGTCCAAATAAAATGCTAGTTAATGCTAGTTAGACTTCCTGCTAGTTAATGATATTTTATTAAATTTAAAGAGGAAATGTTATTTTAATAACTAACGAAAAATAATCGAGAAATGATCTAGTATAATTTAAGTGATGAATTTCAATATTCTATTTTAGATCTTAAGAGGATTTAGGAGCCATACTCAGATGACACTTATTTTCAGATTATCTACCTGTATATAATATTTCATTACGACTATATAATATTTCATTACAATAGAGGACGTCCACATATGATCTCTTTTCAAGAGTTTTTGGGGTGGCCCATTTTCAGTCTGTCTCTATAAATGAGACTGGGATCTGATAGGAATATGCCTATAATATTTTGCTTATTTCTATTCTGTTCTTCAGTTAAATTACACTATATTGCTACACTATAAAATATTACTGGCAAATTTTATGTGGGGATGAGTTGCAGGTGAACCTCCAAAAACAGGTGGGTAACTTTTATATTTTGGTATGATTCACCTATACCTATAATTTCATCTTAGTTCACCTAAGTAAAATTGCTAAAATTGGAGTAGTCTCATTCTATTATAGGTAGAAAATTAATTCCGCATATTATTTAAATAAGCCCGTGCGACACGACACATGTACGTGTTTTATAGGATAATTCTATAGAAAAATGTAAATGTTTAAGACACTGTCTGATACTCTGTGTAAAATTCCACACAATTTACATCTAATGGGGTATTCACCGAGAGAACTCAGTTTAGTCTGACATAAATCCTGTAAGGCCATTGTAGAATTTTACGATCCGCTGATGTGAAGTTTCATATTAGTAAGAGAGTAAAGTCTGCACAACATGTGGTGTAAACTTTACTACCCTTTGGTGTCAAAGATACACCTTCATTGTGTTGCTTGAAGTGCCATTTGGTGTATACATTGATAGTTCCTATTATGTATATTATTTTAAAGAGGAAAATGAAAGAGAAGGAAATGAAAACCTTAGTTACAATAAATTAGAAAAGAAATTCTGGAATACTATAGCTGAATTACTACTTGTATATATCTCACAGAGCTTTCCAATATCTTGATCCAGTCATCTTAATGATAATGTGCATCTGGGCCAATAAATAATAAATGAGCCTCTTTGGTATTTAGAACCTCTTGGATATTGACTAATAATTATTCTTATAAAATGGAGATTTAGTTGGTAAAAATAGAAACTTTAAATAATTTTTGTGTGTTCTTGTTTACTTTATTGTAGTGAAGTACAAGTATTTATCCAAGTACGAAATTTGTTAGGTTATAGTAGCTATGTTGTTAAAGCAACATGTGTCGATTTTATTGTGAATTGTTCAGTGGTGTTTGGAAAATCACTGTGGAAGGTTATAGTGTTCAACAACATGTGAAAATCATCAAATTTTATTTTCAAAATCAGTATTCCGTTCAAGAAACTTTCCGCGCATTACATGATTTTTATCTTCGCCACAACCGTCCCGCTGAGTCGACTACTCGACGTTTGGTGGTCAAATTTGAGTCAACCGGTTTGATAAATAATCAGCCAACACCTGTACATCACCGCCACGCAAAGTCTGCTGAAAACATCGCTGTAGTGCGTGAGAGTGTACGGGAAAATCCGAAGGAGTTAACTTCTCATCTTTCACAAGAACTTGGCCTTTTTGAGACTTCAACTTTTTCAGCGACTTCTTGAGCGAATTTTGCATCGATACTTGGGTCTACACCCGTATAAAATTGACCTAGGAGATTAAGATAAATGACTACAGACAGAGTCGTATGTTTCTTGATGGGGCTCTGAAGCAGTTGGAAGTTGACCCAAATTTCGCCAAAAAAATCATCTTTAGCGACGACGTCCATTTTTGGATGAATGGATATATTAACAAAATTGTCAGATTTGGTATGATACCAATCCACACGATATACACCAGCATCAAATGCATCCCGAGAAAGTCATTGTTTGGTGTGGATATTGGTCTGGCGGGATCATTGGTCCTTACTTCTTCCAAAACGAAACTGGCATGGCCTTAACCGTCAGCGGCGAGCACTACAGATCGATGATAAGCAACTTCTTGTGGCCTAAACTGGATGATATGGATACCGACATGTGGTTCCAACAGAACGACGGCGACGCTACGTACCACATAGCGCAAGCCACAATAGACATTCTGCACAAGCGATTTGAGGGAATGGTTACCTCGCGCGGCGGTGACGTGAACTGGCCACCGAGATCGTGTGATTTAACGCCTTTACTTTGGGGTTATCTTAAATCGCAGGTCTATGTCAATAAGCCGCAAAAACTGATACCCTCAAAGTCGACATAACGAATGCCTTCCAGCAAACTGAGCCACATTTATGGGACAAAGTCATAAAAAATTGGATCTTCCGAATACGTACCACCAAGAATAGATGCGGCGGATATTTAATTGACGCTATACTCCATACTTAATGCCATAAAATATTCTTTCAAATAAAAAATAAATTGAGTAGATATCTCACACAAATCTTGTCTTATTAGATTTAAAATTCGAGCGTCCCTATTGAATGACCTTTCTAATTCAACAAAATCATTCACTAATTTTCTATTCTACATTTAACATATTATTTAATCATTTGCTAATTACTTTGCTACGCGTAGTTGGCCATCAATATTATCGTTAGTTTCTTACAATTAATATCATCATTCGGGTAATAGATAAGTTGATTACTCAGAAATTACTAAAGGGTATGTTGGTTAATAAAATTGGTCGTTACTATTATAGTTTGTTCCTTACGAATGATAACACCATTAGAGTATAAGCTGATTACGAACAAGTACATTGCATTAAGTTTTAACGCCTGTTAATATGTTTTCTTATTTCTATAGAAAAGATTTAGGGTAGTGTAATTTATACAACTATAATATGGTGGTAATGTGTACCCACATAACTACTTATTTAATAATCGAGTAACTATTACTATTACATTAATACATATGTTATATTTAATAGACAATGTACAAGAAATTATAGATTTAAAATATGTGCTTATATTACTCAGATTACCTCATTATTGGTAAGCATAAATTGATAAATACGAATTGGACGAAATCCTTCATCGAATTATAAAATTAACACATTTTTCTGTTACATATCTAGATAATTATTTTTAATAAACTTGGCCGTTACTCTTAACGTTTACTGCATAAGACACCATTCAGGCATAAGTTCTAATGCTCAATTATGAAGTTCATTAATTAAAAATCACGAACAGGCATATTGCTTTAAACTTTAACAACTGTCAGTGTCAAAGGTCATATGTATTCATACTACCGAATAGTTATATCGGATTATACTCATGGATTATACTCATGGACTATACGCATGGATTATAATCTTCCCCATATGGTGTAAACATTATTACACCATACTGTAATAGTTTAGTATATTTATAATTAGTTTTATATTGCAGATGTGAAGTTTATAATTATATAAGTGTTCAGTTTTGTGTCAAACAGTGAAACATGAAAATTTTCTGCAGGCATGTTCAATACTATACGATCAGCAGATTTTTAGTGTGTCATTTAGGTATAAAAAAGTATCATATTTCAACTAATCAAGTATGTATGTGCAGAAACATTTCTGTATTTCCAATATTTGCGTACTTAGGTAGTACATATGTATATATTTGTAATATGTCGACTTAATGTTGTATATTTTTAATATATGAGACATTTTACGATTGTTTTCAATCCCATAAGTTTCTACAGAATAAGCAAGTTTCATATATAAACTTTAAATATTGTTCCACACGGGTTTTCATGATAAATTAATTATATAACTTGCATGACTGGCAACCCTGGATAGTTGCACCAGTCTTGTTTTTCAAGCGTTACATTTTATAAAATACACCCTCTTGCACGGTCTGTGGACGTAGACATCGTCGCAGACAAAGGCTTCTTACAATTACACGTTTCGATGAGAAGATAAGGTTACTAAACCCCATTTAGATACACCGAACAAACCAAAAAAAAAAAAAAGAATTAAAAAAACTAGTCTAGGATTTTTAGGGTATATTGTACGTAGATTCATCAAAATCTAGAAATGTAGGAAAGTAAAATACAACAGTGAAAAATTATATACATATTGTTAATTAATAATTATAAAGGACTTGTTTCCTATACTCATTTATTGTGTAATAATAAATAACTAACATAATGACCACGCTGATCAGACCATTTACCAATAAATTTATTAGTATCAATCTCGTAATAAATTTGGTAGTACACTCGTCTGTAAAATATTAAAGCTAAGCAGACTTAGCTTTAATTAGATTTATGATTTATTTGCTATTCTTTTGATATTAATATAAATAAATACTTGCGCTTATTTCAATAATTTGACTACATAAAATCATAAAACCTTATTACTTATAATAAGGTCTAAGAAGAATGGAAATAAAAAATGTAATATACATATGTGTAATATTGTAATTTACATACTTAATGTTACCGTAAAATGATCGATAGCAAATCAGAGACTTCAGTCTAGTTCTTAATTTAATCTTCTTGTAACATATGGCCCTCAAACATGAAATATATAATATGCACTCGAGATGAAGATACAGTGAACATAAAATTCTACAGATAACCTGATGTTCATAAGGAAGAAGTTTGCTCACAAATTTCAAACACGTGATAACATGAAATTATATGTTCTTCATAATCATCTTGGATTCGTATGGAGTGTCACAAGAAGTAGTAATGATGGATACCTTCTTCCAAACATTTCAGATATACTAAGTAAACTAGAACGTAGGCATTATTTTTCAGCATTAGATCTCGCTAGTGGCTTACATAAAATCAAAATGCATCTCGAATCTATTCTTAAGATAGCGTTTAATGTTAAATACGGTGATTACGAATATGCTACGTATGCTATCTCGGTTGAAGAATGCATTCACAACTTTTCAACTGTAATGGATACCGAACTGAAATACCTATAAAACAAGATTTACCTCGTATACATGGATCATATAAACTTCTCTAGAAGAATCTATCTTGATATACCCAAAGGTACATGAAGATATAATACACCGGATGGCAGGAAAAACATATTTAAGTAACTGGTATATATGTAAGTAACATATTGTGTAAGCCATCTAAAAAGCAACCTACACTGCAATAATAATGTGGTGCTATTTAGTCATTGAGTTATGCTAATTGTGTATATCTTTTCATTTACAATTAGTATAATCAAAATTTTCGTTAATTTTGGAAAACTGCACCTCAATAAGAAATACAGCTTAATCTACCTTTCTAAAAAAGTCATGCCAAGGTGTGTATTTTATTAATAATATGTAGTCTTTTTTTTTTTTTTTTCTCGAGGGGAAAATCTTCAAAAGACACCTGGCCTTTGGTGTTCTGTTATTGTTTGGCCAGGTAGTGTCGGATTCGTATACGCCTACCGACTAAAAACCCCCCGCTATCCTATCAGTGTGATGCCGACGAGGAACCGCTCTCGCTTTACTTCTCCTCGGCATATCAATCAGGATACTTACTCATTCCCCACTTCCCTTTCCTATTTCTCTTTCTCTTTCATGATGGACATTACCATCTGCTCCACCACTGTCCATCTTTCTCTGCTCTCGAGCATGATTGGGATCATGTTGTCCGCAATGATAGCATGTCCTATCTTTTGCTCTGCAGCTCTCCTTTCTCCTGTCCACCTTTTGCAGCTGAACACTGTGTGGCCGGCATCATCGACCTCTCTGCAGAACCAGCACTCTCTGCTCTCGCGTTTGCCTATATCCAATAGATAGTCCGCGAAACAGCCGTGCCCAGTAAGGACCTGGGTTAAGTAATACCCGACGTCGCTATGTGCCCTTTCGCACCATGGCCTTATGTCCGGGATTAGCACCCTCGTCCATCTCCTTCGGGGGTCCGCCTCCCATCTCTCCTGCCAGTGTTGCCATAGGCTCTCCCTTGCTGCACCTCTGTCAGCGCCTCCGTATACCTCCCATCTCTACCTTGCCAGAAGATCGATGGGTGGTATACAGGCTATCACCAGCGTTGCCGCTGCCGATACGGTTCTGTATGCGCTACAAACTCTTAGCGCTGCTCTTCTCTGGACTTTGGTGAACTCTTTCCTCCATTTGTCTCTTCTCAATATATCCACCCAGATTGGAGCAGCATACAGCAATATCGACTGAACCACCCCGCTGAGGACTCTCCTCTTTGACGCCCTGGGGCCCTTGATGTTTGGCATCAAGCGACCAAGGGCCGAAACAGTTTTGCCCGCCTTTTCCAGCGTCTGTTTGATATGTTTCCAAAGCGACAGAGAATTATCAATCCAGACTCCTAAGTACTTAATGCTCTGCTTCGGCACGATTTCGGTATTCCCTACTCGAAACGTGATGCACGGAACCTTTCTCCTCCTTGTCAGGAGAATTGCCTCCGTTTTTTTCAACGCCAGAGTCAGTTCCCTCTTTTCAACCCATCCTTTGATCCTCTCGATAGTGAGGTTGGCATTTCCCTCACGTCGATGTCACTTCTTCCGGTAACGACCACCGCGACATCATCAGCGTAGCCCAAGACCCTCACTCCTTTGGGACACTCTGAGTCTAAATACCCCATCAAACATAATGTTCCATAGGGTAAGACCCATAACCGACCCCTGTGGCACTCCACACGAGATTCTTCTCCTCTCGCTACCGTCCCCGACCATCAATATCAGGCCTCTGCAGGACAGGTAGCTGGCGATCATGTTTACAACATACGGTGCTATTTCTAGCTCCCGCAGCCTCCCCATGATCTTTCCCCAAGAGGCCGAATTGAATGCGCTTTTCACGTCCAAAGTGATCAACGCGCACACATTTTTGGACTCGCACGCCTCATGTGCAATGGTTTTTATGACTATGACAGCATCCACCGTAGATCTCCCCGCCCTGAACCCATACTGGTTCTCCGACAGGCCTCCCTTTCTCTCCAACTCACCTAGGAGTCTTCCTAGGATGAGATGTTCCAGGAGTTTCCCGAACACATCGATCAGACATATCGGCCTGAAAGATGTGGGGTCCTCCACCGGCTTGTTCGCCTTGAGAATTAGAACTAGCCTGGCAGTCTTCCATCCCTCGGGAAAGTCGCCGCTCCTCATGACGTCATTCATGATTCGCAGCACTTCCACAGGATATTCCTCCACTACGGCCTTCAGGATCTTAGGGGGGATACCGTCCGGACCAGGCGCCTTGTCATCTTTAATCTTGGCACAAACCCTTAGCAATTCCTCCTCCGTAAACGGATCGAGATCTGCTCCTGGTTGGCGTTCCCATTCTTCCACCGGTTTCACGGGGAAGAGCGTGTCCACCGCCTCTTTCATCTTTTCTAGAGGAATCTCCTGCTGGTGACTATTCGTCCTCTTCACCACCAGTTTGTATCCGTTACCCCAGACATCTCTATCTATGTCGGCGCACAACTCGTCCCACTTTCTCCTCTTCTCTGTCTTCATAGCGCCCCTCAGATTTTTCTTTTCAGTCTTATATGCTACCTCCGCCTCTCCCTGTTCATTAGGGTTCCAGGTTCGTCTGGCCCTGTCCCTGATATATTGCCTTCGTGCGGCAATGCACTTCTTCCTTTGGGCAGAGATCTCCTCTGTCCACCAATATATCTTCGGGGACTGCCTGCTTCTCCCTTTTCTGGACATGGATGCGTCACACGCCCTCGTGACGATTTCAACCAAAGATTTGGGATCCCTGATCCTCCCATTTTCTCTTTGGTCGTCCATGACCCCACAGAAACTAACCCTGTCCCAGCTGTTCAGCTTCCAACCTCTGTTCCTGGTCACGCTAAGCGTCTGACCCACACGTTCACCGACCTCAAAAAGGATGTATTTGTGGTCGCTGAGTGTTTCCTTGTCAGAAACACTCCATCGCATCACTTTGGCTGCTACATCTGTCGTAGCGAACGTTACGTCCGGGTTCGACGTCCATCTCCCCCTTTCGAACGTTGGCTGTGTCCCCGATTTAACACGACCAGATTCAGCCTTGCTACCCACACCAGTACCAGGTCCCCCCTGGCATTTGTAGCTCTCCCCCACCATTCGGGGGCTCTGGCGTTGAAGTCGCCCGCGATGATGCAGTCATCATCCGCGCCTGCCACCAATTCCTCCAAACTATCCAGCGAGGCCCGAAGTTCCTCTAGCCTTCCGTTTGGAGAAAAATAGCAGCTACACAGGATGATCCCGCCTATCTTAACCCACACGTATCCAGGACCATGGCCTGAACCAGCGACGACGAGCCCTGAGTTCGCCACCCTAATGACAGCATCCACCTCCCTCATGACGTGCCACCCCTTCCCATGGGTCATTCTGACGTTGGGCTCACTGATGATGGCCACATCCACCCTCTCTTCCCTCATCGTCGCCCAGAGTAAGTCCTGGGCCGCCCGGCACCTATTTAGGTTGACCTGGATGACCCTGAACGTTCTAGGAATCCCTTTCCTTTCCTCTGTCCCTCTTCGGTCTCGACCCGTTGCTAACACTTAGTCGGGTCGGCCCTGTGGCCCTCCTTTTTGCAATTGGGGCAGAAAGTGGCATTTTTGCATTCCGCCACCTTGTGTCCCTCTTGTCCACACCTGAGGCACAGCCGCCTCCTATCCACCCCTGTGTACTGGGCCACGAAGTGGTCGGTGCTCCAGCATCTCACGCATTTCGTCTGGAAGGGTCTGGCTTTTACCCTACACATTCCCCAACCTATATGTATTCTCCCTTTGTCTAGGAGATTTTTAGTCCACGCCTTGCTGACTTCTAGCACAGCTACCTGACTGTCTGCCGGACCCGATTTTAGGGACACAACGGAGATCTCCCCAACCCCTAGTTGTTCTCTCTATAAAAATATGTAGTTATTACCAATAATATGCAAATAGCGATATCTGCAAATGTCGCAGCAGGTAAGATCAACTGAGTGGTAGTTAAATAAAATGATCTATCTACTTGCGCGACGTTATTAATATTAATAATATCTTTATTGTGAAAGGAGACGCTAATATGTCGCCATTTATTAATTATACAGAAACGAATATTAACAACAGTAATAAATGTGTTGTAAAAATTACTGCTGAATGAGCACTGCTGTTTGTTACATATACGAAATCGTGTGTGAAAAGTGCTGGAGTAATATTAAAAGAAAAGTATTCTCATACATGATTTATGTAATTTATAATTTTAAGCGTGCTATTATCTATCACCACTTGATTCACACTTGATGAAAAACTTGGCAACTTTGCTTACATGTGTACAGTACACATGTAAGCAAAGTTTTCAGATTCAAAACATTTTTATACAAGTAATTAAGTAAGTATCTAGTGTAATAAAAACGTTATTTTTAAGAGATATGCCAATGTCTGAAGGACGTCGGAATAATCCAATATTTTGGTTAGGTACCATCACCAAATTATAAGTTGTCTAGCAGTTGTATATGGTGTTAAAGATATGATTGGTGTGTACTCATGTGTTTGTAGCGTTACCATTCGACAAAGATCCATTTTAAACAATAATTTCGGATATGAAACGGTGTTACGAGCTAAGAATCTTGCTCTGATGGGCTTTTCTACATTTGTCGACGCAGAAAAATCGTCCTCGAAATATGAGCTCTAAATAACGAATATAATTCTGCTAAAGGGCAAACATTTTTCTATCATGGTTCGATGGTCAGAACCATCAGACATCTGAAGAACATCAGGAACATCTAAACACCGATATAAGGTAACAGAAATGAGTTGAAGGAAATGAGGAAGTGTCAGATATTGAGAGTGACCAAGACCGAGGAGCTAAGGGAAACCAGTATGAGCCATATACAGAGAGAGTCCAGATGAAGAGACTGAAAATAATCAGAGCCAAGTGTTTAATTTTTGTTGTAGATTCTGTGACGAGACATATAAACAAACGACAACTTGTGCATTGTATGTGAAAAATGAAAATGTTGATAGTAGACGTAAATTTAGAGATAACTTAGAAAATCAAGCAAGAAGAATAAACTGTATGTTTATCTTCCCAGTTCAAGTTTAGAGCACAGTTCGAATTATGTCCCAGGTCTTGACAAAGACAAATTATATTTTCGAAACGTTCTTGCAATGGTGGTTGAAGTAGATGATAAAAGGTTATACAAGTTAGGAAATGAGAATGAGACTATCGTCAAATACTGTTCTAGAAATCAGCTCACCATTTACACAGAAAGTCTTTTTACTTTAAGAACAGTATTATCGGAAAAGAAGCCTCTGAGTTAGCTCGTAAATTTTTAGTCATATTCAGGACATCAAGGTTAGAAAAGTGTTACTCTTTCATTATATACCTATATTAATCCATCATATCTTAATATAGGATAATATGAGATGTGTTCAAAAAATAGCGTATATTTTTGTTTTTGGAAAGAATTTTATTTATTCATCTATATTAATGTTATCCCCTTCAAAATAGTCCCCATTGGATATTATACACTCATGCCAGCGCTTCTTCCAATTCCCGGAACACTTCTGGAACCCGATCTTTGGGATAGCGTTTAGCTCTTTCAGCGATGTGCTTTTAATTTCATGTATGATTACAGAACGACGGCCCTTTAAGGTCCTGTTTATTTTTGAAGGCTGGAGAATTATTACAGTGTTGTTTTTGACCAAAAATTCAGGAACAAGAAATTAAGTGTGAGTAGGTGAATTATCGTGGTGTAAAAGCCATGAATTGTTTCGCCATAAATCCGGGCATTTTTTCAGATTGCTTCACGTAAACGGCGTTGAACGTGTAGGTAGTATTCCTTATTAATCATTTAACCTTGTGTCAAGAACTCATGGTGCACTATGCAGTTAAATAACACAGTGAGCATGACCTCCACATTCGTCCACACTTTTCGAGCTTTTTTCGGTCATGGCGATCCAGAATGTCTCCAGTGGGATGATTGAGCCTTAATTTCGACATCATATCCGTAAACCCCTGTTTCATCACCTGTTATGACAAGCTTCAGTAGTTCTGCATCGTTGTTGATTTCATTTACCGACTTCTGAGGAACTTTCATTTGCCGCTGTTTTGTTCGAAATTCAATAATATTGGAACAAATTTTACTTTTCATGCGTTTCATACCCAAAACAACCGAAAAAATTTTATGGCATGAGATACTGATATGCCAACATCATCAGCGACTTCTCTGATTGTGATTCGGCGATCGTTCATAATAATTTCTTTCGCTTTCTCTACGTTTTCATCGGTTGTTTGATGTGCTGGGGCATCCAAGGCGTTCGACATCGTCAACGTCTTCACGGCCTTTTTGGGAATGCTATACCACTCGTAAACTTTTGTTAATTCGTTTATTTCCTACACTTTAATCCATTCTTATAGCAAAATATAATGCAAAGTCTCTTATTCATTTTTTAAAGAAATGAATAATCGATCGTACCAAAACACATGTAACCTCTTTGACAGCTGACAACAGACTAAACATCCCATATGGCTAACACTGTACAGATACTTTTCAGACATGTTTACCAATACAACAACGTAAAATCGCACGAATTGCCAACCCGCTAAATTACAAAATTACCTTTACTTTTTGAACACACCTTGTATATCTATCGCATATGTTAGATATTGTATACAATAGCAAGACGTGACGTGAAGTTTAATTAAGCGGAGATTAAGGGTAAAATTACGGCGTCAGTAATAGTACTTACTGTTTTCTTTTCTATAGAACATTATCTATACATAGTACTTACTGTATAATATTATCATTGACTGTTCGTACATAAATATGAAATATCTCAACGTACTTTGGTGGTAATTAATTTTATATAATAGAAACAGTAAGAGAAAAAAGTTATACAGTACACAAGTTACACATTCTACACAACTTGCAAGTTTGTACATGCATTTATTTATTAGCAGAACTATGCCGATTAATATAATAATTAATGTAGTTATATAAGAATTACATATATAATTTATATAACTTTTTTCAAACATGTGTATTTTATTCTACTGAATATGAATTTGGAGTACAAATTTGGTATACCTCAAAAATTAAATTTGAACATAACATATATAACATCATTCCTTACGCTTGTATTAAATTTAAAAAGTCTTTATTTAAATTTATATTGTGTTTTATATTGTAGTGGAGAAATAACATCCTAGATATAGGCGGCAACTTTCCGAAGGGTTCAGTTGCCTGAGCATGCGGAATAAGTTTTTTTATTGGTCAAGCAAAGAGGGCAGTTCAGTAATTTCACCCGTATACATGAAAGATCTGTAAGACCTATTCTCTTACTAAATTACATTCACTGATTCTAGTCAGAGAAATATAGATGTTTTCTCACCTCAAATAAATATGTAAGATAATTTAGGCACTGACCAATTAGTTCTATGTATAATTATGTATAGTTATATGTGTGCTTAAACGCATGACATTCGAATACGTCGTGTGTATGTAATATGTTCTAGTAAGTACGATCTATAAGGAGTTATTCAGAAATTGTAGAAAAGAAGGAAAACTTATCCAAGATCCACGATTACGTAGAAAGGACGGGACGATGTGGTGCTTTTATCATGCATCGACAACTATCAGGTTGTCGATTATTAGATTAATCAAATAGAGTTAAGCTAAAAATCTTAATGTTCTGTTCCGGTTCTGTTATTACCTAACTTCAATTTTTAATATGTTGTTTTGTACGACTAGTTTAATGAAAATAATGTACTTTAATATTATACTTTTGAGGTATTTTATTAATGATTTTTATTTAAAAACTCTTTTATTTTGGTAGGTGGTATACATGTTTGTATATCAGGTTACATAAATTACCTAGGTACTATTCTAGATTGCATTAGATCAATTATGAGATTGATAATTGAGAGATGACATCAAAATAATTTGACAAATTGGCAATTTTTAGTTGTCTTCCACCTTAGTGTAAGTTGTTTTCAGTGGCGACTCATCAGGGCAGATAGGTCTCATTACCTTACGGGTAAGAACACAGACAAAAAAGAGTAAGAAATATTTTTTAGTTGGTATGTTTCTTAAATCCAGTATTAATTACTTATCATAGTAATTCAAGTACCCATAATCGCCATCTAATACTTAATATTTTAATATTTTACTAATAAAGTATCGAACTGATATAAATCTGTTACAGAGAAAGATTCAATAGTATGCATTTAAATATAGCATCACGTTTTAAATTCATACATGTATTCTCGATGTTCTGGTACATCGGAGGTAAAAAACGAGTGGTTTTGAATTCTAAGGATTATGAACGAGGCGAAAACCTCCTCATATTAGAGCAGGATAAAAAATATACATTATATACATTATATTATATAGGTTTGGGCTTCATCAGCCACTGATCGCATGGGTAGTTCCTTGGCGATCCCCTCTTATCAGGGGTCATTATCCAAAAATGCTATCCCATAAAAGGAGCAATTTAGGCACGTCCCCCGCCTTAAGCCTCGCCTCCTCTAGAATAACAGGGGTACTTAATATAAGGTACCTCTTCTCCTCCAGTGCGGGGCAGGTGTAAAGAAGATGAATCGAGGTTTCCTCGTCTTCTTTACAGTATCTGCAGGCCGGGCTGTCAGTCAGCCTCACTCTGTGCTTATATGCATACTATGGTGGCCCGTTATGATTCCCACCAGGGTTCTGGCTTTGCGCCTGTTCAATTTAATGAATTATTGGGTCCATTTCTCAATCTCTGAGTATTCGATGATGAGTTTGGTTATTCGACAACCCGTTACTCCTCTCCATCTTTTATTGTGCTGGTCTCTTGCCTAGCCATTGATGCGGTCTCTGATCAGATTTCGACTTATTCCCACTGCAGGTTCTGGTCCATAGAGGTTTTCCCTGGTCCCTAGTCTGGCAGGGTCATCTGCAATTAAATTTCCCTTAATGCCATTATGCCCAGGTGATGCCATAACAGTTCCACCGGTCCCTTCTCTGCCAAGTGGTTCAATGCTTCATTGCAATTATAGACCACCTTCGACTTTGTCGTTGCTGAATTCAGGGCTGCCAACGCCGCCCTGCTATCCAAGCAGATACATACCTTCTCCTGAGTCCGATTTTGATCGACCCCCAGAACACAGTATGTAATTGTAACCAGCTCGGCCTGAATTGCGGTAGTGTATTTGCCCAGGGGGAAGGTTTTACCTACTCCATCGCGTCGCCTATACACCCCCGCAACCGCTCTGTTCCTACTCTTGGCTCCATCCATGTACCAGATGTCTCCATTGAGCGGTAATCCAGTCGGTCTTACTGGTGAGGGTGATCTTATATTTCTTGTCAAACAGGAAGTAGACACCCGTACTGTCAGAGGGCATCCATAAGAGTCCCTCCTCAGCTAGCCCTCTTGAGAGTCTATTGAGGTCCCTTACCTTCCTATTCATGTTTCCCACCCTGTGCATAGCCTTTACGGCTTTCGCTTTCGGGATAATATCAAAAGGTGGTATCCCCATCGCCTTGATCGGTGTTGATCTTGGAGCTCCGGTTATACTTCTTAGAATCAATCCTCTTAGCTTGTTAAGTCGGTTGGCTTTCGACTGTAAACAGGCTCTCTCCCACCAGACCAGTGCTGCATACGTCAGTCTGGGTTTGAGAATTGCCTCATACATCCATTTGATGGTCTCCGGTTTCAAGCCCCAGCCATTACCAATGGCCCTTCTCAATAAAAAAGTATAGTTATCTAACATTTACTCGGGTAAGAGTACAATGCGATTTGTAGCATTTTCAGGTATTTTCACATTTGCTTCAAACTAATCGGATGAGACTAAACATATTGTTCTATTATTTTTCATAATTGATTGAGTTCATTCCGTGATGGCGGAGAGCACGTGTGATGTATTAAATAAATTGTAAAGCGTGTATTTTTTACGTTACTTTTTCAATTATGGACTAATAATAAACGGTGTGTCTATTACACCCTACGGTTGTGGTAAGTAGAGATATTATTTTAGTCATTTTTAGTTATTTTTATTAAAGAAAAGTTGCGGCCAATAATAAATCGATTTTATCGAATCTTGTTAAAAAGTCTATACTATTACTAGTTTCTTAGTATTTTGGCTAGACATCAGTATTAGGCTTTGGCTAGCTTAGTATTTTGGCATCACCAAATTAGAAGTTGCCTAGTAGTTGTATATGGTATTAATGATATGACTGGTGTGTACTCATGTGCTTGTAGTGTTGCTATTCGAAACAATAATTCCGGATATGCAACAGTGTTACGAGCTCAGGATCTTGCTCTTATGGGCTTTTCTACATCTGTTGACGTAGAAATATCATGTTCGACATATGAGCTCTAATAACGAAAATGTTTTAACGCTGTTTTAATTCTGCTAAATAGCAACCATTTTCCTATGAAGGTTCGATGGTCAGAATCATCAGACATCTGAAGAAACTCAGGAACATCTAAACACCGAGATAAACCGACAGAAATGAGTTGAAGGAAATGCGGAAGTGTCAGATATTGAGAGGGGTCAAATGAGAGGAGCTAAAGGAAACCAATATCAGCCACATAGAGAGGGCACCAGATGAAGAGAGTGAAAATAAACGGAGACAAGTGCTTATTTTTGTTTTTGAAGCTTCTGTGGCGATACATGTGGAAAAACAACAATTTGTGGATTGAGTGTGAAAAAAGAAAATGCTGATAGTACACGTAAATTTAGAGATAGTTTGGGTAATAAAGCAAGAAGAAAAAACTGTTTGTTTAACTCCCCAGCTCAAGTTGAGAGCATAGTTCGAGTGTTGACAAAGGCAAATTAGATTTTCGAAACGTTCTTGCAGTAGTGGTTGAAGTAGATGATAAAAGGTTTATACAAGTTAGGAAATGAGAATGAAATTATCGCCAAATGCTGTTATAGAAACCAGTTCACCGTTTACACCTAAACTTTTTTTATTTTAAGAATAGTATTATATTATCAGAAATTAAGTTACTGTGTCAACTGGTAAATTCTCCATGTTCAGGACATCAAGGTTATAAAAGATGTTATTATAATCTGAACCATGTAACCAAAATGCAAAGTAAGTGTAAATCCAAGACACACAATTACATAGAAAGGACGGGGGCGATGTGGTGTCTTTATCATGCAACGACAACTTTCAGGTAGCCTAAATATTTTATTAAAAAATATATATTTTCAATCAGATTAATAAAATAAAGTTAAGCTGAAAATGTTCTGTCTTACTGTTTTGAACCGGTTTTCTTATTATGTACCTATCTTCATATTTTTAATATGTTGTTTTGCATGACTAGTTTAATGAAAAAAAAAAGTATTTTAATATTATACTTTTGAGGTATTTTATTAATGATTCTGATTTAAAAAATGTTTTATTTGTGTATTATATATTTACATATCGGCTTCCATAAATTACTATTCTAGATTGCATGAGATCAGCTGATGAAGGAAAGGTGACATTAAAAAGATTTTACAGACGGTCGAGTTTTAGTTGTTAATGGTTCAGCCTGGTATAAGTTGTTTTCAGTGGCGGATCATTAGGGTAGATAGCTTATTACCTTACCAATAGGAACACAGACAAAAACAGAGTAAGAAATATTTTCTAGTTGGTATGTTTTTTAATATTCAGTATTAATTACTTATAATTGTAATTCCAATACCAATAATTGCCATCCACTATTTAATATTTTAATATTTTACTAATAAAGTATCGAACTGATATAAATCTATTACTGAGAGAGATTCAGTAGTATGCATTTCAATATTGCGCCACGAAATTTAAATTCATACATGCATTCTCGATGTTCTAGTACATCGGGGGTCAACTGTAAAAAAACGAGTTGTTCGAATTTTAACGATTATGAACGAGGCAAAAACCTCCTAATATTAGCGCACGATCAAAAATATAGCTATCTAACATTTACTCAGGTAAAATGACAATGCGATTTGTAGCATTTTCAGGTATCTTCATATTTGCTTCAAACTAGTCGGATGAGACTATAAACATGTTGCGCTATTACTTTCCACAATTGACAGTTCATTGTGCGATTACGGAAAGTACGTGTGATGTATTAAATAAATTGTAAAGAGTGTATTTTTTAGGCTATTATTTAAATTCAGTAACTTATAAGTCGGAAATCGAGAAAGGAACCACCAAGCCGCCAAGCGGCTATCAAAGTAGTTCCCGAATAGCAAAGCTATTACATAATCGCTCTAGGAAACAACTACTCCTCGGGCTAAAGCCCCGGCAGGCATTGAATTATACCCAGAAGCGATCCTCGACCCCTTTCTCGTGTTTCTGCACGATCAGATAAGGTTTCAAAAAATGAAATCAGCCACAGGTAGGATTCGACATTTGTCCCGGATCGGAACCGAACGACATACAGCTGTTTCGAACTTGTTAGTTCTCATCAGTGCCGCATACGGTACGCCGATTCAGGACAAATGCCGAATGAACTTTATGGCCTATACATCTTTATCGATACGATCTCTGTCAGTAACTTATAAGTCGGAAATCGAGAAAGGAACCACCAAGCCGCCAAGCGGCTATCAAAGTAGTTCCCGAATAGCAAAGCTATTACATAATCGCTCTAGGAAACAACTACTCCTCGGGCTAAAGCCCCGGCAGGCATTGAGTTATACCCAAAAATATCGGCGTACCGTATGCGGCACTGATGAGAACTAACAAGTTCGAAACAGCTGTATGTCGTTCGGTTCCGATCCGGGATAAATGTCGAATTCTACCTGTGGCAGATTTTATTTTTTGAAACCTTATCTGATCGTGCAGAAACACGAGAAAGGGGTCGAGGATCGCTTCTGGGTATAATTCAATGCCTGCCGGGGCTTTAGCCCGAGGAGTAGTTGTTTCCTAGAGTGATTATGTAATAGCTTTGCTATTCGGGAACTACTTTGATAGCCGCTTGGCGGCTTGGTGGTTCCTTTCTTGATTTCCGACTTATAAGTTACTGACAGAGATCGTATCGATAAAGATGTATAGGCCATAAAGTTCATTCGGCATTTGTCCTGAATCGGCGTACCGTATGCGGCACTGATGACAACTAACAAGTTTGAAACAGCTGTATGTCGTTCGGTTCCGATCCGGGACAAATGTCGAATCCTACCTGTGGCTGATTTTATTTTTTGAAACCTTATCTGATCGTGCAGAAACACGAGAAAGGGGTCGAGGATCGCTTCTGGGTATAATTCAATGCCTGCCGGGGCTTTAGCCCGAGGAGTAGTTGTTTCCTAGAGCGATTATGTAATAGCTTTGCTATTCGGGAACTACTTTGATACCCGCTTGGCGGCTTGGTGGTTCCTTTCTCGATTTCCGACTTATAAGTTACTGACAGAGATCGTATCGATAAAGATGTATAGGCCATAAAGTTCATTCGGCATTTGTCCTGAATCGGCGTACCGTATGCGGCACTGATGAGAACTAACAAGTTCGAAACAGCTGTATGTCGTTCGGTTCCGATCCGGGACAAATGTCGAATCCTACCTGTGGCTGATTTTATTTTGTGAAATATTATTTAAATTATAGATTAATGATAAACGATGTATTTATTACACCCTATGGTTGTAGAAAGTAGAGATTTTATTTACATTTTAGTCAGTTCTTATTAAAGAAAAGTTACGGCCAATAATAAATTGATTTTATCCAAATTTGTTAAAAAGTCTATACTATTACTAGTGTTTTAGTAATAGGGTAGATTTTAAAAACAAAATTCCCGTTTAATCAACCCTTGTATGATGATATGTTATACATTAAAGACTCGAGTATCGTGCATTCTGATATAAGTAAATTTCTAATGAGCAATACAATTCTAGAAATAGTGTAAATTTCAGATAAGTATACAAAATTTTGATGCTACATGTGGAGTGCAGTGTAAAAAAAATTTTCGTGTTATCTTCAGACGAAGATATTTTCTGGAAATGTTTTATAGTTATGGGGTATAGTTAAAAATTTATTATGAACAATAAAGTAGTATTCTAAATATCACATATCGCTTGTAATTTACTTATTGTAGAAAAACAACATATTGCAAATCTTAGATTCAAGATAAAATTCGCTAATCACATTTATTCTATGAATATTTCACATACTGAAGTATTTTGTTGGATAAGAAAGTTCCTGTTCAGTATAGTTCACCAAGTTTTTATTACGAGCTGCCTTTGATTGAATCGTATATCACTTCAGATTAAAATATTGTACATTTTCTATTTCTTATTCAGGAGTCTCAGGACACCTAAGTTTTACTCAGGACATTTATGATTTAACATTAATATAAGATTTCAATTGCCATTTAATTCCATGAAATTTAATATATGCAACAATTTGACTGAGTTATTGTTATCATTGAACACTATCTTATTTTAATTTTATAGTTAGGATTTATGAAGTAATATTATTATTTTATGTAGTTATGTCTAGTAATAGGTGTTCGCAACATGTATTTCATCCTGATTTATAATTTTCTGAGACATTGGGGTAGAGTAAAATGCTGATTTCAAAATAATTATATAAAATAGTCTAAGTATTTTCTAAGTTCTGATTTGAAATATCTGCGTCTATGTTAAACCAATTAAGGCCTAAAAGTTTCATACTATTTATAAGAATATTTAATATTATGCAGTATTATAATCTTAGTTACCAACTAGTGACAGTTATCATCATCATAATTAAATATTTTATAAATAAATAAAAAAATGTAAAATATCATATATCTTAAAAATTGTTTGACGGTTGACAAAAAACTTTCGGACTGCCGAAGACATTAAGTAAAATTAGGAGCAAATTTTCTGATTTACTATAATGGTTACATCTAGTAATATTATTCACTTTTTGACACATTTAAAAGTAAGTCAAATGATAATTATTAGATTATAAAATAATAGTAATTATATAAAAATAAAATTGTTCCATTGAATAATGTTACCATTATAGTCCTAAGCACTTAGATTCAGAATTCATTTAATTTAATTTAATAATATATAATTATTTTTATTAGACTTATTATTGAACTTAATTATTTTACATGCGATATTAGTTTCCCTATTATCTTTAGAACTTCTAAAGCAATTGGCAATAACATGCAAATATTTATATTATATTTCTTCCCATATACTTATTATATTTTATTTCCTATTTACATATTTGCATGCCTTTCAATGCAATCATTTGGGGACTCTCATTTAGCTGCAAAATAATATCCATGACATTCTAATTCGATTAGAATTAAATATGAGCAAAATTTATTGAAAAGTCAATTTTTACTTACACTTTTAATAATCACTTTTATTTACAATTTATTTATGCCTTACAGTGTTGGGAAAACCATATATAAAATGGATATTAATTTTATGCATTACACTTGAATTTACGCATTGTAACCAATGAAACGATTAATGAAATGTATATATCTAATGAATCCGTAATTGTGCCGAGTCCAGTCGTAATTAGGATAGTAATTAAAGTACTTACAAAACGATTCTCCACAATAAACCCCAATTTATTTTCCTGAGGTCAGTAGTGGTACAGTTAACTGTTCTACCTACATGGCCGAATTGGTGCGTCCTTATTTATTATTTTCCAAGCATTTCGAAATGTTTTTAGAATTGCAAATATATTATTATATTTATTTTTTGTACATCATTCTTTTAATTTTAGTCGAACATAAGAAGACATTTGTCTGTGTTTCTAGTTTATAGTGAAAAAGTTATATTCCGTAAGCTTACCCTGACATATTCGTACTAGTATTCAATGGAAATATCTCATCATATTTTTTTATATGCTTATATAGTAATGAAATTTCGAATTGCTACTGATAAAAAGAGATCGCTAATAGTTTGCTCCAGTGAATATTTTCTATTCCTTCGAACAATTTATCGATTTTACATAAAAAGAGACAAAAGTGATTGGTTTTGAGGTGGAGAGAAATTGTTTTTAATAAACTTGCATAATTGCTCATGGGGTACAGTCTCAGTGACGCATATAAATGATGCAATCGAAGTTTTCTGCTGAAACAAATTTCATAACAGCGAAGGAAACACGTAAACAGTTCACCTGACTACATTGAAATTACGCAAATAAAAATCAGTGATTTTTTGGCATGTAATTATATTGATGATGCTTAGACGAATTTACAAATAACACAACTTTATTATTACCTGCTTTAATTGACATAACACTTATATTATTTCAGTTATTGTTAAACTTCTTTTAATCGTAAAATAATTTGGAAAGGGGGTAGACAAAACGAAAATACTAGAAAACCACATTAAGGCTTACTTACTAGGAAACCACATTAAGGCTGAAATACAAATACAATTGTGTATTATGTAACCAAGATAAAATATAAATAACCCATGTAAATGACATGGTCTTATCGAAATGCCATGTCTGTTAATCGGTAGTTAGTTATTAATGTCACTACCTGGTAATGTAACATGATTCATGGGACCTGAGCCTGCCTCAATGCCATATCATATTGTCCTTTTTGTTTATTGGATTCTTATTTGTACTGATAGCACCATGTTGAAACAATTTTGGTTATAACCCCATATCGAAGTGTACTTCATATGCACTCATATTAAAGGTTTAGAATAAACCTTTAATATGAATAACCTTTTATAAGGTTAAAGAGAAGAATATTCATATTCATATCGTCATTTATAAGATCAAATGGTCTTACAATATATCAAAAACATATTTTTGTGTTACCGTATAGCCGGGGTTACTTTGTCCCTTTAGGGGTTACTTTACCTTACACTCACACAAAGTTAACAGTTGATTCACATAGTAAGTATACATACATAACCCAAAATATTAATCGGTGTAAATTGTATACAAAAGTCCACTTATTTTCTTTTGGTGTTAAAAGTTGTTGTTCTTGATTTATAGGTAAGTATTTGAACATTAGTTTTGTAGTACCAGGTAGCTGTTTTGCACTAAAAATTCGTTTCAGTAATTTATTAGAAACAGAAAAAAAATTCTTCTAATTTTCATACGAAGGAGATATATATCCTGGAGAAATAGTGAGCTTTAACGACAACGAGCTCACGATTAACTCCATGGTAAAGTCTTTAAAATTGTGGAAATGGCATACAAAGCGCGACGAAATGTCCTAATGTTGGTCCGACGTGCTAGATGTCATTAAGTCACCTAAACAACTGTCCAAACGAGGATTTTTTTGCAGTTTCTGAATTGGACAACCTGAAATTTCTTTTAATATATTTTGGTTTTGTTATATTTTTGAATTTTTTTATTATATTTTTAGAAACTGTTTTTATTTTTTTTTCCATTTTAGGCTGTAGTTTGGTTTTTTCTAGTTACAGATACAAAAATTTAAATTTTTGGAATTTATTTTACATAGATTTCAGTGTTCGGAAAATCTCATGTAGCAGTACCTACTTTGCTCCATATATCATAACTCGTATTTTACAATGGATTTTAGAAACCGGCGCAAAGTAACCGCTGTCCACTGGTAGATTTTGCTCCACTTTTCAGCAAAAAGGAAAACAATAAATATGTCGACTGTTTTTTGATTAAATAACACTGAAGCAACATTATTAAAGCCCTTATTTATGTTTTGTAATAAAACGAGACTTTTATCTACATTCTACCAATTTTTATTCAACCATTTTTAAAATTTTAGTAAGAAATTGAGTAAAGTAACCCCAGTTTACGGTACCTGAATTTAATTTAGAAAGATAAAATTAATAGATAAATAGCTTTATCTATTTCTTCGTGGTTTTCTGGCGAATCCATAGAATGGTTTGAATGGGTACCAACGTTTTGTTATTCCTTCACACGTTATCACTTTCACTTGACTTCATTTTGGAAGAATGTTCCAGTCTCCGTTGACAATATCTTGAAACAGTAACAATAGTTGATGAAACGTCGGTAAAATGTTAAAATTTAGCGCGGGATTCATCTAGAACACAAGAAATAAACAGTTTTAAAAACTTAAAATGGACTTTTCCGCACGTAGAACATCTCTATCTCGAAATTGAGTGGCCGAGAAAAAAACAAACCAACACATAAATGCTGAATATATGTTTTATGCGACAGTTTTACTTTTTTCAAATTGTCCAGCATCGTGCTCTATTATGACCCATGGACAGGATGGGGTTTATCCCATCCCCCTCAAAATCAATAGATATCATCTGGTAGACGTCCCTAATCAGAATCAGTCGAAGCCCGATCGATCAGACACGACTTAATTGAGTGATCGCGCTAACAAAAACAATTTCTCAAATAGTCCACCATTGTGCATTCTCATGACCCATGAACATGGTAGAGTGTGTTCTATCCACCTCAAAACCAACAGGTGTCGTGTGGAAGACGTTCCCGATCAGAATCAGACAAAACCCGATCGATCCGACACGATTTTGTTGAGTTATTGTGTTAACAAAAAAAATTCTCACACACACACACACACACACACACACGCACGCACGCACGCACGCACCCACCCACACACTCACGCACACACGCACGCACACACGCACGCACCCACCCACACACATACACACACACACACACACACATACACACACACTTGTTTTTTCTTTTTCGATTAAATGATGAAGCAGACTAGTAATGCAACAAAGACAGTAATACGACTATTTTATAATTAGTTCAATATATCAATCAATATTTTATGTTGATAGTAAACTATCAACATAAAATTTTACATAATAACGAAAAATATTAACAGGTTAATTTTATCCATTTATGATAAATTTTAACTAAAAAAATACAGCCTAATTTGGGCTCTATATTTTTTAAAAATAAATATTTTTTTTAATTTGGGGATTTCCTCTTTTCAGTTTGTCTATGTATTTCAGATGGATTACCACTGATGTTTAAAACAAAACAGACCCTTATTTTTAAGGTATTTTCTAAGCATCGGTAAAGATATGTGTAGTAAGTATTAAACAGTACAAGGTTAAACAGTATTAAATGTAGTTCCGCGAAGGCTTTCACAGAATTTTTCACAAGAAAGCTAGGAATCTGATGGTTTCCACAAGTAATTTAGTTTTTTAGCCTACTAATAGACTGGAGAATGTCCTTATTTGTAAAGTGTACGATATAAATAAAATATTCTTCATTATTAGGTAGAGATGTTGTAATTAAATAAACCGCATCATTAACAGAACAAACACTGGAAAATTAATTTGCAAAACAATTTACAATTTCTTGTGGCACGTGAAATTTCTCTTCATCTAAGAACCTTTTTTACATTGCACGAAACAAAACATTTTTGGATTGTTATCAAATTTGTCCAGAGCTGATGTTAAATAAGTTTTTAGTTAAGCAGGCATTTGATTTTCACAATTGCTTGCAATCCTTTAAATTCATTATGAGCATTTACGGTATTCGTTTTCCTAAATTTATTATGATAGTTAACCTTAAGTTTTATATTACTAATTATTTCTGAGATATACCAGGTCGGACATCTACCCTTGGAATTCTTGTACACATGAGTAAACTCATATAATATATTATATATTTATCCATAGAAAGCTTCGCACGCGGAGTTCACATCCTTATAATCATTTAAGAATTTTATGTATTATATAATTCAGAAAAGCAATTTTTATTGAAACTGTATGTCTTATTATTACAATTAATTAGAAAGCTAGTCGCCACATTTGAACAATCAATTAGATAAGTATATCAAAAGGGAAGGTTGATGACTATCTTCTTCAATTAGGGGTTGACTGTCTCGCACAGAGTCAAATAGTTTACTATAATAATACTTTTGATACTATTTCTTGATATTTAGATGAAACGTTTCAATTAAAAATTATACTTCATCTTTACAGCTTAATTGTAATTTTAAAAATTATAATTTAAAGACCTATAATTAATTATTTTTGGGTACGAATTATCAGTAAATCGCGACATATTTATTAATAATGTGTAACAGGTAATTTCTCCAACCTGAAAAATTTGGCTTGAAAATACATACATATTTACATTTTAATATGTTGTTCGTGTATTTAGGTAGTTATTCAGTAGAAACCTATTCAATAGTTTATCTTAACTTTCTGTTTTAGACTTTTGCAACATTAAAATTTTGTTTAACAAAGTTTTAAATATTGCCTAATACAGAGTACAATCTGTGTTACATCATTTGATTTTATTCCGATTTTGCCCAATGCATCTTCTTTATCTTGGACAATTGCTTGGTATTATAAATTACGTTCAAATATTCTGTAATTATTTTTGATAAATTAGTTTCTACCATATTGTAGGTTTCATTTCGTTCTCCCTATTTTCGATTATTTTGTACGAATTGTAAAATATTGAAATAAATTGAGTGTAAATAGTATTGACTATTAACATCTTACTATTTAAATGTTAGACTTAAGAATATTGATTTAACACATGTGAAATATTGACGCACGTTTTTTATAAAATTTCACTTTAAATTTTAGAATAAATTAATATATATGTCAATGACTATAGATAAAGTAAATTTGTCTGAATATCAATGCAAATCTAATAAGACTGAAAGTGTTTTGTTTGGTTATAGTAATAATATACTGCAATTATATACTGTATGCTTATAGTATATAATTACCTAAATATGTATATTCAAACTTTAACATCATCCTTTTTATTAATCTATTTTCAAGTTTTGCCTATCTTAGCTTGTCTTTTTATTATTGACTAGAGTATATTCAGCAACATAGGACCTATACTTTGTTTACTCTTTTATATGTAATGTAATAGATTTTATCAAAAATTCTTTGTCTCATAGTAATAGAAGGAAATAGTAGTAGTGAAATTCTCTGGTATAATCAGATTCAGAATTCATATATTTGTATAAATTTAAGATTTGTCTAGTTAATTAAGGTTATTAATAAATGTTCTTATTGCATTAAGATGTTTCGTATCAAGATAACAAATTATGTTTATTAGAATCTGGTTTATCATATGACTTTTTGTTACATTTGTTATAAATATCTATCATAATAATACTTATATATTTTTTATTTAGTTTGTGGTAAACCAAAACTGCAACTATCGACTTCATATATGAAGCAGAAATGTAGGTAATTTAAGCACTTAGATTGGCTTCCTCTAATGATATGTAGTAATATATATATATATATATATATATATATATATATATATATATATATATATATATATATATATATATATATATATATATATATATATATATATATGTACATATTAATATTATATTCTTTAGCACATTTAATTCAAACATGAAAACAAACATAATAAATACATTTTTGGAGTTAATTATGTTCTTAGTCTCAAAATGTACATGCTCTCTCTTGACCAAACACACAACTAATTCAAAAATTAATATGCTATTTCCTATATTTCAGGAAATATATTGTAAGTGTCTCTTTACTTTTTTATCATATCATACATACCCTGCTCTCATATTGATATTTTTATTTTATTAAATATTCTTTGTTTTTTGAATTTTGCATTATATATTGTAAATATATACACATATATACACGTTTAATATTATCTTTTTTTAAATGTTTGCATTGATATATCTATTTTATTTTACTATTTTGTTGTACTATGTTCTATTTGATGTATTTTAAAATACACATGTTTACTTTAGTTATTCAAACCGTTCTTATTTTTGGTGAATATTTTAAAGTGGAAATCCGAGGGGCTGTTACCTGGAGAATAAAAAGGCTAGTTCCTAATTAAAACATGATTGCTGGCAATAAAGCGTATATAACACGGGTTTTATTATCCTGGAATTGTTATGGAAAAGAAGGACATTGCTGATGTTCTTTAGTGTTATAAGATCTTGTACAATATTAGCTAGAAATTGAAGGTACAATTTTGTGCTCTAACACTTTCTTTCTTCATTGTACAAATGCGTTTATGCCTCTATTTTTTTGAGGCATAGAACATTATGAGGTTTGTCGATGAGGAATGTGTGACGGTTGATCCCGATCACCAATCAAAGTCAATTTTGATCTTGTACAGGGAGTCGGTACAAAAACATTCAACTTTGATCCCTGGCAATATTTGTAGTCATAATTTTCGATTGGTTGGTAACGTTGAGTATGATTATTCTGTAAAACGCTATTGATGGTTGTAGTAGAAATTTTCAATTGAAGAACTCGCTGTTGATTTAGAAGGTCTTTCTTCATTTTCTTTAGGAGAATGCTAAACTACCTGAAGCTTTTCTTAAGGAATATGCTAAACTATTAGAAACTGAATTTCACAATTATTTTAAGTCATGTTTCACTATGCCAAAATAATGCACAGTTCACTATAATTTGGTAGACTTGCACTACTACCCATACCAGAATCGATATTAAACTGTGTACTTAAAAGGCAGGCCATCATTATATACGTGCATTTTTGAATGAGATTACTTAATAAAGGATTTAATATCAACAAAACACCGGAGATACTATACTGCCCCTGACACTCATTGCTACAATTACATTATTACTATCAGGACTTAATTAATATAGATTAAAATTGGAAGGTAAGTAAGGCGATAATTGTTATTAGATGGTGCCATCGGGGAAAATATATAATATAGTGGTACAGTGTTTTAGATATTTTAAATTTTAAATGAAAAATTAGTCTTTTGTTTCACAATTTTCACATCTCAAGTTTCCAGGTCATATAATATGTATTATCTTCATATATCTATACTTATATCTTATCAAAGAATAACAATTGGACAGTTTTTTTTTTTGGTTTTCATGAGTAAATAAACAAATGCAAATAGCTTTTGATGACGTAAAATTCTCAATTATAATTTGGATATACTATGAAACTTTTATTTCCACCTTTTGCAAATTTCGTATCTCTTAGGCATTCCAATATTTTAATGTCGTTTACAGAATTTTACTCATCTTGCGTTAATCAGATATAAAATTGCCAAAATGGCAAGTGGAGGCCTAAAATACGTGTAATTTTCTTATAAAGTACTCTGGTATTAAAATAGAAGCTGGTAATTGTATCAAGATAACTTTCTACATGGTTAAAAACAATATTTATTAATAAAAAGGTAATACGAATTCCTTGGTTATAAATGTTATTCGGGTTTATTTCAGTATCAAAGTAATCACTGTAACGTATAATAGATATAACTAACGGATTTACGACGTTTTTGTTATTAATATATAAACTAATTTATACTTATTTTAATTCTAATTTATACTATGTATATAATTTGGATATAAAAAAAATTCGGTGTCAAAAAGCTAGGTTTTTGATGTAACCAAATTTATTTAAAATTAAATATCACTGAAAAGCTATTTAGGAGACTTGAAATCTTCTAGAGCTTATCATTTCTATGCTTTTTTAGCTGTTATTAGCCTTTTTATACGAATATTAATAGGAATGGTATATTTTGGGATTTTACATATTTTTAGTAGGGTGATTTCAATTTAGTTACAGAAAATTAGAAAATCAATTTGTGACTAAAAAGTGTATATTGTTTTATGTCGTTATGCTTATAGACTGTAATAATTTACAATGCCTTGCTACTTAACGTCATCTCGCCGTTAAGATAGCCAATACAGTAGTGGTGTGAAAATAATTAAAAACTGCTATATAAAATTTATACAACAATATTTATGTCATACGTATGTGTTATTGTAGAATACAGTGTGTAATGCTCATATAAAATACCCATTTATTCATATGTGGCAAATGAAATGATAGGCATTTCTACATACTTATACTTCAAGCATCTTACATACTACAATGTAAGAATATGATATAGTTTGTATTAAAAAAAACAGTAAGATTTGTAATTTTTTAAATAACCGGTCATAATACTTGTTTTGAAAATATTCTTAAGGCTCTATTCAATAATATTATTAACTGAGGCGTACATAGTAGGCAAATAATTTCCTTTGATGTCAGTTTAAAAATTAAATTTAACGGCTGAAATAACACTAAATTGACATCTAGTAGTTATATTTTTTACCGCTTAGAATCTACCAAATGACTCCGATATTTTGATACTTAAAACCGTTTTTATTATATTTGTTTTCGCCGTATTTATAAAACTGTTGGTAAAATTATATATGATTAACTTTTACTAATTTTGTCAATTTTTCATCAAATTCCATTAAACAAATACAAAATGTTTACACAGATAGGAGAGATCGGGGCTAGCTGTCATAAGGGGTAAGTTGGCACACAACCTTTTTGCTGTAAGCACTGAGCGCTAGTATCACCACAGCTCAATTATTATCTAAAGACGTTGCATCTTCTATTGTAAAAGGTCTTTTAATGAGGTCCCTCGATTTTTCAACGCAAATAAAACAAGCTGTGTGTGAGATATCCACTCATTTTTTTTATTTGAATATTTTATGGCATTAAGTACGGAATATAACTTGAAGTCCTTCAAGTATCCGTCGCGGCTTTACTTGGTGGCACGTATTCGGGAGGACCAATTTTCGATGACTTTGTCGCATATATCTGACTGAATTTGCTGGATGGCGTTCGTTATGTTGACTTTGAGGGCATCAATTGTACGCGGTTTATTCGATTAGACCTGCGATTTAAGGTAGCTCCAAAGGGAAAAAGTCTAAAGGCGTTAAAGCGCACGATCTTTGTTGCCAGTTCACGTCTCTGCTGCGTGAGATAACCATGCCCTCATATCGCTCGTGCAGAATGTTTATCGTGGTATGCGCTGTATGGCACGTAGCCCAATCCTGTTGGAACCACATGTCGTCGGTATCCATATCATCCAGTATAGGCAACAAGAAGTTGCTTGTCATCGAGATGTATTGCTAGCCATTGACGGTTATGGCAATGCCAGTTTCGTTTTGGGAGAAATACGAATCGATGATTCCGCCAGACCAAAGACCGCAAAAAAACAGTGAATTTGTCGGGATGAATTTGATGCTGGTATATCTCGTATGGATCGTCCCAAATCTGACAATTTTGCTTATTCATCCAAAAATGGGCCTCGTCGCTAAAGATGATGTTTTTGGCGAACTTTGGGCCAACTTCCAACTGATCCAAAGCCCAATCAACAAACACACGGCTTTGTCTATGGTAGTTTACCTTAAGTTCATGGGTCAGTTGGATTTTATACGGATGCAGACTCAAGTCTCGATACAAAATTCGCCAAATTGAAGTCGCAGAAAGGTCAAGTTCTTGCGAACGAGGAGAAATTGATTGCCTTGGTTTTTATCGTACACTCTCACGCACAATAGTGATGTTTTTAGCAGGCCTTGCCTTTCGGTGACGTATGGGTGTTGGCTAATTATTTATCAAATCGGTTGACTCGAATTAGGCCACCAAACGTCGTATATATTTAATTCGGCGGGACGGTCGTGGCGAGGATAAAAGTCACGTAATGCGCGGAACGTTTTTCGAACGGGACACTGATTTTGAAAATAAAATTTGATGATTTGCACATGTTGTTGAACGCTATTACCTTTCATGGTGATTTGCCATACACTACTGAACAATTCACAATAAATTTGACAGATATTGCTTTAAAAGCTGCTATAACTTAACAAATTTCCAGCGTCCCTATTCGTCCCTATTGAAAGGCCCTTTAGTTTCACAATGATGAAAACTATCAGAGAGGAAAAAGAATTCCCCATTTTCATCCAGGTATCTTTTTTCACTCAAAGTTTTTGCTATTTTGTGAAGCTCTAGAATAGGTTGAGGAATTTTAAATAGTTTTGATCGGTAAGCGATAACAATAATTGTTATCGTATCAATAATTGTCAATTTAGCTGAATACAATTATTGTATGCAACTCAAAAAAAAAAAAAAGAAAAAAGAAGGGCAAATGTTCACTGGGAAATTATTCTGAAATGACGGAATCTGAAGATGATTAAGCAGATTCTAAGGATAGCCAGATCGGTTTCCTATTAGGCACAGACACTGAAGAGAAATGCGAGCCCAAGCCTTCACAATCTCGAGAGTGTCCATCAATACTGACCTCAAATGGGAACACCATGAATGTCGTTTATCGACGAGATAATTCGGAGCAGTATCAGATGGATGACTTCATCGTGGTGTTGCAATGTCAGCAGCAAAATTGTGCGAAAACTAAAACCACTAGTGCAAGTGGGCGATGGACTTACCTTCTTGGTGGACATGAATCTGTGATTGATGACTTCGTTATTCTTTTTTATTTACGTTATTTAACTTTTCAGGTACTTACGCTACTTGTACATGATAGTTTTACTTTACTATCTAGGGTATCTCAGTTGGAATTATAGGATTTGAATTGCGCTCCATTTGTGTTCTGTCAAGGATAGGACGTTAATACTTAACGACTATCATCTACAAACGACACGATGCCAATATACCGAGATTAGCAGTTCAGCAATGAATAGTTTGTGTACAACTGTTTTATGAAAGTGAGCGATCATTTACAGTCATTTAGAGCGATTGAATCTGTCAAGAACCACCACGCATCGAATTTTAAAGAAATATTTGCATCAGTCAACATATAAAATTCAGTTGACACAACAATATACAGTTACAGACCATTTACAACGTCGTACATTTATTAATTGGGTGTTAGAAAAGAAATAAGGTGATGATGATTTTTGCAATCAAATTTTGTTCAACGATGAAGCACATTTTTATTTTGACGGGTTTCGATTTGACGGTCAAATTTGGGGTGCTGAAAATCCATATGCTGTTCACGAAAAAGAAATACATCCACAGATATGTACAATTTGGTGCACATTTTGGAGTGATAGGGTAATTGGACCATACTTCTCTGTATTGGACCATAAATTCCAGTTCAAAATGAGACATCCAGGCATATTGACGTCGTATGGTTTATAGATGACAGTCGTTAAATATTGATCTTTGACAGAACACAATTTGGCAGAACACAAACGGCCCGCAATTCAAGTCCTATAATTCCAAATGAGGCACTCTGTGTTTTAATATTGATGCTTAACATGCATCTTTTCTGCATATTGTATTGAAATAAAAGTTTTGTAATTACTAACTTACATTAATTCATCTGATCCTATCAATCATCATGCCATGCCAACTTACTCCAGGGGGTATATGAACTTGCGCACGAATATCTGGGTTAAGTTGGTGTAGTAAATTTTTTGTAAATATTTTTTTTACAAATTTATGCATGCAACTTCCAGTGATATTTTCATCATCAATTAGTAGCCATCAATAAATTAGTACCACTATCAGCAGCATGGGTCACATAAGCGGTAAGTATTGTAGGGAAAAATAGAAAAATCAAAAACTATGCCAACTACCCCCGGTATCTCCTATATAAAAAATTAAAAAATCTAAAAGAAGGCCAGGGACATATTCTTACTTACAAAATAAATTAATTTTATTCAATGAAATGGAAATTCAACGTATAGACCAAAAGATGAGTATTTGAACGTATCTCTTTTTAAGTAATTTCTGAAAGATATTTGTTCACTAGCTATTAAATTTATTCTATTCCGTTCCATTCGTATATTACCTAGAGTTTATTTCATCGCTATTTGCCATATAAAAAATCTCAAAACATAACCTTGGATTGTTTTTATGTGTAGGATCAGGTAGACTCTTCCGTTTGTCGGCAAAATAAGAGAGTTTTTTATTTGTATTTATTTTTATTTATCATAACAGCGTGTTCATGATGAACACATTATACCATTTCTTACTATCGCAACTATATTTCATTTGCTTTTTATTGTGATTTTTGATCACAAAATTAATAAAAAAAGTTCTTCGTAATGGTTATATAAAACGTTTCAGTTTTACATAACCATCATTAGAGAACTACAATTTTTATAATAAATTATGTGCTACATTTAAAAATTATTGGTTTAACCATGTACATGTACATTTGTGTACATGTTAGAAAGAATAATTTTAATATTTTCTGAAAACCTGGATGAGGGTTTTAGCATAATTAAATTGAAGTATTAGTGTGGTATGGTGTACAGTTGTCTACGCTGTGGACAATAACGGTTCTTTATGTATTTATTTGATTAATATCTTACTTTAAGTAGTATGAATGAAGAATTAAGTATGAATGAGTTTTAAATATTTGGGTTTGCTATGCATAGATACATGTTAAACTTATGTATTATCCTTTATAATTAATCTCGTAGATTAAAATACGTTTCACAAATTCTCTACCGGTGCGTTTGTTACCTTCGTTATTTATTTTCATCTGTAGCGGATGAATATAATTTCTGTGTATATACGTATTATCAACGACATTAAAAATGAACCACAACATAACAGACATTTGTTATGATCAAACATATTTTGACAATAATCGACTGGCTTATTTAGTTTTGCCTATATTTATGTAATTACCCAACGAAATCCTCCAGTGATTTTTTCAACATTTAACATATTTTTCAGACATCTACATAATATCTATTAGTTGTAATAAACTTGGCCATGACAATGACTATGTTTGCTTCTTAGGATAGCCAAACTATTTGGACATGCGTTTGACCACTTCGCCAATACAATTGTTTTTCTTCTTGAGACACATAACAGCATTTGGGTATGACTTGTCATATTATCTCATGTTTCAGTAGGGGTAACGTGAAGACTACAGTTAGAGGAATTATAATCTACATCACGTAGAGTAAAATAGGTAGTGTATATTGTGGTGTATTTGTAATAGTTTCATACCTAAAATGCATAAAAACTTACAATTCTAGTGGTGTAAATTATTGCCAAATACACTGGTGTTAAGTTTAATACAAAAAATGGTGTAATGTTATAGCATTTTCATACCGTTAAACGTGATAAAGTATTACCACAGCAGACTTTCAACGTTGTGAACTATTTTTTATTTATGATTTAAATGAAATTTATTTTGGAACTGTAATAGTTTGTTCAAGTAGCAGCTCTTCATCTTTCCATCAGAAATAGATGAAGCATAAATTATCTAAGTAGGTCGATACCCGCAAATTTAGAGTGAAACCAGCTTAATTTGGCCTTGATTGCATTTCCGTGAACTCTGCTTTAAGTACCTTGACAAGAAATAAATAAGGAGCACTAAATTTAGAAAGCGGCCGGCTTTCTAGATTTAGTGCTACTTGTATTCCTGTATACAGGTTGCGAAATACATTAGGTAATAGTTGTTAAAAGGTACTGCGTAATGTAAATACGATATCGTTTTAGGACCATAGTTCTTCATTAGAGCCAATATCTACAACACATTCATGCAATTGCTCTTTCAGAAAGGCTTAATCATGTTGTACATGCACTATTAAGTCTTTTAGTGGATACTAGACATGAACTGCTTCAAACCAATGCGGATTTTGCTTTGACCAGCGCGCGCCGTTCATTCCGAATTCCATATTTGGAACTGTTTCCATTGCAAAGAATTTCTTATTGAACTCTTTGTTGAGTTGACATGTGATGTGAACTTAATGAACATTGTGAACATTGATGTCTAAGACACAACCCACTGCATGAGCGCAGATATATACGAAAACCTCGTGTGATAAGTGGTGTTTTGGACATTTGGTGGTCTTAGATATCCCATATAAAGAGGGTTGCATAGTCAGTAGGTAGGTAGTAGTCATAGTGTTATGTGTACGTCCACTTCCAAAGGAGTAGACCTGTCGCCAGTAGCGAAGCGTTCATTAACGCTGTAAAGCTAGCTAAATTGCACATCATTCCTGGCGTACTCCCCTCTCCCCTCACTGCACCGCGGATCTTAATAAAGTCCGTTAAAACCAAGGCGACGGAGAGTTAGCCCAGACAGCTCATACGCGTTGCCGGTTAGTGGCATGCCGACGGGAAGAATGATATGCAATCCTGCCAGCATCACAGCCTTAATGGACGCTTCGCCACTGCCTGCCGTCTATTTTTTTTTCAGCACATCAAGCATTAAGTACGCTCAAGTACACATACTTATCGGGGATTAATTATAGGAGACCATTCTTTTGTGACAATACTGTAATGTAAATGATGTTTTGGTACTGCCTTCTTTGATTTTCGTAATCTTATTGAAGTTTTTAGACCCTCTTCAATGGAAAGCAAAATGTTTAACTTTTAAATACAATGTTAAAGGCTAAATAGGATTACTGCCCTTTACCTGTGCGGTTATTTGATACCAGTGGTTGGTTCTCACTGTATCTTTTACATTACCACTCTCTAGTTTTTCCTCCAATTTTGTTTACGAACGATTGTGTTTACATTACTAAATGAATCACATAGTTTTAATTGATTTCTTCAGTTGCCATAACCCAGCATCATTAAAAATTTTAATCTTTCTCTTTCAATCAAAATTATTTTTAAATAAAGTAACGCAACTATAAAATGGTGAAACAATAAAAAAATACTATTAGACCATTAAACATTAATTTTAATTAGAATTAACAAAAATTATTATTTAGAAATCCAAAACCACACATTTACATGGCCGATTCTGTAAAAATTAAAACTATTAATAGCGGCAATAGCAAGAAAATATTTCTTTTAATGACTTTTGCTACTAATGAGTTATTTTCATAAGGCATTTCTATGGAAACGATTGGAAACGTACAAAATAAATGTTGTCACTTTAGACAGCTTTTGTTACCTTCAATTATAATATTTTTCTAAAACTAAGACACTTACATTAAAGTAGGGATCTCAGCAAAATAAAACAAGTAGGGAAAATCGTATCATAATTTCTAATTTTATGAGATATCAACGTATTCAAACAATTAAGATCCATCAAATATTGATACACAAATTGGGGGTCATTTTTTAAAAAATACATGATTTTTAAATGATAACCGCTGAACTTGACGTAATAGCTCAAAGTGAAAAGATCTCCTCAATCAAAAAATTCACGTGTTTTCTTGACAAAATGTATTCATTTGTTTGGCAATATTCCTTATGTTTCCTTCATACACTGTATAAGTTACATTAACTTTTTGTTAACAATTTCAGTGGATTGTATACAGAAATTTCTATATAGTTATTCTATATGACATAAATATATTATATCTTGTATGGTTTATATAATAATTATCTAGTTTGTTAAGTATTTAATATTGTAATTCATATACAATTCTCAAGCTGTTGATATTTGGCATTCAATAATCTTCAAGATAATTCAGTGTCAAAGATTTTTTTAATACATATAGATACATTTTAGAAGCAATGCCACGAACGATAAAAATTTCTGTTTGTAATTATATTTTTATGAAACGTTTAAGTTTTATATCTATGCTGTCTTGTTAAATATTTTAGTTTTTTTTAATGGATAAATTAATGCCAAATTAAGAAAGTGTGTGCACTTGAAGATTACATGATAATGAAAAACATATTTTTTTCCTAAAAATGTTTATCCATTTATTGATTGAAAATAATTCTATTCACCATCAGACAACAAGAAAAAGCGTAGAAATATAATTCAAATTATATTGCTCCATTGGACTTCAAACACATATTCTAAAAAGTGGTCCAACCATAATGCACGATGTTAATTGTGAGTCACACCTTAACGTCAAGTTTTTTGCCCAACTTAATTTGACATTTCTTTGTTTCAGTGTTTGACAAATTCAACCATGGAGAGGTACACAATTGAGCAGCGCGTTAAGATTGTTGAAGCCTTTTACGAAAATGGGCGTTCAAATCAAAATGCATTTCGTGCACTTCGTGACATTTTTGATCAGCATAATCGACCAAATGTGTCCACAATCGGGAGAATTGTGCGCACATTTCAGCAAACCGGGTCTGTAGGAAATGTGAAAACACATGTGCATGCTCGCCCAGTTCGTTCTGCGGAAAACATTGCTGTTGTTCGCGATAGTGTAGCAGAAGAGCCGTCAACCTCGACTCGTCGTCGTGCCCAACAATTGAACATCTCACGAACATCGCTGATGCGAATTTTGAATAAAGATTTGAATTTACACGCTTACAAGGTACTATTGACTCAAGAGCTGAAGCCTACTGACCATTTCAAGCGTCGTCAATACGCTGAATGGTTGGTTGAACAGACAGAAGTGAATGGTGACTTTACAAAGAAAATTATCTTCAGCGACGAGGCACACTTTCATCTCAATGGATTCGTTAACAAGCAGAATTGCCGCATTTGGGAAAATGAGAATCCACGAGTGATTGTTGAAAAGCCGATGCATCCACAAAGAGTGACTGTTTGGTGCGGTTTATGGGCTGGCGGCGTCATCGGGCCGTATTTCTTTGAAAATGAGGTCGGCCAAGCAGTTACCGTGAATGGTGTTCGCTATCGCGAGATGATAACGGACTTCTTGTGGCCAGAAATTGAGGATATGGACCTGGACGATATGTGGTTATCCAACAGGATGGTGCCACTTGCCACACAGCCAACGAAACAATGGCACTTTTGCGCGAGAAATTCAATGGCCGTGTTATCTCACGTCGTGGCGATGTTAATTGGCCGCCACGATCATGTGATTTGACACCGTTGGACTTCCTTCTTTGGGGATATTTAAAAGAAAAAGTGTACGTCAATAAGCCAAGAACAATTCAAGAGCTAAAGAATGACATAATTCGGCACATTAACGACATTGAACCTCAATTATGTCTCAGAATCATTGAAAATATGGACCATCGGATAGAGGTATGCCACCGAAGCCGTGGCGAGCATTTGGCCGATATTTTGTTTCACACATAGTTGTCATAGATTCTATCATAATAAAAAATATTAAGATAATTCTCTGATAACTTTTTGTTTTATTTACAATTAACATCGTGCGTTTTGGTTGGACCACCTTAACAATCAAATAATATTAATAGCTCATTAAACAATAATCAGATTAAAAATTACAAACTCATGGGTATTAATTAGTGACGATAAATAAAATAATGACTCCTTTAGTAAATCCGGAAAATGTCAGTTTTTGTAACTAAAGAAATATTGAACGATAATAGTATAAAGAATTTGATAAAATAGATAAATAATTTGTGAAGATGGAAAATACAATTTTAATAATTTAAACCGTCACCGGTTTTGATTCTTTAGTTATTTTCACATACATCACAGCCAAGTCATCACAGGAAAAATCTGTTTTTGCTTGTAAAAGTTTGATACCTTCGTATTATCTTCTAAATATACTAGGTATATATAGTTCATTTCATCTCTATTAGTAAATAAAAAAACCCAAACGGCTCTTATTTCATACCGTGGATTGTTATTATTGCTAGGCTCAGGTAGACTGTTCCATTTATCGGCAATAAAGTTGTTTATTTGGCAAATAGCGATTAATTGAATAGCACATGTCTTTGTTCTAAATTTTATTCTTTTTGATCCTCGAAATTTCAGGCCTTGCAGTACCTGATGTAAGGCCATTACATCAGGTACTGCAAGGCTCTAAATTTGTCACCTAGCTACTCTTTCAATGATTATATCATTATTATTTTTTTAACCACTAAAGTTTGTAACTTATTGTTTCGCTTTTATTTAGTAAATTCATTGATAACGTCCTTAGTTAAATTCTTTGATGAATTCGTTCAAAAGTCGTTAGCAGCCAGACACTAAATAATTGTTGTCAATACGAGACAGTTGATATTTTTCTAAAATTTCAATTTTAATGTTTTATTAACGTATTTATTATTTTATTAGTATTATCAAATTATTTGTTTATTATATTTTAATACATTTAACTTTGCTAAAAATTATAAACTAATACACATGAGAACTTTAATATTGTAGGACTAATACTCGCACAGACAATACTTTATACTTTAATACAGGCAGTACTATCGTACGAGTATAGTTATTAAATATGTAGACGTTCTGATTATTTGATTCATCGATTTCAGTAGCATTGGACATACACCAGAATGTGTATTTATTTTGAAAATTATTGATCACAAAACACTCTTTGTTTTGTTATTTGCAACTCTTTTATGTATTGTTATTTAAACAGCGAAACATTTAGAAGTATCTCGCGCTGTTATATACCCATTTTGTCTTCATAGTGATAAGTACTGATTAGTTCATTTTATTTTTGTCAATAATACCATATTACGTGGACTAACTCCTAATTACATCAATTTGCAATATGTTTATATACAGTGTGGCCCACTGATATATTTATTTATATTTATTTTCAATTGGAATTTTATATCTTCAAGATCTAAGTCGTGAGGAAATTCACCTTAAATTAAAAAGGCTAGGAGGTTAAATGGTATACCATTTTAAAATTCACATTTAAGACATATTTATACACACGGGTATATTAGAACAACTATATATATATATATATATATATATATATATATATATATATATATATATATATATATATATATATATATATATATATATTTTTTTTTTTTTTTTTTTTTTCTTTCTTAAGTACTCTTTAAATCAGAAAAAATTATGAAATGCTGAATTATTGGTCACATTATTTACATATTGTGTAGCGCGTTATTCATGTAAGAGAATGTATAATGTGATTTCATAGAGTAAAATAGCTGTACTTGAAGGTTTAAAGTAAGTTGATTAAGCGTGATGTTTAGTATTATCTAGTAGAATTTAGTATTATTTATTTAGTATTTAGTATTATCTAGTAGTATTTAGTATATACTATCCTTCAGCAGCAGGAGTAATAACTCCTGCTGCTGACGGATAGCTTTACACTATCTAAGTTTACACATTCTCTGAAAGATCCTGTAGTCATTCCCATGTGAATTTATAACATGGCACAAATTTGTCACTTCAATTTCCACTTTATTGCCGTATTAATGTTTGGAAATAACCGTAGTCTGGGGGCCCGGGGAACTAATATATGGATAATTGGAAGGGAGTTTAGTTCCGTATCAAAACAAGGTTCTGTAGCAAAGAACCTGACAAAGTGGACATTATGAAGCCTGACATCGCCATATAGACGAAGGACATTGATTAAATTCTTGTCTGTTTGGAAATTTTGCATTGTATGTGTATTAGTTATAAAATAAAGATATCGCTTTATTGTAACATTCCTCTCATCGTATAAATGTCAGTATGAATTTTATCAAAATCCATGGAAATTATTAACAGGAGCCGATATTTATTTTTTGTCAGTGCAGAATTTGTGGCGGTTACTTTACAATCGCTAGACAAAATTGGACCTGGTATTGTACGGGCGATTGTACACCACCAGATTTCAGAATTACTCAAATTTTATTCATCGCCAATGTTTAGCATACGTATTGTAGTTGCTTTATTAATAAACACATATTCCAGAAAACCGTACCACATCCATACTCGATTAAATATTTTATTCGAAAGGGCGATATTTATCTTTTCTACATTTCCTTTTACAGTTATCATTTAAAATACGGTGTACGGTAGATATTTAATACTACTGTTCTATAAAATCTTTTACTGCAGCAATGCATTCATAATGTTTCCCCATTATGTGAACGTCTTTGAGCGCCACTAGTGTCCGTCCTGACTAGAGCGGACAATTTTGGTCCGGGTTTCAATGAGCTCATCGCGTTGACTATTTACGCCAGTCTTCAGTCGCCGTTAAGTTATTCTGCAGTCAACATCCCTGAACCACCACAACCGATTCTTACACGGTGGGAAACATGCAGAACATTCTGCGTTACAGGAAGAATTCAATTATTCTCAGCATTTCCAAAAAATTAAGCTTGCAGTATTACAATTTGATTCTAAAGAAGTAAGCCCCATCAAGGAAAATTAAACGAAATTTCACGATGCTTATATTGGACCCGATTAAATAAACTATTGATAACAATAGTTACAATAGACTAGTGGAGGCAATAGACAAATTTATAAAGTCTTTCGTTGTCATTAATGGAGTCACTGTAAACACTGGTCGATTTACTCCGATTTAGATTGTTCTCAAAACTACCAAGAGATGGAGTTTGGTACGTTCTACTGCGGTGGAGCGTAGCATCGTCTACTAGATGTGAGCCTCATCTGTCAATGGTATACTCTCTACACAGCACTGACGAGATCCAAGATAAGGTCGAAACCGGTCTGCAGTTAGCGATATCCTGAGATAGGTGACACTTTGCATCTTCCTTGTTGTTCTGGAACAATTTGAGTTACTGTATTTTAGTGCTAACTCTGTTAGACAAAATACGGCAAATTTTGTCATTTAATTCAGCGCTCGGCGTTTGGCATATAGCCAGGAGAACAGCTGTTTTGACCTAATTTATTTAGTCCTTATTATATAAGGCATTTGCAGATGAGGTGGAGTATACTCTCCTTATTTCAGTAGTTTGAAAATTACCCTCTGGGAAGTAAAACTTTGCATTGAATTATTGTCATTAATTGAATTTCGGATCTCTTGTCGATCTCATGGTGGCGAAATAATTAATCTACTATAATAGATAAGCTTCGTACTTACCTATACTAGTCATAACGGTAAACTGATGTGCACTTATTAAACAGCAGATAACTTTTATACACATGCGTGTTTGAACGATATTATCTTTTAATGTCATGGATACGTCGTACTTTGTAAAAGTAAGCAATTATTTCACTTTGGGAGTGATTCACAAGTAGATCGTTTGAAATATAATGTGGGAATAGGCGTTTGAAGTGGAGGTGTTTATCGGAAATGGCGAAACCAGTGGCGCAGAATCTAGCAAGAGGGTAGGTAAGGCATAAGAAAAGATAAAATATAAATAAATGTGTTAGAGCCATAAGTTTTTCGTTGTTAATAGTATTCATCGACTATCACCACATACAAACGAAAAGTTTCATATTACGTTGTCAGATTGGTTGTTGACGTTCATTCACTTTATTTTAAATTTGCTGTGTTGTTATGTTTTTATGGAAAGTTAGTATGGGAAATTATCCCTAGGAACTATTATGGACATTATTAAGAAAAAACTAGCATTAAAATTTTTCAACTATACAAAAACATGTTGCAAAATATATACAATGTGTAAATTTAATTTTATTACATAGCCCTTTAACCATAATTAAATTTTATATAAAAAAATTGTTTTACTAAATATTCATAAATATCTGTAGTTACGTAATATGCTTTCAAAATATAAACTTTTTAGAATGCAGTTGGGAATACAATAAACAGAAAATATTAATTTTTTAAAATATTGGTATGAATTTTCGTCGAGTAACTAACGAGGTCAATAATTAATTAATATGCAGCAAATTCTGGTACACTCAATACTTATTACCATATTAACGAATTACCTATACAAACTGATTGATAAAATGTATTCTTTCATACATTTTGATAGTGCCATTAAGGAAGAGAGACACTTATTAAGAACAATAAACATTAAGTTGAAGATCACGGTTACGTAAGTTTTAAAATTCCGTTCCTTCAAATACCACAAAGAGGGTCGGCCATAGGCTTGTACACCACCGGAGAGCATTGAACCCGCTGAGAATAAGTTAAAAGTGGACTTGGATTGCCCGTTTAACTCTTCCTGTCACAGATAAAAATACTGTGTGTCATAAAAATAAAGTGTCTTTCACCCTCTGAACTACATATCAGGATTATGACGTATTAATTTAATTATGAACATACAATAATGCAATTATTATAATATAGTTTAGGTAATTATTATTAAATAACGTCTAAATATGAGAAGTATTTTAATATGGATTTAAGGAAATATTTAAATACCTCATTAAATTAAAATTTGTATTTGGCAAAATTTTTATTTCTACTCGCAAATCAATGAAAGTATCTGTTACTATACTTTTGTAATTAGTATTCACGGTATGCACGTTCACATTTAATCTTTCCATTCAAAAATAATGGTTTATTTACATGCAATGAGGTGAAGCGTAAAATTATTAAGCGAGTTTAAATTAGTTAATATTTATATTGCATTTATTCTTGTTTGTAGTTTTTTGTACAAAATAAATTTAAAACAGAATGTCGTATGAGGTGGTTTTTTAATTGTTGGAATGCTTAAATTTCTACAGATCGTAATAATTAATAATTATCGATATTAACTTTCATATACTGACTGGATGTCTTCTATTAATATTTTTGTATTAGTAGACACTCATGCAATTTAAACGTTTCGGAAAATGCACATCTTTAGAATATCTTAATTAGGGTTGGTTGGTGATACGATTAAAATAATATTTAGTTTGTTTACATTATTTATTTCACGAAAAATATGTCCTATTAAATTTTAGGCGTAAAAAATTATTAAAGCAACATTACTATTTTGGTTTCAAAACTGTTTAATCAAAATCTTAGATAGATCGGTCTGAGTGACTTGTGGCTGAATTATTATGTGGCGATATAAACATATTGCATTTTATTTTGTAGGTTATGGATGTAGTGAGATTTTTCTCCGTATATGCCAGGACTGTATATGCCCAGTTAAGTTGATGTAACATGAATGGATAACAAAAGTACACAGATTTAAAGATATCAAGGAAGTGTCCTTAAAATTCATTCGTGAGTGACAGTAGAGCAAGTTAATGATCATTTTCAGACACTTATTTCAGTCAATCACGAATTATTCGAACACGACAACGACAAATAGTTTATCAAGATAAATTGCAGTGCTGGTTTAACTATGATACAGTTCTGGTTTTATTATGATATTAGTAAAGGGCCAATGCGTTCTCGACACTATTTATAACTTTTACAGAGTCATTCATGTATTGGAAGGAATACATTTTCTAAAGTGGCAACTGTAAGGTGCACTACAATAAATTATTTTTTTTCGTATTAAAGATGTCTTAACAATGGATATAATATTGAGTGATTGCAATGGGTTCAGAATAACGTGGGTTCAAACATCAAAATAAACCTTCGCATATCTGCAAAATGCTCTACGAATATTTTGAAGCCAAGTTGCCGATTACGTAAATACTGATTCTTGAGGCAACGATACATAAGCGATAAAGATAAATTGAGCAATATATTATAAAATGCATATCTTTGGTATACTGAATTGAAAAAATAATGTTTTTGTTGCGAAGTCACTTGAATTTCGAATTTTCGAACTTACATTTTCTACATATGAAGATACATCTGTCATTAATACAAGTACCTGTTCATCAGCAGTACCTAAGTGTAAAGGAATACTTTGTACCACATTAACTGTAGTTTCATTTGTGGTATCTAGTGGGTCTCTATTATATTTTGTATATTAGGTAGGAATGTGAAACGCCATTCTCCTAAACAACGCATTAAAACATAGTATAGTATTTCATTTAGTTGTTGATCAGTTGCCGCATTCAGAATAACGTACATGTAACTCTTTACACGCTTCATTTTAAATTATCCATTATCGTATTGTATATCCGCAGTAGACAGATTTAGCGATCTAACTCGAACTTGGAAGTTATTATTCGGATAATATTTTTTTGAAAACTGTTGAAAATATGAATCATCCAGCAAAGCATGGATCATTGGGTACATCTCATAGTGAAATTAGAGATACTAGATATATTAAGCTACCCTCTCTTTTATTAATTTTACTTATGAGTAACTATGGTCATAGCTATTAATTTGATCTCAATTGTAGGTACTTGGTTGGCGAAATGAATCTCGCGATGTAACATCTTTCAATATTAAACAATTCTTCCTTGATACAAAATCAGGTAAATATAAGAATATAGTATATTGTTCACTATGTTGTGCAATAACTAGCAGTTCTAATTAACGAAAAATATACGATACTTAGATAAGGGCGAGGTTGATAAATTCATAAGAGAGTCAACCGAGGACAAATTTGTTACTCGTGTTGATATTACCTTAGTCCCGATATTCCCACTACATAATTATTGTATGAGATGTTGTGTTGGTTACATAACGAGCGGGAAAAATGATTCCTTATATTACTGGCTCTGGTATAACCATGTTAATTAATTCTTAATTATCTACCAAGTCGTAATAAATGCTTTGGCCATAATAAATGTTTAACGGTATATCCTGGCTATAATAGATATAGTAAAAAGTGAGGACAACTTGGGAAAATTATTTACAAAATCCTAAATACAATTATATTCAAATCTATAAATAGTACATTCTTGTCATCCCTACTAAAATCTGCGATGGCTGCAAATAAGATTAAATACGATGCAATAATAAATATTTCTGCAGTAAAATTTAGATTGGAAATTTGCGCGAGAAGGATATAAGGTGCCTTTCACATCATAATAGCTAGGAGTCACCGAAAATTAAAACTGTTAGATGAAAATGAATACACATTTTTCTGTCAATGAATAATTTGGTTCATTTATAATAATAAAGTTATTTATCTCTCTGCAATATCAATTATCAATTATCTTTCTTCAGTATCAAAATAAAACCACAGAAACAGTTACTACTATAATATTTTTGATATAAATATATTTCAGTTAATGTATATTTTTAATTAAAAACTGCAACAAAGTCAAGGTATATTGAAATTATTCCCCATTCCAGATGCGTCTAAAACGCCTACATTGAATATTACAGGTCATGAATGAATTGCAGTATACAATAATCGAATGATTATGAAGACTATATTTACTATTGGCCATTGGTAATTGTAGGCCAATTTAATTTCGAAATGCTTCTGACTCATAAATTAAGTTTCAATTTGATTCTATTGCTAATGATTTTTAATGAGAAATTGAGTATAAAGAATAAAAGTCTTATAACACTATGTATGCTTAGATGTTTAATTTCTGAACACAAATTTAGACTTCTATTTCTCTTGATTCAGACGTCTTGATTTCTATTTCGGCGACAAATGATGATTTTTTTTTTGGTATTAATTTGTGTTTCAAGGATCAATATTATTAGAGAGATTATTCAAATACGATTAAAGAATAACTGAAATATTTATTTTATTAAATGAAGTTAGTGAAGGTAACTAAACTTGCAAAATGCTTCATAAACGGCAGCTGCGTACCCAGTTGTTTTCTACTTGGTAATTTCCAAGCCGGTATGTACACTTTCCCGATTTCCTAATTCCTGAAATATGGAGTTTTCCACAATAATATGTAGAATACAAAAATTACTTAATATGCATGTAAGGTCGGTTAAAAATGGTCGGTACAGCATTTTTTATATTTTTTATGCCGCATACTTCTTATGTGACGGTTGCAATCACTGCAACAATAAACTATAATTGTATATTAAACTCGGATAATAATGTTTATAGGATATAACTTCATGAACATGTCTTTTGTCATTGTAATAACACAATAACATGGAAAACGTACATTATCTACCGGCGCCATGTTATCTGTTTCAATGTCCAAACTTGTCAGCGAGATACTAATTGATCGATCGATACCCCTACATATCTTTTACTTGTAGGTCACAGTAAGAGGTAAAGCTAGTACTTTGTCTCAGACTACACTATGATGACAATTGTTGTACCCTAAGTAACATCTTATAATAACATCTTTTCTTCCCTGATTAGTTTATAATTTCTACAATATATTGTGAGATATGATATATATGTTCTCTAAATAGTTTGCTAACAATGCATTTGTACAATGCTATATGAATCGTAGTACTGTTTATATTTTAGTTTAATTTTTTTTAATTCACTTAGTTTTTTTTACTTAACTACTTAAAAACTAATTACTTTTGTTGTATTATAAAAGTACACTTGAAAATTCAGAAAACTATGTATATCTCTTACTATGTGATAGTGTACGTGACCATGTTTGAGGTCAATGTACAGGCACAAAACGCTGATAGATAAAATCACTATTTTTAAGACGCAAGTGCAATGCATAAGGGCGACGTACCCCGGAGGGTATTACATTATCAAGAAACAAACATCACAAGTTTAAATAGTGCCCTCATTTTATATTCCTTAATAGGGTACCTAAGTACACAGATGGTGGTTTTTGTTTCAGTTAATATTTTAAAGACTACATAAAAACAGTATTTTTTAGAATACATATATGATACTATCCGTAATACTATTTATTTAAAACATTCTTCGAATTTACGTTTGATACTTTGTAATGTAGATTTGTTTAATTACAAATAGTTTTTTTATTTAATTTCACAACGAGAAAAAATGTCAATAATAAATAAGTGTTAAATTATTTTTTTTTAAGTTAAAATAATTATATTATTAGAAAAGAAATTATATATCCTTAAAACATTGTGTAGTAATATTTTAAAATATCAGTTCTATTATTGCAACTCAATAATTTAACTTAATTAAAAGAGGTACTTCTATAATTCCCTCCTAAACGATTTTAAAACCAACCGCTTGGTAAATACATTAATTGCAAGCAGCTTTGCAGAATATTTCTTCAGTGCATTTATTAATCAACTGAATATGACACATCTAACAATTTCAATGATTTTGATACATTCTATTGCAATACCATTCATTTAATTGGATGATATTATTTTATATTTAGGAAAAATAAAATAAAAAAATGGCAGTTGGTACAGGCCACATACTAGTTTTCTTTTTATCAAGGATTGTGGGACCAGTATTATCTGTGAACCATTACGTATCATTTTAGCTTAATTTTACGTATACATACTTTCCCAGATCTCTAGAAAGTGTTGAGGATATATCCAATCTATAAAAGGAATCAAAACTACATTATTAATTATTGACCAATTACGATCCTTTGCAATTTCTTTAAATTTTTCGAAATCACTGTCAATAGATTTTTATGTCTTCACGTGAAATATAATATTACTAGAGCAACACAGGTTTGACGAGGGAAGATCAACTAAAATGATATATCCCACAATTTAATAATTAAGTACGTGGACAGTAGGAGGTAAGTCGATGTAATTTACATAGATTTTTTAAGCATTCTATAGACATGAGTATGAACCACGCAAAACAAATTTGTGGGTATCAAGCTTGCTTCAATAAACCTAATTTTCTCTTATTTGTTCAATCGAATTCAATTTGTTAGTAATAGAAGTCAACATCAGGAGTGCTACAGGCTTCTTTCAACTATTGACGTTTTCAATCTTCAATATCATCAATGCTATTGCCTCCAATATAGATGTATATATTATTCATTATATGCAGATGATCTGGAACTATAACATCAGACCAACACTAAGATAGGCTGAACCTATTAATTGGACCATCCTATTCAGAAAACCCAGAGCAATTTCCATCGGGAACATGAAAGTAAACGGCAGAAATGAAAATGCCAGACTCCGGGAAGTATCTCGGTGTCACTCTCACAAGTCCCTGACATGGCAGGACCCCATCAAGAGAACGACCAGTTGAGCCAAGAACACATTAGCATATATACTATGAGGACATATTCTTAACATGAGAAATAAGATGTCATTGGTCAAGCAGATGTTCTAGCCCCAGCTAATGTATGCCTGTACAGTATATCCCCACTGCAAGAAATTACAGGTCATTGAAAATGCATCGCTGCGATAAACTGCGAGTATCTCATGGTTCATAGGGGCAACAACTCAGAGGAAGTCAGGCTGCAGAAACGTTCCAACTTCCAACTGGTATATCCATGCCCAAAAACTAACTAAATGAATTACTTTTTTCAAGCAAGTAACTGCCTGATGTACATATGATTACTTAACGTTTCTATATTTCAGGAAGAAAATACATGTTGCGGAAGCAGCCAGCGGCAACAAAACCAAACCGCAGAAGCAGTTCTAGTCATTGTGTGAGTTTTGAACACAGAAGTGTTCACAACTCGCCCTATTGCAGTCGAGCCTGGAAAATATCGTGTTGTCAGTCTCCACATAAGATTATTCAGAGAGAGTAATTTATTATCGTGGTAACGACTCTACGGAGAGCGCAGGCACCATAACACATGAAAGCTGACCTTGCCGAACACATCGAAACGTCGCGACGCGTCGCGTCGTGGGGAACATCCTACCATGGACTTCTGGGTCAACATGAGCAGCGTGGCGAAACCTAGCAACTTAAGTGCAATAACGTAAAGAAGTACTTCACACGGACACGTTACCTCACCGGGTACTCTCGGAACTGGGCCAAACGGTGAGAAGGTTACAGGTCCAACATTCACCTTATAAAGCAGCAGTAGAAACACCTTGTTCTTAATGATTATTGTTGAAAAAATTAAAAAGGTATTTTCGTGATCTTGATCCTTGTCATTCTTCAAATTTTTGGTACAAATTTGATTGTCAGTGTTTCGTTTTTTCGCTTTTATTATTAGTCACGATTTGTTTGCTCAATTGAACAGGCATGTTTTATTTAACCTGTGCAACCTTCGTTTCATCTTAAGCCAATGCCCGCCATTTTAAAATGGCGGGTGTTAAAGGAGTTCCCATCAAACAATTTTTTACATTATTTAATGTTATATGAGCATCATAAAAGAGATTTACTACAGCTGTACAAAAATACTACACTGCACTGTTTATACTGTTTACAGTGATAAACTTAGTGTGCGCATATGTCAACAAAACATAGTTTAAAAAGTTAAATTAGGATATTTGTGCTTGTTTGATGAACTCCGATCTGAAAGGTCCATAAAATTGGATGATATAGTGTTGCAAGTAGAAATATTTATTATACCTTAGTGGTCCTGGTCAGCAGTACAAGAATATATGAAAAATATTGGAAACGTCTGGAGAGAAGGTGTTTAGATACAGCATGATCTTATAGAAGAAAATAAAGTGGTTTAGATAAACGCGTGTACTTCACTCAAGATAAGATTCTCTTCTGACTCTTTTTTAAAACGATTTATCACGGATGACGAGAAATGGGTACTGTATGATAACATAAAACGTAATGTGCTTGTTGTCACCCAATCAGAAAGCTAAATCCACTCCAAAGGCCAGTTTCATTATTCTAAAAGTATTACTTTGTGTTTGGTGAAATTATAAAGCAATAATTTATTAGGAGGCGTTAAATCCGAGGCAAATTGTTAATTATGATCTCTACTGTTAGATAACTGGATCTCTTGAATCAGAACTTAATAAGAAGAAGGCCATAAATTGTGAATGGAAGAGGAGCTATTCTGCGGAAATATTTACCCTTACTAACACATAGATGGCAAAGTTTTATAGATAATGGTGGAAACTATGTTACTCCATAAAGTGTTTTTATTTTAATAATACCAAATACAAAAGGAAAAGGCATTCTGTTATCCCTAAATATTCGATAATATTAATATGTGCAAGAGACAATATGTTTTCCATACATTTTTTATCGATTCATTTTCTATTCCTTTGTTCGCAATTTAAACTTACCTAGATCCATAAAAAATGCGAAATATGAGATACATATTAAAACATTTTTTTTTTCATAAAAAAGTAACTCTTAGAATAACCTGTTTAACATCTGAAAGTAGGTTAACAACGTTAAGATTGTTTGCGATCACGCGGGTATACATTTTTTTAGTCTAGGGCTATGCTCAAACAAAATTCGTACATGGTACCTCGTAATTAGAAGCCTTGCCAATTAGATACATCGTGTATATATTCGTATAACCATAACTATAACTTATAATTTCTTAATGTAAAATGTATTTCAAATTGCTATCATTAATAAAAGGGTAATTTCCCGTTAAGTTATTAAATGATGTTTAGTATCTAAGCAATGATCAACCAGTCGCCTGGAAGTCGTCGTCTAATGACCGGAGATATTATTTGCTGATTTACGTCGTACCGTTGTTGGTAGTATAGGTAGACTCACCGACTGTGAAAATGATTAGCTTTACAATTTTTTTTCACAATTCAAAAAGTTTTTAAAGTTGTTTTTTATAACTCGTTTTTTACATGCGTTATAAAAAAGTAACTTATCGTTTTAATATATATTTTCTTCCACAAAATATTTCACATACATGAAAAAACTGCAGACCAGAATTAAAATGAATTTGTATTAAATATGGCTAATCTTAAGATCTTGTGCGTTATGTCCTCAATTATCCATTATCATCTTCAGAACATGACAATTGTTTGGAGATGACTTCGGACTTAGAAAACAATTCAGCGAATATCGCATATGTATTACAATAATAATATTTCCTTTTCTCCCCACGGAAATGTAAGTAAAAGGACTGTCGAAGAAGAAGAAGATACTGGTCCATACATAGCTCATGATAAATGCAGGAATCTAATACACAGGAAACTACTTCAGTGATTTTATTTCAAGTAGTTTTTTGGCTTTATTTTAGAGATTTATCAGAATTTTTAATCAAAAATGTACTTCTTTTGAAAACAATTTTAGATATTACTCTATATATTTTAAAATACAAATCATTCGTATAGAAATAAGGTCAAGAACGTGAGAAAAGAATCTAGGGATGTGATACAAATTTTATAAGGGGTATAGTAAATGTATGGTAGGCCATATCAAAATGGTAAAAATAAAAAAAAACTAATCTAAAATGATTACTTCGGGGTATATATCCTAATTTTTAAAATGAAGATCAATTATTCTTCAGCTTTTGTTTGTCCAGCGAAAACGTTTATCACTGTTTCTTCAAATTCTGGAGACGACCTCATATTTTCTATCAAGGCACTTTCAATATTTATTAATGAACATTATCTTTCCGCGGAACTGTTTGTGGCAGGAATAGTGAAAATTGAACGACATAATTTTGATGATTCCGGGAAAACAGAAGATAATTGAAGGGACATAATATATTGGCAAAGCTCAAACACAGTGATATTTTTCATATCGGGATCAGTATAAATCACTGAAAATTCGTCAGGAAAATGTTTCACGAATGAAGTAAATTGTGTGGAATCTAGATTTAAGAATGTCAGTTTAGAAATTTCGTTAAACCGTTCACTAATGTTCAAGGTAATAACGTCCAAAATTTCATAAAACAATCGTGCATAGGTGCTTTTCTTATCTTCTTCAGGAATTAAATCCAAACACATTATTTTACTTGGTGGTTAATTCTCTAACACAAATCTGTCCATATGGTCCCAAATGTCACTAAACTAGCGTCTCATTTTTTGAATATGTGATTTGAAATCGGAGATCTTTTTATTGCAGTTACTAATATCTAATATTTTTATCTGTACAATTTTAAACAGACTCTCGGAATGTGAGAATATAGCAGAAAACACTGTTAAGAAAAATTTAAATCAAAGTCGCGCAATAAAGTTAAAAGGCCTCTAGCACAAATAACGGTTTCTCGATACCATTCCTCATTTCCATTTTCCACAATTACCTGAAACAGCGCTTCCAAATCTTCCTTAGGTTTTGGCGACAGTCGCCAAGATGCGTTCACATAATCGCATAACTGAGTCCGGAAATAACGACAACACTCACTCGACGTTCCACTGTTGACTGTGTAAGATCACTGACCTTTTCGTCCATCTAACGCGTAGCTTGAATGTAACGTGGACCATCGCATTTCAGCACTGCAGCAAATAACGCAGGAGTCCAATAATTTCGGGCGCCTTCACGGCCGATTTGAAATAAAAAAGTTGATGGTAGCGTTTAAAGTAAATAATGTATGTATGTTTGCGGTCGGTTTAAAATAATAAAAAAATTGTAATAATTGAATAAATCGATTGAACTTTTAAATAACACTAATTTTCTAATTTTTTAAGGGATGCGACGCATCACTCGCATCCATATACGCTACGCCTTTGGTCAAGAAATATGTTATTTTTAAATAGAACACCCTGTATATTTGAATATGATGGAGTTACAAGCATTAAGCTATAAGGTCGAAAGGCTTTATTTCAATACTGTTGTTTACTTAAATGCAATACGTTAAAATAAATAATATATTCGAAATTATCCCCATTTACTTGTTGGCAATAACCTAATTTGTAGGAAAGTTTCTATCCCACTTTCTATAAATATTGTTAGGTGTGATTTCTTTATTTTTGTTCGTATTCTTTCTTTAAGATCTTCAATGTTATCTGATTTTATTACATAGAGTGTATCATTGAGATAATCTCACAATAATAATCTAACGGCTTAAAGTCTGATAAATCCTACAATTTTATTAAAGAGAATTTGACAGTTGCAGAATATTTAAATATCATTAGATAAGACATTTTACCTAATCTAATAAATTATCATATTCAAATGTATTAGATTCGATAATACCAAATAAGAGTAATATTTGGTTTCAGTCTACGAACTGTTTGGGTATTTTCCCGTCATAATGGGGATTACCCCGCCTTGTTGAATCTAAGTAGTTCAAGTTATTCAAACCAAAAAATCATTCAGTATGATCAGATCTAATGCACTTGAATATAAGTTTATTAGGACAGGTTCAACGTCGTATCTAATAATATTTAAATATTCTGCAGCTGCTAAATTATCTTCAAAAATAATTTGACCAATAATATGATTGCCAATGTGAAGAGCATTACTGATCAATACATACAGTTTTGCCAGTTTCTTTTCTCATTCAACATGAAAGCGTCTATGATCTAGATCATCTTCTATTAATTCCTAGGCAAATGTAGTTTTATAAGAATGCTTTCTTTTTTTATGGAGACTTTTCAAAACAGTTGCATGGCTGACGTTGTTTTCTAGGAAAATTTAGAGTAGAATCTTGAATTCTTAATAAAAAAGCCTATTCCACATTTTCTCCTTGGAATAAAGTTTTCCAATTTTACATATGATTAATTGTAACATATTGGGAAAAGTGGAATACTTCATCTATAAATCTATCAATTTCCATATATCTTCTACACTTATCCCCATAGCCGATTCTTATTAAAATTTAAATATCGCATCATGTTATAGTAAATGTACTACCTCTGCAATTCTATACTGCTCATCAAGAATAGGAACAAGTGTCTGTCGGACCGGCCACGAGGTGCTCAGTAAATAGCCTGATCCAAGTAAATATTCAAATGCTGCCCTCACTCTTTCTTCTACGGATATATAAAGAAATCTCACACTCTTTCCTATTATTGATGAGCAGTAGTTACTAATTTTCTTCCATTGTTTATATGTAGTTCTCTAGGTTATTTTTATATCAGGATAATTTTTAGTAAAAAGCATGGTAATAATTATTTTAGTCTCAATTTATTGTTATGTTCTCTTATAGTAAGCAGAACACCATAGAAAAATCATACTGATTTTAATAATTTTTGTTTTACCTACTTTAGCATTTTTACAAAAATATAACCCATTATTTATTCATTTAAGCCTTAATTGCTGTAGATGACAACCTATATGGTACAGTTCACGGTAATTGTAACAGATTTTTTTATTCTGTATTGAAATTAACAAGAATTTAATATTTAACATGTTAACGTACTTACCTATTAAATAGTAGATACAAATTCATATTTAGTAGACGTAAGGCACCATATAGTGGGCACATATACCTATTACTAACCATTGTTAACAATACATGAAGAAGAAGAAGATTATATTTAATCAGTTGTTTTAACCCAAAAGTTCTAAGCTAAGTGAGAAAATATGTGAGATACAATAAATCCAGTAAGATAATTGGGACAACCCTTTTCAAAGTAAACCTTTTGTAACATTCTTTTTGCACTTAATAACATGCAGAATCATAGACTGATCCAGGAAAACGTGCATTAGTGTTTACAATTTAGTGTGTAATAGTGTTTTATAAAGGGTGGTCCAACCATAATGCACGATGTTAATTGTGAGTCACACCTTAACGTCAAGTTTTTTGCCCAACTTAATTTGACATTTCTTTGTTTCAGTGTTTGACAAATTCAACCATGGAGAGGTACACAATCGAACAACGCGTTAAGATTGTTGAAGCCTTTTACGAAAATGGGCGTTCAAATCAAAATGCATTTCGTGCACTTCGTGACTTTTTTGGTCAGCATAATCGACCAAATGTGTCCACAATCGGGAGAATTGTGCGCAAATTTCAGCAAACCGGGTCTGTAGGAAATGTGAAAACACCTGTGCATGCTCGCCCAGTTCGTTCTGCGGAAAACATTGCTGTTGTGCGCGATAGTGTAGCAGAAGAGCCGTCAACCTCGACTCGTCGTCGTGCCCAACAATTGTGGCCAGAAATTGAGGATATGGACCTGGACGATATGTGGTTTCAACAGGATGGTGCCACTTGCCACACAGCCAACGAAACAATGGCACTTTTGCGCGAAAAATTCCATGGCCGTGTTATCCCACGTCGTGGCGATGTTAATTGGCCACCACGATCATGTGATTTGACACCGTTGGACTTCCTTCTTTGGAGATATTTAAAAGCACAAGTGTACGTCAATAAGCCAAGAACAATTCAAGAGCTAAAGGATGAGATAATTTGGCACCCTTTATTAGAATAAGCATTTCTATTAATACACATTAACATGTGTGCATTAGTAGCATAAAATATGTTTCTACAATAATATGGAAAATAGGATGAATTGTAAACGGGAAAACTTTTCTAATATGGGTACAATCTATTACCTCTATGGTATTTTCAAATCGATGATATCATTGTCGAAATATTCTCTTTATGTCTTCTTTACTTTCATATGTATTTAGACACGTTATCCGTCCTGGAACTAATTAGTGTCATGGCAGAAAAATGAAAAAATGATAATATGCGTATTGCGTAAATGTGCTGGTATTTGTGTAACTCCTGATTCCTGCATTTAAACTCAAATTATTTATTAATCGATGGCACAAATATTTATTAACCCAAAAGAATTTTAAAAATAATGTATCAGGTAGATACATTAATAATTGTCAGTTGAAATAAGTCAGTTGAAATATGTAATAACCTATTTAGGTTATTACATATTTAACTGACGTCGTAGAATTCTTACTTTTCTTCTATAAAATAACCAATAATATAGTAGTATTTAAATAAGAAAACCTTTGTCTGATATTGGTCTGATAATGATTAATTAATAAATGTATAAAACCATATAAATACCATATCATAGTTACTAAAAATGAGAATGTTCTCTTTAATTTTTAACAATTACGGTATATCTTTAAATGTATTTTAAAAATTGATATTTAACTTAACATGCCTGTTAAACATTTAACGTTATCTTATTAATTATATAGAATATGGAATTTTATTTAATTTATAAATACAATAGTACTTAGGAACACAATAATAGATATACAATAGGGGAAAATTTAGCACTTATTAAAGTTAAAATATTTTGATTTACAGAATTGAAACCAAGATTCAACAATTTTAACCTCCACAATTGATAATAATTTTAACCTACTTTAAAATTTAACATTATTTATCCAACATTAGTGTTGTTTTAATAAATGAAATGTAAAATTTTATGTTATATTAAATGTATTACTATGTATTTGCGTTGACATATAATACTTGAAGAATAGTTTTGTTCAACGATTGATCAGTTCAACGATTGAGCAAAGTTATCGTAGGTCTGAGTGGCTACTTTATTTCCCCGCTTTGACCCCATTATTTTCTCTTATAAATTACTTAAAAAGCAATGTTTATGATAATATATCACATAATTTAGATGATTTAAAATAAGTATTGTTAAGAAATAGTAAATATAGAAGAAGGCATAAGTAAGGATGTTTAAAGTGAATTGGTTTTGTGTTCAGCCCTCAGTGAAATACTATTGCAAAATTATTTTTCAACATCGTGTAATTAAAGTAATTTTTCTTGTAAAATTATAATTTAAATAAGTACATGTATTATATTTATGCGTGTTAACTATCTTTGTGGGAACAGAATTCAATTGCCATATATCCTAAAATAGTCGAATTTACTATTCTTACTAACTATTATTAAATTTTGTGAGCCTACATTTTTATGTTTTATATTATATAGGGAATATGTTAAGTTTATCTAAATTTAGGTAATATCCTCAGAACTTCTATACTAATTTCCGAAAATCTGAACTTTTGATTTAATAAAATTATTGTAATTCTACTAAAGATCTTAATGAGATATAAGAGAAAATGAAATATAAAAATATGGTTGAAAAAAATGTAAAAATGAGAAAAACATCCTTATACATATTTACTGTAGTTATTGTATAAAATATATAATTAAAAAATAATAATTGAATGAAGAGATTTTATTGGTAATTATGTACTTCATTACTGGATAGCTTTCTGTTAGCCTGTATAAACATAAAAATGTAAGTAATACATCACATTTCTCTTTATATTCTCTTTATATTGTTTATTTGGCATTTAGATGTTTTATAAAAATGAATAAAATCCCTATAATGTGAAAAGAAACACGATGACGATGTTTTACCGCAACTTGTTTTTCCTAGGAAATTGACATGGTAAAAGATCCTTTAGACTATCTAAAGAGAGCTACACACTTTTCGTTTATCTGCGCAGTTTATCAGGTGTGACGTCGTGTCTTAACATAAACTGTGTGAACTGCGCAGTTCAGACCGGTGTTTACACACATAAAAAATCTGTGTATTTGGACCCTCTTTTGCAACGATAATCTGTGCAGTTTATGATGTTTATCGTACAATTTGTTCAGTTAACGTCATGTTTATGTACATGATGACCACGATTTAAAAAAAGACGCACTTTTGGTGTTTATACCAATCTTTGCACCAACGTTCACGGCATTTTTTCCTTCTTCTAGCAACACAGCTGCAATTATGCAACAAACTGCGGCTCTTCTTTTTATATCACCCATTCAACTTCATTTATTTTTAACGCTTTTTAAACCAAACCTGTCGAAAGTGAGGAAAGAACTGAAGAAAAATGTGACGGAACTTGAGCGAAAACTGAATGTAGCCTACACACCTTCAGTTCAGATAAATGTACAGATTTTTACACAGTTATTTATGACATATAACTGCACAGATAAACGGAAAGTGTGTAGCCCTTTTAAAGATTCTTCTGAATCTGTGTAAAAATTTATCAGAGGATACATTTATATTTATAATAACGAGAGAAGCTTTATTTAAAAATGTACTATACATGTTATCATACACAAAAACAATAAACTTTACTGTATCCATTAAAAAACTAAAACTAATTTCAAAACATCTTTATGTAGATTCTAGATTTTTGAATTAATTAATTAATTGTATTAATTCTATAAATTTCTAAAAAAAGGAAGATGTACAGAATGTTCTATATAAAAACCAGATTTGACCGCAAGAAAATTCTGCGAATATGGTTCTACCTACGATATACCAATAATACTAGAACTATGATATGAATAATATTTGATTTATAATATGGTAAACATAGTAAATACAGCAATTTTATTACATATTTCTGTGTATAAAAATATATGATGTATTATTATAAATATGACGACTAGTAGTTGTATCTGTTTGCTTATTAATAATTCCAATGTATTTAATTTGAAATTAATTCTCGTTTTTAATAGAATTTTATCAAGAAAAAGTGCTTTTATTAATAAAATGAATCTTATTAATAAAATGTAATAGTATATTTTATATTATGTGCTACGGAACTAAGTAATATTGTATTTAATCCGGAATATAAGAATACCTTGGTCGAAAAATGTCTCTATGAAATTTAATCCGTGGACAGTGTGGTGGGGTATGATATTCCCTTCGTAGTACATCTGTGGTGATAATATCTGTCCTGTGTTATTTGGCGTCATCTACTATTACGTAGCTTCAAATTAGGTATTGACAAGTTCACACAAGTAGCGGCAGCTGTATGTCTGACACCGTTGGTGAAGTATCGTTTGTTAAAGCTTTGTGGGGTATTACTTACCCCACCACACTTCCACCATTTCAGAAATAAACCACTTTTATTATATAACAAAATGTGGAGTAGATGTTCTGGACCAATAATTGTCGACGAATTATAATGTGGCACGAAATAGTCGTCGATGGCAACTAACTTTATTTTTTTCATATCACAACACGGTTATAGTAAATTCCCTAGTAATTTACAAAAGCAATATCAAAAAGTTTGATATAAAACAACATATTTCTTAAAGAATTGGGTATGTAATTACTCTCTGAAAACAAGAGGCACCGTGAGAGAAACCCCAGAATTCTTAGAGAATTACGTCCATATCAGCCAGCACCCGGCAAAAAACTAGTAGAACATGCAGTAATTGTCCAAGAGGGAAAGGCAGGAAAACGTTTTACACTTGTTCTAAATGTAACATTCTACTTTGCTGAGAACACGCGAACTTTGTGTGTAGTAAAAATTGCCTGGATGAGGATGACTAGAAAATTGTTTTCCACAATATAGCTGCTTTTGTCCATAATTCTTTGGATTACATAGTTTATTTTCTTTAAAAAACATAAGTTAACTTTCAGTAAATGTATAAGATACTTTTTTATAGCTTTGTATATCAGACTACTGTAAAATTTATAATAAAAATATGTTCTTTTCGAATTTCTCTTTTACCATTAAATTTGTTAAGCTAATTGTTGCAACATAATTGACAATCAATATCAATACAATAAACAAACATTATCACACGATATTAAACTTTATTTTTGAAAATTGAGATTGGAATAAGAAAAAAAAGAATGAGGTTTGTCAGTAGTAGAGCAAGGGGGCTACCAGCTCACCCTCGGATTTGTCCGCGGACATTTGATGCGGATGGCATGTGTCCATCGGGAGTGACCAAAGATGTGGGTGGGGTCGCGAAGAGTTCTTGTGGATGATCAACAATGACCAGAGGGTGTAGAAAAAAGCGGCGGAGGGGGGCGAGGGGGAAAAAAACACATGGTTAAGAAAAAAAGGGGCGTGGCTGCGTGAAGAAAAAAAAAAACATGGCTGTATTAAGAAAAAAGAGGCGTGGATGCGAAAAAAGAGGGTGGGGGGAAAAACATGTCTGCATTAAGAAAAAAAAAATGTGGTTAGAAAAAAGGGGGGCGTGGCTGCGAAAAAAGAGGGTGGGGGTAAGAAAAAACGGTGTCTGCATTAAGAAAAAAACATAGCTGTATTAAAAAAGGGGGGCGTGGCTGCTTAAGAAAAAAAGAGGGTGGGGGAAAAAGGGGGGCGTGGCTGCGTTAAGAAAAAAACATGGTGGCAAAGGGGTGGGGACGCAAGGTCAGTGGCTGACGCAGTCAAAAGGGCCTTATCTTAAACTTTATCCGATTACAATCGAATAAAGACTAAAATTCATTAAAAAATTAATTGAACATAATCACAAGAAAGAATATTTTTAATAAGTTAATAAATAAAAAAGTTATAGACAAAGAAAATATATTTATGGTAAAAAAATAGTACATATATTTAGCATTACATTTAGATTCAATATTAAACATAATAGAATAACTTTAAAGAAAATTATTAAGATACAATATTGTAGTATTATAAAAAAACTTAAAATATTAATGTAAAAAAATTAATCAAATCTCTAATTTCAATACAAATGTAATTTTTATTAAAAAATAATTTTTGAGAAAAAACAATTTAATAAAAAAATAATTTTGAAAAAAAAAAACATTATTGATGACCTGCCCAACATATTACAGTTGGTCGAACCTCATCCTCCTCCACGTCGCTAATCTCGACGACTTCGTCTTCATCATCGGAGATGACAATCACCGTCTCATCGTCGGTGTCGTCGTCGTCGTCTACGACAATGAAGTCGATATCACGATCACTGAAAGAAATATAATTGAAAAAAAGAATACAAAATAAAAGAATAACTTACTTTTCCTCCAAGTAAGGTGGAGACGTAGGAGAATAACTTGGAGGAAATAGAAATCCAGGTGGTAGATCTCGTATTGGAATCAGAGGAGGTGGTAGATCTCTGTAAGGTGGAGGCAGGTCATCATCAATGTATGGTGGTAGGTCCCAGTAAGGAGGGGGATCCAAATTGCTGTAAAAATAATTATAATTGAAAAAATGAATTAACTATGTAAAAAATTACTTACTTTTCTCTGAAGTAAACTTCAGGATTTACCGGTGGCGTATATCGGTTCGTTAATTGAACCATACGAACCCAAGCATTAAATTCACTAAAAAAAGTAAGTATAATGTAAAATAAGTTGAATAATGAAAAAAAAATAACTTACATATCTTCAAAGTTCTCTTGCAAAATATTCAAACACTCAGATGACGACATCTTTCGTGAACTAGATTTGATATTTAAATAAAAAGGATTCCGTTAGACTTCAGTATTTATATCGAATTGCAGATTTTGTTTAACCTAAACACTTTATAATCATCAAAGCGTAAGTATAAATAGTCGCAGTAATATGAGAAAATTCAACAACGTCTATTGAAATATGCTAAAGTGATTAAATGAACCATTAAAAATTAATTTATAACTTCAATAAAAATATCGTAAATGCAATAAAGAAGTCACGTATGAAAATTTTTGGTAATATGAGAAACACAAACAACGTCTATGTGATTATAAAAAAATAAGAGTAAGCAATCCAACAATAATATCAACGTCTTCAGATTAGATTGCGTTGCGTATATATTTGGGTTATCAAAATGATTTATTATAAACAAAAACGTTGGCGTTCGAATTATTTCTACATGGAACGTGATTTAAATGTAAACAAACTGCAAAAATGCCAAGATCGCTTTATTTCTAATCTGTGGGTCAATCAATAAAAATTAATTTATGACTTAAAACTGTCAATTATAACATATACGAAATATAAATTCTGCGAAATAAAAAAACTGCTAACTCAACAAAACAAAAACGTCGCCGGCTGGTTTAAGGAACGTAACTTAAATGTAAACAAATAGCAAAATTTCAGCCTGATAGACAAAACATTTTATTTCTAATCTGTGGAGAAATCAATAAAAATTAATTTATGACTTAAACCTATCAATTATAACATATACAAAATATGAATCCCACGAAATAAAAACTGTCAACTCAACATTATTTTTCACACGTGCTGATGGTGACGTATGAAAAATTGACGTCACAGATGATATAAAAGGTTTACAGCCGGCATAATTCATCATATGTGTTTATACTTATACGCTATACGTGACGTATTATAAAATCTTTATTTGTGTGCTTTATCTACGGGAAACAAACGTGAGTAAAAAATTGTTTTTATTAAATTTCAATAAAATTAACAAGAAAATATTCTATTAATTTTAGATGGATTTAGAAAAATTAAACAAGGTTTCACTTCTAGAAACTAAACAAGTTCTTAAGATATCAGACTTGGAACAAAATATTCCACAGCCAATTTATGGGGCTAGAATAGTGAAAACTCGGTACGGTGAGACTATATTACTTGAATTACAAGAGACCAATATATTCTTACCAAGAAGAGTGCTGCATGAAATAAGAGAAAATTTGGATGAATTTCAATGTGAAAGGAAGTACAGCATAATTTATGAAGGTTTGAAGGATGTAAATAAGCCTTCTATGGGAGTGCAGTTCAAGTTTATCAAAAGTAAGTAAACACACACACAATTTTTAAATATTAAGTTTTTATTTGTAATTTTTTTAGCTGAAAACAAAGAGTGAGCCCAGATAGTTCTATATAAAATATACACGCAGACAGAGATATCATCATTTACTTTTAGAACCCTTCAAGTGAATACACGCAGACACAGCTATGGACTCTGAAGAAATTAAGCATATCAGCAATGATATTATTAAAAAGTTCAAAGAAGTGGAAACACTTTTAGGAAATGGTTGTTGTACCCCGCAGGAGAGAGTGCTATGGATAAAAAAGGTAAAATCGCACATTAGACTTTTAACTAGAGCTATCAAGGGATCTAATTTATCAGTAGGTGTACTGCGTAACCTTCAGACTAATTTAGGACATTTGAAAAGGTTTAAAAGTATCATTGAAAAAATAAATTATAATGGGGGAGCGGTATTGGTAAAAGAAAAACGTAGTAATCGGGTCAAATGGGAAGATTTAATATCGGTTTTTAATAGTAGAGTTCGTACTGGAGTAATCATTAATTTAAAACATAAATATTTGAACGAATTTTTCAATGATGCTTTTCACCTTTTCAAAACTAGAATAATGAATGCCACGAAAAAAGTACCAGCGCTTAAAGTTAATACTACTTTCTGCGCCGAATTTATAAGAAAGTCACAAGACATAGAAATTATTGAAAAAAAATATTTTAATACAAAAAATAAGGTAATTGATGCAGGGAGGGATTTACGTCAATGGTTTGAATCTAATGTAAGGGATGATATTTTTAATGCTTTATCTGAATTTTCTGAATCTGGCAGTGGGTGGGCTTTAAATGAAATAATTAGCTTAGAAATTAATATAAATAAATATGAAGTTGGGAACGGTTCATCCTACATTAAACTACCGGAAAAAATTGCAAAAAAGCAGGCTTGCATTAATGTTAAGAACAACGATGACGCTTGCTTCGCATGGGCCGTTGTCAGTGCTCTCCATCCCGTTGAAAAAAACGCTGATAGAACATCATCATATCCTCATTATAAAACAGTATTAAACGTAAAAGATATTGAATTTCCTATGACGTTACCGCAAATTTCCAAATTTGAGAAAAATAATGCAATCTCTGTTAATGTATTTGGTTTGGAAATGGATTCAAAATCAAATTTTTCTGTTGTGCCCCACCGTATAACCAAGCGAAAACTAGACAAACATGTAAATTTATTATTAGTTCAGAATAAATATTTTCCAAAAATAAATGAATTTGAACCGCCGCCGCCGATGTCAGATAATGAAGAGCTAAAAATTAAATATCATTATTGTTATATTAAAGACTTATCTAGACTTTTATGTAGGCAGCTCTCTAAAAAAAAAATTAAAAAATATTTTTGCGATAGATGTCTGAATTATTTTACATCTCAGAATAAGCTAAATAATCATGTTGTAGATTGCGAAAAACTTAACGATTGTAAAATTGAATTTTCTCGAGAACGGTACATTCAATTTAAAAATTTTGCATACAGAGAAATGCTTCCGTTTATTATATATGCAGATTTCGAATCCTTGCTTGAACAATTTAATGGTGATGATAGTCATTGCAAAACGAGCAGGTATCAGAAACACATAGCCTACAGTGCTGGATATTATTTCAAATGCGGTTATAACAATGACTGGTCGTATTATAAAAGTGCTCGAGGAATAGAATCGATGTCTTGGTTTGCAGAAGAGTTACGCAATGTTGCACAATTTGTCTCCTCGAAATTAAAACATGTGGAGCCCATGAATACTGAAGTTAGTTTACAGGATGCTAGTAAAACTTGTCACATTTGCGAAGGAGAATTTACCGAAACAGATAAAATTGTTAGAGATCACTGTCACCTCACCGGAAACTTCAGAGGTTTTGCTCACAATAAATGTAATTTAAATTATAAAAATTCTTTTGTTATTCCCGTGGTGTTCCATAACCTCGGAGGTTACGATGCTCACTTTATAATAAAGTTCTTAGCTGAACGAAATCATATTACTTTATTGCCTGAGAATAAGGAAAAATATATTAGTTTCACAGTTCACGATAATGAAACCAAATTGAAATTTAGATTTATAGACTCCTTCAGATTCATGGGTTGTTCTCTAGAAGAACTAGCTTCCACATTGAACAACGAAAACTTTGAAAATCTTAAACGTGAATTTTTGGACTTGGACGATGAAAAATTTCAGTTATTAACACGAAAAGGTGTATTCTTTTATGACTATTTGGATAACATAGAAAAACTAGATGAAACGCAATTACCTGACATAAAATACTTTTACAATAAACTAAACGACAAGAACATAGAGGAGACTGATTATGAACATGCGCAAATTGTTTGGGATAAATTCGGTATGAGTACTCTAGGCGATTACAGCGATCTCTATATGAAAACAGATATCATGCTATTAACTTGCGTTTTTGAAACTTTTCGTAGTACTTGTTACAAGACGTACAACCTCGACCCAAGCCACTATTTTTCGATACCAGGTTATACGTTTGATTGCATGCTGAAATATACAGGGTGTAGGCTAGAAACTATTCAAGATGTAGATATTTTAATGTTTATTGAGCGTGGTATTCGAGGTGGGGTGAGTCAATGTTGCAATCGATTTTCACAGGCTAACAACAAGTATTTAGATACTTATGATGCCAGCAAGCCATCCACATACATTGTTTATTTCGATATAAACAATTTATATGGCTGGAGTATGAGAGAATTCCTTCCATACGGAGAATTCCAGTGGACAGATTGCAACATAGACATCACCAGTGTGCCTGATGACTCTGAAATTGGTTATATTTTAGAGGTCGATCTCGAATACCCAGAAGATCTACATGATTTACATAAAGATTTGCCATTCTGTCCGGAACACAGAACTCCACCAAATTCAAAATTTTCTAAATTAATGACTACCTGTTATAGTAAGCAAAAGTACGTTATTCACTATAGAAATCTTAAACAAGCTCTACAGCATGGAATAAAATTAACACATATCCACAGAGTTCTACAGTTCAAACAGTCTCCATGGTTGAAGTCCTACATTGACTTAAACACATCACTGAGAACTCAAGCAAAGTCAAACTTTGAAAAAAACAATTATAAACTAATGAATAACGCTACGTTTGGTAAAACAATGGAGAATGTTCGAAAACATCGAATCGTTAAGCTAGTAAACAAATGGGAAGGGAGGTACGGAGCTAAAAATTTGATTGCTAGTCCTGATTTCCAAAGCAGATCCATTTTCGGCGATAATCTTATGGCCATTGAAATGAAAAAATCTCGCATTATATTCAATAAGCCCTTGTATATTGGAATGTCTATTTTAGATATTTCTAAAATTTGCGTATATGATTTTCACTATAAATACATGTTAACAAAATTCCCCGTGGAAAAATGTAAACTTTTGTACACAGATACAGACAGTCTCTTATACGAAATTCAGTGTAATGATGTATATGAAGATGTTATCAAAAAAGACATTAATAAATTTGATACTAGTGATTATCCCCAAGATAATCGTTGGAATATTCCTCTAGTAAATAAAAAAATCCCTGGTTTAATGAAGGATGAAAATAATGGGAAAATAATGACTCATTTCATAGGGCTACGTTCTAAGCAGTACACCTATAAAGTCGAATCAAACAAAGTAGTTAAGAAAGCAAAAGGTGTAAAGTCTAATGTTGTGGCAAATAAAATTACTTTTGAGGATTATCTCAACTGTCTGGAGAAATTTGTAAACAAAAAGCCTTACGAAGAGTGTTTACTAAATAAAACTCAACGCTGTATACAAGCAAAATTACATGAAGTATACAGCGTCGAACAAACAAAAATTGCTCTTAATCCCTTCGACGATAAGAGGTACACCCTTCCTGAAGTTCATGATACTCTCCCCTGGGGGCACTACTCCATAATGGACATGTCGTAATTTCATTGCTGATATTCTTTTTTTTGCTTTACATCAAATTTAAAAATCTCTCAAGTCTGTTGTTATATTTTAATATTTTTATGTATTTTATTATTATTATTATGTAACCAATTTTATGTATTTTTTAATTTATTATTATGTAATCACATTTTTATTATATGTATTTTTTCTTTATTATATGTATTTTTTCTTTATTATTTCATTATATGTATTTAAATTATCATGATTTTTTTATTTCCCCTAACCTAAAAAAAGAAAACTCACATTATATAAATTTCTTTTTATTTAAGCACTTGTTTTCAGTACATACATTTTTCTATCTAAATCATTAAGAATATTATCTTTATTATAAAATAAACATTCACGTATACAGTATGATTGAATATTACATGGATATAAGTCACATAAATTTAACATAACAGTATATGGTGACAATTCATAATTAGATTCACTTAAGATATTATTAGCTACATTTAAAAAGTTATTATAGAACTGTTCAAAACTTAAACTATTTAGTAAGTCCATATGAGATGATACAATTTTATTGGTGTAGATGAGCTCACGAACAACTTTGTCAGATAAATGAAATGTGCAGAAGCCGTTACTCATTTTCAACAATTTGATTCCAATAATTTGCGATGATATTAAAGCATAATGTGAAAACTTCATTTCTATTTCTTCGGGTTGTTCTTCTGTCATCACATCAAAGTAATCCACAACAAATTGTTGAAGGTAAGTAATAAAATCATCCCAATCTTCTCTGTTAAATGAGATGTTGTCTAATGTGGTGAAGTCTGGATTCACATTCAGTAAAATTCTTACGGCAGGAACATAACCTCTTGCAACACTAAATCCTGTAGTTATTTTATATACAGAATTTTTTATGTCAGTATTATATTCTAAAAGATATCGACCCTCATTTTGCGCAGCTTCTTCATATTGTGCACTAATTCTATCCACTTCATGCCAATAGTCAGAATCGGCTAGACTAGATGTTACTGATGTCATAATTGCTGTAGACTAATGAATGATTATGGTTTCAACCCCTTTTTATACATATTTAAATTAATTGTTAAAAAAAAAGGCCCCTCTGCAATCGTAAAAATGTTCGTGTTTTCCATAAGAATCAATGCATATTTGATTAAAGTACGTTATCTGAATCAATCCAGCTATTGTGAGATGCGTCGAAACCTAACCATTTTACGTAAACTTGTTTACCTCGTTTACGTAATACCTTTTCAACGAGATACACATCGGGAGTTTTCGTTTTCTGTAGTTCTTCTTCGTAGAAACCTCCGCTTATTCGAATACCATGCATATCCTCGAGCAAATAGGTGGTGGGGTTGGTGAGTTGTACTTTAATAATTTTAAATAGTTCAGTTGTCCAATTAGGTGTATATCCTTTTTTAAAGACATGCTTATTCTTACTGATTCGTACAATATCTCCAACTTTGTAGTGTCGCGATGCTACCAACTTAATATTGTTATAAACTGAATTAAGTATTTGTTTCTCATTCTGTTTAGTTACATCTAACGGTTTCATTCCTATTGTTCTGTGATGACTGTTGTTGTACTCTTTGACAATATCAGGGAGTATATCTATCCATCTGTATGAGCCATTTAAACTAAAATATTTATATAATTTCTCCTTTAACGTTCTAATAACTCTTTCAACTATAGCTGCCTTCTTTACTGTAAATGTACTGTAATGGTTTATCTTATAGTTTTTCATCAAGTTTTTAAAGTGAGCATTATAAAATTCAGTACCCTGGTCCGTATTTAAATTTTTACATTTCCTCTTGCTATCCTTAAAAATACCACTCATTGCTTGTGTAACTTCTAGTGCACTCTTATTTTTTAGGGGTTTAGCCCACACAAATTTTGAAAAACAGTCAATCACTATGAGAATGTATCTAAAACTGTGATTGTCTTTAGCATAATTACACATTTCGGCTAAATCTGCTTGCCACAAATCGTCTATTCCTTTTATTATAATACGTCTACGATTGAAATTTTTGCGTGCAGGCTTATGAAGCTCATTAACCAATTGAATTTTTTCTCTAGATTTCTTCATCGGGTTGGCTGTAAATTGTTTCATTGATTGCATTTGATTCAATGTCTTTTCCACCAACACTATCTAAACCTTTTTGATTTAATTTTTCAATAGTCCTTCCTATATCTGTTAGATATGTTTTCTGTTGATATAAATCTGATGTCACATGTTTTATACTATCCTTAAACTTATTTAAACGTTCAAATAGCACATCAATATTGTTTGATAGAATAGAATTTATATGATCATCTACATATTTCTTATTAACGGCATCACCCTCGTCAGTAGGTGATAGAACATTACACAGCTTTAAATTTTCAATGTTGATGTTTCCATCTTCGGTAAATACAAATCCACGTTGTGGTTGGCTGAGATATGAATCATTAATTTCACTACTACGTCGCGAAGACCTTCCAAACTTATCAAGACTCATCCTGATAATGACTCAAATTGTATGTACATCAAATATTTAATAGATAACTCCAGCCTCACGTAGTTCACTAATGATAGCTGATATTTCATTGTCATGTGAATCAGTATTTCCTGCAATCTTTGACGCATTCAAAAGTTTCAGTCTATCAACAAGCTCATTGATGTCATCCCAATAAACATATTCGATTGGCTTTTGATTGTAAACCATATTCAGACCGAATCCACTAGTTGACTGTGTTTTTTTCTTCTTTTTACTATCCAATAATGGTCTTATTATTTTAATATACTTGAAAGATCTAGTTCCATTAATTTGTCCAGTCGGTTCGTAATTTCTTCTATGTACATTGGTAATTTGCAAAATTTCCTTATATTCAGTTAAATCATTTCTATCATAATCTGTGGGATCCTTCATAAAAAGTAGATTGTATAACCCCACTTTGCCATCATATACTTTATCATTAATAATTATTTCAGAGGCACGACCAATTTTTAATTCCATATTACCAATATACAGTTTATTCATTTGTAAATCCAATCTAATGCCATAGGTTTTATCATAGTCTTTGCGTTTAGTAAAAAACCCCTCTATATAGTGTCTAGCTAAAGATGGATACTGTTCAAAATATTCATTAAGAGCAGTTTTCTTCGTTTTGCTATCCTGAAAGTTAGCATCTCCTACTTCATACTGAGGATCCAGAGACAATATGTCATCCTTAATATCTGCATTTGATGTATACTCTGCTGAACTAGAGTCACGCTTTTTTTGTTGCGATGAATCTACACGCTTCGTGTCTGTTTTCTGTAATATATTTACAGATTTGAGTTCTTTTAATGGATCGATAATGGGCTTCAAGAGTCTATTAAGAGTTTCGTCTTCGTCGGATTTTCCTAGTTTTAATGCTAGATACTTTTTTCTGATAGCCTTTGATGCCTTATTAATTTTATCTTTAAGCAATTTTTTCTTTGATAGATCCAATGGTTTAACCTTAGATACTCTATACTTTTCAAAAGTTATTTTATTAGACTTCATTGTTACAACCTTAGCAGCAATCTGTTTTAAACTGAGCCTATTAGCTGTATGACTTGTTTAAATGGGGCTGTATGACCTGTTTAAATGGGGCTGTATGATCGGTATGACCTGTTTTTAAGCAGAGGTTATCTCTTCAGTTCGATTGTCTAACTAATAATAACAGACACAGTTTACGTTACACGCTTATATACTGATCAAAACCTTTTCGATACCGACCACCATGTAAATCAAAATCTTTTACGATGACCATTACTCCATGCTTATCATTCCAACATTCTCTACACATGTCTTCAAATTGTTCGAATGTCATATCTGGGGCCACGTGATCATCATACACATGTCGTAAATTGATTTTATCTTGTTTAAATAAAATGATGAAGTTACAATTATCACGAATGAGATGTTTAGGTATCCTCGTATATGTTTGACAGAGATAGAAACAGTCTACAAGTTTATGTCTACCCATACTGAAATATGCTCTTATTTTGTCTTGTTTGTCACATGCCACATCGTCGAAAATGAATATTGAATTAGATTTAGCCTCAGATGGATCGATAATACTCTCACTACTTGCATACGGAAAATATCCAACTCCATTTACGTTCTGCAATACCCGCTCCAATAGTTTGTATTTCGGTTGAAAAAGTGATTTAGAGTAAACGTATATGTTTTCAAACCACAGTCCATTAGAATTGAATAATAAGCTTAGAAGCAAATTGGTTTTGCCTGCCCCACTGGGTCCGCATATAATAGCTCTTAGAGTACTAGGAAATAACTTTCCATGTTTTTCTTCTCCTCTCACACAATGGTCTGTCAACAGATCTAAATTTTCAACGGGTAGGGACACCTGTTGTCTTTGAACACGCATAGTAACATCTGAACTATTTTACTGACTGTAATACTTTATATATATATATATGATTAATGTCAGATATCATCATTCACAATCCATATGGCATCGCGTAAACACGTAGTAGGACGTGGAGTAGTCAATAATCTAATTAATAAGTTGCCCTTTGAATTGCATGTTCCGGGATACCAATTTTGCGGGCCTGGTACGAAGTTACATAAAAGACTCGCTCGAGGGGATGCAGGTATAAACCCTCTCGATAAAGCTTGCAGAGAGCACGATATTGCATATAGTAAAAACAAAAATTTAGAAGATAGACACAAGGCAGATTACCAACTCGAACAACGTGCTTGGGAGCGTGTTAAAGCAAAGGACGCTAAATTAGGTGAGAAAGCCACCGCTTGGGCTGTCACCAACGCAATGAAGGTTAAACGTAAACTAGGTATGGGTGTAGGGGGACGTAGAAAAGTCGCATTCCAAAAGGCTGTCCTGACAAATATATCTAAAGTACTGAAAAGACATGCAAGTAACAATTTAAAAAAAGATGCTGCAATGACGTTAAAGGCAGCTCGAATTGCAGTCAAGAATGCAGGCGGTAAGAGAAAAATAAATACCCCTCGTATTCTACCATTACCGAAGACTGGTGGTATTTTACCTTTGATACCGATATTTGCTGGCTTAAGTGCATTAGGAGCTCTGTCGGGAGGAGCTGCTGCAGTGGCGAAGACCGTAATAGATGCTAAAAATTCTAAGAAAAAATTGGAAGAAGACGAGAGACACAATAGAGTTTTGGAGGCAGTAGCGTTAGGGAAAAGAGGATCCGGACTCTACATGAAACCGTATAAAAAAGGATATGGCTTATATTTGAAAAAACAAAAAAACTCCCATTGAAGCTACCCAATAGAGCTCTTTCCGACATTGATTTAGTAAAATATGTTAAAAAATTAAAAATTCCATATTTCAGAGGTGTCTTTATGCGTGACGCCTTACCTACTACACCACCTACAAAATACGAAAGTGCCATTATTAATTTAGACAGCGTAAAAGGCTCTGGAACACATTGGGTAGCTTACAAAAAAATGAACAATTCTGTTTTATATTTCGATAGTTTTGGATCTTTAAAACCACCTATCGAACTAGTCAAGTACCTTGGCTCGAAATGTAAAATTAAATATAATTCTGATGCTTATCAGACATACAATACGATTAATTGTGGACATTTGTGTTTAGAATTTCTCTATAAAAATAATAAACATGTGTGATTTTCATTCATTATGTCTCAAATATTCACGTTAAGAAGTCGAAGTTCTACTCTCTCCGTGGACTTTTATAATCCAATAATTCTTGATCCTCAGTACGACTATTCGTTAGCATTAATAGGACTTCACACGTACAATAGTATACCAAACATTGAAGAGGGGATAAATAATAAGTTTTATTACCGACAACTTGGTGGTGAAGAAGAAAAAGTTATACACATACCGACAGGCTCATATGAAATAAGTGATATTGAATCATATCTGCAGACCCGAATAATACCCAGTGGTGTAGCACAGACTGAAGACTATTTCTCTCTAAAGCCTAATAATAATACGCTTAAGTGTGAAATTAAAAGTAAGCTCGAAATCGACTTTACTCGCAAAGACAGTTTAGCCTCCTTATTAGGTTATAGTTCTCAAGTTCTAAAACCTGATATTCCATATCAGTCAGATTTACCTGTTAAGATAGTTAAGGTGGTAACAATCCACGTGGACTGCAACCTTACAACAGGAGCATTTTACAATAATAAACCATCACACACCATTTTTGAATTTGGATTGAAAGTCGATCCCGGATACGCAATAGACATTGAACCCTATAACCTAATTTTTCTACCAATAAACAATAAAACAGATATACATAATATCACATTGAAAATACTTGATCAAAATTCTGAGCCAGTTAATTTTCGAGGAGAAGAAATTATAGTACGATTAGAATTAAGAAAGGGACTATGAGGTTACTATTTGAACAAAAGAACTATATAAACGATAGTTATTCTAATCTGTGGCATTCAGTCAGTGGAGGGTGTTTGAAGAGGAGTAATAAGAAGACCTCAGCGTTAACTCTTGCTAATATTCTTTATTTAAAATCTCTGGGCTATAATGTTAGAACAGCTACAGTTATTTCAAGACCCCAGTTACGATGAGTCCATCGTCAGAGATGAAATTCGAACGTATCACCCTTTTGTAAAATCATTTGGAAACAACGATGAAATAGAAATTGCTATTTATCAACAGGATGCATTATTATTGATGAGCGAAGCCGCCCTATCGATTGAGGGAACTTTAAAGAAGAACGTTGAGGGTACTGGCACCGTTGAATTCACTAATAATGCAGGAGCATATTTATTTGATTCAATTAGTTATGAACTAAATGGAAAGGAATTAGATAAAGTACGAGATCCGGGAACTGTGAGCCTATTAAAAAGCTATTTATGTTATGAAAAAGATGATACTTCTCTTAGTATTGCTGGTTGGAATTACCCTGAAGGACAGCTGGTAACATATGATGCTACAAAAACAACATTCTCTTTGAGAATACCGTTGTGGCATTTGCTTGGATTTTTTCATGATTATAAGAGAGTAATTTTCGGTAAACAAGTTTTACGTCTAATTAGAGCTCGAAATGATAATAATTGTTTTAAAGTGTCGAATGACGATACTATTGGCGAACTAACAATAACCAGCATAGAGCTAAAAGTCAAGCATGTGTTTCTGAATGATGTTTTGAAATTAAATTTGCTCTCTCAAATAAATAGCGATAAGCCACTTCTACTTCCATATAGACAATGGGAATTCCATGAATTACCAGCTTTGACCACTAGCACTACGAAAGAAATATGGTCCGTTAAAACGTGTACTAATGTGGAGAGCCCCAGATACGTTATTGTTGCATTTCAAACAAATAAAAAAGATAAAAGCATGCAAGATGTTACTTACTTGGATAATATCGATATATCAAATATTAAATTAACATTGAACTCTGAATATTATCCCTATGAAGATATGAAATTAGATTTTAGCTGTAAAAAATATGCTGAAGCCTATTATATGTATACGCAGTTCTCTAAAATGTTCGCCTCAAATAATAAACCGATACTTGACTTTGATGCTTTCAGCGGTCGGGCAATATTTGTCATAGACTGTTCGAAAAGAAATGATTCTATAAAATCTTCCACTGTAGATGTTAAACTGGAAATTGAAAGCAGAAAATCATTTCCCCAGAATACCAAGGCATACTGTATAATTATTCATGATCGCGTAATCGAATATTTACCCCTAAGTGGAATCGTAAGAAATGCAGCATAAAATAAACTTGTATCAAATAAAGTAATTCAGTCTTTTAAAAGTATTGTATCTGAGAACATCATGAAGTTGATTGTCGTCGATGTGCAAGGGTTCAGCCTTCCTGAATTTCATGCCAAAGAAATATCTTTTGTAAGTGGCATGCAAAGGGCTCATTATTTATTGAAACCTCCAATGGCATACAGTACGTTAAGTTCTGAAGTAAAGAAACAAGTAAACTATTTGGAACGTTTTCATCATGGTCTAAAATATAGCAGCGGTTATGTAAATTACGACATATTAAATGACATTCTAAGCGATCACCTATTGAATGGGGCTGACGTCGACATAGTTTACGTAAAGGGACATCAAAAGAAGGAATTTCTTGAACGAAAGCTACATGAACTAGCGGAAACTTCAACAACGTCACCTATTGTAGTTAATGTCGAACATATCACCAGTGTACCAAATTTTTTAAAAGACTTTCCACAATGTATTCATCATTATAATAATTTTAAATGTATGTGTAGTATAAGAAATAGTGTAAAACTATATGATTGGTTGTATTCAAATTTACCAAAATAAATACAAAAAAAAAAACTATTGGTCTCTAAAATTTTTTTATTTATCTCCTTGTGTGTATTACCATAATTTTTTTAGTTGTTTACTAGACGTCTGAGCAGTAAGATGCATCCTTCAGATAAATACAAGTTATTATTGAATGAACATTACAGAAAGTTAGAGCAGTTGAAAATAACTATCAGCTTTTATGAACAAAAAAAGCGTATGTTCATTAGTTTTACCAATTTGAATATTACGCCACAGCATGAAAAAATTCCTTCAACAAAAATATAGAGGGAAAATGTTAATAAATAAGTATAGCCTATGTGTACATGCATAGTATATAATTAATCATGATGCCGTTAGGTCATCAGTTTATTCTATTATATGCTATATATCAAAATGTTCTTTATGTGCATCGTCCATATGATGCGAAAGAAATGTTTGTCTACTTTGATACAAAGAACAACTGGAAAAATATGACACCTTATATTCTAAATAATCATATTTCAACGTTTTTTTCTTCAATACCAAATGATGCTAAAAGATATAAAATAAGAGTAAAATTTCAAAATGGTACAAGTGGAGATTTAGATTGGAACATTTTTAAAGGCGCATGCGTGACCCCTGTCAATATATTCAATGATTATAATAGTCAACAATCACTTACAATTCTACTGTACTACATTACACTCTGTTCTTCGATTTTAATTCTGAAGTGTCTTATTAGAAATATTAGCAAAAAATGGTTGATGCTGAATTAAGAGGTGCCATCATAAGACTCTACGAAGATATTTCACAAGAAAAATTCAAGGAACTCAGTATCAGTGAGCCTTCCAACGTTATGTATCATATTAAAGACTGTCAGACTGATACCGTACTTCACTATAATCACACTGAATATACATTAGAAACATATGGTCGTGTTGAAAATTTATGTAATCAAATTTTACTAGGATCCATCAATCTAGACGAATTTTGCGTAGGAATACTGGAAGCTGGTTTCTTCAAATTATTATACTCAATTAGAAAAACTATACCTTTTGAATATATTGTAAAATATAATCTTTATAGTGAAGATGTAGTTGATTAAATATTTTACTAAAATAATTGTTGTTTTTATTTTGCACACTTGTGTGTACAGTTTTCATTTTTAAAATATATAAATTACAGCTCCTAACTAGACAGACTTGTTTACGTAACGTGTTTTTTTTTAAAAGACAGATGTTATTTAATACGATTTGGATTTATGACCTTGATCTCAATTCAGATGTTAGTCGGCTTTAATCATAGTCTACAATAGTGGCAAAACACCAGTTTGTTTACATTTAAGTCACGTTCCTTAACCCAGCTGGCGACACTTTGTTCAACAAGTCAAGACTTGTTTTTAACGCTGAATTTGCATTCTATGTAATAAGCGACAAGTAGGTTAAAAGAAAAAAATGACTCAGCATTTTGCAGATAATTTTTGTTTATTCACCAGCTTATTTAGTCTACAATAGCACAGCAAACATTTTAGTTACGTTTTCAAGTCGTACCATCATACAGGTGTACCAACCCAAATATAGTGGCTTTTTAGTACCAACTTAGAACAAATAAAACCTCTGTTTTTACTATAAATACAGTTTCTTTGTCTATAACTTTCTTATTTATTAACCTATTTAAAGTATTCTCTCTTGCAATAATTTTTAATGAATTTTAGTCTTTATTCGATTGAAATCGGATAAAGTTTAAGATAAGGCCCTTTTGACTGCGTCAGATGTCCACGTACAAACTACCACAATGAGTAATGAAAAGAAGATAAAGCGAGTTACGTTCGATGAGAGTCGTAATCAAACGTATATAATGTTCACGTGGGCCTATGCATATAGAACATCAAGATTAAGATATTGGGAATTTTTTGTCTTGGACCGATACCGATTTCAACGCAGGATAGAAGCTGCAGCGAAAATTTTGAATCCTATTATAAATAAAAAAATGTGCTTTTATACTGCTATTAATAAACATACTGTATTATAATTATATATTATGCTCTTATATTTTTTATTACATAGTTTTAATTAGTATTGTATTTTTATATGTTAATAAATATGATTTTATAAACATTTATGTCTTTTTATTATTTTCCGATACCCCTCGTATATTACTTTTAATTAGCCTGAAGATAATTATTTCAAATTTCCCTGTATACATATGAATCTTGAATTGAATGTGTTAAATAATAAAACCTTATATGGAAACTCTATCCCGTATACCAACACCATTCGTTATCGGATATCGGATATTTTATTATAATAACAAACAAAATTTACGACTTTATTTATCTGAATAGTTTAGACTTGTCGAATCTGGGACTAAATATTATTTCATTTAAATATATGTGCATACGTCTTGAATATTTCTGCTATCCTGATGACTGATCACCGTAAATGTAGTGAAATAAGGCCTTTTCGACATTCATTTTTCTCTGTTTTTTGTCTTAACAGCCAACACTTATACTCTAAGACTATGACATCACAAATTTTTCCGTTATTCGCCAATCATAGACGTCTACATTCTTTCTGCGTGCTATCTTAGGCTCTGACGTCACACTTTTTTGACTAAGCTCTTTCTGTGCTATCTCATCCTATATTAGACGTCAGACATTTTTTCTGTTATTCGCCAATCATAAGACGTCATGTTTTTCGCAGCCACTGACCTTGCGTCCCCACCCCTTTGCCACCATGTTTTTTTCTTAACGCAGCCACGCCCCCCTTTTTCCCCCACCCTCTTTTTTTCTTAAGCAGCCACGCCCCCCTTTTTTAATACAGCTATGTTTTTTTCTTAATGCAGACACCGTTTTTTCTTACCCCCACCCTCTTTTTTCGCAGCCACGCCCCCCTTTTTTCTAACCACATTTTTTTTTTCTTAATGCAGACATGTTTTTCCCCCCACCCTCTTTTTTCGCATCCACGCCTCTTTTTTCTTAATACAGCCATGTTTTTTTTTTTCTTCACGCAGCCACGCCCCTTTTTTTCTTAACCATGTGTTTTTTTCCCCCTCGCCCCCCTCCGCCGCTTTTTTCTACACCCTCTGGTCATTGTTGATCATCCACAAGAACTCTTCGCGACCCCACCCACATCTTTGGTCACTCCCGATGGACACATGCCATCCGCATCAAATGTCCGCGGACAAATCCGAGGGTGAGCTGGTAGCCCCCTTGCTCTACTACTTTTGTCATACCCCACTACACCTTTTACATCACTATTGCACCACACTACCTGCGGGTTATTCCTGAGTCTTGTTTGTTCGGATTCTGAAGTTCTGCTTTCTGCACTGCAGATGAAAAAGCTATGTCAGAGCCAGAGATGAGAACAAATCGTCTCGTGCCCAAGAAAAGATACCAAACTCTGCTCGTTGCCTTAATAAATTATCATTGTTCAAGGCACATCTATAAGGGAATGCGTTAGGTCACCCATCCACTTTCCGGACGCGAGAGCAAATCCTTATTCTCTTATAAACATATATTAATCATACGCTAGATATTGAAGAAAATGCTCACTGATTCTCTTTTTGACCCGGCAGTTCTGAATTGAGTAAAGACCAGGCCATTTACTGTGCACCTCGTGAGCGGTTCGATCTCACTTTTGACACTTGTTCCTATTCTTGACGAGCAGTATCCCGTTTAGTATGAGTTTATCATAAAATTTGATATACTGCTTCTGATGTAAGTATAATATATAAGTATATAGTTTTAATATAATTTAATACGGCATGACAAAACAAAAAGTTCAAAAATGGCATAGATAAAACTTAGTGGTTTTTGAAGTTTTCATAATGTTATGTTATCACACTAACAATATGTTATATATGTGGTGTCAAGTGGCTATCGATAATTTATTTACCAATTACTCTTTAATTAATATATGCGAGTACAATGAATAGACGGCCTAATTCATGTTAATTTAATTTACCTAATTTAGTTGCGTTTCCCCCTAGAGTTTGGTAGCAAACACTTCGGCAAAGTGATATAATGGTAATATTGATATTAATATAATATAATAGTCACTTAATAATTTAATATCTGCGACCAACTCCACGGCCAATGTTATTAATGAGAAACATTTAAACCTAGTGGGTGGTGGGGACCGCTCCTTGGTGACGCAACGTATTCAAATATACCCATCTCGACCCTCTCTACTGCTACGATCTGCGATAACTTTTACACAACCGGCTCAGCCACAAGTGTTGTGCCTACAATTTCAGTTAGATAATTTCAGAAACGTGTGGTATAATATGTTAATATTCAGCAGTTATATTCACAAAAATGATAATTCTAAATTAGCTTCAAGAGAAAAAAATTACATTGCACGTAATTGATGAGATTGCCCTAAAATAGTTTTCAGGTGCCAATTAATGTAGAAGGTAGTTATATTCACAACCTATTACAAGTACAACAAATATATCTTATGAATATGTTGGCCATCCATTAGAAATATTACATATTTTTTTAGTAAATACTCCTTAGAGCATTCACAGAAATTTCAACCTGATCATAAAGATCAATAAGTAAATATTTTCTAATTTATAATTTATAACACTACTCAAAAAACTTAGAGCTAGGGTCCTATTCAACAGTATACTTAGATTTCTAATAAACTGGGCACACTAAAAAACTAACGTATACACTAAGGCACACAATGCTCTACTTTGTCACATCACTAAACTAACTCAAAGTGTTTGGTTTTCTTGAGTTTTCTTGTCAATTCTGCATTGTCAAGGAGCTGAATCGCCTCGACTTTGTCATGTTGGAGGAGTCATTGTTCATAACTGGCAATCTTGGATGTTCTTATTCAACAATCACTTGAATGCAATCTTGCTCAACACTATCCATACCCAGGTCCTGACTGAGGTTACTGTTTCGGATGTACTAAGGTACATCTACGATGTTCCTTAGCACATTATTATGAATCATTTGAATGGTTTCTACATTGGTGTAACTGGCACAGCCCCTGCTTACATAACATAAGCTTATTATGAATAGTTAGAGTGGAGTTTCTTTCAATCAATCGATACATTTTTCTATATTTAATTATAAGTAATTTTTTTATTTTTGATTAAATCTCACATATGGGATATTATGGATATCCATTAAGTGCTTAATTATATCCATTGATAATAGAAGCACATACATTTAAAATAGGTCTTTCAAACAATTTTTTTAACTAAGAAATGTCCATTCATGCTTTTATATTATAAACAATTTTTATATGTGATGTCAGGTTTTGACTCACTCTCGCGAATTTTAAAGTTCTGCTGTTTACAATTGTCTTACATACATATATAACTAATAAACGTATATTACCTTTGACTTAGACCTTAGAGTCAAGCGATATATTGTAAATTGCAAATTAATAGGATTATAAATTCGGTACAGTTAAGTCCTCGATTTTTATATATGTAACTTATTACATATTAGCAACTTTATACTTCACTGATAAGGGATAGTTAGAGACAGCTGAAATTCAAAATATTATGGTTTTAATAAGTTTAACCCAAAATAATTCTATGCCAAATTCTAGGATAGAGAAATGTTAGGTTTCAAGAATTCAGGACATAATTTGTCCAGTGATCCCCCTAGTGTTCCAATTAGTTCCACAATTTGTCATAAATGTGCCAAACTATTGTTGTTATGTCTAATTTGTAAACAGGTATCAGGTATTTCTCAATGAATTTACTAAGTGAAGTGAATAAGTTTAAATCCATTGAAGCTAATAACGATCGATGAGTTATACTATTTTTAGCTTTAAGGAATACGATTTGATCTAATTGTTGTTCAAATTATCATTTCTATAAATATAGTGAAGAGGTTTAATATCCAAACTGGCGTGAAAAAGTTTTCGTATGGACAAATCTGTGGAGTTATTTCAAGGTAAAATATCAAATGAGTATGTTGCATGTTTTGCGACATAACATTAATCTGAAGCCAACCCTGATACCCACCGTATGTTCATTTGGACTATTAGTTACAGCTTTGTATCGTTTTCGTCCACATTTGAATTCATACATATAATCCAATTGTACGGATGTAGGTATGTATGTACATACGTCGTAACCGTATACACATATTTGAGATAAATACGTGAACATTGGCTAATGAGAATAATGTGAATATATCATAGAAGTTCGTAAAATTATTTGCCAATATTAGAATGCTTTATTTGGATCCAAGTGTGGATTTTATCTTGGTGTATGTTATCATAAAATTTACTCCCATTTCGACGTCCAGAAGCGTATTTTAATGTCCGTATTGTTGTCTTAAAAGGTTTTAATTTAATTAAAAAAAATATATAATGTAACATAAAATATGCGTGAAGAGAATTTCAAGATAAAATACAGAGGATAAATGTATCAGAGATTGTTAATACACTTGATACTATTTTTCATGTTACCAATATTATTTTGAATTTAAAAGTTTACATAGATTTTCGTAGATCATTATCGCACTATTATATTAAGGTAGTAATATATTAATCCATTTTATTCCATCGTACTCATTTGAGTACACTTCGGAAAATCCGCATTTTCGCGATATCTATTGCAAATTTTTACATATTACTACCGGCTGAGTGTCCAGTGTTATATAGTACGTGTATTTTGTGATATATTTAGTACGACATCGAAGTAAAATTTAACGAATTGCAACAACTTTGTTTCCAGTAGAAACTGTCACGTTTATTGTTGCAGAATAGTAATTAGGTACATATATATATATATATATATATATATATATATATATATATATATATATATATATATATATATATATATATATATATATATATAGGGATATATAATTACTTTTATGACTTAGTATTTCGTGTATTTATAAAGCTAAAATTCTGTGTTACTTTATATATAAATGTACTCATATGTGTACATATGGGACAAATGTGCCGTTATGAAATATATATGTATATTCTTTTAGAAAACATTTTTATGCAGGCAAAACCTATTTCTTCTAGTATGTTTTATGGCAGGAGGTACAAACATCTGGAATATGCGATAGAAGACATTGACGAAAATGATCGAAATGCTGATACTGTTATTATCCCATCCGAATCAGATCGTCTAACAGATTTAGAAGATTTCAATGACGACAATATACAAGCTTCTAACTTTCCATCAGATGTTTCCTGGGAAATAGAAATCTTTTCACATAATGGTGATGAAGATTTGTTTGAGGTAAAAGACAATATTTCCCTGGCAGAATTATATAATATTAGCAACACTGGTAAACCGCAAGTAAATGAAGGACGCATTGAAGAAAAGACTCCATTGTGGACAAAAGATGTAATAGACATTAGCATGACTGGAGGAGACGGTTACTTAGCCAGGGAAGTATAAATGAAGATTGAACTGGCAGGAATGAATTGTATAGAAATCTTTGTAGAATTGTTCGACAGAGAAATAATAAAGCATTTAGTTCCAGAAAGAGCGGGCGCGGGGGTATATAGGCGACGCGACGGGATAGGTAAAACCTTCCCCTTGGGCAAATACACTACCGCACTCCAGGCCGAGCTAGTTGGAATTATATACGGTGTTCTGGGGGCCGACCAAAATCGGACCCAGGAGAAGGTATGTATCTGCTAGGATAGCAGGGCGGCGTTGGCAGCCCTGAATTCAGCAACGACAAAGTCGAAGCTGGTCTATAATTGCTATGAAGCATTGAACCACTCGGCAGGGAAGAGACCGGTGGAACTCTTATGGATACCTGGGCATAATGGCATTAAGGGAAATCTAATTGCAGATGACCTTGCCGGACTAGGGATCAGGGAAAACCTCTATGGACAGAACCTGCAGTGGGAATAAGTCAGAATCTGATCAGAGACCGCATCAATGGCTGGGCAAGAGACTAGCACAATAAATGATGGAGAGAAGTAACGGGTTGTCGAATAACCAAACTCTTCATCGAATACTCAGAGATTGAGAAATGGGCCCAAGAATTCATTAAATTGAACAGGCACAAAGCCAGAACCCTGGTGGGAATCATAACGGGCCACCATAGTAGCCTAAATGCACATAAGTACAAGCTGAGGCTGACTGACAGCCCGGCCTGCAGATACTGTAAAGAAGACGAGGAAACCTCGATTCATCTTCTTTACACCTGCCCCGCACTGGAGGAGAAGAGGTATCTTATATTAGGGACCCCTTTTATCCTAGAGGAGGCGAGGCTTAAGGCGGGGGACGTGCCTAAATTGCTCCTTTTATGGGATAGCATTTTTGGATAATAACCCGAATAAGAGGGGATCGCCAAGGGACTACCCATGCGATCAGTGGCTGATGAGGCCCAAACCTATACAGTATAATAATAAATAGTTCCAGAAATAAACTGATATGCTGCAGAAAAAAATTACAACTCTTTTATAGTAACTGTTGAAGAAATGAAGATATTCAATGGAATTTTATTATTTAGCGAATATCATCAATTACCGCGAGAAAGACTATACTGGGCCTTAGATGACGATGTAGGGACTACACTTATTGCTAACAGTATGAGCAGAAATCGTTACAATGAAAAAAATCTTATATCCATCTCGCTAATAATGCAGAATTAAATAAGTTTGAAAAAATTTTCAAAGTGAGGCTACTCATGAATAAACTGAATACAAATCTTTTGCAGTGGGGTATTTTCCACGAAAATTTATCTATTGATAAAGTTATCTATTGTTAAACTTTTTGCGAAATATTTCAAGGCATTACCTTACAAATTTGAGTAAAGCAACCCTTCGTTCTAGGCATGTAGGTAGTATTTCACGAGTGTAGTTACTGATTGTACAGGACATTTTCAACAAAACAAAAAGTAGATACATAATTGAGATGTCGCATATGTCATTTACGAGCGCGGTGGTGTTGTAAAAGGTGGTCCAACCACAATGCACGATGTTAATTGTGAGTCACACCTTAACGTCAAGTTTTTTGCCCAACTTAATTTGACATTTCCTTGTTTCAGTGTTTGACAAATTCAACCATGGAGAGGTACACAATTGAGCAGCGCGTTAAGATTGTTGAAGCCTTTTACGAAAATGGGCGTTCAAATCAAAATGCATTTCGTGCACTTCGTAACTTTTTTGGTCAGCATAATCGACCAAATGTGTCCACAATCGGGAGAATTGTGCGCAAATTTCAGCAAACTGGGTCTGTAGGAAATGTGAAAACACCTGTGCATGCTCGCCCAGTTCGTTCTGCGGAAAACATTGCTGTTGTTCGCGATAGTGTAGCAGGAGAGCCGTCAACCTCGACTCGTCGTCCTGCCCAACAATTGAACATCTCACGAACATCACTGATGCGAATTTTGAATAAAGATTTGAATTTACACGCTTACAAGGTTCAATTGACTCAAGAGCTGAAGCCTACTGACCATTTTAAGCGTCGTCAATGCGCCGAATGGTTGGTTGAACAGACAGAAGTGAATGGTGACTTTACAAAGAAAATCATCTTCAGCGACGAGGCACACTTTCACCTCAGTGGATTCGTTAACAAGCAGAATTGCCGCATTTGGGCAAATGAGAATCCACGAGTGATTGTTAAAAAGCCGATGCATCCACAAAGAGTGACTGTTTGGTGCGGTTTATGGGCTGGCGGCGTCATCGGGCCGTATTTCTTCGAAAATGAGGTCGGCCAAGCAGTTACCGTGAATGGTGTTCGCTATCGCGAGATGATAACGGACTTCTTGTGGCCAGAAATTGAGGATATGGACCTGGACGATATGTGGTTATCCAACAGGATGGTGCCACTTGCCACACAGCCAACGAAACAATGGCACTTTTGCGCGAGAAATTCAATGGCCGTGTTATCTCACGTCGTGGCAATGTTAATTGGCCGCCACGATCATGTGATTTGACACCGTTGGACTTCTTTCTTTGGGGATATTTAAAAGAAAAAGTGTACGTCAATAAGCCAAGAACAATTCAAGAACTAGAGGATGAGATAATTCGGCACATTAACGACATTGAACCTCAATTATGTCTCAGAGTCATTGAAAATATGGACCATCGGATGAGGTATGCCACCGAAGCCGTGGCGAGCATTTGGCCGATATTTTGTTTGACACATAATTGTCATAGATCCTTCTATCATAATAAAAAATATTAAGATAATTCTCTGAAAAATTTTTGTTTTATTACAATTAACATCGTGCGTTTTAGTTGGACCACCTTTTATAAAATGTAACGTGACTCTATATATAGAGAAAGACTGTTTTATAAAATTCCATATAAATTAGTTGTGTAAATTGTATGTGTATTCACTGTAGTGTACCTTTTTTCTTATATGTTTAACATATAAGAAAACGCCGCTACGATCCCGTTGTACTCATTTGAGTGTGCTTCGATTTCTCTTAATTTACAAGTGAAAAAGTAATTTATTACTGAATTATGGATTTAACTACATATTTATAGCAGAAAATCAAATAGTTTTACTATGTTTTAAAAAGAATTATATTGAGGGCACAAATGGGTGAAGGTCATTTCGTATAATACCTTCTCATTCAAATATGCTCATACATAGAGGTATTCACTCATGTATCACCTTTAAAGTATTACTTTTCTGTTTGGTGTGAGTAGTAATGTGGACTATGAATCGACAACTGTTGAAACATTTACTTTCATGATTATAATTAACGCATTCATACGAGTAACATACAAATAATGCAGTAGCATATATTTGGGTAAACACTCATCTGATATTCACAAAGAGATAGCGAACAAAGATGTCTCCAAGTTACATAAGAATAGAGCGTGTGACTAGGTGATATCATCCATGAGGGCAAGATGAACACTAATCTAAGGAGAGTAGATATGGTCGACATCATGTGCAATAGAACGTAATAAACGAACTGCTGCTGGTGACAAATACTTTCTTGAGCAAATTCATTTTTAATTGGAAATGGCTGATGTAAAATTTCATATCGACAGTGAGGAAAACAAGCGTGTATTTACATAAGTCTATGTCGCTGAGGATTTTGATGTCATTGTACGAGTATACTAACTGAAATGTAGGGAGAAGGTGTATATAATCGGAATATAATTAATATATAACACTGACTTAGTTTTCCATATAACACCAAAACACTATACACTACACTCGACGCACATCATCTGGAGATTATTTAAAACTTCAGACTAAAAGAGTTTTAATCATCTCCAGATGATGCTAACTTTGTTGCCGAAACGTGCGTCGAGTATAGTGTATAGTGTTTTGGTGTTTTGTGGAACTCTAAGTGAGTGTTATCTTTACAACAAAGGTTCCAACCTACTCCAGTAATAATAAATATATGTATACAGGATGATACGTGTAGGAGATGGTAATAGGGGACATTTTCACGAGTAGAGCAATTTGGGGGCGAGCAATTTTGGTTTGGTTTTCAATAGCGCCGATCGAGCTCACCATGATGGTTATTTACGCCAGCCACCACCAATATCCGTTGTCAATATAACTTGAACGCTTACTCACTATTTATTAATTAATAATTATGTCGGATGTAAGTAGGGCTTATAAACGACAATTTGATGTTACCGTAAAAAAGGTTATAGGAGAATTTACGGAGAACATACGACGCGACGGCGACGCCGACGGTGCAAATATAGTATGTTTAGTTTGCTATACATCTTTCATGCGCTGGAACAAACGAGAGTGTAGAAAACATGGAAACAGTGTATGGCACACATCTAAGAAGACTGATTCAAAATGTAATTGACTCCAAATCTATCTAAAAAAACTGAAACAAAAATATTTCATTAATTTCAAAATATTTCATTGAAACAAAATGTCTCATTTAACTTTCATGTTGATTGATTCTAATATACCATTTGGTATGTTGATAATGACGTATATCAGTCGTTCTGGAATAAATGCATCATCGATTGGCAATTACCAAGTGGAACAACGTTAACTACATTAGAAAAATTTCAACATTCAAGAGATCAACTGTTAATGTTTATGACTGATGATGCTGCAACCATGAGTTCTGTAGGCTGTTTGCCTAAAGAAGAGTGTGTTAATTTTTATTACGCGTAAATTTCATGAATTACATCTTGTGGCACAAAAAATTTGAAAAAAGGTGTTCGAACGTAAATACATGTAAAAATGCAATTGCACGAAATGCAAGTTCCATACAAAAGTAATGTTTCTCAAGCCCCCTAAACATATTCGAGATTTTCAAGAATTTCACGAATTTCAAAAACAGTGTTTTTACACGTAGAAGAACATGGTTATAGGTTTTTTTTATTATTTTGAGCCTTTTCATAAAATAAAGTTGGCAGTTTTAAAATTTGATCCTAAAAAAGCATTTACAATCCAGGAAAGTTAAGCCAAATTTCAAGATGCTCATATTTAAGCAAATTTACAAACTATTCACAATAATTGCAACATGAATATGACCCCACATGAACTAGAGGAGACAATAGAAAAATTACAAAGTTCTTAGTAAAATTAATACATTCAGCTACATGCTTTGAGTGATATAAAAAGTAAGAGTGATATAGTAAAGTTTGATAATGTTTTAAAGAAAAATTAAGGTTTTATTACATTAAGACAGATTTATAGCGACTCTTTTCAACAGAACTGTTTGGCTAAAATTTCTTAAAATCCATCACAGATACGACTTAGCTTAGAATTGTTTATGTTATTTCGAACGTAAATACATGCAAAAATGCAATTGCACGAAATGCAGGTTCCTTATAAAAGTAATCTTTCTCAAGCCCCCTAAACATATTCGAGATTTTCACGAATTTCAAAGACAATGTTCTTACATTCTTTCAAAGACGATGATTCTTACACGTCAAAGAACATGGTTATAGGTTTCTTTTCATTATTTTGAGCCTTTTCATAAAATAAAGTTTGCAGTTTTATAATTTGATCATAAAGAAGTATTTGCAATCAAGGAAAGTTGAACAAAATCTCAAGATGCTGATATTCGAGCAAATTTACAAACTATTCACAATAATTTCAACATGAATATGACCCCACATGAACTAGAGGAGACAATAGAAAAATTACAAAGTTCTTAGTAAAATTAGTACATTCAGCTACATGCTTTGAGTGGTATAAAAAGTAAGAGTGATATAGTAAAGTTTGATAATGTTTTAAAGAAAAATTAAGGTTTTATTACATTAAGACAGATTTATAGCGACTCTTTTCAACAGAACTGTTTGGCTAAAATTTCTTAAAATCCATCACAGATACGACTTGGCTTAGAATTGTTTATGTTCTTTCGAACGTAAATACATGCAAAAATGCAATTGCACGAAATGCAAGTTCCATACAAAAGTAATCTTTCTCAAGCCCCCTAAACATATTCGAGATTTTCACGAATTTCAAAGACAATGTTCTTACATTCTTTCAAAGACTGTGATTCTTACACGTCAAAGAACATGGTTATAGGTTTCTTTTCATTATTTTGAGCCTTTTCATAAAATAAAGTTTGCAGTTTTAGAATTTGATCCTAAAGAAGTATTTGCAATCAAGGAAAGTTGAACAAAATCTCAAGATGCTGATATTCGAGCAAATTTACAAACTATTCACAATAATTTCAACATGAATATGACCCCACATGAACTAGAGGAGACAATAGAAAAATTACAAAGTTCTTAGTAAAATTAGTACATTCAGCTACATGCTTTGAGTGGTATAAAAAGTAAGAGTGATATAGTAAAGTTTGATAATGTTTTAAAGAAAAATTAAGGTTTTTACATTAAGACAAATTTATAGCGACTCTTTTCAACAGAACTGTTTGGATAAAATTTCTTAAAATCCATCACAGATACGACTTAGCTTAGAATTGTTTATGTTCTTTCGAACGTAAATACATGCAAAAATGCAATTGCACGAAATGCAAGTTCCACACAAGAGTAATGTTTCTCAAGCCCCCTAAACATATTCGAGATTTTCACGAATTTCACGAATTTCAAAAACAGTGTTTTTACACGTAGAAGAACATGGTTATAGGTTTTTTTATTATTTTGAGCCTTTTCATAAAATAAAGTTGGCAGTTTTAAAATTTGATCCTAAAAAAGCATTTACAATCCAGGAAAGTTAAGCCAAATTTCAAGATGCTCATATTTAAGCAAATTTACAAACTATTCACAATAATTGCAACATGAATATGACCCCACATGAACTAGAGGAGACAATAGAAAAATTATAAAGTTCTTAGTAAAATTAATACATTCAGCTACATGCTTTGAGTGATATAAAAAGTAAGAGTGATATAGTAAAGTTTGATAATGTTTTAAAGAAAAATTAAGGTTTTATTACATTAAGACAGATTTATAGCGACTCTTTTCAACAGAACTATTTGGATAAAATTTCTTAAAATCCATCACAGATACGACTTAGCTTAGAATTGTTTATGTTCTTTCGAACGTAAATACATGCAAAAATGCAATTGCACGAAATGCAAGTTCCACACAAGAGTAATGTTTCTCAATCAACCTAAACATATTCGAGATTTTCAAGAATTTCACGAATTTCAAAGACAGTGTTCTTACATTCTTACATTCTTTCAAAGACGGTGATTCTTATACGTCGAAGAACATGGTTATAGGTATTTTTTATTATTTTGAGCCTTTTCATAAAATAAAGGCTGCAGTTTTAGTATTTGATCCTAAAGAAGCAATCAAGGAAAGTTGAGCCAAATTTCAAGATGCTCATATTCAGGCAAATTTACAAACTATTCACAATAATTTCAACATGAATATGACCCCACATGAACTAGAGGAGACAATAGAAAAATTACAAAGTTCTTAGTAAAATTAGTACATTCAGCTACATGCTTTGAGTGATATAAAAAGTAAGAGTGATATAGTAAAGTTTGGTAATGTTTTAAAGAAAAATTAAGGTTTTATTACATTAAGACAAATTTATAGCGACTCTTTTCAACAGAATTGTTTGGCTAAAATTTCTTAAAATCCATCACAGATACCACTTAGCTTAGAATTATTTATGTTCTTTCAGTAGACTCTTTTATATTTGTTGTAAATTCAATTTACTCCTAAATGGCGGATTATTAAGAAGACATACAATATCTATATATAATTGGCACTTATAAAATGTAATTTTAATATGTAGATTCTTAATAGAAGATACATAAATGTTTTTTATATTTTTGAGGTGACATGATTTGGAATATGTGAAATTTCTTTGTGAGTGGAAATGATTGTTGGAGATGTAATGTAATTTTATTATCGTAATAAAAGTTTCTGATAATTCAAATTAAACGTAATTTACAGGAACATGTTAATAATACAAGTTTTTTTGACCGTGGATGTTTGGGAAATTTACTGATACAAATCATTTTTTCTCTATGCCTATGTTTTCTGAAAATATATTTAATAAATTACTTTGTCAGTAAAAATATGCTAATTTAATTAATATTTGACTATATACACAAGTTATTATCACATATATATCTCAAACTACATTTACATTATTCATGTTTTTTTGTTTAAGACAAAACGAATTAATTTCCCTGAATCAAAAATCCATATTTTAAGTGTCGAACAGTTTTTTAATATTAAATTTTCTATAATATATTTTTTTATGTTTTTTTTCTATAAAACTGAATTTGCTTAATTGAAGAAGAATTTTTACAATTACAGTTCGAGTTAAAATCAAAAATAATTTGTGTGTAATTAGCGAACCTATTTTAAAAGAATATTGTTCCGGTGTTTCTAGATCACCTGATACTTTTCTTCAAAGTAAACTTCTCGGTACACTGTAATATAAGAGACGAGATTTTTACTAATATTTATATTTCACGATGGATAAACCTTATTATGTACTTTCCGTTAGAATATACTCCGTCAAAGTGCTTTACTACTAAAACAACAACGCTATTATTTTGATTGTGTAATCAAAACACAACCCTCCGGATGTGACATTATAAAAGTACCTTCACTGCCTTCACACAGTAACTGACAAAGCGCACGTAATTTATATACGAGATATAATATATTATTACCATGTAAAGATACCTACACAGCATTATCTTTAACATGAATTAAATGTCACATAAAATTTCATTTAAAAAGGATCTACGCTAATTGTAGGTAGCAACAGTAAGAATATATATTTCAGGTACTCTCGTAAGTTTTGTGCACATTACATGCTCTCAGTTATTTATTTACCGAAAATATTTTACGATTTATGAAATTATCTCCAGAAACTGTAATATATTATAATATATCATTATAAATGTACATAGTTATACAGTGCGTCTATAAAGTAACGCATAAATTCATTATTAGCTAAATAAACAATATTGTTGAAAATTCCCGAAACAGGTCAATTTTTTATTTTAATTTACTGTTTTTTCAAATAATAAATTAATATACAGGGTGACCTGTCATCAGCGGTATTTTTAAATGGAACCCCCATTTTTTTCCCAATTTCCCGATGTCCATTGCTGAGATAATTCCAAAAATGTATCACAAGTTGCTTCAAATTGATATAGGGTGGGCAATAATAAAAGGTGGTCCAACCAAAACGCACTATGTTAATTGTAAATAAAACAAAAAGTTTTTAGAGAATTATCTTAATATTTTTTATTATGATAGAAGGATCTATGACAATTATGTGTGAAACAAAACATCGGCCAAATGCTCGCCACGGCTTCGGTGGCATACCTCTATCCGATAGTCCATATTTTCAATGACTCTGAGACATAATTGAGGTTCAATGTCGTTAATGTGCCGAATTATCTTATCCTTTAGCTCTTGAATTGTTCTTGGCTTACTGACGTACACCTTTTCTTTTAAATATCCCCAAAGAAAGAAGTCCAACGGTGTCAAATCACATGATCGTGGCGGCCAATTAACATCGCCACGACGTGAGATAACACGGCCATTGAATTGAAGTGCCATTGTTTCGTTGGCTGTGTGGCAAGTGGCACCATCCTGTTGGAACCACATATCGTCCAGGTCCATATCCTCAATTTCTGGCCACAAGAAGTCCGTTATCATCTCGCTATAGCGAACACCATTCACGGTAACTGCTTGGCCGACCTCATTTTCGAAGAAGTACGGCCCGATGACGCCGCTAGCCCATAAACCGAACCAAACAGTCACTCTTTGTGGATGCATCGGCTTCTCAACAATCACTCGTGGATTCTCATTTGCCCAAATGCGGCAATTCTGCTTGATAACGATTCCACTGAGGTGTGCCTCGTCGCTGAAGATGATTTTCTTTGTAAAGTCACCATTCACTGTCTGTTCAACCAACCATTCGGCGTATTGACGACGCTTGAAATGGTCAGTAGGCTTTAGGTCTTGAGTCAATTGAACCTTGTAAGCGTGTAAATTCAAATCTTTATTCAAAATTCGCATCAGTGATGTTCGTGAGATGTTCAATTGTTGGGCACGACGACGAGTCGAGGTTGACGGCTCCTCTGCTACACTATCGCGAACAACAGCATGTTTTCCGCAGAACGAACTGGGCGAGCATGCACAGGTGTTTTCACATTTCCTACAGACCCGGTTTGCTGAAATTTATGCACAATTCTCCCGATTGTGGACACATTTGGTCGATTATGCTGACCAAAAAAGTCACGAAGTGCACGAAATGTATTTTGATTTGAATGCCCATTTTCGTAAAAGGCTTCAACAATCTTAACGCGCTGCTCAATTGTGTACCTCTCCATGGTTGAATTTGTCAAACACTGAAACAAAGAAATGTCAAATTAAGTTGGGCAAAAAACTTGACGTTAAGGTGTGACTCACAATTAACATCGTGCATTATGGTTGGACCACCCTTTACAAAAGATGTTTTATAAAAATTTTATTAGAAAGTTATACGTTACTCTATTTTCACAAAAGAAAATTTACAATAATTGTTCAAATTGTTCTCCATTGACCGCTAGAATATATATATATATATATATATATATATATATATATATATATATATATATATATATATATATATATATATATATATATATATATACATATATATATATATATATATATATATATATATATATATATATATATATATATATATATATATATATATATATATAAAAGGTACGTTGCGGTCAATTTGAATTTCAAAGAGGGATTAAACAAGGAAGCTTAAGGTACCAGTGAGGTACAAAAACCCCTAGGGAGACATCTTACCAAGAAAATATTCGACATTAAACCATTCAAATAAGCATATGTGTATTTTTCCTCGTTTTTATGTGTTTTTATGTGTAACGTTTCTTCTTAGTAGCTTGAAGATTCAAGGAAAATATGTCGATTTCTCCCAATTGACGCCATAGTCAAATTGATTTTTTTGACATCTCTATTTTTGATCTCTATTGACATAATTTTTCAAAAAGTAGAAATAAATATTACTAAATTGTGTCTCTATGTTAGTTATTGTTAAATATACTATACCTACTGGTTAGATGAGGGAAGTTTTGGGGAATATTAAAAACAACAAATGTATCTCAACCAAAGAATCCACTAATTTTCAGTGACATATTTTCAAACTTAAATAAAATTTTCCTAACACTAAAAATTCCAGTCATTTTTATTACTTTCTGACATTATTTAGAAAGTTATGGAAAAACTAATGTCACTTCCTTATAGTAACTTTTCGGGTTGGTAAGAACGTCTTATTCAGTATTCAGCGGTTTATCATACTTGTCACATGCCTAAATGCTTTTATTCTGAACAACTCATATTTCAGAATTAATCGATAATCACACCGGGCTAACTCGTATTGAAGAAAAAGAAAAAACTTTTTCGCCACAGCTTGTCAAGAACAGGAACAAATCACAAAAGTGATATCAGACAGCCCACGAGATGTGCAGTAAATAGCCTGGTCTTTACTCAGTCGCATTGAGGCATTTGCAGAGTGAATATGGAGTATGTATGAATGTACATAGAGATCGATCTGGCCGCGCGTAAAGTGCATCATTCTTCCTCCGAATGCTTCTTCTACGCATACACAGATAATCTCACACTTTTTCTTATTCTTGACAAGCTGTATGTGTCTGTTAACCTCAAATTTGGACAGCCGAAAAACGTATTGCTCGCAAGCGTAAAAATAATCTTAACAAGAAATACAAATGGAAATTCTCGGAGAATAATAAAACACTTTTAGAAATTACAAAAACCTAAGAAATGAATTGGTATCAAGTAGGAACAAAGACCAATGGTAATAGGGTAGGTGAATATGACTTCTACCTATAAAACAACATCACATGGACTAGAGGTAGCTTTGTAGCATATAGACTAACCATTGCCTTTAGGACTTACAGGCTAATTAGGGTAAACAATTTCTGAAAGAACTTCTTCAAAGCCAGAAAGGACAGATATATACATTATATATGCAGAAATAACGACACAAAAAAAAACTGAGTATTAAATGGTAAAACAGCCTACAGATGGATAGGCTCTGATTTCAATGGAAAATTGGTTCATATATCCGCATATTCATTAGGAGGATAGATTGTTCCTTACCCCAACGATGACATATTTTTATATATCGTGAAGGATGAATAAATTATAAAGAATCTAGATAAGGGTGGACATATAATTTTGAGTTATGTTGAACATTTATGTATACCTATTTGATTACAATTAAATTTGCTTTAGTGAAATTAATTATTGTTAATTAATTTACCAGTTATTAACTATTTATTAGTTTATTGATTTAATTACTTTACTAACTATTTTCTCATTCTGTGTAACTTAATTGCTGAGAAGTAATCAAATTACTTGTTAAATTATCTGCACAAAATTGCTCCATACAATGAATGACAGCAATCTTAGTTTAATAAAGTTTAGCCCATAACTCGTTAAACAGTCTTTCTAATACATTATGTGATACATAGAAAGGACTGTAACCTTCGAGGGTCGTCATTCTGTAATAAAGAACCCTCTAGCGCATAATTTAATACACATCTGATAACTACAAATCTGGATGAATTATTATGTATATATTTTTTAAGAACGTATAAGGCAATAACCTCACTATATATTGTAACATAAGACGAGGAAATAATGTCAGATGTTAGTGAACGCGAGGGCGCTAACCCCCAGGAGTTGCATTATATAAATACTTTTAAAGATAAGTATATCAGGTTAAAACGGCTTCTATTTCAATTTATTCATAAAACTGGAATCTAAATATATCCATTCATGCACTGGTTCGTCCACTTTTATCTGTTTGAGGTTTGTCCTAATTTCGTAGTAATCCGAGAATTAGACAATCACGTTTGGTATCCACGATACATTACAAACATTTTCTGTCATATAACCATTTACTTGGTGTTACTTCTTAACAGTACATAATACTCGCATACCGGTGATAATACCTATTTTAAAGTGGAGAATAAAATAAAAATTCTAAATTTAAAATATGGGCGCTATATGCAGAATTAACAAACGATATAAGTATGGTGTGTTTATAGGAAATATAAAAAAAGAAAAAAGGTTAATTTTACATTGTTTTTTTATTATATTGGCTGAAGGTAAACAATTCTAAACTAGTTATCAATTCATTTTAAAGAATCCAAATGATCGAAGAAACAGAAATGTAATGTACGTAGTTAGATGAAGAGAAAAAGGTTATTATTATAAGAAATCCAAAAGCCAAATTACCAGTTTGTACATTTTACAACTTTTAGACTAATCTGTTTTGGGTATAAACTGTAATTTGCTTAAAATAACAAAAAACCACTAAATACACTTACAATTAGTTATTAAATATTTTAAATTTAATTCTGCACCTGCATATAATTTTAACATAATTCTGCACCTTCCCTAAGATTGGGAATATTTTTAGAATACATTTTAAGAAAGGTGATAAAAATTTTAGAACAGCTATAGGTCTATCTCTATTAGAGATGCATCAAGTCAAGTAACTTGATGTTTTTATAAATAACTTGACTTGACTTGAAAACCAAGCTTTTCAAAAATCCGCTACTTGATTTGACTTGATTTTTCATCGTTACTGCTTGACTTGATATCAAGTAATTTCAAGCTACTTGATATTACTTGATAACTAAATAACCATTCAATTATGTACGAGAACGCGCGAATTATGACTGCAAGATCTTGCTTGCCTTAGCAATAAGTTTCGGGGTTCCCTGAGCCGACAATAAAGCCCGCTACAGACTATGCGCGTGTATTCGCGATTCGTGAGCAATTCGCGAATAGTATGTAGGGACTTGTTCGCTGAAAATCGATTCGTAAACAACATGATTCGTATGTTTGATAATCGTGTGATGGTGATAATTGGTATAAATATGCTTCTGGATAAACTTGAAAAATGGGCTATAGAACTCGACAATAACCCAGATAGAGATGAAACTGATGAAAAAATAATATATAGCATTCAAGCGGCAAGGGACAAAATCATTAAACATTACGAGAGAAGTAACTGGATATATTGTATTGTTTTAATCTTAGACCCCCGACATAAGGTGGAAACATTCTCCAATATAAATTGGGGAAAAGACTTGCAGATGGATGGAGTCAAGCATTTTGACGAAATTTTTAAAACAAAGTATTTTAAGTCCAATTCACTGCTCATATCATCTTCATCTTCAAAACTAAATGAAAATAGTGATTGCGGTGAATTTGACAACGATCTACTAAATTTATTTAAGAAATCTCCTGTCAACCCAAAGAAAAAAAAGATTAAATGGTTTGGCGCTATGAAATAGACAAATATCTGTTTGATTCACGAGCTGACAGTTATGAAGATATTTTAGAATGGTGGAAAAGACACGAAAATGTTTCTCCAAACTTGGCCATAATGGCCAAAGATTTTCTATCAACACCTGCATCTGTACCTGCAGCTGTTGAAAGGCAGTTTTCCAGAGCTGCTCTAACTATTACAAAAACCCGTAACCGATTAGGCGACAACTCTATTTGAAGCCTCATGTGCCTTAGATCGTGGATGGCAAACGATGATATTAAATACCTCTTTTAAATTTTGCTATTACTACTATGTTACTGAAGAAGAAGACGGCATACATTGAAAAATCATTTTTATCGTTATCAGTTTTATTATATTGTTTAATATAGAATAATTAATTTAGAATTATAATGTTATGTTATTAATATGCCCAATAAATAGTTTATTATTAGTATTTTTTACATTTATAATTATATATTTATTATATAGATTATAATTTATGATTTAGTTTTGGAAATAAAAGACTTTATTACAATATTTCTTTATTATTATTTCTTGATAATATTAACTGATTAATGAAAGATCAAGTAGTCTTGAAAAAATCAAGTAGTCCTCGAGAACTACTTGATTTTTCAGAAGAGAAGTACTTGAAATATAACTGCTGGACTTGAACTTGACTTGATTTCAAGTCAAGTCAAGTCAAGTAGCTTGAAAGTCAAGTCAAGCCGTGCATCCCTAATCTCTATTATTTGCAATTCCTTAAAAATATTATCTCTTGTTATATGTCTTCCTAGGTCAAAAATATTATTATCACAGAACAACAGGGCTTTGCCGAAGGACATTTCACCATCATTAATTTCAGACAATTTATTATAAATGTTTTAGATCAGAACAATCAGGTACATTTCATATACACTGATAGACTGGAACATGATGTACTTTTATGTAACCTATAAGATGCTGGACTTAGTAATAGTTTAGTTACATTATTTCAGTCTTATTTAGATAACAGGTCTCAGATTGTACAGTGGTTGATCTGGTGGATTGGTAATCTTGCCTATCAGATTCACCTAGATTTCCTCAAGGATAAATTTTAGCGCCGCTTTTATTTGTTATATTTATCCATAATCTCGATGTTTATTTTCTATTATATATGGATCACTTAAAAATTTAGATACAGATAACTAATTGTAAATTACAGCGAAATTTAGACATTGCAAATCGTTGGTGCAATAACAAAATATTTGTTAATCACTTCTATGGACCAGTTTATTCTTTCCTTACAATTATGTTACGAAACTAGACACATAGACACATTATATTTATATAATATAATAACATCATTCATTGCTAATTTAATAAACTATAGACTAAACTCGAATTATACATATTATTATAACTTCGGGCTATTTAAAAGAGGTTCATATAAGGAAATACAGTTCATGTGGAAGATAAATCCACACAAGCTTCATGAAACCCAAAAGTGATTATTATTATCAATTTTAAAAACAAAAATTGACACATGCTTATTTTTGTAAATACGTAAAGTCTATTATGACAGTTATGGTTAATAATATACTTCCGTAAATATACAAAACTGCAGTTGCGTTCATTTGGATTCATGTATTTTACTAACAGACACTAATATATATCGTAGTTATATTTCAGACAAAATAAATGCGGTATAGTTTGTAAATATAAATAGTGTGAGTATTCTTTAAAATAATGATTATAATTAATGAATAGGGTTTGGTTAATGTTTACATAGTAGGCATCCAAATTTATTACTATTATGCAATATCGCAGAATGTATCATCGGTAAAGAGGATAAATCGGTATTCATATTTTTGTAATAAAGTTTAGGTTACTAAAACGGACGATTAATTTATATAAAATATAAGTAACTTATATAAAATATTATGTGCCTATAAGAATTAAACATGTATACTTGCATAACTGTACATATCAACGATTCACAATATAAATTATAATTTAGTCATTCAATTGCCATTAACTACGCCTGTTATTAACCAGAAAGCGATTATAATTTTTGTTTGTAATTTGCATCCATCAAATTACAACTGTATTTGCAGATGAGATAAAACGAACGAAAATGGTGTTATGTATTAACAGCGTATTTAATAATATAAAAAATGATTCTGGTTATCCCATATGGTTTTTAACATTAGAGAATTAAGAAAATAAACAGTTTTAAAACCTTAAAATGGACTTTTCCGCACGTAGAACATCTCTATCTCGAAATTGAGTGGCCGAGAAAGAATAAACCAACACAAAATAAATGCAGAATATGTTTTATGCGACAGTTATACTTTTTTCAAATAATCATCCATCGTGCTTTCCATGGACAAGGTGTGTGTCCTATTCACCTCAAAATCAATAGATGTCTTCTGGTAGACGTCCTTAATCAGAATCAGTCGAATCCCGATCGATTCGACACGATTTAATTGAGTGATTGTGCTAAGAAAACCATTTCTTACATAGTCCACCATTGTACTTTCCCTTAGCCCATGTACATGGTAGAGTGTGTTCTATCCACCTCAAAATCAATAGGTGTTGTCTCGGAGACGTCTCCAATCAGAATCAGTCAAAACTCGATCGTTCCGACACGATTTAGTTGAGTTATCGTGCTAGCAAAAATAAATTCCGACGATGACGACAACTTTAACGACACACACACACACAGCAAAGATGTTTTAAAACCATCTTCTTTTGTTTTTAGGCCGAAAAACGAAAAATAAACCCAAAAAAAATTTTTTTTCAATTTTTCTTTACACGATTACATTACTTTTCCGCTTATAGTGGAGTGCGGAAAAGTAAAAAACATTATTTAAATATTTACCCTCGGAAAAGTATTTAACGCAAGACATAATTTATTTTATTACTGCGATATAGGCGCAGCAAATGTAATTGTGCTAAATATTGTTGGAAAAAGGGAAAGTCATGGATATTTGAGAATTTTTAAGTAAGTCAAACATTAAATTGAAAAATGCTGTTAAACAATGGTTATGATTAATCATTAGCGAAAGCAGAACCGGTATAAGTAATCCTCAAACATATTATTTTAAACAGATCAAAAATATATACCCGAACAAACTTACACATGTATAACATTGATGCATCTTTTAAGGGCGTGTTTTATTTTAAGGGCGTTTATTATCGACGCTTGTGTGGATAGTAGTACGAGTATTCTGCATTACAATAGTCTGTATTATTTCCGCATCATGAAATATAATGGACAAGACTTACTGCTCGTCTAGAATAGGAACAAGCCTCTATCGAACTGCCCACGAGGTGCGTAGTAAATAGCCTGCTCTAAATAAATAGCCAAGTGCTGCCCTCAATCTTTCTTCTACGCATACGTAGAGAAATCTCACACTTTTCCTATTATTGACGAGTAGTACGAATGGATAGGTGGTTGGTTAGCTGACTTGGCGTACGTGATCGATATTAGCTAAGCAGCAGCCGCCCAAATTACCACAGATTGGTAACTACCGGCTTGCCTATAATTTTTACGGCTTATATATCAATGTACTAATAGAAGCTACACAAACTTAGACGAAATTTATGTAGAAAACATACCATCCCTTGGATAGTATGAAAAACTATAGGTCCCTTGTCTATTACAATTAACAGATTCCACTGTAAGAGTCTAGGTTGGGGGTAGTTTGTTTCATGGCCTCAGGTTAGAGTTTGGGTAACAATACAGGGTTGGCTAAAAATAATGTGAGGGCAGGATAGACACTATTGAGGGTTGAGGTGGTCCACATGTCACGGTGGAACATGACAAATCTATTGCTTCAGTATTGTTGAGTATTATTGGATTTCTTCATAACAACAACCAGCTCTATTACTGCAGATTTAGTTGCAGAATCGTATTTTCATTTGGAATTAGCCTCCTAATTTTCCAGATATTAGTTCCTCAGATTGCTATTTCCATATTAAATTATTAAATTGGCTATAAATCCATGGTACATTAAACCTTTAAATTGAAAATGGGGATGCATTAGGATTTTTTAAAGATATTTGGAGATGAGTTAGTTAATAAACAAATATATTAATTAACACGAACCGGTATTAGTGGGAAAATTTGGAATTCTGAATTAGTACTTGCGGGTTAGGTATACTAATTTAAACGAAAATATATCAAGAAATATATTGGCTCGATACCGAATGTGAATTTGTAAAGGGTGTACCAATATTCCCTATTTTATCTAAAACCGTTCACTAATAAAAGATGTTTAGACGTAATTTGTGACCTATTTTAAGAAATCATTTAAGGTTATTTTCCGACGGAATTGTGTTTATTTTTCACTAGGATTTTTCTTTCTGTTGGAAATAAAATAAGACGTTAATAACAACATTGCAAAAAACAGGATATGTAAAAATAGTTCAATAATGATACTTAATTTTATACATATGTACATTGCATCGGAATGTATTCTAATGGTAAGCTTCATCCTTTGGAATTGATTCCCTATTTATTAAATGTATAAGGCGTTCCATAAATAGATCTATATTCTTTGAGCACATTAACGACTACGCGATCGACTTATTTTCAGCAATTTAGTGGTTTTAACATTAAAAAAACTGACACTGCTTATAAGACCACTGATTTTGTAGCTTTTAGGGCAACAGTTACGTCTGAATTGAATTAAAGTCACATGTCTGAGATGATTTTGGTATTAATTTTCAGAGAATTTAGTGCTTCTAAAGTATTGCAAATAAGTAGTAGTAAGCTTTAAGAAAATATTGGCTTAATTTACACTAAATACAAGAACAATTTACAACTCCAACAAGTTATAACTTCACTAACCAACACATCATATATTTATCAGAAAATTTTTTGATCATATTTATATTTATGATATTTATCATTTCCGTGTGTATATCAATATTATAAAACTGCAATAATCTATATCATCAGCATGATTAGATCATAATACTAAAAATGTTTGTAAACCACAAGGAGACTACACACTCTTGGAACGGCAGTTTGCTTTAAATTTGGTATAACTCCGTTTTTAAGAGACATACAGATTATTCAATATTGGTTAAAAGTGAATCCATCATAATATCCACATTTGCAAATAGTATATATTATGTAAACCGACATATACTTCAAGAGTATGCTTAAATTTTATTGGAATGAGCTAATATAATAAATTTTGTTTTGAACATATTTTTTTCTATTTGTGTTAAGAATGTAGAATATGTTTACAGAAGTAAAATTTTAGTAACTAATATCATAGTCAAGTTGCATGAGAAATTTAAAACACGTCAATGACAACTGATTTTTATGTATTTTTACACCGGAGTCTGGGGTACAATGGCGTCTCGATCGACCAACTAGTTTCTCGCATTTACCGTAAGTGAACATATTAAGAGCAAAAAATACCATAAATAAGATAAAAGAGATTATGAATATCTACAGATGATATGAACGACAATAAAAAAACAGTTTAATGCATATGAAGATCCGCATTTAAAAACCTAATGAATCTTCGTTTCCTTTGTTTGTATGCAGTAAACAGTGTTCAGACAATTAATGCAGAAGTAATAGCGAAAGTGATAACTGCGTACTTTACGTACGCAGTAAAAGCTTATGCGTACTTTGGTATACAACATCAACTTGTAATGCTAATCATTGACGGAGTTACGATCATACTTAAAGTTGGAAAAATACTCAAAATATATTTTCTGGGTCTCTTTCATGATACATGTTTATTACATTCAATTCATCTGCAGATAGTATTGGAAAGAAATATTCAGGAGTAAATCTTCTCATAGCTAGTACATAGAAGCTTTTTGTCAAATTCCCTAAAGGGATTCGGGCATTCCAGAAATGGTGTCCAGGATGTCCATTACCACTTAAATCTATATAAACCAGATGAGGTACGTAGCTTGATGTAGTAGCATAGTATCATAGATATTTTCTATTATGATAGACTGTGAAATTAAAGTCGTGCGAGTCTGAAGCAATTAAACGAAGTCAAGAATTGTTTTCGAATACTAAAGTTGAAACATGTATATGATAACAGTGATATGTGATACGTATTCTGTGGTGACACCATCTATTTAACGATTATCGTTAGCTATCGCGTTATCTTTAGCAGAAGCAATTACTATTTTTGATAACTTAAAAGCATCCTTGCACAAATTGAGAGTTAGCTGCTATAGTTCAGAAATTTACGTTCGGGTTAAATAAATATCCAGGTACATTAGAGAAACTAAAAATTTAGAAAAACACGTGTAAAAAAACCATTACCACGATGCGAAGGCATATATTAAATGCTAATAATACACTATATACATTCACGGTTGATAATGTTTAGATTTACCTTTATTAGCATCCATACTTCAAAAATAAAAATAACTGGATTTAAATATTTTTTATGTATAGGTATCTGTCTTTATATCAACGTTGTACATTACTGAGGCGCGATGAAATGTACGCTACTAATTATTGCATGTTACTTTTCTTTCTAGTTTTTGAGAACATCAAACTAAACTGAAAGGTATTCATGTCGCAATTTCTTAATTAACAAAGGTTAGTTTTATAAAGCGCTTATTATATCATTTCACAATGCAATACTAACGCATTGAAACAAGCGCAGTTCCAACCAGATATAATTAAAGTACCCTGCAAACTGATAAGACTACACATGTTCATTTTACACAGTTTTTCGTATTAGAACTTTTTCCTATAAGTTACCTTAGTGTACTAAACTAATTTGTTATTGACGATCTGATCTACTATTATCATTTTTCGATTAAGGACTAAATTCCTAAGTACTATGTCAACATCTAAACATGTTTACTTCATTAGATTTGTTATTACTATCACCTTAAAACATTGTATTACATATAAATATCTATAAAAGAAACAGGATTCCAGTTTTCCATGAATTCCGAATAATTATACGCCCCTTGATGCGTGTTTCGCCAACCGTATTATCATCATCAGGAGATTATTAAAAATGGTATTTATGGAAAACTGGTTTTCTGTTCTCCCAGTGTAAAATATATGTGAATAAAACTATATTACTTTACAATGGATTCTCAGATGAATAACTGATAACTAGGAATTTTGATAGCAGGAAAATGTTATATAAAAATGTGACTATAAAATGCTCTGAAAATAATATATTTAATTACAATAAGTAATTACAATATTATTATATTATATATCATGTGTAAATTTGAAGCCTGAAGAATTAAAGAAAGAAATATTTCATAAGGTTGTGAATGAAGAAGAAAAAATGTCTGTGTTAAAATAAGGTTTATTAACGGAATGTCTTGGGTATTTTAATACTCTCGAATGCAAAAAAGTAGTATCGATGGAGTTGTATGAAATTGAAAGTTAATATATTAAAAAAGAAACTGTTTACCTAAAAAATTTTGTTATAGGTTATAAAAGTTGTACACTTGTACTTTGTAATTATTTAAATTAATCATGGATTATATGTGGGATAATAAAATTTATTGATTTAGGTATTTGAACGTGTATTTCATGTACAATATGTCGTAACATTTCAAGAGGTAGTAGAGAATAGTGTTAACAGGTTAGGAGAATGGGTTAAAAGATAGGCTTCTTCGTTCAATCAAGTTTGCTTGAAATATTTTGTCCAAGTTTTGTCCAGTGATGTACTTAATGAATATTAACTACAAAACATATCTGCTCTATTCCGAAATTAAAGTACTGCATCTAATTCATTTGAGAATGAAAATTTCATACTAATTCACTTTCTAGATAATACAACTGAATATCTAAGTAATACAATAGATAGTAGCTCTAAATGTACTACTTCACATTTAGAAAGGAAATAAATTGTTGTCAAGACGTCACGGAAAAAATTACGGCCTCAGTGATCTTGAAAGAGTTCTCTTGAATGAACAAAAACTTGTAATGAAAAAAGACTACATGTACATAATCGAATGGGGAAATGAAAAAAGTACTTCCAGATCTGGATACATTCTGCAAACAGAGTCTATATAGAAATTTTGGAAGCCTTACATATATTGCACTATATACATATATATAAAACTATAGCTTTAGTTTGTTATATACATATGTATGTATCACTTTTGAAATTTTGTACTATATGTTTTATTTCATAGTGCAATATAAAGTAGAACCAGATTTTAAAACGAAAAAATGTATCTGAAAGAAAAAATACAAGGTATTTGCAAATAAGGGGCTTAAAAATGTATTGATCAAGGAGAAAGAGAGAAGAGTTTCATAGAAATGCAAGTACAGACAATATCGTAGGACCAGAAGTATTAACTGATGTCATTCATGAACTTGTAAACATATATTAAATAACTTTGCAGGGGAACATACCATAATATGGGAAACTATCAATCATTCAAGAATTCCTTTACAACTGAATCAGAAAATGGGTTATGATACGAATAGTATCTCAATTATATCAAACAACTGTGTAATAGTCATTTTTTTTATTAAATACTATGTATAATGTTAATTTTAAATAGTTGTTTATTAATTTGAAATAATTTATTTTCATTACATAAATATATGTGAATTCTAAATATTTTATATACTTAAAACACTACGTATAGTTGATTATTATCAAGACTTATGTATTAGTGGCCTCTTTTCATTGCATCTAATCAAATCTAAAATTCGATCTATTTGATCTATAATAAAATCTGTTAAAAATAGGAGTGTTAATCCATTTTGTTGATTTTCTTTTGTTATTTCTCCTGTAAGGTCCTCCTTTTCAATACACAGATTGTGTAACATGCAGCACTTCGTGATAAATTTAGATTAATTTCTTTAAATATAAAAATTCTAACTTTACAATTTAACCGGGATACTCTTAAAATGTAGCAACGAAATTCTCTATCTTCATGACACTGAGTGGAACGTTTACAGTAATTATAACTGCATCGCCATCAATGTAGTCACTAAATGGGACAAAAACACTTGGAGAACATACAACTACATCAATATCACCCAAGATATGATACTTCCTTCGTAATTTGGTTTGAAGATTGGTTAATTGATCAAATTTGATTGTGTGAAAAGGATGTCTCCTCTCATCGCTTTAACTTTTATATTTTATCACCGTCACTATCACTTGTTAGCAACCCTCTTGAGTTTAACAGAAGCATAATATATGTATATTTTTAACTATCGTTACTATACATTACCTTCTTCAAAAATTGCTGTACTTGATTATTGTTATAGACCATACGGTTTGTATTAATCTGGTTCTATCTCAAACACAATAAGTTGAATGAAGTTATTTCAGATTAATTTGGAGCAATGTCGAAACTTCAATGTCGCACATCCAACATGATTATCTAAATAAGGATGATAGTCTAAACAAGAGTAACTCAAGAGAACATATTTTTCGTGAAGGGAGCACCTTCACATTTTAAAGCTATAACCTGAAAACACTCATATTACCACATATTTCCACACATTTATTTATTATTAAGTCGTTATTGCGCAAACTTAGTTCTTCTCTAACCCTGTTTGCGGAATACTTCTTTTCCGGAGTCTATTTAAAGTTGAATACAAAAAAATTTAAACCTCCTTAATATGAAATCTAAACAAAGGCAACCGCAAGTGAAAAAAACAAATAAAAAATATTCTCATAGAAAACCCTCCCGTTGTCATACACCGCTGAGTAACTAACTATATTCCGCAGAATGCATTGGACGGCCTTACCTTCTGTCTTGGTCGCTCTTGGGCGGATGTAGGGTAGTAGAAAAGGCAGAGAGGAGCGATGTGGTAATGTTGTGTTAGTTTGTTTAATAACCCCGTGTAGTAATGATCCTCGGTCATCGCCCTTTTGCCTGTTGCATAGTGAGGTTGACTATGCGACTCAGATTGTATACCACTAGTAAACTAGTACACGTGCATGACGTGCATGGGATCTTGACTCACTCTGATTTTAAATTCCCTCGTCCCCTATCCCGTGGAGAAATTATTATGATTTCTAGATGAGGGATGTCAGCTGAGGGTGTAATAAATAATATAATAAATATATTAATAGTAACAATGAATTATTTTTATAGAATAGTTATACAGGGTGTATATTTTAAAGGGCATATAATCAAGGAGATAAATTTTATAATACACATACAAAAACTTATATATAATTATACCATAAAAAAAAAGGTTTACAAAACTATATTAAATAAATAAGACAAACTCTTGTCAGAAAACCTTTATCACGAACCTTACAGAGGAATGGTTTTTCTCCTGTATGTACATATGTATTATCAAACGTGTTTGTAAATTTCTTTTGGAGACACATATTTTGCTAAAAATTTTACATCAATATTCTTGGTGTTTAATCTAGAGTATAGCTTCTGATGAGTTCTGTATAGTCTTTTATTATAAAGTCGCGGCCACTGAATGTTAATTAGTGCGATCTGCAAAAGATTATTTTTTACCTGGGTACTTTCCCATAATTGATATTACTTAATTGATTAGCGACGATCTAGATAATCCTCATCCATCATAGATAATCCTCATCAATCCTCCAACTATTATACTATAGTACATTATAAGTGTTGTGTCCTTTTCTTTTTTTAACAATTTCCATTTACTTAGCTCTGTATTTACAAAACACTCTATTTTTTCCATATTTTTATGTAACCATATTTTGTAATCTCTTGTAAGTTTTACACCCTCTATATTTTATATGGTAGAAATAAAACCTCTAATATGGGGTATTGTTGTATTTGGAAAACTTTAAGGAATTCATTTTTGCTTAAAGAATAGGAGGTTGGTACAATCAATTTAAAAATATAAAATCTGAAAAAAATTAAATTTCTACGTCAGTTTAAATTTTGTTAAAAATAAAGTTGGTTGTTTCCTAGCTTTTAAAAAACATATTCAATAATGAAATTATGAATACTGGGCCGAACTTTATCACCACCCTGTATTTATAAAACGTCAGCATCTCGTAAACGTTTTTGTGCTAAGATTGTACGCCATTGTTCACCGAACGGAGCCAGCTTAGTAATGACATATGGAATGGAAATACAACGAGAAAAGTTCTTCAAAAAGAATAATACTGTAGTATAGTATAGCGTACGAATATTTCGTCTACCTATAGCAGGGTCAAAGTAATAAGTAATAATGTTGATGGTCAATAAGTGTCAAATGGAACAACTTAGGTACCTAAACCATAGTAAAATACTATAATAACCTAAAAATCATTCGAGATTGGTGAAACTTCGTAAAAATACATTTTGAAAGATTTAAAGAATATCTATATACCTATACATATATGGCATATGTTAAAATATGTTAATCTGTATGGAATATATTAATTGCCTAAAATTTGCATGCACGTACAAACTTATACAAAGTTGCTTGGATGGAGCAATCTTTGCTCCATACTAAAGCGAAGTATCCTAGATATTTCTACAGTTACTTTTTGCAAATTTAAATTTATTATTTACACCAAAGTTAAAATTTGGACACACAGAAATTGATTTCCTTTCTATAAAGTCTAAGGGTTGAGAAGGGGAAGGTTACACATAGAGATGAGAACAAATACATTCATATCTAGGGAGAGGTGCCAAACTCATCCCGTTGGAACTCAACCCAAGTATACAATCACATATACGATACTGGGCCTAGTGTGTCACCCGGGACCACAGTACGAATTGGATTGTCACAGACAAATTTACAGGAGAATACCATAAATTACCTATTCATCCTTAGGGGCGAAGAAAAGTGCTGCGTTTTTGTTAATTCGATTCGATAATTTTATAAATAAATAAAAACACTAATATTCGTTTTAGGGAATAAAACTTAAGCTTAAAAGTTCATAACTAAGTGCTGACTGGCAATTTGAAAAAATTGCAAATTCATAATCATTGCATAGTACAATAATATGATTAAACATGCTAGGTGGTTGTGTCTATTATTTAATTAATTCATTTATCATCTGTCCGTTTCTTCAATCATTTATTCATCCATAAGGAAAGCCATCAGAATGATACATGTGTTGTACTGCTCAAGGCTATTAGTGTCTACAGTCGTAGATTTTTCAAAGATCTACAACTAATATTAATAACAATGAGGATTTAATAACAATATTAAATACATTTTTCGTGTCTCATTTTATATTTAAATATTTCTAACACTGTTTGCTTATCTCTTAAGTAACAAAACAAAACAATTAAAGTATATTTAGTTTACTTCTATCTAATTGTTATATGTCTTATACTAAATTTTATGACAAACAACTAAAAATATAGGAAGTTGCTATATTAGTATCAGTACTAAAATAACAACTTAATATTTTTAGTTGTTTCGTCAGAATAAAGAAATGGCGCATCGAACTAAATGAGGCGAAGTCGATTTAACTTATGTCAATATTACTAACAAGACATACAACAATATACCACTGATAGTTAACCAGCAAAAAATCCAGCATGCCAACGAAACAAATTATTTATGCATGTAGGCATGACTCTAGATGCAAAGCTACAATGGAAAACAACGTGAGCAACTGATCCTCAAAGTCAGACAAATGTACTGGTCCCTTAGACATCATTCTGTGTTATCAGTACACAACAAACTGCTACTCTATAAACAAATCTTGAAACTTATGTGGACTTACGGCATCCACATTTGGCGATTCACAAAGAAATCATTAAACTAATTCAGATGATTCAGAACAAAGTACTTGGCAGCACCGTAATTCGAATTAGTGCAGTGGCAGTGAAAGTGCTAAGAAATTTTAAATGTATGTCTATCACACAAACGAGGTGATTAATGTTGTGTGGAGTGGATCATTGGATGCTCATATACTGAAGAGCTAAGTCTAGATATTAGAAAACATTGTTAAATAGACTTAATCTAGTAACAATGTTCAATATCCTCGAGACGTTCTTCTAACTGTAAAAATATTACAGCAACATTGCACAATATGCACGAATATGCTTTATCCGCATTGTGTTGCAAAGTGTGTTTGTCTACCAATGTTCTCAAATTCGAATTGTCATGTTATGAGATATGGGCATTTGAATGTGATGAGGGGGAAATTCATTGTAGCATCAAAACTATACACGCGGGATGTTCTCGGAGATCACTAATTTCCATTGTTGTACTAACACACTTGGTTAGGTGCGTCTGTGTGTAGCTCTTCGTCAAATTGAGTGATGCAAAGTTCACGAATATGCAACGCAGCGTGGCGCTTTATGGGTATCCACCTTTATATTGTTACGTGTTTCTCCGCAATACAGCAAATACGTGCTATAGAACGTTTATTTAATAAATTTTTATTCACAACTGTCAAATTCAACATTTGTTTCCAATACTGATCGTCCTCGTATCCTCGTATTGATCGTCCTCGAAGCCTTATATACCTAATCTAGTATTCTTGAACAGTGGCTATCTCCAAAATTAATATCCAAGAACTAAACAAACATCTAGCAACATATCGAACATTTGCAACTCCCACGGAAAACAGTAAATTTAAAATAACTAAAAGCAACTGGTAGACATATAAAAGTAATCCTAAGTAATAAACTAATAACAACAACTTCACAAATTATACAAACATATCATAAATGTTACTATCAGTGTCACTTTCGCTAAAATATTTTATCAACGCATTCCTAGAAAATGAGTAAATATGTACCATTGGTGCGGAAAACAAACCATAAACATTTATAAATCGTACTGTGTACGTACATTACATAGCACATACAATTATATAATATTATAAACTGAACTAATTGCGTAACGCCTAAAAGATTATTGTCAAATAATAGAAATTTATATACAAAATCGTTGAGAAATAAAAAGTTATATTATAGTGTGTACGTATTAAGTTGTGGATCTAGGTATACCTTGACCACTGTGACTGTTCTTATCTTAGTTTTAAAAAGTTTGACACACACACACACACACACATCAACCTCTTTCTCCTAAAATCTTGGGCTGATGAGAGAGTGCTGGGCTGGGCTTGGGTTACAATACATATATAGACGAGGACAGACATACCTCAGGCTCAGAGGTCATCCGGCCATGGTACCCTACGCATACGACACCGCGTTAATCGTGAGGTCGCGGCGAGCGCATTTAGTCCGGGGTGCCTCCAAGAGGCTGAACTGAAACTCAAGGACTGGTGCGAAGGACCATAGAAATATCCGTGGTACACGTGGAAATGCACGGCGAAAGGATAGACTGCACATCAAGAAAACGGCGAGACATGCCAAGACTACCATGGCTAGGATAACGCCTATGTTGCTAGGGTGAGATGCCCTCAACATGAAGAATAAGCTACTACTGGTAAAATAGATTCTCCAGCCCCAACTGATATACGCCTTCAAAGCTTGGGAATACTCAGCCAAGAATCACCTCCAGAAATTTCAGGCCGTTGAAAACATAGCGCTGCGACGAATTGTGGAAGTCCCGTGGTTTGTGAGAGACGCTGATATTCGGAAGGCCCTCCAATATATGACAGTATTAGAGAGAATCAAACAAAGGGCCAGGAAAACTTACTACCAAGCGGAAGATCACTCAAACCCGCTGATAAAAGCGGTGATGAACTACGACCAGGAAGAAGCGAGACTTCACAAACGACGAAATTACAACTAGTGGTGGATCCAGGGTGAGTCTAGGAAATACTAAATACCTCTGTTTTCTCTTTCAGTTGGATCAAGTCCGAGAACATAAAACCCAATCTCTGTTAGATTTTCAGGGGACCGACAAAAACGATACACTCAAACCAATCTTACAGTTACTCCGGAAGAGCAAGCTGACCCGTTCTTCCGAATTTCCGATATTTTGAGGCCAGCCCTGCATGTCACCAGGCCATCACCCCGCCGCGCTGTTCCGAACTACACCATTCTAATTTCATCTCGGTGATCAACACCCCCATACTCAGGGATCACGCTCTAAGCGCAGATCCGCGACAGACTAGCGACCCGCAGGTGTTGACAGCTGGCGAAGACAGAAGAAATGCAGAAGACAGGAAGAGGTCCCATCCGGTGGGGTTCAACGAGATAGGATCAGGGGAGGTCAGCCCAGTTCCTTCGCTGTTTGGCTTCCTCCTACCGCGGCACGAACGGCATAATTGTGCCCTAGGAGAGAGGCTAGCGAGAGAAAAGGACCAACGTACGGACCAACAATGTACGAGGCGATCTAGGTCTACAGCAATGAGTAACTAACAATGGGTAAATAGCGGCACCGAACAGAAATTACAACTAGAAGGTTCACTCTCCGGCGGTACTTTTATCTTATGCTTACAAAGGACATGCCGCAATGTAGATGTTGAACGGCGGCCTTCTTTATTATATGGGGGATATTTCGTATGATAGTATACATGCACCACGTGTTAAGTTAATTAATTCTCGCTGGACGACGAGACGAGGTAATGAGGGAAACTCAACGGGAGGAGCTTAGAGTGAATCTTCTAGTTATAACTTCCGTTCAGTGACAGCGGTTCATACTACTCGGCCCAAAACCCACTTATCTCAGGCTATTAAGCATTAGTGATAGACACGAACCTAAACTCAAGAAAGGTTTCTCCATTAGGACTCAAATCCAAACATGCAATGATACCCCTAATACTATGCTCAATTTGCAACCCCGCACCATGGTATAAATGACATTGTTTCATTTACCTTTATAGGGCAGTACGATAAGTCACCCATTCATGTAGTGGCCGCGAATCGATGTACGGTATATTTACTAACCTCACGTCGGACAACTGATTTGAATGCCCATCGTATTCTCAACTCGTAACCCGTTGTGAATATCGGATGCATTCTTATCGAGTAGTACACCAGTTCTTATGTAATTCAAGCGTATTACAAACTTTTTATGTAATCATTGTAACTAATAGAATTTGTCAATTATTATCGAATTCATGTTTCACCGTCCTGAAATAATATGATATATAATCTACTATAGTGCGGAGGATTCATATCGATAGTGAACTGATGCGAATTTAAAAAGGTACCTTTAAATTAAATAATTACCTGTCGATTCCATGTAAAACTTCCCGTAACTTGTTTTGTTCTATAGTGGAACTAAATGGAATAAAGTTATGTATATGTATCTGTCAAAGACAAAAATTATGAGTGTTGAGTAAAAATAATATTTGATAAAGACTACATATCGCCCATCTTAATAATTGTGTAAAACAGTTAATGTCATCTGCAGTTTCATAGTCAGTTATTTTCATTGTCCTGTCACAAAAGCAATGTTTTGATAGTAATAAGAATATAAATGAAAAATGTACTTTAATATATAATTAGTAATTAGGAAGATAATCACAAATCCGTTAATGTGTAAAATGTTAGGCCCGTTAAATATATTATACAAAAAATTACAAAAAGTTTATATAGATCTGTACAAATGTCATATTTCAGTATTTAAAGGAAGAGAAATAATTATATATAATTATATAATATAATACTAAATATGCATATTTACACTCTTCTGTGACAGACCCAAGGGAGGGGGTGGTGTGTGTTATCTACCTCAAAATCAATAGGTGTCATCTAGGAGACGTCCCCGATCAGGATTAGTTAAAACCCGATAGATCCGACACGATTTAGTTGAGTTATCGTGCTAACAAGAAATTTTAATGCCAACGATAACGACGACACACACACAGCAAAAGATTTTTAAAAACCATTTTTTTTTGTTTTTAGGCCGAAAAACGAAAAATAAACCCAAACAAAAATTTTGTCTTTTCACTTTTTCTTTGCACGATTAGATTACTTTTTCGCTAGTATAGTGGAGTGCGGAAAAGTAATACTGAAAATGGGAGATTATATTTTGGAATTAATTGCGAACTGGAATTAATTAATTGTGAAACACGATTGGGCTGAATAGAGAATTAAAATAACTTACAAATAAAGTATTATCAGACCCCCTATTCCCTTATTTTTCTTAGTTGAGGGATATCTAAACACGATCTATAGTATATCTGTCTGTGTCTCTAATATATAAACTGGCTATGATTTTCATACTACATTTTCGTGGTTTATTTTATATATTCTACTTGGTAATCTATTCTCACCGGTACTATACATATACTATCTATATATATATATATATATATATATATATATATATATATATATATATATATATATATATATATATTGTACACTATAGTTACTATCATTGAAATTCTTGTTCTGTTATATTCGATTCAATCCTATATTCATGCAGCTTTTCTTATATTTACTTCATTGGTTTATATGAATTTTAAAATAATTAATATTTTCACATACTTTATTAGTCCCTAGAAATTTGATATTAACATAGACTGTGAATTAATAGACCTTTTAATGAAGGTAACTGGTCCAAGTTCCAATTAGAAATTGATTCATTAATTTTTTTTCTTAAAATCCAAGTTTAAAGAAAAAAAAATGACAAATTAATTATATGAAAAATGTTCAAAATTGTCGATGTTGCAGTACATACAAAATTCTTAAATCTCAATGTTAATAATGCACATTATTATTTACCCAAGTTATTTTATTTAATGGTCATTACAGTTTCAATTACACGAAAGTATCTATCTGAAAGTATATTAACTGTCTTATTATTATATTCATGTTACAAGGAAGCATCTACAAACTTTATAAAGGGTTATCCTAAATATAACACCCTGTATATTATTACATTTTTGGCTTACTCTGCTAATATAATAGGGCTTTCATTAGAATTCTCTGTACCTATCTTTATTAGTTTTTGACATATTCGCATTAGTTTGTCAAAGAATGCATTCGATTACAGATATTTTAATTATAATTAGTTGAAGAATCACAAATTCGACTCAACTAATAAACATAGTCGAAGAATTTGGATATAATCTAAACTTAATTATAAAGTATCTGTTCATAGCATATATTATGTTTTGTTGTTCAGATAAACAAACATCCAACATCCAAAACTAGATTTTCTTAATTGGAATGACATTTTTTTGCAGTCATCTTCTTTTACATTGAATTTATATATCATTCCACTACAAATATTTCTATATGGATCTCTAATAGTTGTAAGTTATTAGCTACTCTGCGTTGCATAGTGAAATCATTAATTTTCGAATGAACTATTAGAAAATTGTTTGAGTATGTCATAAATTATCGAACTATACGTGTTTTGTTGCTACTTATTATTAAACAATCATTAAGTGTATTATTTAATTGTTCGGCAATTTTCTTGAGTCAGAATCCACTACCACTTTCAACGTATCCATTCGGAAATTTTCAAGTTGAATTAGTCATTTCTTATTGCAAAACATATTCCCAAACTTTACGTGTATAATAGAACAGTTAAATTTGTATTGGCAGTTTGTCACGTTTGTGATTTGTAAAATAACTAATTTGTTCTGCCTATTTTCATATTTTTTATATTTGGTTTTTTGTAATATTTAAGTAATAATTTAGAGATTTAAAATGCAATTCTGAAGTATTAACAACTATTATTTATTAATCCCGGAGATTCGGGAAAAATTGAAAAATTGTTCTTCACACGTTTGATGCACTGTTTTATCCCAATTAGGTGCAATAAGATTGTTCGAACTTTAAAACCACTTCAACAACACAGTTTTATTTTACATTTTTAAACGTTTAAATCTAAAGCGTGTCCTATTCTTTTCAGCTGAAAGGCTGAAAAGAATCGATCAGGGTTGAACTGATTTATAAATTACAACGAACCAGTGGTTTTACAAAAAGTCGAAGAATTTTAATTTAGAAGCTCTGTAGTGTATAATGACTAAACAGTTTTAGTATAATAAAATGAAATAACTGGAAACGTCATGGTGTACGTTAACCTCAAGGGAAGCTCTGTAATAATTTCCAAGACAATTTCCCATAATTAAATAGATAAAATTATTTTTTATTTCAGTTTTATTATTTGAGCGTTATTGGTTATTCTAATAGCCATCCTATTAATCAACTTTTTTTGATATCAATCGATTCGATAGGATTCGTAATAGAACAGTATTTATAATTGATTATTCTTACTGAAAACTAAAATTGTCAATTAAAACTGACAAGAGATACGGATATATTTACTGATTAAAAAAATAGCTTTTAGATATACCCATGGTATACACAGTTAAAAGGTATAAGTGTTCGAATATTTGGTTCAATAAGAAAGACAAGAATACTCTATTGTGTAAGGTAGTTTGACAAAGAGAAAACATATGAGTAATTGCTAAACTTTAAATATTGTTTTGTGAGCTTAAGGATATTGCTTTGCATAAACACACCTCCAGGTATAGATGCACGTGCAAGATTGTGAAACAATGCAAAATCTAACCGTCGTTATTGGTTTCTATTAACTTATCCATTTCTCATTCATATAAGCTTACGGAACTTATGGACTTTTCGACTATATTACATAACGGACGTTATATCATAGAGATATTATTTCAGAAGACGCTAAATATTAGAACATTAAACAAAACCAAAATTATTTTAAAACATTTTAGAATAGTTGAATCACTTTGTGCTAAGATGAAGCAGTAAAATAGTGTTTTCATAAAGAAGCAAAAATATTTTATATAAATATTGACAAAATACCAATTTGGAAAAATGAGTATGTCTCAAATAAAATATAATTTTTTCTCAAATCAAACGTATTTTTAACTTTTATAAATTTTATTTGAAAGAAAGTAGAACCTAGCTATACACATATTAATAAATATTAAATATATTCTGGATCCAATTCAGGTGGTATTTACAGTGGGCCATAAAATATTCCTGACGGAATTTTAAAATATCTTCATTCTCGGGCAGATAACTTGAAAACTTTTTAATATTCATCATTTTCTTACCCTTAATAGGCACTTTAATATTGGAGTAAACTGTCTCTGTACACAGTAGTTTGGGTCTAGGATGCTTTGTGCCAATTGGAAACTTATAGTTTGTTAACCCTTCAATGTTGTCATATGCTTTAACTATACCTTTAATGTTATTGTTACAAGAAAACTGAATAAACGTCGATATGTCTAATGGAACCTTGTTACTTCTTATGGGGTCCATACTTAAGTAATTTAGTTTATAAAATCTGGGTCAACATTTAAAATCCTGTTATTATCCTCAATGAAATACACCACATTGTCATTAGTATACTGTTTAAGGTACACCCTATCAAATTTTTTTAAGGGATTCTTCAAATACTGCGAAGTTCCTGTCACACGGCAGCATCGAATGGCCACGTAGTGGTAAATATTAATTAACTGTTCTAAACCGACCTATTTCTGTTAGTGAAGCAAACTTTTCACAGTTGTGTAACTTTTATGTTGTCCATTCATCCATGAAAACATGCAAATGTTCAACTTCTGGTGGAATATTGGTTTCTATATAATTTGTAACAAATAAGCCAACCTCATTTTGACATTTTTTTTCTCCATACACTCGTGGTACATGTAAAAATATATTCTGAGATCATGTATGTACAAAAAGGAAACAATAAGTTGGTGTAGGTAAAATGTTTCTTGAGCAAGAATCTGGGGCAAAATATGTTTGGAGCATCAACAGTGCAATGTTCATGTGCAGGAAAAACCTCTAGAAACCCGCTTAAGCAATCATTTACTGATAATTTGTTGTCTTCAAATCTAACAGTGATTATATCATGCTACATATATAATTTTCATCCACTACATTCATAATTTATTGTGTTTATTCTCTCGGTATAATATTTACTATCTGTTGTGCTCTCAAATCCCATGTTTTTTTTTGTATTTCAGCCTCTCTTCAGTCTACGATTTATTCTCTCCTATTTCTATGTTGGAAACTTTTCTATTCATCGACTCTAATTAGGTGCATGATCAAGTATGATAATTTTACCAAATTATATATACATGATAGTGCAGGGTAATGCAAATTATATTACAAGTTATCAAGAAACCCACTGTTCATATCCTCATGATAATCTCCCGTTGGTCATAATTCGAATATATCTAAAACATTTACCAAAAAGCCTGAATTACTTCTTACATCCGTTTTATTAACTGGCGTCCTCTACCAGATAGTGTCTTTAATTCTGTGAGAAATTCTTCTAAAAACGCCTGTCCACTATTCTGCAGTCTATTGTAGTATAATAAGATATTGGCAATGTTATAAGACTTTCGTTACATAGAGGTGACCTAACAAGTACCTCTTTAAATTTACTCTATTTGCCCATATGTAACAATTTGGTAAATTTTAGAATCACCTAAATGTTAGTGAATCTTAGTGAACATTATTTTAAAGGAGAATACACGCAAATTGGAATAATACATGTGGTTTGGAGTTTTCGTTTCGTCAGAAAGTAACTTCATACCGGAAATTGTCATGAACCGCCACTCCCAATCATTTAATATAAAGTAAAATGTTTTTTTTTAGTATATTTTTAATTGGGTACAGTGTTTCTTATATATATATATATATATATATATATATATATATATATATATATATAGCGCACCACTCATTTGTTATAACTATTAAACAGTAAATGTACAGTATATAAACAATGAGTATCACAATTGCTTCCTAACATTTTCTTCACTAATATAGGTTTTCTGCTATCTCCAGTATTAATACCAACATGTTGTCTGCCATCTCAACTATTAATACCAACGTGGAACAAATTAATAAAATCTATTGGATCACTCAATTTCATTGTCCCAATGTAATTCTGAAATATCGAAATTAAAAAACGAAAATCCGAGTTTAAAGAATACAATAATCAAATTGGAATATTGCTAGTTTACCTACTGGTATGTATTAATACTGAACAATTTTATGAAGAAATATCGAGAAGAAGAGAAAATAATGTACTTATAATGTAGCGAGAAATTATACAAATCGTTTGTTTGAAATAAAACATATGTTGGCAACTCTTAATCATAAAGGTGATGTTAATATAGTTCAAATATTAAGATTGGGAGTTCTCAGTAACAAAAGTTGAAGACGATTTTTTAAAGTTTATAATGCTAGTGAAGCAAAATTGATAAAAACAAGTTTAAACTTCCGAGAGCCTCGTTTTCTAAAGTTAATATAAAAGCTGATTGGACTGGCAATCAGCTAAAACATCTAAAAACTCATCTAATAGAGGTATTGAGTTGCAAAATAAAACGGAGACGAAAATTTAATTAAACATGTCGATGAACATAACAGAGTTATCATAATATTATATGTTAATCCGAGCACTTCTAAAAGGTCTAAGGAGAAAAACGATTCCCGAGACGTAATACTGATAGAAAGATAATAAAAAGCTTCGGAATCTACAAAATAGCAGTGACCTAAAATTTAGATTTGTAGTATTCAAGGCTTCAACAAATGTATTGAATTTTTTTGTTTGAAATGGCGTTATTATGATGGTGAAACTTGGCTAAATTTTATTTATATTAATATGCTACAATATTTATGAGTCACTGCTGTTAAAGGTAGATCCTATGGAAGGTCGAGTGGAATAATGTTATTTTTTAGAAATTATTTTCTGTATAATATTAACTTATACATAACCTCAACGATATGACATTTCGTAAAGCAAAATTTATGTGGTTTTATTCTGAAGTTACTAAAACTTCGCTCTATTATATTAAATGAATAATAATTGGAATATTGTTTCTCTTTCTTTTTATTTATTTCTCTTTTTTACATATTCAATATGTATTTTTCATTAATGTATATACAAATACTGTTCTATTAACAACGTACTCGTAGATTAAGAGTGTTATGCTACATATATAAGGACGTAACCCCTTCGTAAACTTATTTATAGAGTTTTAAATTGAATAAACGATTGAATTGAATTAAGTTGATTATATATTAGTGCTAATAACTTTGTATAGCTTTTCTGAGAGTTAGCTAGAGTTGAGTTTGTTACCGACAAACACCGAAATATTACATATTCAACGCGCGTTTTGCTAATCAAATTAGCATAATCAGATGCTTATAACTTAAATGAAAATGAAAGTTAAAAAGACAGTCTTAACTATTTCCTAATGATACCTACTTGGTTGGCGAAATGCGCATCGAGTAACGTGCAATCTTTCGATGTTAGGAACATACGAGTATATACCTAAGAATCATAAAGGGATGTTTTAGTTAACTAAATATAATAACTATGAAAAAATATGTCGATACCATTTTTGATAATGATGTACTATCAACATATTGCATGTTAAAAAAATTAAAATGAGTGGAAATGAAACAGATAAAAAGGATAATAAAATAAAAGGGACAACAAAAGTGCAGCAAAAGTATACAAATCAGTTATCTGACCGTAGACGTGGCACATTAAATTAACCGAAAATATTTCCCAAAGAATGTCATGTGCACATGAAAATATATTTTCAGTTTTATATTTACCTAGTTATCGAGTGTTTACATGTAGGTCTTACTGATAACATGAATGGCTGGTAGATATCTAGTGGTAATTTTTTAGTGGGAACAGTTTGATTGTGTGTCTCCGGAAACACTACACCCTCACCCTTTTATTGTGCTAATCCCCTGTTTCCTTTTTAACATCCATTGCTATAACTTAGTTCATGGCATGAATTTTTTTCACAGCTTATATAGGATACCGATTCGTTGAATTGAAATCCAATAATTTTTTATTTTGAAACATTCCTGTTTATTAGTATCTATAAAATCAGCAACCATATAATGAAAGCAATATCCAAAACTAATTTATCAACAGCAAACCAGTAGTAGTTGAATACAAAATAAATCCGTAAGTAATGCGTAGATGTCCGTAAGATTCCATGTTTATATGACATTTATATTATAAATATTCGCTTTGTCTTTTATTGTACAAAAAGAACAAACAGTTAATGTTTGATCTCGTATGCTCGATCTCGAAAACTGAAAACGCCTGAAAAATATTGAAATTTACAGCAAACACTTCTCATGGAATAGATGGCTTTTGGAGTTGTCGTGCTTTTTTATTCTTTCAGTTACGTGCACCAAATCTGTCACCCCTACCTCCGTCCATGCTTTATCACCACCAAAAAGTAAACAAGGAAAACAAAATAACGCATTTTTATTGTTGCACCCACAAATCCAATTGTTCTTCGAATAAATGTCTCTATTAATTAAATTGACGTTTATATGCTTTTCCGCGGCTAACAGCTGCAGTCTCAATAACAATATCGGGCAATGGCCTACCATTGTTTTTTAAATCAATTTTTTCTTCATAAAAGTATTTAAAAAATCGCTTCACATGAACTAAATTATAAACTAAATCCATTGTCACTATCACAGTATATAAATATTAATAATTAGTACAATAAATCACTACACAAATTCACAAAACAGTATTTAAAATCTCAAATTAACATGAAATACGAAATAGGTACGATTTACGCCCGCCCGAGGAGTAGGAGGGAGTAAACATTCACTGATGTTGCCTTAGCTGGAAAAAATACAGCTCACTGACCGTGTAAATTCGGGCATTTACGAGCGCCAAGTGTGGATTGTCGCGGGAGTTGAGGGGGAGGACGGGTGTGCCGAACCGTGCTGAGAACTACCTCGTGTGGCCCAGTTCAATGTACCGCGACGCGCTCGCGTAGAGACCCAGATAATTCATTTGGTCTTCTACTCAATAGAGGACAGCGGGCAGAATGCGACTTTAACGCAATAATTTGGTTAGCTGCACCAACTAACCAAATTATTTTATTAATAAATTTTAGTAATTATCATGTCGCGAAAATATACAAATATCTAATTTTTTTGGCAGTTCTGCAGCTCTGCAGCACCTATACATCAGCCGCCCCTGTTCACCGTCCTTATTACCTCCACACTGTGCATATTCCTTGACTCAGTAAACAGAGAAACTGTTTGTGTGGGTAATATTTTCCAGTGCGTGGTGTCATTCTCATGCGGATTTTGTATTCTTTCTTGTAATTTTACATGTAGCTAATTTCACTAGAGTAATTAGCTACAATAGGTTAGCAGCCTATTGTCACTGTAGAACTTGACTGTAGAGTAGTCTATTTATCTACAAGCTATATTTTTAGCGGCGATGGTACCTAATACTTGCCAGCTACATTTGTATTACGCTGGAAAATCTATGCAGAGACCACTATGCAAGCTACTTGAGTATACCTTGCATGCTGCTCCTTCGTTCTTAAGGACATCTGTGAAGACATGGGTCTGTCAAAGACTAATTAGGGGGAGGTGCTGTAGCCGTCTACCTATAGGAAGGACAGTTGAGAGCCACCTATCATGTTGATAACCTTATTCCACAGGCAGTTTCTAGCATTCCCACATCTCTTGTTTGTTTACTAACAAATTTGAGGTGTACTATAGTAGTTAAAGCCACTTATCTTAGATAGATATCCGGTGGGAGCAGACATTGCAATACATCCATTGCTCTTGTTGATATTATTCGCATAGCTCTAGTTATGTTTAGACAAGCAGCCCTTTAGACTTGACGAAGTTTCCATTTTATTATTGCTTGTTGGCAGTGGCGGTGCGTGATCCTAAGATTGGGGGTGCACCACACATAAAAATAATGATAATCATAAGAATAATAAGAATATCCCTAATATGAGATAAATATTTATATGTTATATTTAATATGAGATAAATATTTATCTCATATTAAGGATATTCTTATTAACTTTATTAATTTGAAAACTTACCTAATTTTCTTTGTAAATGAGCTCAATTCTGCGATTTTTACACTGTGCAAATTTTTCAATTACTTTGTTGTTAAAATTTTCGATATTTGTAATAAAGTCTTTTTCAATGGAGAGCATAGCCAAAGCCGACAGTCTTTCCTGGCACATGGTGTTGCGCAAAAATGTCTTTATTCGTCTTAAAGTCGAGAAACACCTTTCGGCTTCTGCTGACGAAACAGGTACTGTAATGATGATTTTAAATAATTTAGCACTTTCTTCAAAAGTTGACTCTAGCTTATTGGAATTAATAAATGTATTTAGTGATAGAACTCCGCTTAAATTTCTAAACTCAATTCTTTGATAAATTAAGGACAACTCGGTACGTAATTTATTTATGTCCAAAGACGGGTAAGATTCGACTGTTTGTTTTAAGTAATTTTCGGGAAATTTTTTAACATATTCCGAAAATTTTTCTGGGAGAAGTAAATTGGATGCTACCAAGTGTCCAGTAAAATTAAATCTCTCCTTAGCTTGACATATTATAATGTCACACACTTCCTTTAGTTCTCTATTTTTGTCTTCCGTAGAAGTGTCTACTCGTCTCCTTTTTATTGGTTGTATTTTATTTGGTTCATCTTCAGTGCTTGTGGCGGTTTCGGTACTATTTCGTATTGCAGAAATTTCTCTAATAAAACCATCTATAAATGTTTTTACATAAACTGGGTCAGTTTATCTTTTTTGTAACTGATTATACAGAATGTTGACATGTGACATAATTTTGTGAAAATTACCTAACCAAAATAGAAAATCGTTATCTCTTAAAGTTATTTTCAATCCACTGGCTTTATCAATAGCAGGTGGATGTTGTATGTAACTTTTTTTCATCTCAATCAATTCTACACATTCCAGTAATTCTTCTTTGTTTTCAAACACAGTATTTACTATTCTAGAATTGAAATTCCATCTTGTAGGTGCTGATCGGGGTAATCGAGTTCCCACTACTTCATCAAGAACTGCGGTACATTGTGCGGAATTAGAGAAAAATGAGCAAAACCCTCCCAAATTTGCAAAGAATACTCGTACGTTCCGATTAGCAGAAGCCGCATTTGCCATAATTAAATTTAATTAATGCACATAACAATGCACATATTGGGCAGTTGGATAACTCATCTTAATCCTGACTTGAACTCCATTCGATGATCCACTCATAACGGCAGCTCCATCATATGTTTGAGCAATCAATGTATGTGGGTCATTTTTAACATGGTAGTCTAGTTCACTTTTTAAACACTCCGCCAATGACTCTGCATCATGTCCTACTGGTTTTTAAAAACTCCAGAATCTTTATACAGGCTTTCCACCCACCATGTAACGATATATTAAAGCCAACTGAAAAATTGTAGAAACGTCTGTAGTTTTGTCTGCTATTATAGCAACAAAAGTGGATTTTTTAATTTCAATGGTTATTTCATCGTGACAAACTTCAAGCATGCACTCAAGCAAATGTGATTTAAATTCGTTACTCCAGTTTTGGTCCAAGGTGTTTCCCCGCCAAACAAAACACACGGAAAACAAAACACTGCGTTCAATACATCGCATCCACTTAACCACAAATGATTTTTAAATAAGTCATTATTAAATGTTCTTACAAATTGTTTATTTTTTCCTTTCACGGCTAATTTTAAATTAATTTGTGGAGTGGGCCTACCTAGAGTTTTAATTTGCACTTTTTCCTCCAAACTCAAGCTAGAGAATGGAGTTTTTAATAAGTTTTGAATAGAATTCATTAGTCCAAACTAGATTCTAACCGAAAACCCGAGTTTATATTTATAAAACGTAAGCGATAAGACAGCTTACGAGACAAGCGATGTACGAAAACAATTCACAAACTAACCGATTCTAACCTCTCTCAATTTCGTGCACTCTTAAACTCTGCACATAATATCTATAGAATTCGCCCACTACTTTTCCTAATTGTGGAGGGGCAAGCAGTAACAATACGCGTTCCCTTTTTCATATTGCACGGAAGCACGATCGCCGTGCCGCGACCGGAAGCCGGTGGCAGAGACCTAGCGTCTAGTGGATTCGTAGCGCTGCGGCCATATAATATTTAGATGGTATTAACGCTAGGGATTCGGAAAGGCGATAAATTAAGAATGCATCCATTAATTACTAAATAAAATTATTAATGCTAAATTGTCGGTAGTGCGCGCGCACCAGCGCACCTTATAGCCCACCGCCACTGCTTGTTGGTCTTTCGTCCACCAGGTAATCCCTTTATAGGTTATCATCCACCTTATGATAGCAGTGTATAACCACACAACAATTGGGTTTAATTCCTCTTCTTTCCAATATTTCTGCATCACTGTTCTGTTCATATGAGTTCATATGAGTTCCACTGTTCATATGTGTTCACGTAAGCCCGCTTTAGTCTCATATTAAGATGGAGATTCCGATTTAGCTTGGTGTCAAAAGCGATGCTAAGATGCTTCATTTTAAACCCAAATGTAAGCGCCGTGTTCAGGATAACAGGGGTCTATGATCTTTTGATCCGTTTTAATTGTGAAAACGACTATCTCTATCTTCTTGAAATTGACAAAATAAGTGTATTTTCTACCTCATTATTTCATTATCCTACGGGTTACTTGCATTATATCATAGAGTATTCTTTGGAATTCTCTGCGTATGCGATAGTGTAGAAGCTTTTGAAATTAAGGAGGCACAATATGCTGTCAAGAACTAGGTTCCGTAGCAGTGATGAGTGCACATCACCTTGAGGGCGGCTCTTATTCGCATAACGAAATGTCATCACGAAATCCAATCTATTTCGTATAACTCTTTTTGATATCGCCCTTGAGATCCAGCTACGAATGATCGGTGATACATTCCGTCTTGTTAGTGCTGACTGACTCTTTGGAAATGTGGTTTTATTATAAACATCTTCTGTCAATCAATACATCCAAGATGGGTGCTTTGTTATCCAATGTTTTCTCAATCCGATTAACCGCCATATGAAGTGTAGTGTCGGTGGATTTCCCTGAGGTATCTGTAAGGCGCATATACCTAAGACTCCGTTTGGTTGATACGGTGAATAACGACCTTAATAGATCAGTGAACTGAATGTTTACTTCATTACAGTTCACTAACCAGAAATTGAAATAGTTATAAGAGATTAGATTTAGAAGCAATATTAGTGTGTAAGACTTTATAATAGTTATAAGTTATAAGAGATTACATATTAGAATCAGTGGTATAGTAATAGAATTCCTTGTATTGAATTTCATGAGGCCGGAAAATATATTCCTAGTTGGTTTATTAAACCTGAATAAGACTCAGATATAAATTGAAAAGTAATTTAAAGATTAGTTGTATTCATTTCCTAATTATGCTCACTTGGTTGGCGCAATGATAGTCGAGTATCTAATTTTCGGTGTCCATGGAAAACTGGTCTCCTTTTTTGTTGCTTATCGAAGATTCCATTCCCTTTCCAGAATCTTATATTAAATAGAGTGCAATACAGTAAGTATATCTGGGCCTCCTGGGCTCTGTGGTCCCTTTACAAAGAGTTCTATACAGCCGTTGAACGTAAGAAATTACAATCTGTCGTAACCCTAATATTGTTTTGAGTGTAAATTATATAAAAGTTTATATAACTTAGTAAGTATCTGAAAATATTCTTTACAAAGGGTATGCATATCTGTTAATTCTCAGAAATACGATTTATTTCCAGCTACTTTTGTATTAGATTATTCAGAATTAAATTTATTTTTGGGCATTCATTTTATGATGTAAAGGTTTGATAATTTGACAGAACTATTACTGAAGGATACTGCTAATCTGATAAAGTAAAAATATAGTGTTTAAAATAAACTTTTAAATCAAGTACAACATATTAATAATATGTAATGTTATTTGATACTAATATTATAAGTAGATTGTTGCATGTATACTTGACTATAATTATAATTATAAGAATTTCACCATAATAAAAAGTTTTCTGAATAATAATTTAACCTGTTTCTGTTCCTCCTAATGTTAATCTTTTTTTATAAAATAATTTTTCTGCAGCGACAGGTGAAGCTTGAACGTTTTTAATATATTGCGTGCCATTTTAAATGGACTCGGGAATGTATTTTGGTAGTGCCTTCATTATGCCAGTATGCCTTCATTATTATGCCTTCTTGTAAATATACACTAACAGATCACCTCCATTTCTTATGAGAAATTCTACTTCTTTACCACTTATGTTAGTTACTAAGGTAGTTTCTATTAAAATCATATCATCAGTTTTAATTTACCGACTTTGAACGTGTTTTGAAGGATTATGAATGCGAAGGATTATATAGTAGTGGAACTTAATAGAAGCATTTTAATTCATAATTATGAGTATATTTGAATCTTTTTCTCTATTTTATGAAATCTAAAGTATTAGTCTTATAGCGAAAATTTAAAATAAATGTTACTTAGTATATCCAATTCCTTGTCACATTAATGTATTAAAATCATATCTCTTGCCGTCTTCAAAGTTAAAATTAAAATCATTTATAATCTTCCATTATTAACATTGTTCACTTCAAATGTTCGAATTTATAAAGTGATATGTTTACATTAATGTCTAGTACAAAGTCAGAGTATCAGGAAGTTCCTTAAACACCTTCACGTTCCTATATATGTATTAAGACATACAGTGTGTGTCTAAAGTGGGCACGCGGGTCAACATGTGGGCAGGGATATTTGGTAATTAGGTAATCACTTAGCATAAAAATATTGAGCTGAATTGAATTGTGGAGATTGTAAAGAAAAATCGTGATAAAAATCGAGATCTACAAATGGTGTTTAAACAGAATGGTATTCCTGCACACCATTATAGCACAGTGAGTGCTTAACCCAATGGATGGTATCCGAATAGGTGAATTCGGTGCCGAGGTAAAATAGTGTGGCGTGTTTAGTCTCCAGATGTAAGGCCCTTAGATTTATGGGGCTACTTAAAATCGAAGGTATATGCTACGAAATCAGCCATTATAGAGGTTTTACTTCAGAGAATTACTGAAGGATATGGCTTAGCTTCTTCAAAAACACTTGAACGGGTGAAGGAAGAGTTTTATACTAAGATATAGTACCATCAACAAGAGGGAGGTGCACATTTTGAGAATTTATTTTAATATTCTTTAAATATCTCTTGTACATCTTTAATTTCATGATTTTGTTGTTTGATAATTACATTTATTATTTCCATTAACCTAGAATTTATTTTTAATATGTACACAAAATAATATTCGGACATTTAAAATGTCATGCAAAAAGTGACTTTTTTCATGACTTCTGTAGGAAAAAAATTACACTTAGTTTTGACAGGGATACCTCAAAAGTTTGTTGGTATACCTATATTAAACATTAATCGTTTTTTTCAAAAATTAAGTGACGTCAAAATAAAAAAAAAGTTTGAATATATATTAGAAGCAGTTTTCAAATAAGACACAAGGGGATTTTAAATGCGCATCGTGTACGTTTTCTATTTTTCACTATTTTCGTCCTGACTTCATTTTAATTCTATTATAATGTTGTAAGTCAATAGTTTTGTTGTAGATGTAAAATTTCATTTTGATAGAATCTTGGTCTAGTGAACGTGCCTTCAGACGTTTCAGTCCAAATCGTGGCGGGAATTCAATATTAATAATTTTTGTCACATCGAAATTAATACATGAAAAAAAAACAATTGGGTTTGCTTTAATCTCAAAACGGTGTTGAAATTCAGCGGAAGACGTTATAAATATATATTTTGCAGATACGGTGAATAACGACTTTAATAGATCAGTGAACTGAAAACTTTCTTTAAACTTTCAAGATTAAATTAGATTAATTAAGATTTAGATTAATTCTTTCTATCGAATTGTAGAATTTCAAATGGTCTCATGTATACTATTAATCCTAAGATTGAATTAAGACAAAAATAATGATATGTGGTATTCTTTTTAACCAATAGATTGTTGATAAAATGTGTAGGAATACTATAAAATAATACAAAGTTTGTTGATATCAGTGTCCGTGAATCAATAGTACAGGTCGTCAATAATAGAAAAATGTATGAGATTCTTTATGTATGCATAGAAGAGAGAGTGAAGCTGTATTCGGAGGGAAAAGTGCAGATGCACTTTACGCACAGGCAGATCGAACTCTGCATACATTCGATACACTCGATATTCACGTTTCAAAGGTCTCAATGCGACTGAATAAATATCAGGCTATTTACTGCAAACCTCTTGGGCGGTCTGATATTGCAGTTTTGAGACTTGCTCATATTCCTGACAGCCTGTACTTGAACTAAATTTTAACGTCATTATTAGCCGGAAATTATTTTCCGATTCTACTGATTTATTTAAAATGTTAGATAATTTCTTTAAAGAGTTACTAAATGATCATTTCGGCATAAAAATATTTGTTTGCTAATATTCGTGTCATAGAATCTAAAGGAAAAACCATGTGTTTTATTAAAAGCTTGATGCATTTATATGATTAAAAAATCTAATGTATTAGATCCCCGCAAAAGAACATAGTATTTAGGGCTAGGTAAAAGCAATTAATTTTTGTTTTGAAATTGTCAGACAGACAAAATAATAAACCACCACACTTATAGTTAAAACATATTAGGCCTAAAATTAGTCAGGATTTCTTGAGGTGTGATGAGTTTTTGAAAATATACGAGGCCTCCTTATACTTGTATAAGAAGTATGTATTATATATAATGTATTATATATGCATTATGTATATATTGTATGTATGGTGTACGTATTGCAATTATTGCACGTATTATATGTATTGTACGCATTGTATGTGTTGTATATAATACTGATATAACCTGTAACGTTCCATGCACTCTGTTGGTCTTGATACATTTTTCATTCTTTACTAATTTTATATAGGGAGTTATTTAAAAAATATATAGATTGTTCACTTTTTAATATTAAGTGTACGTTTTATAAATAAAATTCTAAATATACAAGGTAATTCATGTAATTGCAGTACAAGTGAGATGGTTTTTTTTTACATAAAATTATTTGTATACTTTTATATTATTCAATTCTCTTTAATGTGATGATTTTAATCATCTATCATTATACGCGGCTGAAACAAATAAGGAAATAAATTTATATATATAAAAAAACTAAAAATTGAAGCATTGAATTAAAGAAAAAACAAAGAATTTAATTGAAGAACACCGTTGTTAGGTTATTTGAAATTCACTAATTTATCGTAGCGAAAATATTAAATTTTTAATTACGAAGTTTTATTGTAAACTAACTTTTAAAGTAAAATTTATATAAAATGTTTATATTGCGAGTTGTTTATATTGCGATATATTCATCTAAAATATTTTGTATCGTTTTTGGAGTAATTTAATTAATTTCATATCCAATTCTGTTTTTCTAATTTTAAATTTTCGACATTGTCTGGTCTTTTCAAGTAGATAAGGATCAATCGGGTGAGAGGGTTGGCCATATAATTTCTCTAGGTCTACAAATCCATCTATTGGAAAAAACTCGTGTGGGACTTTTACTTCTACTGCAAAATGTGGTGAAAATATTGTGGTGGAAAATTAAGACACTGTATAAGAAATGTCAGTAACACTTGCCAATTATTGACCATAAAAAAATTTGATGATATCCATATTTGATTTGATTATCCATAATTCCAGCCCAAATATTCACTTTTTAGAATTTTAAAACTTTACTCCAACTCCAGTGTATGTATATAGTTAAAGTTTATTGTCTCTTCTATGTCAGATAAATTTTTTAATAATATAAGTATTAAATTTATAAATAATGGATTCTTTTAACATCTAATATACTTACCATGATTTCGCAAAATTCTAGACCGCGATCAGGATCATCGTCATTGGGTTCTTGTATCAAGTTGAATGTTATAAGAATGTAATATTTTTATTTTATTAGACGTAATATATACATCTTACTCATCATTATCGGCAGTAACTTATTTTGGAAGTTTAAATAGATTATCTTTAACATCTACTTATGTTTTGCTACCAGATTTATTATTCTACTTACCTAGATTGAGAACTATAATGATCAGGGCAGTAATTACTGATTCACGTACTTCTATATTCGCATTTGATAACCACATCCTAATAATATTGAAATTATTTTTTTAGCTATCGGAAATAGTCATTGTTGAATTAATAACAACTAATAAATAAGTAGTAAACATATAAATGCGCCACTAAACGATGGAGTAGGTCCGAACACAAGATAGGTTTACACCGTTTACACAGGTGTAAACCTCAAAATAACTTTCCCTTTAAATACCACATGTTTATGTAGTTTTTAGATTGAATGACTAATTAAATATAATAGTAAATGTAACAAAGAAGTAAATTGCCAAAAACACTTTTGGACTGATATGCTATATAAACTGCCTAAAATGTGGTCTAACATTTCACACTAACCAGGGTACATATGAAGACACACCAGATTCATCTGAAATGAACACCGCAAAGCCGTGGTAGAGATTTACCATTTGCTGATATGAATTTTCATATTAATAATGAAGTAAAGTGAACACGACGTCTGGTGTAAACATCACCACCTTTTGATGTAAGTTTTACTTCAGTTCAACATTTTTTAATGTCTATATTGTACAACGAAGGAAAATGAAATGCATTTGAAACATAATACACTTCATTATATTATTCCTTTTAATACACAAATTTAATTATATATTGCACTACATAAAATTGTGCAATAAATAATTAAATTTATAATAAAAGTGCACTACATGACACTAATGTAATATTGGTATATATTATATAGATGTGCTAGTACAAGATTAGAAAATATTTATGTATATATTGAACCGCGCGTGAACAACGCAAAGAAACCTAATGTGAATGTTTTTCTGGGTTAATAAGTGATAAATGTTCTCTGCTGATATTCATATCCCTTCCTTTTAATCTTTTCGTGGTTCCAACAGTGGATGTACCGGGGCGTTTGGATGAATTTCCAGCTTAGTGTGAAGATTTATACTATTTTATGTCATAACATCTTTGACGTAAGACATTAACAAGTTTTCATGGAGGGTTTGTTTGATATATACGAGAGTGCATCGATGATCATGTGCAGGAGTTTAGATTAACTTCTTTGGGTGATAGATGATAGCTATATTGAATTTGCTGGTACAACCTCTGAACTCTATCCCATATGTCCATATAAGTTTGATTATAGTTTTATATATCAGAAACATATTCTCTAAAGACAACTCAGACTTCCCTTCAATAATCCAGTATAGCTCGTTCACCTTCAAATCTATTTGCTTTCTTTTTCTAATGACATGCTCTTTACAATTCAGTTGGCCGTCCATGTGCAATGCTAGATATTTTGTACTTGTGGATGTGGGTATTTTTATATTATTTAATTTTATTTAAGGTAAGGTATAAGGAATTCAGGGATTTCTTCAAAATATTGAGACCAAAATTCATTGCAGGCGTAGATTACAATAGCAAACATAATTTTGGGACTTTCGATTGATAACAAAAAGTATTATCAAAAGAATTAAAGAGAAAAGAAAGAGAATTATCAAAAACCTTAAAAGAAAAGAGTTATTGCTTTTTGTCAACTGGTACTCCGACGTAATGGCTAATGGAATCCAAACTAAACATAAGATTTACTAGATCTTCATTGTTAGCGGCATTGCTCCGGATACATGGGTATTGTCCTAGCTACGATCTGTCTTCAGATCATTCACCAATAACTTATAAAGTAAACAACATCATAATTCACAAACGAAAAATTTCTAGACTACATAACAAAGACACTGTTTGGACACAAAAATAAAATTGAAAAAGAGATTAGATCTACTTGAACTTATACAGCTTACTAACATTCTTGTGGAAGCAGCACAATACGCCACACCCCAAACATTTGATCAAAAACATACATACAATATGCCACTCCAGATAAAAAGGCTTATAGCAATAAAAAGTCAAGATAAAGTCAAATGTCACAGGACATAAGCTCCATAAGATAATACTGCACTAAACCGAGTAACTAATCACTTAAAGTTAAAATTAAAAGAAGCACGAGAAAAGTAATTCCAAGAATCTATCAAAAAGCTCAATAGTTCAACTCAATTCAACTCAACTCAATTTGATAACTCAATCTGGAGACCTATCAAAAATTAAAAAAAAAGAACGTGTACCACTAATATGAAATGAAGAAGTGCTAGACATACTGTTCGTCAAGAATAGAAACAAAGCTCTATCGGACCGCCCATGAGGTACGCAGTAAATGGTCTGGTGTAAGCAAATAGCCGAATGCTGCCTTCATTCTTTCTTCTACGCATACATAGAGAAATCTCACACTTTTTACTATTATTGGCGAGCAGTACACTGGATCAGAAGCGACGAAGGCAAGGTAATTTGAGAAAGCATTTACTCTAAACGATCGTACTACAGATGATGGAATAGAAAGAGATCTGGCTAATGCTCCCTAAAACGCACCACCCGATAAAACTGCTACTACAAAAGAAATAAATAATTAAATTAGGCAATTAAATATTAAAATAGCTGCAGTATCTAACAGAGTAACACTAAAAATGTTAAAAGTACACTCACAAAAAACAATCACACTTCCTTCTTATCTATTTAATGCTATGCTAATACACAACTATTGGCCTAAACAAATGAAAACTGCTAAAATAATATTAATACCTAAATCTGGCAAAGACCTGACCAAAACTTCATCATATTGACCCATAAGATTAGTATCCACAATTTCAAACATTATCGAACGACTTCTTTTATAAAAAATTAATATTGATCCCTTCAGTATTACCTCAACACCAGTTCAGATTGCGAGAAAACCACTCAACTGTACAACAAACACACCGAATTAGCCACGAAATCAATAAAGCATTAAATGGTAAAAAGTATTGTTCAACATTATTTCTGGACGTCAGCCAAACCTTCGACAAGGTGTGGCACCCTGGCTTGCTATACAAAATCAAAAAAATTCTCCCCATAACCTACTTTCATGTCCTAAAATCCCGCTTGAGTGGGATAGAATTCAGAATCAGGGTCAACCGCAGCATTTCAGAAAACTTTGCCATCAAAACCGGAGTTCCTCAAGCAGTGTCATCGGTCCCTTACTCTATATACTCTATACTGTAGATTTTCCAACAACAACGGACACCACCACTGGTACTTTTACCGATGACACTGTAATACTTATATGCAATGAAAATCCAGTTGAAGCCTCGAACTGTCTACAGACATACTTACACAAAATAGAAGATAAAAATCAACTAAACAAAATCGATGCAAATCAACTTGAACCACCATGCAAATCAACTTTCACCCTTAGAAAAAAACATTGACGAAATTGGTTCAGTTGAAAACAGCCAGTAACCAATGAAGCTGGTCAAATTGATGTACTTGCACTTCTAGAAGTTGATCGAACTCAATGTACAAAGTATTAGACAACTAAGAATCTGGAGTGACCAGAAGTTTCGTTCATAGAATCGTGAGACTATCCGGATTCCATTCCTATAAAATTAGTTTTTTACAGGAGTTATATAAGGATGGTTTTTATTTCTTTTTATCTGTATTTAAAATTAAGAAAGCCGCGGGTCTAGTTGCCTATTTATTCCTTTTAGGCTCATATGAAAGAGATGCATATTTGAGACAGAAAATATACCACCGCTGTTATCAGGGTTGAGAGACCTGTCAAGTGATATATTACTTAACCTGTGTACCCGTTTAAACATTTTAAGAGGATAGTTGTTTGCGGAGGAGGTGTAAGTGACAATAACGGTTTTTATGTCAAAATATGTCTTTGAAAAATAAAAATTAACGTGTCATGTGCCGTGCCATTTTCCTATAAAATTTTTAACAATTATTCCGGGTAGGTCTTACATGAGACACTATATATTTCAAATAGTTTTAAACTCTAAAAATATCTTTTTAATACCGCTTTCAGCTTGCCATCACTTTATAACACCAGTAACCCGTGCGGCACTCTTTTGTGAAATAATTCCTATTATAAGTCGGTAAAAACAAGTGGCGTCTATTGTTCGCGCGTCACTTGTTTTATGTGTAACAGGTAGCGCTTATATAATATTCAAACGTTTTGAAGTCGATTTCGGGTCGACACGCTGCACGGAGAATATTGTCGTTACTTGCTGAAACCGAAGTATGCTGCAATGTGAACTGAAATAGCCAGACTAAATAGTAGAAGTGCAACGATACGTCTGAACGATACTGAACCGATGAAATAAATTGGAAGGCCATGAAATTTAACTTATAAAATCAATAGAAATAAACCATTCCCAATACTTCATGAGAAAGTAGCAAAAATTTTCAGAAGGTAAATTTATCGTTGTTTAGTCATATATAAAAATATATTTTTCTTAGATTGTCCTTAATCTTCCGTCGCGTCGGGCGCAGTATGGATCCAAATACATTCGGGCGCAATGCATCTGAGAGATGCTATAATCAAATCTTTCACAATTTAGATTTTAATGAGGTGGGGTCTTAATTAAACACTTATTTTAATTAATATAATACAATAATAAATATTTGATACTAGTTGTTAATCGCTATAATTAAATTTACATAAATATTCTTATAGGAGAACCAGCTATTGACAAGTTTTTTTCTGTTATAAGGACAAAACACAAACATAAATTAGTATTGAACAACATTTTGAATACAGAAACACAACACCTATTTTTTCATGTAAAAGTCATAAAGTTATATATACAAAAATATTGGACGTAAATAATTACAAAGAAAGTTATAAGTACTATTCATTTCATCGCTATTTGCCAAATAAAAATCTCTCTTATCTTGCCGATAAACGGAAGAGTCTACCTGAGTCTAGCCATTAAAACAAGCCAAGGTTATGTTTTGAGATTTTTTATTTGGCGATGAAATAAACTATAACTGCATATTTTAAGCGTAAAGAACTATAAATCCTCGTCATCATTTTAGCATGTTCCAAACAAAAATAAACGTCACATTGTTGGTAACGATATTTAGTATATGATTTAACATCCAAATTTGTTAATTTTGAAAAATAATACCATAAAAAGAATAAGTGTCAGAGATCCCAAAAAATATTATTAATTTAAATAATAAAAGAAATGTAACAAAATATAAAAATCAAAATAATGACGTAATCAGGCGCAATGTATCTGACAGATCCGGGTGGCCTATATAATGTTAGGGAATGCACTAGAAAAATTAACACCATATCGAAAAGCGCCAATATCCATTTGGCGGCGCGGTGGCCTAGATGAGGGGTTTATTGAGAGATGGGCAGGATTATTGCCCTTTACCCACTCATCGCTGTTGTAGGCCCGGACAGTCTCGTCTGCCTTTCGTTCCGCCTTTCCCACTCCTATTGCGAGTAGCGCTTCATGCGCTACTCGTAATAGGACAGAGCGAAACAGGACGAGGTGCCTGGCGGCGGTGAGTCCGAAAAACTTCCCTTTGTCCTAGCTTGTTTAACCCCGCCGGCTGGCGCTCTTCTTATCTTCTCATTTTGTTTCTTCACCTGGGAGTTTAAGGAAACCCCCAGCTCAACCTCACAGGGTCGGGAGGCAGAAATTGTGGTTATAAGGCCCCACTTCCTGTAGGTAGGTGTGGAAATGTCTATGTCGGTCCACCTGTAAGATAAGGTATGGTTATCGGGTGACAGGTGTTCTGGTCTCTGGTGGCGGTGCGGTCCTCCCGGGTCATAATCAGAGGCTACTCTTATCAGGGGACTATTGTAGTCCATCGTCCGATCATAGAGCTTCTTCGCTCTGTCTCGGATTTTCTCCGTGACGGCCTTGTACTCTAGATCTCTTCTGACGTCATTTCTGACGAACCAGAAGCGTCCAAAGAACGTCACAGCGCGATGTTCTCTACGGCTTGGATCTACTTCTTGTACGTCTTGGCAGCATACCCTCATGCGGAAATGTACATTGATTGGGGCTGTATTACCTGTTCAATGAGCAGCAGTTTGTTCCTTAGGTTGAGGTCCATGCTGCGTCTCAGCATTAGGCCGATCTTTGCCAGAGTGGACTTGGCTATCCCTGTACGGTTCATAATGTGGGCCTGCCACGTCAGGGACGCATCCATCGTTACGCCAAGGTACTTGACGGTGTCGGTCTATGGGATGTCCTCTCCGTTGATAGTGACTTCGTTATTGGGATTGCTATTCGGGAACTACTTTGATAACCGCTTGGCGGTTTGGTGGTTCCTTTCTCGATTTCCAACTTATGTGTTACTGACAGAGATCATATCTATAAAGATGTATACCCCATAGAGTTCATTCGGCATTTGTCCTGGATCGGCGTACCGTGTACGGCACTGATGAAAACTAATAAGTTTGAAACAGCTGTATGTCGTTCGGTTCCAATCCGGGACAGATGTCGAATCCTACCTGTGGCGGGTTTTATTTTTGAAACCTTATCTGATCGTGCGGAAACACGAGAAAGAGTCGAGGATCGCTATTAGGTATAAATCAATGTCTGGCGGGGCTCTAGCCCGAGGAGTAGTTGTTTCCTAGAGTGATTATGTAATAGTTTTACTATTCGGGAACTACTTTGATAACCGCCTGGCGGTTTGGTGGTTCCTTTCTCGATTTTCGACTTATATGTTACATATGAGTTATTTTTTTACATATGATCCAGACAAGTATATTCTTTAAGAAGAGAGAACACATACTCGTATATTAAGGTATTAAAAAAGTAAATGAAAAAATATTTTACAAAGAATGCGATAGAGTTGCATAAACCTTTATGTTTGTGTATATTTCATTAATTATAAAATATTGGGTTTGGCCAGGGGAGACTAAACCTCCTTGCATCCTTCGATGAGCCGCTACTGTCTAATGTAAATAATCAATCATCGCCAAATCCATACCATTATAAGTTAAGTAGAGACATATCAAGAAATGTGTATTTAGAAATTAAAACTATATGCTGTAGTACTTCTCTATAGTTTACTATTAATGGATTTATTCCACACATTTGCATCGTACAGTATATGTATACGTGCTTTGTGTATAGTGCACGTTGGAGTTCCCCCTCTAAATTCGGAACTGGGAGACCTAAAGGAACGAAAATTAAAATACATATGTACAAATAAGTAATATTTTCGTTAATGAATTGTGATCACCATCAAAGATGGCACTGCAGCGCTATTTTCTAAATAATTTTTACATGGCAACAGTGTGCAATTAATACCGCGTTCGGAAGATTCTTTGAATATCTATTTAGACGTATTTTGACTTGTGTTTTTATTTTTGAAAAAATATATAAAATTTAATATTAGCATTCTATCGAATTTTTAGGTTTGTCAGGTTCCGTTTCTGTGACAGAAATCACCCAAATAATCACTTAGACCTTTTTAAATACACGAATTTTATTTTATGTTGACATTAAAAATATACGTGCACTATAGGACATCACTACTATGACATAATACCAAACTACCTCATTTCCTAAGACAAAGGCATACATTTTTTTGTCTATTTTATTTGTAAACTGTAAATGTTATGCCTTATTGAAACTACGATAATATTATTTATAAATAACTAAATATGACTTTTAGTAAACTTTTCGTAAAATCGTGACTTGTTGGAAGATCGAATTAACGTCCCTCGAAGGGTCGGCGGTTTTTAGTGTTCTACTTTCTACTGTACGCATACGAACCTGTCTTGATTCATGTCGGGTACAGAATGCAAGATATTACTTTCTTGGTATCCTCATTAAAATAAAAGTCAAACTATTGGACCTACGTATCGTCTCGCCTCTTTTTGATTAAAAATACTCCCCGTCAGGTATTGGCTATTTCTAAATGTTTCGACAATAAATAGTTTCAAAAACATCAAATCGTCGTTATAATTATCAACAACATAACAATACTATAACCATTAACGTATTACTAATACCGACTAATTCCTTTTAGTCGCCTTTAATAATAACGAGCCGATAGGGGGTAATTATTTTAACTTACTTCATTTATCATTAAAATAAACACATTTTGTATAGATAATTGCAATAAAAAATAAATAAACTTATGGCACTTTTATAGTGAAAAATATAGTATGAATTCCCAACAAGATTATTAGTATTATCTAAAAACTATAAAGTGGAATGTAAAACATAATATTTTACATCAATAGTTTAATGTATAGTATTATATTTTGCAAAAATGGCTGATTTAAATAGTATATCGTTGTTCATTTAGTTGTATCAAATGTTTAATAGTTATTACATAGCTATCAGAGCTGCGAGTGACAGGAAAAGGACTATATACTGTATTTGATACATCGACAGAATTTTTTTCGAGGGTGGTTAGACGAATTTATTTGGAACATTTTTAATCTTGTATACCTATAAAACATATCACAAAACGAGATATCGGCACTTTTTTTAATTTATGAACGAGAGTAATATGATTATGATCAATATATGATTTATGAACAATATGATTTTTTAAAACGAATCATGTTTTTCATTTTAGTAATGTGTATTCTATCCAAATGAAGTAATACTTGGAAAAAGTATTGGAAACAAGAGTGATCAATCATGTTATGAGTCATGTAAAATAAAAATAATTTGGAAGTGAAGTTTTATTTTTATAAAGTTATAATAAAAGAAACAAAATTAAAATAGTTTAGATACTTCTACTACTTTAGATGGAGGACGAGGCAGTATACTCCGTTCATTGTTGGACCTGCGCTATTCGAAGTCAAGTAACGAATAGCGCGGTTGCGACTTGGATGGGTGACACATGGTCTCATTCTTATAGTACCGCGGTGGTGCTGACTTGGTATTTGGTAACAGGGTGGCAACTGGGCCAAATACTGGGCACATTGTCTGCGTGAGTTCGATTCTCACCAGAGGGAACTTAGTACTTCCTTCACGGCTGGCTGTTTGTCCGCGTTTATATGTGTAACCTTCCCCTACTCAAGCCTGCCTGTAGGCTTTCTGGGGAAGGAAGTCTAGTTTCCGTGTGTTCAAAAATTCCTACATAGTCTAGTTTATTCAATAGAATACATATTCCTCACAAAATTTGTCATTGTTCATATGTTTCTCCAGATTAATGTTCAACTTCTTAGAGATAACACCATAGTAGTTGTATTCAGTCATTTGTTTTATGCGTTGATCATTTGTCATTTAATGAAAATGAACCTATCAGACGAACATTTTTGAGGCGTTTTTATCGTTGAGGCATTTTTCGAGAACAAGTCCGTAATCATCGTTTTGATCTAAAGTGACATCTAACCTAGAATCCCAAAAATTGGATTTCGCCTCTTCAAGAAATTGCATTAGTACTGAAGTCAAAACCACGAGGAAGACCTGTAACCTTTCGAATTCCGGAAAACATGCAAAGGGTACGAGAATTCGCTTCACTTTCTGCTTTTGGTCACATAGCTGAACAAACTCACTTTCATCTATTCGGATTTACCAGTAAACAAAACTGCAGATATTGGACTCCTAACAATCTATATGAACTCCATTAAGAGCCACTAGTCTGGACGAAGGGATGAAACTGATGCCACAACAACTGCAACATCGGCTTGTTACTTGGTTACGATGAATAACTTTGTAATTTCTCGGCTATTATACTTTTACGATACGATTTTTTAAAATACGATTACGATTACGATCGAATACGATTTTTTAAAATGAATAATGTTTTTCATTTTAGTAATGTGTATTCTATCCAAATGAAGTAATAAAATATAAGTATTGGAAAAAACAGTGATCATAGTCATGTCATGAGTCATGTAAAATAAAAAGAATTTGGAGGGAAGAATTTGCATCCCAATTCTTGGTTCAAGTAGGACGGAGCTATCGCTCATAGCGGCTATAGTGAGCATGAATTTGTTATGTGAAATATTTGTGGAATAAATAATTTCCAGATGTGGCGATATCCTTTGGCCAGCCAGATGACCTGACCTAACAGTTTGTAACTTTGAGGTATCCCTAATACCTCAGAAGTAAAATGTATACGACTCACATTCAAAATACCGAACTCGAGAAGAAATAAAATTACAGCCATTATAAAAGGTACGATGCAGTGGTGTATGCTCAAGTTTTGTTCGTAATTAAATAAGCATCTAGAAGGCCGAAATAATCACATGAAAAATATATTTCTTTTTAGAAATAAATTACATAAGGAGTACATAATATTAATAAAACATAATTCTTCATATACCGCAGTTTATGTTTTAGTCATAGCGTTTTGAAAAGTGTTACGTCATTTTGGCTAACACAGTACATGTCCCCTTCATATTCTAATTAGTCTTATTGTAAATTTGTAAAACAAAACTATTTTATAGACTTTTTATTAATGTATCACACTTATTATGCTTGTTTTTAAAATATTGGCATATTATAACAATAGTCAGGTAGTATTTTTACTGCTTTATGTGTAATTTGTTTTTCAGTTGTTTATCTTGATAATTAAATATTAGAGTAGATTCAACCATGTTATATATTGACATATCAGTTGTTATTAACTGTTAGCTTTAATACTCTTTTAATGTAAATATTGGCTATTATTTAGCTACTGTTGTATTTTTTAAAGCATTATGTGCTCAGATGTTTTCTTGTAGTCTTTCAAGACCTATTGAACGCATAATTCTTTAGAAATGGAATATTATAAATATGGAAAAAATAATCAAGATTCTGAAAAAGGTGTTACTTCAAGTAAAAATTTATGTTAAATAGGTGGGTAAAATGTATGATTAAGAAACAATATATACTTTATTTATATCTTATGTTACATGCAATTATTCAATTATTAGAGTAATAGTTTGCATAGAAATTCATTATATAGATTCGTTTACTACATATTTTTTAAATAATAAGCTTTAATTAAATTACTTATATAAAACTGCGTGTTTTACATCGCTTTGAATACTTATCACCATTATATTTTCTAAAATCTCAGTTTGGTTTGTTTAGTTATTTTAGTATCTTCACCTCTCGTTAAAGTAGTTTCCTTATTTACCCTAAAAAGTAAAAGTATATATTAGTCAACTAATACAACAACTAATAAACAAGTAGTGCTAACCCTAATACTAGATAATAGATCGTAATAATAATAAGTATTACTGGTGCTACTGTCGCCTGGAGTTATACATGCCACTCAGACTACATCGCTTGAGCGAATAAAAAGCACAATACTAATCGCTTCAGTCTATGTCAAGATCGGGAAGCGAGAGGACGTATTTACTAAAGTGCTACCGATAGTGACCCGAAGCTGATGCAAGCAACCTGGGAAAACCCCGGCTACCAGTTCAGGCGACGTCACCTAAGCGAAGAGGAAAACTCCGACTACCTGCTCAAGTTACGCCACTTAAGCGACGAGGAAAAACTCCAATTACCGCTCAGATTACGCAAAATTAGCTGGAACGACGACTTGTCTGTATGGGTAACTGCATAGATAATTGATCGACTCCAGTTGATTTCATTTACAGTTTAATTTAATTAATTTAAGATATACTTTTCTGTTTTCAGGATTAATCACACTTTTTTTCCAGGATTACTAATACTGTTCTGTTCCAGGATTAATAACACTTCTGTTTCAGGATAGTATACCTACTTTCTTTGTTTTTCAGATATATCCGTGCAGCCGTAGGGTGAAAATCGTAAGATCGAAACTACTAGTACGCTGCACAGGAAGGGGAGAAAACAAAAGTGGAAAAGCGTGAGATTACGAGGAGGTTGGGTTGTACCGACCTGGACTCCTCGAATTCTGAGAGTGAGGACTCACCGGCGCCAAGGGCCAGAAGGCGGGGTCGCGCTCCCTTTCGGGAATGCGAGGTAAATTTAAGGGCTGAAAACGAGGCTCAGAAGTCAACTCGCGCAGATGTTTGAGATCTGCGAGAGGCAGCGACTTAAGATAGCGGACTTGAGGCGACGCATGGAACAGCATAAAGAATCCATGGCCCAGTTCGCCAATTTAAACGATTATCTCGCCCCTCGGGAGGAGATGGATATAGAGGAGCCTTCTACGAAATAGCGCCCCCCGAAAAGGGAAAAAATAAGAGCCGAAAGCGGCCGTCGCCATGACGGCAGTCACGAGGGAAAGTGACGCAAAGGCGACAATAGGGGATGCCGAAACGACTGGACTCCCCAGTTCCCAGCGTCGCATCCTACCACCGCGCAGCAAGCAGCAACGAAGACGTCAGAAGCAGCAACGCCGCCAGAGAAAGTGCCCCCAGTTGTCCTTCGAAAGAAGGAGAATTGGGCAATCGTAAGCCGAATCCCCAAGGAGCTGAGGATTAATTATATTAATTACATTATCCCCAATGACCACAGGAAGCTAACAAGAGCACTTTTCGATCGGATGTACGAGTACCATACGTACTCGTTGCCGGAGTCAAAAACACTGAGGATTGTGGTCCGCGGAATTCCGGATTGCGTCACGGAGGATGACGTAACTGATCCTAACTAGATCTCCGAAGTCAAGAGCTCCAGCCGATAGCTGTCCACCGGATGAAGTGCCATCGGAGGAAAATAGCGATGTAACTCGTACTGGTACAGCTACCCGAAAGCAGCGAGATTGAAGCGATGTAGATCAAGCGGGCTAGATGTGCGAGCCGAAAGGCAGATGCACTCTGCCCAAAAAAAACGCAGTGTCGCCGTTGTCAGAAGATCGGTCGGAAGATCGGATAGAGTTGCTGCACGGTGCACCCCAAGTGCGTAAAATGCGGCGAGGATCATCACTCAACCGAGTGTACCAAGGACAGGACAACCCCGGTGAAGTGCGTCAACTGCGAAGGACCCCATCCTGTGAATTACGAGAATGTGGGAAGATTCCAAAGGCGAGGCCTGCACACTAAAGTGCAGGTAAGTAAAGCAGCACCCCCCACTGCATCCACCGCAGCAAGGTCATCTACCAATAGACCAGCTCCAAAGGCATCGGCCGCCCGAACTTCGGTGTCGAAAGCAGCGCCGACAGCAAGGCAGTCGAGCGAAAGAAGACGGCAGCTGCCCCAGTTACGGAGGCGGCGACCAACATCAGGAAGTTGGCCGCTATGATAGCCAATATGCAACAAATGTACTCGGCCCTGAGTGCATTTTTTTTCGAAAATGCCATCTATGGGAGCACCCTCAATGGCAGCACACGTGGCAGCACAAAGCGGTGATCATTACCATCTGAGCAGAACAACAGGATGAGCTTCGGATCGTATCCTGCTATCAACGTCCCAGACAGTGTGCAGGAACGAAACCTAGATGAGATCTTCTCCATTGGAGGCAGAACTCTTGCTGTGGAAGACTTCAACGCCAAGGACCCACTATGAAATAGCCGGATAACGAACACTAGTGTGGAGAGTAGTAGGGAGACAGGATGTACTGACATCGCCATCGCCCAGAACATCTACGTCGAGAACATCAACAACTTGAGAGAAGGATCCTTGGATCACGATTCTATCCTGGTTCACCTGAAGAATGAGTCACTGGAGACTAGACAAGACTTCGTCACCAGACACACGGACTGGAATAAGTTTCGGACGTATCTGGAATGCCGCATCGAGGACATCTCACCATTGGAAACATCGCGGGACGTCGAGGCAGCAGCGATTCGGCTCACCGAGGATATCTAGGCCGCAATGAGAGACAGAACCACCGTACAAAACAGCTGGACGACGAGGCCGAGGACTGGATGGACGACTTCAGAAGGAAGGCACGTCGTATCCGCGACGCCGACGACGACGGTTTCCACTTCCCCCCGGCTACGATGTAGGAGATCAAGGCCATCCTGAGCAAACTTAAGATTAGGAAAGCCCCGGAACACGATGGAATTGGCAACATAGCACTAAGGATTCTGCCAAGGAAAGGAGTCGCCGCGTTACTGAACATCGCGAACGGAGTTCTGCGGACCCGCAGCTTCCCGGAAGGATAGAAAATTGCTGACGTGATCTTCATACCTAAACAAGGTAAGAACTTAATTCATCCGTCATATTTCAGACCCATCAACTTGCTGCCCACGCTCAGCAAGGTAATAGAGACAATCATCCTGGCCCGCCTTCACGAGAAGATCGAAGAGCTGGAAGTTATATCTGACGAGCAGTTCGCCTATAGACCTCAACACTCGACAGAGCTGCATGTGCTACGACTGGTAGAATACATGACGGAGGGTTTCAACCGGAAGAACGTCACTGCCGCGATATTCCTAGACATCTTCAACGCCTTCGGTAGAGTCTGACACCACGGGCTTCTAATTAAGATGTTAGGCTTGGGATACCCGAGGGCCCTGGTGAAACTGATCAAATCCTACTTGACACGAAGGCGATTCCAGGCCAGAATAAGGACCTCTGTATCGGATTACAGGACAATAGAGGCCGGGGTACCGCAGGGTACGGTGCTGTCGCTTCACCCCTTCAACATCTTCACGTCAGACCTGTCAGTGACAGAACGCACGGCCACTACTCTGTATGCTGACAATACGGCAATCGTCGCGAAGTTGAGTAGGGAGCGCGTGGCAATGACGTACCTGCAGCGTGCTACGGACGAACTAGCCGACTGGTGCAACAAGTGGAAGGTAGCCATCAACGCAGAGAAGGACACGGCGGTGCTTTTTAAGAAGACGTGGGAAACCCCGGAAGGACATATAAGCATCAACTGCGAGGACATCCAATGGCGGGACAAGACCAAGTACCTTGGAGTTGCCATAGAAAAGTCGTTGACATGAGGAGACCACATCCACCAGGTGACGGAATGCGCCAAAGCTACCGCGGAGAGACTCTTGGAGGATGACGGCAAACAACAGCCAGCTGAACTTCAAGAATAAGCTGCTTCTCAACCGGCAAGTCCTTCAGGCCCAACTGATCGACATCAGTTGGCATCAGAAAGCATCGACAGCTTAGGGCTACACTGCTCAGACACACATGAAGAGGATTCAAGCCGTCGAAAATGTCGCCCTCCGCCGTTCCGTGGACGCCCCATCGTACATGAGGAAAATCGACATCCGGTGAGACCTAGACTTCACCATTGTGAGGGAGAAAATCCGAGCCAGGGCTCGGAAACTCTACGATCAAGCATGTGCCCATGACAACCCCCTCATCCGAGCAGCTTCGGACTACGACCCAGGAAGACACAAGAGACCCAAGATCCAGGTAGTATAACCTCATAGACCCACATTACAGGTCATAACATAACTTTTTATTGCAGCTGAGCTCTATTGATGCACTAACTATTTTTTATGCCAGGTGGCCCCACGGCCCTTTAACCATTATCGGTTACAGGAAAGACACACGACTTCCCTCTCACACACCTGACTCCAAATCCCGGCATCCTTTTCTAACAGAGAAGGACCCCTCTCGAGTAAAAAGACTCACTGTCTTGATGGCGATCAAAGCGACTCGGTTCATCCACATTATTGTGGAAGATCGCCTGATATAACCCAATCCCCGGGCGCCGTGCTGGTCGCGGCGCCCACGACAAGACACTTCCCGGGGGGCTAACGCTGGCGAAGCAATGCTATAAAACAAGGCGACCAAAGATTAAGAAAAAGCCGAGAAGATGTTCCTGCCAGCGGGACTTAAAGAACCGCCGGGGAGCGAACCGCTGCCAGTCGTGCGGGTCTCTTTGCGGGCGGCACTTGCCTCTCGCGTAAAACATGTGAAATCGGAAGCAAATCTAAGCCTACCTTCGTATGCCGGCCCGGTCCATACGATGGGCGACTAAAGAGAGGTAATCTCGCTCGACTTGCCGACAAAACCCATCGAGGCCATTACGCCTGCCAATTAATATTGGCGCTAGTCGGTTCACAACTCCTCATTCAAAGGCGACTTTGCTTGTCAGAATACTGGCTCAGGTACGCTGCTTTGTGTATATACAAAATGCTCTTGCCCCATACTTTTGCTGTACTCGTTTCAATATTACTCAATATTATTCAATATATATATATATATATATATATATATATATATATATATATATATATATATATATATATATATATATATATATATATATATATATATATATATTGAAACTACCTCGTTTCAATATTTAACTTATATTTTCTTTTTACTACGAGCTTGCAGTTTTTTCTTTTTTTGGAATGAAAAACATTTTGAATCATCTGATCTTGAATCAGCTCTCAGAATGTGGTGCGTGACCTCATTAGCTAAATGACATCGTTTAAGATTATATATCTCATTCGTACGGTACGCGCTCTATTACACCAAAGAACAGTATTTTTATAATAGTTATACAACACTGTTTATGGTAAATAATTATGCCTTTAATTGGCTTTTATTGATCGACATTGATTAAATGATCCAATATATGTTGTTATCGATTCCTGTACGACATATAAAATTTGTATACACAGAATTACGTGATCACCGTGATCAGTTAAATATACTAAAATGCTGAGTAGGAGGGGGAAGTGATATTACTAGAGGGAGCAAAATGGGCCAAGCACTATAGGGGTACGCGTGATAGTAGATACGTAACATTTAATTAGGTAAGTAACAATAAGTTATAATTTATAGAACATTGAAACGCTTATCTGGTTAAGCAGCATTGTCACAAGTTGTACGAGATAGACGAATGATCTGAAACATTACGTATGCGTCCAGTTACTAGTTAGTAGTTCACGTAGTTATTTCATCGAAAGTTACCGAAATGAAAATTTTCACCGTAATGAAAATATGTCTTTATATAAAGAGAACGACCACTCGGCATCTCGTAATGTAATATGTGCATAACCAACAATAATCTTTGACATTCCGTAATAGTTCCGTAGAAACACAATCACTACAACTTTGTCTTAATGTGGTAGATTCTGAATATTTCTTTAAAACACTATTAAACTTTGCTATAACATTCTTACTTTTCGCGCCACTTGAAGCATGTAGCTGCGAATATACAACGTCCACTATTTGCTGTGATTAACTACAATGTAATTTTATTGTATAATTGTATTGTAATAATTGTATTGTAATTGTATTGTAATTTTTCTATTCTCTAACCTAGTCCTTTGTAATGCCGAAATGTTACTGACAGAGATCGATAAAGATGTATACCCCATAGAGTTCATTCGACATTTGTCCTGGATCGGCGTACCGTGTACGGTACTGATGAGAACTAATAAGCTCGAAACAACTGTATGTCTTTGGGTCCGATCCGGGACAGATGTCGAATCCTACCAGTGGCGGGTTTTATTTTTTGAAACCTTATTTGATCGTGCAGAAACACGAGAAAGGGGTCGAGGATCGCTTCTGGGTATAATTCAATGCCTGGCGGGGCTTTAGCCCGAGGAGTAGTTATTTCCTAGAGCGATTATGTAATAGCCTTGCTATTCGGGAACTACTTTGATAACCGCTTGGCGGTTTGGTCGTTCCTTTCTCGATTTCCGACTTATATGTTACTGAAAATGCATTATTATCTAATTGGTGACAATTTTGGATAGCTATTTGCCTTACTGAATTAACTAAAGTAGTTAATTAACTGAGTTAAAAAGAAGAAAGTAGGTTTTTAATAGACAATAATACTAGTTATAACAATGAAATTAGATAGAATGGAAAAATGAAAAAGAATCATACAAACTTGATATTTTTCACTGTACTATAAAATTTCACTACATCATTTTAAGTCACTTTTAAAACTATGTGGGAATTATTTAAGGTACTTTGTCGTTTGCTCAATGTGGCATTATATTTTCTTTTCTCTTTACTGGCGATTATAGATTGGAAATTTGTTTTTGATTCTGCATTAGAATAGTATATTACTGTTTGATTGATCAGCCATTTATTATATGAAGAAGTGCTCTCTCTCTCTCTCTCTCTTTCTCTCTCTCTCTCTCTCTCTATATATATATATATATATATATATATATATATATATATATATATATATATATATATATATATATATATATATATATATATATATATAATATTCTCTATTGCATTTATTAAGGTTCAATGGAAATTCGTCCCATTGAGACTGGAAACCAAGCATGCAATAACACCCATGCTAAGCCTAGTCCGTCACGCCGGATCCATAGTAAGAATCACATTATTTCATCTCTGTGGGAGACTACGATAGGTCGTCCATCCATGTAGTGGCCGCGGAGCAGCGTGCTGTATTTTGTTGACGCGGTAATTTGTTTATCTCGGAGAGCTCACGTGGCTATCTATCGTATTCCTAGATATTCCCTAAATATTTTCATTACATTTATTAATCATAGTGTAAGTGGTAATTATCTATACTAGGTACAGATATGAAACAGGAATCATATATGAAACTGGAATTTTTTGTATAGAAAATACACGTTTATTGTATGAAAATGATAAAAAATATTTTATTCGAAGTATTGCTCATTGATAGATTTACATTTTTCCCATCTCTCTGACAGTGTGTGGATTTCATGCAAAAAATTCTTGCTCTTTTGAGGCAAACCAGTCATAGAGCCATTTTCGTACATTTTTGTAAGAAGTGAAACCCTGCTTAGCAAGTGTATCCCATCGATACAAATAAGTAGTAATCGGACGGAGCTAAGTCTGGCGACTAAGCCGCATGCGAAAGAAAAAAATTTCCCAACTAAACGCCTCAATCGTTTCCTTGACCGGTTTTGCTGTGTGATGGCGCATTATCATGAATCAAAATCCCTTCGTGTTGTCTTTTTTGATATTCTGGTCGTTTTCACGCAAAGCTTGATTCAAATCGATCATTTGTTGTCGGTAGCGTTCTATATTAATGGTTTCGCCAGATTTTAGCAACTCACAATAGATCACACCCTTTCGATCCCACCAAACACAGAGCATTGTCTTCCGTCCATAGCGATTTGGCCTTGTAGACGATTTCGATGGTTCGCCTGGAGTTATCCGTGATCTTTTACGCTTATAATTCTCGAAATATATCCACATTTCATCGCCAGTCACAATTCGATGGAGAAATGACTGCCTTTTATACCCGGCAAGCAGCATTTCACAAATGAATTTTCGGTTTTCCTGATGTCTTTCATCCAGTTCATGTGGAACCCATTTTCCTATCTTCTGGATCTCCCCCATAGCATTCAAACGTATGAAGACGGTTTTTTGGTCACATTTAATTGATCTGCGAATTCTTGTTGCGTTTGAGCGTCATTCTCATTCAATAATGCTTGCAATTCGCTACCTTCAAACTTTTTCGGTGGTTTCCACGTTCTTCGTTTCCCACGTCAAAATTTCCACTTTTAAATTTTTTAAACCACTCAAAGCACTGTGATTTGCCGCACATGCTCACCGTAAGCTTCAACAAGCATTCGATGCGATTCTGCAGCAGTTTTCTTCAAATGACAACAGAAAATCATTGCTGTCCGCAAATCGTAGTTTCCAGGCACAAAATTCGACATGTTCCACGCTATTAAAAACACTGTTGTTGTATGAAACTTGTATTATTGTGAGAAAAAGCTTCAAAAAAATCAGATGTCAAAACAAGAAAATGGCGCCAATGACGCGGTATAATGGTAACTACATTAGCAGCTAGGCTAGCTAGGCTAGCTAAATTAGCATCTATAGGCAAATTCCGGTTTCATATTTACATAGCTGGTATTTAAATTAAGACAGCTTTGTTAGTTTATAACTTTATTACGTAATGTAACAGGGTTACGTTAGTAACACTGCCAGATGGTAAGGAACAGTCGCCACTATAATCGAACGGGCATTCTAGAATTAATCCCTTCAATTTAGACAAAAAATCACTGACTTTGGTAAATTTTTCCTACAGCTAAGCGACCTATACAAAAACATAACATATTTTTCACCTAGCGCATGATAAAAAAAGGGTTGTTTCTTAGATATATATATATATATATATATATATATATATATATATATATATATATATATATATATATATATATATATATATATATATATATATATATATATATATATATATATATATATATATATACACACGCGTTTTTAGCCGTTTTCTTGGTTTCTTGCGTTTTTCTGAAAAAGTATGCATTTTTGGGAAAACATGACCTGACTTAATTTCGTAGATTTTGCAGTTCTCCACAATTTTTGTCCTTTTCATTTTTTCGAAATTCTACTTAGTTGCGCCGCTAGAGCGCGCTGAATTATTTTTGAGCTGTTTTTCGATTTTAAGCCAAAACTATGCATTGTAGAGAAAAATATCAAGAGATCAAAATTGTAGACATAACAATTTTCAATGCATTTTGTTCTTTTGTTTTGTTAATGTCGCACGGTTTTGCCACTAGAGGGTGATAACCGTTTTCTTTTTTTTTTGTAATACTCTTGTGCAAATGAAAAAAACACTAGAGTATTATTTTTGATTTATAGGCAAAACTATGCATTTTTTAAAAAGTTCAATCACAAAAAGTGGGAGAGCAAAAAACTTCCTACAAAATGTCTTACACTTTTTTTTTACAAAAAATGCATAGTTTTGCCTATAAATCAAAAATAATGCGCTAGAGTGTTTTTCTCATTCCTACAAGAGTATCATAAAAAAAAACGGTTTTCGCCCTCTAGTGGCACCGTGCGACTTAAAAAAAACAAAACAACAAAATGTGTCGAAAATTTTTATATCTACAACTTTGATCTCTTGATACGAGTATGTTTCTCTACAATGCATAGTTTTGACTTAAAATCGAAAAACAACTCAAAAATACTTCAGCGCGCTCTAGCGGCACAACTAAGCAGAATTTAGAAAAAATGAAAAGAACAAAAATTGTGGAGAATCGCAAAATCTACAACATCAAATGAGATTATGTTTTCCCAAAAATGCATAGTTTCTTTCAGAAAAACGCAAAAAACCGAAAAAACGGCAATATATATATATATATATATATATATATATATATATATATATATATATATATATATATATATATATATATATATATATATATATATATATATATGTCTATATCTAAAAAACAACCCCTTTTTATCATGCGCTAGATGAAAAATATGTTGACACAATCTCAATACAACTTTATATATAGGTCGCTTAGCTGTAGGAAAAATTTCCCTCAATTTTCCTAATTTGAAGGGACTAAATACTGAACTAACAACGAGCACTGAATCAGACACAGGCTACGGAATTAGAATCAAGCTAGTTTCACGTAATTTTGACGTCATTGAAAGAATTTTAGGGGCCCATAAAATATACATATTTTCTTTCAAAAGCATTTATTACAAAACTAATTTCGTGAAAAAGGCGCATATGTCAATGTTTCGACAAGCCGCCATTCTTCTTTCAATGACATTAGAATTACGCAATGTTATATCTTCTACTTCCTTACAATTTGCCGATATTGGTTTATGGGAAATAAAGATTCATTATCATTTTACGCTTTTTAGTGGACACTGTTTTCTTACAACGGGTTCCGTAATGGAGGTAATTGTAAGACTCTACACACATAGATAGGTAATGTCTCATTGACTCATTACCTATCTATGTGTGTAGAGTCTTCTGATGAAGAATAAAACTATTTTTGTGATAGACTGTATTATTTTGAAATCGTGAAACATGAATTGATAAGAACAGCGAATTCAGTTAATAGTACTCATCAGTGTAATTATATAGGATATTTGATATGTCGATAGAAAGTTTGAAAGGGACTGTAAAGAATTCATTTAAAACATCTTTAACGTAAGGTTATACCTATAGGCTTTTGACATTAAGGTCCAAAGCCATCTGGTGGCGCTTTAGTGAATCTTCGTAGACACGAGTTTTAACATTTACCGCTTTTTTTATTTGAATTTAAAAAAATTGTATTGTAAACAGTGAATAGCTGCAATTTTTGAAAGATGTGAGTTATATTGTTAATTTTTAACGAAGTAAACTTTATTGTGAAATGGCGCTTTTTATAACTTTTAGTAATTCTCATGAAACCTAACCCAGTCCACTGTTGCAGTGTCGAACTTAATAAGTAAATATGGACAAAAAATACAAGCAACGTTGCTCCTTGGCACATTGTCGAGCCGAAATATCTAATACCACTAGCTTACACAGTTTCCCACAAAATAAAAATCTAATTTCGCTTTGGGAAGTAGCAACCAATATAAGAAACACGTCGAGAGGGATTTCGATATGCAGTTTGCATTTTAAAAGTACAGACTATTTTCCCTTGAGTAAGTAGGTTATTATTTATTGTATGTCTATAACAGTTCAATAGTTCAATACTATTTCAGGAAACCATAAAACAAGCAGAAGAAAGCTATACCCGAACACTGTGTCATCAATACGTGGAAGCCCTGAAATACCGATGTAATTGAAATCCAATACTCAATTGCGGATTGATCGGCAAACAGAAAGTTGTTTCCAAAGAATCCGAAGAAGAATAACTCACTTTATTAGTTTCAGCAGTACCACGGCAAACATCTTCACACAAGACTTCGCTATGAACTTTATTTTTTGTACAAGAACCTACACGTGATTCACTCATTTCGGTACTTCTTCTTAGGATCCTTAGGATGAAACCACTGTAAATGTTAAAACTCGTGTCTACGAAGATTCACTAAAGCGCCACCAGATAGCTTTGGACCTTAATGTCCAAAGCCTATATACCAAGTATTCTATATATTGACATATTTGCGTTTTTAAATTTACATTCTTCCTCTTTTTTCCATATTACAAGTTTAGTATTAATAATACATTGGCTATCGATTTATCAACCACATTCTTATCAACTAGAATCGTTTATTTTATGTGTCTCTACAAGAATACAACGATAGTTATGAACACATTATTAGCAACAAAACGAATAATATCTTGTAGCTATTTGAATTCTTTTTCATTTTGCATTCTTTTATAAAAAAAGTCTTAGGTTTAAAATCATACACATACAAAAATTGAGGTGGCTTAAATCGGTTGTTAATTTATTATTAATATTTATAAGATGAAAACCTAGAAAAAATGAGCAAATAAAAAAAAAACACAAATATATTGAAGTCTGTAATACTTGGCATACAGGTATACAAGGTTAAAAATCGTTTTAAGTGACCTATTCCATTATCCTTTTAAAAATATCTATTGATGTACCAAACATCGAGTATAAAATCGATAAGAGTGCATCCGATATTACTGTTCCGCACTTCACTATACGCGGAAAAATAATGTAATCGTGTAATTTTGCTGTGTGTGTGTGGATGTCGTTGTCGTCGGAATTTATTCTTGTTAGCACGATAACTCAACTAAATCGTGTCGGATCGATCGGGTTTTGACTGATTCTGATAGGGGACGTCTCCCAGACGACACCTGTTGATTTTAAGATGGATAGAACATACTCTACCATGTATATGGGTCATGAGATAGTACAACGGTGGACTATTTGATAAATTTTTTTTGTTAGCATGATCACTCAATTAAATCGTGTCGGATAGATCGGGTTTCGACTGATTCTGATTAGGGACATCTACCAGACGACATCTATTGATTTTGAGGTGGATAGGATACACCCCATTCTGTTCATGGGTCATGAGAAAGAACGATGGTGGACTATCTGAAAAAAGTAAAACTGTCGGATAAAACACATATTCTGCATTTGTGTGTTGGATTATTTTCTCTCGGCCACTTAATATCGAGATAGAGATGTTTTAAACTGCTTATTCTTAAAGAGTCCATAAAAGCGTTAGACAGGTGTAAATATTCCTTAAAAATAATGCAGGATTGGCTATTAATAATATTGCAGGAAAAAATCCGTGACATGGATGTACATTAATACAGGTTGTTTCTCCATAAACATACGTACGGAAGTAGTTTCTCTACCACATTGTGACGGTGGAATATATTTTTGTCAGTGCTTGAATGGCGTGGTGTAGTACTCGAGAACAAATATGAATATTCTTTGTCTCTACTATTGCAGGACCTTATATTGATATAGAACCAATCTGCGTATTCTCCAGATATCAGACCCCCGAACTATGACTGTAGAACTATGTTTCTTGTCTTTAAATGCTGTTCAAGTGACAAACAGTTCTCAAACTGGCTAGATTTGTATACTATGAGATGATGTCCTCTTGACATGATATGACCAACACTTACAGTCATGCGTATGTTTCATCACCGTTACGCGGCTACTTTTCGTAACATTTGTTTTGTAATATTATCATGTTTGTATAAGATGACTTATTCTTAATATAGGGTAACGGCTTAAAAAAATAATTGCTACATTGTAATTTTGTCGAACATTACGAAAGACAGCTGAAAATGTTACTAAAATTCAACTAAGAGCTAAAAATGTTTGCATTAATTCGTTTAAAACATAAACATGTCAATTTTAAGCATTAGAGTTTGGACAAACTGTGTATGCCTAGGGTTCCTACATCTTAGTTGTATTTAAGATATTTATATATACTTATTTCAAGATATCTCTCTTCATTAAGTTATATTTATTTCAAATAACTCTAAGATAAACGATAACATATTTGTTAATAGTAAAAAAGAATTCATTTTTATCATTAGGTGTAATAATATGGAGACTAGATTATTGTATCCAGTAACATGATGTAACTAATAAATTCATTACTTGTATGAATTATAAATAAGTGCCAACAATTTCCAGATATATGTATGTGTATACCAAGTGAGAAGTCCTGATTACAAAATTTATGTGGTGATACGCGTGCGGTTAAATTCTATTTCGGTATTAACCATTTATTATGGAATTACTTATGTACTAGGTACAGCAGTTTTCCTCCTTCATCGTTTCGTTATGCTTTATGATAGTGTTAACAGGATAAAATTGGAAGTAATATTCATCATTGTAATTCATAATATTATAGTTTCTGTTGATTGTCTTGTCATTTCAAAACCTTAACTTACATGTAAAACATAACTTACATGTTAATGTAGTATTTGAAGTAATAGATCGTGTTGTTATCAATCCCTTTAATTCAAAGAGTTAAATTAATTTTTTTGATTAATTTAATACATTCGGACCTGTTAATGCATTTCGCCTGTTTCAATTAGTGTGTTTATGTAAAATGGTGAAAATATCATGAAAAAAAATTCTGATGATATAGTTTTAGCATAGTTATTCTAAAGTAGTTTTAATTGGCAATGATATCAAGGGCTTTCATATTATGGATATAAGCCCAATGAATGGATCACGAATCAAACAAATAGCCACTTATACTTTTTTACATATCCAAATTTTGTTTTGTGTTTACTTTAAAAATAACTTTTAGGTTAATGGATAACAATAAATGTTATTCACAAATAACAAGATGATAAAAGTAGTACCAGAACTACCAGATATATTTAAAGAACTTTAAAATTAATTCTTAACATGTGCTGACAGAAAAATATCCTGTTAGAAAACTCCTCTCTCACCCTTTCAAGCCTTTCTGCGGAAATCAACATACACTCTTCGGTAATTCTCTTATAGGGTGATAGGGATATTTCTCATTAAAAATTATTTCAGGTGCTCTAGATTTCTTCTAGTGTCGTCAGTAATTAGAATCGTATGAAGTTTTTCTTCTTACGTATCTATCATGTTCTTAGAATTAATCAAGAGCACGCTAAAACAAATTTCTAAATGTAAATAAAAAATAAAATACTAACTCTAAGATTTGACGAAAATAAAAAAAATATATAGTAATGTATATTTTGAATAATGAGCATAGCGTTTTGAATAATAAGAATTATTGATGTGCATATCAATGATTTTTAAAGGGAATAGAGGTGTTTTAATCTCCAATGCTAGTCATTAACTTGGAATACAACAAATGGAATTGGAATTAAAATTCAATATAGTAAGGTCAAAATTGGTAAAATGTCCAGAAACGTCGAATAGTATTACATAAGTCGCCCGATTTTTTATGTAATAAATATACGAAGTAGCCTAGGTTCTTAGTGGAACTAGATGATCGCGCGTCACCGATGATTTTTTTTAAATAATTGTAGTTCTCTTGAGTTATCTTTGAAAGATGTGTAAAGCTATACATCACTGTGAAATTTCAAATGTTTATTTTTAGCTATTTTCAATATATTTGTAATATTCGGTTTCATATTATTTTCCTTCTTCTTCCTTCTTCTAAGGAGGTCCATGATCTGTTCCTCTTCGATGAATATCATCGGTATTATGAGCTGCTTCTCATAATACCGATGAGAACCCTCTTCTTTCTTCCGGACTTGGGACCGGCAACAGTATTACTGGGCTACTCAATCCACCCAGCAGCACTGCAGGCTGAAAACATGTTTTATGTTAGTATTTTAAAAATAATTGACAAATAATAATAATAAACAACTTGTACTTCTCCACTTGTGTTTAAAATCACTTTGTAGAGCTATTATTTGAATTTGTTATTGTTAGCGATATGTGGCGGTTATTAATTGTTTTGTTTGTTTATCAGTTAGTGGTTGTTAATTTAGAGAATAATTTGCAAGGTGAGGAGAAGAACGAAGAAAACCTTATTTTTGTGGGAGAATGATAGGTTTACTTGATACAAATGATAGAAACATAGACAACATATGATTTTCAGACCTATCAACGCTTATGTTGAACGGTGAAATAAAACGGCAGAGGTATGTATTTGTTACTGAGCTGACCAGAAATCACAGTGGATGAGGGAAGGCCATACTCAAAGACCAGAAAGAAAAAAGTCAATGTTTGAGCAGGGATTGTTGGTGAAAAAGTGATTGGTTCAATATTCGGATATGTAAAAACGCCTGAGTAACTTTTTGTGAATTATGTCAGAAAAAATCTGACATTTATCTTTTACAGGCACTGACTAAAAAATTAATGGTATGCCAATATTAAATTTACCCGATTTTTTTCAAACACCAAAAGACATATATCAAAATAAAAACAACGTTTGAATAGACTTTTGAAGCAGTTTCTAAATCAGATGTTACTCGCTGTTGTTATTTGTAATGGTGAAACTATTTATTAACCAAAATACTATTTTTACACTGTAATGTACAGCTTGTCAAGAATAGGAAAATGCGTGAGACTGTCTGTGTATGCGTAGAAGAGAAAGTGAGGCAGCATTCGGAGGGAAAAGGATGTACTTTTCACACGGCCATATCGAACTCTGTGTACATTCATACATAGTCGATATTCACTCTGCAAAGGTCTTAATGCGACTGAGTATAGACCAGGCTATTGACTGCGCACCTCGTAGGCGGTTCGATGTGGCACTTGTTCTTATTTTTGACAAGTAATATGTATACTGATTTCAGTCCTTTTAATTCTCTCAGTTCCAAAATGAATGGGGACGGGAAGGTTCTTTAGGCGCGTACTGTGTATGTTGCGATTGTTCTGCTTAGTTAGATATATCTAATTATACCATACTCTCTTTCATATTTCCTCATGACCGGAGGTGATAGGAGTAATGAGCTATTTATTTTTTGTTTTCCAATGAACAATTCTCAGTGAGTGTGAGATTATCTGTGATGCGTAGAAGAAAGAGTGAGGTAGGTGGTCAGATTGAACTCTATTTATGTACACTTATAATACTCGACATTCACTTTGTACTTAAATGTCTCACTGCGACTGAGTAAAGACCCGGCTATTTACTGCGCACATCGTGGACGATTCGATATCGCACTTTTGAGATGTTCTTATTATTGATAAGCTGTACCTATGAGTGAAAACTCGAATCTTAAATAAAGCGTTGAACGATTTTTTTTTTGAATTGGCATGTAGCTATTTGTGCTTCACAACAATGAAACAAAGTAAAGCGTACATTTTACATTTATCATTTCTAATTTCTAATTTATTTATTTATCATTATTAATTTATTTAATTATAATTTACTAATTTATAAAAAACCAAATCCCTCGTCATAAGAAGTATTAGTAGTTGATCTGAAGTACTGTGTACATATCCTTTGGAATTTACTTAATTTATTTAATTAATCATAACTTTATTAAGTCATTAAATATATAATATTAAAAAATGTTGAAGTAACTCGGATGCAAGCTACTGACCGACTAGCACATGACTTGTATGTAACTTGTTGTAGTAACTTGTATGAGGCGGTCATATGGTGCGAATAGCTGCACTGCAGTAACTGACTAGATCAGCTCGCAGGCTAGCTGGCACTGTGTAACCAGGCCTTAACTACCATTACTTCATAATACCAATAGGCGAGTAGGAGTATTATGGCCAATTTATTGAACCTAATATATTTAGTTTCTTAAGGATGCAATGTTTTAGTAATGTTATTATTAACGGCAACTTGTGTTGAAGGTACTTACTATGTGAATTTTTTATTATCCTAGAAGACCTACCAGTATAGTTAAAGTACCTACCAGTTTTCCTAAAATGGGTTTCCACCTGATTTAGGAAGATCTCTGATATTTAAAAATTTTTAATTTATTCTAATATCCGAAAATATGATGATTATTATTTGCTGGAATTAATTATTATTGATTTCAAATATATCTTGTTTTTTATTTTATCACATCTTTTTATTACATCTTAATAATACTAAAATATTAATTACTTTGGTTTTACAAATACTCAATATCAAATTGCAAATAAAGGATATACAGTCTGTCCCCCTGTGGTCTGTCTATCCCTGTGGGGTACACAACTCTTGTAAAATGTCTAATTATTGCTTTTTCGAGGAAAACTAAGTCTAATAAGTTTTGATTATTGTGGGAAGCCTTGAATAATAGCCTACTTGTGATAATATGTATAGGGTGATGACTAAAATTAATTCTTAACTAAGTACTTCTAATTTGTATATATACCAAAAATGTAGTTCAGGTTCAGTAAAATGTTACAAATATTTTCTAGATTAATGCACTGTTTACTAATAAACTCAATCAACTCATTTCCTCTAGAACTTATGTCTTCTAAGATATTAACTATTTTTCTTCATTGTCACTGAACAGTAAAGCAATAATTATGTAAGGTTTACTGTGCCTTATATAATACCTAATCTCTTATAACTATTTCCATTCATGGTAAACCCTAATGAGGTAAACATTCGGTTTATTGATCCAGTAATATCGTTATTCACCGTATTAACCAACACCATATCAACAATGGGATCCTAGGTATAGGGCCCTTTCCTTGTTTATGTTATTATCACATTTAGCTTAATACTTTTCATATCATCTAATAGTTTGTTGTTGGTTATACTTTTTACCAACATTGGTATTCAATAAGAGTCTATTCAATAATTGTTTTCGAAAGCATGTTGGACACCGAAAAATTTTTCTAATCTTTCATATTTTAAATAACCCATGTGCTTTTTAAATTTGGAGACCCATTTAGTTGCTGCATCTAGGGATCCAGCCTCTTCCCAGAAATGTATACGGCGTTTAAAAATTAAAAATATATAGAATTCTCTCTAGTCTAAGAACCTTTATTATTGTTTTTCTTTCCATTTTTTTCTTTAAACTTTATCTAATAAAATTATTTAAAAAATCAATTAGTGCTTAAACAGTCAAGTATAATCAAAAAGGCAATCACATTTCACATAAAATAGATAATAATTTCAAAAATGTACGTTATTGGGTTACTTTAAATTCATGAACATATATGGCATATCATAATCACGTGTAGGGCGATATTTTGAGAAATAAAATAATACCTACATACTTACCAGTATTCTCTTACAAAGGTAATTGTATTAAAAACATCATATACATTATATTGCTTTTAATTATTTTTTATATTTTATCAATTTTACCGTAATTTTTAAAGTAACCGAAAGAGGTAAGGAGAGCCAAAGCATTGAAGGAGGAGCGGGGAAGACATAATGGTTTTGCTGCGACTCCAAATAATGCAGATTAACTTGCATCGAAGCAAAGATACCTCTTCTATTCTACAGAGAGATCTGGTTATGATGCACACAGGAATAGCACTCATCCAAGAACCTTGGGTGGTGCGGGGATTTATAAAGGGGCTGGGAGCTTTTCTCTGTTACAGGAATAGTAGTACCAAGAAACCCAGTGTCGCCATCGTAGTGAAGAACATCAGCGCTACACTCCTGTGGAAATGGTCTACAGGAGACCTAATGGCGGTAACTATGATGCTTAAGGATGTAGGTAAGGTGGTCAGCCTATCTACCATATGACAGCATGGACAATACGACACCGGAGGTGAACGAACTTGTAGACCTCTGTCAAAAAGCCGACCTGCCTTTGCTGATGGGATGTGATGCGAACTCACGCCATATGGTCTGGGGTAGCACGAACACCAATAGCAGAGGTATGGAGCTCATGGAATATCTGATAAGTACAGAGTACATATTTTGAATGTGGGAGACACACCCACTTTTCATAATGCTATAAGGGGGAAGGTAATTGACATTACCTTGGGCTCCAAACACTTGGCGGGATACGTGCGGAACTGGAGAGTTTCGGATGAACCCACACTCTCGGATCACTCTGCTATTAAGTTTGATCTGGGAGTGAGGGAACATGAGGAGGCGAAATGGGCCGTAACCCCAGATTCACAAACTGTGAACAGTTTAAGTCGGATCTTCTAGTAACAGTTCGGGGAATCACCTCCAGAATTAGTGAGAAGGAAGTACTGGAGGAGGCAGTTTCCTGACTGACTAGAGGATTGATAGAAGTAGGTATATGAAGGGAACTGTAAACCTAAACGAGCTAGACCGAAAGGCCAGGTAAGCTGGTGGAATATTAAGCTGAAAAACCTTAGATGTAAGGTAAAAAATCTTAATCTCAAGGGAGCCAGAAAACGAAACAGCCGTACAACCTGGGAGTACTATAGGACTGCCAGGGATCAGTATAGGGCTGAGGTTAGGGAAGCCAAAAGAAGTAGTTGGGTCTCTTTCTGTAATGAGATAAATAAGGGAGCTGAGGCAGCACGGCTGGACAAGATTCTAGTCCGCAGCCCGGAAGTGATTTATATCAAGCTAATGGTAAATTCTCGGAATCGGATGAGGAAACCATCTCATCAAAGCACATTTTCCGGGTTTTTGTAGACCGGAGACGGGAGACATTTCGGACCCGCTAGTAATAGAGGCACACAGGACCTGGGCGGTAAACCTAGAGGGGGACGACAGGGAACTTGTGAAGGAGATAGTCACACCGGCTAAGATGAGGTGGGCCTTGAGGTCCTTTAATCCATATAAATCGGCGGGACCGGACGGCATTTATCCGGTACTTCTGTAGAACGCAGAAGAGATAATCCTCGGTCCGCTTATAAGGATCATCAGGGCCAGCTTGCCACTGAAGATAGTCCCGGAAGTATGGCTAGCCACAAGGGTTGTTTTTATACCTAAGCCGGGAAAAGTCGGATACACGTCCTCTAAGGACTTTCCGCCCATTAGCCTTACTTCATTTTTACCAAAGACGGCCGAACGATTAGTTGACAGGTACCTCGGGATACTGCCCTAATAGAGACATCGCTTCAAGGGAGCCAGCATGCTTATCAAGCTGGTAAATCAACAGAAACAGCTCTGGATAAGGTTGTGTCATCGATACGGTCACAACTGGACACCGGAGGATACGTTGTCGGCACCTTCCTTGATATTGAAGAATCCTTCAACTTTACCTGCAGAGAGGTGATTAGCGGAGCACTAGACAGATGCTAGACAGATCCAGAATAATTGCTGAATGAATAGACCATATGTTGGGAAACAGACAGCTTACTTCCAACAAAGGCAAGACTATTATTGAGGGCCGGGTCGACTTGGGCTGTCGACAGGGATGGGTATTGTCTCCTTTTCTGTGGTTCCTAGTAGTGGATGAGCTGCTTGAAAGATTAAAGGATTACCAGGTAATTGGCTATGCCGATGACTTAGTAATAACAACGAAGGGCCCTTTTCTGGAGCCAATTCTCGATATAATGCAGGGAGTATTAAACAAGGTTGGGAATTGGTGCAGGGATAGGGGACTCTCGGTCAATCCCTCTAAGAATGAGGTGATGGTGTTCACCAAGAAATATAAGTGAAACAGAACATGTCCGCTGAAACTTGGTGACCAAGAACTAAGCTATAATAGCAAAGTGAAATACTTTAGTAATCCTGGACTAATTTAGGAGTAATCCTAGACGGGAAACTGTTATGGGAAAACATCTAAGTCATATACGTTCTAAGATCACAGCAACACTTTGGTAACTGAGAAGGGCCATTGGCAATAGTTGGGGCTTGAAACCGGATAGCATGAAATTAATGTATGAGGCAATTCTCAAACCCAGACTGACGTATGTAGTACTGGTTTGGTGGGAGAGAGCCTGCTTAAAGTCAGAAGACAATCGACTTAACAAGCTAAAAGGATTGATTCTAAGAAGTATAACCGGAGCCCCAAGATCAACACCGATCGAGGCGATGGGGATACTGACGGAGATACCACCTCTTGATGTCACCCTGAAAGCGGTAGCCGTAAAGGTTATGCAGAGGGTGGGAAACATAAATAGGAATGTAAGGGACCTGAACAGACTCTCCAGAGAGCTAGCCGAGGAGGGACTCCTATGGATGCCCTCTGACAGTACGGGTGTCCACTTCCTATTTGACAAGAAATATAAGATTACCCTCACCAGTAAGATCGACTGGATGGAGGGTCGAGCTAGATTACCGCTCAATGGAGACATCTGGTACACGGATGGAGCCAAGAGTGGGAATAGAGCGGGTGCGGTGGTGTATAAGCGATGCAGGGGGATAGGTAAAACCTTCCCCCTGGACAAATACACTACCACACTCCAGGCCGAGCTAGTTGCAATTACATACGGTATCCTGAGGGCCGACCAAAATCGGACCCAGGAGAAGGTATGTATCTGCTCGGATAACAGGGCAGCGTTGGATATCATTTTTGGGTAATGACCCGTATAAGAGGGGATCGCCAAGGGACTACTCATGCGATCAGTGGCTGATGAGGCCCAAACCCACATAACATAATAATAATAATAATACGAATAGTGACCTATTAATTTAATTGAGATATTTATCCATATCTTTTACATAAACACATATAACAAAGTGTTTATAAGCTTATTCATAATCCCATTTAGGACACATAATTTATCACACATATAACTCCCTTAAATGGGCGAAATAGTTTAAGGAACATAACTATATCCTATCTGGTTAAAAATGCAAATCCAATAGAGTATAGTGTTTCGATGTCTTGATAATAATGTTTTCTATTTTGGTCTTGAAATCAAAAACTGAAAAAAAATTTCATAACTGTTATGTTACGAGCATTCCTTATAATAATCAGAAACATGCGAGTTCTTCCATAAAGGAAGAACAATTTTCAAATACTGTACCAATACACAAGGTGTGCAATACACAGGCTTTTTTAAATATAAAGAACACCAGGTATATTTTTAAATACCCGCATTAATATCATGTTCTGGTTCTAAAATTGTATTACGAATTAAGTAATTTAAACTTACTTCGAATAGTAACATTTAATTTCTTTAATTTGATACAAACAAAAGAACTATCGAAAACGGTGCGCATTTTATTATGGTGCGCATGGTGTTATATTGAACTTATGGTGCGCATTTTATTTTAAATTAGTTCTTCTAGAACAGTAAAAGAATAGAAAAATATTAATGGAAATAATAAATGTGTCTACATAAATCAAATGTTCAACTATGTCTTTCTATAGTTCGATAGTACCCACTTTAGTTGAACAATTACGTACATATTGTCAAGAATAGGAACAAGTCTCAAAAGAACAAGTCTCAAAACTGCAGATTCGGAACGCCCACGAGGTGAGCAGTAAATAGCCTGGGCTTTACTCACTATTTTACTCATTGGCATTGAAACCTTTGTAGAGTGAATATCGAGTGTACTGCAGTGAAAGAGGTGGATTAAGTGTAAATTACAAAGGCACGATGCATTGTTGCTCAGTCGATATGAAATAGTTTTGATTGTGAATGTACACAGAGTTCGATCTAGCCTCGCGGAAAGTGAATCCTTTTCCCTGCGAATGGTTTCTCATTCTTTCTTCTACGCATACACAGAAAATCTTGCACTTCTACCTATTATTGACAAACTGTATACATTATAAAGCAATTCTAGCGATATAGCTTGATTTTGTCTAATTATGGCTTCTAACACATTTGTAAAGCCCTAAAATTTTGAGATTTTTCTTTATAGACATGGGATTTTCAATGACCCCGACAGAAAAAGTTCATTAGATTTAAATTTTGTAATATTTCTGACAATTCAATGAGTTTTCGTCGTGTAATCCAACATACTTAATACTTAATCTAGATTCAAACTTATATTATTTCCATAATGCGGTGGAGCACATATTGGTGCTCCACCAAAATGGTGCTGTTGGGAAATATATAGGTCAAGGTCAGTCCTCATCAGAAAATAAATTTATAGTATTAGGTACCATATCCTTGCACAATATGTCATTATCTGATGAGGAGTTTTACTATACTAATAACGACAGGCATGTCCGTTTACAAATTCGTTTCAGAAAAATGTCACTTTGTAGGAAAAGGCGTCCCTCATTTGTGTGTATGCCCATCTTTGCTCAAAAACTGCATTTTTATATCTGTATCATCTTCGTTTCAAGATATCTATGTAAAATATATATCTTGAAGGACTGTATACTGGAATCATGTTTTAAGAAATGTCTTTTAAACTCCTAAAACTTTTGTGTAAAATATGCTTTTTATTTCTGTCAATCCTGTATAAGTTTAATGGAAAATACGATCTTAGTCCACATAAAATTGAGCACAGGATTTCGCAATAATAATATTGGTACAATAGTTATTATTAGACTTATTTAAGGACAATTCACAAACGTACCCTTATTTAGACCCGGATTATTTGTTCCTAAGTAAAACTTATTTTGTACCCTATAAAATCCTCGTAAATATAAGAAGCATATTCATCATACAAATACTATAAAGATTTTACAATGAAAATTATAGCTCCTCGTAAATTATTGTTTGGGAAATCTATCTTAATGTTAATCAAGTCCATAAGTAATTTTACTATTTACAAATCGTTAATTCTTGTCAATTAAGTATTTGAATAATTTAGTTAAATGTATATTCTTCTTTAAATATAAAAATAAAGATTCGATAAAAAAAGACCGTATTTCAAGTATAAATACCCAAGCGAATATTTATAATATTTTTAATTATAAGTTCAAAGTAAAATTTTGAAAACGATTTTCTCTTTACTACAGGTGAAAAAGGAATTATCTTTAACCCTCAATACGATATTTGTATTTTCTGCATTTCTCAGAAAATTATTAATTAAATCAATACACTTGTACAAATGTTTGCATTGGGTATTATCAAGAGGATTTATAAATAATTCAAAGGAAAACTAATTCTAAGAAATTATTATGATTTACGACTGGATTTAAAAGTACTCCACTATGTAGAATAATAAATAGGGTTGATTAAGAGGAATACATTTTGAAAATAGAAATTAACTTCCTTCCTAACGAACACTTAAATATATGCATGTTATTAAAAATATTTCATGTTATTTTTTATTTGAATATTTGCAAACTGGCAATATCACGTAATAAATATAATCAATTCATATGTAATATTGTATACTGCAGTAAAATGAAGAAATGGCTGCTAACATTAAAGTTAACATCATGTTAACATAATATTAATTATGACTAATCATTGATCGTATACAATTTATTTGAAGTTGATGTTGGGAAGTGATTTCTTACTATAAATTAAGGAAACTAATTTTTGACTATATTTAAACGGGTATAGATGGTATGATATGGTAAATAAAATATATAGTTTACGTAATGTTTATTTTTTAAATGTTTTATAAATATGAAATATTATTGCATAAATAAATTAGATGTAATTTGTTTTCTATTAGAAATATTAGGATTTATTTTGTAAGAAATTATGTTATGATATAAAATATGTATCTACTCTGCCTATTTGATTATTTGGCCCTGTTCTTATCCATTACCTAAACCAATGTGCTTACTATATATTTAAGAAATTATAATGAAAACGGATACTATTTTCTAGAAGCAAGCCCCCCATCACTAATTAGTCCCTTCAAATTAGACAAAAAATCACTGATTTTTTATTCAAAAATAATATCTATTTGATAAAACCTTGAGTACAAATAACTGTAAAAAAAAATGTAAGATACTTTGTAGAAAGTTTTTTGCTCTCCAACTTTTTATGTGATTGAAGAACTTTTCTAAAAAATGCATAGTTTTGTCTATAAATAAAAAATAATACGCTAGAGTGTTTTTTATTCGCACAAGAGTAAAAAAAAAGAAAACGGTTTTCGCCCTCTAGTGGCAAAAGCGTGCGCCTTAAAAAAAAAGCTAAATAACAAAAGTTGTCGGAAATTTTTATATCTACAATTTCGATCTCTTGATATATTTCGCTACAATGCATAGTTTTCGCTTAAAATCGAAAAACAGCTTAGAAATACACATATATGTATACTTTAACGCGCTCTAGCGGCGCAACTCAGCGGAATTTCGGAAAAATAATAAGAACAAAAATTGTAGAGAATCTCACAAGATCTACAACATCAAATCAAGTCATATTTTCCCAAAAATGCAGTTTTTCAGAAAAACGCAAAAACCGAAAAAGCGGCCAAAAACTCACTATATATATATATATATATATATATATATATATATATATATATATATATATATATATATATATATATATATATATATATATATATATATTTTTTTTTTTATCATGCGCTAGGTGAAAAATCTCAACACAACTTTCTGTACAGGTCGCTTAGATGTAGGAAAAATTCCCTCGATTTTCCTAATTTGAAGTGACTAAATAGTGTGATTTCAAATAGATTAATATGCTATTTTAATTTCCATTATTGTGTCTAACGATAAATATCACTACTGCCTATACAGTATCTACATTTGTTTACTATTTTCTGTTCTAGTCCTTGCTTGGTTTCAACTCGTGGGTATTAGAACAATAATATTTCCTTACTATAAGGTAATTAATATCAATACTGTACTGATTTGTATGTACGTAAATTGTTTAAGTTTCGGCCAATTGTATCGGTCATTTGGTCATTTGAGAACATATAAAGCATATAAGTTATACCTACGGACAAGGAATCGAGAACACCGTGTTTCAGATGATAGACTCACCATGGGGACCTTCGGTAATTGATACAAAAAAGGTTAAATTATATTAAAGTTGCACAATTGTATGACAACTAATGAGTCACAGATAACAGGATTAGTTTTGTAAATATTTAAAAAAAAAATTTGTAAACTCCATTTTGGTTGGAAGGGAGCATTATAGTTATTATTATATTAAATGCGGACATACGGATTATATTACATTTTTGCTTGCTACAGACATTAAATGAAATCTCAATTACCAATCTGCTGTTTATGAAATACATTGTTTAAATAATTTGTGATAATATTGGCATTATGTACAGGTGCCTCATTTTGATGAAACCACATTTTCAAGAGGTCATTAAGTGGAATGTTATCTAAATAATTGTCTACATACTCATTTAGTAGCGTTTGTTATTTAAGTTACCATTATATGTTATTGGTTACCATTTAGATGTCCAATTACACTCGTTTCCAAAATATTACACCAAATATTAAAATCAAGCATATAGGTGTTAATTGACGAGATACACGACATCAATGAACAGTGTGATGATTAAAAACGTCGAGATTGGTAAAACATGTCTTTGTTGAATAAAGGCCATGGAACAGAAAGTTATCGCTTACAGTACACAATGTACATTTTACAAAAACATAATCGGCGCCCAAAATAATCTTTTAGATCTTGATTAATATAAACTTTATATGGGTGATATTCAACGCACCTTAAAATGTCTTTTTGGATGGGATGAACAGTAGGCTTTGGTACATGATTGACTTCAATTAATAAGTAATTAATCTAGTAATAAACTTTGAATTTTCTCGTAGTTTAATCGAAATCTTATTTTCTATATTGAGGCATCACTGTAGCAGTACAATGTACTGTAATGTACTGTATATTATTTATTTTAATAGCCATTACCTATCAATAGCACAAATTGGTCCAGCTACTTTTTACGTCGGTGCCGAATATATAAGCACATTCATTTTATATTTTAAAAATAATACTTATAAAATAATTATAAACTAAAAATAAATTGATTTTTTTTATTTGCAAGAAAAATAAGTTATCGAATTCGGGGTGAAACATCTAAATAAAACAAAAATGCTTCCATATGAAATACTACTAGTTCATGCAATAAAATTCACATGTTTGTATTTAAAATAATAAATTTTATGGTCGAGGAAAGAATGGCAAAGAATAAAAGTGGTCAGAAAATACTAAAATAGATATTCCGGAATCTAGCTATTTTTCAAATATTTTCAAAATTAATCTAGGTATAGATATGATTTCTTGGTACAAATTATTGGGTCTACAATTGTGCAACTTTAATCTAATTTAACTTTCTTTTAATTTCTTAGTATTTCTGAGATCATTATGATGAGCCTCTTATTTGGGACTCGGTGTATATTAATTAAACGATTTAAGTTTAAAATCAGTTTGATGGGTTGAATTTTGAACCACCTAAACATAAAATAACATCATAATTAAATACACAGGCATTAAGGGTATGTAAACATTACAATCTAATAGGACTGTAAAACTAAACAAGAGTCTTATTGGAAAATATTTCACCTGTTGCGCCACTTTCTACAAGTAGGTAATTTGATATTTTGGAATAAATATACAATCTAGGTAGCTGCACTGCATTCGATCTGAGTGAGCTTATCTCAGTTCCACCCACCCCTATGCTTCGTAGTCAAGCATACGGGCAACATTCTTTAAAAAAGTGTTACGAAGAGTCAAAAAGTCGTCCTCTTTTTCAGGGGGGTCAACCACCCTACGTTAGCATGCACGTGTATCCCCGTTTCGATGCAATCATCCTGTCGAGTTGCAGTAGGGAATGGAAAGAACACACCCAGCACCACTAGTTTGGGCGACTGTTCGAGCCCTCAATGTAAGAGCTCAAATCTAGTCGGCCAGATGTGTTCAAATCGCGCATAAACGTCCGCTACACCCAGTAAACATTTGATCGTTTGGGCATCCACAACTCCCAAGGTCACCGCGCCAGTGTAGTGGTGGTATTCTCAGCCATACTTGCGCGGGGCTCGACTCGAGTTCCATTTAGTTACTCGAAGGGTGCGCACCACTGTTAGTTCTTCTTAACCCGCACCCGCGTTCACCCCCATGATTTCCGTGATTTTTTGTAAAAGTGACATGTCAACTTGGTGCTAGTGATTTACATGTGCTTTTAGTAAACAATTGTGAGACGCCAGGCACAGCTTGCTTGTGAAATTACAAGGACAATCTATTGCGTAAGTGTTTAGAATTAAGCGATTTGCGCACACCCTCATCCACGGCGCATGACATAAGCCACCAGTTTGGAAGCAAAAATAAAATATTTTGATACGACTTATTTCCTGCTACTTACTAAATTTAACAGACCTACTTAACTGTAGATTATTTTATATATCTGCTTTAGATATTTCATATTTTGTAAATGTATCTATGTTTATTTATTTCAATTTTGAATACTCACTTATTCAATTAAAATCCGATTTTCTCTATATGAACAACTAGTATATTAACCTGCTTCCATCTAACTTATCTAACCACAAACCGTGTGAAATAATATGTTCAGGAAAGTATGTATAACGGTGTATTTATTATATCCGCGGGTATCAAGGGAAAAACGCGATTGTGCGCTAAAAACATTCAAAGACTTCGCGGTTCTTTGTACCCCGAGCAACCCCGATAATTTCCGAACCTGACAGAGACAGAATATTTGCTGACATGGCGTCTTAAAGTGTTGTGGTGTTTAGTTATCCTGTTTAGGGATTCAACCCTTTTGTTTTTATGGTGTCACTTTAATAAGGTAAATCATATAGTTATTTCTATACATATTCTTTAGTTTTCCGCCAAGTTTAGCTTTGTTCTGAGTTTTAATTCACAGGAAACATTTGAAAATACTGACAGTAGGGTCGTCGACTTGATTTACCCTAGCTTTTAAAATCAATATATTTCTATAAATCAATATGTAAACCCTCATTCTATACCCGCAGCTCATTAATTTACCCACATTTTCATTTTATTATCGTTGTCTCAGGCAGATTACCATTAGTTATATTTAAATTTGGTTAATTTAAGCAAAGGGTTGCGTAAACTGGCTCTCGTACCGTAGTAGGCGGGGTGTAGCTCGACGATAAGTGAATTTTAAACATGGCGTAGGGCTGTGCCATTTTCGCAAGAGGGGTTGTCTCTGTATAAGATATCTTCAAATTCACTGAATCAATCATTAATAATTGTTGGAATGTTAGTTGCAATGTTTATATTGCATGCTATTAGATGCTTCTTTGCGGGAGGGGCAAGAGTCGATGTGATGTAATACGAGTTCAAGAACGATTCCGCTTCTCTATGGACACCTGTGTGAATCATAATTGTACAGGCCTTGGGTTTTGCGCGCCCTATTTAAATATATTTTTTTATTATGGTGTTTTGTTATTATTAGACCTACGATTACCGGCTTTCAACATTAGTATTTAAACAACACACTATCAAAAATAGAATTCAAAAGTAATGTTTTGTTGTAAGTACTGATTTGCAGTTGTAGAAAAAACAAATCCTTAATTGTCTCCATCTAGACACAAATATTTAACGTGAAATATTCAGTGATTGACTTAAATATACCTAGTAAATTTTAGTTATAGGAAAAACATTGTTTTCTACGGATTGTCTTAATTGTATAGGTATGAGGGGATTTAGATTTGTTTTATCTTCATTGGTCTAGAATTGTGAACAAAATAACTGTTTATTTTCTAAAATCAGTTTATGGGTATAAAATATGTTTAGTAGTTTTTTCTTAGATAGAGGTAAAATGTAGTAAATATACATAAACATTTATTAAACACTATTTCTAATAAACATAATTTTATAATTTTCAGTGGTTCCCAAAAAGAAGACAAAATTCCACCTGTACCGCCAATGTCAAGTTTACCCTTTCGATACCCACCGCAAACACAGTATCATCAACCTGGCTTGGCCGTTCCCGCTCCAGCAATGTCTTCCCAGCGTTTTTGCTTACGATGGAATAACCATCAGTCAAACCTATTGTCAGTATTTGATCAACTTCTACATGATGAAAGTTTTGTGGATGTAACTTTAGCTGTTGAGGGCCAACTTTTACGAGCACACAAAATGGTTCTTTCAGCATGCAGTCCTTATTTTCAAGCATTATTTATAAACCACCCTGATAAGCATCCTATAGTAATATTAAAAGATGTTCCTTATAGTGATATGAGAAGCTTATTAGACTTCATGTACAGAGGTGAGGTGAGTGTAGATCAAGATAGGTTAACAGCATTTTTAAGGGTGGCCGAAAGCCTTAGAATAAAAGGTTTAACCGAAGTAAATGAAGAAAAATGTGATACAATAACTTCCTCTCTTACTCAACAAAACCTAAATGCTAATATGCCCCATTTACAACGTTTACAGCAAAATAAAAGATTTGGAAATAACTTAAATATGCTGGGTAATGCATTATTGCAACCCAAAAGGAAAAGAGGTAGACCTCGAAAATTATCTGGTAGTTCAAATGGCCCAGATGATTATGACAACAAAGATATTGTACAAGGTAGTCCAGAAATGTTGGAAGTTAAAATGGGAATGGATAACTTTACAGGAAATAACTCGGACACTAGTACGGGAAAACCGGAAAATGAAGACGAGAAAACAAGGGACGAAGCAGAACCAGTAGCTGGAACATCAAAGGAACAGATATTCAATAATTCAAAAGTTTCTGAAGATTTTCAGTGTTCTGGTAAGTCTATAAATATTTTATATTTTACAATTAATGATACAGATTTAAATTAAATAATTTAAGATGTTCAACATATGTTATATATATGAAATGGTATATTGTATAAATTTTCGTAAGTACAAAGTGCTTCTATAACCGCCTTTAAAAAAAATGGAAAAGGAAGGAAAATGTGTTTTTTAGTACATAATTTCTGTTTATGTAAAGAGAAATGTGATCAAAATTGTTGTGAGGATTTAATATCGAGATCGCTTGCTTATTGCGTCACAAAGCTTTATTTATTAAGCAAATTTGAACTGCAGATTATAAATTCCTTTCAGGTACCATAATCGTACATCGATCAATCGTTATCCATTTAACGTAATTTAACATTGCAGATATATTTTTTGATAGTTTTATATTTATATATGTGAGTGAAGGGAAAAGCTATAGTGCTGTTTTAGTGAATTATAATTGTGTGCATCACATTTTGAGGTGAGTTAATTAACATTTTTATTGATAAGGGAAGAGTTAAAGGAATGAGCCATTGTTTTACTACATTACTAATCCATATTTTTCACATTACATCACTTATTTTTGCATCCACTTATTAGACGCGGCTTATTCCCTATAGCTTTTCCCTTTATAACATACTTTGCATTTACCTTTTAGTGGTGGTGGAATTACTGTTTGTCCTGAGCATGACAAAAAGTATTCTATAACATTTTTACATTTAAATAGCTATAAAATTTGAGGAGTTATAAGTCTTATGCTTTGTTTAGTAGTAGTTAATTTTTGATTAAGCCTCATTGTAATTTTAATATCAATTATCTAAAATAATGCATTTAAAGAAACTTAATACACTAAGCTTTTGTATTACCTGTGTAACGTAATTTATTAAAAAAGTAATGAAGAAGTTAGTCTAACGAAACAGTAACATTCTTGAGCATTATAAAAAAATACCTTTGTACATTTGGGTAATACACAATTTGAAAAATTTTAATCTTATATTTTATTCGTTTTGGTATTTGAATTTATTTTCATTATAATTTTAATTGAGCTTTATTGTAATTCAAATGTCTAAAATAATGTACTTGAGGAGATTTCTCATACATTAAACATTTGGATTACCTGTATTAACAGAATTTCATGTAACATTCTTGGTTTAAATTTTGGTTTAAGATTTCGGTACAACATTAACTATCATTGATTACATTTTAAGTATTAATTTAAATTTTGTATGCTTGCATGCTAGATTAAAAAATCTCTTTAAACTAGTTTTCATTCAATAAGTGTATTCAATAAATAAGATTTTTATGAATATATCTATATGTAGATATTTTCTCATTTACAAAAATTTACCTATTTATAATTACAATTAAACAAACATGTTAATGTGTATGTATATTTTGGAGAATAAAGAAATTTTTTATATTTGATGAAACTCCATTTTGTTCAAATTATAGTGTCATAATTAAACTGCATGGGCTTGAAGTAAATTTTAACGAATGTAATAAAACTTTTTTTTTTGCAGATGACAGGGATACATTTACCTCACCAAATAATATTCACTGCATAGATTTTAACTCGTCATTACATGAAGAATACAATTTGCCATATCAAGATCAAGACTTTTCCAATTCTGATGTAGATGTGGAAGAAAATGACAATGATATTCAAGAAATAGACTCAAATTATGAAACTTTAGACATAAAATTAGATCCAAAAATGATTATCGATAGTTTGACTAACACTGATAGCCCAAAGAAAAAAAAGTTCAAGTCTGTTTTAGATCTCGATGATTTTGCAAATTATGATATACTTTTGGATGACCCTGCATTTGATAGTAAAACATTTAAATATGTCAATTATTCAAAGAAAATTAATGATCCTGAAAAATCTGCTAGGGATTTTTGTGTTAGAGAAAAGGATAACTTATACAGATGTACTGTTTGTGATAGGATGTACACGCATATAAGTAATTTTTGTCGTCATTACATGACCTCGCACAAAGTTGATGTTAAAATGTTTTCTTGTCCCGTTTGTGGGAAAGATTTTACAAGGAAAGATAATATGCTTGCTCATTTGAAAATTATACACAAACAAAATGCAACTTGAGTGCCTTAAATTTCATATTTTAAGAAACTTATAGACTTACGTTCGTATATCTAGAGAATCCAAATAATATTTTTTTATAAATTACGTACTTTTGTACAGATTTTTGTGTGATTTGTATATAATACTTTAATGAGATGAATTATTATAACAATATTTTCTTTGATAAATATATGTATACAACTGTTTATATAGCTTCCTAATATTTTATAAAACTTGATATCATTGAGCATTAAATTTTAAAATAGCGTTTTCAAATAATATATTTCAAGGCATAAATAAAAAGGAAGGTGCTGCTCTGTCAATATTATTTGGCTCTGATTAAAGAACTATAATTATTTAAGCCTGTTCTATCAAAGATGGTAGCAATAAAGGGGTTACAATATTTTTAATCTAATTAAGTTAAATCATTTGCTGTTATAAGAATGTTTTATGCAACTCGGTTCAATTGACAAAATACAAAATGTTTTGATGATAAATAACTAAGTTTTCTATTCAATTTATAGCAAGTATCTAACTTCCTTCTTCCAAAAAAATATATTTTTCTTGGAACGTTCATGAACATTCATAGGAAGTATTTTTAAACTTGTGTTTTCAGGTATACAAAAAAAAAAAAAAAAAATTAAAATAAATGACAGTTTGTTGTACCTTAGTAAGCCAAATATTTTCATAATTTATTCATGCTTTGTCTATTCCTCATCCACCAACTGTTAATAGATACAAATGTCATTGTACTTTGTTCATTGTTATATTTAATTATAACATTTTAATAAATATTTGTTACTTATGTAACAAGATAGTAATTAGGCATACACGTTTTATATTTCATTATTCATAACAAATGATTTTTGGAAGATTTCTGTAAGATCTAGTAAATAAAACTATAAAAATCTAAAATCTGGTAAATATGTTTTAACAATTCAAACAATAACCCGGCAACTATTAATTTAGTAATTATAACAAATAAAATATGGTTTTATTTAATGCCATTATTTCCATTACCTAATTTAATGTATATTTATTTCCATTGATGTGTATTTGTTATTCATTTATTTCTATGTTATTGATTAATGTAGTTAATTACATTATTTTTTTTTTAATGGTTTGTGATATTTTACATTTTATCTGGTTTTTAATATTGGCATACATTTCACATTGCAAATGGCCTAGAATTAAGTTTACCTATGTGAGAAAACATTAAACAAAGATAATTGTATCTATTATAAGTTTTATCATTTGCTAGATAAATTTCATTTTGAAATAGAACTTATTGTTAGCATCGCATCATTAATTTTTGGCGACTTCTTCAGGACCTTTTGGACTATTAATTGCCAGGATTTATGCCAGTTTTGGCCCAACAATTGTTCAGAAAATCCTGATGTGGCCTTTACTAAATGATGAAAACATTTGGCTGGAAAATATTTCGTTTAAACATTTTATTATAACAGCATATTTATGTATATATTTGTTGATAAATTTTATGTTTGTTATAATTTTTCATTGAGAGTTATTAATATTGTGGATGTTGCTATACCAATGTTAATTATAGTTAGATGTATAGTTTTTTTTATACCTGTTATACATGAACTGGCAATAATAAATTCCTATATTTCCTAGTAGTTTTTGAAGTGTTCTTGCCTTAAATAGACTTGCTAAGTCATGTTGTGAGAAGTGAATATTTCTAGTTATTAAGCAAAGTACTGAAGATATATTAAATAAGGTAAATGTTGCAATAATTACATTTTTTTGATTGTAGTAATTTTTCTTTACTTAAATCTAGATTTTAGATAACTATTATTTATTTGCACTTATTTAGTTACCTTATATATGAAGGGTAAATATGTAGGTATTTACTTTTTTTAGTTATATATTTCTGCGAATAAAGTTTATTATCTTCATTATTATTTAGTTGTTTTTTTTATTTTATGCTCATTTTATTTGGTAGTGTTATCGTTTTTATTTATCGATAGTGCCTTTCTGTCAGTTAGTGTTTATTGATTTATCTAGGAAGGAAAAGTATATTGTATTGTGAATACTCTGCAAATTTGTCATACTATTTAAAATATTTCCACAAAATGTTTATGTGGGTTTAAAAGATAAGCAGGCTGCCATTTTGATTTCTTGATTAATATGATTACTGGCTCTTTTTGTATCCTCAATGTAACCATTATTATTTATCTAGTGGTAAGGAAATCAAGTGAGTTTCTTTCTTATTTGTGAATTATTTCGGTCTACTTTGTAAAAATATTTAATTACACAATACACATTGCTTATGATAATTTTAAAAAGATAGCAAGAGTATTCTTTAGAATTTGTGGTACGGAGTTTATCAATAATACATACATTATTATATAATACAAGATATAATTGGTCTTACATTTATAACAATTTTACTGTAATATGAATAAAGAAAATATTGTCTGTTTGCAATGGCTAGATTAGAGACGTGATTATTGATATTAAAAACTCAATTTTACCAGTCCATTCATAATCAAACATATTCATATTACTATATGTAATATTCTTCCATAGAAATATTTGTTTTTTTTTCACTTCAATAGTAAAAAAGTAAAAGTGATTTAAACAATATAAGAATTTCCCCATGGTTTACTTTTTGTAATATTCGAGTTCCTATACTTTTTTTTTTAATAAAATAGGTTAAGTAAATAGGTTTTAACCTGTATAATGGAAGGTTAGGTAAATAGATTTCAAACAATTAAATAATCTTAATACTTTTGCTTCCTATTTAATATTATATAAAAATAAACATTGACAATTTTTTATCTCATGAATTTGCTATTGAACATATGTTATAAATCTGTTCTTATTTCACAGATTCACCAATAACACAAAAGTTATTAACTCCAAAACAAGAAAATAATGATATTCCTGAAAATTCAGATCAATCAAATCAACCCCCGCACACTCCAGAATCAAGTCGAATAAGTACACCAGAAAATGTTATAAATAATAATAACAATATGACCATACCCTCAACTAGTGCAGGAAACTTGTCGAACTCTGTACCTATGAGTGCACCAAGTGGCAGGCAACCGACAAGAAGAAGGGTAAGACGCAGAGCGACATCGCAGAGTCAAGATCCAGCCGAGCAATTGACTGAAATGTCTGTTCGAGGTTTAAATTTATTTCGTTACGCATCTATAAATGAGGGAGTTTATCAGTGCACAGAATGCGCTAAAGTTGACGTCCAAAAAACTTTTAAAAACAAGTATAGTTTTCAAAGACATGCTTTCTTATATCATGAGGGCCACCAAAGAAAAGTATTCCCTTGCCCGGTTTGTCAAAAAGAATTTTCACGTCCAGACAAAATGAAAAATCATATGAAAACAGTACATGACTGTTTTATGCCAAAAGATGTAGTATTTCCACCTATGGGGTTTTTCCCAACGCTGTAAATTATCATTGCGCTAGTTCGCAACAAAAAAAATAATTGATTTCGTACTTGGTGCTACTTTTAAAAAGTATAAAGCAAATCAAAATTTTTTATCCGCTAAAAGTACAACACTTTAGATTATATAACTAGTTAGTTAACAATGTGATTAACCCTTAGCGGTTAAAAATAACCTGAAAGGTCTTGTAATTATTAGTAATAACTTTACCAACTGCTAAGCAGTGACTAATCCAAAATAATTTTAAATAACAGTAACGTACTAGTTTTGTTTGTTTTTAAAAGAAGTTTATCATAGTTTTTCGGTTTGGATAGATTTTAGGGGTCTTGCAAATATATCATAGAATAGATTGTTTACACCATAATCATTGTTTATAACAAATTTGTTTAATTAACAATTAAATATTTACATATAAGTCTATTTAGAATTATGTTTATATAAATATAAAAAAATATTGACTGCACAGAGTAGACAATAAATATATATTTTATATATGAATGCCGCAGGCGCACAAATATATATATCTGTAAGTTAAACCATTTTAATAAATATTTAATTTAGGTGTTGGGACGATGAAAAACAATAATTTTTATTCTGTTTTACAATGCCATTGTGAATCTTATTTATTTTAATGCTATAAGCTTTGTCTTCTGTTATATAATTCTAATTAGTTGTAAGGAAAATGACAAATCATAATAATTTTAGGATGACTCCAATAAAATATCAATATTAAGTTTTAATTAACAACACTTTAGGTGACAATTTCAGTCCAGAGAGAATACAGATAAATACTGACAATTATCGCTCAAAATTTCAATAAATTTGGATAACTCATCATGCTAATGCTTAATTAAATATGAAATAATTTATATATGTTACATAACTTTTGGATATCAACTAGACTTTCAGCAATCTGTTATTCTAAAAACTACATCAAGTTTTATAACTTAAATTTAAATATTTTAATATACTGTGGAAATTTGTATGCCTTTTTGATTTTACATTTTTTTATGTTTACTATATACTACTGTCTGTGCCTTTAGTGTTGTTATAGTATACTCCTTTTCATAATAGAAGATGATGGCTAATTTATAAAATTGTTCTTTTATGGATTGAGACGTGAAGCTAATCTTTCACCATTTGACTAATTGATGTGTAAACATTTGTTACATTTCTTTGATTGGTTTATCTGTGGTAGGTTTATTTTTTACGAGCCGTCCACATTTTAGTATCAGACCCAAGATACCATCATTAAGGAATATAATGTTTAAAATTAGATATAACTAATTGGATACAAAATGTATTGCTGTATAAAAAGTAATATGTAAGACTAATTAGCCTTATGGAAAATATCGCACAATAACAACCACCTTTAGAGAATTGATGCCAACACTGAAAATAATAAAAGATAAGTTATTGAATCTGATTACTCAAATATTAGGTGTAAATATAATCGCTTTTTTGTTGAATAACTTGTTTTTCTTATCTTGACAATATAAATACACAATTTCATCAATTAAGGAATATTTGCTATAAAAAGCAATTTACCCTACTTAATTTTGTATAAATTCATTATCTTGATTGTTGAAAATTTAACATTAAATTCTTGTAAATCTATTTCTATTAAACATTCTATATATGATTTGCATTGAAATTTGTGCTTGAGATTAGTTTCCATGAAATGCACTTTTGAAAATGTTTGAATCAATTAAAGAAGTTGATATCAGAACTGTAAAATTTGCCAGTTAATTACACGAATGATGTCTTAAATTATTATCACTGCTTCTATTATGAAAAATACTAAATGAAAATATTGTGATTACTATATTTTGTACTAAGGTAAAAGCCTTACGAAATATGTACAAAGTTAGATATATGATATCTAATCTATGAAAAAAAACAGGCAATAGTTTAGATCACTGTGTGATAGTTTTTTGTTTTTTTTTTATTTTGTTTAACATTTGTTAGGCCAAGGCCAGTTTTCGTCAATGTTCTTCCAGGTAAGATCCTGACTACATATTCTGAAAGGTAGTCTCGGTCTTTATTAGTAAGAATAATAAACAATTAAGTGCAATTAATATAGAAATTTATTTACTAACGTTGCTAGTATTAAGGTTCAGAATATTAAATTTATTTAGCAAATTATAAATTTGCATCTTGTTGAAAATTCAAAATTTGTCTATTATAGTATGTAGTATTCCATATACACTTCTCTTTATATTTACAGTGTAATGAGTAAATATAAATTGTACTGTTATTTTCAATGAATAATTATTTTTGTACAATTGTGATTGCAAAATTGAAGTTTGTTATTATCTTTATTGTTTTGGTATTATTTCACCTATTTAATGCTTTAAATATATTCGCATCATGTCCTATGATTAATTTTATTGTTTGTTTATTTTCGTTATATTAATTTTAGTGACACTTTGGTGCAGATGTATTATATATAATCATTACAGATCCTTCTTCACAAAGTTTATTCATAAGAATTAATTGTTTGTTTAATGTACTTTCCTTTATTAATAAATCTACCTCTAATATTTTTTAACTTTATTTTATATGTTCGCAACTTTTTTTCATACATCTGTTGAACTATTTTTTTTAAAGTTATTGGTTTGGTTACATGATTCTTGAATTAGTTTTATAATTTACAATTCAACCACTGGTAGATCATAGACTGGTGAAAAGCAAAATCAAGAATTGTTTCATTTTTTTAAATCTAAAGACAAGCGACATACAACTAAATATATTAACAGAATATTAAAATTGAATATAATTGTGATTTTATTTTGAAACTCTTTTTGTTGAATAAAAATGAGTTTTCCAGAAACAATAATATCTATGTTTACTAAATGGCTGTTTTCGTGTCACCAAATTTTTAGGTCGATGTATGAAATGCTTTTCGTTCGAATTTCGGCGTTTTGGCAAACTCGATACAGTAAATCGACCCTTGTAAATGTGGGAATTTTTTTTTCAATCCGAAGCCTCTAGAGGCATGCTACGGAGGTGTGAAAGGGAGCGGTGCAATATTATTGCGATTTGCTTACTCGTATTTATTAAAATTCAACCCTTTCAGCTGTCAAGTTGTAAAAAAATTTAGTGCTTGAATCTTGAAAGTTCCATTTAAAAATTTGTAAATACATCGATAAGATTGTGTATAAATTATTAGACATTTTTTAGTTGCAGGCCAACAATATGATTTCCAAGATTGTTTACTGTTGAAGAAACAAGTTTTGTAAGCTTTGTTATACAGAGCTTAAAACTACTGTTTATATAAAAATACAATTTTAAATATGATGCTTTATTAAGGTTTTCACAAGAATTCGATTATGAATAACTATGGTTACGTTTGAACCTGATATGAAATATCGGATGTTATCACTTTTTATGAAAAATGTATGGAATAACATGTAAAAATTTTTTTCATATCTAATGAGCATTGAAACTGCAATAAGATGCAACTACAATATTGGATTTTAGATATTTTGTGATAATTTGTGAACATCTACTGAGTAACCTCTTAAAGTAATATTCGATTGTAACTGAACTATGAATTGCAAACATTTTTAGTGAAAAAGAAATTCAGTTTACACTGGTTCTATAATTCTGTATATGTATGTATGAAAGTTGAACAGAAGTAAAATTAATGAAACATTAAAAAATCAATACTTAATTTTACAAGTTTGTTTATTAAAATATATATTACAAAGAAATTATGACATTTTTATCCACCACCAATATGTTTCTTTAATACTGTAAAAATGATTTAGTTAATGGTTTACCTAAAAAGTAATGTTATCTTTCTTTGAAACTGGATGTTGTAAAAAAATTTTATTTGTACAATATTGCTTTTGTATTTGTATTTTTTTATATTGGTATTTTTTATGGCTCTGCACGTTATGTTTTTTTCAGTCAAATTTGCATAGACGACCGATATTTTGCATTGTCCGATTGAATACATCAACATGCATTTGACTGGGAGATGACGGAATGTATGCTATGCATGGCCTATATGTCTTCACTTATTTTTTTATTAACTCTTATGTTCAGTGAAATATAGTATGACTGCCAACAAAATTTTGAATAAATCTTTGGAATGGATGTGAATATTTGATCATTTTTAGATTTACAAATATTTTTTTACTGATATTCTACATAAATACATTTTCATATTTTAATTTATTTTCACAGATAGAAGCAGAATTATTACCAAACCAATCACAAAATCAGATATACTCTCTTAATATTGATTATTCATTGATTAATATTAAGAAAGTGTAATGAAGATTGTAGTTATTGACTTGATAATTTTATTAGTAATTATGCTTATGAAATTGAAATGTTCTTACATGATACACAATAGTATGAGACCAATAGATAACTTATCGAAATAAGATAAAGATCCTTTTTCATTTTACAGGTAAGAGGACATTTCCTATTTTTTTTATTGCTATTATTTTTCACGTTGCATAGGATTACATGTTATATATTCTTAAAATATGATTTGCTGTATAAGGAATGTAAAACAGTTGACTGGAGTAAGCCGTTCGTAATATAAAGTGCTTCAATATATAATATAAATTTATATTGACTTTTACAAATCTACGTAAGTGTAAATTTAAAATAGTGCGAATATTTTAGGGATGTAGCCGTTATTTTAATCACTACTTATCATTTATTTAAGTAACAATTATACTCGTAAATATCCCTAAATATAAACACACTATGATTATAATTTATCACGAAACCTACGCTATTTGTTAACCAGGCATGTATAATTTATTTCATCGCTATTTGCCAAATAAAGAAATCCCAAACGGCTCTTATCTCATACTGTGGGTTGTTTTTATGGATAGACTCAGGTAGACTTCCATTTATCGGCAAGATAAGGAGTTTTTTTATTTGGGCAAATAGCGAGAAATGAATAGTATTACTAGTTGCCTATGATGAGTCATTAAATCGGTACCAATAAAGCAAATTACATATAACATATATATATATATATATATATATATATATATATATATATATATATATATATATATATATATATATATTATATATATATATATATATATATATATATATATATATATATATATATATATATATATATATATATATATATATATATATATAATTCATAATGATGGAAATAATATAATGAACTAATTATAAAGTATTTTAATTTTAGTGAAGAATTATTATAAACATGTACACTTGAAACGTATTTCTTGTTATTGGAAAAAAAAGCATTTTTGTTTTGCCTTTGCATATAGCACTAAATTTGTTAAATTTTACAATTACATTATACATTTCGCTATAATTTAATTATTTTAATTATCCAAAATTAAAGACTTAAACACCCATCTGTTGAAACGTCGCTTCCGAAATATTCGTAAATTCCGTTTTATAGATCCCACTATACGGAGTGATTTTTTAATATCGCGAAAAATTGCAACAAATTATTTGGATAAAAATAACGTGTCCGGAAGTGTTTTGTCTCCGAGCTACAGGGTGTTAATTGTTTTTTTATTTACTTTCAATAATCTTTTTAAAAACTCTATCCGATTTAGTGAAATGCAGGTTTTATTCTAATAATAGAAGCTAGTTTTTGATGTCATTAGTCATTACATTCCACTTCATTATTCTGGAGGCAGTTCATTTATTATTAATGAGAAAAAAATAGGGTATTACTGCTTTTTTAAGTTTGATATGTTTCTTCTTAATAGGGCAATAAAAAATATAACTCTTGTCTCTTGAAATTTTTTCGTATATCTTCGTTAAAAATACTCTCCACGTCTCTAAACCCTATCACAAAAAACTGAAAATGCATTATTTAAAAAATATATATACACCTACATAACTAACACCTGATAAAACTAACAAAATAACCCCAGTTATTTTGGTATTTGGAATGCCAAACAACTAATAATAGTACTTAGTTTTTGTTTTCATTTGAAATCATTTTTGCTAGAATTCTTTTGTTTTGCAAATTATTGTATTAAGTACTTAGTAATAAATAAAGTAGTTCGTTTAAAGTTAGTAAGCGTAGAAGTCAGTAAAAGTGACTACTGGTGTGTTTTAAAATTGATATTTTCCTTCATTTTGCTTATGGTCTTGTCAATGGAATTTATTATGATGAACGATACCCTAATCGTGTTACCTTCACATCATACAATGTTTGTTCGTCCCATTAGTTTACTGAAAGTTTTAAAGAACTTACCATTGAAAGTGGACTACCTCGTGTAGTGTGGATTCTACAAATGGAAGAGTATATGCCCTGTGAAATTGAGAAATTTCCTACAATACGTACAAGAAAAAATGATGCAAATCCAAATATTAGTCGGCCAATAGTTTTTAGGATACTTACTGAAAGTTTTTGTATCCATATCATATTCAACGAGCACTTTACTAGATGATCTTCCTCAAAGAGTGGCTTTCTACCAATGGATATAGGGAAAGAAATGGGAAAAATACCCAGGTTTTGGTAGAAATAGTTTTCACCGATGATGCTAATTTGTTCAGAGAAGTCACTTTCATAATAGTCACATATAGGTAAATGAAGATTCACATGGAATAATTGAAAGCCCTCCATCAACATAAATTTTTAGTCGATGCATAGGTCGGAAAGTCGGCGAAACCTGGACGGTAGGGGAAGCAAGTAGGAAGAAATTAGAAGCTTTTGAGATGTGGTGTTACCGAAGAATGATGAAAATACCGTAGACTGATAAGGTTAGAAACGAAGAAGTATTAGAGGAAGTCGGCGAGAAAAGAAGTATGTGGAAAAACATAAAGAAGAGAAGAGATAGAATGGTAGGCCACTTGCTGAGACATGGGGGAATAGTCCGCGATATTTTGGAGGCAGAAATAGGAGTGAAGAAAGGCAGAGGTAGGCCTAGATTAGACTACTGCTCGCAAATAGTAAGGGATGTTGGTTGTAGCACAATTAGTGAAATGCGTAGGTTAGCACAAGATAGGAGAAGCTGGAGGTTAGCGTCCAACCAGTCTTAGGATGATTTGACCTTATGATTACATAGGTCGGAATTGTTGGAGATCGCATTATTGGCCCATTCTTTATTTACCGGGAATCTTATAGTAATTTTCATGAATCAAGTGACACTATTGGAAGACGTCCAGTATCAATTAACACTCGAAATGTATTTTAATGCACGATGGCGCTCCAGCATATTTTAGTCTAATCCTGCGTCAATACTATCTACTACAATAATTATCTGGTATATATGTAAATTAAGTAATTTAACCCTTACCCTCAATAACAAAAAAATCATTTAACACCCATTATTTAACAATAAATTACTTATTTTACTTTCCTTAAATAAGTAAAAGTAAAAATATAAAAGATTAAAATTGTGTAATGCAAATAACAGAAGCATAGAGAAAGTGCAATTTTTAATTAAAAGTACACCTGTTTTTAGTTTTTGTGAATGTGAAACAGGAAATGAAGTATTAACTTTGTGCAACACACTACAAAGTATTTTTATAGCAGGTATAACCTCAAGCAAAAACTCTTGTCACAATAGTATTTAATGGGATTCTAGATATGAATAATTGTTTTATTAGAAAATTTGAAACACAACTTATTGTTTTATTAAAAATGGCATCGTGTTTGTCAAACTTTTTCATTTCTATAATACTATAACTATAAAATATTACTAACAGTACTAACATTACATTATTATTTTCAGAGGAATATCACGACTATCAAGAAAACAACCAAAATCATACTAACCTTCCTTCTTCATTAACCGTTGAATTAATAGCACCCATAAAACAGGAATCGGTAATAATATCTACGGAGGCAGCACGTCATATGCTTCAGGAAAGTATGGAAATCGACGAGCGATACGAAAAAAATATGGAACCGGAACCGAACGCCGGAGTACACTTCCTTACGGACGATGAAAATATTAGCTCAAAATTAGACAGTGAAAGTTACGAAAAAAAGAAAAACGAATTATTAGAATATTTAACCCGTCACGACGGCAGTGTGGTGTGTAAACTTTGTGGTGAAGTTTTAGCATCCAGAACTCATTGGTATAGGCATAAGTACAAATTACATGTAAATAATTTAGTGAACCCTGCCCCGTTGTTTAAGTGTACTCATTGTAACGTTTTCTTTAAAAGTCGGAAAGGGTACATGGGTCATATATCTGCACGGCACGCGGAAAATGTTGAAACGCAGGACGAAATTACCGTTAAGGAAGAAGTTGTGGATACTAGTAGTAATAGTAATACTAATAATAATACATCTTTACTCGCTACTTCCAGTAGAAAAAAATACGAAGGTAAGTCGACGGATTGGGAGGAACAGAGAGTGAAGGAGGAAAAACTCGTGGCAGACATTATAGATAGGGTGAGAAAAGAATGCGAAGCTCAGGGCGCTGCCGTAAGTAGAAGGGGGTATAGTAGGAGGTCAACTTCGGTTATGAACACTGCTTGAATGTGCTTGTGCCAAACTAGGAATTGCTCTGAAATTATTTCTATTTTTAAAACTAAGAGATTAATTATTTTTAAAACATTCCAATGAAAAGTAAGATACACGTAAATAGGAACAAATGGTTGTAATAATATAAGTTAATGCAAACGGGAATTAAGTAGATTGATCTACCTTTGCGATTATTAAATCACAGAGGGTATGAACTCAAATAAATAAATACATGTATTTTTAAAATTGAGGCTTGTATAGGGTACATTCGTGAGTATCTTAATATTTGAGTCAAAGAGAGAGTTATGTACATGAGGTACTATTATATACACTGTGTTGAGCCGACTCAATGTCTTATGGAGGGCTTTCATTTTTCAAAGCAACAATAATTAATATTCATAACGATTTGTATATAGTGGTATATTCATACAGGGTAAAGAACATTTTAATATTTGAAAGGAACAATACTGCAATGGCATGCTTTACCATATAAAATTGGGCCTGGTGATCAATGTTACGTGTTATGACGAATTAACCCAACTATCACCAACAAATTGGATACAAATATTGAACTCATTATTGATATATTGAACTTTCTATATAATACTTTGTTTTTTTTTGCAAAAATAGCTCAAAAACTATTAATTGAAGGTTAAATGTCTTGAAATTTAGAATATACATTGAAATAGTCAAAATTAAATAAACTCTAATGATGTCACCTCAAGATCTGCGAATCATGAAGATAATTTAGACAATACGAATATGAAGATGAGGTCATTAATTTGATCCAAATCGCTTTGTTATTATCTATACACTAAATATATACATGACAGTTGGTATATTTAATTCATCAGTTTTCATCGAAGTGTAAACTGATTGAAAAATAATTTTTCACGAAAAATTTTCTTATCAGTTTAATTAAAATTTATATTCGTATTTTTCGTAGAGACAAATTTGACTGGTAATCTCTTGATGTAATGAAAAATGAAAAATAAAAGTACTCGTATTTATGAAATTAAAGTAAATGCTCAATTTAAATCTAACGATAAAAAAATGGCACATAACACAGTAAAGTCTAAATGTTGTTAAAGGCTCGTTTCTCAAGGTGAAGATATATGTACGTATATTATTACTTAATTGAGAAAATATTATCATCTCTAAAATTAAAAGAAATGAATGTTAATGTTAAAAAAATTAAGTTTAAATCACTACTTACGACTTAATTCAGTTTAAAACGTTCAGTGTTTTATTTTATTATTGCAAATAAAGACAACTAAGGCAAAATAAAATTTATACATTTTTTTATATAAGTACATAAGAATTTCTAATATTGACATTAATAAAAACAATTTTCCATATACACAAGATTATAAATCGCCCGATCCGAGTTTCTCCAATTAAGTTGGCATCGTCAGGAGGTGATTACAATTCGATCATTAGTTATCAAGATATGATCAGTTTGCCGCTTGGGGAAAACTGTTTTTTGTTGCTGCATCAATATTCCAGCCCTCTCGTACGATTAAAATTAATCTTAATACTTAGCACTCTCTGTCTAAATATTTAAACCCTTCATTGCTATAAGAATATACGGTTATAAATATATGGCGTAAATCTGTTGACAAGATCCGTTTTGTGTTGAAATTACGTATAAAACAACAAAATGTTAACTGAGAATTTTGTATTGTAAAAGTTCCCACACTTGTCTCACAAGCTTTCATTTCACGATCTGGAATTCTCAAGTGATGTTTTTTAGTTATTTTTACAGAAATTTTGCTTTAAGGATATTCATAAAATTTTGAACCATTTATGAAATGACCATTGAACAATTATGTAATTTAGTTATTTAATCAATTAGAAGTATCAGAATAGTCTAAACAAGTACCTCCTCGAATACTTTTTAATTTTCAACTGTTTTCTCTTTGATGCTTTGCTAGCCTTCTTTGTAGTTTTTGTCAAAAGCCAAAAATTTTGGCGAGCATTACCAAGGACCCAACAAGTTTTAAGGTCAGTCTTTACAATGCGATATAATACTACGACATTTCAAGAGCGATCTATCTTCAATTTAGAACGAGTCCTGCTTTAATATTGCCATATCAATATGAGTTTGTGATTTATTGTTAATTGTAAATAATATTCCAACTTGGAACGTTATAAGTCAAATTTTAAACAGTTTCATAACCCATGGAGGTTTAATTTAGTATTATTATTGTCATATTTTGATCTGAATTACGCGTTATACTAAAATCCTTATTTACGTGGTTGCTGTTCATCCATTTTTGAGACACTTTGTGCCATAAGTAACTGGATGGATAAATGAATATGAAACCGAAGTGCTCAGTAACGAATCAATATACTGATAAAACCATTTGTAGGTATTAATACTAACCTATACCAGACCATATTCATTTACCGTTACTGTTATTATATTCCATAAATATATAAAAATTGACTTGTTTTCCATAAAACATTGTCACTAGATGAGCATTTCATCAACCAAGTTGACATAATCAGAAGTTAATTAGAAGTAATCGATTAAAGCTTAATTAATTTTAATTATCTTCTGATGACTTTGACTTTGTTATATGTATACGATTGGCTTATAACTTTTTCAATGCTTTGTGAAATGATCTTCGTCTGTTTGCTTGTTGCTGCATCGAAGACTCCAACCCTTTCCCAGGGCATATTCTATGTACTTAAATATTCTTATCGCTTCATAGGCATTTGTCCATCCATCAATTATTAAGCAATTATAACGTAAACTATATTTATTCTCCGCGTTTATTCAATTTCCATTTCAATTAAGTTCACTGTCTTACTCTTTAGTAAATTTAGCATAGTTAATGTATAAGTTGATACATATTTGTAATCTAGTTAGTATTTGTATTAATTTTTCAGTTATGCCCTACGTGAATAAGCTATTTGAGGATAGTAACGATTTTAAAGAATGAAGTGAATTTCCGAGCAATTCTATAACTGAATACTGTATATATTTTTTTTACAAAAATAGCGCCAGAACTAAAACTTGCTGCTTCTTAAAAAAATACTGCTTTATAGATGAATGAAGTATTTTAACCCTCAAAAATGCAGGAAATGTAATATATGTATATAGATAAACGTAGAAACGAAAAATGATTAATACATTATAATGTAATGAGATGAAGAATGTTTTTAATTTAGAACAAATAATAGTTGCTATAATTTTTAAATTATTTATTAAATTATTATTTCTCGTGCATTGAAAAATTTCCTTGACACATTGCTACGTGCTAGAGAAATATAGAAGTTAGGAATAATACAATAATTGAGTTTGATAATCATTTTCTAGATATTTTTCCTTCTTAATCGTTTTTATTAGTAACTTATCGTATTATTATATGTATTATGGTTTAATATAAATATTAAATATTATGTTGATACAGAAAACTATATTGCATAGCAATTATAGTTCTGGCATTATTATATATCTATTTTATTTTCCAAAGACTTGGTTCCTCTATTATGAATTTAATTATATTAGGTCGAACGAAAATGATAAATTATTAAAATGTATTTATTTCTGTACACATATAGTTTACAATTATTAGTTGATTATTTTAATAATATTTCAGACGAAGGGAATTGTTTCTCACGTTGGCTTTAATACAATCATCACTTGTCGATTGGACATGTCTTTAAAACATTACATCCTGTATCGTTATTTAGATAACAATTTTTTAAATACTAAGAATTCAGTAATCTAATAAAACGTGTTTATTTACATAAGGGGTAAGTTCTGGCAAAGTTTAGAGAACAGAATAATTTCATACTTAAATGTTCATTTTAGCATTTTCTTGAACAAAGTTGTAAATCTAGTATGGTTATTCGAGTATTAAATATAAATTTGTAAAATCCAATCATATATTAATATTTTACATCAGAAATACATTTTAAAATGTATTTAACTGATGAAGATTGCCTCTTCAGATCTAAAGTAGAAGTTGCGTCAGGAATTCTTGCAATAATTATTTATCAATTGCCTTAAATTTATAATAACTAATGTACCAGTAACTATATATTCGAATGTGTACTTTTTGCAGGATCTAGTTTTAAGAAAAATAATTAGTATATATACTTTTATATTTATCACACTTTTCTCTTGCCGACTCTATTTTTTACACCGTGTTAAAGTCGGACAATATATAAGCAAAATATAAGTTCTTTTATTCTATATAACTATACTAAAATTTCATAAAAGTGTTATAGTAAGGCCTATTACAGATATTCCCTGCGTTTGAAATATTTTAGTTTATAGACATGCTAGAAAATATTAAGGGACTGTTTTTTAAAATATTGTTTTACGTTTGAATGTAGATAAATATTCGAAAATTTCCCTTTTTCATATTTTCCATTCATGTCAAATGCCAAATATTCCACATTAGTTTCTAAAATATGTAGAACCAAACACATAATATATTTCCAGTACAAAGTACACATATTTTGATAAGTATATTTTTTCCACATGGGATTCAAAATACCAAATGTAATTTAATATGTGTACTTGTAATTAATTAAGAGCTCAATTATGAAACGTGGTGCCAAATTGTTTATATGTTTTTATGTTGATACATACCTATATATGTGTTATTTGATTAGTATGTTTATTGTATTTGAAAAGAGGTCAAATAATGCAACTTTCACTTATACATTCGATATTAATTTAACCTGGATTTTGTCTTGCCGCCAGATATGTTGCTCATTGGTTTATAAAGGGTGTCTTAGTTGGAACTATAGAATTTGAATTGTGCGCCATTTGTGTTCTGGCAAAGATAGGGCGTCAATATTTAACGACTGCCATCAACAAAATATACGACGTCAACATATCACTATAGCATTCCCCATTTACTGTGATAGCATTACCAGCTTCATGTTCAAAGAAGTATGGTTCAACTATTCCACCACTCCAAAATGCGAACCAAACCGTGCATCTCTGTGGATGCATTTCTTTTCGACGACGGAATGTGGATTTTCAGCACCCCAAAGTCGACAAATTTGTTTGATCCGTCGATGTCAAAATGTGCTTCATCGCTGAACAAAATTTTGTAGCAAACATCAGCATTACCTTCTTTGTTTTCTAATATCTAATTAACAAATGTATGATGTTCTAAATGGTCTGTAACTTTTAATTCTCATGTTAACTGAACTTTGTAGGCTGACAGATGCATATCTTTCTTTAGAATCAGATGCATGGTGGCTCTTGATAAATTCAGTTGTATATGCACGATGTCGAATTGATGTGTTTGGATACTCTCGTACACTTTCTCTCACTGCAGCAATATTTTCATCTGACCGACCACGACGAGGACGTATTGGTGTTGCCTTATTAATAACAGAACCCGTCTGCTCAAAATTTCTTGATTAAGTTATGAACTATTAACTCTGTAGGCACTTTTTTTTGTCCTAATTTTGGACGAATTTTTCTTAATGCAATTGTAAATGATCATTCAGTTTCATAAAGCAGTTGTAGACTATCTATTCGTTGTTGAACTATTAATAGTGGCTATGTTGACGTCGTATGTGTAGATAACAGTCGTTAAATATTGACACCCTATCTTTGATAGAACACCAACGGAGCGCAATTGAAATCCTATAGTTCCAACTCAGACAAACTATAGAAAACATAAGGGACAACAGTGTTCAAGAGTTAAAAAAATAATGAATGACTACATTATTTTTTTTCAACTTCTTCATGTTTCATATACTTTCAATATCTTCATTTTTTTTTCAACTAACATAGAAGTGTCCTCGTCTTTGAATGATAACTTTCCTTTTTGCTTTAGGGAAAGTAGGCCGATTTCTAGATGCCTGATGTTTTAAAAATTATTAATTATAAATACATTTTTGAAGAGTTATGTTTTCCAATTTAAATTTTTGTATATTTCGATAAAAGCTAATTTTTTTCGATAACAGATAATTAAAAATTCAATGCAAAAAAATTTTAATATTATTGTTAATTATACACTGTTATTTTGTAGCACGAAAGACATACATTTATTGTATACTTTGCAAGCCCTTTGGATTTATGTATAAACTTATCTCCGCGAAAAGTGTGAATTGTTGTGAATAGATATACAGGACATTCCGTATATAATAACGAAACTGGTCATCAACTGATTTCTTACTTCTTCAAAATCGACAAAATGATTATTGTTTAATACTTTATAACTATACCAAAATATTTAGATTTAATTTTTTTTTGCAGAATATATAGCCAGCAACTATTTATGTTATAAGCCAACATAAGTATGTTGGTCCTCATGATTTGAAATTTGTGTTATAAAGAACGATAAAGGTCCCTTGTTATACTAACCTCTGAGCTGCATGGGACATATAAATTTACCTTTGTATTGTAAATCTTACGGTTTGTAAGATGGAACTTAAACGTAAGATGGACGAAAAACTGAAAGATGCATGAATTTGTCTTATTCTTAGTCGTGCCAAACCCTTTGCTCAATATTTTATTAGAGGCAATTGAAATCCCTACATTGTAATCGCTCAGAGTTCTTCCATTTAAAAGAAACAGTTTTTTTCAATTGTTTATTTTAGTTTTAAGGTGGTGTGAAGATTATATCATGCGGCCCTTTTAATTTTGCAGTTACAGAAGTTTTCAAAAAAAAAACCTCTATTATGTCAGTATTTTGCTGAGTGGTACGAATATATGTACATTATATATTTCTAATACGGTACGATTTAACAGTTTATTCTTTCGAACTAAAGCTTGTAAATAACGATGATAGGTAAGGACAAAGAATAGCTACTATGTATATACAACCCGTATTATTTAAATGGACTACATTGGAAAATAAGAGTTTAGTAAAAACATTTTACAAAACACAAATAGATTTATTTATTCTACTTTGTCTAAGGAGCGTCAGAGAGAAAATATACAATTATACAAAAAGCGAGTTATACCAAAGAGATTTTATAAATTCTTAAATAATTTGGGACATAGGAATACAAGTTTATTATGTATTTTTACTGTTTTTGAAATGAGAATACGAAGCAATAGAACACAATAAAAGAAAACCACAACATATTATTAAATGATATTTTATTCCGACTTCTAGAAAACAATAATACTTAATAATATGCACTTTAATTTTATCCATATATTACCTCCAGTTTATCTGTCTTCTGAAAAACAAAATTGAAGATATTATTTTTTGTTTAACTTCTTAAGTTTTAGCTTTTCCCTTGTTTTAACTTTGCCATGTTTTCTAAAGCAGGGTACGGCTGGAGCAACAATTTCGTATTTGTTTAATACTTGTATGTTATCATTTCAAATCTGAATACTGAATGATAAACTAATATTGCTAAAATAATGGCCGTGATTAAGGATAGTTAATTGTGAGATGTAAGTTAAATTATGGGTAGTAAAGTGCACCTAAACAGAAATATAGTAATAAATTGAAATTAAGTAAGCAAATAAGCTATATCGCATACTATTAGAGCATATACATTAAATAAATGATAGAATTTTATATTATATATGTACATTTCAAAATATATACTTTTTCTCGGGTTATTATTATAAAAAAAAAAAAAATTATTTCGACATATTTTTTATTTCTACATGTGTTTTTTTTCTATTGAAAGGTTTATTTTTACTGATATTGTATTTTATTTGATTTCGGAAACCATTTTTTTAGTCAGAAAGTAATATAAATTACGATAAAAGGGGTAGTTTTTTTTAAATCACAGACTTATCAAAAGATTTATTTGAAATGTCACTTTGAGAGCTACCAATTATTTTTGAGCCAAAGTTTTGATTGTTGCGTAATAACTTTTTACGCCATTTGAAGGAATATTTTTTTATATGCAGTAAAGTAATATAAGGACTTGGTTACCTAAGAATGTTTTTTAGTAATCGACAAAGGAAATGAAGATGTAATGATTAATGATTATTGATATTTAAAACAAGAAACTCTATTTACATTTCACAAGGTATTCACAGAATATGTATTTAGAGTATACACATATGTGCGTGACATTTTGAATATCATAGTAATTTAATTATTTAAAACGCAAAACTAATATAATTACCAGTAATTATATTAGTTTACAGTTAAATACGTATATGTATTATAAAGGCGTTAAAAAAGATATAAACTTATTAGACATTTATTTGAGGATCAAATGGTTTACTTAGGTATGCTGGAGATTATTGTCTTACGGGTTTATTTTAATAAATCAAAAAACTTAATAAAAGTTTCATCAAGAGTCAAGAAGATTCAAGAGTCATTTATCTTATTTCACGCACAAAAAAGTTTTTTCTATATTCTTATTTTCACTTTGTAGAAAGTATATAGACTTTGTTGACTTTCTAGAAAACATCGTATATGGTATAGGATTGAGATATTACTGGTTGTATTGAGATATTGTTGGAAACATAATTAACACAAAATGATAATATAGGGTGGCTCAGTTGGAACCATAGGATTTGAATTGCTCGTCATTTGTGTTCTGTCAAAGATAGGACCTCAATATTTAACGATTGTTATCTACAAACCGTACGACGTCAACATGCCTGGGTGTCTCATTTGGAACTATAGGATGTGATTAGTGAATAAAACTAATAATATTTGACAAATTGAGGTTCTTTGTTCCTTAACATAAAGTGGAGACGATCTACAAGTGGAAAAGAATATCATTCATATGGCCATTTAGATTCATCTAGTATGATGTCATTCGTTTAGCAAAATTGTCCATAACATGGGCACATAAAATTAGCTCTATTTTCTGAATAATACGTTGAATGTTTGCTTTGAGGTTGCTGGGTGGATGACGTACGATTTTCTCTTCCCGTAACCCTATGCTGACAGATGCAGATTTTTAACTCTGTAGGCGCTTTATTTTGTCCTAATTTTGTGCGATTTTTTTAAAGCAACTGTAAACGATCGGTCACTTTCATAAAACAATTGTAAACAAACTATTCGTTGTTGAACCGTTAATCGCGGTATGTTGACGTCGTATGGCTTGTAGATGACAGTCGTTAAATATTGACGCCGTATCTTCGACAGAACATAAATGGCGCGCAATTCAAATCGTGTAGTTCCAACTGTCACACCCTATACAATTCTGCATCATCAAATAACATGTCTGTTTACTACTACATTTAAATTTGAACTTCAAAAAAATTTAATCGAGTTATTTAACAAAATTTAGTATCTAGTTAAATTTTACATAGTGCACTCTATATGATGCGACATTCCAGAGATATGTAATGTATTATTAGAATTGGCGTTAGCTAGTCAAACATGCGTGACTATTTATTTTCATTGGTTAATTTAAATTTTAGGATGTGGAAGAACATAGCGCTCTAGATTTGAGAGTGATTAAATGGATCTCTACATTACACATATTTATGTATATAGCCTTTGTACGCCAGAAGCTCAATAGAAGTGTGGAAACAGTTACAGTGGCTTGTAATAAAAGAAAGATAAATTTGTAAAACCACTTTTCTAATTTTGACGTTAGATGTTCTTCTTTAACTTCGAAAACTTCTTTAACTTTTTACACATTTAAGTAACATACCTTAATGCGAAAAACTAAACACTTCGAAAACTTTTACCATCAACCCACACTTTTTGTATGTGTAAATGATATGCTTCGAAATGTATAAATAATACATATTTTTCTTATCAGATACCCAGTAAATGTATATTCATGTAATCTTAATCCATAATATACAATTTCCTTATCTTAAAGTCTGAAACAGTGATTGAACATTTTAAAATGTATTTTAGTCAAATTATTGTAGGTGAAGAGTATGTAAACAAAAGTAAATATTTTTTCTGATTCTTTTTCTAGGTTAGATGTCTGACAAATATCTGAATATGTACAATAATGTAAATAAACTAAAAGTTCTTTGTGTTTAATCTTATTTCTTTCTTAATCATTCCAACGCATAAGATAAGTTTTGCATTAAAGAAATTACATCTCAAAACCCTCAAAAACAGTAGATTAGTAACCCCCCCCTCGATAAACGTACTCGTATAATCTTACGGTATTTGTGGAAAACTAGTCTCTGATTTTGTTGTTGCATCGAAGATTCCAGCCCCTTAGGATTATATATCAAATCGAAGAGAAACCTTTAAGTTAGCTTCTATCTTTCCAAATTTCTGTGAATATAAAAGGTGGTCTAACCAAAACGCATGATGTTAATTGTAAATAAAACAAAAAGTTTTCAGAGAATTATCTTAATATTTTTTATTATGATAGAAGGATCTATGACAATTATGTATGAAACAGAATATCGGCCAAATGCTTGCCACGGCTTCGGTGGTATACCTCTATCCGATGGTCCATATTTTCAATGACTCTGAGACATAATTGAGGTTCAATGTCGTTAATGTGCCGAATTATCTCATTTTTTAGCTCTTGAATTGTTCTTGGCTTATTGACGTACACTTTTTCTTTTAAATATCCCCAAGGAAAGAAGTCCAACGGTGTCAAATCACATGATCGTGGCGGCCAATTAACATCGCCACGACGTGAGATAACACGGCCATTGAATTTCTCGCGCAAAAGTGCCATTGTTTCGTTGGCTGTGTGGTAAGTGGCACCATCCTGTTGGAACCACATATTGTCCAGGTCCATATCCTCAATTTCTGGCCACAAGAAGTCCGCTATCATCTCGCGATAGCGAACATCATTCACGGTAACTGCTTGGCCGACCTCATTTTCGAAGAAGTACGGCCCGATGATGCCGCCAGCCCATAAACCGCACCAAACAGTCACTCTTTGTGGATGCATCGGCTTTTCAACAATCACTCGTGGATTCTCATTTGCCCAAATGCGGCAATTCTGCTTGTTAACGAATCCACTGAGGTGAAAGTGTGCCTCGTCGCTGAAGATGATTTTCTTTATAAAGTCACCATTCACTTCTGTCTGTTCAACCAACCATTCGGCGTATTGACGACGCTTGAAATGGTCAGTAGTCTTCAGCGCTTGAGTCAATTGAACCTTGTAAGCGTGTAAATTCAAATCTTTATTCAAAATTCGCATCAGTGATGTTCGTGAGATGTTCAATTGTTGGGTACGACCACGAGTCGAGGTTGACGGCTCTTCTGCTCACTATCGCGAACAACAGCAATGTTTTCCGCAGAACAAACTGGGCGAGCATGCACAGGTGTTTTCACATTTCCTACAGACCCGGTTTGCTGAAATTTGCGCACAATTCTCTCGATTGTGGACACATTTGGTCGATTATGCTGACCAAAAAAGTAACGAAGTGCACGAAATGCGTTTTGATTTGAACGCCCATTTTTGTAAAAGGCTTCAACAATCTTAACGCGCTGCTCAATTGTGTACCTCTCAATGGTTGAATTTGTCAAGCACTGAAACAAAGAAATGTCAAATTAAGTTGGGCAAAAAACTTGACGTTAAGGTGTGACTCACAATTAACATCGTGCATTATGGTTGGACCACCCTTTATCTTACGTTTATCCGTGGCAGGAGTATTCTACATACATACACAATCAGAGTCCAAATGTTCTATTATTTAGTTCAATAATAAAGGAAATATACTATTGTGTAAAGCAGTTAGAGAAAGAAATGATATATATATATATATATATATATATATATATATATATATATATATATATATATATATATATATATATATATATATATATATATATATATATATATATATATATATATATATCCTTAAACTTCATATATATATTCTATTGTCAGCATAAGGAGATTATATTGGTAGATTTTACATTTGTTCGCTTCATCTCTGTTATGCACAAGAAAGAATAGGATTAAAATAGAACAAATAACATTCACAGATATAAACACACCAGCAGATGAAGGTGTATGTACAACTTCGTGAAATAAGTGAAATATAACCTCCTTTGTCTATTGTTACCGGTGTCTATTAACTTATTCGTTCCACATATAGGCTGACGGAACTTATGGACTTTCTGACAGTGCATATCTGCTTAATCTGTATCTGTTTATTCACACACACACACACACCAGTGACGTTTCAGTTCAGTTTCAGTTTTTTTTTTGAGATCGACAAGTTGAGCATGAGAGGAATTATAGTACGAGCCCTAACAGGTATATATTGGGACGGTAGTAATTTTTTATATTAATAAAACGCAATCTTTTAACAACTTGAAATTTGTTTAAATTGAATATATTTTTTAAGAGCTATACTTATTTAGGGGACAATTACCAAAAAGCAAATTAATCCAAATTATTTTTTAACTTAAATCTTAGATATTATGAAAAATACATTATAATTCTTGGCAACTATATGTTGGGACTTAAGATATCTACGCTATAAACTTTAGTGAGAACTTTAGTTTAGCTAATTAGTGAGGTCACTATTGTCTATCTCTATCTATATGTATACGCAAAAATATGGTTGGCGGTGCACTACTTTCACAAAAATTGCGAGAAATAATAATTTCCCGCCGTCTTGTGGGAAAGTCTAAAAAAATAGCTGATGAATTCTAATAGAGGGACACTCAAAATTAAGGGCAAGAGTACAGGTAGACCTCCAATTATTACGAACAGATCTCGACGAATACTCGTAAAAATATATAAAACTGGGAGAATCAGTAAGCGCCAAATTGCAGCCCGCTGAAGTAATGGAAATGATTTTATATTGTCAATAAAATGCTGTCTAGAATGGATTCATAAATCAGGAGTTAGTTTTTACAAGGTAAATGACTTTAAGTCTTCACCTAAATCTGTTAACACATGTTAATGTATCTTCCGGTCAAAGGAAGAACCACTTTTACCTTCCAATCAGAAAAAGAATCGATTAAATTAGAAAAAATTAAAGGTTTAATGATCCTATAATGACTGGAAAAAGGTTATCTTCAGTGACGAGTCCAAATTCGATGTTTGTGTCGGAGATAGTTGTAAAGGAGTCATACGTATCAAACACGAGGCATTTCATAAAGATTGCCTAAAATGAACTGTTGAGTTTCCTAAGGGTTAAATAATTTGGGGATGTCAGCTAAAGGATTAGGTCAATTGGAATTCATAGAAGGAATTCAGAAAAATATAAACAGATTTTATAAGACAGGCTACTCCCCTATCACCCAATTTTATTCAGATGGAGACTGTATTTTTTAACAAGATGGCGCTTCCTGTCATGCTGCTCGAGCGACAAAACAATGGATCGCTGAATAATAATTTAAAAGTAATATCTTGGCCATCAATCAGCCCAGATCTCAACGTAATTGAATGTGTTTGACATGAGATGAAAAAAGTATTTAAGAAATAACCCACAAAGGAAAATCGTCGATTTGAGATCTAAAATTCAAGAAACATCGGATATAATTTCACCCGAATTTTGTGAAAAATTAGTTAAAAGCACGTCTTGAAAAATACGAGTAATGATAAAAGTAAAGGGCGAAGAATCCGAACATACAGTTGCCAGGAATTATAACGTGTTTCTCATAATATCTAAGTTAAAAAATAATTTATATTAATTTTCTTTCTGGTAATTGTCCCCTAAATAAGTATACCTTTCAAAAAATATGTTCAATTTAAATAAATTTCAAGCTGTTTAACGACTGCATTTTGTTAAAATAAAAGTGATAGTTGTTTAGGGCTCGTAGGTACATACGTGATTAACTAAATTATCTTCCTCGAGACTATGATAACTTAAATTCCACAAAAGAATCCTTTTCATAACTGAGACTAAATTAACTTCTCAGAATTGAATCGGCGGGTAACTAATGTGTGTGAGTTGACCTTAACAAACCATATTCTCTCAATTTATTACTATTACTGGTAACTGCCTATAATTATTTTATTTAAATCCTTAGTTTAATTCTTTGGCTATACATTGCAGTAGATAATATCACTAAGATCAGTTCGTATTTTATATTTGATTACTCGATGCTGACGAATTGTTTTCCATTTATTGAGAATCTTCTTTACACAACATAAGACTACAAGGACGATTTTAAAAATAAACCAGATGCCGTCTATTTTTGATATAACTTATTATTCTATGAACATAGTCATTCAATAGACCTGTCTAACCTATTTTTTAGGAAAATACATTTCTAATCCATGATTAGAAATTATTAAAACTTTTCCTAACTTTTGATGTTAGGATTTATTTTTGCATACGTCTGCAAAATAACAAGCTAATGAAAAATAAACGTTTTATTAACTCTTACCGGGAAAGTGGCACAAAAAATAAACCACCAAAATTTTCACCCAACTGCTGCTGTGGCGCAAAATTTAGACCACCAATTCAAAATTATTTTCTTATTCTTGCAGCCGATCATTGTATCGTATTTTGGCGCATGGCAAATAGTGAAACGTGGCGCATGATTCGTAGAAACCTGTTTGAGCGAGCAGTTGGTGAATTGTTTGTCTATAAATTGGGTGTGTATTTATGTATGAAATGTTATGTTTGTTTCATCAATTTGTCTTCAAAATAGTGTTAAGTGCATCATCGCAAGAGAGTAGGATATATTGTGTTTCTAATATTTATTGAAAAGCAAAAATTTGAGTTTGATTGTTTATGAGACTGAATTTATTTATTTTTATGAGTGAAAATTTCTGAAAACTAAATTTTTATGTAGGAAATGTAGGGCAATAACAACCTACCATTTCATCTAGTAGGAGTAAGCCGGGAGGAATTAGAGAGAGAGCTTGAGGAAGACATTGATGCTGAGGGAGGCACAGATGGGGATATAAATGCAAATAATGATATTTATGTGAGTGAAAGTCATTCAGAAGACAATACACTTCTATCTGCACTTCAAGAAAAAATAAAAAAATGTACTTACATACAATTCAGCAACCACCCATTTGGGGTAAAACAGAAAGACTTGCTACGCCTCCCTTTGCGGAGATCAGCGGGATTCCTGAAGAAAAAGTTAATTCAAATCCAACGCCGTGTTCACTGTTTCAACTATTTTTCGACGAAGATTTTATAAATCATATAGTCATACAGTCATATATACCACATAGTCATATAATATCAAATAATATAGTCATATAATATCATAGAGTCTTTCAAACAAACCTGTATGCCGAACAAGAACAAGTACGTAGCGGAAAATCTTATAAGAAAACTACACTCGAAGAAATAAATGCGTTCTTAGGAATAAATTTATTTATGGAAATCAAACGCTTGTCAAATTATAAGGATTATTGGTCAAGTGCACCAGACCTTCATGACAACTATATTGTAGCTGTCTTCTCTCTTGTATCACAAAAAAGATTTGGTTGGATTTTGGGACATTTTTATATCGACAACAACTCTGCTATACCTAATCATAATTCTGATCATTTTGATCACTTTTATAAAGTTCGCCCGTTGTTACATTTTAATTTTAAGTTTTACATTTTAGTGAAGTATTAGCTCTGGACGGGTCGATGATCAAGTTCAAAGGCAGAAGTGTGATAAAACGATATATGCCGAAAAACCCTATAGAGGTCACAAAGTTTGAATGCTCTGTGACAAGTCAGGATATTGTTTGAAATAAGACTTATATACCGAAAAATCCAAAGATTAACCTGAAGAAAAGAGCCTAGGTTCCAGGGTTTTAAATAAGCTGACTGTGGGTCTTGAAGACAAAAACCAAAGACTGTTCTTTGATAACTTTTTTTAACAGTACTGAAGTAATGCAAAATTTTAAAAACTGTGGGATATATACGGATGGAACAGTGAGTATGTCTCGAAAGTATTTACCTAAATTTAAAACGGATAAACAGCTTCAAAGAGGCGAGTTTGATTGGTATACAAGTATGCAATACAAAATTATTTGCAGTAAAATGGAAGGTCAAACGGTCCGTTCACCTTTTGTCAAACTATCACAATCCTGAAGACTGCACGGGACTAAATCGTAAAGAAAAACATGGAAATACTTGTATATTGCAAATATCATGATCGAAAACGCTAACTGATTATAACGCCAACATGAACGGCGTGAATAAATTCGATCAGCTTTTAGCCAGCTACAGAATAGATCGTCACCAGGTCACTTCACACATATACGCGCCTCAATTTGTACCTACATATGTAGCACCAAGGCCAATGCACACTGATTGGCTATGTAATACCTGTTAAGTACCGCTTTGTATCGGGGAAACAAAAAACTTGCTTCCAGGCATATCACAATAAATATGCTTCTTTTCTGTAAAATTTTTCTCAAAATATACATCTATATGTATAAAAAGTATTAAAAAATGTATTTGTTTCATTTTTATTCAAACGGAGTGGTGGTACAAAAGAAAACCTCCAGTTTTTGAAAAAATATTACGTACTATGATAAAATATGTAGTGATTTTGCAATAAATTACATTAAAAAATCTGTAAAACCAAATTCAAAAGAAATTTGCTCCAGTTAAAATTTTATGCTAACTTCCTGCTTCAGTAAGAGTTAAAAAATAACACAATATCACTCAGTGCTATAATTTCCACTAGACAAAAAAGATCAGGTGTAATAGAAAACAGTTTTTTAAGGCCTCTTTAACTTTATTGGAATTTCAGAATATTTTGTATTCCAAATGAAAATGTAATGATATAAAAGTGGAAACACTTTCTGTAGTATCTCAAGTGTCTAACCGTAATGTCAGATGTCGTATTTTTGTCTATTGGAACATGAAGAATGCTAAAATGTAGTCTCCATTTTCTTATGTAGTCTCTTGAGATGGTTAAATGGCGAGTAATGGTTGAATGACCATATCCAAGCTCATATTCGATTCTATAATGACACGATGATCATACGACAAGTGACAGGTTTCACATTTGCCTTTATTTATTTTAGTCAGGGTCTCATTCACATTTGAGACCGGATCGAATTTTTTTTAGGTTCATAGTTATACATCCTCTTTAAAATTATCATATCAACAGTAGTAATTTAATACTTGTTCTCTATATTCCTGGTTTAAGATCTCTGATCTTCTAAAATGAAAATTTTAAAGTTTGTAACAGTGAAGTTGTTCAAACAGTGTATTATACTGTCATGAGATACAATGGCATCCTCATTTTATTTTCATTGACGCGTATAAGTTGATATTGTGAAACTCAACATTTACCCTAAGTTTATATAAACTTGAGTAATATTTCAAACACTTATACAACAGCCCACTAGCTATAGTGATAAGTAGAAGGAAATCTTAAAGGATAAGTAAACAGGCCTTAATAGGTATTTACGCACCGAGGGCGTTAGAGGGATTATATTTCACTGAGGTCGACGTGAATTCAGCCTGAAAGTACCGGTCTGAGGGATGAATGTCGACCGAGACTAATATAATTCAGTAATGCCTGTGGTGTATATACAGGACTGAATTTCTTTATAAAATTATATTTTTTCGACGACAAATAGGTTTCATTATTTTAAACTAGCGTTGATATTAGTCTATGGCAATTGGTGATATTTTGATGTTTATTGATTATGGACGAGAAAATACCCAAGAATATCATTCATTGTATTACTCCTTGTCATTGTATGAAATATTTATTCAATGGAAATTACTTGCTTATATACGATATACTTGCTTTTATTTGCTTAAAAGGTTGATATGATTTTTATTGACTTCAATTCATCTTCTTGACTGATTTGTTAATTCATTCCGAAAAACATAATCCAAAAACTTTTTTTATTCCATTATAAAATCCACATTAACTGTTAACGAATATATTAACATGTCCAGTCTTCCCCGCCTAATATTATTTTTAAAATTGAAATTCAAAGGATATATCCCAAACAAGGTTTTGGAATATTATTCACGATATTCCTGTACACCTGATGTCAAGGAGATGGAACGTTGTTATCCACCTAGAAGGAAAGGCTCCCTCCTTTATATTGGTTTAACGGAATAACGCTGAGTTTAAAACTCAGCTGACAATGTTAGGTTTAAAACCTAACATTTTTGCGGATAATAATCAGTGAATCTTATAACGTTTAGAGGCAGCTTCGTATTTGATTCAAACCAATCAAGTGCGAAACTGTTATTGCTTTCACATGCAAATTACACGTTTTAGGGAAATAAAACATTGCGCAATAATATTGTGCAACAAAATATTTTGTATACAAATATATAAATTTGTATAAAGTTTATATACAAATATATATATATATATATATATATATATATACAAATATACAAATATATATATATATATATATATATATATATATATATATATATATATATATATATATATATATATATATATATATATATACAGGGTGAATCGGGGGGAACGGACCAAACTCTAGGAGTGTATTGTATGCGTGAAAATAACGTAAAAAACTCAAATGTTGTTATCCGATTTTTATTTGTTTTCAAGTTATAGCGTAATTAAAAATGTTTATCTAATATACTATGTTCGAGGTTCAAAAACATTTGATAACTCTTTTGTTTTGATAATATGTCAGTGTATTGTGACAGTGATTTAAGGTTTATTTTGGAGTTTGAATGATTAAAGTATTACAATATGCCACATACTTATTCAAATTTAGAACATGCAAATATATATATATATATATATATATATATATATATATATATATATATATATATATATATATATATATATATGTATATATAATATATATAATAACATTGAAAATTATAATTCTTTGAAAATCGAGCAATTTTAAAAATATTAATTTATACTTATTGTCATATTTCTTTGTAATCGAGATTTAGTCTTTCATAATCCAGCTAAAATAGACATTCATTAAATTGGGGTAATTTAAGGAATTTCAAGGTATCGTCGGTATGTAAAACAAATAAAGTATGCTAAACATTTGGTGGCAGAAATTCCGTTTTGTTTTTTGGAACATTCAAAAACTATTCAAAATTATTTGACTAACTCCATTAATAATATTATTAAGTAATAAATATATTAATAAATTATAAATGTATAATTTAAATCGTAACAAGTAGATGAGACCATGGACATAACCTGTTGCTATCAGCATTTTATTATTATAAAATACGCGTGATAAAGTAAAGCGGTAAACAGATTTTTGAGGTTTTATGATATTACTTTTGAACGAACGTCAGAGGATTTACTTAAGTCGTTAACAAAACTCTTTAATAAATATCATTTGAAAACCAAATTACTTGCCTAAACCTATGATGGTGTAGCTGTTTTGGCTGGGAACGTAAATGGATTGCAAGTTGAAATGAAAACTGTAGCTGTTCAAACATTATTTACACATATTGATTTCAAGTAGTGCATGTAACTGAATTTCACAGGCTAGATTGTTTTTACCAATTTATTAGGTTTTTTGTTTTAAATTGTCAATTAACGAATATAACATAGTTAAATTTTGTGGAAATCGATTACAATACTTCAAAATTTGACTATATTTCTATGAGAGGCGATTAGTTTAAAAATCATTTAAACAATCCTATTTTTATTGTTTTACTGAGCTTATTTCAAGTGACAAATTTAAGTCAAGTGATGATTGCTGTTATATAGGAGAAATGAGCTATATATCGGTAACGCAATCACATGTGATAGCATCAAAAATACCGACAAAGACGAATGCCGAAACCCTCGCAAAATTAGTTGATGAGATGTTAAATGAAGTGTGGGGAACAAAAACTCTACTCTACTTTCTCTTATTGACGCTGCTCCTACATACATGAAAGTGGCTCTTCGACTTTTGAATAGAACGTATAATTATGATATGTTACATGTAACGTGCCTAGTGCATGGTCTTCATCACGTAGCAGAGGCAATCCGTGGCTGTTATCCGAATGTCGATCGCCTGATAGTGAACGTCAAACAAGTGTATTTAGAAGCTCTGCATAGAGTAGCGTTATTCACAGAAATGATTCCCCACACACAGTTATATCCAGAGCCCGTAATATCCAGGTGGGGAACGTGGATCGAGGCAGATTTATATTATTGGTGCAATTTTGAGAATATCACTAGGTTATCTCAACAGTTAGATTCAAATGTTGGATGCTATTGCTGTTGTGAATGCGTAACAGACTTTAGTGGATCTAGCTATTCAACAAGATTTGGCGTATATACATGGCAATTTTTCTAGCGCACCAAAAGCCTTCGAAAAGTTGGAAGAAAACCCCCACACAGATGAATTCTCAATAGTAGATGCCATAAACGTTGCTTGAGACCTTCGGCGGTATATTCTTCAGTTGAAGAGTGATATTACGAAGGCTATAAAGAATAAATTTACTGCATTTTTGGATAACAACCCGGGGTTTTCTACTATATCAGTTATAGTGGATTTATACAGGAGAAAAAAGTTTACGTCTCTAATACAGAAATCAATATGGAGGCTCTACAATATTATTCATATTTCCGGTATGCTCTGTTGATGTAAAACGCTCATTTTTACATTATAAATGAATGTTTACTGACAGAGGTCGTTAGTTGACTATTGAAGATTCAGAGCAGCTACTAATAATATACTCATGTAATTATACGCGTAAATAGTGTTAGGTGTGTAGTAATGTTACTTTGAAGAACTAGTGTGTTGTCCAGGTCGTTTCGACAATAGGGTGACGTGATGACTTGCCCTGCCCCCGGACCTAACTATGCATTTTTAGAAATACAATTATAAGTCCTCATTTGTTTTTAAACAACCATGCAATGAAAGGTAAGCTGATATATGAATAATTTTTATACGTAATCTACTCTTTATCGTAAGTCCGCCTCTGTTATTTACGTCATGTCGGCAGTCAAATCCGGGACGTAGAAATATCTTTTCTTATTTTATTAGTTCCTCAAATTATTTACATGGTATCATCATTTTGTTTTTGCCAATGCAATTTTCTTTTTCTGACAAATAGCACGTATCACTATTTTTAAATAAAATATTTAATATACACTAGAAAACAAGCTTGTAGGTTTCTGCTGAACTTTAAAATATTTTGTTGTATTTGAATAAGTATCGAAATGTTGTACTGACTAAGTAGAGAAATCCCTTTTTTAAATAATGCCTTGTCACTGATGTACACTGCGAATTAGAATAACAAGTATTATCCAGGCTTACAATTGTATATATGTACATATCTCCGCACTTGGTCGATTTCCGTTAATGCCAGACGGAAGACAGAACATTTAAATTGATGCAGCAGTGACAAAAAAATGCCAATTCCATCAGCTATTTTAGATATTGCTATATATCAACTAATATTATTGAAACATCAAGATATTTGTCATTGTTTAGGGGCACGTAAATGTCAAGGCTTTAAAACGGATAGCATAACAGGATAGTACCGCTACTTTAATGAAACTTGTTTAACCTATGTTGTACTCATTTATTTTGTACATCTGACAAGTATTTCTTTGGCATTTTTACATGTGCCACCGCCGTATTAAAACTATTTCAGTGCCATAAAACTTTTACTAGAGTTCAATTAGAATCTGACGTTAAAGAAGCTATTCTGAAAATACAAAATTAAACTATTGTGATCAGTATCTCAGGTCAGACTATTATAATTAGCCACTTCCATCAGGATTACACATTATTGTTTAATAAATGTTTAGATGCGGGCAATTGGTCAAACTCACAGAAAATTTAAATAATACTGCCAATATAACTAGCCGATCCGATAGGACTTGCACCTTGACGAAGTTCTAGTGCAAACTAGAACGCGTGGGTCGGCTTGCGCGTTTTAATGATTTAAGGAGCCGTTCCATAGGTTTAACCATAGTGGGGGGATCCTTATTGAAAAACCAGACTAAGACAAGTCCCTGAAGGAGGGCAGCAGCTCTTTCAGTAGTCATAGTGGCAGAAACCGTGGGAGTTGGTATGGTGCTATGACACACACGACTGCGATGTGGAAGGCAAGAGGAAACCACCACATTATAATCCTCAGAACAGCTAACAGAAAGCTTATCCCAAATTAATGATGGCGTCTCCTGGGGCAAAAAACACCGGAGGTAAAATAGTCCTCCGTTCGGATCTCCGGGTGAGGACTGTTCCGGGAGACGTGATCGACTGCAATAATAGTAAAAAGTGTAGCATTTCACGAGTCGGAGCGTGGAATGTCAGAAGCATGAGACAGGCAGGAAAACTAGTGAATCTGAAAATAGAAATGGATAGGTTAGGATTAGATATAGTAGGTATAAGTGAGATGCGCTGGCCGGAAGTAGGAAATTTTTGGAGCGGTGACTATAGGGTAATACACACAGGATCGGTAAATGGAAACGCGGGAGTAGGGATCGTTATGCGGAAGAACGCAGGACAGTGTGTAGATAGCTACCTACAATACAGCGAGAGAGTAATGATGGTTAGGTTAGATTCGAAGCCAGTGGAAACAGTAATAGTGCAAGTATACATGCCTACTTCTAGTCACAGTGAGGAAGAGTTAGAAGCCGTTTATTCGGACATAGAGCAGGTAATAGGATTTGTGAAGGATCATGAAAATTTAATAATAGTAGGAGACTTTAACGCAGTCGTAGGTGAGGGGAAAGAAGGAGAATTTGTAGGTCCTTATGGATTAGGAAACAGAAACGAGAGAGGTAGCAGACTGATAGAACTCTGTGAGAAGCACAAGATGGTAGTCGCGAACACATTGTTCAAGAATCACGTTAGGAGGCGGTACACATGGAAAATGCCAGGATGGATAGACAGGTATCAGATAGACTACATTCTGAATTATTACTTACTAACTACATTAGGAAGAGATTTTGAAATCATGTAAAAGACTGTAAGAGTTATCCAAGAGCAGATGTAGACAGCGACCACAACTTGGTAGTCATGAAAGCTAGATTAAAGTTAAAAAATCTGAAAACCCGGATAAGAAACGTATAAATGTAGACATATTGAGGGATCAGAATATGAAAGATAAGTTCCAGGAGAAAACAGATCAATTAATAAATAAAGCGAGTAAGGACGAAGTCAAGAACGCAGAAACTGATTGGGAGGGTATCAAGAATAGTCTAGATTCCGCGGCTACGGACGTTTTAGGGCACGACAAAAGGGTAGCTAGGAAGCCCTGGATAACGGACGAAATCTTAAACTTAATGCAAAAGAGACGAGGCTACAAAAACAGACTAGACGAAGAAGGACTGAAAACTTATAAGTCAATAAAGTGGGAAATCATTAGAAAATGTAGAAAAGCGAAAGAACAATGGATATAGGATAAATTCAAAGAAGTAAAAGATAAGTTGCAAGTAGGTAAGACCGATGAGGCTTACAAAATAATTAAGAGGAACTTCAGGGATATAGGAACAATAAGTAGAAACGTTAGGAGTGACTCGGGGGACATACTGATCGGAAGAGAGGAGAAAGCGGATAGATGGAAGCATTTATACGAGGGTCAGGAATTAGGAGATATATTTGAGGAAGAATCTAGCATCGATAGGGAAGATGTAGGAAAACCTATATTGAGAGAGGAATTTGAAATAGCACTAAGGGGGCTAAAGAATAATAGAGCGCCGGGTGTAGATAAAATACAGGCGGAAATTTTGAAATGTGCGGGATAGAAAGTAGTAAATAGGATGTTTGAACTGGTAAAATACATATACGAAACGGGCGAGATGCCGGAGGATTATAAGAGGAACATTATCGTTACTATACCGAAAAAGAGAGGAGCCGACAAATGCGAGAAAAGAGGATGCAAAATAGAGCGGAGGAAATACTAGGAGAAGACCAATTCGGGTTTAGGCGAAACAGGGGAACTCACGAAGCTATTCTGGCGGTAAGAGTAATGTTAGAGAAAACAGTAGAAAAAGGAAAGAACGCTTATATAGGATTTGTAGATTTAGAAAAAGCTTTTGATAACGTAAGATGGGAAAAATGTTCGAGGTACTAAAGAGCGCGGGAATGAAGTATAGAGATAGGAGAGTAGTACACAATCTATACAAAGAGCAAACTGCTGTTATAGAAGTAGAAGGGGAAAAAAGGGAAGTAGGTATTAGGAAAGGAGTAAGACAAGGATGTACGCTATCACTACTAATTTTTAATCTGTACATCGAAGAGGCGATTAATGTGGTAAAAGATAGAGTGGATTTCGGGATTAAAGTACAGGGACAGAAACTAAAAATGCTGAGATTCGCGGATGATATAGCAGTATTAGCATCTAGTAAGGAGGAATTAGAATCAGCATTGAACGAAATGGAGGCAGCGTTGACAGAGGAATACGGAATGAGGTTGAATAAGAACAAAACTAAAGTGTTAGTGTGCAGAGGGCGCGAGAGCAGAGCAAAAACGAAAGTATAAATTAATAATGAAAGATTGGAGGAAGTTGAAGACTTCACTTATTTAGGAAGTAAAATAAATTGGGATGGAAGAAGCGATAAAGACATAAAACAAAGAATAGTGCAGGGTCGAGTAGCTTTTAACAAAAAGAAAGCACTTTTATGCTCGGGGGTAATAAACTTAGAAACAAGGAAGAGATTTTTGAAAATATATGTATGGAGCACGGCACTATACGGTTGCGAAACCTGGACGGTAGGGGAAGCAAGTAGGAAGAAATTAGAAGCTTTTGAGATGTAGTGTTACCGAAGAATGATGAAAATAGCATGGACTGAGAGGGTTAGAAACGAAGAAGTATTGGAGAAAGTCGGCGAGAAAAGAAGTATGTGGAAAAACATAAAGAAGAGAAGAGATAGAATGGTAGGCCACTTGCTGAGACATGGGGGAATAGTCCGCAATATTTTGGAGGCAGAAATAGGAGTGAAGAAAGGCAGAGGTAGGCCTAGATTAAACTACTGCTCGCAAATAGTAAGGGATGTAGGTTGTAGCACAATTAGCGAAATGCGTAGGTTAGTACAAGATAGGAGATGCTGGAGGTTAGCGTCCAATCAGTCTTAGGTCTGATGACCTAATGATGATGAATATAACTAGATGTCTCTAAAATTATAAATCTATTGCTATTATCGCAGTTACAAGCAAAATATTAGAATTAATAATTAAACACAGATTTGTTACTTATTGTGAATGCAATCATATTTCTTCCGAATTCCAATTTGGTTCAGGAAAAATAAAACCACATTTAAAGCAATATGAACAATGATAGAGTTTTGGTTATCTTGGATATACAGTTAATAAAAATTCTGAATCATATTTTCACACAAATCATATGATTCAGAATTCGAGAAGGGGCGTCTCAAGAGACTTTTGAAGGTGGACGGTTCCCAAACAAGTCGGGAATTGACCGAAAAAATGAACTACAGCCATGTGACAGTACATAACCGTTTTCACTCGATGGGATTTGCCGAGAAACTGGGAGCTTGGGTGCTTTACGAGCTTAAGGATAACAACAAAGAAAAATCGGCTTCAAATTGCTTCTCAACATCTCGCCCGCCATCGAGCAACACGCGGTCATAAACAGCGCTTTTTGTACCGAATCGTCACAAGAGATGAGAAATGGTGCCTATACGCCAATATGAAGCAAATAAAGGAGTGGATGGCTCCAGCAGATACGCCAAAGCCGAGAGTCAAGCCGGACCTCCACCCAAAGAAGACGATGATCTGCGTTTGGCGGGAAGGCATGGTGCATTGGGAAATGCTTGAGAAGAACGCCAAGTCAACAAGGAACTCTATGTTGCCCAGCTGCGTCGCGTAAATGAAGCTATTTGATTAAAAAGACCCGATCGACCAAGCCATACTGCTTCACGATAACGCCAGACCGCACGTAGCACAAGTCGTCAAAGCTGCACATCAAGAACTCGAATGGGAGGTCCTTCAGCATCCACCGTATTCTCCGGACCTTGCACAGACCGATTACCATCTTTTCGTACCATCCTTTCCGTTCCTTGTCGAACCATATCAGGGGTGACGGAGAGCACCTCAAAAACTGGCTCACTAACTTCTTAGACACCAGACCGGGCGATATTTGGCTGAACGGGATCAACAAATTGGTCGAAAGGTGGGAGGAGATCGTAAACAGTAACGGCGCATATATTATAGATGTATTATATATGTATTATTATAATTATCGTTTTTCATTCCAATAAAAATTTTCGATAAAAACTCTACGAATTTATTCCTTAACCAATATATTGATATATTTGTATATTGATATATGTATATTGAACAAGTATATATTTCATATATGGTACTGTGACTTGGTGGACTGTATTATGGTGAATAAGATATTTATACTGCAAAACTCAGCAGGTCCAATCATACATGGGGTTATATCTATCAGTTACAAAAAATTGAAATTATGTATAATAGTAAAATACTATGTATCTTTCAATATTTATTATACATACATATATGCGTTCATATAATACACGATATATAGAAAATATTTACACTAACTTGATGAATAATTTTAATTAGTTAAGTATAAATAATGTCTGTGGTATAAAGAATGTTATTCGTTTGTAAAAAGATTTTTGCTTGATCAGTGTTTTTATAGTGATTTATTTAAATTTTACACCGGGTAATAACTAATATGTACCTGTAAATATACTTATTGTTTGTAATGTTAGCAATAAATTACATGTTTATATGTATTTTACTATGGGCCTCACAAGTAACATATAGAAAGTTGAATTAAAAATCAGTTTGTTTCTGACTACACATTTTAAACTCTAGTGGTTACCCTCTACATTTTTCAAAAATTTACCTATAGTATAGTGTTATAGAAGATAAATGTGACATTGACTATATCGACGTTGTTGATGTACGAAAATTAAAACTGATAATTTGTGGAATATGATGATCATAAATAGAGAGATAACGGAGTACGAATTTAATATATATTTAACAAAACTTTGTTTAAAGAAAGTTAAAACTACTATAAAGAAATGCGAAAGAAACACAAAATTACGGAAATTGGATTTTAAATATAGGTATTAATTAAATAATCATTCCGCATTAATATTTCATATTTTGGTGATGCTCTGGTAATACAATGTCATCTTTAACAGTGATTAGAAATTGTATTTAACATAATGGCTTCCAATATTTTGTAAATAAATATACTTAGCACATATTCTGAAAATGATTTAATAGTCATTTTGGTACGAAGTCCATAGTGAAAGTCACTATGAAAAATTATTTATGGGTCACGCAAACCTGACTGTCACGCTAAGATGCTACTGTAAACCACTTCATTATCCCGATAACTTTAAAGTAATTTGACTTGGTGATGATATACTATACAATATATCTAAAAAGTTACTTAGTAATTAACTAATAAACCTATATGGTTCCAATATAAATTGAGAAGAACTATATAATGACTACAATGTTCTGGTTTGAAGTGACTTTAACTGTAATGTTGTAAGTTTACTACAAAAGATGTATTTACTCTCCACTCTCAGCTGAAGCAACTGAGATACTGCTAGGTAGTGATAATGGTTCTCATAACTTGCATTAAGTTTTTCAACATTACTAATACATCGCATCAACTATCGAGCCGATGGTTATGATATAACATAGCTGCAACTTCACACATTATATAACATGTCCTATGTGAACAACCCCATACTAACATTAATACACAACAACATTCACACAAAACCACGCAAACCCAGCATTCTAATAATTTATTTCTTTTCGCGACATCTATCAACTTTTACATAATACGTACCTATTTCTGGAACATGAGCTCTTTGGGCTTGTATATTTCCTTGGGTACCGTGTATATTTTCTCCCGAACTAGGAAATGTAGTATAGTAGCAGTTGAATTAATTGACTTAAAAATGCGGATTTTCTGCAACTTTGATACAATGGTTTTACCTGAATGCAAGTTGCAGATTATACCTTGCACATTGCAATGCTTTGAAAACTAAACTTATAAACTGCAAAACTTGAACAACACCGTTATCCAATTAGTAATCAATTAATAAATGTCATAATTAAACTGATAATTTATTAGCAAATGTAAAGAGAATGTTTGTTTCTATGTTCCTAATAGGCTCCCACATCCGATCGTTAGGAAATTTTGATCACAAATAACATTCGTCAAGAGAAGTAACATAGACGTAATGCCACCCGGGTGGGTCTGGTGTTTTATTTCATTTTTGGGGTGTAGTAACTCGCGTAGTAACTATGCGCTAGGTGAAAAATATGTTGACACAACCCCAACACAACTTTCTGTATAGGTCGCTTAGCTGTAGGAAAAATTTCCCTCAATTTTCCTAATTTGAAGGGACTAACTAGTAACTAACTAAAATATGTACCATAAAGTGATTTAAAATGTTATTTAAATACAGATATTATTTTTCTCCAAAATGCAGAAAAAACATTAATTAAAATTTTAATGAGATCGTAGAAAATGGTATTTGATAAAATTTAATCTTAATTTCCTTACTGAAAGGAGATAATCACACATAAATGTTTACTAATAATGAAGAATTGGTTATGGCATTATATTATAGACCTTATTCATTTTATGTTATGTTTTTATAGGCAAAATTATTTAGTAGAATTATATTTTGTTAGTGTTTAAAGATAAATGAACAATTAGTATTAGTAACAATAGTACTGAATAGTGGTAGTTAACTAGTGACTAGTTAACTTGTTTAAATATGGTAATTTATTTTTCTTTATTGCTTGCCAATCGCAATGGATTGGAAAATTTATTTAATAAAATTATCTATTATTAAAATTTAAATCATGCAGTCGTAATGTTTAAAGCATGCAGTTAAGGTATTTATTAGCTATTTTACTTTAATATGTAATAGCAAGAATAGAATTATTGAAACAACATGATTATTGATTATAATGTGTATACAGCGGCACCATATTCCATAACACAGATTGAACGTGTCCGAAATCTAGGTATTTAGAGATAACAGTTTAGGGGGATAGCTATAATTCATTTATATAACCTACAAGTTAGCTTAAGTAAACAAACCATTCAGTTTTACAAAGCAATTTTAATTTTCGAAATAACATTTGTTGTATAACATCCAAGGAATATAATGAACCCGTATAATTTACTAGACATTATGATATGTAGATTAATTTATCATGGATTGGTCTATAATTTTTATTAAATAATATATGGAGATATCACATGCGAGTTATACAGACATAAAGACATCGCCCTGTATATATTTTTACCAATCTGAAATTGTGTCCACATAACAATAATTATTATATATATCCAGCAGCTTACGCTGCGAAAGATAAAGTTTATCAAAGCTTATAAAACAGAAACTCTTGTGAAATCTTGTCAGAATAAAGCGATTCTTGTTCAGTACAACTTTGTTTGTGATATATCCCGATTAACCGAACCTACAAATATCACTGGCGCAGTCGCGGTAAGATATCGTGGAAAGTTCGATTTGTGTAGTGACCGTGTGGATTATCAGTGTTCGAAAGCGGCCGTCCGAGAGATCGATCATCCCAAAGATAGGCGCTGAGACAACTGGAGTTCCAGGAACTGCCCGAACGCTTCGCTACAAAGTGAGTACTCAAGTTTCCTTTATATCTCATCCTATCTGCTCAACGTTTTTGCGTAGATTGGAATTTTTTGGATTAAATTCGATTAATTTAATTTAAAAAAAAAACAACCACTTTAGTTTAAATCCGTTTGATTTATCTAAAAGACATATCGGTCATATCGATTGTATGGTCAGGTATTTAGTTTTAAGAAGTTCAAACAAATTTTGTATACAGAGTGTATCAAAAAATTGTTAATGAATAATTTTTCTGAAGTATTGAACGCTATTTCAGAAATTAGCGAATCAAACCAAGATCAAACTAGTATTAACGAAAATAGTAGTAATAGTAGTAATAGTAATACGTATAATCAACTAAATATGTCAGAAGCACCAATAGATTATCAGTTACTTAGGATGTACCTAGATATCATACCAAAGTTTGATGGTCAGCCAATAAGATTAAATAAATTCCTTTCAGCTTGCGAATCATTGTTAAATGCTTTTTCAAGACCTAACAATCCAATTCACACAGATTTCTTATATAAAGCGATACGATCTAAACTAACAGGTGACGCAGAAATCACTGTAGCTTCCCATTTAAGTATTCCTGACTGGCAAGCATTAAAAAACATTTTAACTACCAAATATGGTGACCCCAGAGATCTTCAATGTTTACAACAGGATTTAATATTTATTTCCGTCAAACCTAAGGAATCACTTTTAGATTTAGGTAATAGAATTCAATCCATTTTAGGCTTAATGATCGATAAACTACAATCATCTGATCAGTCTGAACCCGAAAAAAATGCCCTTGCTAGCGTTTATTCAAAATTAGCTTTAGACACCTTCGTTAGAAATTTACCACCAAATTTGCAACAAATGCTTAGAATCAGATATGACATAACCAGCCTTGACGCCGCAATAAAACTAGTCTTAAAGGAAGAACAATTTAATATGTATAAACAAACTGTAACTTCATACCAACCCAAGACCTTACAGACTTCAACAAGACCAAACACTCAACGTTCATTCATGCCATCAAGACCGTATAACCCAAATCAAAATTACTCATGGAATTCTCCATTTTTTACTCAACCAGCACAAGCTAGTTTCCCCAATCAACCCATTAACATACAACCAAGGCCCATTAAGCAAAATTTCCCTTCGAATAAACAAGTTTTTGGTCCTCCAAAAAATGTATTTAAAAATCCACCACCGGCAAATATTCAACCAACCCCTATGTCAACTACATCTAGGAACCCAACAGTTCAAAGACAAATGTCAAATCAAAACTATTTTCGACAACCACAAAACTGGCAACATGGTAGACAACAAACTCCAAAGTTCCATTCAGAGGAATTATTTTATTCCGACGCAGGCCCATCCAATATTTCCATTGCTGAAAATCCCCCTGTAGATAACTATTATCTTAACCAACAACTCGAAAATTTACAAATTCAGGCCCAAATAATTCAAAATCAAATAGACCAGTTTAACGTAGAAACAGAAAACAATAACGACTGGGACTTTACCGAAGAAAATTATATACCAACTGACCCAAATGATGACCAAAACGAAAATTTTCAAGAAACAGCCTCATCGAACCCAGAGAACACATAATTCCAGAGCTAAACAATTTAACACCGAGCCCCCTTCCATATATTATAATTCATTCTCCACCATTTTCACACCCCATAAAACTTCTTATAGATACAGGTAGTTCAAAATCATTGCTAAGGCCAATTATAGCTGAAAAATATTTTCCTTCTAATATTTATTGCGACCCCTTAATTGTTAAATGTGGTATCGGTTCTAGAGAAATAAAGAACCAAATGACTATCCCCTCATTTTCAGAATTTAACACACATCAAAATATGAATTTTCTATTGTTTGATTTTCACACATTTTTTGATGGTGCCCTAGGACACGAAGACATTATCAAACAAAACATTAAGATAGACCTTTCAAACCGAATAATTTATAATGATAAATTTTCTTTACCAATTCATTTCAGAAAACCAAATGAAACACAATGTTCCTTTTCGATTGATTCAAGTGAAATACTTCAAAAACGAGTACCAATAAATGCCCCTGATAATACCGACGTTTATCTACCCGCGAGAAGATCAAAATCCACAAATGTTTATATCCCAGATACAATAACGAAAGTTAATCAAGGATATGCCTTAATAGAAATTCATAACTATAACCATGAACCACAAATGATATCCTTCGATGAACCTTTAGAAGCTTATCCCCTTTCCGATTACGATATATTAAAATGTAACGTTAAATTCCCACAAAATTCTTTAGATTCCTCACGTCAGCTAGAAATAAAAAATCTTATTCGAACAAATCATTTAAACTCGGAAGAAAAATACGAACTACTAAATCTATGCCAACAATATCATGACATCTTTCTTTTCCCAGATGACAAGCTAACTTTCACAAACTCTGTTAAACATCAGATAAAATTAAAAAATGAATCACCTATATACACCAAACCATACAGATACCCATACACTCAGAAAAAGGAAGTAGCCCAACAAATTCAAAAAATGTTGGACGATAAAATAATCCGTCCTTCTTCCAGCCCCTTTAGTTCACCACTTTGGATAGTTCCAAAAAAATTAGATGCTAGTGGCATACAAAAATGGCGTTTAGTAATAGACTACCGAAAGCTCAACGACCAAACTACTGACGACAGATATCCAATGCCCAATATAACTGACATCCTTGACCAACTTGGTAGATGCACCTACTTTTCCACCCTGGACTTGGCCAGCGGATTTCATCAGATTGAAATGGCCCCAGACTCCGTAGAAAAGACCGCCTTTTCAACTGAACATGGACATTACGAATTTTCACGAATGCCATTCGGTCTTAAGAACGCCCCTGCAACCTTCCAACGTTGTATGGATAACGTCCTAAAAGAACTACAAAACAAAATATGTTTTGTCTATATGGACGATGTAATAATATTTAGTACAACTCTCGAAGAACATATAAAAAATCTTAAATTAGTATTTAAAACTTTTAGGCAGCACAAACTAAAAATTCAACTGGACAAGTCGGAGTTCCTTCGTAAAGAAGTAGAATTCCTTGGACACATAATAACAGATAAAGGTGTAAAACCTAATCCGAAAAAGATATCCGCTATAAAAAATTTCCCAATCCCAAAGACTCAACGTGAAATTAAGTCATTTCTTGGCCTACTTGGTTACTATCGGAAATTCATAAAAAATTTTGCCAAATTAACAAAACCCTTGACTCAATGTTTAAAGAAAGGAGAAACGGTAAAACACACTAAAGAATTTGTAGAATGTTTCGAAATTTGCAAAACCTTATTATCTAATAACCCCATTTTAGCTTACCCAGATTTCTCAAAACCATTTGAATTGACAACTGATGCTAGTAATTTCGCGATTGGATCAGTTTTATCACAAGACAACAAACCAATTTCGTACTTTTCCAGGACCCTTAATCCAGCGGAAATCAACTACTCCACAATAGAAAAAGAAATGCTCAGCATTATCTGTTCAATAAAAAATTTTAGACCCTACCTTTTTGGCACCAAGTTCAAAATATACACCGATCATCAACCTCTACAATGGCTTTTCTCCATAAAGGAACCAAATTCTCGTTTGGTTAGATGGCGACTTAAACTTTTAGAGTATGACTACGAGATACTTTATAAGAAAGGGAAAACAAATTACGTAGCAGACGCATTATCCCGTATCAAAATTGATGACGAAATTAACGCTCTAGATACTCCACCTCAACAAGAAATCGATAACCAATCTATCATCCCAAATTTCGGTTCAGTACAAAACATTGACTCAATCATTGACGAAGTTCTCACCGAACAAGAAAAACACCAAGACCTTCCACCTTTTAATCTAGACGAAATAGTAAGAGACCTTGACATAACAATAGAAGCCATACCTTTAAATAAAGCCGAAAAACAACCTAAACAAATAGCTATCAATAACGATATCGAAACTATACATTCAGCCGATCAAAATCCAGTATTTACTTTGCCCTATACTGAAAAACCAATAAATTATTATAAATCCCAAATTGTTATAACTGAATCCTCAAAAGCAAATAGAGAAATTGCGGAATCGCAAACATTATTCAAAAATACTAAATTCAGACATTTAATTACAATCAGGCAAAATTTATCAGATGAAGATACATTTAAATTTGTAAAAACCTTTTTAAACCCTAATGAGACAATGTGCTTTTTATTCAGAACAAATGAAATAGAAAAGAAAATTATTAGAATCTTACAACAAAATTTAACCCCAAATATTAAATGTGTTATCTCTAAGACCTTACTTACAGACATTCAAAACGAACAAGAAAAAAATACTTTAATTAAATATCATCACCAAGGGAAAACGTGTCACCGTGGAATCAACGAAACTTCAAATTCTTTGCAGAAAACTTATTATTGGCCCAACCTTAGAATCGATGTTCAAAATTTCATCAACACATGTCATATATGTCAAATCAGCAAATACGATAGAAACCCCCAACATATTAAGTTGCAACTAACGGAAACCCCACTACTTCCCTTGCAAAAAATACATATAGATATTTTTCACGCTGAAAAAGAACATTTCCTGACAATACTAGACTCCTTTTCAAAATTCGCCCAAGCCTATAAAGTAAATCACAAAAACGCGATAGAAATCCAAAACAAAATAATGCAATTAATTTCCCACATGGGTTTACCAAAAGAAATTGTGGCAGACAATGGCCCTGAATTCAACAATACCCTACTAAAAGAATTTTGCCAACTACATAATATCAAGCTTCATATAACAACACCCCGACACTCCAATAGTAACAGCCCTGTAGAAAGATTCCACTCTACACTTCTAGACTCTATTAGATGTTTAAAACAAGAACATGCGAATAAAAACATTGAATATATAGTTTCTCTTTCTGTCCTACTCTATAATAACTCAATTCACAGTGTTACTAAATTTACTCCATTCGAAATTATATTTGGTCCATTAGAAAAACAAAATCCATTTGATCTAACGGAAAACATTATCGTAAACGACTATGTTGAACAACACAAAAAGTACGTGCAAAAACTTTATCAAGAAATTAGAGATCGTATTACAGTTAATAAAGAAAAAATCATAACTAAACAAAATGAAAAATTAGAAGACCCAAAACCAGTCCCTGAAAATAAAGAAGTTTATCTAAAGACTAGAAATCAACGTCAAAAAACTAAACCGCGGTTCAAACCCACGACAGCTATCAAAGACGAAGGCATAAAACTTCGTACAAGATCTGGCATATACCATAAAAATATAATAAAAAGACCAAGACGAGTAACAAGATCTTCTTTGTTACAGGACAATGAAGACTCTAACACTCCTGCTGACGATCGTTCTAACGATGACAATCACTAAAACTGAGAATACTTACCGACAACTTAACCACCCCCTTTACCTTCTAAAATTAGGAACTGCTAGGATTGTTTCTCATTATCATACTTTTATATCTAAAATTAACCTAAAACCAATTGAAGATATTTTACTTTCACACAAAGAACAAATTACTAACCGCATGGGAATTGCAGGTTTTGAAGAAGAAGAACAACTTCTCAGGCTTGTAAATCAAAGTCAAAACACTTTGGACCGATTAAAACCTCTAAAACGCGAAAAAAGAGGAGTATTTAATTTCATTGGCACCATATATAAAGACCTTTTTGGAACATTAGACAACAATGATTTAGAAAATATCAACAAGAAATTCGATATTCTTATAAATAACCAACACAAGATAACTGATGATCTGAATCTCAAAATGTCACTATTTTCAAAATTCCTACAGAATTACAATACTACTATAAACATTCTAAATAACAACCAAGCCAAAATAGCCAAAGCAATTGAAACTTTTAAAACGTCATTAGATGAAATCTTCTACGCCGAAATAAATCTAAATATTATACAAAATTACTTAAACGATTTAGAAGAAGCTATTAACTTAAGCTACGTTCATATTTTGTCAAGATTTATTTTATCCCCAAAAGACCTTTTACTTTCAATTAAAGAATTAGAAAAACTTTACGACTCTAGTCAAATACCATATTTCAAAAATGTTCAAAGCTATTATCCGATCATACAACTCTCGTCTATAATACGCGAAATGGAAGTCATTTTTACGATTAAAATTCCAATCTTGCAACAAACGAATTTTATCCTATATCACACTTTCCCTATACCTATATCAAATCAAACCATAATACCAAATTTTCCTTATCACCTCTTGAGTATCACTGATTACTTGGGAATGGATGAAGAATGCCCTAAACAAGAAGACATCTATCTATGCCCAATGACGATAACTACAACACACAAAGAAGACTGTATTCCAAATATAATGAAACTCACCAATGCAGGAACTTGCCGAATAGTTGGAACACAATTGCTGACCCCTATTATTCAACCAGTCGACCAAAACAAAGTACTTCTGATACCTGTTCCAAATGACCCTATTGAAATTATTGAATCATGTCCGAATTCAATAAGACATATAAAAATCCAAAACCCGACAGAAATCACGATTTCTACGAATTGCTCCATATCATACGACAATCAAATTTTTATCAACCTCTTACATAAGGAAAAACTTCCTTCTATCTTGCTTCCTCCAATGGATCTCCAGTCTAACACGACATCGTTTATAAAACTCGATAATGTCAATCTCAAGGACATATCAGACCTTTTCAAACATGCCAATTCTCTCCCACCTCTCACGATAGAAGATCTACCAGAAGATGATCCTCAAGACCACTTGCCAATTATTATTATTTTGTCAGTCGTAATCCTTGTCGTATTCCTAGTTATCTTTTGTGTCTATTGCAAATCAAAGACACAACCTCTCAATTTCAAAATTGCTTTCAAAAAGCCGTCAATCAACTGTGAAGATGATCATGTCTCGACCAGCAGGCGCAACGAGGAACCACTTCCTACCACATCAAATCCGAGCAAAGGCAACGTAGATTCGTATCCTGCAGTGTCGCCGTCTTTCATCCCCTGAAGACAGCTCTTAAGGAGGGAGGAGTTATACAGACATAAAGACATCGCCCTGTATATATTTTTACCAATCTGAAATTGTGTCCACATAACAATAATTATTATATATATCCAGCAGCTTACGCTGCGAAAGATAAAGTTTATCAAAGCTTATAAAACAGAAACTCTTGTGAAATCTTGTCAGAATAAAGCGATTCTTGTTCAGTACAACTTTGTTTGTGATATATCCCGATTAACCGAACCTACAAATATCACTTGCGGCGTGTATGTATTTTATACATACAACATAAAATATATGGCATAAATTTAATATCATAAGTTTGATGGTTTTTTCCGAAAAAATACTTAAAATGTTTAAAATCACCAGTTCTAAATTATTATGATGTCACCAATGAACGAAACTTTTTATGTTTCTCTATCTAAGAGACGTCTGGATAAGGTATTATATGGTTACATTTTTACGTATACGAAATTAAAAACATTAATCGAACAAAAGTAATTAATCAACCATAATATTATTGTTAACATAATAACAAACTGAACAAATAATTAATAAAATAAATTTGAAGTTGTGAACAAAAAGATAATTAATGAAAACGAAAAGATTAAATTTATATTTTGCCTTAAAAAAGTTGTTAATAAATATATATTCTTTTGTATGCTTTATGCTATTAATTTGCTGTTAATTGTGGAACTTACCGATTTAACTGGCTCTATTCCTTTTTGTTTTTCTAATATTGCAGTAGTGAATGTCATTTGAAAGCTGCAAGATATAATGTCACTAATTTCTAATAGTCGTGTTACAACTATTAGCAACTACTATGTTAATAGGTATTATCTATTTTGGATTAAGCCACATACGAAAGGTGTGTAAATAAAAATTAAATAGTCGGTTTTAAATAATTTATTTAACATTCTTTAGTCTAGTGTATGTACATAACATTCATACATTTTCTCAGTATAACAAAAACACTAATTTTGAGATGAAATTCTTAGCTGATACTTTTCAATGTCAAACCTTCAATGACGTACAAATAAAACTTTACTTAAACGTAAATGATTACGAATATTAACGGGGCTTAAGAGGACATTGCAGGCTTTTGAAGTGTTAGCCGTAGATTTTAAACTATGTAATATATGTACTTTATATACATATTTATTTTACTTCACAGCCGTAGAGATTATAGTCCAAATATACCATGACTGGCTCAAGTTGATATATCCCTAGTTGCTGTGAGCCTGGAAGAAATACATAGATCAAAGTACAGTGCTATTTCTAGAAGAATAGTCAACTTATGTGGCATATATAGTAATCGTAAAAAATACATTATACATGGTTAATATAATACATAACGCCGCGTCGTTGTGTACTACAAAAATTATAAAAAAAAATAAATCGATTAAATTGCAAATGAGAATTCTGATTAAAAAAGACTATAAATAAATTCAATACAGAAACAACATTAATGTGTTATGAATATGAGGTAACTAGCAGTATTTAAAATACTGATGCGATATTTTTTTCTAACGCCTTCTGTACTACTATTAGATACGAAACTAAAACAAATACCCTAGAATGTGTTTGATAAATATTATTCGATAAACCGATATACTTTTACAATGATTATACGATTCAATAAAAAATTATGAAAACATTATATACTCCTATAATATACCATCTTTAAGGGTACTGTCGTATATGAAATATGAGTTGTATAGCAGTCGTCAATAAATATGTTTATTTCAGTAGGAAATATACTTAATAAAGGTTTGTCTGCCTAATTAAACAATTAGGAATAATTTTAAATCGTTTAACTAGAACTTAGTCACCACTAAATGATGATTGTTTTGCAATGTTCGAATATGTTCTGTAATTAAGAAGACTGTATGTTATGATATTTTAGGTATGAAGAAATTTTTGTTTGTAAAATCCTATAATTTTTTTAAGATTGGTGTAATACGCATTATTATAAAAATGTCATTAATGATTTTGTTTTAGCAAAAATTATGTATTTCTCAGTATGGAAGAGTCATGTTTTACAATTGAATATAAACAATCCCTTTACGAGAGCATAAATATTTAGGCGAAGGCCCAAGAATATTTGCAAAGACAGTTTTTTATAGTGTTAGAAGGTATTTGGTGGTTTCGGTTTGATCGGAAAGTTCACTTCGTATTTATACGTGAGGTGGTTATCTGTGGCGAAGCGTCCATTAGGCGCAGCCTACCCTTCATATTTTAGATGGTAGACCCCTTGTTTATATTGCCACTTGCCTTTGCCAGAATGATAAATATTTTCTATTCATATTATCAAACATTTTTCCATTTAAACTAAAGCGCCGGCAACCGGCAGTGTGCAAGCCTTGGCCGGCCGCTGTCTGCGCTGTCGACAGCCAGCCCAGACAGCGGCTTGGTTTTAACGGACTTATAGGATGCGTGGTGCAGAGGAGGAGAGGGGGTACGCGAAAAATGGCATGCAATTTAGCTAGCCTGATCAATCAGTTTGCGTAATACAGTGGATATAATATTGACTTTTCGTTACTCATAGTGATTAGTGTTATTTTTAAGGATAATGGCGGCCCTAGACAGCGCCGATTTAGCAGACTTCTCAATTAATAAGAGTGGTTATTTTAATAATTTATCTTTAGAAGGTAAACTGAAAACTAAAGACGCATATTTAATTATAAACTCAAACTATAAACTGAAAATGAAAGCGGCAAAACCTACCAATTTATTTCAAGAGCTATAGATGTTCTTGTAGAAAAGAAAACGCTGCGAATGGAATTGATATACAAAAAATATAGAAAAGTTGTTTTTGCGATTGAACTATTCAATATATATATATATATATATATATATATATATATATATATATATATATATTGCATTAAAAATGAGCAGCCCCCTTCCCTCGCCTAATTCAGGACAGTATACCCTCAGCTTGAATCGACGCTTCGCTATTGGTCGTTATAACTGTTTTTATGTAACTTATTTGTAATTTTTAATTATTAGCAAAAGTCAAAATAGTCATTATGTGCTACAATATTAGGCGATAATGGAAGTAATATGTAATGATAAGGTAATATAATATTGATAACCAATAACGAAAAATTACTAGTTCATGATTTATAGCAACATAGAGTTATTGTACAATGGCAATATTGTACTTAAAGGCAAAATTAAAAACAGTCTTTACGTCTGAGTATTGTCCAGTTTCTCACTTGATATATTTTGAAAGTTATATTTAGAATTCAAATAAAATTTTATTCAAAACAGAAATAATACAATATTCTAAATCTCAGGCACACAGAAATCGAAACTTCGTAAAGCATGAGGTTGTCGAGGGGAAGATTACACATAAAAACTAGGGCAAATACACCCTCGCCTTGCACCTTGGTAGACGTGCCAAATTCTCAACATCGTTGTGTTCGAATCTAACCGTAAAATGACGGCCTCAGTACTGCGTTTAATCCACCACCTGGGACCATAGTATGAATAACATTGTTGGAAACACCTCTAAAAAGAGACAATAATAGGTCACCTATCCATATTACAGAAGCACAGTAAGCGCTTAACTTCTATTCCGCGTCCGTCAAATCCGCATTCGGCATTGAACTAAAGGCTCACCTTATTCATATTTATATAAAAATTATTGTTTGCAAAATTCAAAAGAGGTATATAGAATTTTGTTTTAGTTTAGAACTATTTCAAACTAAAAAGGTTTTTTTATGTATAATATCGATTATATACTAAAATGCCTTTCATATCCCTCTATCTTCAAAATCATTTTCTGTAATCAAGTGAATAAAATTTAACTAAAGTTACAAAGTTGTATTTTAAATATATTTGTATATATATTTAAAGCTATATTTAATATTGTTCAATAACTAGGTACATTAAGACTTGGAAATGCAATTTCTGATAATAGATACTCGTAATAAAATTCAAGAGATTCAAAATTCATAATGTTCAAGAAGTTCCTTGAACATGTTCTTTTTTTTTAATAAATAACATACCACTGTGAACCGCCAAAGTAAAGGAAGTAGGTGACGAAAGAACGGAGATGACCGAGTTAACAATTTTAAAGTAATGGCGAAGGTGCTACTGTAATCTCTAAATAATATAGTGACGGATTAGAAACAAAATGCCACAAAAATGCTTGTAAAGTCAAGTAGAACAAAATATCAAAAACATTAAAATAGTAGTGGCATCGTTTTCCTTTTCTCTAAATATTACTAACAGGATATATTTAGAATTGAAAGAAGAAATGAAATACTGCTACATAATGTTGGTTAAATACATAGATTGACATATTGCAGAAACTGTATGAATTCATGGGTGATTAAAAGGGTTATTTTGTTTAAATTCTTGTTCATGGAGATGATATTATCTAGGTAACTATAAACAAACAATTATGTTCTGGTTATTTGTGGTATTTTTGGTGAAAATAATGTGGAGTATGTGGAAGAACTTTGACGATTCTCATAATGTTCTCTTAAATAATATATATCGATATAGGCTTATTTATAGACATAAGCAACACTGAGTACTGTTCTTGTGTTGGAGATTAAAATCAGCAAACTCACACGGTATGTTTTTTATTATTCATATAGAGATAAAAGCGTAAATAAAATCACATATGGTGTTCTGTCGACATATTTTGCTAAGAACCTGAATATAGCTTTGTAAATAATCGATTCGATCCGAAGTTCCTATTTAATAAGTAGATGAATGTTATACTCTAAGAAAAATATGGCTATTGCGAAATTCTTCAACTTTACTGATAATATGAAGAGGATGTTAAAAGATATGGGAAAAGTTAAAGTGGGTTTTTTACACGTGAGAAAATTAAAAAACCTTTCGAAAACTTATTATGAGATAAACAGTATTTATGATATTAGTTATTGTTTCAAGTTATATTGTGTTAATAGATTTAGTAGAAGCATGTTGTTGAGGCGAATTGAATAAATTCTCTTAGAATGATATATTTGAAATGTTCGACAGAATGTTGAATATCAAAATTCCAGCTACGAAAATCTATAAAGATATATTATTTGTAGTTGGTAGACAGCTGCCTGTTTACGTTGGATTTACATAACCTAGTTGGTGGTGGAATATACTCTATTTAAAGAGACATACATGGAGGGAACATTCATCATTACTGAACAGTGGCGGCGACAGGGGTGGGCAGGGATGGGCGAGCACCTGGGCAAAATCCTTTTCGCCCAACCAGTCGCTCAACCTCTTATAACACCACTATAACACATTCGCACATATAATAATATTTAACGCCCTCGCCCACCCTAGATATTTCCTGCTTATTTTCGCCCAGCCGCAAAATAATGCTAGTGCCGCCATTGTTACTGAGCAATACATAGAAACCTCATTATAGAATAAATTTTCATGAAAGTCGTATATTACAGGCTATGCATTTTGTTTAAGTAATTTAAATTGCGTAATTTATAAATAATAATGTATACTGAAACTACGGTATAATTTTATTTAATTTATAAATTTAACTAAACTCGCATAGTGTTTTAAAACATTTCAAGTTATTCTCCAGATTAGTTTGGAAATGCAACACTCACTGTCACTTTGCTACCTTTGATGTGGAACTGTCAAATTTCTTGACAATTGCAAAAAAATTATCATTATCATGACTATCACCAATCCATTACATATTTCGTATTACGAATTTAATTTTGTTTCTATTGACTATCCAATTGATTTTATCAAACACATTAAGTTTTACGCAATATCTCAATACAAAATAAATACGGTTCAATGCAGAGAACGGTTAATTTGAAAAACTATTTTCTATGATAATTGAAATTTTTGAGGTACCTATTATTGTACGCACAGATAATTAACTTACTTTGAACTTGCAATTAATTATTCCGTTCTGTGTTAAAAGTTCCTCTAATTAGTTTATAACATACTGAAGAACTATTTAAACAATCATTATTTTTAATGAATATATTTCTATTGGAAACTAATGTAAATAAATATCGGAATATATTTCACAGAAAGAGTATACCTTCATTTCAATTTCGTTTAAAAGCTCAGTTTCCTTTGTAGGGCATGTTTTATTGATTTGTCAATTACAATTTTTCAACATTAACGTCGTCTTGTATAATTTGATTGGAAAATAATAGTACTAGAGGGCGTCGTTCTGCACCATTACTATTTATTGGCCCACCTTCAATTAAGCACTTAAGCCCGCGCTATCCAGAACAGAAAATTAAGCAGTTGAGAAGGTTTTACATTTTCTCCGAGAGCTGTAAAGAGAGACGTGAACAATAACCCTGAACGTTAAACAGAACTTCATCTCAAATCGACGTATCATACATACCTAATTTAAATTCAGATTCAGAGTCTCTTTACAAAAGATGGGCGCTCTTTGAATACTATTTTGCACTTACATTATGGAACCGAAACGATTGGTTAGTCAAATTAAAACTAAAAATAATTTAATAATAGTATTAGTGAATGTAACCAATAGATATTGTTTATAAAAATCTATTTTGTATAATATCCAATTAAAGTTATTTTTTGAAGTTGGAGAGATATGTTATAAATGGATATTTAAAAAACCTATTGTTATTATTATATGTTAAAGTTTATTGTACATATGGGGTGTCTCAGTTGGAACTATAGGATTTGAATTGCCCGCCATTTGTATTATGTCAAAGATAGAATGTCAATATACAAACCATATGACGTCAACATGCCGCGATTAACAGTTCAATGACGAATAGTCTGTGTACAACTGTTGCATGAAAGTGAGCTGTCACTTACAGTTGTATTAAGAAAAATTCGCACAAAATTAGGACAAAATGAAGCGCCCATGGAGTTAACAGTTCGTAACTTAATCAAGATATTTGAGGAGAGGGATTCTGTTATTGATAAGGCAACACCAATACGTCCTCGTCGTGGTCGGTCAGATGAAAATACTGCTGCAATGGGAGAAAGTATATGGGAGTATCCAACCACATTAATTCGACGTCATGCACAATTCTGTCAAGAACAGCCACGCATAGGATTTTAGAGAAATATATCCATCTGTTAGCATACAAAATTTAGTTGCCACAACAATTAAAAGTTACGGATCATTTATAACGTCGCACATTTGTTAATTTGATGTTATAAAAGAAAAAGGATGATTTTTGGAACAAAATGTTGTTCAGCGATGAAGAACATTTTCATCTTGACGGATACGCTAGCAAGCAAACTTGTCGAATTTGGGGTGCTGAAGATCCACATGATGTTCACGAAAAACAAATGCATCTACAGAGATGCACAGTTATTGAAGTAGTGGGGTAATTGGACTTTTTTGAAAATGAAGCAGGTAAGGTCATCACAGGTATGTTAATGTCGTATGGTTTGTAGATAACAGTCGTTAAATATTGACGCCCTTCTTCTTCGACACACCACAAATGACGCTCAATTTAAGTCCTATAGTTCTAACTGAGACACCCTGTAGTATCCTTAATGAAGGCTTTATATTTATGGGTTACATGTGTAGTCGAAATTGTTAAATGTTTTCTTTCCAAATAGTGTATAATTTCATATAAGTCTACAGAGCCTATTCACAACTAGGTAAAGTATATAAAAAATCGGTTCTATACATGGCCTTTAACTTAAATAAATCTGTATTCTGATAAACAAAAACAATATTATATTAGTTTACATATATTTTATGACTAAAGTTGTTATTCCCCTATATAGTATATCATTGCTAATCCGTATGTATGCTCGTTCAAAAATAGAACAGATGGACACTATTTAAAAAATCATAATATAGTAGTTTGCTGAAATAATTTCAAAACAAACTTTTTTGACGATAGCATAATAAACCACTACCATTACTACTCCTATTATTTATTAATGTAAAACAACAAGAAACTTCGTTTTGAGTAAACTTTATAATAATAACGTTAAATTTCTAAATTTATTTTAATGCTCTGTGGAATAATTATTTTGTCTAAGAACAATACTGTGTGTAACGAGATTTATCATTATTATCGAACTAATTTTCTCTTGGAAAATATATCTCGAACCCTCTTTCAGAATTATACTCTCATTGTTCCATTTCTCATTTTATTTCATTAAAATATTTGTTAATTAGGTAATTAATAAATAAACTACATATAGCCTAAATTACAACATAAATAGTCAAATTAGTTTCATTTATTGATATTCAGAATTAACTGCTTTATGAATACATTCACTGTCCATTCTCCTTTACTGAAGTAAATTTTGAAGTACAAGTAAGTGCAAAACAGAATTACAAAAGATAGCCAAAATTTATACAAATGTATCATGTTCCTACAGCGGCTGTAATTTACAAAATGAAAAAAATATTGGTCTGAGTACGAATGGACTGTTGAAAATCACAACGCTGTAGTGCTTACCTAATATTCACAGATTGTTAATAGGTATAAACATTTAGTTTATAAACCGTTACGAGAAAAGTCATCAGGTATATGTGGAAACAAACGTCTCTGATAAAATCGTATTACAAACGGCCTATATTGTTTAATATTTGCCTCCACTATATACAATTAGATCTAGGATCTCATTACGAAAACTCAAATAGTACAAAATAGTTTCACAGAAGGAAACAATATTTTAATGGCTGGATGCGCAAACTATGCAGAAATAAAAATTAATTTATTATTCAAGTCTGACTGGATTTGAATACCTATTTCTAACGTTTCCGTTATCTGTTATGTATCAATTTATTAAACTTAAAACGTTGTTATATATTTATCAATGGCGTTAATGATCTATGTCCTAGAAGATGATTGGAATGGTTTTTGTTCAGTTGATATTAACTGATATGTGTTTTTTAACGTTTTATTAGCTGTATTTAACTTTTAGCTTCTAGAATGTAGTCAAAGTGCTTTCTGTACCAACAACAAACAAAATGGCATAAGTAAGTTAGCTTCACTGTACCTCGATATGGTTTAAAATGTTATTGTTTTTTTACAGTGTGTGATAGAAGTAACGCATAAAATTTATATTTATTTCCGGGTGTTAAAACAGAACCAAAACTAGGTTAATTAGAAAATTAATGTTTATTTTAGTGTATTCACATTCGATATGGATACATATTCGATACAGGCAGTTTGTAATATCAATAGTATCCTCTTCAATTATCCATCCGTGAATAGCAAAGTTTTGTTCTGTGTTACAGTTGATAGAGAGTTGATTACTGAAATTTACTTGCAGGTCTCCCAAAAACTACTTCTAAGCAAACAAGCCATCGTCGCGGCATGTTACTTTCATAGACTTTATATTAACTGTAAATAACTGTAAAGGAGATCGACTGCATACAAAGTGTCTTATTAATTATTAAATAGATAATATTAAGTATGCAGTAAGTGTGGATTCTTATGCCTTTATATCAATCTATAATACCAAAATAGTCTAGAATGGAATATACTCATTTGTCAAATTAAAATTAAATAGCGGTATACGATATAAAATATATGTAGATAATGTTGTTCTATGAATGGTAAGTAGTAGTAAAATAGTTTATTCTCTTTTTACTAATGAACAGAATCTTTGTAATCCACTGAGTTCTTTTTAAACCTACACAGGAGAGGAATAATGAATTTAATGCGTTACTTTCAACACACAATATAAACGTCTTAATGGGAATACAATTTGAATGAATAATATTAATAAAAATTAAATCTTCATAGTAAAACTTTTCAGTAGTATAAACTTGTTTTTCAAAACAACGGCAAGAAGAATTGCCATCAAAATATTGCTCACAGACTGCAACATTTTATTACTAAATCAGACTTTTCGAAAGTTCTTTAATCCTAGACATACAGTTGGAAATAAAAAAAGTTTGAGCAAAAGTTATTGCAAACCACCAGCACATAATGTTGTCACACTCTCAGTTCTTCCATTTTTGTGTTTTGCTTGGAGTTCATTTGAGTGTTTTTCTTCGTTAATGTACCAGTGTTAATTAACTGTATACTGTGCGTCGATAGTAATGGTTGATTTTCTGGCACTTGGTGCGAAGACAGAGTGTTTACATTAGCTTTCGATAGCTTGGGAGGGGGAGGGGGTCGTGGAAGAGTGGCGTTGTTTTGCGGCAAGTCCGCAAATTCAGGAGGAGGCAGTTGGTGATGGGAATGATGATGTCCTAAAATAGTTGCCGGATCACCTTTCACACCTATTATACTAGATTCCAGATCACCGCAAATATTGTTCGGCATCTGGCCGTTTTCATTTCTCTTTTTGGGCTGATGGCCACCGTTCTCGTTCATGCGTGTTTTGTCTCTTTGGTAGTAAACACCCGCGAATATTAGCACGTTAAGAATTAAGAGGGAGCACCCTATTGCTATCGTGACACTGAGCGCAGTCGAATATGCCGCAAAACCGTCTTCTACGGGGTGGGATGTGGTACTTATGCCACCTAATTCTTCCACTCTCTCCGTAGAATCGGCTGGGCCGTTCGTCGCGAGAGAATTGTTACTGTTAGTGGTGGCCCGAAGATCGGAAGGAGATTCGGTTGTTGGCAATTTTCTCGGGTTTAAAGATGGCAGCTTTGGAAGTGGCGGATCATCATCTGGAAGTTGATGATGGGACATTGGCACATCGTCGCCTCCAGGTTTGTGTAGGTCTGGCACTAAGTTCAACCAGAAGGACAATCTGTGGGCTCTGTAGTGGTTTTTCAGTTTCGGTTTTGTATCTACAATGGAAAAGTTATTATTCTATAAAATACATGAGAGGGGTATATAAGAAAAACTATTAATATATATATATATATATATATATATATATATATATATATATATATATATATATATATATATATATATATATATATATATATATATAATCCATAAAAATATTACAGAGAAATAGCGATGACCGAAATGGTTTGTTTGAAAACATGAATTTTAAAATATTTACGCTGTAGTATCGTATAGGGTCTGTGACCGAGAAAAGTCTAGTAATGATAATTCAGTAGTAACACTACTGAATTTATTTCAGTAAATTTTTTTTTCTGTACATTGATTAAAATAAAGAAAGCAATGTGTTTCAATTCTTAATTATTTTTATATTATTGGTGCAATAATGCTGAAATATTGGTATAAAAGTATACCTGGAATATTGAGTTATAGCTTTTGCTATTATCGCATTTGATGGTCTTATTAGTTATAAATTAATAAAAATATCTACTTAATTAAAATTCATGACATGTGTTTTTTTTTTGTTATATGCAGTATATAAAACACTCACTTATTTTTTATGATAAATAGATAAATCTTTACTTTCTACAGGTGTATTCTTAATTATAGGAAATACATATTATATAAAAATAGCGTACGAAAGTATTATGTCGATTAATCAAGAAAGAGTAAAAGAAAATACATGAAAGTTTTGCACATATAAATAGATCTACTATGAGAAAATACAGCAGAGTGCATACCTGTAAGATTGTCAATTATAATTATTAATCAAGATGATAACTACAAATCAGGTATACTACTTTAACTTAAGCTGTAACCCTCATATGTACAAAATATGAGATAGTTAAGTTGAGACAATATTACATGTCTTATAAATGGAATTTAAAGTATTCCGTATTAAGAGTACTGGAGATCTACAAACATTATTTGTTTTAGCGCTATTACAGTAATGAGGTGTAAGGTATATCTTAATTAATATCTGCATGGGCGTACTGACTCCAATCATTCTATTGGTAGCTGATAACTTTGGATTAAACAGCCTAAATATTAGATTTCCAAAGACCTATAAAAGTATATACGGTCAATTTTGTATGGGTAGTAAATATTTCTATTCTACTAGAAAATGATGTCATACAACATTTATTTGTATTTAGACGTAGGTGATTGGTTACATCACTTGATTATTATTGTAATATACAGTAGCAGGTAGTTTCCCTGAGATGATATTGTGACATGTACTTTTAAAGTATCAGCATGGAAAATATTTTGCATATTGTATAATGAACCTATAATGCGTGCACAACGTCTAAGCCCGATTAAAACGGCATCGGCAGTTTGTTGTCAAGAGCGAGAACGCGTACAACCCTCGATCAAGACAAGACGTTGCTTCGTTAATTGTTGATATTTAGCAATAAACAAGGCCCTTCGATTCAAGTGTACATTATTATTCCATGAATAAAAACCAACAATCAGTATAAAAAGAGTTTTGAGTAATGAATTACATATGCTAGATGTTTGATGAATATTAAAAATAGTAGGGGTTCTACATTACAGACTTTTACATTAGTGTAGCTCTATAGTTTTGTAGTGCTCCAGGATCTCCTTTTTTCTTGAATAGAGCAAATACCAGCACTTTTCCTCATGTCTCGATATGTTGAGATAGTAAATTAAAAATATATATTAGCTGTTCAATTAGTGAAAAAATGCAGTTCTTGATTATGAGCTTAGGCAAACTATTAACATCAGCGGGTCAATTTATTCTTCAATTTTTTTTTTCAGTTTATAGATACTTTAAGGATTATCATGTTTGACCCCTTATCTTCATCTATCATAGTACAAGGAATTCTCAATTGCCCTCTTATAAATTGTATGAAGTTCTAATATTTATTGTTTAAATGTATTGTGAATTTGAGTATTAACATGTGCAGTGGCGGCTCGTGATGAAATAAAACGTGTGTTCTGCACAGGGCCGATCCTAAGGTATTGGCAGCCCGCGTGCAAATTTCAAACGTATCCAAACTACTGGCGCCAGTAGGGGCCGCAAAAAAAGGCGAAAATTTTGAAAATTTTCAAGGTCACGCGTTTTCCTGATACTTCAAGAATTTTTATGTAAAATCCGTTTATACAAAAATATAGACTTTCACAAGAAATATTTTTGGAATTTAATACCTTTTTGAAGAACATTCATGTTTGCCGTCATATTCTTTGGTTAAGAGAAAAGGCTTGTAAGGTGAATTTTCTACTAGAGGGTCTATAACACTTAAAATATTTTCCGAAAGAGTTTCAGCGTCACATTTTGTAGGTTTCGGGTATGTCCAAAAACGTTCAATCGGTTCAACATCGAGAATATATCTTAAAACTACCACTAACTGAGTTTTTGCAGATACATCAGTTGTTTTGTCTGCCATAACTGCCAAAAATGAAGGTTTGTTAATTTCTTTAATTATTTCTTCATGTCATACTTTTAATATACAGTCTAAATTTTAGACTGTATATCTTTTAGACTCTAAAAGATCATTTTCTATTTCTTTAGAGGTTGCTTTAAATACTGAAGCATTTTGTAGATGCTCGTTTAAAATTACATCAAGCTCAGCAGAAAATTTTATCAAACCACGAAATATCCCCGGGTTTTGAGAGGTTTCAGTTTCGTCATGTCCTCGAAGCGCCAGTTCAAAGGCCCCACAAAACTTTATGCAGTTTATAATTTTTGACAAAACGTATCTCTTTTTTATCACATTATCATTATGTTTTTGCACATTTATCCAATAAGCTGAATCTAGCTGCGCTTTAATATTAGTTGTTCCTAATAAAGCTAATTCCATTGTATTATGTAGATGGCTTTTGGAGTTGTCGTGCTTTTTTATTTTTTCAGTTAAGTGCACCAAATCTGTCACCCCTACCTCCGTCCATGCTTTATCACCGCCAAAAAGTAAACAAGGAAAACAACGTATTTTTTTTGTTGCACCCACAAATCCAATTGTTCTTCGAATAAATGTCTCTATTAAATTGACGTTTATATGCTTTTCCGCGGCTAACACCTACAGTCTCAATAACAATATCGGGCAATGGCCTACCATTGTTTTTTAAATCAATTTTTTCTTCATAAGAGTATTTAAAAAATCGCTTCACATGAACTAAATTATAAACTAAATCCACTGTCACTATCACAGTATATAAATATTAATAATTAGTACAATAAATTCACAAAACAGTATTTAAAATCTCAAATTAACACGAAATACGAAATAGGTACGATTTACGCCCACCCGAGTAGGAAAGAGTAAACATTCACTGATGTTGCCTTAGCTGGAAAAAATACAGCTCACTGACTGTGTAAATTCGCGCATTTACGAGCGCCAAATGTGGATTGTCGCGGTAGTTGAGGGGGAGGGCGTGTGTGCCGAGCCGTGCTGAGAACTACCTCCTGTGGCCCAGTTCAATGTACCGCGACGCTCTCGCGTAGAGACCCAGATAATTCATCTGGTCTACTACTCAATAGAGGACGGCGGGCAGAATGCGACTTTAACACAATAATTTGGTTAGCTGCACCAACTAACCAAATTATTTTATTAATAAATTTTAGTAATTATTATGTCGCGAAAATATACAAATATCTAATTTTTTTGGAAGTTTTGCAGCTCTACAGCACCTATACACCAGCCGCCCTTGAACATGTGATATAAATTTGATCCTATATAATTTAGTATGATATCTTTTAAAAATTCCGTATGCATTTTCTTTCCTTTTAATATAATTTAAATAATGAAGTAAGATAAAACTATGTATTTATTTATTATTACAAATCCAATTATACAATCAAAAGTTAATTTGATTAAAATACGAGGAGGAATATTTTGAATGAACATAATTAGAAAATTGTTAATTATTTTAATAATTTAAGAGATTTTATTTCCTTAACTATTATCACAATATTTTTAGTAGGATGTTATAAAGCGACAAGATATTTCACTAAACTGCTACGTTAATATCTTCTTGTACTATGCATTGAAAGTTTCATAAGTATTCAAATTATTGAGTTTATTAAATTAAATAACTTTCGTTTTATATAGGGCGTCTCAGTTGAAACTGTATGATTTGAATTGCGCGCCATTTGTGTTCTGTCAACGATAGGACATGAATGCTTAACGACTATCACATACAAACCATACAAAGTCAACATGTCGATTAACAGCTAACAACGAACAGTTTGTGTATAATTGTTTTATGAAAGTAATCGATCGTTTGCAGTTGTCTTAAGAAAAATTCGTACAAAATTAGGACAAAATGACATGCTTTCAGAGTCAACAGTTCGTAACTTAATGAAGATATTTGAAGAGACGGGTACTGTTATTGATAAGGCAACACCAATACGTCCTCGTCGTGGTCGGTCAGATGAAAATATTGCTGCAGTGAGAGAAAGAGTACGGGAGTATTCAAGTGCATCAAATTGATGTCGTATACAACAATTGAATCTGTCAAGAGCCACTACGCATCGGATTTTAAAGAAAGATCTGCATCTGTGAGCATACAAGATTCAGTTGACACAATAATTAAAATGTACAGACCATTTACAATGTCGTATATTTGTTAATTAGGACTTAGAAAGAAAAGAAAAAAGGTGATGCTGATTTTTGCAATAAAATTTGGTTCAGCGATGAAGCACATTTCCATCTTGATGAATACGTCAATGAACAAAACTGTTGAATTTGGGGTGCTGAAAATCTGCATGCTGTTCAGGAAAAGGAAATGAATCCACAGACATGCACGGTTTGGTGCGCATTTTTGAGTGGTGGAGTAATTGAATCATACTTCTTTGAAAATGGATTTAGTAATGCCATCACCGTAAGTGGGGTGCTATCGTAATGTGTTAAACAATTGCGTTTTCCACCATATTGATAATTTGGATTCAGTTTCAGCAAAACATACCAAATTTCTTAATCATGTTGTCTCGCGAAATTCTGACATAAATTGACTTGCAAGATCATGTGATTTAATACCACTGAACTTTTTACTTTGGGGATATGCCAAGGAAAAATTATACGCCATCCAGCGAACAACAATCAATGAAAGCAAACAACCAGTCAACAATCAACCTCAAAGCAAACATTCAACTTGTTATTCGGGAAATAGAGTCAGTTTTATATGGCCGTGTTATGGACAATTTTGCTAAACGAATGACATCATGCTAGATGAGTCGAGGCAGTCATATGAATGATATTCTTTTATATTTCTAGCTGTATCGTCTCCATTTTATGATGAACAATGAAAAACCTCAATTTGTCAAATATTATTAGTTTTGTTCACAGATCACACCCTATAGGGTAAGTGTTGGTATTACTGCGGACAAAAATGTGATGGCAGCTGAAAGAGTATGTTTTGAAAAGAAATTTGATATTTCTATTTTCTTTATGTTTTTAAATCAATATTCGACCTAGCCCAAACTTGAAAAAAAAATCATGGTTGCGATTAAATACTACTTTCTTTAAATAAAAGGCAGTAGAAAAAAAGTAGATGCATATATTACTGCGGGCATAAAGAGGCTTATGTCAATTACTGCGTACTTAATACTGCGGAATAGAACATGGACAAAATTAATAAACCAGACAACGATAATCATATTTATCAACTGTTTAAACTTTAATATTAATAACAAATGTTATACATTAATACTATTGAGCAAGAACAGCCATATTTTTAATGAATTATCAAGTTTTTTATAATTTTGTTCACGTACTTTATACCAACTTTGCTCAGGTTTATTATTTAAAATGGGGTTTTTCGTTTGTCGTGGTCACAAATTAATTTGACACTCTCAAGTAATTGATGTTTGGTTACTCCAATTCGCCTGCAATGGAATGTTCACTCAACAAGCTCATTTTCTTCTGCTTCAGTAAGTATGGTAGCAGGACCTGGACGTTTGTCAGCATATATATATATATATATATATATATATATATATATATATATATATATATATATATATATATATATATATATATATGTAGGATATCTCGCGATTATTGTGAGCCGATAGACTTGTAAACACATTTAGACATTTTATTAGTGCGCGTGTGATTTGTCGAACTGAACGAAATAAACTGATAAAAATGGTTACTTTAGGACAAATTGCGGGAATCGTGGACAATATTAAAGTTGCTCCAGTGCAAGTGATACGAAAGTTTCATAAGCTAATTTTCGGTACCGACGGTGATCGCGGTAATAGGAAAAGACTAAACGAATTTTCCGGTTTTGACTTCAGTGAAAGTTCTGATGAATACAATGCTAAGCTAAAACACATAAGCGATACATTTTCGGTTAACGATTTAGTATCTTTCGCCAACATTTTATGAGTGAACTACGATGAAGGAAAAGATGCTTTAGTAAAATATATTTGTCGGGATCTCACAGACTTAAATATTTTACAAGAAAGAAATAACCAGGACGACGAAGAAGACGACGACGAAGAAGATGACGAAGAAGATGAAGAGGAAAGACGCCAAAAGATGTTGGGAACAGCATCACAGATTTATGAACATCGAACACCATATTTTTCTATGAATTTCAAGGAGATTGAGTATTCGATTCGAAAATTTGATGGCACTGGATCATATCCTGTGGAAAAATGGATCGAGGATATGGAAGACATGTCTCAATTCGGACATTTCAATTCGGACATGTCTCAATGAATTGGAGCGATTTACACCTGTTTATTTTTGCAAAAAAAGCATTAACTGGTCTCGCGAAAATATTTATACAGGGTGAACGAGGGTTAAAATCATGGAAAATGCTTAAAAGAGCTTTAAAAACGGAATATTCATCTAAGCTAAATAGTGCGCAGCTACATAAGTTATTGTCAGAAAGAAAGTTGAAGAAGGGCGAGTCTGTGCAAGAATACTTTTTAGTTATGAAAGAACTAGCCGCTCAAGGTGACATTGAGAACGAGGCACTTAAAAAATATATTATGATGGCATGATAGACTATTCAAGCAACAAAATTGTGCTTTATGGTGCAAAGTCGTTACAAGATTTCAAAGAAAAGCTCAAGATTTATAGTGATATTCGAGTTAGGACGCTTGCACCTCATATATCATTTCACCATCCAAAAAATGCGAATGAAAAAAATGATTCTAAAGCCGAAATTAAACAAAGCAATAATCAATCACGAGGTCAATCAGCTGCTACTACCTCGAGTACAAGATGCTATAACTGTGGAGTCAAGGGTCACAAATCTGTCGACTGCAGATCTAAGAATTTAGGAACTAAATGCTTTAAATGTAATAAGTATGGACACAAATCCTTTGAATGTCAAAACAATAAGACCATTCAGCCTTCTACTTCAGATGTTTCCTCAGAAACTACGATAACAGTGAACAAAATAAATGCCGTTAGTATGAATAAGATGCATAAAGAAATTTGCTTAAATCAGGTTCCTGTTAATGCGCTAATTGATACAGGAAGTGCAGTAAATATAATAAAGTCGAATATTCACAAGAAAATTGGTTTCCCCAATTTGGAAAAATCAGACGTCACACTTAATGGTTTTGGGAGGTCGGATATACAAACTTTAGGCAGCCTTAAATCACAAATAATCATTGATGACGATTGCCTTGAAACTAAGCTATATGTTGTTCCAGACAAAGTAATGACTGTCGACGCTATCATTGGCAATGAATTATTAAATGAAGTTGACCTAACTATCAATCAAGAAGGAATTAAAATATTTAGACGATTAACAGACGAAGAACAAGATGAGAAAGACGTAATGAAAACATATGTTATAGATACTGAAGAAATTGACATAGGCCCTAATACGAAAGAAGATTTAAGACAAGATGTTGAGGAAATAGTAAAGACATACCAACCAGAGAAAGTCAAGACAACAAACATCGAGATGAAAATCATAGTTCAAGACGATGAACCAGTTTATCACAGTCCAAGACGTCTACCCTTTACCAAAAGAGAAATAGTCGACCAACAAGTAGAGGAATGGATAAATGATGGCATAGTAGAGCCATGCAGTTCTGAATACGCCAGCCAAGTGGTGGTGACCAAGAAAAAATGTCGTTCGCCTCGGGTATGCATAGACTATAGGAAAATAAACAAAAAGATAGTAAAAGATAGATTTCCATTACCCCTTATTGAAGACCTACTAGATAGATTGCAAGACGCCCGAATTTTTAGTACTTTGGATCTAAAGAATGGATTTTTCCATGTTGCAGTTGAGGAACAAAGCCGTAAATATACCGCATTCGTTACGCATAATGGCCAATTTCAATTTCTACGAGTTCCTTTCGGCTTATGCAATTCTCCAGCAACATTTCAGCGGTTCATCAACTATATATTCGGTGATCTTGCTAACGAAGGCATCGTGTTACCATATATGGACGACTTAATTATTCCGGCATCGAGCGAGGAAGAAGCTGTTCAAAAACTTGTCATTGTGTTGAAAACTGCCAAAGACTTTGGTTTAGAAATCAATAAGAAAAAATGCCACTTCATCCAGGATAGAGTTGAATTTTTGGGACATCATCTAAGAGAGGGCAAGATATTCCCTTCAGAATTAAAGACAAGAGCAGTAATAAACTTTCCCGAACCAACGACTGTAACACAAATCCAGAGCTTCCTTGGACTTACTGGATACTTCAGGAAATTTATCCCATTTTACTCAATTATTGCTAAACCACTTAGCGACATGCTGAAGAAAGACGCCGTATTTCAATTTTCAGAAAAGGAGTTATCCACTTTTACCCAGCTAAAGAAGATTCTCTCTGAGCAACCAGTCCTTAACATTTACATTCAAGGTGAGCTAGAATTACATACTGATTCCAGCAAAGACGGACTAGGCGCTATTTTACTCCAAAAGTCTTATGAATATCACCTTCTTCATCCGATCTATTACTACAGTAACAAAACAACAGACGCTGAGAAGAAATATACAAGCTACGAGTTAGAAGTACTTGCTATAGTTGAAGCTCTCAAAAAATTCCGAATTTACCTCTTAGGAGCAAAATTCAAGATAGTGACTGACTGTACTGCATTTCAAATGACCATGAGTAAAAAATATCTTACAACTCGAATTGCAAGATGGGCTTTATTGTTAGAAGACTTTGACTATTTGATAGAACACCGATCTGGCACAAGGATGAAACATGTGGACGCTCTAAGCAGATACCCTATCATGACAGTTACCACAACTGGTTTGACGGCACAAATTAAGAACGCACAAGATGATGACGATGAAATAAAAACGATCAAGACGATGCTAAACGAAGGACCTTACCAAAATTACTTTCTGAGGAATGACATTCTTTACAAATTCACTGACGGTCGCGAATTATTGGTAATTCCTAAGTCCTTCCAAGTCAAAATTATACGAACTGCCCATGACAGAGGTCATTTTGCAGTCAAGAGAACGGAAGAAGTAGTAAAACAGGAATACTATATCCCTAATTTAAAACAAAAAATTGAAAGAGTAATTGCTAACTGTATTCATTGCATCTTAATGAATCGTAAGAGGGGCAAAAAGGAAGGCTATCTGCATCCTCTTTCTAAAGACGCCATTCCGTTGCAAACATACCATATAGATCATTTAGGTCCGATGGAATCTACAAATAAAAATTATAGACATATTTTGGTCGTAGTAGACGCATTTACTAAGGTTGTATGGCTATACCCTACAAAATCAACTACTGCAGCGGAAGTGATCACCAAGTTAGAAATTCAAAAGAACCTATTTGGAAATCCAAAACACATGATTACTGACAGAGGTACTGCCTTTACTGCACATGAATTCGAAGACTATTGCAAAGAGGAGGGTATAGAACACTTTAAAATAACTACAGGTTTGCCCAGGGCTAACGGTCAGGTGGAACGCGTTAATTCTACCATTATACCTGTTTTAGCTAAGATGTCCACATACGATCCCACAAAATGGTACCGGCATGTTGAAAAACTTCAACGAGTATTGAATTCAACATACCACAAAAGTATCGATTGTACACCATTTGAACTAATGACCGGTGTAAAAATGAGAGACAAAAGTGACTTGAAAGTTAAAAGCTTGATAGAAGAAGAATTAAGGAATGCTTTTAAAGAATCACGCGACGAAATGAGGGATTCAGCTAAAGCCCAGATACTTAAAATACAAGAAGAAAATGTTAAAAATTTCAACCATAAAAGAAAGATTGCAAAGAAATACGAACTCAACGATCTTGTTGCCATTAGACGAACCCAATTAGGCTCAGGACTCAAGATTAAACCCAAATTTATCGGTCCGTACAGAATCACTAGGATCAAACCAAATGATACCTATGACGTTGAAAAGGAAGGCTTTCATGAAGGACCAATACACACCTCTAGTTGTGCTGAACTGATGAAACCATGGAGGGACATCCGGGACGAATGATGAGCAGGACGGCCGAACCGTAGGATATCTCGCGATTTAGCGGACAATCCGACAACCTCGCAAAGTGCGGCATTGACATCCGCGACGGTGTGTCGTAGAAACGTGTGGACAGAACGAGTGTGACGGTACAAAAGTGAAGACCAACGACGCGGCGCAATATAAAGACGAGTGCCTAAAACATTAAACGACGTATTAAAATTCACCATATCATTTACTTTATATCCGTATTTTTTCAATAATAATACTATCACATAAGTAATTATACAATTTTCTTTCAAATAATCCCACATATATATATATATATATATATATATATATATATATATATATATACATATATATATATATATATATATATATATATATATATATATATATATATATATATATATATATATATATTTGCCCATTTTTCTTAGCTCTTACTGTAGACTCCGGCACAGTATATTTTCTAGAAACTTTTGCAATACATTTCCTTAAAGATTCTTCTACATCCAAGTTCAAATGTTGTTTTGCATAATTGCATCTAGAATTTTTCACTTTGGACTTCTGTCTGATTTTCTGATTGTTGAGGAATAACTTGCAAACATTTTTTTTCCAAATGTCGATTTTTGACCACTGCTAGCGCCAAAGTGTCGGAAATTTCGTTAAAAAATGTACTTTCATTTTCAAAGATAAAATTTTAATTCAAATGATACACAACACGTAATATTTCTGGTTCTTAACGTTGTGTGAGCATTGAATTAATAAACTAATTTTTTTCCGCTCATTATTTATCAAATATTATTGAATTCTGATCAGTGACGGCCGATGCAATTCTTGTCTGGGGGTACAATCGATAAAATAATAACAAACGAAAAATTAAAATAAACTTACCTATGCCCAAGCCTGAGGTTATTATATAGGAAATCAATTCGTCTGTTTTTGGAATTCCCAAAAACGTCAATTACAAGATTATTAAAATCTGAAATCGCTACAATTAGCACTTTCTCCATACTTATCGTGCAAAGTGAATTAAGTCTGTCTTGCGCTATTGTATTTTTCAAAAAGTTTTTTATGCTTTTAAGTGTCGAAAAACAGCGTTCACTTTCAACACTTGTCATGGGTATGGTACAAATTAATTTTAATAACAAAACAGTTTCACTAAAATAGTCTGTCAGGTTTCGATCTATAAATAATTGCAAAATTGCTAAGCAACTTGCTGGTTCATGAAAATTTTCCATGCTCTATATAACCGTTAATTTACCTTCATTTAATTTCAAAAATTTGTCCAAAAATCCATCCAGGTTTTCGTTACATTGTCAAAATTTTAAATGGGGAGTTGTTTCTCATAGTCACTAAATTTATTGGGGAAAAATAGTTTCGACGCTCTGAACTCAAATCTGTTTTTAGTTTGGTTAATTAATATATCACACACTTTCTTTGTTTGTGCAGAAAATGATCGCCTTGTATTTTTTCAGGCGATTTTGAGTTAGTACGGGTTTTTATAATTACTTATTCAAAATTATTCAAATAACTGCTCATCTTGGCAGCATCCAATGATCGAGACTAAATCTTTTTAAAAATGATTTCACAATGAGGCATGACCTTGGCGAAAACGCGAGCCAGTATTTAAACTAATCGTTACTTAAATAACCCAATAACATTTGAGCCTGATTTTTTGTATTGTAATCATTTCCCGCAGTGTCAAAAATACATTTTAAGCATTTTTTTAAAAGATCAGCAATTTCAGAAACGGTTCGTACAGTTCGCATGTATATCGCGTACAATGCACGCAAGTCTCATAAGATACGTATAATATATCTCCTGTTTCACGCGCCCAAGTCCTCTCTTTCTAACACATGTTTAAACGGTCCTCTGCTGTGTGCAATAGGAAAATTGAACTCCCTATGTATTTAAGTTGCAGATTTAATATCCTGTAGATAAATCTGATAAATTCTAGAGTTGGCAAATCTTGCGATATCTACAACCTGTAAGCGAGGCTGTTAGATATCGGAATATTCTAAATATAATGACATGATAATGTAATGTATAGTAAACACCTATGTATTTTTAGGAATTCTTAAGGCAGCTCACTGCACAAATGCACCTACAATAAAACCGCCATTGATTCTGATAGAATTGAAAAAAAAAACACTTACCCTAGTTCCAAATGAGTTTATACAAAAAACCCTTTATATCCAAAAAACGAGTATTTATAACTAATTTTGTACGCTAACAACAGAAACGGGATTTTTGTTGTCAATATTCAATTTAATTGAGTATTAATAATTTTACTAAACGATCACTAACAATAAAGACAACGTTGCATGTTGAAGTTACAAGAAATGTATATGTATGAGATATATCTATATACATATATAGTGTTAGGTACAATATGATGGAATAAATAACACAAACCATAAGTTAGAGATGAGAAAGAAAATGCTCTGTCAACATGCCAGAGTGTTGGAAATTTGCCACATCCGCAGCCTTTGAAATAGCTTTGCAAAAACGCGGGACACGACATACTTTGTAATAAATATTGCAAGAATTACTATCCGTAAAAAAATTTAAGCCACAAAGAAATGGGTTGTAGATGGAGGATAGGATGATATTGGCATATTATTTGCTACAAAAACACCCCCCCATTCTTTACAAATCGCATTCATTTGCCGTAGGAAATATCAATGATGGCTGCAGCGATAACTGGTTGGAGACTGAATACTATATACAAACATTCAGTGCGTTCATTTCAAAACTATTCATCCCCATTATTTTGTTTAGCAAAGAATATTACCTCTAGACAAAAAACACACAAATTTGGATGGGGGAAGAGATTTTAATAAACTCTCCAAAGGCAAGTTTAAAGCCAGTGCCCGCAAACAATTAAAACCATAAAGAATTGGGTCGTAGATGGAAGTTAGGATGATATTGGCATTATATGTGCTACAGAAATACTCAATTCTTAAAAAATCGAATTAATTTGCTGTAGCAAACATCAATGAAGAATGCAGCGATAACTGGTTAGAAAATGAATACTACATACAAACATGAAGTGATTCAAAACTATCTATTTAATAACGAAGATTACCTCTAGACAAGAAATACATACATGTAGGTATCGAAGAAGTTTAAAAGCGGTTATGTCGCAATTAAAATATAAATAAGCGATGAGTAAATTAAACTCTTTTTCACTTTGAATATCAGCTCTTTTTCAATTTGAATAAAAGTGATGTGTAAAAAATTAAAAGAAACATAAAACTTAGCTAAATCAAAAGTTCTGTATAGAAATAAAGGTATTTGTAACTCTTTTTGCTATTCACTTATTAATCGCATAATGCCGCATTGAGCTCGATATCCAATAACCCGATTAATGTTCTTCTAGTTCATTTTCATTTCATTTTCGTTCTTTTGATTATCTTTTATTATTGCAGCCTTTTCAGATAGAGAAAATATAAATGCAAATAACCTTCCAGTCAATTTTATTCATCTCCTGTAAACAAACTTGGAAGTTTTATGTACTCTCAGAAAAGTTTAAATTGATTCATTCCTCTTTGGGTTCTACGGAAAATGTACTGTTATGAACTTGTTAAAATAACATTATCCTTTTTCCAGTGTGCGTGTTTTTAATTTCAGGGTGACTGAAAAAATGCTCTGGATTCCAAATGGAATGCGGCGTCCTTGATGAATATTTTATTAAAAATCACTAACTGTCGACAATATGCTGCCAGCGGATGTTAGAAAAATAATACCAATAGTTTCAAGTATATTTCTCTTCTATGAACAATAATTTAGCTATGAGCTTGTAGTCTGGTTTGATCTGAATTATAAAACAGTTAAGTATTCTATTGCATTATGTTTACAATTAACATTGTTTTAATACTGTGTGTATGCTTCCTGCTTTAAAATTATTTAATTGCGTTATATAAGCTATTAATGAAACATGGAATTAAGATAATTTTTTTAATACAAGCTAATGTTTTTTTTTGTATAAAATAAAGATAATTTGCAATTTCAATATTTAACGTATTACAAATGACGAATAGAAATAAAAATTATTACCACCAGCAGTTCGTTAACTAATTATATTAAATCGAAAATCGTTTGCATTTACATATATATTTATTATCAAGAATATAGTAATACAAATAATTTTGACAAAAATATACTATATAATTAAATACAGGGTGGGGCATAACAACCTGATGGATTTTGATTAGCATATAGTGGCGATTGGTTTAGCTGACGTTGTGGAGGTTAAGAAAGAGTATAGAGTATCTGACGAAATTCTAATAGTCCTGGAACAGCGGCCCAGGCAAAATCATGCGTTCGTAATTGAAACGTGTTTTAAGAACGGTAAATCAGTTATTACAACTGAGCGATTATTTCGCATGCAATTCCTAGTCTTAACACTATAAAGCTGGGTTTCGAATTTTCAACAAAGTGGTTCCACATTGAAGGAAAAGCCGTCGGGTACCATTCGTACAGTGCGAACTTCTGGAACTACTGAAAAATTTAAAGCTGCAGATTATCAAAATTCATCCTCTTCAGTCAAGAGACATGCCAGTATCTTGCAAATTTAAAATCGAAGCCTTTAGACCTTTCGATATTAGACACTTGTGACAAGACTAATAAACTGCACCAGCGCCCTCTTCACAACCAGATTCTAATTTTATGGTATGCAGTAGCATTGTTCGGCATTATTGGCCCCTGCTTCTTTGAAAATTGTGTAGGCAATACCGATATAATATTAGCCCCATACTTTGAGAATTATGTAGACAATGCCGATATCGGTCTAATGCCGAACATTAGACCGTTATGTGCAAATGCTTCATAACTTTTTCCAATTGAGTCACAATTTTACCTTGGTATTGATCGAAATGCCGTATGGTTCCAATAAGATAATGAAATACACACGACAATGATAACAATGGTTGTGTTGCGTGAAATATTTGATGCACATTTAATGTCCCGAAACTCCGATATTCTATATCCTGTCCATTCTCTAGATTTAACCTTTTGTGATCTCTGATTATGGGGTTACTTTAACACTTTTAACAGCAATGTATACACTCCATGAATTTGTGGGCCACCTAGTGTACTCACTAATATGATTTAAAATAACGAATTTGAAATGAAATTATGTCAATTCCTGAAGTAATAATCGAACAAGTAATAAGAAATCTTACGACTAGATAAAGAAACCGGCTAGATAAATGTTTGAAGAACGATGGAACATATCTACATAACATATAACGATGGAACATATAACATACATTGATGTTAACTAAAGAAAAAAAGCATAATAGTCGACTTAAAATAACAACAATGTGTCCTATGTTTCCTCAATCTCTTCTTCATAATTTAATGCAATAATATGTTAAGCTTCCATTTGGTATTTAAAATTATTTTATATAGTCTACATACTAATTCTTCTATATATTTTACGTATCTTAATAGTCGCACCGCATTTACATTGTTACATTGTACCAATTTATATTACTAGAATTATACAGGGTTGAAAAAATGTAACAGAACACATAATTTCTGGTTAAATAAACAAACAGTTGAATTTAGAAATATCCTTAACAAAAATTTTTGTAGTTATTTTAATCTATATATTTATCTGACGTACGGAATTTCTAAGTGCTATTATATTTTTCAGATATTATGCCTTCGGAAGTTTTTCAATTTCAAGCTTTCTGTGCAACAACTAGAATGACACATTGTAATTGGTTTGGTGGATATTTTACTTGCGGTGTTCTAAATATTAAATAAAATAAAGTAAAGAGTGCTAAATTATTACTAATTATTAAAAATGGCATATATTAAGGGCATTACATTGTTAAATATATAGAATGGTATATATTAACAAAACATTGAGTACTTTAATACTGAAGAAAAAGGAAAGCATAAAAGTTTTTTAAGTAATAAGTTCCTTTTATTAAAATATTCTGGCGAAGAAATAAAACATAATTATGATGGTTTAGCTTTGAAATCGAGAATACTGTGCGGGTACGTTTTAAAATAATAATAAAAATCATCATTATTATTCGGAAAATGTTACGTTGCCATTCAAGTTCTTTGTCATTGAAATCAAGCAAAATTAATTGATATTGAATACAAGAAAGGAAAAACAGACTACAAAGGAAACAAAAAGAAATAGATATAAAGTAGTGAATCGGTAAAATCGAGTTTTAAATGCATGAGAAATAAACTGTGAGGTATATTTCGCAGATACCAAACATATTTTTGTTTACTGATTAACTGAAGCATCTTTCAGTTTTATCTTTGTTTGGTATGCTTATGTTTAATGCATTTTAAGTACAAATTAACATATATTTGTTTTATCACTTTGTTGTATATTTAGCATGTATTATGCATGTTATATAAAATATATTGTATTGCATTCATTATTCAAAGTAGTTCCCACACCTCTATAACTTTATTATCAGGTAATATAACATAAAATCTTCAGTATGTTATCTGAAAGCCAGACGTAATTCAATACTGCTACGTGTCTTATCATATAACTATATACATTGTAACCAACGTTTATGATGATTTGCTGAAACATTATAATGTTCTTTCTTTAAATTAATCTTTTGCCAATTGTATTTTAATATTACTTTCAACGATGTCAGCATAACGAAACTTATAAAGTCGCAGCAAACCCGTTGCATGAGCAGTATAACTTTAGTATAATTTTAATATAGCTTTAGTATAGTTTAGTATTAGTATTACTGTTATACTCACACATCAAAATTCTTGTTCGTCCGTTAAATAAAATAAATTGTTTTTAAAAAGTTTAAATCCAAACAAGTGATTTAACATGCATATTTAACAAACTATTAATAATACTAAACAAAGCATATAGAAGTATATGTCAATAAATATTAACACAGATTTATTCGTAATATAAATACAGTGTCGTAAAAAAGTATAGACTAAAGTTTATATTTAATGAAATTTATTATACCTCCTGTAAGAAATATTTTTTAACATGTATTATCTAATAGGACAGGCTTCTAATAGATAAATAGCTCTATTGCTCTTGAACTATACCGTGCTTACGGGTTGCTATTGCTCATTTGGCCGCGTATGTGTGAATACTGTGAATAAGTGTAAACTCAGTTTGATTTAAAGAGTAACCGAGAATACACTTTTGAGTAACGATTTGTTTTGCAAGCTGAGAGTTATTTACAAGTGATTTTAAAGTGTTAGCGACTTGGAACGTTTGGGACCATATAGTGACTTGGAACGTTTGTTTAATTTTTTTTTTATTATGCCGCATGGTGAACAATTAAATGATTTAGAAAAACAACGAATAATTGATTCACGGAGATGTGGAAAAATACAGCGACAGACCACCGCAATTATTAATCGCTCACAAAGTGTTGTAAAGAAATGTTCTAAGCTTGGAGTCGAAAATTATGGTAAAAGAAAGCGCTCGGGATGGCTTTCTAAATTTTCGCAGATGACAAAGCGTGCTATTCTAAATTATCAACTACAGGAGCATCATCTTTTCATGTTGTCCTTCATTTGAATTTAGACTGTGATCCTAGTCTTATAAGAAAATGGGCAGCGAAGTCAGGATGGTTTAAATCCGAAAAATGTTTAAAGAAACCTGCACACGAGAAGCATCACACAGAGACCAGATTAACATTGATTGTAAACTTAAATGGTTGTAAATTTCTCTTTGGGGAAATTCAAGCTCTCTAAGTGACTTTTAATGTGTACATTCGTTAACAGTTAAAGTAAAGCTATGTATAAATCATAAGTAAGAGTACATTTACATAGAAAATATCAGATATGTACGAAATAAGCATAATTTGCTGAGCTTAATTAATGCTTAATGAGTTAATGCACTATCCTCAAATATTGTTTATAAAACCATAACTTTTGAATACAGGATGTTTTACTGGTACGTTATTTTTCCGCAATTCTAGATTATAGAAAGCCGAACATATATGTATATTTTATAAATGTACATATTACTGCAAGAGTTTTCTGTAAACAAGTCGGCGCGAAAGTGAAAATGACGCCAAGGGAAGTTATATTGGTCTAAGGGTTATTTAGTAGACGAACACGCCGGCTCGGGGATGAGATTAAACAAAACACGGCAGATTGGGTCTGATTTATATGCGCATTGGAAGGCTAGAGGAACAACTTGTGTGGTTGCGAAGGAAATTGGAAATTAGCCTTGTGAATTACTAACGTTAAAGATGCGATAAATCAGCCCAATGAACTCCCAAATACCAGACAGTCTGCTTTTGTAAAAAACCTAAAATGTTAGCTGTTTGCTTTGGAATTAAAATAATGGTAGCATGACCTAAAGTGTGTATTCTAATACACATATAGGGTGAGTTAAATTGCTTTAAATGTTCTACTCTCAATTAAATCTGCTTTGTAAATGCCGTTTTGTTCTCCAATGAGAGTACATCTTAAATGACCACATGACTAGAGATTCATCAAGTGAAGTAACTTGATGTTTCTATAAAATACTTGACTTGACTTGAAAACCAAGCTTTTCAAAAAAAAACGCTACTCGACTTGACTTGACTTTTCATCGTTACTGCTTGACTTGATATCAAGTAATTTCAAGTTACCTGAAATTATTTGACAACCAAATAATCATTCAATTATGTACGAGAACGCGCGAATGACGACTGCAAGATTTTAATTGCCTTAGCAATAAAAGCTGTAAAAATAATTCGCAGTCTAGCAAAAAAATTGAATGATTCTGAACATTTACTTACGTAAAGATTTTGATAAATTTTGAAATATTGTGAACTTGAAAATGACTATGCCAAATCTTGATGTCATAACAAGGTGGAATTCAATTGCGAAATGCTACAGTCGAGCTTAAATATGAGAAGGGCTTTGAACAGCCTTTGTGGTAATATAGACAACTTAGAGACTCGGAAGCCAACAGATACGGAATGGTCGGTAATGGAGAAATTTTTCAAATACTTGAATATTTTTAAGACTATTTCCACATCATTAGATGGTGAAGCCTACTGTACACTTCCGAAGGTGATAATTGGTATAAATATGCTTCTGGATAAACTTGAAAAATGGGCTGTAGAACACGACAATAACCCAGATAGAGATGAATGTGAGGAGAAGATAATATGTAGCATTCAAGCGGCAAGGGACAAAATCATTAAACATTACGAGATAAGTAACTGGATATACTGTGTTGTTTTAATCTTACAATTAGACTCCCGACACAAGGTGGAAATATTCTTCAATACAAATTCAGGAATGTAGTCAAGAGTTTTGAGTACACTTTCAAAGCAAAGTATTTTAGGGCCAATTCACTGCTCATATCATCTCCAAAACCAGATGAAAATAATGATTGCGGTGAAATTGACATCGATCTACTAAGTTTATTTAAGAAATCTCCTGTTAACCCAAAAGATGAAATGGCTTGACTCTATGAAATAGACAAATATCTGTCTGATTCACGAGCTCACAGTCGTGATAATAGTTTAGAATGATGGAAAAGACACGAAAAGTCTTTCCAGACTTGGCCATAATGGCCAAAGATTTTTTATCAACACCTATCATCTTCAGCTCCTGTTGAAATATAGTTCTCCAAGGCTGCTCCAACTATTACAAAAACTCGTAACCGATTAGGTAACGATAATTAGCTAATAGATAACTCTATTAGAAGCCTCATGTGGCTTAGATCGTGGATGGCAAATGATAATATTAAAGACTTCTTTTAAATTTTGCTATTTCTACTATGTTACTGAAGAAGAAAAGGGTATATATTGGAAAATCATTTTTATCGTTATCAGTTTTATTATTTTGTTTAATATTTTGGAATAATAAATTTAGAATAGTTTATTATTAGTATTTTTTGTATTTATATTAATATATTTATTATATAGATTGTAATTGAAGATTTAGTTTTGGAAATAAAAGGCTTCATTGCAAGGTTTCCTTTATTCTTATTTCTTGATAATATTAAATGATTAATGAAATATCAAGTAGTCTTCAAAAAAGCCCTCAAGAACTACTTGGTTTTTTAAGTACTTGAAATATAAATATTTGACTTGAAGTTGACTTTATTTCAAGTAGCTTGAAAGTCAAGTCAAGCCGTACGTCCCTACACATGACCGCTAACTGTAGTAATTTGGAAAATGCTAAACTAGTCACGGATTACTGCGTTATTTTATAACTACATGCGTTACATTCTTCGTATTGTGATCGAGTTTTGTTTATAACTGAAATGTAATTAATTCATTTTTATTTCCGCTCATGCATGAATTTAATGACGGCTTTTGAATGATTGTTTGTAGGACTGTTAATGTACTAATATTAAGCGCCGGATAACGGCGTGTTGATTAATAGTAGTGTTATCACTTAGTAGTGTTGATTATCACTAGGGTAGAAAAATTATTATATTTTATTTTCGATGGTTTGCATAGAAGAAAAATATATTTTTCATAAAATATCAGATTCAACAATGCTTAATAAGGACTTAGACTTTTGTTGCAAACTAATGTATTAAAATATAATGTATGAAATATAATGTACAGGATGGGGCATAGGAACCTCACGATTTTAATTTCGTGTTTACAGACAATTGTGTGAACTGATCATGTCCAGTGAGAGTTTCGAGGGAGGGGAGAGCTCACCTAATACCATTCTAGGGAACATGAAGCAATGCGTGGACTAAGCCAACAACACCTCTACATAAGGACAAAGCGCTCACAAAATTTTAGCTCGTGACGTCATGAATGTAGGCCTTTCCGATATGTAGCGAAGATTTAGGAAGCCAGCTTACCGGTGGCGAAACACGATCGAAAGGCAACAGATGTCTGCAACGTTGCCAGACTACTACGATACTAGCAAATATTAGGATTCCAGTATATAAAGGATGTATCTCTTTCTCTTATATTACCATTTTCTTCTTCAATATCGTAAAACACATATTTCCATAAGATGTTCTTTCCTCTTTTTTAATGTGGTATATCGTAATTTATTTATTTAATTATCAAATACTACTACCTTGTTCGACTTCCCTAACAAAAATACATTCCTTACGGAGCCGGCAACAGCGCTCATCTGGTACGTTAACCTCTAAACCTAAAAGTTGCTATATTCAGCGTTATTTCTTACATTTTTCTGAAATCAGAACTATTTATGTGCTTTTAAGTGCGTGAAACTTGTACCTAATATTTCGTTGTATATTTAGGTATACAATTTATATTGTTAGGCGTATCTTTAAATACGTAAAACCATATTTCGGACTTATAACCTGTTGCTTTTTTGGCGGTCCGTCGGCTTGTTTACAGCACAATTTATAAGTTTTTGTTCGTGTTTAATTGTATGTTTTTCTCTTGGTTTCGGCTAGTTTTGTGGTAACTGATACTTAGTGAAATTATGCCTCAAAAGTGTTGTGTTCCTCGCTGTAACGGAAACTATTATAAAAATGGGTCTAAAGTTCATGTTTTTGGTTTTCCAAAGGACGTAAGTTTACGACAAAAATGGCTAAAAGCGATACCCCGAGATAACATTCAGCCCACAAACAACACGAGAGTATGTGAAGCTCATTTTCCTGAAGGTAGTATAATAAAAAGTACAACAGTTCAAGACTCAAACACTGGTAAGATTTTTACAATAGATTTACTAAAACCACGGCTAAACGAAGACTGTATACCATCTATTTTTTTAAATTGCTCCTTTTATTTATCAAAAGATGTCAAAATACGGCAAGTAAAGATGAAAAGCTCAAAAATATTGATGAGTTAAATTTGTCAAAAGCCCTTGAAATAAGCAAAAATTGCTCTCAACAAGACTTTTCTCAAATTAAAACGTTATTGTCTCAAATTTTAATAAATGATGATCACTTTCACGATATCAACGATGTATTGCCGTTAATTACATATTTAGGTGGTTATTGTTGCTATATTACGTTAAAAAAATTACAATGTGCCAGCTGTAAACAAAAATTAGTATATGACGAGCAATTTATTGTTGAGGACAATTTTGATCTCATTAATAAATTAAATCGTGGAGGACTTTTATATCCCCAAGGACAAGTTATAAATGTCCTATCTGTGACTTATATAATCTTCAATAAATTAATAAATGAATTTGAGGACACATTTCTAGAAATCTATAATAAAAGATCGTTCATGATTCATTTAATTTTGGAATATTGTATTGAACAGAAACATGTCTCACATTTCGATGGATGCGCTAATCATAATGGAAAAGACAATTTAAAAATTATTCTCAAAAGTATTTCCAATGCCCTCTTAAAAAAATATTGTGCTAAAAATAGCGACCATTTAAAAAAAGGAAATAAAAAAGAAAACTCGATACATTAACGAAGTAGGCCATATACCTACCTATACATGCATAAATATTTTTTATAACTAAACGTATATAATTTGGGACCTATTTCTTTAAAAGTTTAATTAATGTATTTTCATGGCTTGTGTTCTATAATATATTTTTTATACCTAAACTCTCACCTCAACACTAAGTTATGCACGATGTTAGGTAGTAGGTAAATGAAATTTGAAACTGCATAACATGAACATGCATACCTATATTATACCTACTAAGTAATAATAATTAAGAGAAGGTGTGTAATAGTTCAGTATATGTATTTATGTGTAATAATCTCTTTTCAGTAGTGCGAAAAATGTTTATTATACATAAATACATATACTGAATTTTGGCGCAGGTGTAGGGGAGTTGGGACCCTGTACTTAATACTACACCTAGTATTAAACCAAAACTCAAACATAATTTTTGGCATTTGTCAAGAAGCCTGTCATATAACTAGCGTTCTTTAAAATAAGTTACTATTGATAGTTTTCATAAATATTAGTGTATGTATCCCCTTATATGATTAAAATTGCACGGCCTACATTGATGACGTCACACGACAAGCACTAAGGCCTTGTTATTCAGTGGGTGTTGACTGAGCAGTATATATAGAGTGGGGCGTAGGAACCTAATGATTCTTAATTATTGTTTACAGGCAATTTCGTGAACTGATCGTGTCTAGTAAGAGTCTCGAGGAAGGGGAGAGCTCACCTAAGGCCGTTTTAGGGGACATGGAGCCATGCCTGGATCGAGAAGTATCATATGTTAGTGATAGAATAGTTTCTTTAAAATGATGAACCAGTTATCCAAGTGCTGCAAATATTTAGTATAAATTTCAAGATTCCTCGTCGTGGTTTGGTTGCCAGCCATAATACCATGAAGCTACGAACGCATAAGTTTTGACAGAGTGGTTCTGCACTAAAGAAAAAGCTATTGAGTCGTGTTTGTACAATGTCGGATACCATTGAAAATGTAAGAGCGGTGATTCAATAGAATCTACTGTGTTCATTTGTGACACAATCTAGTACTTTACAAATTTGATGTTGAAGCCTTCGCAGAAGTTTGTGCAAATCCAGAAGATCACCAGTGTCTTATTCATAGTCAGAGTAACTGTTTCGTGTGAAGTTGCAACATTCGGAACCGGTGGCTCTTACTTTCTTTTAAAACAATGCAACTCATACAGTTAAAATTACATCATAGCGGGTCTTACGAATGCTACGGATTTTTTCGGAGCCCGAATTGCATCGAGTTGTAATTAATTTAAGCAACGTATGGTTTCAATAAGATGGAGCGGCTTTGATCTCACCGTACTACGATAGCCCTTATCCTGTTTCTTGTCAAGATCTGAAGTTTTGTGATTACTGATTATAGAGTTATATTAGGAACAAGGTGTATTAGATAGAGATAAAATAATTTGCTATTGTGAAAAGGTAATTTGGGTACATGAAAATTTATCAGCAATGGGTAATAAATTTTACCATTAAGTAATGTAAATAAGAAATCAATAAATTTGCACTTCATATTAATATCCGAATTTGATTCAACTTATAGGCGCAATTGAGATATATCTGGATGAGAATAACTGAATCTAACTTATACTATATTGTATTTCATATAAAATTTCTGAATTTGTGCTAGACTAATTCTATGAAGGTCATATATGGATTCCACACAATCACGGCTTATTCCAATTTGCACTGAACAATAACACAATAATATTAAAAATTATATGTTACGTTATAAAATATGTTGAATTACTTATAATAACACCAAAAGAATAATCATTAAAACTTGAACCTGCATTAAAGATTACCAAAGTAAATGACATTCTGACCTATTTATAATGTATCGTTACCAATGTGATATTCATAATCGATTAAAGTTTTACCCCTCTCGAAGGACACAAAGTTGCATTTACTAATATTCTATACTTGGTATATTTATTAGAAAATATTAGAAAAAGGAAAAAAAAGAAGAAATTACAGGTACCCCAAAGCATTAGTTTATACTCAGTGTCAACAATATCGATGGAATAGTTTTAGATATAAGAAAGTTCAATTAATTAACTACATCTTGTCAAATATTCATTAGAGGGATCTCTTTATTATAGTGCATCTCCTATCTGAGATTCTCTATTATCAGATCTATCTGGACTTTATTGACGACAGCTTGGAATAATTGACTGTTGTTATAACCAAACAAGTTCCTTAAATTTTTGAGCTACGATACACGGCATATTCAATGTTCGTCTTTCCCTTAATCCTTCCATGAACTATAAATTGGAGAAATATGTATTTGGGGTCTATCATTATATGACCTAGGTATTGCCTTTAGCTTTCTCTTCTTTATAATATTAATTACTTCGTACTATTTTTGTACTTTATTTAAGACTACGGTATTAATGATTCTATCTGACTAGAGTATACGTTACATTTTGCGGTGGCATAAAATTTTTAAAACTTGCAATGTGTCCATGAGTTCAGAGTCCATTCTTCAACTGCATAGAAAATCGTTAAAATATGTACCAAAGCAGCATCTTCATTCTTATATTAATACTAATATCCCACCTTATATTAATATCCCGACTAGTGAAAAACTTTTTTATTTTCATAAATATCCATATAGATATTTCTATTCTCTCCCTTATATCGATTGTTCTATCTAGGTTTATAGGTACCTATATGTCCGCACATATTCTATGGCCATGTTTGCTACTCTCAGGTTTATCTGGTATTGATGCTAGGAGGATTTTATAACCACCATTAGCCTAGTTTTACTAAAATTCATTTTTAGACCGTATTCGCTACATCGATCATTAGTTTTTCCAGAAGATATTGTATGTATCCAAGATAGTTCATTAACAGGACGGTATTATCAGTATACATCATGTTATTACCAACCTCTCCATTTATAACTATTCCTAATTCTATAACTATTCGTCTAAGGTTTTGTTATAAATAGATTCGCTATAAAGGTTAGATAGGAGTAGCATAGAGTACACCTTATGCCACGTCGAATCTCCATTTCCGCCGGTAGTTGGTTTTCAATATTTACCTCTTTGCCCCACTGTAACTTATGTTAATGTAACATAAGGATGCTTCAATTCACTAATGCATTATGCTTCACTTTATCAAAAGCATTTTCAAAATCGATGTAACATGCAAACATATTGTGATTTATGTTAGATATTAGACAGAGTTGGAAGAGAAGTTGGTTAATTTCAAGGATTATATTTTTTTCAAACTTTTTATATGTTCATTTATGAATGATTTTCAAGCATAATTTTAAGGTGTGGCTTATAAGAACAATGGTTCGATAATCTGAGCATACTCTTGGTTTTTTCGGAATAAGCACAAAGGTGGACAATAACCAGTTGTTAAGAATTTCGCCTTTTTTGTAGATGATAATGAAGAGGTCGAGAAGAGTATCGATCACTTCACCATCAAAGAGATCCACAGTGCAAGTGGAAACTGTTAATGTATTTTTTAGTACTTCTGTATTCTCGCATTTAGCGATTGGATAGTTCTCTTTGGCTTCTTTAACTTTCTTTTGTATTACTTTTGTATTACTTCATATGGAGTCTCACTCACTTCATTCACTCTGCTTTTGTTCTTTTTCCTCATTTCTATTCAAGTCCAGGATTTCTAATATTACCTAGGGCTTCCTCTTGGCTGTTTTGCTTACTAGAAAATCTTTTGCTGTTGTATCTAACCCTGTCTGTACATTTCTCTGTCTTTCATCTACGTTGAATTCGTTTAGTACTCGTATATTAATATGTAATAAGGTAGCTATTACGGAGATATGGTGCGAGTAAGTTTTTGTAGCTCTGATTGAGTTTCTGTAGTGATTATTAATGAGGATATAGTCTTTTTTGGTTTCTTACTGTATCTTCCATATTATCCACAGGATATATCTAGGTATACAATCTGGAAGTTTGAAGAAGGTATTTGTTATCAACATCTTTGTCTTAGTAGATCAAGATCTCGTGTGAATCTTTCTATTTTGTCCTAGCGTTCTTGCGAATTTGCGTTAAAATTCCTTATTGTTATTGTAATATCATTAGTTTTGATGCCAACGATCGTCTTCAACTCCGCGTGAGATTCGTCAACTTTCAAGTTTTCTTTCTTCTCTGCTTTTGTTACATATATTTGTATAATATCCCTATTTCCTATGTGTATTTTCAGTTGAAGCAATATATCTGAATATGGTATGAAACTCAAAACTGACCCTGTAATATTATTGTCCAAGATCATTTTAATTCCATATCAATGTGTCGGGTTATTGTTTTCCGAATAATAGAATATGCCGTTGTTTGTCGTGCAGCTGCCGCTTCCTGGTCATCAAACGTCACTTGCTCCTAATATATTTACATCTAGTATTAATATTTTATTTACGATGTTGTCTAGTTTTCCTAGTGCAAAGAGATTTCTTCAGATAAAGGAATGGAAGCTGATGATGTGTAGTTAACTTTTTGTAGTGTTTTTATGTGTCCTTATTGTATTTATTATTCAGCTAAGCATATAATTATAACAAGCAAGTATGTTTTTGGTGAATTAACAACTATATCTTATACACGAATAGTGTTATAAAGACCTCAATGCAATTCTGAGTATTTGTAGTGTAAAGGCAACAAATGTCTCTTTTCTAAATTAATTACTCCATCTGGAGAAATTGTTTTAAACAACATTTAACTTATAGGATTATGATTAATTAACTGTTAATTAAATTATTATTAATTTAATTAATAGCCAACGCTTTTAGATGATGCCATTCTATGTAAGGTAGATACTCTTCTAGTTTAAATTGAATGGTTGGATCAAAACCTGGTGATAAAGAACTGATGTATTGAGAGGTATTTAAACATTAGAATATTCTAAGTGGAAACATTATTTCTGATTTTTAAATAACGATCTTATTGGTAATAAGAAATACATTTTTCTTAATGGATATTTTTCAGGAAAGGAATAAATAGATCGGAACCAAAGTTTCTTCATTTGTATTTTCCACCACTTAAGTCGAAATTTCAATTATAAGATTCGAATATTATTAAAATGTATTTTTTTATAAATATTTTTAATAACCTTAAGTTAAGTTTTGTTTAGGTTTAGGGTAAGTCTATATTATAACTACGTAATATCTGTTGCCGTATTGAAGCACGGCTTTTTCATTAATCGAAAACGTTGTATGAAATAAAAGGACAATATCCACTTATTTACTTCCATTTATTTTATCATTTAGTGTTTACTTTCAAAAGTTTAAATGCAATTACCTATAGATAAGAAATATTATTTATATTCTTTATGTCCTGGATTCACCTGCAATTTGAATGAAGAAACAACATTAGATATTCAATAACAAATTTTAATACAACTAATTTCTATGAATAATGAAATTGTTTAGTAAGTTCTAAATTCATAATGTAAATCCAGTTTATGAACTTTCAAATTTGATATTATTACTCCTTATTTACGTGAAATGAATTCGTTCGCATTTAATTAGTTACCTCTCGTATCCACCGCGATAAGTTTTGAAAAAGAGTAACCACGTGACTGGAATGTGTTGATGGAATTGATTAAGTCCTGAAATACGATATACAATTCATCTGAAAGTCTACTAGTTGGGTCGAACCTATCTAATGGTATTGTTCGGAATTACGTACTTAGGGAAGTTTCTCCTCCTCGTTCTTACTGCCAAGACAAGAACAAGGAGATATATCTTTTATAGTATGAGAACAAAAACGTATTACAAAAACATTATTTTTTAATTACGGAAGGGGACAATATTTAAAAGTTATTATTGATATAAATACTTCAACATATGGCAACCTAATACTAAAGATATGATAATATATAACAATATAATAGTCATAGCATTTCGTACCAAACTTACATTCTAAATAAGGATTGGAAGACTATAATTTATTTTTTAATAAGAAGATATTAACCTATTTAAATGTAATAGGCGAAAATATATGTATTTTAACTGAATACCATTTTAATATTCAATTATACTTTCTGGACCGGTCCTCATAGAACACCCTGTAGTAACGCATTCCAATGTGTTTCGTGCACTATTTGTTGAAAGATAAACAAACCATAACCCGCTCCACTTATCCCAATCCCACTTCATTACGCTTTTTAGTGTGTTGCGTGCAGGTTATATGTTATATGTGTATGTATGTGTGTGTGTTCTATTCTTGTCAACAATGCCACGTTCTTCTAAGCAAAAATCTTTGAACGTTCTCAAAATAATACAAGCGAAACTACGCACGATAGAGGAATTTTCCCTTTACCTTGATCTTCCTAACGGTAAGTACACATTTAAACGAATTTATGATTTTAGCCAATAATAACTCATTCAACTTGTGTAAAAATATCAATGCTAATTCCCTGCGGGGATTGGTTTGATATCACTATGATAGTCGTAATACCTTGCGGGGGTTGGACTATACATTCTCTGACCTGTGGAAAATTTTCACTCCTAATGCCCTGCGGGGATTGGTTTGATATTACTATGATAGTCGTAATGCCCTGCGGGGGTTGGACTAGACATCCTCTGAGACAGATGGTACCTACTTGCTCAATTCCTCAGGTCCTTGTGGGAATCTACTTGAAATACTTTACTAACAACTGCTCGACACTCGGCATGGGTAAGTTTATCTAGCAATAGAAAATAAGTTTTCGTCAGCCTTCGTGACACAATGGCTAGCTCGAAATATGTGTAGGTGTCCAAAAACCCGTAAACTTAATAAGCCGTACTATATTTATCACAAATTTATAAGTAACTCGACTTATAAGTTACAGACATAAGTTATAGTCATTCTGATGATAGGAAAGATTTTAAAGTAAGTAAGTAAGCTTGCTCTGTATACGGTGAGTTGAATGACCGTTTTGATAATGTACTTTCTGACATTTATCACATAAAGTATTTAAACATTGACAATCGTATTAGTAACAGGATTTTGTTTGATTTAAAGTTTACTTCTTCAGACTTGAGATTGGCCTATTGGCATATTGGTATGATACTAGCCTATTTGTCAAGCGTGTTTCTTTAAACTCCATTGTTTCTTTGTTAGCCAAATACACATGACGATGAGGTATTGAACCCTCTTGCTGAAACCAAACAGGTTCACTCAGTATGATCAGGGTTAGTGTATTTGGATATACTCGTACATATTTGCCAGAACAGGAACCATTTGATTTTAGATGATAATAAAATATTTTCGGCTGTCAAAATTCCTTCAATAAATATTGAACCAATAACGTGGTTGTCTATAATATTTGTTCAAACGTTAAGCTTGTGATAATGTTGTGTTGTACAATTTCACTAGTTTACTTCCCTGTTTAACGACATCACATTACTCTCGAATTTAGTAATTATTTCATGAGACACTTCTAAAAATTATACTGATGTATGGCTAGTTATTATTTAGGCAACTTGGGGTGAATTTTATGTTGGATTCTCTTGAACACTTTAACATATTCAAGTCTGAGGAAATATATATGAATTTTATACACAGTTCCTTGCAACATATTGGGCAAATTTGAATACTTCTGATTAAGAACATCAGTAACTTCAGATTGATTTGTACACATAGATATATCCGGAACCGATCATCATCAAAGATTTTATTACACAATGTAACCGATCACAAATCAAGACATCCTTTTAAACATTTTATTTATAGGTCTATTTTGACAAACTCTTTTCTTTAAATGATACATTTGATGACGACGGAGGTCTAGTTTGATGCAAAATTTAGAAAAATATTTTCATATCCAAGGCCTCTCATAAATTTTGTTCGATGCCTCAATTAGAGAAGAATGGTTAGTGATTTCAGTGTTAGTTACGTTTATTTGAAATCTAATTACATCATTGGATTCTGAGACTTTTAAAATGGACATGTACTAAATTTTCCAAAAAATATTCGTTATAAAAGAAAACTAGTTTATTGTTTAATGCATATTTTTATTATTTTTCGTGTTTTAAAACTCTCAAATAGGTTTGTTACAGTAAATTAAAATAAATTAAATTACGATACAATGTCGTATCTTCTTTTAATAATTTTAATCAGGTACTTTAGTTAATCACACTCTCGTGATCGTTTTCTTCTAAAATATGGAGACATTTTGGTTTAAATAGTCTAATTCGGTGTTTTATCAGACATGTTTTTACAGTCCCTGAGATAAATGTAAATTTAATATTAAAATTCTAATCCATATATATTCTTAAAAATAAAATAATTAAAAATATTCATTATCATTATTTGCAAATAAACACATTATTTCTATTTTTATTCTGTATATTTAAACTGCAAACCATGATTTCTCTCTTTTTAAAATAAAAATAAGTGGCAATTTGGTGTTTGTTGCTATAAACTAGTTCTGTTGCAACTTGACCTTTAATAGTGTTTGTTATGAGCCAAAGTCTATTTTCTAAAACTGTCCATTAAAATAATTGATAATATTCAAATTAAATAGCACTAAAAATATAAGGAAAATATACGACAAATGTATTGTCACAAACAGGGATTTGGTTGATAAATCTAGTATTTAATTCAATATATTTTATTTATTTTCAATTGTTGTAATAAATTTGAGTTTTTATGTTTTAAAATGAGAAAATGTAAAAAAAATATTTATAAAAACTAAACTTTTCTATATATTTCCTTAATAAGGAATATACTCTTGCTAAATTTAGTTCACATACATTTGGAAAGTTTCTAAATACCTGAGGTTTTCTTATATAAATTATTTACAAATATATTCTGTATGTATATTTTCCATTCTGATTTTTAACAGTAAAAAATATGTAAAACTACTAGAAATGTTCATTGAAGAAGTAATTAATATGAATATATGTTTTATATTCTTCAAATAGTGGCCGTATTACTCTGCCATAAACTATGGTTATAGAAACCCGAAAATGTATGTATTATCGAATCAGGTCAAAAATGTAATCATACTTGTATATTCTAACAGCAACTTACCTAAATTTAAATATTTTTTATGAACACCTTCGTACGCTGTCCATTCTACGTTTTTAAATCTGCTCCTTTCTTGACGACCTCCATGGGAGGTATCACCATCTAGGACCTCATTGGGGTTTCTAAAAAAGTTCATCAAGTATTATTAAGTAACATTATTAATATTATTAGCAAGTATTAGTAAGAATCATTATATATGTTTCTAAAAATTGTTCACTTTGAAAAACATGTACATTGTATCATACACAACGTCTTATAGATGCTTACGTATCATTTTAAGAATACAATGAAACACGGATAAACATTAACGTATTCTAATATTTACATTGATCAATTATATTCAAAAGTAACATTGCAATCAGGGGTTTTATATTATTATTAAGGAAATATTATAAAATTGAAGTTCCACTCAAATAATACAATTATTTAATAAACAGATTAAAACAAAATTACACTCTTTACTGTCTTAGTTGTTAAATTTAACAAATGAAATACATAAAATAGAATAGCGCCATATAGAACATCGACTAGAAAATCTATCCATTATGAAAAGAAGTAGTGCCTTCTTGACCTTTACGGTAGAGCTTTTCATTCTTTTTAATGTCACGTCTATAAACCATACATCAATCCTGTCACATTATCCTTCGCAACAGGCGATTTATTTCGTCGATGTAAGGCTACGATTTTTCTTCATTTAAACTGACTAGTTTCCCGTTCTAAGAAAATCACAATTTATATGAAAATTTGGCAAAATACAGAAACGTTTTTACAGAGAAGATGTTGGCGGTACAACATTGAAATAATAATAATAATGTTGTTTAATATTTTTTTAATTGTATATATGAATATATAAGATTTTTATAAGTAATGTTTACAGCAATTTTGATACATTTACTCCAAATACAAAAATAAAAGTGACCTACCCTTGAAAGCAACTATAGGGTCTTTCAATAAAGATGCTCGATTTTTAAACGTAAATAAAACAAGTTGTGTGTGAGATATTCACTCATTTTTTTCATTTGAAAGAATACTTCATGGCATTAATTATGGAATCTAATGTCGTTCAAATATCCGTCGTAACTTTGATTGGTGGTATATACTCGGAGGAGATGGGGACTCGTATGTACAGTTTTCGATGACTTTGTTGCATAAATCTGGCTGAATTTGCTGGATGGCGTTTGTTATGTTAACTTTGAGGGCATCAATTGTTTGCGGTTTATTCACATAGATCTGCGATTTAAGATAGTCCCAAAGGAAGAAGTTTAGGGGTTAAATCGCACGATCTCGGTGGACAGTTCAAGTTGTCGCTGCGCGAGATAACCGTGTCCTCAAATCGTTCGTGCAGAATGTCCATTGCGGCATGCGCTGTATCGCACGTAGCCCCGTCTTGTTGGAACCATATGTCATCGTTATCCATATCATCCAGTTTAGGCTACAAGACGTTGCTTATTATTGGTCTGTAATGCTCGCCGTTGACGAGTATGGCAATGCCAGTTTCGTTTTGGAAGAAGTATGGACTGATGATTCCGCCAGACCACAATTCGCACCAAACAGTGACTTTCTCGGGATGTATTTGGTGCTGGCGTATTTCGTCTGGATTGGTATCGTTCCAAACCCGACAATCTTGCTTGTTCACATATACATTCATTCAAAACTGGGCCTTGTCGCTAAAGATTATTTTTTTGAAGAAAAGGTCAACTTTCAACTACTCCAGAGCTCAATCGGCGAACAGACGACATTGTCTATGGTTGTTTACCTTAAGTTCCTGGGTCAGTTGGATTCTATACTAGTACAGACCCAAGTTTCGATGCAAATTCGCCAAGCTAATGTCGCAGAAAGGCCAGGTTCTTGTGAACGATGAGATATTGACTGCCTCGGGATTTCGCGTACAGTTTCGCGCACAGCAGCGATCTTTTCAGCAGACTTTGCGTTTTGGTAACGTACGGACGTTGGCTAATTATTTATCAAACTGGTTGAATTTATCAAACGTCGAATAGTTGATTCGGTGGGGCGGTTGTGGCGGGAATAAAAATCACGTAATGCGCTGAACGTTTCTGGAATAGAGCACTGATTTTGATAATAAAATTTAATGTTTCGTACACCTTGTTGAACATTATATCTTTGTGTTATGACTCTCCTCTAGTATATCCATAAAAGATTGACTTACATCTAGTCGATCCACTTACAACAAGTACTTAAGTCATTTGGTCGTTCTTTGTACACCTGGCATTTTTGTGACTCTCTAAAAAGTCAGGGAGACAAAGACAGGTAACGCTGATTCATTATGCGTTAGCATCTAACATATTAGAAAATATGTTAGATGCTAGAAAAATAGCATCTAACATATTTTCGTAATGGAACTCTAAAGTAGAGTAAGATGGCTTCGTCACAAATAAAATTGGCAGCAAAATGTGTGTCCTGTTAGCATATTTATCATAACTTATTTATTAATCAATTTTCTAAATAAAGTGACTGTTATTTAAATAAAAACAACATATTAACAGACTTCTTAATTGATAGATTTATCTACAGTCTGCTTTTTTCATGAAGATTGACAAAAAAATTATTTATTCATTACGCTCAGGTTTTCATTGTATTTAAACTTTAGTGGCGTTTCATTAGATAATAAATTAAATATACCTGAGGTAGATAGTAAGAATTGTTAATTAGCTTTATCTCAATCGCTTTCCTATTACTAGTCTTGTCCATAATACATAATAAATAATACAGACACATTGAAGACGTAAAGTACTATCAAGACAGGGACGACCAAAACCTACTACTCATTACGATGGTGCAAGTCTGCTACTCACGATACCGAAGAGTTTGAGATCGTCTAACGTCGATATAGAATGAGACCACGGAATATTGCAAAAGTCTGCGCAGAATTTGGAGAACGGAAAAATGTTATCCTTTTCAAATACATTTGTCAATTTTTCAGTTCTACTACGTTAGGAATTAACCTAAGATGTCCTCTATTGGACCCAAAGGTCCGATTCTATGAAATTATGAGGAATATGTGTCAACGAAACCCACATCTTTTCGACAAAATTTTATTTTCTGGCGAAACCACTTTCATTGTTTTAAATTGCCGTTATTGGACTTAAAATAACCCCCACTGGATAACTAAAACTCACAATCATCATTTACAGATATTGAATGTTTGGGAAGGCATTATAGAAAATTAAATAACTGGGCCTTTTTTGTAGAAGGAAATTTAACAATGGGGATATATTTGTTTTTATCAGGAGATAATATTATTCCTGCCATAGAAGTTCAATGTCCTGATGACAACAATGGCTACTCCTGATGAAAATAGTGGCTATTCCTGATGACAACAATGGCTATTCCTGATGATGAACTTTAGTTTAAACAAGATCCTCCCAAAACTGTACCTCCCCATTTTGGAACTGCTTTGAGAAATTATTTAGATACAGTTTTCCCTACCTCAAGGTAGACAGGACATACAGGAGCAGTGTAATGACTAGACTTTGATCATTTGTGACCTTTTTATGGGGATTATAAGAATACGCGACAAATGAGGGCGGTAAGAGGTTAAGTGTTTGTTAATGTCAGGCGATCATTAATCAATACACTATAATTCTGGATAGAAAATAATGAATTTTTAACATTTGATGTAACCGATATGATAACATTTTATTAAAGGCAAATGAAATAGTTTGGGTAGAACTTATTGACGTTTATTAAAATTATTTTAATAAATCCTTATGAAAAACTAATGTAACCAAGTGTAGAATTACATGCTGATCGGGAACAAAAAGACACATATACGAGCCCAAAATCACATGAGTTCGCCCGTACTGACTTCTTAGCTAAATGAGCTATAAACGTTTTAGCACAACAAGACTATTATGATTATCCTCATTCCTAATGCCAAGTAGGATCAATTTAAGTAATCCTTATAATAATAAACTAAAACGTCGCCTTCGAAAATATAATTTGTGCTTAAATGTCTGATTTGATCTCGCCACAGAAGTAGAAGTGTAAACATTGGCGTCAAACCATTACTTTGTATGAAACTAGATCACGATACCTCTGCCGATGGTGTTTTGTATCTTATAAATGACCTTATTGACAGTTAGAGTCGAAATAGCGCGTGAAAAAGCATTATCGCAAGATTTGCGGAAACTTCTGATAAAATTGCACTATCAGGGCAAAAGTGCCTACCAGATTGCAAAAGAATTAGGATTGTCGTGTTATACTGTTAGAGATATTGTGCATTTGTATAAAGTTAGGGGTTCCACAGTCGGAAAAGTACGTGTTGGTAGAAAAACCGCAGTGACTGCTGCAGAATTAATAATTTTGGGACGCATCTCAAAATATTACATACATGCATTTAATGCATGTATGTCTCGTTATTACGCAAAAGAAAAACCTCTACTCACTTAAAAACAGAAGAAAATCTGCTTACTATGGGTCAAAATACATAAAAATTGGATTTTGGAGCAGTGAGAATTTGAGCTTTGTGTAGGAGATTTGCGGAATAGGGTGATTCGAACGAAAACCGAGGCTTATAGCAAAGACTGTCTTCGATAAAAATTGAAATTTCACGCTACAATTATGGTGTGGGAATGTATGTCCGCCAATGGCGTTGGTAGGCTTCACTTCGTTGACGGCACCGTAAACGCAGAAAAATACATAGTCACTATAATCACTGCCTTCTTCCATTAATCAAGCCTCTGCAATTAGCTAACCGGTAATTTCTCTTCCAACAAGGTGGCGCGGCTTACCATACAGTCAAACGTGTGAAACCCTGGATGTCAGCAAAGGATATTTCCGTCCTAAGTTGGCCTTCGAGTAGTCCTGATCTTTCTTCGATCGATATATTATGGCATCGAATGAAAAAAGAATTGCGTAATAGTCCGGCTAAAGCACTTCAGTAATTGCGACATCGTCTCTAAGAAATATGGGACTCTTTTTTCTTTAGAAGGCTACCAGAGTCTTGTAAACACCATGCCCAGGCGTATAAATGCTGTTTTGAATAATATAGGTGACGCAACATAGTGGTAATTGACTTTACAACTCAGATTAAACCAGGTACTGAAAATTTGAGATTTAACTACTTCATATTTTTATGCTTTCCCTTGTCCCTAGTTTTCTTGTTATTGCGAATAAATATTTACAGTTCTTATATTTCTCAAGTACAATAAAATCTGTTGTATTTATTAGCATAGTTTATTCCTTACCGTTTGTACTGCGTGGACGTGAATATACCTAACGGGCGAACTCATGTGATTTTGGGCTCGTGTAGGGTCTCTATTTCAAAGAACAAAGTTGAGTACCATAGTAGCGAACTTATAGTCGAAAATAAAGTTTGAAGGTTCCCCGTACACATATGTAGTAAATAAATAGCTAAAAAACTTTTATTTCAAACATTTTTCTATAAAAAGATAATGAAAAGCTTAGATGTATTAATCCGTATTTATGCCATATCCATATTTATTTAAAAATGATGAGATCATTATCCATTAGAGACTCACTTACTAGTAAGAGATATATATACTAAATTACAATATGTGGATATAGATATATTAGGCATGGTAATCCTTGGTTCTTATGAGAACATTGACATATGCGGATAGGATTTATTTATATTATTTTGGTAGACTTAATATGTGCTATTAAAAATAAGATATAAAAGGTGTTCATAAATGCATGGGATACGTTGAAATATATTCGAAAAAGCATGTTTGAGTAAATAACCATTGAAATAGAGGAATTTGTTGTTCTGGTATCTAAAATAAATATTTAAATATGTATAGAATGTAAAATTTACTTAAGTTTAATAAAATAATTTTTGTACAATGATATTAATTTTTAACCGATGCTTAGTTCTATCAACATTATATACTGCTGTTAGTTGCTTGATGTAGAGTATATTAAATTTTGTAGTAAGGTGATTAATTTTATTACGTAACTTTAAAAGCACACTATTTATTCACATTCTTATGTATTTTTAAGTTGTACAAATATATTAGGAGTCTTCCAACATATGTTATCTCAAGATTCCTTCTAATTACTGTGTATTGTATTGTGCTCTTTGAGCCTGGTTTGAATAAATTGTCTGTTCTGCCCAATATACCTTTAATTACAGTCTTTGCAGCTGATTTCGGAAATCCCCGACCAGTCGATTGTGTTAATTTTAAGAAAGAGATATATATTTTTTGGATAATCGAAATACAGAATTTCAAGAAAACGTAGAGTCGTTAATGTGCTGGAAATGATATATCAGAGAATATTCAGTTAAAAAATTAGTTTTGATCTGTCCGAGAAATTATTTATCAGAAGTGTATACGCAAACTGTGTCGCAATGCGTTAAATAGACCGTGATATTTTAAACTTAACTAAGAACAATTTAAATCCTCGTAAACTGCAGCTGGAATATACATTTCGCATCGACTAAGACATAAGTTAGCGAAGATAACAGTTATTAGCTTTGGCTCTTACCCGGTTCTTGCGAAGTTGCTCCAATAGATCATAGTTGTCTCGGATAAGACCACCTCCGATTTCGTGTAGTTCCTGCTGAAGTGCATGAAGCCGCCGACCAGTGGGGCTCCGAATAAGTAGGGCAGTTCTTCGCCGTGTATGCAGCCCTGCCTCTGTAATAAATTAGGAGTCAGATTAAGTTTAATAAATTACTCTTAAAGTGCGCGCACTGCACAATTTTAAAATTTCACTAGTGAAAGAGTAAGTTTAGTCTAGAGTTATCGTGTAAGTCGCATGTATCAGCGGTTTCAATCTTTTTTGTGTAACTTGTAAGATGCAGATGAACTTTATTTTTTATTTATAGAATATTAATCGACAACGGGATTAACAAAAATTATTCCTGGGTTAGAAATAATGATTGTAATTATTTACATATCGTTGTTTTGCTGTAAAACTATTTACAAAAAAGTTATGTGGAATTAATTACAAAAAGTAATTTTTACAGGACGTTTTGTAGCATTTAAATGGAGCCTGTTATTAAGAACTTTTGAAATACCGAACTGGAATATCTTTAAAACACAAATTATGTAGTTTATACTTCATGCTTTTATTTTAAGTCCAAAATATTTTGTTGCATACCAATTTAATTTCACACAACTAAATAATTAATTTCACAAAATAATTAAGTGATTCAAGTAACTTTTCTTGTATCTTGAATAAATAAAAACATTAGAATTTCACAAAAATAGGACTTATATTTGTTATGCATGAGGGCGACGAAATTTGTTGTAGAGCAACCACTGTTTTAATATTTCACTACTAATAAAGTAAAAAAGCGGAAACCAATTTCACTAAACATTAAGCTACTATACGATGCTCAACGTGCGTTTCATAAAACAAGTTGCTATCATCAGGATGTAATTAAATTTTATTCAGTTTTAATTGTCTCCTGATAATTTCTACTTGGTTAGCGAATGGCGTGCTTAGCAACATATAATCTTTTACTGTCTGGGGAAAATCTGATAACTTGTATTTATTGAAGGTTACAATCGTCTCTCAGGACAAGCGGAGTAAGATTAATTTATATTCTAAAGTTTCATATGTAATAAGATGTTAATTTATTTTACTTCTTAGAAAATAATATTTGGAAGTTTGAATTAACAAATAATAATGCTTGTATTAGAAATATATGATACATCAAAATCAAATTAATGTGTCAAATTTTGGAGTAAGCGAATTTTAATATTATATCGCCATTCTTTAACTAAAAATAATTAGTCAGCCTTATAAACTATAAGATCATTGGGCAACACTTATTGGACAGAAAGTAAATTGGGAAACATACATAGAAGGTATTAGCCTAGAATGCCGAATTCGAATAATGTTTATTCGTATTTTTTTCTGTAGGATTCATCATGTGATTTTCTAATAAATACAGAAATGGATGAATATGATACTTAATTGGTAACTGAATTTTACAACAATACAAGTGCCCATTTTATACATCTGAAGTTATATTATACGGTATCTGAAACTTAATACGGTTACAAGTATAAAGTTCGAGGTAGTTGAGATTGAGAATCTTGTACTAGAGTACTTTATGTACATTGGACATTTTTTATTATTTCCAGACCGAATAAAGTACTTATCGAACCAGACCCACTTAGCAATATTTAAAGAAACACGGAAGTATATGCTAAGTGTGTTTATAAATATTTTTGTATTCTTTCCTGTAACACAAATTCTATAATTTCTTTGTATCACATATAACGGTTATGGTTTTCTGCCAGTAATAATATTGTTATAAGATTATAAAGTAGTATTACGGTGACAGTAAAGAAATAATTTAATAAGTTATGTAATCAAAACATTTCACAATGTATATATATATATATACATATACATATATATATATATATATATATATATATATATATATATATATATATATATATATATACCTGGATGATAGAAAAAACTACCAACAGTTATACCGCCGAACTATATGGCAATATGGCAAGCTTAAAGGTATGTACTTGGAAATGGGTGAAATGAATCACCCAATCATCAGCATTGACCCATTGAGTACTTTGAAAAATATACCAATGTGTATATTTCACTTGTAAATGTGTTTACAAGTGAACCTATGGCACAATCCATACTTGCTCTTTGGCATTGATTGAGAACTCTAAGGACGACATTGTGTTTGTTTGGACGCCAAGCCACGTTAGTATTCGTGGAAATGAGGTAGTGGACACACAAGCAAAACAGGGCAGTAGTGGACAATGTACTGATAGTATCGCGATCCGTAAAGATGATATGAAAACATATCTAAATCGATAAGTTTCTGATGCACGCCAAAAATAGTAGATAAACACGAATTCAAAATAAAAAAATAAGCCTAAAGTTAGTAAATAGGAAATAAACTTAGTATGTGGAACAAGGAAAGAATGTGTTATTGCTAAGCTAAGAATAGGGTATACTAACTTAACAAATATTTATTTATTAACCGGTAACAGACAACTTATGTGTACGGAATGTAGTGCAATGTGAACAGAAAATCAGATATTACTAGACTGCTCGAGATATGACAGCTACCGCAAAGTACCGAGGATTTCTGACCAGCTCGATCTATGCCTGGGTGAATCATCGAGGAACTTGGAAAAGATGTTAACATATTTGAGGACAATTAATCTTTTCTAAAAAATATACCGCTACTAAATATATTATATGGGAGGATGTGGATATTAGTGTGAATTGTTATTCATTTTTAATACATAGTTTGCTGTGAACATTACTATAGTTTGATTGAATATCATTGGTGGAGGGCGTTATGGCTGAGGGGTGGCTAATGAACATTGAAGTCGATTCTGATGTGGGAAATGACATAAATTGAATAATCATAATAAATATTGTGATCCATTTATTATTACAAAGTAAACCATGTATCAAGTTAAAAAAACATAATAAAATTAATTCTTATAATATTATTAATTAATTAAAATATAATATAATACAAAACAGCGATGGACGCTAATCCTCCATTGTTTAAGTTCAGGTTCCATTTGCGTGAATTGTGAATACTGTCTTTGACGCTTCATGACCGTTTCACCGATTTCATTATTAAATAATACTTGCTTTAAAAAGTGCGTTCTGCTGATTTTATTAATTATTATGAAGATAGTGTTGAATATAGGGGTTTGTTCAGTTTTTATACGAAAAAATGCAAATACGATTTTTTATATGATGTTTTGTAAAAATCACTTTTTGATCTTGTAACTTATAAAGAAATTGTCAACATCTATTAATCCATACAAATTTTATTAAGGTGTTTGAGCTTCTCTATAGTTTCATTTATATTGTGGTTTGGTGTAGCGAATTAAGTCCAAAATTAGAGCTGTTACTGTTATATGTATATTCCACATGCATTAAAATGGCAGTGGCGCCTTCGCCATTTATTTAAAGTTTCGATTCGCCTGTCTAGTTGTACCCATAAAGTCTTTGTGAAAAGTACTTAAAATCATACGTTACTCATAATTCGTTAGAATAGCTTATAACTATGAATCATTGATAATAGTCTACTTTTAATCAATATTTTTCGTCGTTCATATATTAAAGGAACTAATTAAAAAACCATTGAAAAATTGAGATGAAAACCCTACGGATTTGTTTCAGCATTTGTCCTGAATCGGCGTATCGTGTACGGCACTGATGAGAACTAATAAGTTCGAAACAGCTGTCTGCCGTTCGGATTCCATCCGGGACAAATGTCGAATCCTACCCGTGGCGAGCTCTCTTTTCAAGAAAAAGCTCGTGCAGAAACACGAGAAAGGGGTCGAAGATCGCTGTTAAGCACAATTCAACGCCTGGCGGGGCTTTAGCCCGAGGAATAGTTGTTTCCTATAGCGAATGTGTAATAACCCTGCTATTCGATAACCGTTTTGCGGTTTGGTGGTTCCTTTCTCGATTCCCGACTTATAAGTTACAGACATGTTCTCGTAGAAGAAGACGATTTGAATGTAAATAATTTTGTAAATTGTAATATAGTTTATGCGATTTTTCATATTTCACAGTTTCCAGAACCACTTTTAAATATTAAGTCAAATTAATCAATTAAATTCATAAGCCGAACATATTTTTTTTTGTTTATTCGATGTGAATACGGTGTTATAGCGTATATGGTAATACACGTATAGTTAAATACGAATATGTATTAGTTTTCTTTACTCGCATGTGATTAACTGATCCAAATAATTAATTTCAATGAGTCGATTCAAATTTAAGAAATAGGCATTAAAAGTGGACCGTCTTTGGAAAGAATACAGTAAAGACTTGTCTACTGTTTTGTTGATACAGATTTTTTTCTATACTTGTTGCGTATAAACTATAAGATACAAATAAAAATATCAAGTGCAGCACAGTACACGTGATAGAAGTGAATACTTCTTTAGAATAGAGAACGAGAGCGATTAAGAGTGAGAGAATGAAAGAGAGAGAGAGAGAGAGAGAAAGGGAGGGGGATAATTTCAAAAGAAATATAACAATATAAAATTTGTGTAAAAATATTTGGTTTATTCATTATCTACACTACCATCGGCTGGTGGTTCAATTGGTAATACTGATATGATTGATTTGTGATAACTAAAATATGAAATATATGTTCGTGATTCGATATTTTCTAGATAACGTGTAAAAATTGCATCTATTGTTGTTCCGGATTTTGTTGTTGATTCTTTGGGATTGTTATTTATAAGCAGACCAAATGTTTCTCGAAGAAAGTTAATCAACGTCAAAGAATCATTGGATCCGAAATTTACATTGAAATCTCCCCCGAGAATCAAAGAGATTTTGTCTTCGCCTCTTTCAAGTGCATTTGCACCTGTGTGGCTGTAAACCAGTAGGGAGCGGTGAATGAAATATATTATATCTTCTAGATTTTAACAAGTTAAACGGTTCAAGGATATTATCAAATAATCACAGAACACAGATGTAAATAACGTAAATAATTACAAAACAATGATAAATATTCGGTACACACGTGTGCTGCTTCAGCTGTTAATATATAGCGTCTGGACGCGTACATCTATAACGCGCGCATGCGCGACAATAGGGAGACGCGGATAGCCTAAACTGATATATATGATGTATAGCTCTCTTTCTCTTTCTCTTTATGTTATATATCTGTGTACTCTGTCTTGTAAGGAAGCCTGTGTTTTAGATATACCAAATGTATAGTTCTCTTTCTCCTTCTTTCTACGTTATATCTTTTTTCTCTCTCGTGTAACGAAATCTGGAAACGTTACATTTTTTCCAATTCACTCTCCATTCTCGTCAAATATCAGAACACCGCCAAAGAAGTATTCACTTCAATAAATATTACAATCCTACGCTAATGATATTTTAATTTTCTGTAATACAAATAATGTTTGTCTATAATAAAACAAAAATAAAATTGAGGCAGTAAGAAATGTACTATTTACTCAGAATGTGCGAGGCCTGAAACAGCCCACACAATATAAAAGCTGCTTAATGAAACAGCCAATTTACATGCGAAGTTATACATACATCCTCTAACAAAACCTGGTTTCGCGATAACTATCTGTTTATCAGTCACTATCATGTTTCAGAGTGAACAGTGACTTCATCGTCACAAATCATATCCAAGCAGGAGACGTCGTTCTAGTTGTGAAATCATTTATGAATAGTCAAATTATAGATGTATTGCTAATACTTCTGTAAAATACCTGTAATGTGGGCGTGGGAATATTTGCCTTAAACTTAAGATATATTAACATATAATATATATTCCTTCGAAATCATTTGTTGAATAGTACGAGCCATTTTCTGAAGCCTTAGAATCCCTAGAAATCAAGTATAGTCCTGATTGGTTAATTATAGGAGACTTTAATAACTTCATGTTCACATTAATACTAGATATATGTTGAGTATCAAAAACTTATGCAAGTCATTTCTCTGATGCAATATAATAATAATAGTCTCAATTAAATGTTGTGCTTGAAGACACTCATATATACAAATCAATACATGTAATACTGAACGAAGTTCACCATCCAGCATTTGACTCTGAACTACTTTATGAATTGTTTAAAATACTCGAAAATTTATAGTACAGTGAGGAGTTGTCATGTGATTGGAGAAAATCTAATGTTTTATCGCTTTATTCTGATATATGTAATATGTACTGTTTTCTTTTCGTTATAGAGTAATAAATGTTAATGTAAAATTAAATGCGATGTTTTCTATATTATTTTATATTTGCTGCTTAATATACATGTCCGAAAGGCTAAAACCTTCAACTCAAATTATGAACCTTAGTTTAACAGTTTCATAATAAAAGATATTAAGAAAAAATGCAGCGCATCGATAACTTTAAAATTAAAACTAACGAAAATTACGAAATATTTAAGAACTTAAGACCAAAAATTAAGCAGGATGTGCTTTCTTACATATGTTACCTAAGCAAAATCAAGTCTAAAATAAAAAGAAACTAACAATATCTAATCTTATATTGATAATAAATTTCTAAACAATTTCTAATCTTATATCGATAATAAATATAAAGTTAATACATACCCATCTAGAACGATTTTCAACGACCAAGTTTTTGACACAAGCCAATATATTGTAAATTCCAAGAAGACTAGAGAACAGGAGACATAACTCGAGTGGTGGGGGTAGCACGAAAAGCGTTCGCACTGTGATTACGTGGTGTGCTTCATCATGGCGGTCATTGCGTAGAATCGAGCGAGGTTATTTTTGTTTGCTGTGTTTTGAGCATTTCCAGTTTTTCTGTTGAATACGTCGAAAGCGTCGAGATACTGTTGCGTTGCGAATTATTCCCGCAAAAGCCCTGATCGTGGCTCAATGGAACCCGACATTTCGATAGTGTGAGAGAGAAACCGCGATAGACGAGGATAAACGGCATACGCAGATCCCGCGTGCTTCTACGCGAGCCTGCCATATTGCCGACGTTTTTTGTGCCACCTCCACCACTGATTTTTCGAGGAGCTATGTCTCCTTACTCTCTAGTCTTCTTGGTAAATTCTATTGTTATGTGGCTTCTTATCTTATACCAACATTAGACAATATTGCAGATCATACAGATACAAAGTTAGTGTTTAAAAATTACCATTTAAATATAGATGATACAAAAATATATTCACAAATAGATTCACTATTAGATTATATGCACCTACATGATGGCATTTTGAAATAAATAACTGGTATTTTCTAACTAAACTCCCTCTCAGTGCACAAAAATGCAATATCATGAGCTTCGCAAGGAAAATGAATGGCATAACTTACGATTATATGGTGAATAACATCTTTATAAATTATCCCAATGTCTTTAGATACCTGGGTGAAAATTCGGTCTCAATGGTAAGATTTATAGATCATTACAATATGATCATAAAACAATCGTATATTTGTGATACGAAATTCAAGAGATTTTGTTTCAGTGATATGAAACTCTTATTTAATGCTCTCACTTAACGCTTATGTTAGAACTTCATCAAGTGCACTGATAAAAATCTTGAGGGTACAAAGAAAGTTCTTGAAGTCTTTTACTATATTTCTTTATAAAGTTATTAATGCTTGTCTTGATAACCCCTGTATTTTGATAGATATCGGAATATATTAAATTGAATGTACATTTTTGCGGTACAATTGCGAATAAACGGAGTTTTTGAAATAATTTTAAAAATAATTTCAAAACAAAGTGTTAAATATATACAAAAACCTATATTGGTAACATATTTGCAATATGATATGGTTCTGCTCCTCTTAATGATAGTAGTTTTTTTTGTTAGGAATATATAACTTCTATAGATATTTTCCTTTATGTATAATAACTATTGTATTAGGCATATAATTAGTTTCCATATTAACTGTAATCTTGTATACTTAGAATGTAAATTTACTGTATTTGTAACATTTCTATTGTGTTTCTACGCTATAATTGGAAATGTCTAATTTACCTTTTGTAGCTCTATTCTAAATAAATAAATAAACTGAATTCTAATTTTAATTTTAATAATTACTGTGGATAGATAATTTCCTCTAGAAGCAACACAACCTGAATAACTAGCATTGGAATTATTACATTTGCGGTTTGTGGAAATGTGTTTGCTCTAGAAATACATTTATGAATTTAATTGTGGAAATTAATGCGAATTTAGAAATATTTCATATATTATATTTTATGTTCAATTGTCAAGAATGTTCTATGTTTTCTCAACATTTATGTATAAGTAGATATTCTGTAGAATTTTTTAAACGATTTACCTATATTTAGAGTATGTACTAGTACTCTTAAGTACATGTAATAATGATACTTATAATATCAATGTAGACTCACAAGAAAACACATAATGCCAAATTATGGAGATTACTTCAAACATAGACATTTATCAAGTATATATAGATATCTATCATGAAATAACTAAAGTGTCCTGGCACATAGTCATAAGTACGAATGTAGAAACAAGTAGGCTTCAAAAAACTTTATGTTTTGATACTAGTAAGACATGCTTGGACACGTCGATATGGTTTTTGACGAAAGTTTTTTCTCGAGTACTTACCTCTTAATTTGAAATTCCTACGATTTTAACCTGATTAAACAACTATTAACAAATAAACTACGAGATGTTGTTCTTTAAAGAAGAGAATATCTCCAAATTTACCGCAAAAGAAATTACTAACAGAAGTTAGTAATTTCTCTTATGTATAATAAGAACATATAACGCGATAAGAGGCTTATTTTTACATCATGAAATACGATGAATCTACGAATGAACCTAGAACAAGTGAGGCAGAGTTCTCTAGTGTAACGTAATACGAGTACTATTAATATACATTTAACTCATAATTCTAAACAATATTCCAGAGATCCTATATCTTTCAAACACCATCTTATACAAGTCTGTATAGTTTCGGCGAGTCTGTTGTCATACAAATCACTGAAAGTTATAGGTGAGTTAATTCGTCATTTATCAAAACAATGGACGCCAAGCCACGATTCGCTTATTGCTTGACCGTTAGTATTGATTATATATGTTTCAAGTCAATATATATATACATATATATATATATATATATATATATATATATATATATATATATATATATATGTATATATATATATATATATATATATATATATATATATATATATATATATATATATATATATGTATATATATATATATATATATATATATATATATATATATATATATATATATATTAACAATATATAATAAAATGTGTAATTATATATAATCAAATGATGTTACACATTAAAAAAAATCGAGACCCATCTATTTATTTTGCGCTTAGTGTATGTATCTCGAGACCTTAGGCGACAATCATTAACATTTATGTAACTATTTATTGACTACTTTAGATATGCATACATGTACATGTATGCAATATTTTAAAGTAAACAGTTGCAGTTGTACAGGAATGTATTCAGCAGCAGGAAAAGCAGTAATGTTCACGTGAGCGAGAATGAAATATACCGCATGAATAATTTAAGTTGTAACAGGAAATAGAGGCGCTCGCAGGAAAAAGCTTGCAGGCCGCCGCGTCTGATACTGGGAATTACACGGATTATCCCGTTTTATTTTTAAAGCAAGCGGGAAACACCAAACATTTTTTATCGCAATCCCAGTCCCGCAAACGTTAAATTGTTAAGAAGCTTATTATTGACAAGGGTGAATAGTAAAATTTTAATTACGATTCTCGTATTATACGTCATTCCATGAATAGTTTTACATAATGTGCTCATGTGTTAAAAATAGCTTTATGTACTATTCATTTAATCGCTATTTGCTAAATAAACAAACTCTTATCTTGCCGATAAACGGAACAGTCTACCTGAGCCTAGCTATAAAACAAGCCACGGTATGTTTTGAAATTTATTATTTGGCAAATAGCGATGAAATAAGCTATAGAACACTAACGTAATAATAGAATTCGAAATATTTCAATCAATACTTCTAGTGTGGAATGCGATTTCATTAAATGCGAGCTTTTCAGTTTTAATTTCCATTTTATCATCATCTCGTAGACATACTGAAAACATTATTAGCAGCAATATTAATTGTAATTATGTTTATGAAATGCACATGAATTGGTAGAACTTTATGCTTCATTTTTGTGTAAATAATAAAAATCGACAACAAGTAAAGGACTCACATTATTTAATAATGTGTGTTGTTTATCGAGTTGAACATGTAATATGTTTCACTCTAACATGTATCTATAGTTTTATTTATAATATGATTTAGAGAAATATTAGCCACAAATTGCTAAAAAAACTTGTCGTACTATAGTATGCCTCATTAATCATCTAAATTAATAGAAATAAGTTAATACATTTCTTTCTCCGTATGTTAAGGGTAATAAAAATAAAGAAATATGATTAAATTAATTATATGAATGTGGACTATAAATCCATTTATGAACAGGACTTATAATAAGAGCTTCCTACAATATTCAGATTTTGTTCTCGATTGTATATAACATAAATAAACACTGTCTTCGTGATTCATTCATACTAAAATTAATTTGAAAAATAATATAGTTATATATGGTGCACACTTGAAGAAAAAATTTTTCCTCGGTAGAATATTTTCAAAAAATTTTATAGTTAGTGTAAATCAACTCAAATATATTCTTAAAATTGTTTGTCTTAAAAACATCCGATGAAAAATAGCTTAAGAGTACCCTGCTTTCATATATATATTTGTCTATTTTAAGATATCAGCGATCAGAAATAAAATACTTTCTATAAGCTAATAAGAGGAACATTATCGGTACTATACCGAAAAAGAGAGGAGCCGACAAATGCGAGAACTTTAGAATGATTAGCCTCACTTCCCACGCGTCAAAAATATTAACCAGAATAGTGCAGAAGAGGATGGAAAATAGAGCGGAGGAAATACTAGGAGAAGACCAATTCGGGTTTAGGCGAAATAGCGGAACTCGCGAAGCTATTATGGCGCTAATAGTAATGTTAGAGAAAATAATAGAAAAAGTAAAGAACGCTTATATAGGATTTGTAGATTTAGAAAAAGCTTTTGATAATGTAAGATGGAAAAAAATGTTCGAGATACTAAAGAGCGCGGGAATGAAGTATAGAGATAGGAGAGTAGTATATAATCTATACAAAGAGCAAATTGCTGTTATAGAAGTAGAAGGGGAAAGAAGGGAAGTAGGTATTAGGAAAGGAGTAAGACAAGGATGTACGCTATCACCACTAATTTTTAATCTGTACATCGAAGAGACGATTAATGTCGTAACAGATAGAGTGGATTTCGGGATTAAAGTACAGGGACAGAAACTAAAAATGCTGAGATTCGCGGATGATATAGCAGTATTAGCATCTAGTAAAGAGGAATTGGAATCAGCTTCCAATAAAATGGAGACATTGTTGACAGAGGAATACGGAATGAGGGTGAATAAAAACAAAACTAAAGTGTTAGTATGCAGAGGGCGCCAGAGCAGAGCAAAAACGAAACTACAAATCAATAATGAAAGATTGCAGGAAGTTAAAGACTTCACTTATTTAGGAAGTAAAATAAATTGGGATGGAAGAAGCGATAAAGATATAAAACAAAGAATAGCGCAGGGTCGAGCAACTTTTAACAAAAAGAAAGCACTTTTATGCTCGGGGGTAATAAACTTAGAAACAAGGAAGAGATTTTTGAAAACATATGTATGGAGCACGGCACTATACGGTTGCGAAACCTGGATGGTAGGTGAAGCAAGTAGGAAGAAATTAGAAGCTTTTGAGATGTGGTGTTACCGAAGAATGATGAAAATACCGTGGACTGATAGGGTTAGAAACGAAGAAGTATTAGAGAAAGTCGGCGAGAAAAGAAGTATGTGGAAAAACATAAAGAAGAGAATTTTGACCATACACTTTTGCATGTGTTCGAACCAGTTGTTAAAGTATTTTTTCATTCCTCTTGAGATACCTCCAAAGCATGGTTTTTGAACGCATCAACGGCTTTTTTTCCAGACGAAAATCGTTGTCCACATAATTTATTTTTGACGTTTGGGAACAAATAGAAGTTATTGTGTGACAAATCAGGACTATACGGGGGATGACTCATTAATTCGATTTTTGGAGTGTTCAAAGGAAACGTAAATTTAAAAAAACTTCGAAATTCTTCGACGTTTCAAACTGAAAGGGAATATCCTGAAAAATACATATCTATTCCCTATTACCATCGATTTACCCGTGGTATTAGTAAAATTTTTAAAGATATAGGGATGACGGTAGTTCATCCATCAAGAAATAAATTAAAATAGGTTTTAGGTAATCCAGAAGACAAAATTAACACAAATGACAAGTCAGGGATTTACGAAATCAGCTGTAACGACTGTAATCAAAGGTATGTTGGACAGATCAGACGATCTATTCAAACCAGGTTTAAAGAGCACATGGCGCATCTCAAATATGGTAGAATAGATAAGTTCAGTGTTGTCCAAAATGCCTTCGAGAATAACCATAAGATAGATATTACAACTTAGATTAATTAGGAATCTAACAAATACAAGACAGCTAAATGCATTTGAAAGTTTAAAAATTGAAAAATGTAAAAAATAGTATGGATAGTGACAGAGGGCCTATTCCACATAGCCCGATTTATTGGTTAGTTACTCACGGCTCACTGGGCGGCAAAAATAACGGTCAGGGCTCGCTGAGCCGCAACAATAATTTAGGTATAAATGGGATACATTGTTAAGCATAAGCATAAGATTCATTTTAATCATCTCTAGCTGATACCAACTTTGTTGATGAAACGCGTGTCGAGTGTAGTGTATAGTGTTTTGTTGGTATTTTGTGGAAAACTAAGTCAGTGTTATCTTCACACTAAAGGTTTCGAGTTACTCCTGTATTTAAATGTAAAATGTTAGTGACTATTATATTATAAACTATTTTTTAAAAGTTGTTCATGTATTTCACAATTAGTTTTAGTCCACTTACTTAATTTATAGTATCTTGACTCAAATAGACATTTACTTTTAAAATCAGAATCTATTTTAATTTTAACACAATCTGTTGAAAGGGTCTTCTTTAAAGTTATGGTTCCCTTTTATTTGATTCTACACCATATGATAGTACGATTTCGAGTATTACAACCATTTAAGGTATAAATGTACGAAGACCTAGTCGTATTTTAAAAAGAAGCTTAGGAAAATGGTATGAAATTGGCATGCAATGATAATATTAAGGATACCATAATTCATACCCATCCACTGCATCTCAAGCAATGTGCTTATTTAGCTGATATATCTACAAATCTTGCAATACATATAGTGAGAACTCGAATAGAAAGATCACTGGATACTATGCCGTTCACACTAGAGGTGTTTATTGACATTAAAGATGCTTTCAATAAAACAAAACTTATATAGAGGGCACTTTCTATAAATTTGGTGTTTCACCAACATTCGTGGAATAGGTAAACAAATGTTTGAATGGAGCATTGTTCAAATAAATGTAAATAATGTGGAGTTACATAGTAACACAAGGTTGTCCTTAAGATGGTGTGCTATCACCCCTACTATGGAGCAAGATAGTAGTTTTATTAAGTATATCACCTTATATATTTTTACGTATCTGTATTGGTATTTCAATTTAGAATAACATTAATGCCGTTACGGTATAGTCAAGGAATTTAACACTTTTTGAATAAAGACGACGAATAATTTCGAATTTTTAATAATTATCGTAACACAGAAATATAAAAATGAAACAATAACTATCTAATGACACATTACTGCATTCGTTATTGGAGTAGTTAACTTCTTGAAATGCAGAATATAAAAATAAAATAAAAATGCCTTTCTTGTTGATAATAAGATAGATAGCTCTTCTTGTCTAATCTACCATTTTAAAGTTGGTTAGGAAATTTAATGATTCAGGAAATGTAAATCATATTCGAAAAACTAGGATGTCGTAAATTTCCGACAAATCAAGATAAAGTCCTAAATATATTGCTTGTAGTTACGGATAATTCAACTATATTATCGTTATAATGATGCAGCTGAGCTCAGATAAAGATATCATGTTCAAGTTCATTATATAATGTCAGTCATTTATCGTTCATATATTGAAAACTAATGTTTACAAGCTCTTCATAATACATTCTCTACATGAATTAAGACAAGGTGGGTGATCTTATCTTGTCTTAAATACAGAACAATGAAATTTTCTGGCATAATCATAGACATAACAAATATTTCATAATCAACATACATTTCTCCGATGAAGAGCCATTGAGCCTAAATCAATTTGAAAAAGATATATAACTGCTATTATTAGTCGAGTGAGAATCTTCGTTGGATAATATACCTCATATAATAATATTAATACAAATGTAATGTATGGGCTGGTATTGTTGATCAATAAATTATAGGTCCATATATTATATAAGAAAATTTGGCTTAAGCCATTTGTCTTAAGCTATTGCATGGCATGTATCCGATATTGTAAAGTTATTCCCGATAATGATCGACGTAGCTTTTCGCCTTTTCGATTTGATTTCCTACTTTTCCAAAACATGGGATTGAATGAACACCTCATTATGACATTAATGTATGCCGGTATTTACGTAAGGTATTTCTGGATTTTCGGATTGTGCAACACGGATCCATTGCATATCCAACAAGAACGCAAACTTAATCCCCCATGGAAATTTTCTTACTGAGTCACTTAAAAAACCTAAGTATATAAAGAGAAATCCTCCAAACTTGCACGCGTTAGAATTTAAAATTAGACATGAAATTAGATACATGCTCGATTTAGATCTTCTTTTTTCTTAAAAAAAACATCTGCTAGAACATATTACATATTGTGAAGACTATATTTGTTTTTCAAGCAAGTAATATTTGTTTACATTAGGAATACTTAATTTAGTACATTAGGAATACTTAATTTAGATTACCATTTACCGTTTCTATTTATTTGGAAAATCAGGACGTGATCGACCATGATGAGAACGTGCTGGCGTTGCCTTATCAATAACAGAACCCACCTCTTCAAATTTAGGTATTGATTAAGCTACGAACTGTTAACTATATAGGTGCTTCACTGTGTCCTAATTTTGTGCGAATATTTCTTAGTGTAACTGCAAATGGTCGCTCACTTTCATAAAACAGTTGCACACAAACTATTCGTTGTTGAACTGTTAATCACGGCATGTAGACGTGGTATGGTTTGTAGATGACAGTCATTAAATATTGACACCTTATCTTTGACAGAACACAAATGACGCGCAATTCAAACCCTGTAGTTCCACCTGAGGCAGCCTATACATGCAAATATTATCTCCATAACTGTCGAATATTATTATTCTTTTGCTTGTTATCACCCATATTTAATGTTCTTACAGTGACGTACATCGTTTAAAGAAAAAACTGCGGAGACGTATCTGATGGTTCAAATGCATAACCGAGATTTTTAATTCATTTATGCTAACTAAGAGCTTCATGATATAATCTAGATGTAGTTGCTCATTAAACTTTTCACCAGCTCGATGAAAAGTTTTATGGTTGCTAATCATAAGCCATACCGTCAATGGAGACCTCACTAAATAAAAAATTTGTTCTATTTGCTATTGGTATAAATACTATTAATATTAACTATTTTCTCAAATAATTAAGGATATCTATATTGCAACAGCGATGCCTTTCAGATTTTCAGAGAGAAAGATAATTTTGTATTTCAATTTTAATTTTTATGTCAATGCAGAAAATTGGTATGACACAATTTATACATATATTATAAAAAATAACGAATAATTTCACAATGGAATTAATGTTTTCTATCGATCTTTAAAATAATTATTTTAGCGAATGACACCGCATAATAAAAGATATTGATAAAACTTTTTAATGAGTTCATTATATGTGCATCTTTTTATTGAATTTTAGTCCTAATTATTTTAGATAAAGAAGAGCTAACACTTGACGAACGTTCGAAATTATAATGATGGAAGCTGTGTTGTCCTTGGATATACTCGTACCTGCGAGATTGATTAAATTGAAAGGATAGGAATTTCAGGCACGTTTTAGGGACAAAATCCATTGACAAGGGTTTCTGCATAACGAAAAAAGTCACTGTGTTACTTACCTGGATGTAATTAATAGAAGCGTAATATTTAAATTACATTCTTGGTGCTATCAAAAAATTTCATAGTGATTGTTTTTCAACACGTCAAACAATTTTGTTTAATGTATTTTGTTATTTTACGCAATAACTACATGTGTAGCTCACGTGTTTAATTAAGTCATAATTTGTGTTGATATCTAGTGATCTGTTTCTTTAATTTCTTGCCCCATTTTAGTATATAACATAATTTTCTATTTCACATTGATTAGGTACCTAAACCATTGATTCAATTTATAATGAAATACTTAATATTATATGTGATCCCGGACATAGTATTTACACAGAAAGAAAATAAAAGTTGAGGCGAACCGTGATCCAGAAGTGGAGCTGTAATTATATAATAAGTTATCGAGCAGTGAAGGATAAAGATAATTTTTGTTGTTTCACGTTTATTATGCAATCTGTCTACAAAACTATAAAGAGTAAAGAATAACCATATGTGTTGATTGGAGTAAATGTCATGACAGAGAATTATTCCAGTGCATAAAACTCTGTGGTTTTTATTACAACGTTCTTATCTTAAAGTAACTGATATTATTTCTTATTAATGATAAATACAGTGATATCCTGCGTTTGAGTCTCCTCGGTTGTGCACTATTGTCCAAAAGATTTAATGCGAGGGTATTTGGATGACAATTTAAATATTTTATGTATTTGTTAGTACTTGCAACAATTGTTTCTCTTAGTGTAGGCATCTCTAGGTCACCATAGATATTCCTATTTGTGACGAAGTATGGAGAATCAACTATTGAGAGTAAAACTTTTGATTCAAATCTCTCAAGAATGGCAATGTTGGATTTAGCAGCTGTTCCCCAAAGCTGTATTCCATAAGTCCAAACGGTTTTTAAAATAAAATTATAAATTATGAGCCTGTTTCGAAGTGAAAATTGTGATTTCCTTCCCATCAGGCAATAGTGGTTACGAAATTTGGTGTTTAATTGTTTTCTCCTCATCCATATACGTTCCTTCCATGTGAGTTTATTATCTAGACGTAAGCCTAAATATTCAATGCAATCTGTAGTAGTGATGGTTTTATCGTTAATTTTTACTTGTGGTGACTCCCTGTGACATTTGGTACGTTGTGGCATATCCTCATTAATACGCCATTACTTAGCCCAATCATCTATTTGTTCTAAATTATCTGGTAGATTCATTGCTGCTATTTTTGGGACTGGATTTTCAGCTAGAATCGCTGTGAAAATAAGATATGGGATATGTCCCAAAACAGTTACCCGGGGGACACCAGATCTTATTGGATGAAGCTGTATTATTTCTGATTCGTATCTTACTCTAAAGAATCTGTGTCGTAAGTATGACTTAAGGATAATAAACAAATTGCCAGGTATGTTTTATTTTAGCTTATAGAGTAATCCCTGGTGCCAAACCTTATCAAAAGCTTGACTGATGTCAAGAAAGGTTGCTACACAATATATTTCCTTTTTGAAAGTTTGATTTATGTGGTTTACTATCCTATGAGTTTGTTCGATGGTAGAATGTTCACTTCTGAACCGGGATTACTGGTTTGGGATCAAATTTTTTGCTGAAATTATTTCGATTAATCTCTCGACCAACAATTTCTCTAGAACCTTTGATAATATTGGCAAAAGACTAATAGGTCGGTAATATACCGATTAATTTGGTGGTTTGCCTGACTTTTGGATAAGAATTATTTTAGTCACTTTCCCTTGTACTGGAAAATACTTGAGACAAACATAAGTTTGAGATAAAGATAATTAGAAAGATTATACTAATAGTAAGAAATATTTTTATATACATTACGGGTTTTATAAAAGAGACAATGATAGAGGTGGCTGTGCCCATCAGAGATGATCATATACAACTACTTATGTAAAATAATCACCAAACTATTGAAAGATATAACCAAACTATCATTTTTACATACTATTGGACAGGCATTATATTAGATAACGATGCATTGCGAATTTCGTAACATAGCTTTAAACTAAATTTCGTTTTAAACAAAAATTTAAAAACCAACATCGTTTTAAAATATTTCCCCAAAAGATAGTTAAGCTGAAGACCGTTTAATATCATAGTGTATAAGTGCACTGTATAATTTTCTTGCTTAAATATGGTATACCTCTAAAAGAGGTGATGTGGAGGAACATTATCTGGCAATTAATGAAAAAATAGAGAACAGAGAGAATTAATAGATACATTTGTGTCTAGGAAAAAATGTTTTGAATATGTTATATTAAACTTTTCAATTGCCTAATTATATTACTAGTGATTACTTCGGAACTAATGAACAATTTTTAACCTGCCGGGGAGATTAATTTAAATAGTTAATTCCAAATAAAACCACAAAGTATGATATAAAGTATTGTTTTAGTAGATGCCACATTTTCACTTTTGAACCTTATATCTGAGTTCAATTTCATGGACCATATAGATGCAGTTATTTATCACAAGATGTGATGTTAGGAATGATTAGTGGTTATGGATACAGTTAATCCCTACTTATGTTGTGTTAAACATAAGTAGGAATATAATGGGAATAATTGATTTACTAGCGTATGTCTAGTGCCAAGACAACTCTACGGAGAAATCCTGGCTTACTTGGAAACTATGAAAAAATATCCCTAAAGTTTTTATAGAATAAATTGAAGAAAACAGTTTCACTATTTGGATTTCAAATTTACCCTAGTTTGTTACATTTATGAAAGGAATAAAAGTAGTTGTAATAGAAATATAATGCTTCTAGAATTACCGATGGATGGATTATTTTTAAATTTTATGATCTCCTGTATATTAGCTACTAATTAATGTTTTTTTATTCAGAATAAATAATCCCAATAATAAATTTTCCGAGGTAAAGCCTAGGAAGTTGTCAAACTTCAAATAGTTTCGTTTGAATGTACCATAGGTGTAGTAAAACTGGCATTAAGAAGAATGTATCTACTAGGATTATCAGAACACTACCTATTTTGAAATGGGAACATAAGAATTCTATTGGCCGTTACTATTCTTGTCCGAGACGTCGAGCTGTCTTTCAGTAGGGACGATCGAAATTTGTTAGGTTATAGCAGCCACGTTGTTAAGGAAATATCTGTCAAATTTGCTGCTAATTGTTCAGTGTTGTATATAAAATCACTGAGGAAGGTTATAGCGTTCAACAACTGGTGGAAATTATCAAATATTATTTCGAAAATCAGTGCTCCGTTCGAGGAACGTTTCGTGCATTACGTATTTTTTATCCTCGCCAGAACCGTCCCGCCGAGTAGACTATTCGACATTTGGTGGCCAAATTCCAGTCAACCGGTTTGATAAATAGTCAGTCAACATCCGTTCGTCACCGAAACGCAAGGTCTGCTAAAAACATCGCTGCTGTAGGTGAGAGTGCACAGTAAAACTCGAGGCAGTGAATTTTTCGTCGTTCATAAGAACTTGGCCTATCTGTGACTTCAATTTGTCGAATTCTCGTTGAGATTTGGGTCCGCCCCCGTATACAATCCAACTGACCCAGAAACTTAAGGTAAACGACCATAGATAATGTCGTGTGTTCGCTAATTGGGCTCTGGATCAGTTGGAAGTTCGCCCAAATTTCGCCAAAAAAATCATCTTTATCGACAAGCCCATTTTTGGATGAATGAATATGTGAACAAGCAAGATTCTCGGGTTTGGGACAATACCAATCCACACGAGATACACCAGCAAAAAATGCATCCAGAGAAAATCACTGTTTGGTGTGGATTTTGGTTTGGCGGAATCATCGGTCTATACTTCTTCCAAAACGAAGCAGGCAATGCCATAACCGCCAACGGCGCGCATTACAGATCGATGATAAGCAATTTCTTATGCCTTAAAGCGGATGATATGGATACCGACGACATATGGTTCCGACTGGACGGGCATGGTTATCTCGCGCAGAGGCGATATGAACCGGCTACCGAGCTCATACGATTTAACGCCTTTACACTTCTTTCATTAGGGCTATCTTAAATTGCAGATCTATGCGAATAAACCGCAAATAATTGATGCCCTCGAAGTCAACATAACGAACGCCATCCAGCAAATTCAGCCAGATTTATGCAACAGAGTCATCGAAAATGAGATCTTTCGAATACGTGTCACCAAGCAAAGTCGCTGCAGACATTTGAACGATGTTATATTCGATACTTAACGTCATAAAACATTCTTTTCGATAAGAAAAATGAGTGGACATTTCACACACAGCTTGCTTTATTTATATTTTAAAATTGAGCGTCCTTATTGAAAGACCCTTTATGTTTTGTTATCGGTATCATGTTCACACCGGCAAACTATATATAACAGTTGTTTGTCTATAACGTATAAATTATTTATAGTAACACTTAATGTTGTTTTAACTTATAATGAATCATAAAAATAGTTACAATGCTGTCTTTTCACATACAATGTGTTTAAGTTGTAAACAATCGCTCACTATTAGTATTTTATTATATAAATCTAAACATAAAACACAGTACGTAAATTAGACAATCCGAGGGTATCTGGGAGGGACATACATTTCGAAAAAACACGGACAACCCCTATTGTCGCCATCATATTGCCAGTACTGCTTAGATTTAAACTAAGATCACAGTAGTTACTCATACTTGCTATACGAGTATAACACTCTCTAACTAACTGAGTTACAGTAATGGTTACTATATATTATAAAATTGTAACGTTTCTCTTGGAATAGAAATTGCAGGGAAACTTTAGTTTGCATTATGGAAAAAGATAAATATTCTCAGTTTGTAATATTTCATAAGCCAATATGATATTGTCTACTGGAGAGTTCAAAATTGTTTTCCTTATCTCTAGTTGCTTTATGCTGACTTTATTAAACCGTAGTTGTCTGTAATGTGGTATTGCTATAAATAAATAATATATTATCGTCTTTCTCATCCAAGCCCAGTTGGTTAGTGAACATCGCATTGCCAGACTTAATAGCAATACTTAATTTAACTAGTCATCATATGTAAGATACGAGTATATATTTAATATTGGTAAGTATATTACATATATATTGAATCTATAAATTAAATATTGTTAAATGCGTGCATCTATTTATTACAAGATTTTCATTACATCGATGAAAATCAATAAAATACGAGACAACGTTTATAGTTCTCCAAGTGGAGTAAGGCTGATTTGAATATATACATATATCAAGTTTTTATGGAACACTAAAATCTTGTGGAAAGGTAGGTGAGGATTATGTTTATTCTACAAGAATATGTTTTTATGATTTTTTCCTGGTCGAAATGTAATTCAACTGAATAAAGTCTTTGCAGATACACATTTCCTGCAATAATTTTTCTCGGTTGATACTTTTCCTATATGCATAAAGATAACATATTTTATATCCTCAAACCCATAACATATACCACACCCTAAAAAATCTCGAATATCGAACATCCCAGTTGTGTATTTCAATAATATTTAGGATACATGTTTTATATGTTTTGACATTGTTACTTTATGTCTGATAGAAGATGTGAAAAATTGACTTTTGCATTATATTTTAATTTAAAATTAATGTATAGGGTTAGTAACATGAATAAAATCGCTTCAAGAATTTGAAAACTGTTCGCCCGCTTTAACAATTACTTTCAGAAGTTCAATTGTTTTGAGGATTACCTAATTACAAGTTAATTATTTAGTTACAAGTTGGAAAAGTTCGTTTATCATTATTCAGTTCCACAAAGCCTTTCAAGCCTAATTGCACTGAAACACTATATATATATATATATATATATATATATATATATATATATATATATATATATATATATATATATATATATATATATATATATATATTGTTGTAGGTTTGGGTAAATAAAACACGGAGTGAGGGGAGAAATGTTCTATTCAGTATGCGAACCAAACGACAACTAACTATTTCTTTTTGTGTGTTACAAATATAGAAATAAATAGCGTATTAAGATCAAAGTAGTTTATAGTAATAAATCGTCATAAAGACGCCGCTAAGAAATCAAAACATACTGACTAATGGCTTGACTTAAACCAGTTATACATTTTGCTGATATCCAACACTCCCACTCAAAATTATAAAAAAAATATATAATAGGGCACATATACAGGGTTGGAATACGTAGATGTTTAACGTATGTAAATCAGTATTGCCACACACCTCATTCAATCTTGTAGCAGGTACGGATTTTGTGAATATATCCGCTTGCTGCTTTCTTGAGGAAACATGAGAAAGAACAATATTACCTTTTTGTATGTGTTTTCTTGTAAAGTGATATTTAATGTCTATATGTTTGGCCTTTTGTGGTTAGTGGGGTTTTGGCAATGCTGATACAGCCCATATTGTCTTCATAGATTACAATCGGGTTGTAAATTTGTATGTTTACGCTTGTTAGTTATTATTTTAACCAAAGGGATTTACGAACACATTCATATAGTGCAATATATTCCGCTTCGGTTGAGGATGTAGCAACACCTATCAACATCGTTACTTCCCCAATCAGAATCCACATAACCAATTTGTATGTTATTATAATAACTTTTAGTACAAATGAGTTTCAAATCAAGAGTACCTTTCACATATCGTAACACCCCTTTTTAAATTTGCTAGAGCGTTTTATTATTTTTGTTTTGATATTTACTTATCATTACATATTGCAATATTTAATGCATTAGCAAAATCAGGACGCGTGTTTAACAGCGTACATGAGACATCCAATAATATTTCTACAAGGAGCATCATAATGTTCTTCAGACATCAAAGCTAGATAATCTACTTTTTGTTGGTATAGGAGTTTCGATTGCATTACTATCCATCATATTAAATTGGGTGAGAACATTTGTTAAATATGTTGTTTGATTTAGAGATATAGTGCAGTCAGACCGTACAATTTCTATATCCAGAAGCAAACGAATTTCTTCCAAGTCAGTCATATTTATTTCTTCCTGTCATTCGACAGAACGACATAAATATTTTCATTAATATTTTGTCTATTTAAATGATAAAGGCGTGGATCAACTTGAGAAATTATAAAACCTTTTTCTTTTAAAACTGAATCAAAACATTCATACCAGCATTTAGATGCCTGTTTTAAAATCATATAATGCTCTATTAAGTTTACTTACTTAATTTACGTTAGGTGTTACACCTTCCGGTATCTGCATATAGATTTACTCATGTAACATTTCATGCAAAAGCATGGTTTTCACGTCTATTTGATAAATTAGAATATCAAACTGATTTGCAAATGCTATTAATAATCTAAAAATGGAAATTCGCGCCACTGGTGCAAAGGCTTCCTGATTTTTTTTTCAGGGTACATTTGATTAAAACCCCTTGTCACCAGACACGCTTTATATCTTACAGAATTTTTCAAAACGTATTGTTTTAGAGCAAACACCCATTTGCAACTTATTATATTTTTATTTAAGGGTTTTGTTACAGTTGTCAAGGTATTATTTACTTGTAACGACTTAAGTTCGTCCTTGATGGCTTGCTCCCACTGATGTTTATGTGCTCTCTGCTGACTCTCTGTATATTGTTTATATTTTGAATAGAGGCTACATAAGTTAGGAGTTCATCAATAGGTTCTTCAATGTATGACCTTTTCGGGCAATTCTTAAGTCTGTCACTTCTCCTGAGTTAATCATCATATAATGAATTTATTATCTCATTTTCTAGTGTTTCAGAATTATTGCTTGTAGAGATTTTAATTTGACCATGGCCTCTTATTTCAGGCATCTCAATTATCGGCGTTTTGTTTATTGTTTCAACGTCTTTTGATGGTTGAGGCCTGGACACTTTGTAATTTATTTTATCAGCAATTATGTCGCGCGCTGTTATAAATTTTTCAGTCTCAACGTTCCACAGTTTATACCCATTTGTTTCGTAACCAATAAATATACGTTTTATTGATGTATAGTCAAATCTACTTCCTTTTGTTTTAAATGTACATACATAGTTGAACCAAGAAGTTTTTAAGTACCTCAACTGTGGTTTACGATTATGTCACATTTGATATGGTGTTTTATTGATCTTTATCGCTTTTGTAGGGGTCCTATTTATTAAAAATAGGTGGCAGTTAAGACTGCTTCTCCCCAGAACGATTTATTAAGTTCTGCAGAACATAGCATATAGCTTTATCGCTTTTGTAGGGGTCCTATTTATTAAAAATAAGTGGCAGTTAAGACTGCTTCTCCCCAGAACGATTTATTAAGTTCTGCAGGACATAGCATCGCACGCCTTTTTTTTTTCGGCGAGTGTGCGAATCATGCGTTCTGCTACACCATTTTGTTGTGGCTTATGGGGAACTGTTAAATGGAACGTTATCTCTTTGTTCAAGCAAAACTCTTAAACTCATTTGATAAATATTCACGCCCATTATTATAATATGAATATATAATTTTTTAAATTAAAGTGGGCTTCACTTCTAGTTACATAATCTTTAAATACAGTAAAGACTTCTGACTTACGAATAAGTAAATATGTAACTGTATAGTGTATGAAATCATTAACAAGGTAACATAGTAGTTTCGATCAAGTATGGTTGCAGGCGTGATTGGTCCTCAAACATATGTACTTATGAATAATATACAGGGACCGATTAACATGGTCTTTATTTTTACATTTATTAAATGGAAGATTGATTTGTTTACCAAACACACACCCTTCACAAAGATCATTTGTAACTTGTAATTTAGTTAGGTCATAAACGTCCTCCGTCATATCATAATTTATTAGCTGTTTTAACTTATTGTTACTGATATGATCAAGACATTTATGCCATAAATGAAAAATTATTATTTGTATTTAAAGATCTACTTACAATATTCGCCATGTTTTAATCACACCAAAAGTTACTGCAACTAGGCTATTCTATGGCATACCTGACATGATGATTTGTTTATCATCATTTTATACTTCAACCCCTGATTTACCAAATATGACCGTTAATCCACTCTGCTGGATACGACCCACGGAGAGGAGATTTGCTGTTGCTTCTGGTGCAAAAGGACGTCTTCTAAAGTTCCTGAGATATTCCAGTTTTAGCAACACCCACTCTCACTGGAGACTTCAAAACAGGTGTAGGACGTAAAGACGTCTTCTCGATTCACTATATGGTCAGTTGCCCCGGAATCCAAGAGAAAAGTAAGTCTTTCTTCATAAGAGTTATGAAGTAGCTGGTTATGTAACATGAATGCAAAACTCCCACTGATTGTAAGATTCGTTTTCACAGGTTGTTGATTTCCTAACATACGTAAACAATCAGCCTTATTGTGATTATATCTTCCACAATGATCACATTTCACGTTCGATAATTTATATTTGTCCTTAGTTTTCTGTTCCTTTTGGGAATCAGACTGTTTTCTCAGCTTCCACTTTTTCTCCTTCCGTTTCCTTTTGTGCGTATTATTGGTTTCACTTGGTTCAGGCATCATGGAAAATGCTATAGTGTTCAACTGACTTTCTCCAAATGTTTCTAACTCAGTGATCACTCCATCATACAGGTAGCGTTAATAAGAGATGAGATTTTGTCCATTTGCTGTGCTGTGCTGTGATATTATCAGGAATTGATCTACTACATTAAGCACTTCGAGTTCAGCTAGTAACGCACGAACGCGATATTTCCAAACACTATGTGTCAGCAGTAAATGGTTGTATATTTCGTTTGGATTTGTCCATTGTGCTTAACGTAATGTACACAACGAATACACACTACTGTATATCTTATAACGCACGCACCTGGGCCCATAACCTGTTGTAGGTTTGGGTAAATAAAACACGGAGTGAGGGGAGAAATGTTCTATTCAGTATGCGAACCAAACGACAACTAACTATTTAATGGATTGACTTTAAACCAGTTATACATTTTGCTGATATCCAACATATATATATATATATATATATATATATATATATATATATATAATATATACATATATATATATATATATATATATATATATATATATATATATATATATATATATATATATATTAGGGTGGTCATCATTTATGAATGTGGATTTTTGAAACTTCTCAACCCTCATAATTTTTTATTGTGTGAGTATATAAAGCTTAGAAAAATCTGGTTTATCAAACGACAGGAAACTGTGCCTCACTCGAAAGGAGAAAAATCCTTAAAATATTTTAAATGTCATCATATATATACGTTGTGTGATTTTGTGTATGCCTGTAACAGTTTATTGGGATGTTATGCATGTAATGACTTACAAATAATCTATAGCTTGCTTATTCGACATGTCTATACTTGTCAACAGCATTAATGGGGGGATGAGAATTGAGAACATAAATAAAGTGTAGCTGTAGTTGGTTCCAGCTCAGTGCCAATCAACCAGCCTTGGGTGTTTGTGTTTCTTATAATAACTAAGAAATGGCTTGTAAACGTAAGATGCGAACTAATGTATATGTACTTAATAGAATGTTAAACTACTCAAATAAGTGGAAGTAAACTATGTACCATCACATAGAGAAGGCCTATATACAAGTTTTTCTATAATGTTAGATTTGTGAATTTAATGGTCCGAGAAAGTGCACGCTTGGCAATCGAAGAAACGCTTGTTATCTGGCAAAAAAGTAATGTTCCCGTTCGCGAATCGCAGAATTGTATTGCCAAATTGGAGATATTATATAAAGAATAGAGAAATGTGCAAAACAAAAACGTTAGTAGAAATAGTGCTACAGTCAGCGAAAAATAGAAAATGACTTTCTTAAAAACTTTATCATCTCTTCGATATTGCACACGCCAATGCTCTATCTATGCTTAAAACATCAGAAGACAGGGAGTTTCTAATACGTTCTAATAGAAGAGATCTGGGATCTTGTCTATTAGGAAGAGATAGAGAAGCTATATCTGGGCCAGGTATAACTCTTCTCAAGCGTTTTCAGCAAGCTTGGCTTCACATTGACTTAAATCAATATAAGCTGAGAATTCAAGATATGTTTGTTTGCAGCATACTCGAAGCTAACCGTGATAATATTTTGTGGTTCTGTCTAAACTAGCTAACTTGGCAATTATTAGAGCTCGTAGTGATATTTCTGGGAGGTCTACCAACAATAGGTTCTCCAAAAACTTAATTTCAGGTTCCAGGCGCCCTCCGTCATGTAAGATGGATGGCCAAGGCCATTTATTGTTTGAAAATATTTATCTTTAGTAGTCGATTCAAGCTGACGGCTCATGAAGTAAATGGAATTAAGGATGTTTGTATTTGGCTCATCCGTATATGCATAAATGCTTGGTTTTACTACCCGATTGTAGCTAAAGCTTCCCTCCAACATTTTAATTTTATGATTGGGTTTCTACGCTTATAGAAATTTACATGTGGAATTATCGAAGAAAAATTTAAAAAAGTTTTGTGGCCACCTTTGGTATTTGTCAATTGCTTTGGCGTTTCTTGATGAAATTGTGTGTTCAAACACAAAAATTGAACTTTTTAAAGCGATGCAGAGAAATAACACTGACTAACCTTCTTGTTCTATAAAACGTGTAGATGTTCCGGAAACAGATATAGCCTCTTTCATTAATCAGCCACTGAAATATTTTTTCTCAAAAAATACTGCAGTTTTTTTTACAAGATATGAAATTCCATGCCAGTGGTTGAAAAATGATCCTTCTCTACTTGGGACTCTCAAGAAGGTTTTCAAGAGGGACTTTTGATTGTTCGCAAGCCTAATAAATGTAATAAATGACATAGCTGAAAGAGGTGCTAAACTCATGGAGCAGTTTAATAGTGTGTTAACCTAGAAAGAAAACGAGAAACAGTTTTTACTGCAAGTGGTAAAATACTATCGTAGGAGGTTTCCATAGAGTAGCAAAAAATCACTTTTTTCTAATCATTAACAATGTATTAATTTTAGCTTTTGTGAATGATTTCGTAGTTAAATTACACTTATGTATCAATTCAGTTAAAATACCGTTCTTTTTAAATACATACTCAATATTTAATACAGTTGTTGATACATACAATTTTTGGTAGGTCTCATCTCATCTTCTAAAACAAGGATTGAGGCACAACTTAACGACATCCAGTTGAGTTCAAGTTTTGCAGAACTTTTAATTTTCACACATAAAAGAAATTAAATGGCGATAAATAGAGTAATAATTAATACATTAATATCATTTACAATTGAATATTAAATACTGTTGTCGGATGTATTTAACTCGAATTTAACTATAACTTTTTGTATTTACTATTTGAAACGGTTTTTAAAGTTTTGAAACACAGAAATTGACCTTCTCCAACTACAGAATGAATGATATTATTGCATCCACCTCTATGGGATACTACGATAGGCTGCCTAGTGATATGAATTTGGTCAAATGCAAATGGGATAAAAGTTGCTCTAAAAATTGACCATCTCAGATTCACTTTCAAAATTGAAGTATTTATATTCCGCTTTATTACCAAAAAACAAATAAAAAGTGACATTTCTTCTTTTAACTAAATCTTTTTATGAAGAAGAAGAGTTTAAAAAATTCTTTTTCAAATGGTTGGAAATTTGGGTGTTTTATGTAAGGCAGTGGCTATGAATCTAGCTATGTTACACAAATCTGTTACGATGTTTCGTTTTTTATTATGACTTACCTTTTTCTTTGTTTATTCAGTCATATTGTTTTTTAATTATCACCAAAATATCGTCGCGAAAGTTACGAATTTAGTAGTTTAAACAATCGCACCATGAATAAAGCAGCTATGGCCTAAAATGTGTTTGGATGATGTAATCAATGTAATTTGTAAATAAAACATGATCATGAACAGTAAACAACTACATAAATGGTATAAGGTCATTATGAAACGAAACATCATGAGATTTCTACTAACGCAGATAGGTTCACCTAGCATTATGTAGACATTTATATTTCAAATCATTTCTAAGAAGGAATATTGAACTATTAAAAGGAAAAGGAAATGTCATCATTTTCTATATTTTTCTAAGTAATTCGAAATAAGAATGTTTTGTTTTAGATTTTGAAAGTGGATGTGACATGAACAGTATTTAGAGCCACTTCATCCTATTTGACCAAATTCGTACCTATTACGATTTTTAAGACGTTAAAGGTGAAAGTAGTTACGTGAGACACCCTATGTATATCATTACGCATTTTTTTAATGGATTTAGAGCAAAAATATATCGTCTAATTACGATATATAAAGTCATTCTTTTATTAAATAAGTAATTTTGTATCATCCTGTAGGTAAGCGGCACTATGAGTAGATTAATATAAGTATTTGATAACTCTATACCTCAGTGTCGAAATAATGTGGAGTGATTCATATATAATATTAGCCCACCATAACTATTCAACGGGTTGTCTATTTCTTGTGTAATCACCTATTATCTGCATACAAATTTTATGTGCCGTTCTATAGAAACAGTAGTTCAATGCGAACTACTCCCTCTCCTATTGAATTCCAAATCGCATAATAATCGGTTGTAACGCCTGGTGAGCAAAGCTAGCCAATCATTTTAGGCGGTTTAAATACATTTGAATTTGATTGGTCAGCAATTGGTGGCACGGATCAATGTCGATCGATAGAATGACGCATGCGTTGTTTAGCTCAGATTTTACCGCGCCAGTGGCGTTACATTGTGGTTATATGCGATTGATTCGGCATTCGGGAAATTGTTTATTTATTATATTCTGCGATAAAAGTGAGTGTTTAGTGTTTTTCTAACATGGAAGCATCGGATGCAAGTTGTAGTGGTTCTACGACGAATAATTCCAATCGAAAACAGCGACTTTTAACTAATGAAGAACTTCAAATGATTAAAAACGTCTACGAAGGAATTCGGGCGCGAAACCCAGATATTAGTACAACCGAGGCAGTTGATATATGCTCTTCGTTAACAAAAGTCTGTGGAAGTAGTGCAATGAAGTATGATGAAGAAGAAACAAGTGAAAAAAAGAAGAAAACAGAAACCCGCGGTAGGAAGAAGATTGAAGTTGAAGATGTTAAATATATAATTCATAGGATTATTCATGAATTTTTTTTAATGAACTTCCGACGCTGAATAAAATTCACGCTGCCGTCGCTCAAGATGAAAATTTACCGAAGTTCTCTCGTAAAGTTCTTTTGAGAACTATGCATGAAATGAATTTTCATCATTTAAAACGAAACCGAAAGAGTCTTCTTATTGAAAAAAAAAGAAATTGTGTTATGGCGAAGAAGTTATTTGGAAAAGCTATGAGATTTTCGGAATTCTGGTAGGAAGATTTGTTATTTGGATGAAACTTGGGTAAACGAAGGTCATACGGTGACGAAAGTGTGGCAAGACTGCAATATTCTGAATAACCGACAGGCATTTGTAGAAGGACTATCTCCGGGATTGAAGGCACCATCTGCAAAAGGACGAAGATTAATAATTACGCATATCGGAAGCGACTCAGGTTTTTTGGAAAATTGTTTAAATGTATTTGAATCGCGATGAACAGGGAATTATAATGAAAATATGACTAGTGAAGTTTTTGAAAAATGGTTTTCATTTGTATTGTCTTCCATAGAACCCGGCGCAGTTGTCGTGATGGACAATGCACGATATCATAGTCGGCGAATTGAAAAATTACCAACATCATCATGGAGAAAAGGACAGATCCTAGAGTGGTTTAAATCTAAAAATCTGGATTGTGACGATACCATGTTAAAAGTGCAGCTATTAAAAATTGCGCAGCGAGAAAAAAGCCTGTACATTAAATATATAGTAGATGAAATGGCAAAAACTCGTGATGTGACAATACTTCGTCTACCACCATATTATTGCGAATTGAACCCCATAGAGCTGATTTGGGCGCAAATAAAAACGGACGTAGCACGAAATAATAGGACTTTTAAACTGGGAGACGTCAAATTGCTGTTGAACGATGCTATCAGCCGCGTCACCACGGAAACATGATCCAAGTGCATTGTGTACGTAAAGAAAGAGGAACAACGCATGTGGGATTTTGACACAAGAGCGGAAGCGTTGATAGATCCAGTTATAATTAATCTAGGCGATAGCAGATCTAGTAATTGTGATTTTGATAGTGACAGTGACTAACTGTGGAATTCGCTATCTCTATTTAAATAAACATCTACGACAGAGTGACCTAGCGGTTTTCACAGCCATCTTTCTAACGAACACTGGATCGACAATCGAGGGAGAACAGCCAGCCAGGGATTGACCTCGTCGCGAGTCAGTGGACGAGGTCCAGTACCATGGACGCCACCAAACCATGGGAGTAATTGCTATGCAGAGAACGAGGACATGATGCCAGTAGGGGGAAATAACCGAGTTGAAGGGAAGCCGGTAAGTCCATTCCATTCTCCTAGGTTACGCCTACTAGCCACAATCGGCCAGTAGGCATAATCGTATCTAGTATTCAAGCTATAATTCGCAAATACATAGATACAATTATCGTTAGATAAAATCAAGAAATAACCAGCATGCATCCCATAGTCAAGAATACCTGAAGGTAGCATACTAAGGCCTGTCCTCTATCAAATTTTCACTGCTGATCTGATTACCACTCCAAAAACACTCACAGTTACCTTTACATATGATACATTAGTTACAGTAAGCAATAAGTAAAGTATCCAGACAAGCATCCAATAATACAAGCACCCAATAATGGTCAAGAAGTCTTTGATAATATCCAGATATGGTTGAAAAAATGGCGAATAAGAGTGAATGAATCTAAATTACAACATAATATGTTTACCCTCAGAAAAGAATACAACCCGAGTGTTAGTCATAATGGATATCAACTTCCAAAAACAGAGCCCGTAAAATATCTTGGTATGCATCTCGATAGAAGACTAAACTGGAGACACCACATCGTTATAAGAAGGAAGCAACCAGGTTTAAAACTCAAAACTTTACTAGTTAATGGAAAGAAAATCCAAGGAAAGCAAATTTCCAACCAAGGAATATTTTCCTTGGTTAATACACCCAGTAAATTATTTAAAAAGTTATCCTCAAACTCGTGTGGACTTACGGTGTATAGTTGTGGAGTGCCGCACATCTATCTAATATAAAAATTCTACAAAGGTTCCAGTCGAAAACTTTATGAATTATTACTGATACCCTCCGGGTTGTGAACAACCAGACAATACACTTCAATTAGAAATAAAAATTGCGTTAGAAGACCAAATGCGCGAAGGCGAAATACCAATCGCGGCTTGAAGTACATTCAATTTCCTTCACTGTTAGCCTTCTTGACAACAGCCAAAAGATGCACCGATTGAAGGGCTGCAACCTATTAGAGATAGATGATAGATAATAAGGCTAGTTTTTTAAAATAATACCCTATATTTAAGGAACGCTCAGTTCATAGAAATGTTACCTTTACCGTGTGCTAACCAATACTGCTAGATAATTCGCTGTCTAGCATTAAACTTATATAGAAAATAAAGGTATAGTTCTGTAAAATTAAAACAATTTGGTGTGTTTATAAAATGTTTCTATCCATGTGATACTATTCTTACAAATTTTAATTGTATTTTAGATAATAGATATAATACTATAATTTCTCAATTAGATGCGTTATTTTTAGAAATGTAGATTGACAACTAATAAATAATAACATTCTAATAGGTATATGCCGTAAATACTTTATGTTTGGGATCTAAATTTTCTATATGTTCTCACTAACTAAACGTGAATGTAATTATTTCAACCTTCGCATATTAACACTGACCTGAGGGGAAGAATAATTCCAGCTGTTCTCTTGACGTCGTCTAATTAATTAATTAATTATTATATCCCACAATTAATTAATACACCCTATCATGTTTTTTTCCGACCCACAAAGAGCCTCGGTAGCCATGAAATACATCATGTCATATTTGTTAACCTTAAACAGTTTAACGGAACTGACGGTGTGGGCTTAACGGTTTACATATATCTTTACAGAGATGCGTGTGGAACATTTAAAGTACACAGATGTTCCTGTATACAGATACAGTGGGTATGTAAAAATTAATTTGCTTCAAATTCAAGTTCTTTTTTCGGAAAAATTCCAGGATCTTTCTATATTTTATTTTATTCAAACTAAACTTCATCTATGCAGGGCACCCTAAGAAGAATTTATCACGTAAAATTTTTGTAAATTTTTGGCGCGATTATTTATTAATTTGTTAATTTACATAAAATTTTGAGTATATTTTAGTCGAGTTGAGTATATCGTATAGGTATTTAAATCGAACTGATTCACAAAGTCATATCCAAGTAGTTATTGGCACAAGCCAAGCCACTCTTAGTTCTGCCTGAAGCAAATACTTTCTTGGCAAACGAGAGAAATATGGAAACACGCATAGATATATTCAAAAATTACGCGTAAGATAACGCGTAATTTTGTATTATTTTCTTCAAAAATTGTTCTGGGATCTTGAAAATTATAACAGTGAGTTGTTCTGTAACTCATTGACTTGATTTCCTGTGAAGGAGAACTAACCTCCCTTTTTTAGTTTATTATAATTATATCCAGTAAATTGTAAAATATAAACGACTGTAAATTTTTATTTATAATAATTATTATATTGTAATAAATACAAAGAATATTTTATAGTAAAGAGTATTGTAAATTATATGAAATATTTTTATGCAAGGAATACGTTTCATCGAAATATCGTGAGATTCATAAATAATTTTGATACTTTGATGTTTTTGTAATATAACGTGGTAGAATATAGGATGAGTAGTAAGCAAATGAGAAGAAATACTAGTCTTTAATATCAGTTCTACATCAAAGTATTTGGAGACTAGACTACATAAGAAGTCATCGAAAATATTAGTTTACAATTGAATAATCGTTGGTGTTGAGATTCATCAAAACAAATTTGAATGAGGTTTAAATTAGGTGTCGTATCATCACTGCTAGTATCATCATAGATGTCGCATCATCACATCAAAATAAGTATTCAACTTTTCGCATATAATACCCTCACATTTGAGAAGAATTGGAATATTATCACATACTTAAATTATATATTCTTAGTGAACTTCGCATGATCCGCTGGCCGCTTCATAACAGGCGTGCAAAGTATCACTGTAATAATTTGTTTTACTATTGCAATTTCTGTGATTCTTGATTAATACGGCGTATATGTTACCATTGAAAATATGTACAAAAGTGCCATTGTTGTTTACATTTTATACAGATATTTTATGTAACTATATATTACAATCATAATGATCAATATGGACAATTAGAACGCAATTAAAGAAAAATAATTATAATAATTTAGATATAATTGAGATATATAAATGGTTATATATATATATATATATATATATATATATATATATATATATATATATATATATATATATATATATATAACATATAATAATACAATATATTTAAATACATAATATGTCTTTAAATAATTTTCTACATATTTATTGTGCTTGAGGTTATTTAAATTAATGATCATTTAATTAATAATACAATGAATACAGGAGTAGGTCGAAACATTTGGCGTGAAAATAACAAAAACTTAGTTATTAAATAACTTAGTTTTCCACAAAACATCAAAACACTATACACTACACTCGACGCGCGTTTCTTCAACAAAGTTGGCATCATCTGCAGATAAATAAAGCTAATCTTATGCTAACAATGTATTTTATTCATCCAGATCAGTGAGCCATCAGTAACTAACCAATAAAGCGGGCTATGTGGAATAAGTCCTGTGTCACTATTCATACTATTTTTACACTTTTCAATTTCTAAACTTTCAAATGAATCTAATTGTCTAGTATTTGCTATATTCCTTGTTATCATAAGTTGCCAATATCTATCTTATGATTGTTTTAGAAAGCATGTTAGGCAACACTGGACTCATCTATTCCATCATATTTGAGAGGCTCCATGTGCTCTTTGAACCTAATTTGAACAGATCGTCTGGTTTCTTTTGATTATACCTTTGATTATAAACGTTACAGCTGATTTCGTAAATCTGCGACCAGTAATTTGTTTTAATTTTGTCTGTTGAATTGCGTAAAAGTTGTTATAATTTATTTCTTGATGAATGAACTACCGTCATCCTTATATCTTTAAAAATCCTGCTAATATCACGACTGAATCGATGATCCTAGGAAATGGATACATATTTTCCTGGATGTTTCCTTTCAGATTAAAAGGTCGAGGAATTTCGAAATGTTTCTTTAAATTTACGTTTCCTAATCATTTCTTCAACTATACCAATAGAATGTTCATTACTCCCAGTTATATGATTGATTAATGCTGTTTATTTTTCAAACCTATCTTTATTGAGAGAGAAGCTTAGTAGGCTATGGACTAGAATGAAATTTGAAAGGAATTCCTCCCTCATATTACGAAATTCCACGGAAAATAAATCAAAAGTATTATATTGATATTCTATTGAAAACTTTACTATTTGAACTGTATAAAATAAGCAAAGTCATAATAGTATCAATTTGAATAAATATGAGTACATATTTGTTAAAAATAAAACTGCAACTATATTTTTTTTAAAACAAAGTTTAAACTTTTGCTCTAATTCCCTCTAATCGTTCCCAATTATGATTGTTGACATCAAATCATGAAGTAATATAATGGATAAAAGTTGGCTTTTCCCAAAATAAAAGAAGATAAAAAGTTCCCTTTTTTATGTTCTTTAATCATGGACAATATTTTAGTAATACTCTTATAATATACTAACATTAACTAAACATATAAAAACAATTATCTTCTGAGAATTGGCAGATTTCCTTTTTGAGTTTTTTGAATGGTATATGTAACTGCTAGCCTTTTTTAATTAAGAGGAGATTTGAGCTAGCATTCTTAAGTATATTACTAATAGTTGTTGCTAAATGACTATAAAGTCGTTTATACAAAACATTCAGAGATGTTTGTTAAAGAGTTAATTACTTTTCAAACATTATCAGCAAGCATCAAAATAAACCGGATAAATACTGGCCTCACTTTGCAGTTCCATAAAAATTCTGCCAAACACGCTTAGTATTTTAATACATCGTAAATTCGACCTAATATGCACTTAGATCATAATACAAAATGTTAGTATTTAATAAAACAGTAAACATTGTAAAATTTTAGCACTTTTTATGACGAATTATTGAAATATTTATTGCTTTTCCAGGAAAAAGTTAAGAGCAACATTAAAAGCTGAATGCTAAATCTGTATCACAATGTGTAAAATTTACGGCGCAATTTTTAGGCACCCTCAACTACCGGAGCTATAAACCAGATTACGGCCTAAGAGTGGAGTACAAAAGAGCCCAAAATATCCCTTTGTAAATTATGATACGGAAACATATCACCGTGGCAGTTTGTTTTATTTTGTAGCCCTTTAAATAAATTATTAGGCCTTACGTACGATTATTTACGAATAAATAATATTTTAAGGGATTGGATTTCATGGAAATATATAGAGGAGGCAAGCAATTAGTATAAACGCACTAAAGGGATAAAGTATTTCCAACTAACTATTTGGTCAGCTTTAACACTGGTGCAACTGTCCATGATTTATGGTATGCAGTATACAGATTTATATGTAGGTATATAGGTCAACTTCGTCAAGCATTAAAATTAATAAATTCATCTTATATTCATATCTTTTTTTAATCAAAAAAACATTCTTGACTTTCGTCAACAACGTTGACTTCGGTTTCTTAAAATCCGAAGAAATATAAATCTATTTATTCGAAAAATTTCTTTTCTTTTGCAGAGTTTTCAAAAGTGCTTATTAAGTAGAATTTAGATATAATTGAAACCTGTTGACATTATTGACGCAAAACTTCTTTCCTAAAACGTAAAGAAATATAATTGAACTTTTAGATAACTCTGCCGTGTTATCTATTTCCAACATTATACGTTTAAATAAATGGCGAAGGCGCAAACATTAAAAATATTTGTGCTTCTTTCTGCGGGCTTTAAATGAAATTTGAACACTTAGTTTTACAATAACATTTTAGATCGATCAATACAGAAGAAGAGAGTGAGAATATTCGTTTATTTAATAACACTATGCTTAAAAAACGGTCCTCATAAGTACCTCGCAAGTACTTATGATGTATTTACTATTAAAAATTATTGTTCTATTTTCTACGTCAGTTGAATGAAACTTAAAGATTTTGTATTAAAATAACAGATGACGAAGGACCCGGTTTAGTGATTTTCTATTGGACAGCGTGGTTCGAGCGATGGAGCCCTCCCGAGGTGGCAGAGTCGTAGACATGAATTGCTACTGTTCGAATTAATCCTATTCTTCTAGTCTTCTGCTTTTCGGATCATCATCATTAGGTTATCAGTCCTAAGACTGGTTGGACGCTATCCTCCAGCTTCTCCTATCTTGTGCTAACCTACGCATTTCGCTAATTGTGCTACAACCTACATCCCTTACTATTTGCGAGCAGTAGTCTAATCTAGGCCTACCTCTGCCTTTCTTCACTCCTATTTCTGCCTCCAAAATATCGCGGACTATTCCCCCATGTCTCAGCAAGTGGCCTACCATTCTATCTCTTCTCTTTTTTAAGTTTTTCCACATACTTCTTTTCTCGCCGACTTTCTCCAATACTTCTTCGTTTCTAACCCTATCAGTCCATGGTATTTTCATCATTCTTCGGTAACACCACATCTCAAAAGCTTCTAATTTCTTCCTACTTGCTTTCCCTACCATCCAGGTTTCGCAGCCGTATAGTGCCGTGCTCCATACATATGTTTTCAAAAATCTCTTCCTTGTTTCTAAGTTTATTACCCCCGAGCATAAAAGTGCTTTTTTTTTGTTAAAAGCTACTCGACCCTGCGCTATTCTTTGTTTTATGTCTTTATCGCTTCTTCCATCCCAATTTATTTTACTTCCTAAATAAGTGAAGTCTTTAACTTCCTCCAACCTTTCATTATTAATTTGTACTTTCGTTTTTGCTCTGCTCTCGCGCCCTCTGCACACTAATACTTTAGTTTTGTTTTTATTCACCCTCATTCCGTATTCCTCTGTCAACACTGCCTCCATTTCGTTCAATGCTGATTCTAATTCCTCCTTACTAGATGCTAATACTTCTATATCATCCGCGAATCTCAGCATTTTTAGTTTCTGTCCCTGTACTTTAATCCCGAAATCCACTCTATCTTTTACCACATTAATCGCCTCTTCGATGTACAGATTAAAAATTAGTAGTGATAGCGTACATCCTTGTCTTACTCCTTTCCTAATACCTACTTCCCTTTTTTCCCCTTCTACTTCTATAACAGCAGTTTGCTCTTTGTATAGATTGTGTACTACTCTCCTATCTCTATACTTCATTCCCGCGCTCTTTAGTATCTCGAACATTTTTTCCCATCTTACGTTATCAAAAGCTTTTTCTAAATCTACAAATCCTATATAAGCGTTCTTTCCTTTTTCTATTGTTTTCTCTAACATTACTCTTAGCGCCAGAATAGCTTCGCGAGTTCCCCTATTTCGCCTAAAGCCGAATTTGTCTTCTCCTAGTATTTCCTCCGCTCTATTTTCCATCCTCTTCTGCACTATTCTAGTTAAGATTTTTGACGCATGGGAAGTTAGGCTAATCGTTCTAAAGTTCTCGCATTTGTCGGCTCCTCTCTTTTTCGGTATAGTAACGATAATGTTCCTCTTATAATCCTCCGGCATCTCGCCCGTTTCATATATGTATTTTACCAGTTCAAACATCCTATTTACTACTTTCTGTCCCGCACATTTCAAAATTTCCTCCTGTATTTTATCTACACCCGGCGCTCTATTATTCTTTAGCCCCCTTAGTGCTATTTCAAATTCCTCTCTCAATATAGGTTTTCCTACATCTTCCCTATCGATGCTAGATTCTTCCTCTAATATATCTCCTAATTCCTGACCCTCGTATAAATTTCCTAAGTACTGCTTCCATCTATCCGCTTTCTCCTCTCTTCCTATCAGTATGTCCCCCGATTGACTCCTAACGTTTCTACTTATTGTTCCTATATCCCTGAAGTTCCTCTTAATTATTTTGTAAGCCTCATCGGTCTTACCTACTTGCAACTTATTTTCTACTTCTTTGCATTTATCCTCTATCCATTGTTCTTTCGCTTTTCTACATTTTCTAATGATTTCCCACTTTATTGACTTATAAGTTTTCAGTCCTTCTTCGTCTCGTCTGTTTTTATAGCCTCGTCTCCTTTGCATTAAGTTTAAGATTTCGTCCGTTATCCAGGGCTTCCTAGCTTCCCTTTTATCGTGTCCTATAACGTCCGTAGCCGCGGAAGCTAGACTATTCTTGATACCCTCCCACTCAGTTGATTTCGTCCTTACTCGTTTTATTTATTAATTGATCTGTTTTATCCTGGAACTTATCTTTCATATTCCGATCCCTCAATATGTCTACATTTATACGTTTCTTATCCTTCCGGGTTTTCAGATTTTTGAACTTTAATCTAGCTTTCATGACTACCAAGTTGTGGTCGCTGTCTACATCTGCTCCTGGATAACTCTTACAGTCTTTTACTTGATTTCTAAATCTCTTCCTAACCAGAATGTAGTCTATCTGATACCTGTCTATCCCTCCTGGCATTTTCCATGTGTACCGCCTCCTAACGTGATTCTTGAACAATGTGTTCGCGACTACCATCTTGTGCTTCTCACAGAATTCGATCAGTCTGCTACCTCTCTCGTTTCTGTTTCCTAATCCATAAGGACCTACAAATTCTCCTTCTTTCCCCTCACCTACGACTGCGTTAAAATCTCCTACTATTATTAAATTTTCATGACCCTTCACAAATCCTATTACCTGCTCTATGTCCAAATAAACGGCTTCTAACTCTTCCTCACTATGGCTAGAAGTAGGCATGTATACTTGCACTATTACTGTTTCCACTGGCTTCGAATCTAACCTAACCATCATTACTCTCTCGCTGTATTGTAGGTAGCTATCTACACACTGTCCTGCGTTCTTCCGCAAAACGATCCCTACTCCCGCGTTTCCATTTACCGATCCTGTGTGTATTATCCTATAGTCACCGCTCCAAAAATCTCCTACTTCCAGCCAGCGCATCTCACTTATACCTACTATATCTAATCCTAACCTATCCATTTCTATCTTCAGATTTTCTAGCTTCCCTGCCTGTCTCATGCTTCTGACATTCCACGCTCCGACTCGTGAAATGCTACACTTACTATTATTGCACTCGATCACGTCTCCCGGAACAGTCCTCACCCGGGGATCCGAACGGAGGACTATTTTACCTCCGGAGTTTTTTTGCCCCAGAAGACGCCATCATTAATTTAGGATAAGCATTCTGCTAGCTGTTCTGAGGATTGTAATGTGGTGGTTTCCTCTTGCCTTCCACATCGCAGTCGTGTGTGTCATAGCACCATACCAACCCCCACGGTTTCTGCCACTATGACTACTGAAAGAGCAGCTGCCCTCCTTCAGGGACTTGTTTTAGTCTGGTTTTTCAATAAGGACCCTCCCACTATGGTTAAACCTATGATATGGCTCCTTAAATCATTAAAACGCGCAAGCCGACCCACCTGCTCTAGTTTGCACTAGAACTTCGTCAAGGTGCAAGTCCTATCGGATCAGGCTTTTCGGATATTCTTATTTAATTTTTTCTGATCTTCAATTTTCCAGGCCTTCGGTTCTTCTGATCTTCTGGTCTTCAAGTGTTCCTGGCTGCCTCTTCCTGGACTAACCTCGAACTGTTTCTTCGTGGATTAAATTTAAAAACTGTCTTCTTACATCGGGGCACCGATATTTAAGCAAAATCGTGGTTCCCTGTGAGAGGAATAACAGATTCCCGAAATCCTCGGTGCAACAGAAATAACTAGCACGCGGTGAAACAGCGTACATGATCCCGACTATTCGACGGTATTTTTAATGTTTATAAAATATCTAATCAAATTTCCTGGGCTTTATTTCCATATAAGACCTTAACATATAATGGCGATAATTGCCTGTCGAATAGAGATACCCACGCTAGCTTTGTTTATATTACAGATACTTCGCCGCTGTCAAGTGCCTAAAGTTTGAAGCCTAGATGCATTTTTACGCAAGTATTCTACTTTTATGATCTGCATATTTTGTATTGAATATTTTAAAACTCTAAGTTCTCTCTGAAAATCATTTTAAAACACGTTTAGTTATTTTGACTGACTATTAAATGAAATATAAATAATTAAGGTAACCATTTTTATGCCAAATTAGTTTAATAATGTTACACGAAAAATTGAAAAATACCGCGTGATCTTATAGCCCGGGTACGGGACGTTTCAGTATATTATTTAATATAGGTTACATTGATATTTTCTTATATTTAGTATAAAACTTGTTTGTTGCGCCTAATAGAAATTATTACAATTAATTGATATATAGATAATAATAAGACTATATAAGATAAAATAAAATTAGTTTATATCCAGGTTTATGCAGATCATCCACGTTATATTAAAATAAAAAGGGAGTAGAACCATCTGTTTTTTAAACAAGAATATGTTTAAAAGTCATTGATATGCCAATGTTACTTCAAAAGTAATTTGTAATATTTAAAAATATATTGCCTCTGCTAGCATTGTTTAAGTAAATGGCGGATGCGTCACTACTAAAACCTTTGTGCCTGTTTTCAACACCCTTTAGATGCAATTTAAACAGTTCGTTTAACAATAATATTTTAGACTGATTAATTGAGAAGGAGAGACTGAAGATATTCGTTCATTGAACAAGAGTATGTTTGAAAACATGATGCATTAATATTATTTCATAAGTATTTTGTTATATTTAAAATACCGCTTTCAATGTTTACAGAAATGGTGGAGGTACCACTACTATTTTAATGGGCTTTTACTCGAATTTATTTAAATATATTTTTCACAAGGACTTTGCAAAGTAATTAAGAATGCACTATTATTATTATTATGTTATATGGGTTTGGGCCTCATCAGCCACCGATCGCATGGGTAGTCCCTTGGCGATCCCCTCTTATTCAAGTTATTATCCAAAAATGTTATCCCATAAAAGGAGCAACTTAGGCACGTCCCTCGCATTAAGCCTCGCCTCCTCTATGATAACAGGGTACCCTAATATATGGTACCTCTTCTCCTCCAGTGCGAGGCAGGTGTAAAGAAGATGAATAGAGGTTTCCTCGTCTTCTTTACAGTATCTGCAGGCCGGGCTGTCAGTCAGCCTCAGCTTGTGCTTATATGCACTGAGACTACTATGATGAGCCGTTATGATTCCCACCAGGGTTCTGGCTTTATGCCTGTTCAATCTAATGAATTCTAGGGCCCATTTCTCAATCTCTGAGTATTCGATGAATAGTCTGGTTATTCATTACTAACTACCGTTGAATACTTCAACCATTTCTACTTTCAAATCTATTCTATTCTGATGTTCTATTATATTGTATTTTCTTATATTTAGTATTAAATTTGTTTATTGCACCTAATAATTATTATTGTATATAACTAATTCCTGCTTATGTAGATAACATGACAATAAGAGATAAAGGAAAAGCATGTGAGTTTATGTTGTCCAGGGTTATGCAGCTCAACGTTATATTGAAATTTATTTTTCTTGATATAAAACATTTTATATTTAATACATCCTTCACGTATAATACTAATTTTATGATCTACTTACATTATTTTAATATGAAAAAAGAGAAGGTACAATACTACCTACCTTCAATACATTAAAGTGTTATATTTATAGCAGAGAGGTAAATAAATGTAGAACATTTTCTTTCTTTTCTAGAGTTATATACATTAAATAGAATATAGATATAATTTAAACGTGCTAACATTATTGACATAAGATCTCTTTCTTAGAATCCAAAGAAACATAATTCACATTTCTTGAAGAACTTTTTTTCTTTTATAGAGTTGTACAAATTAAACTACAGAAATAAGGAGTTTATACTTCAACCCATCTGCAAATGCCTTATATAATAAGGACTAAATAAATTAGGTCAAAACAGCTCGCTTGTTCGAAACTACCAAGAGGTGGCGTTTGGTACGCCCTACTGCGGTGGAACGTAGCAACGTCTACTAAATGTAAGCTTTATCTGTCGAAGGTATACTCGTTTACACTGCACTGACGAGACCCAAGATAGAAATGTCGAAACCGGTCTGCAGTTAACGATATCCTGAGATAGGTGACACTTTGCATCTTTCTTGGTGGTTTTGGAACAATCACTGTATTTGTAGTGCTAACTCTGTTAGGCAAAAATACGCCAAATTTTGTCACGTAATTCAACGCTCGGCGTTTGGCATATAGCCAGGAGAATAGCTGAGAGAAGGTAGCAACTGAAAGGTAGAGGGGGGTATAATCTTTCAGATATATTTTCAAGACGAGAGATATCCTCGCTTTTGTAAAATATGCCCAGAAACATTCTTGGATGTATCTTTTATTTTGATTATATCGGCTCTCAGTTCAGCAATCTGAGTTTCGCTTTTTGCTGGTGAAGTATATATGACTTTATTGAGTTTTCAGATAAATATTTTAAAATTATCCTCCAATCCTTTAGCCTTTCTAAACCATTTTAGTTATTGTAAATCACTTTAAAATATACAAAAAATACATTTTCAAATATTCTAATTATTTAAATTAGAATATAACAGTTACAATTTAAAATACTTAAGTATTAATAAGTAAGTAAGTAATTAATTTTAAATATTATATATAATCATTAAATATCTTCAAGATTTATTATACCAATAGAAATGTTAAAAATCATAATAAAATAATGTTCGACATCCCTTATTGGCTTCTTCAGCCATCATAAAATAAATTTTAAAAGCCTTTCTATTTTATGAAAATAAAATATCTCGACTTATATGTCATCCAACGTAAATATAATTTAATACTACAACTTTACCGCTACCGCCTTAATACTCCATCAAAAGGATTTTGAAAACATTGGAATGAATTAACCATCTTAAAACCATTTCATAACTATTAAGACTTAACCGATAGTTTGAGTCTCTTCAAAACCAGCATAAGTTCTCCTAAGTAAGATGTAGCCATTATAAATATTTTAGAATTATTTTACATCCTATCTTAGATTAACATAAATTAAACATCATTTTTAATCGAATTTGTCAATCTAACCTTTTTGACTTAAACTGTCTTTACGAAAATAATTTAAAAACTATTCTGAAACAAAACATTATTTCGTAATATAATGTAAAGTGTAATTGCACACTCATGAAACAAGTTTTAATAGAGCTCAGATCACGAATACATGATTATTAAATAATTAATTACTGTCTTAGGAAACAATTTATAATTCTACAAGGACATAATTCTCTTAAAATTAGTCTCTGATTTCTCAATAACTTTCGCTGAATTTCAGATTCACGAAGAATGTAGATAAGTAAATTACAAACTTATCATAAAAAGTTTATGACATTTTTTTTAAGGGAAAATTGATTAAACAAATTTAAAATGTTTTTGTCAAAATTAAATTTTTACAAGATGTTTCTAGCATACAAACATAAACTTGCAAACATGGCCACCATATGCACATTATATGCACCTATAAATTGCACAATTATTTTGTGGACAATACCATGTTTGAAGTTGATTGAGTTCAGTTGAAATATAATCAAAAAGAAATTAAAATATAAAAAATTATCTATCCCAATTTGAAAGCCATAATAACCGATTTTCTTTCCAAAAACCACTTGATTACTATCGTTGGTGAAATTTTGTTAGTTTAATTAGAATACGTTGTATATATTATTAGTATTTAGTAAGTACTTTTGGAAAACATTTTTTATATGAAATAAATGAGAAATATGGCGAGACTTCAACTATTCTGCGACTTAGTGAACTATAAACAGAATAAATTAAATATGGGGATTTATTTGTTAAATTAAACAGGAACAAAAAAGTAGAAATTGTTTTTGCTTGTATACTGCTTATATACTAGTGAATACCTGTTTTATACCTAAGAAACTGTCTGCGTAATACTTAATGAATATTGATGTCACTGACCAAAAATTTATTATTTCTGGTATAAAACTGTTTAGCATCACTCATCGAGGAAATGGCGAAGGTGCCAATATAATTTCTATATGTGTGAACGTCTTGTTCCATTCGGGTTTATTTGAATATAATATTGGGTATATCTAATACGAATCAAATAAAAACCCCTAATATGGGGTACTGTCGTATTCAATAAACTTTAGGACATTAATTTCTATTAAAAAGGAGGTGTCGAAATTAAAAAAATATTATGATTTCAAACATAAAATTTGAAAAAAGTTAAATTTCTTTGTCGCTCAATGTTAAAGAAGGAGCATGTCAGTGCGACAGAAGATATAAAGAGAAACTATAGCCTGTCTCTAACATATTTAAGAAGAATCTTATAACACCGATTAGAAGCACAAGAAGATTAAAACGCAGACTGACCATTGACTTATTGTGAGTTGTAAGTGCTAATTGTCTGGTTAGTGCCTATTGTACAAGAACAGTCATCATGATTAAATAGGAAAAGAGAATTTCTCATTGGAAGATTACCCACACGTCAACTGTATATACAGAACTGTTACTTAATATCTTATCTATTTAGAGTTGTAGCTAGATTGTACTGTAATTGGGAACCAGTAAAATAAACAGTTTTAAAAACCTTAAAACGGACTTTTCCGCACGTAGAACATCTCTATCTCGAAACTGAGTGTCTGAGAAAAAATAAACCAATACCAAGTGATGTGTTTTACGCGACAGTTTTACTTTTTTCAATGTTTCTCAAATAGTCCACCATCGTGCTTTCTCATGACCCATGGACAAGGTGAGGTGTATCCTAGCCACCTCAAAATCAATATATGTCGTCTGGTAGATGTCTCTAAATAGAGTAAGTCAGAACCCGATCAATCCGACACGATTTAATTGAGTGACCGTGTTAACAAAAACAATTTCTCAAATAGTCCACCATTGTGCTTTCTTATGACCCATGAGCATGGTAAAGTGTATTCTATCCACCTCAAAATCAATAGGTGTCGTCTGGGAGACGTCCTCGATCCGAATCAGTAAAAACCTGATCGATCCGAAACGATTTAGTTGAGTTATCGCGAAAGCAAAAAAAATTCTCAAACAGTCCACCATCGTGCTTTCTCATGACCCATGGAGAGGGTGGGGTATGTCCTATCCACCTCAATATCAATAGATGTCGTCTGGTCGACGTCCCCGATCAGAATCAGTCAAAAGTCGATCGATCCGACACGATTTAGTTGAGTTATCGTGCTAACAAGAATAAACGCCGACGACAACGACAGCGACAGCGACACACACACACACAAAATGGTTTAAAAACCAATTTTGCTTTGGTTTTTAGGCCGAAAAATGAAAAATAAACGCTAAATAATTTTTTTTTTACATGATTACATTACTTTTCCGCGTATAGTGGAGTGCGGAAAAGTAAAACCCTAATGTATTTTAAAAGAAATTTCAAAATATTTATCACTTAGTAATCAAATTTTGAATATATTGCGAAATTTTATCGTTAGGCTATATGCGCTTTATAGTATAATTCGTGGGTTATTAAAATTCTTACGGTTTATTAAATTCTTACATGTCTATTGCCGTTTGATATGGCGGTAGTGCACGAGACAGGAGGATGAACGAAGATCAAACGCCATATATCGTGCCGTTAGATATTTGTCATTCTAACGAGAATGATGTGTAATCGGAGAACTGAACTCGACATTTTGATGTCCATTTACAATCTCTGAGAAAAACCTATTTATTTAGTGTCAAGAATTATCCTGCAGTTGACGCCAGCTATAAAAGTTCAGTCGATCTTAATTTTCTATTCTTAGTACGAAGAAAACACTTGGCAGCTTTTTAATTTAACGTCTTAGTAGATAGAATATGTTAAAAGTATAGAAACTGGAAAAGTGTCATGGATATTCTAGTTAACATTTTCCCAATAAATATATTATTTGTAAAATTACTTTTAATATACTATGTCAGTAATTTAAGTTTACTTGTCACAGAAAATTAAAACGTAGTTAGTGGCTATATACGTTATGATAAAATGGTTTATGTTCTATATTAATATGTTAATATACAACAACTATGATATTCGTAGATAATATTGTAATGGATTCTATAAATTGATAGTAACCGCTATTGAAAGTAAACCATCAAGTACTAGAAAGAGACACTATTTAGATACGAAAACTTTTCTTTCCATTTTTGTAAAAATTATTTTTGCAAACTTTTATAGAAGCTGACAAATTTAAAATATTCTATTCCATATCTACTACACCACAGTTTTAAAAATATACTGAAACGAGTCAGATTTATTTCAAGCATGAGAATCAACGTACTTTACGATAAACGTTGTTGAAGAATTTCTATAACGTAGATACTTTAGATTTATTTGTCACATTTCAAAATTAATTTTGGAGACGTATTGTTTGAAAAATTAACACCACTAGAACATATCCTTATAATATCCTTTAAACAATCGAACAACTTAATAAAACTTATTTAATTTATCTATAATTTTCTGAGAAGAGGTCAGAATAGTCAGAATAATTTAACGAATAAATATAATTTTAGAAGCTTCAGTAGTCATGCATTTCTTTCATGTTACTAAAACAATACAAAAAATAAAGGGAAATTATGCCACAGAGAAAATAATTTTTTGATAAAGGGAAAAGTCTTGCAATTCTACTAAAATTTGATTGTACGTATTATTTTGAATTGCAGTCAACTTGACTTGGGATAATTTTCAGAACATAACTTATTTTACTTCTTACAAATCAATGTAATTGGTTGCGATTAATTCCAAACGGTAACAGGAACTGAATAAAGTAATGTTTTCTATATATTGATGGAGTAAAGTTTAAAACTTCAGTTAATTTAGCTTAATTGATTTAGTTAGTGTTACGATCATATGGTAAGTATAATTATTTATTTAGCGCAGGCATTAAATCCGAAGAATCAACTCAAATGATTGAACATGACCCAGTTCATAGAATTCGTGGAATTACTTGGTAATATTGGTAACTAATTATATTTGGTCAATATTAGAATAAAAGTAGGAAAACTAAATAGATAGACATCATATTAATTCATATGTTTCATTTTAGTAAAATAATTGTGAAAACAGAATAATATTATGAAAATAACTAAATTTAATATAATTTTGATTAACTATGATATAACTAACATTATCTAAGATAGCATCTCTCCATGTTAGTGTTTGAAGAAAAACAAAATCTGCAGTATATTATAAACATTTATGACAGTCGACTGATGAAATTGTTAATGCAAGACGGACAGGAACAAAGATATATTAAAGTAAAATAAAGACAGGATGCTATAAAGAAGTCTATATATATATATATATATATATATATATATATATATATATATATATACATATATATATAAATTGGTAAACACTATATGAATGAATGTCCATAAGGGAGAATCTTCCTCAATAATAGGGGGAATCTCCTTACAATAGGAGAAATATTGCACTACATACAAATTTGAACAAGGCAGGAATGTATACCATAGGACTATCTGCAACACTGTGCCTAAAACCGCTTTAATAAAATATTCATCTAAAACGAAGAAACCAGATCAATCTAAAGAGCATAAAGTCAGAGACTGAATTTTTCAAAGAAATGAATATAATATGGGATAGTGATGATAATCAGTGGATTTAATCTACATATATTGTCACATGAAAAACATTTTTCCTTAGAGTTTAGATGGATCCGATGAGTGGTGTTACTAGTTGATTTGCGCCATGGCAGGGGAAATAGTTCAGGTAGATAAATTGGCGGCGGTTTGATAATGGCTTGGGGATGTTTCGCATTTAATGATATAGGGTTTATTGCATTTGAAGATTAACTACACAAACATATAGGAATAAGAGGATATTACAAGATCACGTAATAAGCATATTGTACAGATCTAGGCATATGTTGCGGAGTAACGAAGTATTATGTTTAACCCATCTTGTTTGGCCCCTGTTTAATTTTTCCATTTCTATTTCTTTGGTTATGTACATTTTATGGATGATTTGTCGATATGATGTAGAAGATTCTTATTCCTTATATCACTTTTGAGATATGCCTTTTAGTATCTTCCAAGGCTCTAGCATAGTCGAAAAATACTAGAATCAGTTTTTAATTTCTTGTTATAATACGTAATATTATAATATATAGAAAATTAGCGCAATATAGATACCCTTTCAGGTATAGAAGCTTAGAATAAAACAGCATTGGTATGGGTACCAAGAGGAGCAATGAAAGGATTAGTCACTTAGCCAAGGAAGGTGCATCTCTGGCCTTAATAGAATTCGAAAGCTTATATGGCATGGCCAAGCCATGCATATAAGCTTTGGCCATGAATGAATAAATGGACAATACATCTCTGATATAGTCGAAGAACTTCCCGTAACAGAAACAGGCAAAGTAGTTCATAAAGGAACTTTGTGAACTGCTGGTCCAAATTTATATAAGATTTATTTAGACAAAACCGAAAAGATAATAATAGTGGGTCTTATAATTGAACACTGTGGGCTTCATAGATGTATGAGTCTGGTGGGATTGATATATGAGGAGATGTACATAGAAAAAGAGGAAATAATACACGTACCAGTGTGAAGTCTTAACATGTCTGAGGTTTCACTTGATTGCTGAAGATAAACAAAAGATTAACAGCTACATGAAGGCACACCTATTGAGGCTACGAAGTAGAAAACATGAAGCTAGATCATATGATTTATCAAGAATCAGATCACAATAAATCCAATAGGGCTGTGATTGTTTACGTATAGGAGTCAAATCCAGGAAGTTGGTCGGAAAATATGTAATATTAAATCTGGATCTGCATACTTTGTATTAAAAAGTTAATTAATTGTAGATGATTTAATAAATATTTCGTTATAGGCAAATATTCCGGAAAGCAGTTAATGTTCTGATTTCAAGAATAAGTTTTCAACTGTAACATACTCCATAAACCCTTGTCGGATTTTATTACAATACATATTAGTCGTGAATTATAAATAGAGGGGTTAATGCTTTTCAATTTCGACAAAGAGAGGAGTTATTTGGACTACATCTTTTATTTCTTGTACTGAGAAATGCACATCTCAGATTGTATAGTTGAAATTGGACGTACTATTATTCTAGGAATTGGAACTTATATTCAATATATAAGCACTAATAAAATTATGTAATCCATAATTAATATAGTTCACCTACTGCTAAAGAATATTTGGTCATCGAAATAGGTTTACATATCTGGTTTAATAATCTTCACTAGGTTTTACATACCTGGTGATTATATACTTATACTGTAGTTAGGAATCATCATAATAATATAAACATAAGTCACAAATTTTAAACTTTGAAACTAGAAGTAACTCCAGTTAGATTATTTTAAATTCATTACTTCAAGAAGTAAATTATTTGATACGCAAGTGCAATAAAATATATGGAAAGAAGGGTTGATTATCAAATGCATAATATTTTCAAGGATATTAATTTGAATATTACGTTTGGAGATTCACTTTGAATATTAACTTTGCTAACAAATATGTTAAACTTGAATACTACTGGGTCGGTTAGGAATAAAATGGAAGTCAGATCCTTAGTCAACGAAATATTATTGAAGACTGATTTTAAAGATAAAGGCGGCTTATAAGCAGTGGCGAAGCGTCCATTAAGGCTGTCAGGTTAGTAAAATTTATATTATGAATTGACAATAAGTATGCGCTATCTGGGCTAACTCTCCACCGCCTTGGGTTTAACGGAATTTATTGGGATCTGCGGTGCAGTGAGGAGAAAGGGGATTATTTTTATTGAATACTTAAAGTAAAGTATGGGTAGAATACTGATGAGTACTAGTAAATCATTTTTCATAATTTTACTCTGTATTTATCCTTAACATAAAATACAAGAAAATCAAGTATAATTATTTATGTCTAGATTATTTAATATTTACAAGTCTTTCTTCATAATAATCGTGTTCCACATTAATAACAATTTTTTATTTCTTGCATAAACAATATATACTTAAAGTCACAAAATGCTATACATCTTTTTTGTTGGAGTTGATTTCTATTCAGCTGCTGTAATAGAAGTAACTTCAGCCAGGTTATTAGATATATATCGCTGATTAATAGTTTTTGCTGCTGTATGTTTTTATTGTGGTTTTCGTCACCAGTTATATTTTCCTGAAGGCACCTCATTAATAATGGATAATATTGGTAAACCAAATCCAACATTGATTTATATATTAATATATTGGTTATCCAATTCCAATAATGACCTACGGCATTATATTATGGTGTAATTAATTTGCTTTTTTCTTTTAATAAATGTAGCGTTATAAACAAATACCACAAAAAATAATAATAACATAGGTACTTATTTTCTAATAATATAGTCCATCCATGCCATGAATAATCAAATATTTGTCTAAATGTAAAATATACAAATACGAGTATATCACGGATCAATTAACAGTAACTTCGTTCTGATATGTGCAATTAGGGGCAGTCGCTACATTACTAATATTTACAATTTCTGTTGACATTAAAATGTTGTTTATATTGTCCATGTTATGCGTACAGTTCAAAATCAATGAAACATAAAATTAGTTATGTTATTTCCTGCGAAGAGAATATACACATATTACACAGTGATTAGTGGTTCCTAAGTGAAATAGGTATTTCTTAATTAATTTTAATATTACGGAATTACAATAAGAAACATAGACTATATATTGTATTGCTGGAAAGGTGATATTTCTCAATTAGTGAATGTTTGCGAGCATGATATGTTTTATAAATCAGCAACTATACTATTTTTAAGTTATAGTGTCTTAATATTTGGGTAAAACTTGGTACATTGGCTAATACATCCAATTTTCAAGAAAATTGATTTTCAGACACAAATTATTGCCTTCTGACCACGAATTTGAAGTTAAAATTTGGTGATTGCCATTACTGCTTGAGATCGTGTCCTAAAATGCTCAAAAGCCACTTCTTACTACTGTAAGTTGGAATTTTACTATTATTTCACTTATTTTAAGATCATCATCATTAGGTCATCAGTCCTAAGACTGGTTGGACGCTAACTTCCAGCTTCTCCTATCTTGTGCTAACCTACGCATTTCGCTAATTGTGCTACAACCTACATCCCTTACTATTTGCGAGCAGTAGTCTAATCTCGGCCTACCTCTGCCTTTCTTCACTCCTATTTCTGCCTCCAAAATATCGCGGACTATTCCCCCATGTCTCAGCAAGTGGCCTACCATTCTATCTCTTCTCTTCTTTAAGTTTTTCCACATACTTCTTTTCTCGCCAACTTTCTCCAATACTTCTTCGTTTCTAACCCTATAAGTCCATGGTATTTTCATCATTCTTCGGTAACACCACATCTCAAAAGCTTCTAATTTCTTACCTACTTGCTTCCCCTACCGTCCAGGTTTCGCAGCCGTATAGTGCCGTGCTCCATACATATGTTTTCAAAAATCTCTTCCTTGTTTCTAAGTTTATTACCCCCGACCATATTTTAAGATATGTTGATAATATTACTGCGTATTTAAGTATTTTAAATTGAGTTTCAGTTCAAGTTTATCACTTACAATTAGACTTACTACAAGGAGTGCTTATAAATATTTAAGCCTTATTTATTTAATAAGAGTAGTATTATTGAAATTCCTAAAGATAAGCGAAGGCCAGCTTCTGCAATTAATGAAATAGACATTTCAGCAGATCTTTGGATAAGTAGTTCCTATATACTATAACACTGACGTAGTTTTCTATAAATCACCAAAACACTATACATTATACTCGACGCGCATTTGCCAACATAGTTGGCATCATCTGGAGATGATGAAAAGAGTTTTAATCATCTTCAGATGATACCAATGCGCGTCAAGTGTAGTGTACAGCATTTTGGTATTCTGTGGAAAATTGCGTCAGGGTCATCTTCACACCAAGGGTTCCAACCCACTCCAGTACCTATACACTATGAACTAGAATCAAGAATTCTTTGCATCATTCACATAGCAGAGTTGAACTTACAAGTTTAGAGTCAAGTGTTAAGAGTCAAGTCAATTTTGTTCCAAGTTGGCGGTGTCAGTCACTTTATTCTGTAGAGCATAGATGGCGTTAGCGAAATGTCTACATGTATTACCCATCTCTGCCTGGTACAAGAGCCGTCTAATGTTCTCCAAGCGTTAGGTATATTCCGGTACAATTGCACTGATGATTCCTGATAGGAATGAAATTGTAATATGCAGGTTGCAACCAATATTTTATTGAAAATAATAATACGATACCTGTAACCATGTTCCCTATCATAAGACTGTTAACTATTAAGCTTCCAGTATCCCAGAGTCTTCTTTACGAAATTTTCCTGTACTTTCACTTTGCTTCACTTATATGCTTGGTACGAATACATCTAATTATAGTTAACAATTGCGAATAATTTCTGTTACTATATATATAGTATAAAATAATTCGTAGTTCGTTTGCAAAATATATTTATGGAAACATAGCGGAGGAATTAATAGGGGCCAGCTAAATTATTAACGATTAATTAAGTGGAAGTCAAATAACTGAATGAGTTAATAACGGCTGGGTAAGGTCTTCCCTGGGTAAAATCTTAAAGTATTCTAGTGATTTGAATAATTTGGACATTGTATCATACAATACTTTTGTTAGATCGAATCGACTATACACAAAATTGTCTCATATATATTGTTGAATATGTTGAATATGAATAGAATATGAATATGTAGAAATATAACTTCAACACCCTATTGATTTATTTTCGCTTTCTTTTACTTTTTTCTATTAATGCAAATCAACTGCATAATTAAGTTGCACTGATCTGTACCCCCAAAAACCGATCCAAGAAGTGTATGACGATAGCTAATTATAGAATAATAATTTCAACCTCTCGTTTCTCGTTAATAATATAGTAGCTCATTGTTAATATAACGTAGTACATTGGATACGTCGGTGTAAGCACCTAAATTGTATTATCAAATTTGTCAGAGACGAAACCTAGAAAACAGAATATGTGTTGTTCTTGACCACAACTGGGAGCAAGGAAGAAATTTCAGCATCCCAATCATTGTTCTGAAATGGACTTGCGTAAATACTTTACAAAGACTTTATAAAGACTTTTTTTTGCGTAAAGACTTTATAAAAATGATACAGTCCACTGCTTCTTGTACAACCTACGTCAACTCAATTTAGATACATCTTAAGTGAAAATAGTAAATACGAATATATTGCATTATTCTCCCTTATATATAACATATAAGGGAGAATAACGTAAAGGGGAGTATCGTAACTATTCTAAAGTGCAACATATATATTTTGTACCTACCCTAGCCTGTAATTGCGACATAATCCCGTTGAGTAGTTATATAAATAAATTATCTAAAAATTGGTGTACTATTTGAAAAAGTCCATACGAAATTATTGAATATCAACCAATATAAAAGTTATTGACAGTGTTAGACACATCTGTGTATTCCTTAAAACAGTGCAGGATTGAGCGAAAATACTCGTGAAACGTTCACAGACTGATGGAATAGTCGATGATCTGTCTGAGTGTGGTTAAACGTGTGCAACAACTAGGAGAAATGATCGCCGCGGAGATCTGTGGAGCTATTAGCGTAAATGGGCAAAACCATGCTTAACCGTAAGATATGTCCAACAAGGTCTGCAGTGGGCACGAGTTCATACATATAAGAATTGGGACCCTGTTTAGTAACGAGTACGTTTTCATCGTGTAGTATTCCCACAGGAATGTCTGGTTCATACTTGGTAATTCCATAATCGTAGCCAATGCGTAAATAATATCATACATTAGGAATACATATCTGAGAATACATTTATAAGTCATATTCTGCCTGTATGCCCATGTTTAGTGAGAATTTGATGACACAGAGGCTTGTAAAAATCCATCGTCGGCGTTTGCTACTCTTCACTGAATAGTGGTGCGGGTCGAATTTGCCTATTTGGTAGCAATAGATTTAATAATTGTAACTGGATTAGGTAAATATGCATTCACAGATTCTCCGATTTTCTTCATTTTAGAGTAATCGTCGACACGTCCATATTGAACAAAGTGTATATTTTAAATTTAGATTACTGAACACTATTGTGTAAATCTTCCTTAAACTGAAAACTGGTACTAGTAATCGTACTCCAATTTTCAAGACCATTTCAATGATTTGTGTTTCAGAATCCGAATTTAACGCAGAACTTACAGTATTTTATTAATATCTTGCGTACTGTTTAGATATTAGCTCCATCTACACACTATGGTATGTTTCCAAGATTTAAAATACTTTAAGTGACAAGAACTGTCTAGATACATACGAAAAATATAAATACAAAATGGAAATGACTAAAGCATACTTCAGGGGATGCACAAATTGAATGGACATGGCCAAGTGTTCTTCGGCATCAAGGGTTATACTTGTAGTTGTATAAATTCCATTGTTACACTGCTTATTTTCGTAGATATTTAATTTTTTTCTGCCCATATATTTGAGCTAATATATTAGTTATATTATTAAGGAATTAGGAGTACAACTTATTACATTTCGTTAAAAATAAAGGTGAGATATGAAACAAAACACATTAATATGGTAAAATAATTTGGTTAATTACCGATCAATTTTTAGTAACATCCTGACAGTGTTATTTCCTAAAGTAGTTAGTATTTGTATATTAATCGGCATTATTTTATGAGAAAAAAGTGATAAGAATATTATTTTATAATTCAGGACATGCTGTATAAATATTAACGTTTACTTTATTCAGAGCACAGATAATACAGACCCTTGGAATTACTTTAAGTTAAAACGAAATTGCGAATTGCTATCACGTTGCGGTGTATTACTACACATACATCTAGCTACTCTAGTTAGCAAGTTTACTTTTTTCAATGAAATGCAACGTTTGTCGTATGAAACATCCATTGTGACTGAGTTTTACAATTCGTTTACGGAATCTTAAATTTTCATCTAGTTTATTTCTATAAACTCTTCTTCAAAATAACTTTATTTACTGAACTGCATTATTTAAGACTATAAAGCTAATGTTTCATTACATTTGTTTGTGATAATATTTTATTCTTCACAAGTGGACCGTAAATTCAAAGTAGCTACTGTTTTACTTATCCTGTTTATTATAAAAGCGAAATTATAATTTTAATTTATCATTTTGTAATTATAGTTACAGTTTTTTGCAAAATAATGAATTGTGTAATTATAATTACATTATTTGAAGGAATGTAATTAATTTACATTTTGCTGAGACAAGTTTCCGATTTTTTATTTTAATTGTTTGTAAATATTTTCCATTCATTTAGTGTGCTGTAGGGACTTGGAAGTATAAAAGAATTGGGAAAAAAGTTACCCATCGTAGAAGAAATGTATATCATAATTGTATTAGATTTAAAATGTTATATTATTCAAACATGCTCATGTATAAAAATAACCTGCCTCATAATTATACATCCTTTAATATAGATTTAGTGTGGGTAGTAGTGCTAGTCTTCCGCAGCATAGATTATGTATTATTTCGACATTATGAAATATAAATCGCTAAGAATTGTGAAATTCAGTTGGTAATAATGATCAACGCAATATCATAACAGATACACTATTATTAATAAGAGTGCATTCGATATTCATGGAAGATTGTGGAGATTTGGATAAAAAAACTTTGAGAGTAGAATGAATAATAATGGGTGGAGGTGGTCCAATATGGCGGTTGAACTTAATAAAAGCAGCACTACTGCAATGAAAGATATTCTAGAACAACGAAGAGACAGTAGTGTAGCTAAAATTTTTCTATAACTGGAAATTCCTACAGCAACCGCACACCTATAAAGAAAAGTTGTTACGTGGGTGGATATTCTGCCTACTCACGTAAGGCATAATCGAGCAGAGATATACTGCGGTTTTCAAAATCTATATTTATTAAGAAAACATTTACGAAATTTACGGCAAATATTGGAAATGACGATGTCGCGATAAGTGAGTAATCGCCACAAATTCCTAACCGACAAAGAATAGAATACGTATACTCGTATTAATAGTCGCTACAGATTTTGGTTGTCTTGCAAACTGGAATTGGTACGATAAATGTTACAAAGGACCAATTTCCTCAATTTTTAATTAACGAAATAAAAGCTGTAGTTTTCTAAAATATAGAACATCAGAAACTGTGGTATATTATTCTTATTTTGGATTGAAGTTCCGAGATTGATAATAAGTTATTTTTGCAAAACTGTTAGTAACTTAATAAGTTAGTACTGAAGTAATATTTGTAGTTACATGTAAGTTTCAACTACCTTATTTAGTTCTGTCAAGAGTTAGTTTTTCACGTATTCTAATATATTTACCTATGTTGTAAAATGCACTTGCATACATTTATTTATGTAGCTTATTCAAGAATATATAAAAAGTAATAATAAAGTAAAAGTAAATAATGTAAAACAAATAACAAAGTAATAATGTCCCAATATTTCAGCTATAAACGATGAAGACGTATTTATAGCTATAAAAAAAATTCAAGAGTAAATTAAAACAGTTGGTTCTGACAGAACTCCTACATTTTTGTTAAATCATTATGCTCAGGCAATTTGTTTTTCCAGTTTCTATTATTATTAATTTATTATATCAATCTGTGGATACGGATACGTATTCTTGGATACGGACTATAGAACAAAACTCTGTTCTATGTAAATAAAAACTGAGATAAAACTAACATCGAAAACTATAAGTCTGTAGTTATTTTATGTAACTTTCGCAAACTATTTGAAACAGTGTTACCGATATGACATTCTTAGTTTTCATGTAGTCTCAAATTTTATATAATCAACATGTATTTGTTGCAGATCTAATAACAACTAATAATTTACTTCCTAGCATTTACTTGTTGCCGAGGTAATTTTATCTATATAGGCCTGTGAAAAGCCTTCAATATGTCCTTTGATGAGCAACCCTTGATTGCTGGATCATTGATTCAAAAAAATTATCTAAACTTAATTTAAGTTTAAATTTTTTTAAATCTTTCCACAAATTCGAGCTAACGAGCCCTAAATGTTTAATCTAGATATCTTAATACATATGAGGTATATCCAATATCAGAGGTTCTCTGACGCTCAAGTCTTGATCCTCAGAGAGTCAAAATTTGACATTGACAAGACAAATATTCCTATGGATCATTTACATCGAATAGAAATTCTAAGCATTTTAGAGATATTTCAAGATGCTATAAAATAATCTTCAATTATGCCAAATATTAAGAATATAATTGACAATAGATAAATATATTTTATTAGAACTGATAGGCGAACAATAATAAAATTGTTACAATAATTAATATCATAAACGAAATAATGTAATAATAATAGTATAAAATATTTACAACGATAAATTAAACTTGTTAAATGTAAGTGTATTTCGTGTTAGTTTTAGAAACTGATATTAATTTACTTTCCTTAATATCCAAGTATGTACTAAAAGAATAAACGAGAGCTCTACATTATTTGATGATAATAAAAGAAAATCAATGTTACATTTTATGTATCGACGTGAAACAAGTATACCTAAATTTTGTCATATTACTTTTTGAAAATGAGAAGTGGAATTTTTTGGTCGGACAATTAAGAATGGATGTGAAATTTTCCACAAATGGACGGAAATACTATACTCCTTTCGAATCACGTTCCGCAAACTAAATTGGCATCGTCAGAGTGTCACTTTACGTTAATATTTACGTTAATATCTTGTCATATATATATATATATATATATATATATATATATATATATATATATATATATATATATATATATATATATATATATATATATATATATATCGAAATGATAATAAGACAGGCCTACAAATTTTGACCTTTTGAAAATTAATTTGGGTTTCATAAGTGACTATAAGTGAGTTATTTACACTAATTTCATATCTACCTTCCGTTGTTGCCCCTCATGTAAAGTTTTTGATCAACTGAATAATCAGAATATATTAAAAATTAAAGGAGGAATTAGATTTTAATAGAAATTATATTAAATAAATATTAAAAAACGCAATAAAAAGCAACAACACAAATAGTTTCGAGTCTCTAATTCCTTTTTTTTTTGTTTTGAAAGTCTCTCCCTTATTAACAGAAAACTTCGTTTTGTAGCTTTTCTTGTGTAGTCATTCGTTAGATGTCCTCTTTTCAGCATCCAGCAGTAACCTGCTATCATCCCCACATCCCATCGACCCTGGTACCCCTTTCTATCTCCTTTATGTCTTGATGGAACCTTTCACCTTGCTCATCACTAACAACACCAAGATTTTCTGGAAAATAGTCCAGATGATCATGCAGAAAATGAATTTTGATGCTCATATTACAACCAAGTTGCTTAAACTTCTCCAGCATATTGTTGACAATTTCCTGACACTGCGGATGTTTATAATTTCCTAAGAAAATTTCTGTTACATTTTTAAAGGACATCCAAGATTCTGTATTAATTTTCTTAGTTTCTTGTAGTCATCCGAAAATGCCTTCCTTTAATTTTGCTTCAGAAAGAGCTGGAAATTTGCTACATGTGCTTAGGACAATTCCTATTTTATCTATAGCTTTTACATATTGCTTCACTAATCCTAATTTAATATGAAGTGGCGGGAAAATAATTTTTTGCACAAGTAATGTTTTTTGAAACAGGTGTTAAGTTTATTATTAAATATATTTGGTGTATTATTACAACCTCTACGAATTTTTAAAAGAAAATAAAAACACACGACGCGATGTCACGAGTAAACGTACACACGCTAAAAACGTACTACAGTGACCGATAAAATCCGAAGTGATAAAACTGAAATATCTCCACTGGCCAATTCTGCTTCAGTAAATCCCTCACACTTGTAAGTTTCGAACCGATTAATAACATGGGCTCAGCAAAGATTGAGGCAAAATTTAATTTTATCGAACCTCGGTTTTGAAAACTGCAAATTATTGTACAATATACATTTACAAATACTGGTGTGCGATGGAAACAAAAAACTACTGTTTCTGTAGTTCATGGTATGTAACTAAGTCAAAAAGTCAAAAGAGAGTCCGATCACAAAACCTTTGTTGACTTGTGTAATCAATCGTTTTGCTTTTAAGAGAATTCAAACTGCAAATATGTTTTCTTTTTAAAATTTTGAAATCTATATATATATATATATATATATAAATATATATATATATAAATATATATATATATATATATATATATATATATATTTATATATATATATATATATATATATATATATATATATATATATATATATATATATATATATATATTCTGCATATTATTGCGAACAGATATTAATCAACGTTTACTTTATTCAGAGCATGGATAATACATATCCTTGGAATTACTTTAAGTTAAAATGAAATTGAGAATTGTTATCACGTTGCGGTGTATTACATACAGATACATATAGCTATTCTAGTTAGTAAATTTACTTTTTTCAATGAAATTCCGCATTTGCCGTATGAAACATCCATTGTGATTGAGTTTTGCAATTCATTTTGCGAAATCGTAAATTTTCATCTAGTTTATTGCCACAAACTCTTCGAAACAAGTTTTATTTACTGAACTACCTTATTTAACAGACTATAAAGCTACAGTTTCAATTCATTTGTTTCTGGTAATACTTTATTCTGCACAAGTGGATCGTGCATTCAAAGTAGCTACTATATTACTTGTCCTGTTTATTATAAAAGCGAAATTATAATTTCAGTTCATTATTTTGCAATTATAGTTACAGGCTTTTGCGAAATAAGATGAATTTTGTAATTATAGCTATATTCTTTGAAGCAGTGTAACTAATTTATATTTGTATGAGAGAAGTTGAGATTCAATTTAAGTTTCTGATTTTCCATTTTAATTATTTGTAAATATTTTTCGTTCGTGTCGTATGCCATAGGGACTTAGAATACATTACCAATTAGTACGAGAAAAATTATCAATTGTAAAATAGATATAGATTAGATTTAAAATATTATATTATTCAAATATGCGTATGTATAAAGATGACGTGACTTATAATTGCATCTTCGTTTGATATAGATCTATTCATGGGTAGTAGTGCGAGTCTTCCACAGTATAGACTATGTATTATGTCGACATTATGAAACATTAATCGTTAAGAATTGCGAAATTCAGTTAGTGAAAATGATCACTGCAATTTTATAACAGACTAGCTAGTACACGGCGCGCGTAATTATACCCCAAAAATTAAGTAAACACCAGACTGATTCGGGTGGAATTACACCTATATTACTTCTCTTGACGAATATTATTTGTGGTCAAAATTTCATAAATATCAGTTAACTGGTGTAGAAGTATATTTAGAATATATCAGACAAACATTCGCTTTTATATATGAGTATATTGATTGTATGCTACTGGATAAGAATGAATCCAATGTTTATTGAAAGTTATGAAAAGTATTAGGCAGATATGCATATTCCTTAAACATTTTGCAGATGTGGAGAAAAATTGGTGAGGGTAGGATGGACAATAATGAGGGTTGCGGTGGTCCAAACAAACTGACGACGGAACGTAATGAACGCAATGTTCCTGTAGTGAAATATATTCTAAAACAACCAAAAGAGCGTGGTGTAGCTAATATTTTACTACAACTAAAAAATCCTAGAGTAAGCATACATACAAATATAAGCGAAAGTTGTTGAGTCGGTGGTTATTCTGCCTACTCACGTAAAGTGTAATCGAATGATGTGCTACGGCTTCCAGAATATATATTTATTAACAATATATTCATGATATTTACAGAAAACTTTGGCTGTATCGACATCGATGGAAGAGTAACCGCAATAAATTTCTAATCGACAAAGAATAGAACGTAGAATTTATCTTACATACTGGAATTTGTACAATAACATTAGAGGATCAATTTCCTAAATTTTCAATTAACGGAGATGGTGTCGACTTATTGCCCTATATTATCCCTCTTCTACATTATAGTTTCGAGTCTCATAATAATAAGTTATTTCTGCAAAACTGTATTATTACTGGAGTAATATTTGTAGTTACATGTAAATTTTAACTACCTTATTTAGCCTTAACAAAAGTTTTTTATGTATTCTGATACATTTACCATATGCTGTAAAATACACTTACATCTATTTATATAGTTTATTAAAGGATATATATATATATATATATATATATATATATATATATATATATATATATATATATATATATATATATATATATATATATGTTATATAGAATCCTCTCTTATATTAGGTTAAGACTTAGATTAATACTGTATTTTATAATATTGTAATATACATTGCGGTTATCGCGTAACTAAAAACCTTTTGTGCTTATCATAAACTTACATTGTATTTTATCGTAATTATTGCAACTTGCTAAAAGTCTTGAGAAAAACACTTCTTAGAACATTCCTGCAGCATCAACAACAGAAATGTTTTAAATAGAGAAACAACCATTAGTAGCTTCAGTAATCGGCAAATATAGTAATCGGCAAATACAGTAATCGGCAAATATAGTAATCGCTCCACAAGTAGTCGGTAAATTCAGTAATCAGCAGTAGTTAGTAATCTTTAATTAGTCGCCGAGTAAACGTCGAATAAGTCTCAAGTTAAAAGTATAAAAACCGGTTACTCCTTTTTTGACATAGCAAAGTGTTCAAAATCGTAAATTAAAAATAAATTGTTTTTAAAAAGTTAAATAAATAAAAAGTGATATAAAAATTGGCGCAGTCGTGCGGATTTTCGCGCAACTTTAGAACATGGACATTGCCTAACTAGAATTGTGGAATTCCAATTCCTAAGCGAAAGAACCAAATAAAAGAAAGAAACAAGAAGTTTCAAGAAGTAAGAAGAAATAATTCAAGAAGAAATAATTAAAGAAGAATAAACAAGAAAGAAAAAGCAACTTAGTTTTAAGAAAAAAGAAGAAGGACACCCAGATAGAACACGGACCTTGCCTCACTGTCTGCGGACCTCTTCTCCACGATATTCAACATTAGTCAGGACAACCCTATCCAGAACACGGATCTGCTTCACTGGAAGTGGAAAGTATTTTTACGTACAATACGTACGAATAACTGATATAAACCAGTGAATCGAAATATATATTTTGTTCTGTCATATAATTTTTATATAATTGAAATCTTTTAATTTTAAAATTTTAATTTTTTATTCTGTTTTTATAAGATACTTGATAATTTAATAACCAAAAAATGGCTGAAGAACATATTGAACCATATAGGCTATCGGAAATTTTTTCCATAGTACCTGAATTTGATGGAAATCAAATTTTCCTTCAAACTTTTCTTAACGCAGTAAGATGTGTTTACGATATGGCCATCGATAACCAATCAATTTTATTAACATTATACGTAAAAAATAAGCTCAGAGGCAAAGCCGCCGAGTTAATTAATTCCCGCAACCCATCCACTTGGGATGAGATTAAGTATTTATTAGAAACACATTTTGGAGATTCTAGAGATCTCACAGCTTTGATTCAAGACCTACAAAGAATTAGCCAAAATTCTAATGAGTCTGCACTAAATTTCGTCTCTAGACTACAGACTCACAATGCAAAAATGCATGCGGCAATACAAAAGCAACCGCTTACCGCAGAACAAAAAACAGCGCAAAGTACCCTAATTGAAACAATGACTTTAAACACGTTCTTAACAGGTTTAGACCCTAAATTAGGCTCCATTATTAGAGTAAGTAACCCGAGTGATATGCTTCAAGCTGTCGCCCGAATCAAACGAAAACTACAACTATCATATTTTGAGACGCAAAAATTTAATAGAACTAACAGACCACCCACTAAAATTTTCCAAATAAGAAAATTTGTAATAAATGCAAAAGAATTAGCCATACGTCTAACGAATGTAGGAGTACCCAACAAAATTTCGGAACTTTTCAGAACTTAGCTAGACCAAGTTACACGCCAAATTACACACCGAATTTTACTCAAAATTCAAATAACTTTCAACCACGTCAACCATTTAATTTTAATAACGTCAGACCTCGAACAAATCAAAATTTCCAACAATTTCAACAAAATAGACTCTCAGCTATAAGACCAAACCCTAACTATTCGCAACAACGACCATATATTAATAGGCCAAGCTCAAATTTCACTCAACAAAAAACTCACCATATGAATCAAAATTATTGTGAATATAACGAATACAATGATACAGCTCATCAACAAGAAATAACCCCACAATATTATCCGGATGATACAGCTCATCCATATAACTCTGAAAACCAATACTATGAAGAATATTCACCGTATGAGAATTATAACAGATATAATGATACTGCTCATCAATTCCATGACCCTAACGATCCGACAGAACAAAATACGAATCAGGATTTTCACATCCTCGACCATCAAGACTACCCTCCAGATTCGGAGACGACCAAAATTCAAATTATAAAATGCAACAAAAACCGACAACCTAAAGACCAACAATTCATGTAGATCAAAACCTCTTAACTGTAAATTCCAAAAATTTATATTATATTAAAGATATTAGCAAGACATTCAAAATTTTAATCGATACAGGCGCAGGACTTTCGATATTTAAACCTAGAACTTGTGGGAATTACACTAAATATTTTTGGAAAATGTTATTATACAGGGAATAACTGATGAACGAATTTCTATCAAAGAGTCAACACTTATACCATTTACGGATTCGGACCCTCATAAAGTATATATTCATGACATTGACATAGAATTTGGCGGACTATTAGGTTCTGATTTTTTGGAACACTATAAATGCATAATCGACATAAAAAATAGACAACTCATAACCAATTTTAAAACTGTCCCACTATTTAAAGTTACTGACGATTACAAACAACAATAAAACACGCCACCAAATTTAGAAACTAAAATTATTAAAAATAACATTTCGATCGCCCCTCGTACTGAGCAAATATTTAAAATTCAATGTAATCTCTTTAACACGGACGCTATTTTAAGTGGTCAAGAAAAAGGCAAAGTTCGAATTCCAAATGCTCTTGTAAAAATTAATGAAAAAGGAGAATTTTTAACATCAATAATTAACGCGAATGAAATTCCAAAAATTATCCATTTCGATGATTTAAAATTAGAGCCCATTAAAAATTCCAGTTTATTAAATACAAACACAGCAAATAAGAATCAAAGTTATACAAACCGAAATTTCGAAATTGAAAATCAATTGCGAATTGAACATTTGAACGAGGAAGAACAATTTTTAATTAAAGAATTATGTTTAGAATATTCAGATATATTTTACTTAGAAGGTGAGAATTTGACATTTACAAACGAAATTAAACATACGATTGACACGATAGACACAAAACCTATTTTCAGAAAATCATACCGATACCCTCACATCCATAAAGAGGAAGTAAAGACGCAAATTTCAAAAATGTTAGACCAAGGCATAATAAGACCGTCTATTTCCCCATGGTCTTCACCATTATGGGTCGTTCCGAAAAAATTGGACGCCTCCGGGAAACAAAAATGGCGCGTTGTCGTCGACTATCGGAAACTAAATGAAATATCCATAGGAGATAAATATCCTCTCCCTAATATATCCGATTTACTAGATCAACTAGGTAAATGTGAATATTTCACAACTTTAGATTTGGCCTCAGGTTTTCACCAAATCGAAATTGATTCAAAGGATATTGCAAAAACAGCTTTTTCGGTAGAGAACGGACATTATGAATTCACTCGTCTTCCCTTTGGTTTAAAAAATGCCCCCGCGACGTTTCAGAGAGTTATGGATAACATACTCTTAAGTGTCCAAAACGAACGTTGTCTGGTATACATGGATGACATTATAATTTATTCACCAACAATACACGAACATATTAGTAGATTAACTGAAGTTTTCAAAAGATTAAGGAACGCGAATTTAAAAATTCAACCCGACAAATGCGAATTTCTCCGCAAAGAAGTCGCTTATTTAGGTCACATAATTACACCCGACAGAGTAAAACCAAATCCAATCAAAATTAATTGTGTAGCTAATTTTCCTCAACCAACGAATCAAAAAGAAATTAAACAATTTTTAGGACTAGCAGGATATTACAGACGATTTATACCCAACTTTGCAAAAATTTCTAAGCCTTTGACAAAATTGTTACAAAAAGACATATTATTCCATTTCGATTACGAATGCCAAAAATCCTTTAAATAATTAAAAGTATCGTTAACTTCAACCCCTATTTTAATATATCCAAATTTTAATGAACCCTTTATCTTAACGACAGATGCAAGTTCATTTGCAATAGGAGCAGTTCTATGCCAAGGAGAAATAGGAAAAGACTTACCTATATCTTTTGCATCTAGGACCTTATGTCATGCCGAAACTAAATACTCCACAATTGAAAGAGAGCTTCTCGCTATTGTCTGGTCGGTCAAACATTTTAGACCTTACCTTATGGACGTAAATTTAAATTAATAACTGATCATAGACCTCTAACTTGGCTACTATCAATAAAAGACCCAGGAAGTCGCCTAGCGCGTTGGAGATTAAAGCTTGAGGAGTATGATTATGAAATCCAATATAAATCGGGAAAAATCAATAAAAACGCTGACGCTTTATCTAGAATAAAGATCAATCATTTTCAAAAATGTTCAGAATTTCTTACTAAAATTTTAACTTCAAATTGAGACAATGAATCAATAAATTCAGAAATTACAGAAATATCCCCAGAAACATGTACACAGGAATTAGAGACATTTGTAAACCTTTATAAGACGCAATCTTTAATTGACTATAACAAAATTAAATTTACTAATGACCAACTATTAGACAAAAAACACAAGGACGTAATAGTATTCTTTAGGAAAGATAAACTAGAAGATCTTCACTATAAAATAATAGAAGACATTTTTGATGAGAATCCAAAATTTGATCACAATAAAATAAATACCGTATCTAGCAAAACTATAAAACATCGCAAATATTATATAAACTTATTACCTTTTGATGCAGATGAAGTAATTGAAACAATGTTTGTTACCCTTTACAAGGATAAAAATACTCTCGACCTTTCGAAAACATATTTTGTCGAAAATAATCCAGACTTTCCAATTTTAGAAATGCTATCATTCATCTTCACTGAATCAAATCTAAATTTAACAGTTTGTCAAAATTTAACAAGAACACCGGACGAAGATCAATTTCCTATAATAATAGATCAATACCACAACGGTAAAGCAAATCTGCACCGTGGTATAAATGAAACCATCCGTAGAACACGCGAAAAATATAATTGGTCAGGATTAACAAAACACGTAGAGAAATACATTCAGAACTGCGAAATTTGTCAAAAAAAAACGTTACGTAAAAATTTAAGCAACCCTTTAGTTATCATGGAAACTCCAAAAACACCTTTTGAGCGAATCAACATAGATGTTTTAGAAATTCCAACAAAAAATCACGTCCTGACAATTAGGGACGAATTAACAAAATTTACACAGGCATACCCTCTTCAAGACAAATCAGCTAAATCGACAGTCAACACCCTTCTTTTGTACTTCCAACATTATGGAACACCTCACCGAATTCATTGTGATTACGGCAGAGAATTTGACAATACTAAAAGATTTATGTACTCTTTACGACATCAAACTGACTTTCTCTAGCGTCAATCATTCACAATCAAATAGATCCGTCGAACGATTCCATTCAACACTATTAGAAATGATACGAGTCAATAAAGCAGAAAATCCAAATGAACACCCCTTAACGGTTATCCCATACGCAGTAATATGTTATAACAACTCTGTAAACAAGATCCATGGTTTCACACCATATGAATTAGTCTTCGGACATACATCTAGTCGTCCTCCCGAAATACTATACAACCAAAAAGAACTGATTTCTAAATATGTTCGAGATCTAAATAATAGAATCTCATGGTACTACAAAATAGCACGGTCAAAAACGAACCTCCAAAAGGAAAAAGCGAAAACGCGATTTGACAAACACATTTCGGAAAATATACCTAAATTTAATATCGGTAACAAAGTCTATGTGAAAGAATCACAAATAAAAAACAAACTTCACAATAAATTTAATGGCCCATTTAGAATAAAAGAAATATTTCAAAATTCAGCGATCTTATAAAATTTAGAAACGAATCAAACAAGTAAACTTTGATAAGATGAAACCTTATTCTGGAAATTAAAATTTAATTTCAGGTTTCTGCTTCTGATCGGAACAGTAGCCTCACAATACACCATATCTCCTATAAATAATACCATCGGAATATATTTCCATAAGGAATGTGAAGTAGTGATTTCAAACAAACGATGGACCCTATTAGTTCACAAAAACATATCGTCATTGAAAAATGCTTTCGAACATAATGAAAAATTATTAGAAATTCTTTTACACGCAGTCAACCCTACTTTCAAAAATATGAATATATTTCGAGGAGAAGTTAAAACCCATGTAAGCCTGCTTACGCAAATCTCTAAATCAATACAAGAGAAATTAAATGAAATTCATTTCGACACTAGACGCTACAAACGAGGACTTATTAACGGTATTGGCTCAATATTTAAAACCATCACAGGAAATTTAGACTCTGCAGATGGAGAATATTATTCATATTGTATTAAGAAACTAGCAAAAGATGAATTCCAGTTAGAAAGTTTATTAAAAAACCAAATTTCAGTAACAACCTCTGTTATTAAAAACTTCAATGCCACTATACAAAAATTACAAATTGACGAAGCCACTTTTAATAGGGACATAAAAATTATTTCAGACACTATTTACAAAACAGCTGATAAAATAAAAGTCATCGAAGCCAAACTGAGATTTCTAGAACAATGTAAATTTCTAATGGAGAGTTATTTATATATCGAGGATCAATTAAACAATATCATAAATTCAGTCACTTTCGCGCGTTTAAAAATAATTCATACATCAATAATTAATTAATCCTGAAAATCTGGTTACATCACTTCAGAAAATATCTCAAAATTTACATCAAAACAACTTGCCATTGGTTATCAAGTTATCTAATATTGCTAAATACTTAGACATAATGGAATTAGAAGCCTTTCAGACAAATTCACATCTTATTTTTGTTTTGAAAATTCCATTAATTGATCAACAAAGATACACACTTTTTAAACTATTTCCTATACCAATTCTAAATCACAGAACTGGGTTTTATCATGTATTGTCAACTTCACAAAGATATATTGCGCGTGATGATGATTCTTTGATGTACATACCCTTGTCCAATTTGAATGAATGCAAACAACTTTATACAGGAACAAAACTCTGTACAAATCTTTTCGCATATCCTATAGATGACAATGCCATGTGCGAGGCACGGATCTTGAAAAATCTAAAAACACTACCCAAAAATTGCGAAACGTCCCTAATATTCGCAAAAGGCTATAACGTTCAAAAACTAACCAGCTCATGGCTCATCGTAAACTCTGAACCACTTCAAGTCACTATAAATTGTAAGCAGATAAATACCAAGACGGAAATTATTTTCAAAAATTCCATTCTGACATTACAACCAGAATGCAGTGCATTTGTAGGAGTTACTAAAATGCAATCCAATTCGAAGAAAACCACCGTAAAAGAGCTCGATGCTCATCCTATTTTAATTCCATACAACTGTTGTCATGACATTCCCGACGATTTCGAAATTTCCGAATTACAACCATTAAAATTAAATAATCTCAATACCGAAGAACTCGAAATCGCAAAACATAAATTAGACGAATATTCAAAAACGCTGGATAATATGATTAATGAACCGTTCATCACCAAACATATTTCATGGTTCACGTACTTCACAATTGCTGCAATAATCGGCATTATCTTATTATACATCTGTTGTAAATGCCGAAAGAGAAAGAGATTAGCCATTGCTATTACATCCAATTCACCGCCACCTCCACCTAGACCAAGGAAAACTTTTAGAAGCTTCGCCAGCAACCTTCATAGGAGAAGACCATCAATCAGACCAGAAGAACCATCCGAAGAAGATATTGAATTGAACTAATTTTCAGTGTTACAGTGCTAGTGCAGTGCTAGATTCCGTTTCAATTTTTAATTTTAACTTTTAATCAGTGTAACTCACTTTGTTTAACCTTTCTCCCAATGTTTTAATTTAATTATATTGCTATTTCTAATGTAATTCCATTGTCAGTTACAACAAGAAAAAGTTTATATGCAATTTCATGTTTTTACGTGCTTGCATGGACTTAACGCCATGGATTTTGTAATCGATTTTTACAAAAAAGTTGTTGTATGACACCAACTTTTATTATAAGGGGGGAGTTGTTATATAGAATCCTCTCTTATATTAGGTTAAGACTTAGATTAATACTGTATTTTATAATATTGTAATATACATTGTAACAGGCCATTAGCATACAGGATGTTATGTCCAGAAAAGGGTATACCAAAGTCATTGCGGTTATCGCGTAACTAAAAACCTTTTGTGCTTATCATAAACCTACATTGTATTTTATCGCAATTATTGCAACTTGCTAAAAGTCTTGAGAAAAACACTTCTTAGAACATTCCTGCAGCATCAGCAACAGAAATGTTTTAAATAGAGAAACAACCACTAGTAGCTTCAGTAATCGGCAAATATAGTAAACGGCAAATACAGTAATCGGCAAATATAGTAATCGCTCCACAAGTAGTCGGTAAATTCAGTAATCAGCAGTAGTTAGTAATCTTCAATTAGTCGTCGAGTAAACGTCGAATAAGTCTCAAGTTAAAAGCATAAAAACCGGTTACTCCTTTTTTGACATAGCAAAGTGTTCAAAATCGTAAATTAAAAATAAATTGTTTTTAAAAAGTTAAATAAATAAAAAGTGATTTTAATATAAAAAGCTTTTAATATTTCCATTATAATATAATAAATTGTATTATTATATAATAAATTATATAATAATATAATTTCCATGTACAGTATTACACATAATAGTTGAAACAAAATACATGTGCACCAAAAAAATGTATTATATAAATAAATATCCGGCAAAAGTACAGTTGCTGTCGGATTAGAATGCTTCCTACAGTTTACAAAATTTTTTTAAACTGTTTTTTGTAATTGTAAAAACATATTAGTAATTTTTTAGGACAAAAAGGTTGGAACTTTTTATGTATTATAAAAATATTTCGTGATATTTACTTAAAGAGAGTCAAAGAGTGTTTAGAAGTTGAACAGTAAAGCATACTGATATTTTCTATAATGGCGAAAGAAAAGGCACTTTCTGTAGATCTTCGCAATAGAATTATTAATTATTATAAAGAAGGGATTCGGCAAAGTGAAATATCAAGAAGACTTAATGTACGAAAAAACAGTGTATCTCGAATTATAAGATAATTTAAAGTGTGTGGTAATGTGCTTCTAAGTAAAAGTCCAGGGAGGCCTAGAAAGACAACTGCGCACCGGGATAAAAAATTATTCGTTGATCCCAAAATGATTCATTTTTGTCTTCAGTGAAAATTCTGCGGAAACTTGACGAAACTGCACCATCTGGCATATGCGACAGAACAATAAGGCGTAGGTTAGCTGAACAAAGTCTTCTGAGCCACAGACCTTTAAAAACCCATTTCTAAGTAAAAAGAACTTTAAAGTACGACTTGCATTTGCAATGGATCATGTCAGTTGGACTATTAGGGATTGAAAAATTGGGTATGGGTCTATTTCATCATATACATAGAAAGATGGATCGTTTTATGTACAAAGACATTCTTAGAGATGTACTGGAACTCTACACATTTGCAACCATGCCGATAAATTTTATTTTCCAGCATGATGACTACCCAAAACACACATCGAAGCTTATAAAAGAGTGGTTATCATGCGAAAAAGATATGTTCTGAAGTGGCCGTCACAAAGCCCAGATTTAAACCCCATAGAAAATCTATGGGAGTTGGTTAATACAAGAATCTAGTGGGAAAATGTACAAAATACACCTGAACTCTTTGAAAAACTGACAGAAGCCTGGAATAGCATTGACATAAATGTTATTGAACACTTAATCGAATCTATGCCTAAGAGGTGTGCAGATGTGATTAGGACAAAAGGATGTCACACCAAATATTAAAAAAGTTAATTACGTAATCAGTTTTTAGAAAAATCATTTTTTTTTCTCCAACCATTTTGTCTAAATTATCTTCTTGTCTCAAAAATGTAATATACTTTGAACCAAATTATAAGTATACTTATTTTTATGCAAAACGCCTTAGCCAACTATTAATAAATATAAGTAATGCATATGTCACATAATCAATTAATTATTTTAAAATTGCAAAAGTTCCAACCATTATGTTCAATACTGTATATAGGAAGACGTATTAATATCTTTAAAAAGTTTAAGAGTAAATTAAAAACCATTGGTTCTGATGAAACGCCTGCCTTTTTATTAAATGATGGTACTCCGGTACTTGCTTTTCTAGTTTCCATTATTACTAATTTATTCTTTCAAACTGTGACATTAACTTATGGATTATAGGACGAAAGCCCGTTCTATTTAAATAAAAAAGAGATAAAACTAACATCGAAAACTATAGGTTTGTAGTTGTTCTCTGTAATGTTGGCAAACTATTTGGAACAGTTTTTTATGATATCCTAACTTTCATGCAAAGTATTAAATTTCGTATAATCAGCATGTATTTCTGACAAATCTACAACCACTAATCTGCCTATAAGTATAATTCACTGCCTTGCATCTACTTTGGACCAAAATAGTCAGGTTGATGTTACCATATATTAGAGCAAACAAGTTAAGTATTTAATATAGAAATTTTAGTTCACCTGAGGTATATACAATATCACGAGCTCTCTGAGATATTATTGACTCATAGAGAGATAAGATTTGACTCTTTTGAAGAGAAATATTTCTATGTATTACTTCTATCAAATAGACAAAGACATCGTAAGGATTTATTTATTTACAGATGTAGGTGTTATTCTTAATGATAACTTAATTTCTAATCTCCATATTAATGATATCTTACTAAAGGCATTAAAAACCCCGGATTTATTGTGAGAAATTCTAATCACTGTAGAGCCATATCACCGTATAGCCTTCTATTCAGTGAGTGTGCCAGACCGAATGTGGATTATACGGCAAGTGTCTGGGATCCACAATAAAATACTCATATATTTAATGTGGAATAGGTTCAAAGAGAATATGTTAAATACCTTAGTTTTATAAAATATAGTATATACTCAATAGATGGTATCTCGCAGCTGGAATTATTAAAGAGATTCATCGTAATTTGGAGGACTTAAAAACAGTTTTACATATTCGCTCTAAAATAGGTCCTTGTTAGGCGATACCATTCGATTTATTTAAATTAGATATTATCTAAAGACTTTCACTTCCACACTTTTGTTTTGTTTGAGTGATATAAGAATATATGTAAGATATACGAATTATAGTATCTTATAAGATTAAACATAATGAATATGGAAAATGAAAGTTATTTATTGTTGTAGCTAATATAGTAAAGTAAATAATGCAGTAATACTAATTAAAACTAATAGTATAAGGTAGTTACAGCGATAAATTAAACGTGTAATTATAAATGTGTTTCATGTTTTTGTGTTCTCTTATATCACTAGTACATAAAAGAAACTAGAACTGTTACAAAGTATACTATGTTTTTATAATATTAGTTTCCAGAGATGAGTTGGCACTTCAGATCGGAAAATTAGGAGCGGAGGATAATATTTCCATAAAGGACTGAATACTGGAGTAGGTCGGAACCCTTGGTGTATAGATATAGTTTTCCACAAGGTATCAAAAGACTTTACATTACACTCGACGTGCGATTCGCCAACAAAGTTAGCATCATCTGGAGATGATAAAAACTGACCAGTTCAGTTTTAGATATTTAGATCAGATGGTTTTAAGCATTTTCAGATGATGCCAATTTTGTTGGCGAAACGCGCGTCGAGTATAGCGTATAGTGTTTTGGTGCTTTGTGTAAAACTAAGTCAGTGTTAAAAGAACTGAAGTACTATACCACTCTTTAAGTGAGTTCCACAAAATAAATTGGCATCGTCGAAGAACCCGTACAGTAAGTATAAGAATTGAAATATATTCGCTAAAATGCTTCAAGGATGAAAAGAAAAAAATCTCTCACATAGCTTAATTATAATTTATATGCGCACATGTTGGCAAATCATTTTTTATGATATAATTGTACAGGTTTTGCCATAATCTACATTTATTTTACATTATAAAACCTAAAATTGACTTGTATGACTGATTTCCTTTCTTTCGGTTCTGTAAATATTTAGCAAATTTAAATCCACTAGCTGTATACTTTCTTTACATATATTGTAAGACAAGGAATCACAAACCACTTGGCCTTTCATACATCTACGTCATCTATAAACCATATGACGTCAACATGCCTGTGATAGTATTACCAGCTTGATTTTCAAAGAAGTATGGTCCTTATTCCACCACTCCACAACGCGCACCAAACCGTGCATCTCTGTGGATGGATTTCTTTTTCGTGAACAGCATCTTGATTTTCAGCACCCCAAATTCGACAATCTTGTTTGCGGACGTATCTGTCAAGATGAAAATATGCTTCATCGCTGAACTAAATTTTGTTGCAAAAATCAGCATCACTTTCTGCAATGAAATTTCAAATTCTGCATGCTGACAGGTATAGATCTCTCTTTATAATCCGATGCGTGGTGGCTCTTGACATATTTAATTATCATGTATGACGTCGAAAATATTGCTGCAGTAAAAGAAAGTATACGGGAGTATCCAAACACATCAAGTGTTTGGATACTTTCGTATACTTTCTCTTACTGCAGCAATATTTTCATCTGATATATTACGACAAGAACGTATTGGTGTTGCCTTATCAATAACAGAGCCCGTCTCCTGAAATTTCTTCATTAAGATATGAACTGTTTACTATGTAGGCGCTTCAGTTTGTCCTAATTTTGTGCAAATTTTTCTTAATATAACTGTAAAGGAGCGCTGAGTTCCATAACATAGTTGTACACAAACTATTCGTTGTTAAATTATTAATCGCGACATGTTGACGTCGTATTATCATTTGTAGATGACAGTCGTTAAATACTGACGTCCTATCTTTGACAAAACACAAATGGCGCGCAATTCAAATCCTATAGTTCCAATTGATACATACAAACTATATATTGTTATCGATCGTTGTTTAACACGTAACATGTAACATGTAACATGAGTGTTGCTAATTTGTAGATATATAATAACTGAGTTTTCAAAAATACTATGGATATAGAAACTAAAATGTGTATTATAAAATTAAAAATAAGGTTTTCACAATGAATATTCTCATATATCAGAACTATTATTATTGGATTGACTGTGAACGAATGAATTCTAAAGTCTCCCACACAAATAATCTGCATACTAAGAACATTTCAATACACACCCACTTCTTCTTGCGAATGGAAGGTAGTTTTTACTGCCATTCTTTGCAACCTCATCCTGTGAGTCTGGCGTTGGCTGTAATGTATTTACTTTATAAATACGATTGTTTAATCTAACGTGTTTTATCAGACACATAACAATGATGTAAAAAAGTCAAAACCTTGTAAGTGAGAATTCGATGGAGATGATATAATGTAAAAACCGTGAACAGCAACCGAGAAATTTATACAAATATATTTATGTAATATAATATATAATAGCGTGCAAAAACCAACAAGTTTTTATATAGTTCGTACTTTCAAAGAAAAAGATTTCCAATAATGACATCATTATTGCAATTGGTTTTTAAAATGAATTTTAACAAATAAGTGATTTGTGTGGAATAACAAATGATTCTTCATTATAGAATTAAAGTTTCGAAGTAAATGTTTGGTTAATTGTGTTAATTGGTTTTAAAACACTAATTTGAACAGAAGTCCAGGGTTTCACCATAATGTTATTTTTACCGATGAACACAAGTTCACCAATCTAACTATGTTTAACATGAGTAATACTTGCTATTTATCTAAGGCTATTAGTAAGAGAAGATGCTTTTCAGGAACGTTTTGGAATAAATGTTTGGTTGAGCACAATAGAACTTATTGTGCCCAATATTTCCCCACGTTATTGCTTCAATATTTCTCCATCGATTACTAAGTTGAGCATTGAAAGTTTGACAGCGAAATGTATTTGAGATTTCTCCAAACGTAAACAGAATATTTAGAACCAATGATGAACCAATCTGATGGCCAGAAATATAACCTGACTTGACGCCGCTGGATTTGTCTACATGGAGTTATCTGAAAGAAATAGCGTGTTTATCCACCAACAGTAGAAGTCTTAGAAAATAGGGTTAGGAGGGTTATTGACGATATCTTAAAAGACAATGTCCCAAACCTACTGACAAAAAATATTAGGAGAATCAGATTGTGGCAAAAATAAAATGGTCAAATGATCAGGCACAGACCATTTATTTAGGTATGTTAATATAGGATTATTTGAAAAAAAATGTGTGCGAGACCCCTCCGTTACTTGTGAAAAACTCGAAGTGTAATCAATTGTGTTTTCATGAAATCAAATCTGACTCTCACTGTCCTATATTTTCAATACGAATTTTAAATTTATAACTTAAAGGACTATTAATTGGCGTCTTGTAAAACCAACTCATTGTCATTCGGTATAGACATATGTTGAATTGGGCCTGGGACTAGGAAACAAATATTTTTATTCGTTGTCGAAATCGATTCTTTACTGTTGACTATTTTTCTTATTTCCTGCAAATATGAAATTTAATAAAAGGGAATACTGCGATGTGTTGGAAATATCTATTGAATGCTATAACGCTGCAGTGCAGTCAGCAAAAGTTATACCCACATATGAATGCCATGTCATCAAATTTGTTAAAAGGGAGCAGTGCCAAGCATTCCATTCCGCAGCTCTACAGACAATCCAGAGTAAATGTAAATCTAAATACCCTTTAGAACAGAAGTTTTAATAAATTTACCAATTATGATATAATATCGTATTACTATGAAGGAAACTTAGAATGTGTGAAATTAAATTTATTGACTGTGTACACATAGTTCAAGAAAAACGACGCCAGGATAACTTATTTTTTCCATTAATTTCATAACGTTCATAAATAATTACTAAAATCTTCCAATCCTATTATTAAGAACAGATAGAATTTGCAGAAGTTAATGAATTTAATGGAAATTTTTTTTCTTACATACAGATATCATTTTCTTCTTATATTATGGTAGCTAAAATCATATGCAATTAAAATCTCTTCATCCCCGATATTATGCAAATTTGAAAAAAATGTTGAAATTAAATGTAAATATAAATATATCATATATAAAGCTATATTGAAAAATAATAAAAATATTTTATAGTACACATATTTTACATGTCATACTTTCGTTTTTAATATTTTCATTTTTGATGTAGTGAAATTTATCATAGTCTTGCTGAGTCTTACTTCTAGGCTATTTTATTGCGTGATATATAATATTGAAAACGGTTCAATTAGATCTCCAGAATGTTTTGCATTATGTTAGTGTACATTGGAATATATTTGTAGATGGTATAAGATTTGTAGATAGCTATATACTGGCAGAAATGATGCCAGCAGGTACAAGCATGCGAGGTGTAGAAACTTACATTTTCTAAATAGTTCTATGCTAGGAGTATGCATTGTTATACCCTCAATAAGACGAACCGCAGACTTCTGTAATATAAATGCCTTTTGAGATGTGCTACAGTTTCCCCATAAGCCTATTTCCTATGTCAAATGGCTTTGAAACAAGAATAACTAAATTGTACTTATGACGTTAGTATTCACATATTGCGGTAGTCGTCTCAAAATAAATATATGTGCGCTTAATTTAGAGCAACGACTGTCAAGATGAGCAGATTAATTTAAACTAGGATCAAGTATCATGCTTAGCAGAACCACAGGTTCAGACTTTTGGCCAATTTTATTATATGTAAATGCTATATTTGTTATTTTGCAATTGTTAAATTTCAATTTATTAACTGAGAACCAGGTATTTGTAGAAGCAAAACATTTTCTGTTCATCTCCTCAGTACCTCGAGATAGCAAACTGGTATCATCAACAAAGAGTATACAAGAACTATCCTCAATTACAATTGGTAAGTCGTTTATATAAATAAGAAAGAGTGCTGTACCTAAAAGAGATTATTGCGGTACAGCTCTTTCTATAGGTAACAAAACAGGGTTGGAAACTCCAGTACTGACATATTGTTATCTACTACTTCAGTAGGAATAAAAAGTGATTCCCTACTACGAATGCCACAGTATTCAAGCTTTATTATTAGGACGTCTAATGTTATGCAGTTAAAAGTTTTGGTTCAGTCTCATATAATTGCATATGTGTTTGTCTTAAGAGCTAGTCCTTCAACAAAATCATTTATTCACGCTAATAAAGCATCCAATATACTCGTATCAATACCTAGCTTTTCATTTTCAGGAAGAATCTTGGCTACTTTAAGAAGATTTGGCCAAAAACCTTCCTCTACGATCTGGTTAAAGAGCAGGGTAAGTGGTACAATAAGGAACTCAAGTGAGCCTTTGATGACATAACTGCTTAAGTCGTAAATATGGTATTAAGGGATACTAAAGTGGCATTTTTAAGTTGTAAAATAACTTCGCGAATCTCTGACTCTGTAACCGGTGACAGACAAAAGGAACACTGAGGTTTCAGAAAATTTATATGGTAGGGCACATATTTTGATCTTATAATGTTTAAAATTGTATCAGATACAATAGTAAGAACATTTATAAACTTATTATTTGTGTCAGATAGGTTCTTCTTTTCAGATCTCTACAAATTTATTATGTTCTATATGATATTGGTGTTATTGCTTGCATTGCCTGTTATATTATTATAAGCGTTTTGTTTGGAATTGTTAAGGCTATTTCGACGCTTATGGTGCTTCAACCAATCTTCCGCATTTGTTATTCTAAATCTTTTTTTACTCGTAATAAAATTTTCTTTCATTTTTGAGTTCAATATTAAACCGTTCCACTTCTACTGGTTGGGATATTAATTTATAACAAAAAAAGTCATTTCTAACTTTTGTAAGTGTATTAAGAAGCAAATAAACTAATTCGTTGGTGCTTAAACTATGGCCATGTAGAGTAAACCAACTTTTAAACAAAATTTTAACACATTTTAATTTTTTATGATATTAAAATCATTAATAATTCTTAAGTTCATATAGTAAATGTGGTAAAATATGGTAAAATGTGGTAAAATTTAATACTAAAAATATAAATCATTATTAACTTATGATAATTCGATTAGTAACAGCATCTATAGAAATATAAATAGATCTTCAAAGCAGAATATAGATCTATAATAAGAAAATAAAAAACGCATTGAACAATGTTTCATACTTGGAAGAGCTTCATCGATAAAACAGCATTATTAAATACCGACAAGGGGTATCATGCAATCAGAGTATGGAAAAATTGTTCAGATCGTATGTTATTTCTGATTTTGTGTATTATCATAATATTTTGATTTTTAAGCTAAAAGTATATAGTTGAAATAATAATTTTAAAATACGAAATATTTATAAAAACATTCATTAAACAAAGATTTTGTTTTATAATATGACACTCAAAAGCCATGCCCATATTATGTAGAACTATTGAAAATTTAATATAATAGATAATGCTGGTTTATTTTCATAAATAGTTTAAAATAATGTAAAAACAAAGCTAAATAACAGAAGGGAATTTGAAATTTGATATTTTTGATAATTTCTGCATTAGTTGTAATTTATTTAATATGATACATATCTAGCCACAGTGAGGAAGAGTTAGAAGCCGTTTATTCGGACATAGAGCAGGTAATAGGATTTGTGAAGGGTCATGAAAATTTAATAATAGTAGGAGATTTTAACGCAGTCGTAGGTGAGGGGAAAGAAGGAGAATTTGTAGGTCCTTATGGATTAGGAAACAGAAACCAGAGAGGTAGCAGACTGATAGAATTTTGTGAGAAGCACAAGATGGTAGTCGCGAACACATTGTTCAAGACTCACGTTAGGAGGCGGTACACATGGAAAATGCCAGGAGGGATAGACAAGTATCAGATAGACTACATTCTGGTTAGGAAGAAATTTAGAAATCAAGTAAAAGACTGTAAGAGTTATCCAGGAGCAGATGTAGACAGCGACCATAACTTGGTAGTCATGAAAGCTAGATTAAAGTTCAAAAATCTGAAAACCCGGAAGGATAAGAAACGTATAAATGTAGACATATTGAGGGATCAGAATATGAAAGATAAGGTCCAGGAGAAAAGAGATCAATTAATAAATAAAACGAGTAAGGACGAAATCAAGAACGCAGAAACTGAGTGGGAGGGTATCAAGAATAGCCTAGCTTCCGCGGCTACGGACGTTTTAGGACACGATAAAAGGGAAGCTAGGAAGCCCTGGATGACGGACGAAATGCAAAAGAGACGAGGCTACAAAAACAGACGAGACGAAGAAGGACTGAAAACTTATAAGTCAATAAAGTGGGAAATCATTAGAAAATGTAGAAAAGCGAAAGAACAATGGATAGAGGATAAATGCAAAGAAGTAGAAGATAAGTTGCAAGTAGGTAAGACCGATGAGGCTTACAAAATAATTAAGAGGAACTTCAGGGATATAGGAACACTAAGTAGAAACGTTAGGAGTCAATCGGGGGACATATTGATAGGAAGAGAGGAGAAAGCGGATAGATGGAAGCAGTACTTAGGAAATTTATACGAGGGTCAGGAATTAAGAGAGATATTAGAGGAAGAATCTAACATCGATAGGAAAGACGTAGGAAAACCTATATTGAGAGAGGAATTTGAAATAGCACTAAGGGTGCTAAAGAATAATAGAGCGCCGGGTGTAGATAAAATACAGGCGGAAATTTTGAAATGTGCGGGACAGAAAGTAGTAAATAGGATGTTTGAACTGGTAAAATACATATACGAAACGGGCGAGATGCCGGAGGATTATAAGAGGAACATTATCGTTACTATACCGAAAAAGAGAGGAGCCGACACATGCGAGAACTTTAGAACGATTAGCCTAACTTCCCATGCGTCAAAAATCTTAACTAGAATAGTGCAGAAGAGGATGGAAAATAGAGCGGAGGAAATACTAGGAGAAGACCAATTCGGGTTTAGGCGAAATAGGGGAACTCGCGAAGCTATTCTGGCGCTAAGAGTAATGTTAGAGAAAACAATAGAAAAAGGAAAGAACGTTTATATAGGATTTGTAGATTTAAAAAAAGCTTTTGATAACGTAAGATGGGAAAAAATGTTCGAGATACTAAAGAGCGCGGGAATGAAGTATAGAGATAGGAGAGTAGTACATAATCTATACAAAGAGCAAACTGCTGTTATAGAAGTAGAAGGGGAAAAAAGGGAAGTAGGTATTAGTAAAGGAGTAAGACAAGGATGTACGCTATCACCACTAATTTTTAATCTGTACATCGAAGAGGCGATTAATGTGGTAAAAGATAGAGTGGATTTCGGGATTAAAGTACAGGGACAGAAACTAAAAATGCTGAGATTCGCGGATGATATAGCAGTATTAGTATCTAGTAAGGAGGAATTAGAATCAGCATTGAACGAAATGGAGGCAGTGTTGACAGAGGAATACGGAATGAGGGTGAATAAAAACAAAACTAAAGTGTTAGTGTGCAGAGGGCGCGAGAGCAGAGCAAAAACGAAAGTACAAATTAATAATGAAAGATTGGAGGAAGTTAAAGACTTCACTTATTTAGGAAGTAAAATAAATTGGGATGGAAGAAGCGATAAAGACATAAAACAAAGAATAGCGCAGGGTCGAGTAGCTTTTAACAAAAAGAAAGCATTTTTATGCTCGGGGGTAATAAACTTAGAAACAAGGAAGAGATTTTTGAAAACGTATGTATGGAGCACGGCGCTATACGGTTGCGAAACCTGGACGGTAGGGGAAGCAAGTAGGAAGAAATTAGAAGCTTTTGAGATGTGGTGTTATCGAAGAATGATGAAAATACCATGGACGAAGTACCATCGAAGTACCATGGACGAATACCATGAATGACGAAATACCATCGAAGAATGATGAAAATACCATAGGGTTGGAAACGAGGAAGTATTGGAGAAAGTCGGCGAGAAAAGAAGTATGTGGAAAAACTTAAAGAAGAGAAGAGATAGAATGGTAGGCCACTTGCTGAGACATGGGGGAATAGTCGGCGATATTTTGGAGGCAGAAATAAAAGTGAAGAAAGGCAGAGGTAGGCCTAGATTAGACTACTGCTCGCAAATAGTAAGGGATGTAGGTTGTAGCACAATTAGCGAAATGCGTAGGTTAGCACAAGATAGGAGAAGCTGGAGGTTAGCATACAACCAGTCTTAGGACTGATGACCTAATGATGATGATACATATCTTTATTTTTGAACAGAAAATAGGATTTGAGGCATAAGCCAACATTCTGAGAATGTATTGTTTTTGTGTAAAAAATTCTCAACTTTACTCATCATACAGAGGTAACTACATATGTATAATAGTTATATGTCATGATGGTGGGTTAGAAATGAAGAGTAGCAAAAATATATTTAAAAACTCGAATAGAACAAAATATCCACAACCGTAAAATGGTAGTGGCGCATTCGCCATTTATTTAATAGTCTCCAGCTGAGAATATGTGTATGTCATAAAACATGTCTAAAATTAATCTTAAATTAGGATTACTTAATTATTTTATTGACATTGCCTGATCGAAAATTAAAAGAGTAATGTACTATAAGTTAGTCGCAAATAATATATGCCTGAAAATAAAAACAATTCTCATGGTATTTAAAGAAATGATTGATCGATCACACAAGTAAAGTGATGGAACTTCCTCCACCTGATTTTAGGTAGGTAATGCAACGAAAAATAAGACACACATTTTTTAAGCAGCTCATAAAGAATATAGAGGGGTGAAAATACTTCCGAAGTCACCCCTCAAAGATGGCCAGATATCTCAGATAAGATCTCAGATAAGATATCTGAGATCTTATCGATAAGATCAATCAACATGGAGCAAAAACTATAATATTTTAGTCAAAATTGACTGTCAACGAGCCTGTAAAGAGACAACATCTCTCGCACAGGGAAGGTTTTCAAACACTTGTTTTGACCTCCAGGTTGCTGTTTTAACTTTGGGGAGGTGGTTATATTTTTGTATGTAGTATATGAAAAAAACAGAAGTTACCTGAACTTTGTCCTGATTTAATTACAATCATGAGAGAAAATAATGGTAAAGCTGCTATTCTTTACTTACATTGCTTCAGTCTACTGCACAGTGTACTCTTAAAATGATGTAAAGCAAAGAACCACCATCCACGATCACTACTTTGGTGAGGAGGGGAGGGACGTATACGGATAGCTGTTAGTATTAATAACTTCTACGAGTGTTGTTTTATTCATAATTGTTCAACTTATGAAACAACACGTTGATTACGCAACTTAGATACAATTAGTGTATGATTAAGTATTATGCCATGATATGCAGGTATAAGTGAACAGAAATATATATTATGCGTATGATCTTTCACAATTAAAAATGAATGACAAGTGGTAACGGATACTATTTTTATAGCTAAAATGTACCGATTCCTGTATGCACTCAAATAAAACATTTAAAAATGTCATCGATAGTCGAACAACTTTGATGGTCCTCCATAAGAACTACCTTTATGCAATGTTTTGGGAGTGACTTTTTTATACCACACATACTTTATGATACCACACTTCTTTCGAGTGAGTCAATGGTATATTTTTATAATGATTATTTATCAAAAATAAGTCAATTTAGTCAACATATTCCGCGCATTTAGAATGAAAGATACACAATTTTACAGTTAGACCAGTAATTAAATGTCTAATACTTATTGTAAGAAAACATGACAAGTTTTTGAATGGGAACAAGTTACCGATATACTGAAATTATGGTGACGAGTTGCAGTGCATGCATTTCATCAACAGGGAATTACAAACATGATAAATACGTTGCTATGAATATGGTGATTATAGTTTTAACAAAATAGTTCATAAGAGATATTTGTGTATCTACAAGTAAGTATATTTTACAGGTATATTGTATATAGTATATTTACAGGTGTATCATATAAACAAAAATATTTAGAATAATAAAAAGAACATATCACGGCACAGAAATCCCAAACAACAAATCCAAATGCGGTTTACTGGATGAAATATTAAACTTATTTGTTGAACTTATTAGTGGGCATCATTAATAGTTTACACACACATATATACATATATTTTTTGTTAAGATTTTTAAACACAACGTACCTCATTCAAGTTATTCATACTACAGACTACCTCTAATGTTCACACCTATCAAATTAGAGATCGTGAATATACCTTAACTCAGCATAAGCTTTTAAGAGTATACAGCACACTGAAGAATTTAACCCCAATGTTAATGAAACCTTTTTTTTTTAACATATTTAATATTTCTTCAGAAATATTACATGATTTCCTTTAAAAATGTACAAACAAAATAAAAATTTTATATCTGTTATGGCTAACTCAGAAATATGAGGTGTTCTTTTAAAAGGACGGTAATATTATGAACTACTGTTACTGAACTAGTTTTTTTATTTTACAGTATAACTTATAATGAAAATACTATAAAAATATTAAAAATAAACTATTGCTTGCAAGAGTGCTTTCCAAAATATGGTACCATTGCTTCGTCGATGTTGTGATGTTGTTCCAAAGGCGCGAAGTCCAAAAACCTTTCATTTAAAAGACTGAATAGAGGACGAAGCTTGGCATACTTGTCCTGTTTGTCAAGAGTATCATTATCGCAGACCTAGTATTTTCATAATATAAGAAAATCGATCTCTTGATATAGCTTTAGTCACTAGGATGTTGTTGGTGTCACTCCTGTTTTCCCAATACATGTATCTTCTAGGAACATCTACATAACCGCTGAAAACTAAAACGTCCAAAAAACATTTCATTTCTTTAGTGGACACATTAGCTTCTACATTTTCTTCATCTCTATTGGAGAAGGTTACTAGCATATCAACTACCTCAGTGTCAAAAAGAAAAATCAAATAATTGCAAAGGTGTAAGCTCTTGCTAACTGGACCAAGAGTTTCTTCCCATAAATCAGATTGTGGCGTGATATCTTCTTGAATCCATAACATGTTTTTATGTTTTTTGTTGGAGGTTTATCAATGGATCTGCCATTACCATTGGGTGGCATAGTTGTCCCAGGATAAAGTTGAGCTAATGGAATGTCGTCATCAGAATTATATGAATTCTTATTAGCTTCAGAGTCCTGTAGAATTATTACTTCGACGTCATTCCTCAGTTGGCTCCCTGGGAGATTATTTAAGGTAATAAGCTCTTCATCCCCAGAGTCACAATCGGTTATGTCGTCATTTGCATTTTCAGGGGGAAAAAGTATTATTTCATCTGGAGGAACAGGTAGTTCGTCGAAATTCTCTAGCTCCTCAAGTAGCTCGTGCAGATTCAACTTATTACAAACATGCAGTAGTATATCTTACCAGCGTTTTTGTAAAATGATGCCGCCATTTGGACCACACTATATGCACTATAATATCCTGTGACGTTTTATAACTAGAAATATAGTGTAATTATGTCCTAATAACCATAAACACTAACAAACTCTAGCTCAAATGGAATCACCTGACAAAAGTGACATGATTTGATCTTTACGAATCGGTAGTAATCGCGACATCTCTTGAAAAATTGACGAGGCTGACTCAAGCGACCTATAAATTGAATGCCTTTTAAGAGGACGGTAGTTACATCTGGGTTAAACAATGCAAAATACAAAGATACAAAAATAGGAAACTTTTGTCATGTAAAAAATAGCCACCTTTATAAAGTGAAAATAGCGGTAAAGTGGCCAGTTGTAAAAAGCCAGTGGCAGTAAAGAAAAGCTTTTGAAAACCTCAACTTTGCCTCTGTGTAAGATATGCAGCTTCTCTATAATATATATTATTGAAAGTTATTTGTGAGTAAATTATTATGGCTTTTTTCCATGTTGATACCTTATATCGTTCCTGAGATATAGCCAAATAAGTGGTCTTGCGAGATGCCTTCGGATACTGTTTTCACCCTCTTAAACCATTTATGGGGAGCTGCAAAGAATATTTGTTTCTTATCTTTAGATGCTCTACGTACATATAAAATTTTATGAAAGGCGGAGAGGGACAGTTCCGTCATTTTGCTTGTTAAAGAAATAGGGTAGAAATTCGAAGTATATCAATTGCTAAAGTAAGGGATTTACTGAACTATTTTAATATCAGATAATATTAAAAACATTAGTTTCTAGTTCGAATTCAAATAATAAATACTTCCTATAGCATTAAAATATTATTCTAAGGAGTATCCTTTTTCGTACTTGTCTCTAAAGTTCTTAAATTTCTTTCTATATATTAGCTCTTCATCTACTCATACAACACGAATCCTAACATTAGTTGTAGAAAATATACTAGATTTATGATCACATCTGTGTTATATAGTATGAGTAAATAAATAATTGAATTTGTTTGACAATATGTACATAAAAGTTATTTGTTACAAACATTTCAACCAGTCTACAGAACCTTATTCCAATATTTAAATAACAACGAATTGCTACGGTTTTATTTTAATAAATATGGTAATTATCAAAGCTTATACAAATAATACGACTCATTTACAAAGTGTAAACTCTTAGAGTTAATTAAAGGAGCCAGTGAAACGTAAGTTTGAAATAGCAATGATGTAAAACGAAAACAAAATCTTGTTCATACCTGCTCAGAGTGTATAAAATGAATGGAATGTAATAACTGTAAAATGGATTATACTATGTGCTGTGGTAAACTCAATTCAAGTTGGAATTTAAAAAGTCTGAGAAGTAAATTTAAAAGTTATTGCTCTAACTAGGTAGTAATGATACACAGTTCTTGTGCTTATATACTGTAGTTCATAGTAATACACAAATTAATTTTCTACGTAGTATACAATTTTTTAAGTAAAAATTGAAAAATAATTTTTCATTTTAATATGAGATTTTTGGAGCAGAATTTTATACCTTCTTTTCAAGCCCTTTAGAGCCCTATTCAATCCCTTTAAAATTTCAAAATAGAATGCGTGTAATATGTACCTATATATTTCGTCACGCCACAGTAGTATACAACGTTCACAAAAGGACATATAAGGTACATATACATATAAATTATTTAAATGCACTACTGAAAATACCATGGATGCTCTGATTAGTTATCCAACATGGAGTTATAAAAATGCAGCACACTGCTACTATACGCTAGTCGGCGACCATTAGACGGATGGGCTGCAACAATATAATTTGTACTGTGGTCGGGTGGGGTGACGGATTGGGTTCAATATTGGGGTCACTGTATGCTTGGGTTCGAGTGTCAACGGAGGGAGTTTGGTACTTCTCTTTAAGTAAGGGTGCATTTGTCCTTGTCTTTATGTGCAATCTTCTTGTCCGCAGTATAATGCTTTAGGGGAATGAAGTTGATTTCTATGTATCCAAACTTATATTAGTAACATGCTCTTAAAAAATATTTATCTTTCATATTTATAAAGTAAAAACTTAAGCAAAAACAGTAATGAAAATAATTTTTGGAAACTATATTCAATTATAAGAGACAATTCAGTTAAGGTAATATTTCTAATAACTGCTTAAACTTATCACTATCATATATTAATTTAGATTCAGATAGTTTTGTTTGTTCTGAAAGGCCATTTTAATACCACTTACAGTTTTAGAGAAATGAGACAATATAACTGGAGAGGTAAACATCGACTTTTTTGTTTATTCTCTCAAACGGTTTTATATGTGATATTAATAATTAGTTAATTCATATTCTTAGTTGCTGTTATACCATGTGACTCATATAAAATGAAGACACCCGAACATTTTTGTCACTTTTTGAAATCCAGATTTGAACTTTGGCACAATTGAAGTTCCATACACATTAAGTATAAGTAGGTAAATTTTGAGGCAATCAATTTAAATTTAAGTAACAAACCCGGACAATGGCAACCCTCCAAATAGGGTCCATTCCCGATATTTGCATAGTGTTGAAGATATCGAAAAAATATATTAGAAAAAGATGTTCACAATCAAAGTCTGAGTCTTAACACCAAAGTCTGTTACGAAAATTACATTTTTAGTTTTATTAATATCTTTCCGCATGTCTGGGGTTGAAAGCCAAAATTGTAACCATGTGTGGTTACAATGGATAGAATTTCACGAAAACTATGATTAAATTAAATGTCAATGTGACAAAGAATTGAGTTATATTCTATAAAGCCCTAGTTTACAATCGAAAAATTCGTTTGCATTTAAGGGAAGAAATTGAAATATTAAGGTTACTTGGTGATGGGGCTCACAGGAAAGTAGCTGCAGTATTTAACCGAAGACATGCTTACGAGGTTGCTATTAGTCATAGAACTCAAGCCACCGTAAATACTATTTCCAATGAAACTGGCAGTGTTATTAAAATACATCGGAATGATCAACTTCGTCGAACATATCCGCATCCTGAAGATAAGGTAATAGTAGCAAATTAAGAGAATCTAAGAGTGAGTCTACGAAATTTAAAGTCTACTGAATATCGACAAGGAGAAAATTAAAAGACGTTCGAGTCGTCATAACATCAAGCTTTATAAACCAGAATTTCTACATACTTTGAGAGAAGGTGATGAAGATAAAAGGTTAGAATATTGCTTTTGATCCCAGGGAGATTTTTTAGATGACCGGAATTTTCCACAACAAATTCTGTTTATTGATGAGGCTATATTTACCACTGATGGGTTGGGGATGGGATCTTCTCAAAACTGTAGATACTGGGCTACAGAAAATTCTTATTGGGTTATTAATAATTATAAAAACCAGTATTCAGAGAAAGTAGTTAACGTGGGTGTGGAGTTTTAGGAGAGAATAATTGGTCCGTTTTTCTTCAATAACTCGCTAAATATTGAGCGCTTAGTTAGTTATATGGATATGGAATTATGGGATACAATTGACAATCTTCCTGTTAATGTACGGCAGGAAATATATTCCAGCTACTAGTGCGTCAATCCATAATTCCAGAATTATTCGTCAGTGGTTGAACGAACATTCTCCAATGAGTTGGATGGGAAGAAATAGTCCTTTTGAAATCAATCCTCCTAAGTCCTCCGATATTACACCATTAGATTTTTATTTCTGGAGAACTGTGAAGTTTAAAAAATTTTATAAAGTTTACAAAACAAGGACAATCGAGAAGGACTTTGTATTAAAATCAGCACGTAAAGACAGCAATAAAGCAATAAAGACGAGCCTGTCGCAAAATCAGCATTCCAGAGCTAAGAAGAGTAGCCATTCATAATCATAAAAAAATGAGAAATGTATTCAAATTAAAGGAGGATTAGTTGCGATAGTCTATATTGGATAGTTAATTAAAATTTATATTTATGTTTAATGACTAATTATCTCAAAAACTGATTGTTACTTTAGACGGCTGTTTTTTTACATATTCCAATTACCGAAAGTTATTTGTTTATTTTAGTTTCTCTTAAATTGTATATTTTGTTAAATCCACACTTCTGTTCAATATTTTTGTTCATTTCCAAAGCATCCTACGTACGTTTCACTACGACGAATTTCGTAATGATATTTGGTGTTGGGGTTCAAACCTAGAGTCTATAGATAGTTTTTGTGGATATCTTCAACGAGAAGCAAGCTATCAGGAACGGGCCCCATTTGGAGGGCTTCCGTTGTCTTACAGTCAGTTTGTTACTTAAATTTAGGTTGGTTACCTCGAAATGTATATCTTATATAGGATTAAAATTGTACCAAATCTTAAATCTGGATTTAATTGACAAAAATATCTGCGTGTCTGCATTTTAAATCAGACAGTATGAAATTTGTCATTTATTGTCATTTGTGTGTCAATTGTTTTTAATCATTATGCAAATTTAATCGAGTTCCAGGATGGTCATCTAAGACGCCTCTTTTTACAGGTAACTTTTGGTAGCTGACTTCCAAGTTTGATAAAGTATATGCATACAATTTTCTGAATTAATTTTCATAAATGACTTCCGAGTTTTCAAACAGGAATTAGTTACAATACAATTACAACGAATGAGATAAATATGTATTACAGTCTTATTATGAAGCTATATTTTGAAAAGTATTATTTACCTATGCAGTTTCATGTTAGTTCGTCTTGATACACTGACATTCCCCTTTAGTATGCCAAAAATTATGATAATTGGACCACCCCTAGTTACGTCATTGAGTGATAAAAGCAGATTGTAAATTTGTTTGCTGTTAGTATAAAGCATTATTTCTTTTACTCTTTTTAGGAAAACAGGTTAAGGAGAAGAATTGAGGTAAAATTGTAGCTAAGAATAGAATCAATTTATTTTTTTAAACATTTACTATAATCGTCGAGTTTATGTTAAAACTAAATGAACAGTTTAATTTAATGATGTCGTGTCGTAAACTTCTCCCATACCGGTTTTTATTACACCGACAAGAAGATACTGCTTTTTCACGTCGGAATTGTTTGGTTAATTTTCGGTATTGTTCATTTTATAAGCGTATCCACTAAAATACAATTTTATTCCCACACTATCACAAGTGGAAAATTAATTTTTAATATTCCTAGAATTAATTTTTCATATAACCTTGGTAGTTAAGGTTAAACGTATGTTACATCTATTACTTTCTACTGGCTCTGACAGTATCGGAGATATAAGCTTCTATATGTATGATTTGGGGTATAAATTTTGCCACAAAGTTTCAATTTTAAATGGTTTTAAGAGCAGCAAAAATATAAGATCATTATTTTCAGTTCCTCTGCTATCACACGAATTTGCATCCAAATTGTGGGTGGTCACACAGGACCGTCGTCTTGTAGGAAAGTTATATTTATAGACAATTTCTCTTACGTAAAATTTGATAATGTTAGAGAAACTGTATTATTTTCGTCATGGAGTCTGGTTGTTACGATTTCTAAAACCCGATTTTGTAAAATGCACGCGGGTTGAAGAATGTTTAAAAAGAAAAAAAATATTAACACTTTAGCTGTAGAATATGCTAACAATAACCGAAAATTGATTAGTTGAATCTACGTTCCTTGACTTCTTGACAAACATTTCACTTTTGGTCCATTATAGATTTAAAACATTTAAGAAGCATTGATTCTTATGGTACGTTGCACCTAAGTAGTAGTAGTCAGCACTTTTATAGGAATATTAATATTCATAAAAACTACATAACAGAGCATCTACAAAAAGATGCTTAACAAAGTATGTATTTTATATGAATATGCATTTTCATACTTCATTAAACTAGAAACTTTCATGTTTCCTTGCGGGCCACGTTGAAAATGTCACGAACAGATGTGGACCGCTTCGTGATTTGTTTAAATCCATTAACTGGAAGTTTCAGATTGTCTCCCACAAATTAATTTGTATGGTTGTTTACCTCTACGTTGATAAAGTTACAAATCTGTTGAATATACCGGCGTGGCGCCTCCGACGAAATATTAGGTAATTTGCTGTGGAATTTTCCAGTTGAGTTTGCCCTTTCAAAACTTATTTTCAAGTTTTCGGTAACTCAAATGACACTAATCGAATATTTTAATAAGATTAATTAGAAGATATGTTAACTGTATAAGTATGCAGTATCGCCTCAATAATGGATCGAAATATCTAAGTTTCAAAGTCCTTTTTATGCCAATAATTTAATACAAATTTATTTATAATTCATTAAGGTAATATTCATAAATAAACAGTTTTAAAACCTTAAAACGGACTTTTCCGCACATAGAAAATCTCTATCTCAAACCTGAGTGGCAGAAAAAAAATAAGTCAACACATAAATGCAGAATATGTGATTTATGTGACAGTTTTACTGTTTTCATTGGTAACTGCCATATCAATACGTTTGTAATATAGCGAAATTATTTCTTTTCTCATTCATTCGTATATGATATAGGCCCAATATATATTTTCTTCGTTCAATGCAAAATCAGCAACGTGTTAAATGTTTATGTTTAAAATTTCAGAATGCACACAAACATTTACATTGTGCTTTCTCATGACCCATGGACAGGGTGGGGTGTATCCTATCTACCTAACAATCAATAGATGTCGTTTGGTAGACGTCTCTAATCAAAGTTAGTCGAAACCCGATCGATCCGACACGATTTAATTGAGTGATCGTGCTAACAAAACAAGTTTCTCAAATAGTCCACCATTGATTGTGCTCTTTCATGACCCATGAATATGGTATAATGTGTTTTATCCACCTCAAAATCAATAGGTGTCGTCTGGGAGACGTCCTCGATCAGAATCAGTCAAAACCCGATAGATCCGACACGATTTAGTTGAGTTATCGTGCTAACAGGAAACTTTAATGCCGATGACGACGACAAGGATAACCACAACGACACACACATTTTGTAAAAACCATTTTTTTTTTGTTTTTAGGCCGAAAAACCAAAAATAAACGCTGTAAAAAGAATTTTTTTTTCATTTTTCTTTACACAATTACATTTCCTTTCCGCTTTGATATAGTTGAGTGCAGAAAAGTAAAAATAATTCGTTTTTGATACTTGGCTATCTAAATTTTTCCTTCACATTTTGCTCTTTTACTTACTAAATTCAGCAGATTGACTGATTAAATTTTATGAATGTCAACAATAAAATTTACCTTTTATCAAAGTTATAAAACGTAATAGCCAGTTTTAAGGATTTTTATTTATTTCTAATAGTAAATAGATTTTTGTGGATCCTTCTGAATGTTTGCTGATACCTCCCAATTGTTGTTCGATGTAAGAGGAAGTGGAGGAAGCGTGAAATACCTTCTTCTGAAATGGTAACACTTATTTTTATTCAGATTATTACTAATAATTATATAATTATATTTTCGTTTCATTGGAAAATTAGATGACCGTATGATCATTACCACATAAACCATAGATTGGAGTGTGGTTTCGATATGGTTTTTTTATTTTTATATTCGTGTATTTACAATAAGTTAGTATAAAGCACAATCGATTATTTTCTTTAAGTTTATATTATTATTTGATTTTTCTATTTAAGAATTTTTTAAATTGATAAATACATGCAAGAAATGTCTCTCGGTCTTCTTTACTCCATTGTTTCGCTGTAATTTAAAAAAAGGGAAGGGTTCCAAATATTTGTAATATATTCCGGAAATTGTGGCTAAATACCAGAAGCAATAAAATAGAATTCCTTTGAGAATAAAATAGACTCCTTTGACCAATAACTTGTATCGATTTTAGTGTGATATTGTGTTTGTATTTATAACGAATATTATGTTTACTGTCAAAATGTCTGACGGATTTCTTTTTGCTTTGAAAACGGAGGCTGAATACATTTTAAGTACAATATCTGAAGTTATTGGATATCTAGAATGCCATTTTGTCTAGTGGTTCTTCATATTATTTATGGATACACCTGCTCATTGTGCAATACCTACATATCTATGACTGCAGGTGATTTTTTACTAACAAATAATATATAAATGAATGATGATTTAAATTTGACGTTTATTAAGTACTTGCTTGACCTATTTCAAATTTAAAAATATTGTGAATAATGTGAATATTTCACTTCAGGTCTTTATCAATAATACCACCAAAATATGTGATATGGTCAACACTCTCTATTCTTATATTATCTGTTTCGGAGATTATTACAAGTAAATGGTACGTATATTATTTTTTTAAAATCGCTAAAACTAATAGTCTAAGAGTCCATGAATGCCAGACTTTCCTTATTCTATAAAAGTTGAAAGTTTCTCAGTGCATGCTTCCAACACAGAAACAATGGGCTACTATGAAGTTTGGGTCATCGTGGCTTTGGTAGATAACAAGTAGCAAAGGCGTATAAAATACAACTTATATTTATCAAATAATAAAGCGTAATTTTCTTATAGTTTCTTCGGAATAATATTATAAATCACATTATCCATTGCCAGACACTTAATGTCGTGGCAACCCCTTGCCAGATACCCTTAAACTTTAATAAATTGTAACTGTACTTACGTTATAGTATAAAAGCTGAATTTTATACATGTTACTTGGGTAACTATTAGAAGATGTTTCCTCAGTAGCCAGACAGTTTCGACAGTTCTAACTCCTGGCCAGACAAACATAGTAGCTGTAGGTGCGAGCACGAGGCAATATACATCCGAGTAGGTGCGAGTGAGATAGTTATTTGGATCGATCGAATAATTTTATTATGTAGTTATTTATGACTAAGAAATCAATTTTCAAAAAGTTATTGATTATAATTTTCATACTGATAAATGATTAAAAAATAAACCAAATAAATAAGTAAATAATGTTTTGCAATTTCATGAACTTTATTTTTAAAATTCAGTTTAATACATAATTCGACATTTTATTAAAATTACAATATTTTCCAATCTATTTAACAACTCGTTATACTCTTCTTTACTTTCTATGTTAGGTATTATACGCGATTTAAATTGGTCTTTGTCAGATTCATGAAGTGGAAACATTTTTAATCCTAATTGTTTTTTTTTTCTATTACAAAATAAACAAACATTTTTACACATACCAACCAACACTAGTGTCACTTTGGATCGAACTATTTGCTTCTGAAATTAAATAATTATTTTTATTCATTTCTTCAAGTTTAGAAATATCCACATATTCCTGAGAAGTTGAAGGTTGAGGTTCTATTCATTGAGGAGCTAAAGGTGGTTGTGATGCTGCTAAAGATTCTTGTAAATGAAGGCTGTAAATGAGATGGTTATACGGTCAACTCAGGTAAAAACGATGTAGCTGGAGATGTATTGTCTGTAGATATACTTGCTTCTTTTTTCTTCTCTGTTTCAACGGTTTTTTTAGAACTTTTAGATCTAGAGGTGAAATATTTTTTCATGAGTCCTATAAATGATTTATAACATTCCCTGTGATAACCACTGTCCGTATATTCACTAGGTAAAATAATGTCTTTGTATTTGAGGTTATGGACTTTTCGCAGGTTCAAGATTGATTGACATTTTTTCAATGTCTCTTCAGAAAGCAATATTATGTTGCCTCTATTTTTTTTGCAAATAATACAAATTAATACGTCTCCCATGATGATACCTTATCAAAACCGAATCACATTTATTTTATAAACTGTACAAACAAATAGTAAAACGTGTATTTCCAGTATAATACATGTACTGAGTAAACGAAAGATGCGCAGTGAAAGGTCGCAAAAGACCTAACTCACTATCTCACTAGCATCCTATACTCGGATGTATATTGCCTCGAGCTCGCACCTATAGCTACCCTATATGTTTGTCTGGCCAGGGGTTAGAACTGTTGAAACTGTCTGGTTACTGATGAAACATCTTCTAATAGTTATCCAAGTAACATGTATAAAATTCAGCTTTTATACTATAACGTAAGTACAGTTACAATTTATTAAAGTTGAAGGGTGTCTGACAAGGGGTTGCCACAATATTAAGTGTCTGGCAATGGATGACGTGATTTATAATATTATTCCGAAGAAAATATAAGAAAATTACGCTTTATTGTTTGATAAATTTAAGTTGGTATTTTATACACTTTGTCACTTGTTACCTGCCAAAGTCACAATGACCCAAATTTCATAGTAGCCCATCGATCCTACCTATGTTGGAAGTATGCGCTGAGAAACTTTCAACTTTTATAAAATAAGGAAGGTCTGGCATTCACGGGCTCTTGCTCAAACCATGTTTTTGCTTTTTATATCTCATTCAGCCACATCTCCAACTTCACTCCAAGTGTTATACCGTGCTTTCATTTTAAAACTGTACATAGGTTCCACCGTTGGATCCTTCTCGGAAAATTAGCCACCGCTCAGGTGGGGAGTCCGGCCGTACGCCGTGATGATCGACGACATAGATTTCACATTTACCGTCGCATACTCGTACGTGTTTGGCATTTAGACGAGTGAACTTCGCAGTAATACGTGTAATTTTAGTAGATTATTTTAATTCTAAACTTAATAATTATGACGTACTCACTTGAGGAAAAAATTGATTTGATATGGTCTCTTCAAGGACATTCATTACGTGCAATAAGGGACCTTTTCTCAGTCAAATATGTAAATCGTCCGATCCCTGCCTTGAACACAATATCGACAGCAGTCGAAAAGTTTAAGTCAACGGGATGCATTTTAGGTTGTAAATGCTACAAGACACCTAGAATTAACGAGGATGCTGAAATGCAGGAATTAATGGTATGTGCAATGGTAGAAGAAGATTCAAATATTTCTATCCCAAAAATTTTCGAGGAGACTGGTTTTAGTGTGGGTAAAATTCACAAAATTTTAAAGCAAAATAAATATCATTCCTATAAATACGAAGCCCATCAAGAAATTTTCGATGAAGACCAGTACCGTAGAATAGAATTTTGTAACACGGTAATGGAACGTGCAAATGCGGATGACAATTTTATTTATAACATCGTGTTCACCGATGAATCCACGTTTCCATTACATGGTAGGCACAATCCATCAATTCCACGGTATTGGGCTATTGAAAATTAGTATCGCTTGTTAAATACAAAGACACAATATCCCGAAAAATTGAATGTTTGGGCTGGTATTTATGGGAATGATATTATTGAACCATTCTTTACTGATGGAAATTTAAGAGACTTATTTGATTCTTCTTCAAAACCAAATTGTTCCTGCATTGGCAAACATTAACCCCAATTTTGACAACGTTTGGTTCCAGCACGATGGGTGTCCGGCCCATAACTCAAGAATAGTCATTGACTATTTGAATATGATATTCCCCCAAAGAATTATATCTACGAGAGGCGTAACTCAATGACCACCAAGATCGCCAGACTTGGCCCCTAATGATTTTTTCTTATGGGGGTATATTAAATCAAAGTTATACGGGCATCCTCATGAAACAGCTAATAATTTAAATCAGCTGAGGGCTAACATTGAAAATTTATTTCAAACCTCTTATGCCGACCAACGTTCGTTCAGAATTTTACGACAGGTTGGGTTATTGTTTGGCGCAAGACGGAGGCATATTCGAAAATTTTCTTTATTTTTTTTTTCTTATTCAAGGGGATATTTTTTTAAGTTTTAAGAGTTTGTATTTTATTTTTAATTATTTTAAGAGAAGCTATTTATTTTTTTTTAACTAAGTGCCTTCTAACGTTTTATTAGAAGGCACTTTTTTTTAATGCAAAACGAATTATAGAAATAATGCAAAAAAGATCATAGTTTGCTGTTAAATATGGCCAAGATATTTGTTGTTTAAATACCTTGATCATATTTTAACAGTAAACCCATCAACATCACTTCCCACGTAAAAGTTTTTCCCCGTTACAAATACGATGTACACTCCCTCACGTGTAGAACGTAACTATCGTAACGCCGCTAATGATCGACACTGGACAACCTGAAGCAGGGCAGGGGACGCGTACGGTACTGCGTCCCCTCCCTACACATTATACGAAATCGACCGATTGACTTGCTGTCTAGTAAAAAAATTAAAGAACGGTATATCACTACCGTGTCATCTGCAAAATATATTGTCTCTGACTCTATGTTCGAAATAAGGAGACCGTTCATATATATACACGGAGAAGATAATAGGACCTATCGCTATCTTGAGAAACACACTCACGCGGACTATCCACGCTCCGTGTTCCGCGCGCGCTTGTCTCTTCCGCGTCGGTTACTTGCACAGTTGAGCAGAGAATCTGCGATCTGCGTGAGCAGTTTTCTTCGAGCTGTCAACTTCGAACTTCAGTGTCAAAATCGTTCGACATATTTTAAAGAAATAATAATAAGAAACACTCGAACATATATTCCGCTCCGTCTGCGCGCGGTATCCGCGGAACTATGCAAGCACCAATGTATCCCTGTGGATTCAACTGACGCTCATGGACCGCGACGTGGAAAGGCTACGCGGACGACTCCTCCGCGTGCGGATCGTCCGCGCAACTGTAAAGACTCCCATTATATTATAGTGATTTAAACCGCATGCGGATACTTCGCGTAAGTGTGTAATGGCACTAAGAGCCGTTTCACATGAAGCATATGATCAGTGCTGATGATATAGTTTCGACGTACTCGTTTCACATGTAACGGGTCGTAGTCAGTACAAATTTGAATAAGTAATACAATGTAGCGTTGCAGAAAAGTCGCTGTTGCCGTCTCTTGGCTTATAATAAAGCGGAGACGAGAAAATAGGAAAAACCGTTTATGGGTTCATCCTATTGTATGTGCAAGGCATCTAAAAGGTGCCTTTGTTACTTTATACTCAAGTTTAAGAGAAGACGAAAATAAAATTTTTAATTACTTTCGGATGTCAATAAAATCATTTGACGAACTACATCACAAGAGGATCGTTTAAAATTTTCGAATAAAGTTAGAATGTCAATTTAGTCAGTAGAAAGACTATAAAATTTCGTTACAAAACATTTACATTTTTCGTGTCAATTTTACAATTATTATTCATGGTTATTATACGCGATAGAAACCAAAAAGCACATGTAGTAATGTTCGAATCAAACAGATTTTCGGCAACCTTTCTTATAACGTATAGTCGGTACGCAACTGACCATCAGTAAACATGTGAAATCGCTCACTATGCAATAATGGCTCGTGCGCACGCTGATAATACGCCGATGTACGGGCTCGTGTATGCTCATCCGTACCAAATCATACTTACTGATCATACACGCTTCACGTGAAATGCTCATATAAACAAATGGTACTTGGTCAGCTGTTCTGATGATCAGTACTGATGATACGCTTCATGTGAAGCAGCCCTAAGGCCACTTATACTTTGGCTACTAAGATGTTTTTAAAATTTAATATACTGTACTCTGTTGTGTTAGTAAATTTTAATAAGTTCTAAAATTACTTATCTATATCGCAGGTTTTCAAAAACTTCAATTAGTTTTTTATGCAAATTGTACTGAAGACCTTTCCTAGATCTAAACATATACATAACATAGCCTCAGCACTATTAAATCCTTGGTTAGACTATTGCCAAAGAAGAATTACTTCTTCAATTCTGTTGAGCAATTTGTATTTATATAAAATAATATAATTCTAATTATTTCTTTCTCCTACTTTAACTAAATGAAATATAAGCAATATATAACGATAGTTTAATATATTCACGAAAACTCATTTTTTATAGACACGTTTAATAGTCGCTTCTTTAAATGATGATGATTTTTCGATAATGTTATTTATTATAGATTACGTGTTATATGTAACAAATCGCAAGTTTCGATATTTCTGCTGTTATTTTATTTTTTCTAGGAGCTTTATGTGGATTTAATTCGTTTGTCAATATTTCAATTCTGTCTTTATTTGTAGGATAAATATAAATTTTTTTATCAAACTTTATTTTTTAAACGAACACAGTTGATTTAATTGCTTGTTATATCATTCCCTTTCCCACTTTTGGTCAGGGGCAGCTGGTGTACAGGTGCTGCAGAGCTGCAGAACTGCCAAAAAAATTAGATATTTGTATATTTTCGCGACATAATAATTACTAAAATTTATTAATAAAATAATTTGGTTAGTTGGTGCAGCTAACCAAATTATTGCGTTAAAGTCGCATTCTGCCTGCCGTCCTCTATTGAGTAGTAGACCAGATGAATTATCTGGCTCTCTACGCGAGAGCGTCGCGGAATATTGAACTGGGCCACACGAGGTAGTTCTCAGCACGGCTCGGCACACCCATCCTCCCCCTCAACTCCCGCGACAATCCACACTTGGCGCTCGTAAATGCGCGAATTTACACGGTCAGTGAGCTGTATTTTTTCCAGCTAAGGCAACATCAGTGAATGTTTACTCCTTCCTACTCCTCGTACAGTAGGCGGGCGTAAATCGTACCTATTCGTATTCCGTGTTAATTTCAGATTTTAAATACTGTTTTGTGAATTTGTGTAGTGATTTATTGTACTAATTATTAATATTTGTATACTGTGATAGTGACAACTAATTTAGTTTATAATTTAGTTCATGTGAAACGATTTTTTAAATACTCCTATGAAGAAAAAATTGATTTAAAAAACAATGGTAGGCCATTGTCCGATATTGTTATTGAGACTGCACGTGTTAGCCGCGGAAAAGCATATAAACGTCAATTTAATAGAGACATTTATTCGAAGAACAATTGGATTTGTGGGTGCAACAAAAAATGCGTTATTTTGTTTTCCTTGTTTACTTTTTGGCGGTGATAAAGCATGGACGGAGGTAGGGGTGACAGATTTAGTGCACTTAAATGAAAAAATAAAAAGCACGACAACTCCAAAAGCCATCTACATAATACAATGGAATTAGCTTTATTAGGAACAATTAATATTAAAGCGCAGCTAGATTCAGCTTATTGGATAAATGTGCAAAAGCATAATGATAATGTGACAAAAAAGAGATACGTTTTGTCAAAAATTATAAACTGCATAAAGTTTTGTGGAGCCTTTGAACTGGCTCTGCGAGGACATGACGAAGCTGAAACCTCTCAAAACCCGGGGATATTTCGTGGTTTGATAAATTTTTCTGCTGAGTTTGATTTAACTTTAAGGGAGCATCTACAAAATGCTTCAGTATTTAAAGGAACCTCTAAAGAAATAGAAAATGATCTTTTAGACTATATTAAAAGTGTGTCATGAAGAAATAATTAAAGAAATTAACAAACCTTCATTTTTGGCAGTTATGGCAGACGAAACAACTGATGTATCTGCAAAAACTCAGTTAGTGGTAGTTTTAAGATATATTCTCGATGGTGAACCGATTGAACGTTTTTGGGCATACCTGAAACCTACAAAATGTGACGCTGAAACTCTTTCGGAAAATATTTTAAGTGTTATAGACCCTCTAGTAGAAAATTCACCTTACAAGCCTTTTCTCTTAACCAAAGAATATGACGGCAAACATGAATGTTCTTCAAAAAGGTATTAAATTCCAAAAATATTTCTTGTGAAAGTCTATATTTTTGTATAAACGGATTTTACATAAAAATTCTTGAAGTATCAGGAAAACGCGTGACCTTGAAAATTTTCAAAATTTTCGCCTGCGGCGCAATTTTTTTTCCATCGCTACGGCACCAATAGTTTGGATACGTTTGAAATTTGCACCCGAACGGCCAATACCCTAGGATCGGCCCTGTGCAGCATACCCATTTCATTTAATCACGAGCCGCCACTGCTTTTGGTTGATATTTATTAAACTCATTTATAATAATTTTTTTGTTCTTTATTATATTTTTACCCATTCTAATCTATCGAGTTGCCCAAACTCAACAATTTTGATTGATAACGTATCCATCAAGATGATCATATGCTTCATTGTTGAACAAAATTTATTTGCGAAAATCAGAATCACGTTCTCTCTTTTCTAACACCCAATTAATAAATGTACGATGTTGTAAATCGTCTCTAATTTTTAGTTGTTGTATCAATTGAATTTCGTGTGCTGATAGATGCAATCAGATCTTTCTTTATAATCTGATGCGTGGTGGTTCTTGGCAGATTTAATTATTGTGCATTATGTTGGATTGATGCGTTTGAATCCTCCCGTACACTTTATCGTACTGCAGCAATATTTTCGTCTGATCGACCACGACGAGGACGTATTTGTATTGCATTATCAATAGCAGAACCCGTCTCTTAAAATTTTTTGTTTAAGTTATGAACTGTTAACTCTGTAAGCGCTTCATTTTGTCCTAATTTTGTTCAAAGTTTTCTTAATACGTAAATGATCACTCACTTTCATAAAGCAGTTGGATACAACATATTCATTGTTGAACTGTTAATCGCGATATACTGACGTCATATGGTTTGTAGCTGATAGTCGTTAAATATTAAGCTATAACAAAGGTAGGGCTATGTTTGACAGAACACAAATGGCGCGCAATTCAAATTCTGTTGTTCCAACTGAGACATTCTATATAGTTGTATGTATACAGAGTGAGTAGTCACTTGTAATATTGAAAATTATGCCCATATATGAATCGTATTTGAGATATAAGGCATTATTTAAATTACTCTTTAAACTTATCAAATTTTTCTCATTACCTCTAATGATAATAACAACATTATTTTGAAATTTCGTACACACTTATTTGAAAATTATTTTATGCTATGGTACTGTGTGTTATTTTTTAATGGTACATAATTTTTAACGTCAATAGTCATCACTATTTTATCAATAAACCATTCGATATTTTCCATAACTTGGTTAACTTCCTTGCATGAGTATGGTGGATAATTAAATTCAAAACTCTAATTTATTTCTGCTTAGGATAATGGTGAACATAATTTTTTAATCATAATTTGTGTAAAAATAGAAATACCGAGTGTTGGTTGCAATTCTAAATTGAAGAGTAATTCAAAGTATCGTTGTTATAAAGAATCTTACACACAATTAATATATGAACTCATAATTTAATTCGTAAAGAAAAGAAAAGAGCAATGAAAAAGTAAAAAAATTAGCATCCTGATTTAGAAATATAGTAAATATACATATGTGCCTAAGTGTATGAAGCTAATTACTGTGATTAATATATTCTGCCGACTGTTAAACTTTAACGGACTAAAACTGTCCAATTCTGTACATATAATTGATTACACAAATTAGACAAAAAATAATATATAATGAATTACATATAATAAATTTAACGATATGACAAATAAGAGCACGTCCAGCACTGACGTATATTAAAACATTATATTGACAGAAATAATATTTAAACAAGATATAATTAAATTATTCAATTAAACATAATTTTATGCTCAATAGATCATACGTCTTGCATCTTTTATAAGTCTGTTGCTATAAGTTCTGTATTTTATAAGTTTCCTGTATAATACACTCTGAGTAAGTCTGCTGCTATCGCATATACTGTTTAATATTTCCCTAAATAAAGGAGCTCATTCTCTACGCTACAAGTCTTATATACTCTTCTTTCGCCGGCTCTTCACGCTTTATTCTCCTATACTAGATATTAGGCAAAATGCATAAATCTCCAGGTTGAATTTGTCAACGCTCGACATAGACTAGAATGAGAATGCGCTACTTACCTGCGGGTAGTCTCCGAATTTGGTCTGATAATCGAAAACGTACAAATAAGAATTCCTGTGCTCAGCAGAATGCAAATCGGCTGTGTGCACCACCGGCGCTACGTATTGTGCATCGGACAATGCTTCTAGGGTTTCGTCTCGTATATTGATTGGATGTTGTACCGGTCTTTCCCAATCTGTGTACTCGTTAACTATTGTTGCCAAGATCTCGGAAAGGTGGTAACTGTACGTGTTTCTCACAAACGTCCTTAGTATTTTGGAGCGACGATCGGCCTCTATACCATACTGAACGTCTTCACCGTTAAATGCGAAATAAGCTTCTGCTTTTACTACGCCGAGAAGCAAATCGTATCTCGATAACTTTGAAACAACTGGTTTCCGTAACAGAACATTGTTTAAGATATTGATGGCATTTTGCGGTTCTACTTTCGCTGGTCTAGTGTTGCCATCGAATTCGCTATAGTGTGGCTCTCCTCCTGCAAGCAAGACAAAATATGTATTGTATTACATTTATATTTCCTTATACTATTGTACCACATTAAAATCAGTTATTTGACTGTGATTTTAGAAATGGTTAGAGATACACCCTAAAATTTTAAGGATTTTATTTAATACAATGATATAATATATTCATGATACCAATATAACATAGATTTGGTAAAAATTTCAAGCAACCCCCACATTCAACTAGGATTAAGGATCCTAATTGCAACAGAGTCCAGTAGCAACACTGCATCTTAATTGTAAATTTAGTTACTCTAGACAAGTGTAAATTGGAATTATCCTCCTAATGTGTCAAAAAGTTGTAGATAGGAAAGTTAGAAGAGAATGATTAGGAGCTTAGGAAGAAGGTTACACATACTCAAAGAGAAATTACAATTCTTTCCACTCTAACTCAAGTTGGAGCATATAATGACACCGCTCGACTTCTTTTCGATGTCACCTATTTTCTGAACAGTTCTAAGAATTGGTATGAAACTTCCAAGACACTACATAATGACCACAGAATTCTTCTATGCAATAATAATAATAATTGTGCCTTATATTTTCTATAATTAATACAAAATTATGATACAAAAGTTTTTGGTTAGCCATTAAGCCGCTTATCCATATAACCAACTGAAAGCCAGAAATTAATAAAAGTAAACAGAGCAAAACAAAAGCTGTGACTGATTACAATTACTAATGTTATGGAAATTATGTATAATACATGGTTTGAATAGTTATTTTAATATTAATGTGTATTAAATTAAACAAGTGGTTTTGAGTGTATCCAGTTTCTAATTTGTTTTTGGCATGCATGTATGTTTGGAGCGGATTTAAAAGAAGCAGGTATGTTATTAAATATTTTAATAGCGTTATAAATAAAACAGTTTTATAGTGTTTTTATCCCTTGCTGTAAACCAGGCCAATGTGTAACATCACAATAAGCGAGATGAGATATTATTAGTGAATTGCGAAGTAACAATTCTGTGTCACTATATTAGTTTTTTTTTGTGCATGTATAATGTTTGCAATTTATGGTACGATTTTTGCATCAAACTATTTACATGAAAACTAATCTCAAGATCATCAGAGAATAAGGCCCAAATTGTGAAAGTGAAGTGTAAAGTAAATCTTTGTTTTAATTTAAGGATATTACATGGAAATTTATTGAAAAGTATATAGAAAATATAATAATAACATGCCACCTGCAATGTTGAAGTTTTCTTTGGTTACAATAGCATCAGAAGTTGTTAACAAGGACAAAAACATGGAACTCTGATAGATTATATTTATACGTATATAATTAAGAGCGACGAGTTCCACCATGTATGTATGTATGTACTTTTCAAATAAATCTACATTTTTTTATATATACAGAAAATAACTTTCTTCCCTAAAGCCTCATACTGCTGAAGGAAGGTTATATATAGAGGTAAGGAAACACACACCTATCTTGGAGAAAAGTATTAAACTCTCTCCGTTGGGAAAACTAGAATTACGACTCGACAACAAGCATATAATAGTGACATCCCCAGTACTGTTGAACTGAATATTCGGCCACATTCAAATGATGTTACAGATACCTCTATAGAAGAATACAACCTCTTTAACTTTTATTCGACTGAAATGCTTATCGTCTTTTCATGTCTATTTAATTAATTTACAATTTTAAGTTAATGTTTTCATGTCCTCTGAAGTTAATGTTCTCTTACCCCATGAGTTTAAAAGAAAATTGGACACAATTGGACAACATTGTTTTTTTTCCTTGGACACTATCGAATATACCATTTAAATATATATTTTTATTATATTTGTTACTTTTCAAATTCACAATTAATAATTGATACATTTTAGAATTAACTGTATATAACATGGTTGATAAAAATAACCAACGAACTAGGGGGATTGTATTTTAGTTGTTACTCTGTAAGTGCTGTTTAAGTCATTCTGTATTAAAATATACGTATATAGGTAAATAACTTATTGTTTAACATATTATACATACTGAATTTATATTGTTATAAAGTATATGTTGAAGAAATGTAACACCAATATAAATGAATGATAGATGTTATAAAAAAAAATATTACCATCCTATTTACATATCGTCAAATGGTTTATCACATAATATAAATAGTTCATTCGACTTTTATTTTTTAAGCACAATATACAGAATTTCCATCCGTATCAAGATTGAATGAATTAAATGTACACAAACTTAATTGGATGTTATAAAGACGCATCAGACTAACTACCACTATGAAGATTACTTTATGACAGGCGGTTTATAAAAGCCAGAAAATAGTTAGTCGGTCTGATTACGTCCAAATTGCATCAGAATAAAGCTAACGTGGAGCTTTGAGAATAACGTAAAATGTCGAAAAACACCATTGACGATAGTTAATTTTTTTTTTTTTGAAAAAACAACCCCTTATGTTAATTTCCACACAATATTCTCCAAATTATAGAGCTTCAGTATACAAATATATTTTCACAAACGTACCTTTGAATTGTAAACATTTAAAAAATAGTATTTAAAACTTGAAAATTAGTGAATAATGTTTGTAATAATTTGTGATGCACTACTAACTAACTGATAAGAAGTATCAAAAATATTATTATCAATCCTATATATTTGTGACTCCTTATCATCATGATCTAGTTTGTAGCCTCAAATTGATTTCTGTACCCTGTCGCAGAAAATACTAATTAGTTGATTAGAGAAGTTATAATAACGTATTTCCCTTTCCTGTTGTTGAAAAGTCATGTGTTAACCTAATTTCTATTTATATTAGATATAATTCGATTAAAATAATATATCCTTCGTCAAGTAAATATTGTAATGAAAAATCTATTTTAAAATTAGTTAGGCCACCACTTAAATATAAAGATATAAATATAAATTAAATATAAAGAGTACTTGAATCAAAATAGTTAATTAATTACATAGGTTTGTACACTCAATATTAACATTTAATAATTAACAATATACGATAATGCGGAATAATAATTAACATATGTTCTCATTACAGTAATGAACCGCTTTAGTTTGACAATTATTATATCCACCTTTAAACTCTCTATTCACGATAAACAACAATTCATCACAATTAATAATTTATTCTCAAATCATAATAATTTCTAATGTAGTTAACCTTTGATTTTTAATATGGTATTTAATTATTATTTTTAAAAATATATATTTTAACTAAAATATCTTATATGGCATGTTATTACATCAAGTTTAAATTTTCGGCACTGAGCTATTAAATAAGACGGTGGGGTGTTCAAGAACTGATATAATGATCATTCTGGAATATTAGTACTAACAATAAAATAGATACAACTTTAACAACTTTTAATTCCAAATTCAATTCTTGTGACTTTAAATATAGTATGTAGATTTGATGTAGAGGCAATTAAATATAATAAAATAATTATTATATAATAAATATAACAATTAAATAAATAATAAAGAATTATAAAAATGTATCAAGCTAAACAAATATTCAGTCATTTAAAATATTTTAAATTTACTTAAAATACTAAAAAACTTGAAAGTGTATTTGAATAAATAAACTTTCTTCTTTAACCTTTCAGTAGTGGCGACCTATACTTTAACATGGACAGTGGAGCCGGGTCTCAAAGACCCGTAAGTAAATAATAAACAAATTCAGCAAATGCTAGGGTTTTTTTTGGATATGATTACATTTTCATTAACACTGATCTTTATTGTTTGTAAAAAAGCAATATGGCTTTTAAGAATATCTTATACAGTTTAAGTTTATGGGAAATATAACATAGATACTTCATTTTGTGACGTAATAATACTAATGCAAAAAAATATAGTTAAAAAAAGGTAAAAAAACAAATAAATCTTGAAGTTATAAAACAATATTTGTCATTAATCGTGGTTTTGAAAATGTCCCACACAATTACGACAGATAATTTTGGCATGGATCAGACAGAATAATATTTGACATTAAACACAGTAACATCTCGTCTTGCTCTCCTTGCGGCATTCTGCGCATCTTTTTCTGGTCCCAGGAGGAACTAATTGTTGTTCACTAAAGTCTGCAGAAGCTCCAGCTACTTCTTGGCGCCTTTTGCGAACTTCAGTTGGCAAATGTTTTGCCAACGAACGGCGTTTCTGATGGTCATCCACCAAAGACAAGGCGACACTCTTCAAAAATATACGTTTGAGCAATTTTCAATCTGAATTATTAGCAGTATGTATTACTTGGGCATTGATTCCGGCCACATTCATTAGGGTATAGAAGATAACCATAGGCCACCGTCTTTTTTTACGCGCTACATCATAATTTGACGTTAAAAGATATACTGTGTCGACTCCACACATGGTTGAATTATAAAAGCTTATAATCTCTAGTTTATTTTTGTCTCTTGATCTTGGGTCAATGCTGTCATCATGATGGAGGCTGGAGGCTAGGAGAACGATTTTGCCCTTTTGTGGGATGTAGGAAACCAAAGTCGTACTTGCCTGATATCCAAAAATAGTAGATGCGACCGGTCTATTTCTTGTATTCAGGAACTCAAGAGGAATTTTCCTCTTATTTTTTATGCGGTGCCAACGTATGTCAATCAAGTTGGAACTTGTGAACCAATTGTCACATGCAATATTGCTTCCTGTCCTTGATATGGGCTGAACTAACCTTTGAACTCTACTTGCTGGGTCATTATTCACTCGGAACGGTCCTTCGAGTTGCTATCCAATTTCTATATTCTGTGTGTAGAACATTTTTGAGCCTACCAGGGAAAACGTTTTTATACCGTATTTGTTCGGCTTGCTGGGTATATACTGTCTGAATCCACATCTACTCCTAAAGCCCAACAGCATTTAATAGTATCCCGTGCACGATCCCGTGCAAAATTTTTATAATTTCCCACGAAAGGTTCAAATAATGAACTGATTGGAGCTAATTTATCGAAGGTCCTTTGGAGATCTCGCGTAGCCAAATCATCAAGTCGCATTACCCTTAACAGAAACAGGAACCTTTGCTGTGATATAGTGAGCCAAAATAGTTCCACTCCACATCCTTTTCGGTCTCACAAATCTTCATAGTTCGGATGATTCCTTTTCAGGCACCGAGCCATATATAACAGTCCAAGAAAAACATTCATTTCTGTTTTATCTGTTAGATGGGCAGATCTTTCCTGTGCAAAATTTGACGATATAGGCTGAATAAATTTATTGGTCTCTTCCACAATAATATCTAATACAGCATCAGAGATGGAAAGTTCCCAATATTCGATAGGAGTTTTAGCTGACACAGCTCTAGGTTTCACCCATGGAAGATGAACGCTGGAAACTTTAATCTCCGCTCGGGTGCGTACGATCTTTGTGGGAATATGTTTCTTCGAAACCGTTACACCGTCTTTGGCAGTAAAAGAGGGTTCTCCTCTGGGTCTAACAATACACGGTTCATCAACTTCTCCACTTTGTTCAGTATATGTATTCTCTTCTCTTGTCTCAATTATATTATCTTCATGTTCTGACTCATCCACAAACTTTTCATCGTCCGTTAATGCTTCTTCTAGCAAACGAAGAAGCCTTGCTTGCTCTTTTTCGTAATCTATAATAACTATTTTTCAAAGAAATGACATACAAAATTTGTCATATTCTTGAAATTTCGAATACTTACAAGTTTAATGAAGTTAAGCAGAAAAATATGCGACACAGAATTATTACACTAAATAGTTATATAACTAATTACTACATCTGTTATTACTACATTAATTATTACATTTGTTTCGGCATTTGTCCTGAATCGGCGTACCGTGTACAGCACTGATGAGAACTAATAAGTTCGAAACAGCTGTATATCGTTCGAATTCCATCTGGAACAGATGTCGAATCCTACCCGTAGCGGGTTCCTTTAAAAAAAAGCTCTGGTCGTGCAGAAACACGAGAAAGGGGTCGAGGATCGCTCTTAGATATAATTCAATGCCTGGCGGGGCTTTAGCCCGAGGAGTAGTTGCTTCCTACAGCGATTATGTAATAGCCTTGCTATTCGGGAACCATTTGATAACCTTCCTTTCTCAATTCCCGACTTATCAGTTACACTAATCATTACACTAAGTAGTTATGTAACATACACGGCGGTGCCGGGTCTATCAAGCCCTTTCAAGTGATAACTATTCTTGCTGAACTGTAAATAACTCCATAACACTACACCATATGTTAGTAATCCAGAAAGTAGGAAGGTACTGAGAAGTGCGCAACTGTCGCATAATTGGTTTCCGAATTATCCGCGAAGCAGGAACGTTCGGGTCTCTCAGACGAGGCCACTAGTGCAACGTTAAATTATTATTTTCATTAAAAGTTGGTAAAAATTTCAAAACTTTTAATAATGAACCACATTCATTATATTATATATATATACAGTGGTTTTGTAATACCCATGTTTAGACAGATATTTTAAAACTCAAGATAGCGAACCTACTTACTCAAATCAAAAATGTCAAGTACCCCGGTATGCGTCTTGATAGGAAGCTAAGGTGGAATATATGGGTACATTATTTATTACTAAACGATCTCAGCAAGAAATCTCAAATATTCTTTGAAAATAAATTACTATTGTCCAAAGCTAATACTCAAGTCAATTTGGATATACAGCATCCAACTCTGGGGTACAACAGCTAAATTCAACATAGAAATATTTCGTTTATAGAACAACGTTTCCAAAATATAGTGCTACATATAATAGCAAACGTATCGCGCTATGTTCCATACTTGTTAATAACTAATAACACGTGATCTCTCTATGTCCTCGATCGAAGATGTTATCAAAACATGCAATGCGAAATATACTGCCAAATTTGTGAATAATCCCAATATACTTTATAATGTAAGTGAAGTACGTGGGCTAAAAGGATTTATACCTGAAGACCTCTTTAGAAGATTTGATTAATGTCAGGTATCTTATAAACATTACATGTATAAACTTGTATATAAACTCACGTTAGATGGTTAGTTAGTTATAGTAGATTATCTTAGGCATAAAGACTGTACACTGGTATAATAATACTCTTAATGTCGCGTTTTTATTTTATCAGAAAAAAACGTTTATTGTCCCCCTAGAACAGATTGCTCTATTCATGGAGTTGAAATGAAAAAATATATTTATGTGAATCGTTTATATACATTTATGCACTTATATGTACTTGCTTCTCTCACACACAAATTGGGTATATTACAGAAAATTTATTACATTATGTCCTGTATGATTTCTTAAAAAAATAAAAAAAATTATGTTATTATTTGAATATAAATTTACAAGTTAACTTGTCTATCAATCTAAATTATTGATGACAACTGTGTGACTTGTAAATGTAAATAGACATCACAAAAGAAACATTTAAGAAGCAGCAAATTCAATCAATGTGGACCTCTCTATACTTTGGCTCTACACTTGTCGACTAATAATATTGAAATAAACAGAGCGTCACATATTCCATCTAAATTTTAAACTCAAAAGTACTTGCTTGGCTATAATGTATATGAGTCCGTGTTTTGGTGCAAAGGGAAATCTGAAAATCGTATTTTTATATACTTTTAACTATTTCTTTATAACGAATATTTATATTCTTGTCGCATTCAACCTTTACGACAAATGGGAGAAGATTACAGTAGAAGACGCTGGTGAATACCGGTATCGTGAGAAAGGTGCTAATTCCATATAACGAGAATAATATCTAAGTGGCAATGGTGACCTGTCTTCTCTAAACTCACTATCGTGTTTAATGTTAAGTCCCACTACTGCGGTTGACTTATTAGGATCATATTAAAGTCATTTAGCCGTTAACAATTCCTGCCACAATTACTTCATATTAGTTTAATGAGTTAAATTTGTAACACACTACTTTGTCCTTTTACAAATGAAGACGTTAAGGTAGCGTAATATGCTATAAAATAATATTACTGTAGTGAATAGTTTATAACAATTTTGAATACTTGTAATGTATACTGGTTATAAACAGAAATTATGCATTTCTTATCATTGAAAACGTACACGTTATTTATCTAAGACAGATACACTGATATAATCGGTTATTTCATTCAAACAAGAGTACGTACAAAAAAAATTTGACTTTCAAATACACATTAGTTTACTATCGGCGGTACCGTAAGTAATTATGCCAGTCTTACGCATTGTAATGGATTGTATAATTTTTAGTATTTGTCATCGTCATGAAACTATATGACAAGAACTGCAAAATTTAATTAGTCACAATCGTCGAAATTATATAAAAATTATTCTATTCAGTAAAAGAGTATCCGATGTTCATAGAGAGCCAATGAAAGCGTTAGACAAGAATAGTGCAGAATTTCAAAATTTCCTGATCGTTCTTCTTCCCCACGACAATACCAGGATCTATAAAGCCTGCATTGTTTCAAAGTTTCTACGGCGTAACTGTATTTACTCGTAACTCTGAACCAACTTATTTACTTACGAACATTAATTTGTCGGGATATTGCTCTTTCGATATTTTAAAATTTCCATTAAATAACAAATGGAGGATTCAATAGTATCAAAATGGCTATATTTCCGCATCACATAAAAAATCCAAATTCAAAATGGTGATAACCAAAGAGGGTGCGTAAATTGGAGGTGCTTGGAATGATAATACTAAAAGTCCAGGAAGTTCATTTGGCCTCTTTGAAAAAACCAGCCGATCTTTGGGATTGGTTAATTTCGACATGTACATTGTCAAGAATTGAATGGCAGATAATCTGCATACATGATTTAACAGTTTTTGCTTGTATAATTATTTTTCATAACACTTTTCTGTTTAATTTACTAAAATATGTTTCCTTTTTTACAACTATTGGTGTCTAACATACTACAACATTTAAAGCATCATATGTAAACTCTTTTAAACAGTATTGATGACGGCAAAAAATATACGTAAATATACAAAATGATATCGCATATAAAATACAAAACAGATATGTCCAAAATTTTTTTTTATCACTTGGTGTAGTATAGTGTCGGTTTGATATTAAGTTTAACGTTTCGAACGAACATAGTTACTGAATGTAACTTTAGAGTTTCATTATTTTATTCCATTTAGAAAGTTTGTACCAGCTAGTTATTATTTTTATGTTAGTCCCGTTATGAAAAATTGTATTATCGCTACAGTTTATTACTATTCCTGTATTATGTTTCATATACATATATAAGATGACGTGTAAGGATTAGCATTTACATATTATATATATATTATATTATATAGGTTTGGGCCTCATCAGCCACTGATCGCATGGGTAGTACCTTGGCGATCCCCTCTTATCCGGGTCATTATCCAAAAATGCTATCCCATAAAAGGAGCAATTTAGGCACGTCCCCCGCCTTAAGCCACGCCTCCTCTAGGATAACAGGGGTCCCTAATATAAGATACCTCTTCTCCTCTAGTGCGGGGCAGGTGTAAAGAAGATGAATCCAGGTTTCCTCGTCTTCTTTACAGTATCTGCAGGCCGGGCTATCAGTCAGCCTCAGCTTGTGCTTATATGCATTCAGGCTACTATGGTGGCCCGTTACGATTCCCACCAGAGTTCTGGCTTTGTGCCTGTTCAATTTAATGAATTCTTGGGCCGATTTCTCAATCTCTGAGTATTCGATGAAGAGTTTGGTTATTCGACAACCCGTTACTCCTCTCCATCTTTTATTGTGCTGGTCTCTTGCCCAGCCATTGATGCGGTCTCTGATCAGATTCCGACTTATTCCCACTGCAGGTTCTGGTCCATAGAGGTTTTCCCTGGTCCCTAGTCTGGCAAGGTCATCTGCAATTAGATTTCCCTTAATGCCATTATGCCCAGGTATCCATAAGAGTTCCACCGGTCCCTTCCCTGCCAAGTGGTTCAATGCTTCATAGCAATTATAGACCAGCTTCGACTTTGTCGTTGCTGAATTCAGGGCTGCCAACGCCGCCCTGCTATCCGAGCAGATACATACCCTCTCCTGGGTCCGATTTTGGTCCGCCTCCAGAACACCGTATGTAATTCCAACTAGCTCGGCCTGGAGTGCGGTAGTGTATTTGCCCAAGGGGAAGGTTTTACCTATCCCGTCGCGTCGTCTATACACCCCCGCACCCGCTTTGTTCCCACTCTTGGCTCCATCGGTGTACCAGATGTCTCCATTGAGCGGCAATCCAGCTCGACCCTCCATCCAGTCGGTCTTACTGGATTTACATATTAACTTGTGCATGAAATTCCATACTAAAGAGCGCGCGTGTGTATGTACTCGTATTTCTATACGTATAAATTATCCTTAATGTGAAATAAAATTTAGCACGTTCATTACACGATATATACGAAAATATATAGTAAAAAGCGGTTTCTCATAGACATCCTCTAGGTCGGAATGAATGAATCCCTTGACGTGACACGACCATTACGGATATTTAAAATATATCACAAATTTTTCGCATGACAGCGATTCAGTTTTTCATCGGAAATGCTCTCCTCGTTAATCCTAGTAATAAATTGGAATCAACTATTCTTAACTTTATATCGTAACATATTTAAAGATATTGAACCGAAGTATAATATTATCTTGGGACATATTTATTAGGCTACCAATGTCTAAATATAAATTTTTAAGTTCTGCATAATTATCAAAATATCCATACGAGGTATACTCATGGGTTCACCAAGAACTAAACAGAATATTCATTATGTCGTTATTTTTTTGTTATTTGTTTTAAACATTATTTGTTGCTTTTAGGCAGTATTAGATATAGAAATAGAGATAATATTGTCTCCAATGAATTTTATAATAACATGTACGCGAATCTACTTTCACAGAACATTGAAATTGTCAAGGTAACTTCGGCTGTTGTGATTTGACTGTGATCTGAAAATTGTAAAAATAATGAAAATTGTATATTTTATTGTATACAATTTTCATTATTTTTACTTGAAAGTTTATGGTATCATATACTCTGCAAAATATAACTATGTTAAAAATGATTAATTTAACAACCTAAACATAAAAAGTGAAACAAAAATTATTCAGTTGTGTTTACAAATAAATGTTTGAAAATAAATTGTAATGATTGTACCCGATTTATTAAGCTCATGCTAATGTGTTTAGGTATGTGTATTATTTTAATACCTATGAACATAAATTAAAATTCCAACATGTTTACAAAATTGGGATATTTAAGCCTTACGATTACGAATTACGTGACGACTTTAATATATACCGCATATACTTTTAATATGTTTTTTTTTCCTGCATCAACCTAACATAAAATAATATGCCCAACTATCTAAGGCTGAGGCTCGTTTCAGTTTATACTTTCAATTTACGAAAGACATATAATATAAATAAGAGTATTCATAAATACCCGTATAATTATTAAAAAGTAAGAATCTGCACGAAAAATACACAAAATTAGGATAATCTGGTTCCACACTTTGTTATTATTTATATTTTAACTTTTATTTACAAACTTAATGATGAATAGTTTTTATTCATTTTTGAATTTAAATTATGAAATATGATTAAAATGAATAAAAAATAATTATGAGACGAGTTCCCAAATTCTATGTGTAATAAATTAAATATAGAATATTCAAATGTGATTGAACTCACAAAATAATGGTAATAAAAAATGGTTAACTAAATAGTAATTCTAAATAGTAATTTTTGAAATAAATACACAATGAGAAATAATCACATGGTATGCAAAACTGTATATAAAACCTAACTACATTTACAGATGATTATAATATAAAGGGATTATAACAAATTAAATAATGGTAAACGTTATTTTATTGTGAAGAGTTTGATGATAATCATTACGGAAGAAAGAGACTGGAGGAATATCTAATACTAATTAGTAATTGTATGATTCCTCATGAATGTGTGCACATATAAACATATTGCGTAATATATGTATATTATACCAGGCATGTAAATATGAAATAGGATTTTTTTGTATAGAAAATACACGTTTATTGTCATCATCATGAGGTCATCAGTCCTAAGACTGGTTGGACGCCAACCTCCAGCTTCTCCTATCTTGTGCTAACCTACGCATTTCGCTAATTGTGCTACAAACTACATCCCTTACTATTTGCGAGCAGTAGTCTAATCTAGGCCTACCTCTGCCTTTCTTCACTCCTATTTCTGCCTCCAAAATATCGCGGACTATTCCCACATGTCTCAGCAAGTGGCCTACCATTTCATCTCTTCTCTTCTTTATGTTTTTCCACATACTTCTTTTCTCGCCGACTTTCTCCAATACTTCTTCGTTTCTAACCCTATCAGTCCATGGTATTTTCATCATTCTTCGGTAACACCACATCTCAAAAGCTTCTAATTCTTCCTACTTGCTTCCTCTACCGTCCAGGTTTCGCAACCGTATAGTGCTGTGCTCCATACATATGTTTTCAAAAATCTCTTCCTTGTTTCTAAGTTTATTACCCCCGAGCATAAAAATGCTTTCTTTTTGTTAAAAGCTTCTCGACTCTGCGCTATTCTTTGTTTTATGTCTTTATCGCTTCTTCCATCCCAATTTATTTTATTTCCTAAATAAGTGAAGTTTTTAACTTTCTCCAATCTTTCATTATTAATTTGTACTTTCGTTTTTGCTCTGCTCTCGCGCCCTCTGCACACTAACACTTTAGTTTTGTTTTTATTCACCCTCATTCCGTATTCCTCTGTCAACACTGCCTCCATTTCGTTCAATGCTGATTCTAATTCCTCCTTACTACATGCTAATATTGCTATATCATCCGCATTTTTTGCGAATCTCTGCATTTTTTGTTTCTGTCCCTGTACTTTAATCCCGAAATCCACTCTATCTTTTACCACATTAATCGCCTCTTCGATGTACAGATTAAAAACTAGTGGTGATAGCGTACATCCTTGTCTTACTCATTTCATTCCCGCGCTCTTTAGTATCTCGAAAATTTTTTCCCATCTTACGTTATCAAAAGCTTTTTCTAAATCTACAAATCCTATATAAGCGTTCTTTCCTTTTTCTATTGTTTTCTCTAACATTACTCTTAGCGCCAGAATAGCTTCGCGAGTTCCCCTATTTCGCCTAAACCCGAATTGGTCTTCTCCTAATATTTCCTCCGCTCTATTTTCCATCCTCTTCTGCACAATTCTGGTTCAGATTTTTGACGCGTGGGAAGTTAGGCTAATCGTTCTAAAGTTCTCGCATTTGTCGGCTCCGCTCTTTTTCGGTATAGTAACGATAATGTTCCTCTTATAATACTTCGGCATCTCGCCCGTTTCGTATATGTATTTTACCAGTTCAAACATCCTATTTACTACTTTCTGTCCCGCACGTTTCAAAATTTCCGCCTATATTTTATTTACACTTGGCGCTCTATTGTTCCTTAGCCCCCTTAGTGCTATTTCAAATTCCTATCTCAATATAGGTTTTTCTACATCTTCCCTATCGATGCTAGATTCTTCCTCTAATATCTCTCCTAATTCCTGACCCTCGTATAAATTTCCTAAGTACTGCTTCCATTTATCCGCTTTCTCCTCTCTTCCGATCAGTATATCCCCCGATTGATTCCTAACGTTTCTACTTATTGTTCCTATATCCCTGAAGTTCCTCTTAATTATTTTGTAAGCCTCATCGGTCTTACCTACTTGCAGCTTATCTTCTACTTCTTTGCATTTATCCTCTATCCATTATTCTTTCGCTTTTCTACATTTTCTAATGATTTCCCACTTTATTGCCTTATAAGCTTTCAGTCCTTCCTTGTCTCGTCTGTTTTTGTAGCCTCGTCTCTTTTGCATTAAGTTTAAGATTTAGTGCGTTATCCAGGGCTTCCTAGCTTCCCTTTTCTCGTGTCCTAAAACGTCCGTAGCCGCGGAATCTAGACTATTCTTGATACCCTTACACTCAGTTTCTGCGTTCTTGATTTCGTCATTACTCGCTTTATTTATTAATTGATCTGTTTTCTCCTGGAACTTATCTTTCATATTCTGATACCTCAATATGTCTACATTTATACATTTCTTATCCCTCCGGGTTTTCAGATTTTTGAAGTTTAATCTAGCTTTCAAGACTACCAAGTTGTGGTCGCTGTCTACATCTACTCCTGGACAACTCTTACAGTCTTTTACTTGATTTCTAAATCTCTTCCTAACCAGAATGTAGTCTATCTGATACCTGTCTATCCCCTCTGGCATTTTCCAGGTGTACCGCCTCCTAACGTGATTCTTGAACAATGTGTTCGCGACTACCATCTTGTGCTTTTCACAGAATTCTATCAGTCTGCTACCTCTCTCGTTTCTGTTTCCTAATCCATAAGGACCTACAAATTCTCCATCTTTCCCCTCACCTACGACTGCGTTAAAATCTCCCACTATTATTAAATTTTCATGACCCTTCACAAATCCTATTACCTGTTCTATGTCTGAATAAACGGCTTCTAACTCTTCCTCACTGTAGCTAGAAGTAGGCATGTATACTTGCACTATTACTGTTTTCACTGGCTTCGAATCTAACCTGACCATCATTACTCTCTCGCTGTATTGTAGGTAACTATCTACACACTGTTCTGCGTTCTTCCGCATAACGATTCCTACTCCCGCGTTTCCATTTACCGATCCTGTGTGTATTACCCTATAGTCACCGCTCTAAAAATTTCCTACTTCCGGCCAGCGCATCTCACTTATACCTACTATATCTAATCCTAACCTATCCATTTCTATCTTCAGATTCTCTAGCTTCCCTGCCTGTCTCATGCTTCTGACATTCCACGCTCCGACTCGTGAAATGCTACACTTCTTACTATCCCTACTATTGCACTCTATCACGTCTCCCGGAACAGTCCTCACCCGGAGATCCGAACGGAGGACTATTTTACCTCCGGTATTTTTTGCCCCAGGAGACGCCATCATTATTTGAGATAAGCTTTCTGTTAGCTGTTCTGAGGATGATAATGTGGTGGTTTCCTCTTGTCTTCCACATCGCAGTCGTGTGTGTCATAGCACCATACCAACCCCCACGGTTTCTGCCACTATGACTACTGAAAGAGCTGCTGCCCTCCTTCAGGGACTTGTCTTAGTCGGGTTTTTCAATAAGGACCCCCCACTATGGCTAAATCTATGGTACGGCTCCTTAAATCATTAAAACTCGCAAGCCGACCCACCCGTTTTAGTTTGAACTAGAACTTCATCAAGGTGCAAGTCTTATAGGATCGGACGTTTATTGTATGAAAATGATAAAAAATGTTTTATTCGAAGTATTGTCCATTACTAGCTATACATTTGCCCCATCTTTCTGATAACATGTGGAATCTATGCCAAAAAAATTCTTGCTCTCTTGAGGCAAACTAGTCATTGAGCTATTTTCGTATATTTTCGTAAGAAGTGAAGCCCTGCTCAGCAAGTGTATTCCATTCCAGCCCGTATTCCATCGATCATAATAAAAATAAGTAGTTGGAACCGGTCTGGTGACTAAACCGCATGTGAAAGTGTTTCCCAACTAAACTCCTCATTTGTTTCCTTGACCGGTTTTGCTGTGTCTAATGACGCATTATCATGAAGCAAAATCACTTTGTGTTGCCTTTTTTGATATTCTGATCATTTTTCACGCAAAGCTTGATTCAAATCGATCATTTGATGTCGGTAGCATTCAGTATTAATGGCATGGCCAGGCTTTAGTAGCTCATAACAGATCACACTCTTCTGATCCCATGAAACATAGAGCATCGTCTTCTGTATATAGCGATTTGGCCTTGCAGTCGATGTCGATTGTTCGCTTGGAATTACTCTGTTACCCATGATTTTTACGCTTAGGATTCTTGAAAGATATCCACTTTTCATCGCTAGTCACAATTTGCTGGAGAAGTTACTTTCTTTCGTACTTCGCTAGCAGAATTTCGCCAGGTACGGAAGTACAGTTTTTCGAGACGAGAATAGTTTTTCGGTTTTCCTGTTGTCTTTCATTCAATTTATGTGGAACCCATTTTCCCATCTTCTGGATATTTCCCATGGCTTTCAAATGTATGAAGATGGCTTTTCGTGTCACATTTAATTCATCCGCGAGTTCCTGTTGCGCTTGAGCGTCATTCTCATCCAACAATGCTTTGCTCAATATTTGAACAACATACTTTTCGCTGGTCTTCCACGTTCTTCGTTTCTCATGTCAAAATTGTCACTTTTGAATTTCTTAAGCCACTCAATGCACTGTGATTTACCAAGAGCAAGCTCACCGTAGGCTTCGACAAGCATTCGATGCGATTCTGCAGCAGTTTTCTTCAAATAAATGATATCCACAAATCGAAGTCTCCAGGCACAAAATTCAACATGTTCAAAGCTATTAAAATGATGTTGTTGTATGAAACTTGTATTGTTGTGAGATAATAACCTTTATCAGATGTCAAAATAAGAAAATGGCGCCAATGACGCGGTATGACGGTAACTACATTAGCAGCTAGGCCATCTATGGGCATATGTCGATTTCATATTTACATACCTGGAATGTACAGGTGAACAAATAATTTTAGGAAACTTTCATATCTCATAAAACATACCTTTCATGAATGTATTTATTCTTTAAATTATACCCAAATCAGTTTCAGGTTATATTCTTGATAATATCAATTGTGAAATGAATGACATAGATAAGCCTACCGGGAAGAATAGTTTTTGATACGACGAAAGTAAACTAGTAGTGGTAAACAAAGCTAGTATAATACAATTGTGTACAACTAAACTAAAGTCTAACACCAATTCTTATAATTGTGAATTTATACAATTAAAAGACTAAAAAATTAAATCAACATCAAGTTTTAACTTTTTCTCTTCACTTCTTATTCTCGTCATTTATTTGATCATCAATATTATTCACTAGCTGAAGTTGGAAAGACTATGATACACAATTGACTGTTCAACGGATGAAGTGGAAAATTACTATTGAGATATCTAAATGCGATGTATGTATGCTTAATACTTTATTAATATTATCGGTTTGTATATTTCTGTTGACGATATTCGATTTTTGCGATTCATTATTAATTTAGTGGTATATTTTTTGCTTTCGACATAAGGAATAAATAGAAGGCGGCAGATGGCTAAACGGATTACTGAGCATCAAGGAGAATTAAAGAGTGAACTTAAATAAGTATGAACTAGAGTACGCCCCACTCCTGTTTGTATTTATTTGAGGATATCACTCGTTAATAAATTACCAGTATAGAGAGCAGCATGAAGTAGAATAAATATAGGCCCGTGGTACGAAGAAAGTAAAGTATTTTATTCTGTCTCGAAAAGAGGAGTGTATGATACCTTTGTAAGTGTGTTTTAAAAGTAATATGTTCTTAATAATACAAAATGGATACTTGTGACGATACCGAAAACGCGTGAATAATTAAGTGGCATTATGGTAACGAAAATGCTACCAAATGATTTAGTTTGGCCAGTGGGCGAAACTAAAAGCATTTTTACGAAGTATTTTCAAACAGGATTCTCGCTCGCTGCCCAAATTCTATCGTTTTATTCAAAATATTGGAAAACATGGATGAATTTTTCCCAAAAATCATAGAAAGGGGCTGTTCCGGTAAATTATGAGGTCGAAATGAGGGATATAAATAATTCGGCTACTACTAATGAAAATCTGGCGCCGTACCCTATATAAGACAGATTAGCTATGAATCATACGTAGTTAAATTTCTCCCATTATGATCTAAGAGTGCCGCATAAATACTTAAAATTCACCTAGTAGGTTGACGATTGCTATATACTATACTAACATTGACGTAAAATTTATTATTTTTTACAATTTAGTTCATATATATATATATATATATATATATATATATATATATATATATATATATATATATATATATATATATATATATATATATATATATATATATATATAAATTTTTTCTGCATATTCGCATTAATTTATTTAATTACATTTATAGAATTTACGAACATATAGAATACTGATACTGGCCCTACATTGCAAAATATTCTTTGTGTTCTGTCTCTAGAAATTTATTGACAGCAACGTATTAATAAAAATATGTGCCCAGCTGACATTTTACCGAAGGCTCATCTTCTGTCCGCGTGTGTAAATTTACTTTCGGAACATCGTCATACTACGATTGAATCATCAAACTTGATGTCACATGTCAAAAGAATATCAGACTGTTGCCGTACGCACTAAATCAAGTTCAAATATTTACTTCGGCATAACCAATATTTTGTCCTTACCTGGAGGCTCGCCCGTATCAATCACAACTCCATCGACGCTGGGACCGAAAGCGAAGGCAAAATCTGGTGCGATTATTGGCGTAGAAAAGAGAAGTTCAAGGGGTTTTTCACGAAGGCACTTGAGTAGATGTGGATGCGGAAGTTCGGGGGAACAATTTGCGTGGATCGCCACCTGGGCAGCGTATCGGGACGGTTCTTGTATTAAAGCCCACGGCGATAAGGCTGAACCAGACATCAGAATTGCCCGATGAAACAACACGCCTGTAAAAAAGGAAAATGTCTATTCTTACGAAATCAAAGGATAGTAATTATTTTATAAATTAATATAATGTGTTTATTAACGTTCACAAACCACGTGGTATCTTAGTATCCTTGAGGTAGTTATTTTGTTGTCTTTATATTAGTTGCAGTTTGTTTAATAATCGTTATAAAAATCGTTACATGAATATATGCAACTAGATGTTTCGTTGACGGAAACCATAAACAATATTGAGAACGCATCGTAACATTTAATGTAAGTAATTTTATTTTAAGATAGGCAAATAGTTTATATTTGCTTATTGTCAAAATAGTATGTATTATAATATAATATATAAAATATATTACAGTATTTATTTCAAATTAATTTTACAAATTTTAATTTTAAATTTTAAATAGTTATAATTTCCTTTCAACTTTAAATAGTTATATTTTATGGATTTATGTATGTTTTTAGATATTGCTAACAATTTTAATATTTGTAGGGGTTTCTGCTGAAATATACCAATACAATTATAATTAGAACTATGTTTACACTCATACGAGATAATTACTGTGTAATTACTACATCCCCTGGATTGCGAAAAACATATAACATATTAACTGTGGTTCAATGAAAAATTAAGGAACAGTAACACTGGATTTAAGGTTTCTCTTACTTAATGTTCTATTTAATAGGTTATATTAATACTCAAAATAATCGAATATTTGCCGTATATAACTTTAGTATTTATATTGAAATTTGAATTATTTGGAACCATATGAAGAATTGTGTTTGAGTAGTAATGTTGAGAAGACGATAATTGGTGGATTTTTTACGAGAATATAATTAATTTATCAAATGTATAAAAAACTTATTCTAAAACCTCTCTAAGACAGTTACATGAAAATAAATTACATGCTGGTTTCTTTCAACATCATGATGCTACTGCCCAAACAGCGAGAGCAATAATTAACTTTTTATTAGTTTTATAGTAACAGATTGACTATCCAAAGTCTCCGGGGCACCAGACTTGACCCCTTTTGATATATTTTTATTTGGATTCTTAAAGGTTAATATGTTTTAAGATACAACCTTCGATTAGTTATAGACAGCAATTGTTACAGACATTAAAAATAATGACTAATCGTCTTCCACGAATTTATGAAAATGAGAAGAAATCTGTACTTACTTAATGAATGTCACAATTTTCAACATACATATAATATGAAATAGATAAATGAGCGATGTTAATATAAATTTTTGTGGCATTTTTTTATTAATAAGTATTACTATTATAAAACTATTAGTTTCATAATTTTTTTCTTGTAGATAATTTTTTTAGAACAACTATATCAGTTTTTTGTTAACAGTATTGTTATTCTTAAATTTTTATAATTATAAACTTTTTTAAATAAAAATGTATTAGTTTTATTTATTTTGTATCTAGTTTAAAAAAGTGTTTATATATGTTCAAATAACAAGAAAAATTGTTCAGTGTGCTAATTTATTATTTTCTTATAACCAAAATCTATTTATTAGTGTTTATTTATTATAGAAAATCTAAGAAAAAATTCTAAACACAACGTTTATTAAAATATAGTTTTTAACAAGCCATAAGCTGCACAATTTGTAACTTCGTTATAATTTATTTAGTACCATCTTAAATATGTTTTCTATAATTCCTTTTCTTGCCATTACACAATAGTAAGCCTGATTTAAAAATGATATTACTTTGAAACTTAGGCTTACTTTCTTTGCACTTGTTTGGTTTTATCTCTTGTATGACCTGAGGTAGTTATAATATTAATATTTATTCTGTCAGTTGGTTAAAAACACTTTTTTCGACTGTTTACTGATTATTCCGTGAATTTAAAGGTGACTACCGTCAACTTATACTGTTGAAGTTCCTCCGTATTGCAATATACTTAAAAGCCACTTATTTAATAGGAATATTTTTCATTTTATTGATGACATTTAATTCATTCAAAAACTGGAATTTACGTTCCTTAGAGCTAACTTCACTCTTCAAATATTTGGGACACTTTAATTTAAGCTAGCTACTCCTCTGTATATTTTACTGGTTTAGACGCATTTAACTCATCAACGCTGGATATATACATATTTTCATTTAAATTCTTACATCACATCCATTTTGATATTTACAATATATTTCGTTATTCTGCAGCATGGACGGAATTGAGGTTAGGAATTTTTGACTTTCTAAATTTGATCGCATAATTTGTGAACATTAATGAAGGTCCTCTGTATTTCCATGTACAGGGAAATATATAGAGAACTCTGCATATTCCACATACGGAGGAAAGGTATAATATGTATTTCGATATACAGGGAGTCGCACAACGACATAGGCGACATACAAGTTTGGGAAATGTATTGGAACGCCTGATTCTTTACTAAACTATAAGTTAAATTAAAAATACGCTTAACAAAAGTATTTGTAATTATTTTAATATATTCAGTGTCGTATGTTTGTTTTCAAAGGCCATACTTCTCAAAATATGACGCCATTGGCAGTTTATTTTAAATGAATGACCCTATGAATTTTTACATTTTCAGATTGTCTTCCAGCAATTGTAACGATATAAGATTTTGTAAGTTTTCGATTTACAGTTTTCTATATATTAAATAAAGTAATAAAATAAAAATAGTAAATAATTATTAATTATTGAAAATCGTGTTTAATACAAAATATTGAGCATTTTAATATACAGAAAAATATAATAATGTTCAAACTGGTTGAATATGCTTATTAACTGTTTTCATCATTTAATATTTATCGTATCATTATCAAGACTATCTGATAGAGGTGCCAATATATATCTAGATTTAAGGTACAATCATGATAATTCTGTATGTACGCAATTTATCTTGGATTTTTTTTATGTATTTCTTTAATAGAATTATAAATAGACATATACACGTTCCCATGACATTTATTTTTGAAATACTTTGATTTGGCATGAAATTCAAATACTGTTGGCATTTTGTTATTGCATCTGATGTAAAAGTACTTATGAATATTATATGTATACAAATTACAAACTGATTGCAAATATTTTAGCACAAATAGTAGTAGTAAAACTTTAATTTTATAGTAATTGTTATAAGCATATGCACAAGGCTTGTTGTTTAGTATTCTCTGCGATATTTATTGAACAGATATCCTAATTCAGTCTTCAAATTCATTTTTCCTTAGAGGCAACCAATTTTAAATCTCCTTAAGAGAAATAATCTAAATCTAAGGTCTAGATCGGGCGATCATAGTGGCAGCATAGTGGCGAAGACATTCATATGTCTTCTTTAACTTATCCATTTTTCTCAAGAGACCATATCTAGGTATTACATACGTCAACTCCATAACGAGGTGGAACTCCATCTTGATGATACCAGATTTAATTTTATGATCATTAGGGATTTTCCTGTTTGAAAATAAGCGACATAATGTTAAAATTATTAACTCGTTTTAAATAACGTTTCGAGTGTAAATTTTCTCTAAGAAAGTTGATTATTTCCCTTCTGATTATTTCTGTCCATATACTTAATTTTTGGGGGTAGTTGATGTGACGTTTTGACATTCAGTGAGGATTTTGATCTGCCTAGCATCAACAGTTATGTACATCTATTTCAGAATACTCCAAGAACTCTAGATTTATTAAATTATTTTACTATATTTACTGTTAAATTATTTTATTGTATCCTTTAAATAACATTAAGGTGAATATGGTGTATCTGAATAATAAATATTCAGATACACTACATCTTTAATAAGTTTGCTATAATAGAATACACTTTTTAATTAAACTGTGATGCTGGCGAAACTAAGTATCTCGTTTAAAGCGAACTTCGGGAAAACTATGTTTCCTCTATTCCCATTAGTCGCCTCCATTCCAATCAAAATATTACATGAAATAAGACGCCAGAAATATCAATTTACAGTTTCAGCGCATGTATTTTTCTCCAGTGGAGCGACTAACTAGATAAGATAACGGCTTTTGAGTAAGAGAGATAATTAATAAGCAGCAATAATGGCAACATTTACACTTATCGTGAGTATTTTAGAACCCAATGAGCACAAATAAGAGACAGCTCGTTTACTCCCAAGATACTCGTACAGTTTTAACTTAAGCCGTGAACGTCGCGTAGTTTCTCTTATAACTATTTTGCATAAATACTTCTACCAAGTACTGGTATTCAAATATCCTATTATCAAACCTTGCCTGTATTTCTTTTTGTAGGTATATAAATGAAAGCAGTAAAGAAATACTTTATCTACATACTTTAAAATCGTGGAGACGGCTTCACAATTTTTTTAAAACTTTAAATTGTTTTTAAGACTAAGCATTTCTTTACTACTACTTTATTTTCACTTTCTACCCTCTAGTATATATGAAGCTGTAATTGTGTATAACAGTTATATCTAATGGTGATGGGATAGAAAGAAATAATGTTAAAAATATATTTAAATAAATTCAAGTAGGACAATGGGGATAAAGTAATTTAGGTTATTCCCAATAGATGACTTTAAAGTCGCATATCTCTAGGAAGACTTATTGAAAGCAGTCACACTATAGCGCGTGTGAAAGGTAACAGTCCACAGAACAGTCTGGATATAAAAGTAGCGTCATTCGTTTACGCAGTTAAGAGTCATTACGCGTTGAAAATGGAGATTCCAGAAGGTCATGTTCGGCATATTTTGCTTTTTTACTTCCAAAAAGGCAAAATGCAGCGCAGGCTTATCGAAAATTGTATAGTGTTTATGGTGTTGAGTGCTTAAGTTAACACCAGTGTCAGAGTTTGCTCATTTTCGTTCCGCAAATTTCGATGTTAAAGGTGAACCTCGCCCTGGCCGGCCAAGCGTCGAAACAGTCGATGAAATGTTGGAAAAAATCGAGGTAGACTGACATATTTCATCTCGTGACATCGCTACGGAACTAAACATCGACCATAAAATAGTTTTGAATCATTTACATAATTGTAAATTTACATAATCATTTACAAGAATTGATCAATACGAAAGCCGTTGTCATTCATCACGACAACGCTAGACCACACATATATTTAGTGACTGGGCAAAAGTTGAGAGACCTTGGCTGGGAAGTTTTGATGCATCTACCGTATAGCCTGGATCTTGCCCCGTCCGACTACCATTTGTCTTGGTCTCTGCAGAACTCTCTTAATGGTGTCAATCTGGCTTCAAAATCGGCTTGTGAAAATCACTTGGTTCAGTTCTTCGCCCAGAAATCTCAGAAGTTCTAGTGACGGAATTATAGTTTTACCAGAAAAGTGGCAAAAGGTAATCGATCAAAACGGCACATATATCAGTGATTAGTGTGTGAAATTTATATGAATATATTCCCTTTGAAAAACATGAAAAAAACCGAAATTACTTTTTCCCCAACCTATATATTAAATTGGTAGTGACACCTTCGCCATTTCATTAAAAGAGCCTATATTGTTTCTATAATTTATTATTTAGTCTGGAGGGAAAGTTTTTCCTCAATCATGAACCTAATTCAGATATTCGAATTTCAACTATTAGATATTTTAGCAGATGAAGTACTTTCTCATGATATTTCAAAACAGTTATTGAATTCCAATAGTGTAATATGTTTCATAAATCGAGTAAAAACGTGATTATCATTTAATATTCTTGCAATGTTGAAATATGTGTTTTCAGACAGTGACATCTAACTTTGTATTAGTTGCTATTTAATACATGCATCCGATAACACAAAAAAATGTAAACGCCTTGTGTTGAGCAGATTTGTTTGATTGATAAACAATATAAATCAACAAATTATATACCGATTTGAAAGAACTGTGTGGAATTCGTTTTCGTTAAATATTGTATCATACATGCCTTTACGATTAACTTTGAAACATGAGCTTCTTATTATTAATAATTTTATGCATAAAATTATTCCTGTATTTAATTTTTATAAACTGTACAAAATATTGTCAATTTGAATGTTTGTCTTAATACAGGTATACAAGACAGCCACTGATATGACATTTAAGCATATTGTAATCTCCTATTCCTTAAGCAACTTACTGAAAATATAGCCATAAGTCTAAAAGGTTTTCTGTCAATTTTCTCGCCTCCTCAATAAAATATACAACATTCAAACAAAGTACTATAATGTATGGTTTCAACATTTAATATATTATATTGTTATAATACTTGAAAACATTTTGTGAGCAATATAATTAGCAGTTTAATTTATTGTTTGTATTTCTACTCGTTATCCTGATTTAAAAATAATGAAAAAATGTTATGATTAATAATATCATAATTATTTTAGTATGTTAATTATATTAACGTAATTAACAACAATGTTATAAATACAAACTTCTTATTATTAGTACATACATATATGTATATGAAATATTCTAGTACTATTTCCTAGTATGAACGTTATTCTTTAACAAGTTCATATTATAGAGTTCAAAGACGATTAATACAATTCGTATACTTTTATGGTTATATCTTTCCTAATACATATTTATATTTCGTTATTTTATTTAAATAACTCTAAACAATCTCCAGAAAAGGGCTTATAACGCGAGAGGTAGAGAGAAGGATGGAGATGCTAGTTTGTCACGTCTCATCGAATATCAAGTATTATTAGAGTAGCGACGTTTGTGAGAGTGTGATTTTATTTAAAGTGAATTGTCAATGGACGAATATTTCAATAAATTGTATTATGTTGGCGTAAACCGTAATTACTAAGTACTATCCTAATAAATCGTTTACATAACGAAATATTTATCTCGAGTATTTACACAGATTATTTAAATATTACACCGAGAATCAGCAGTTTCTCTCACAACCATCAGATACTGTGTTGGCGCATAATTCCACATCGCCGTTAAAAGGAAATTCACTGCAAGTTCATTCAGTAAATTTGCACATCTGTGTAAAAGCTTTTATCCCGACATTTTATCATTTTTATACATTTCGGGTTATACTAAAACTTATCTTTATATTTTAATAAATTTGTTTTATACTGACCAAAAAAATTTACTTAAAATCATTCCTATTTTGAAATAATGATGAAGTATATTCTACACAACATTTTGTCCAAATTCTGGATTATATAATATTTATTTATTGAAGTATGATGAAGCATTCCTAATTGTAGTTAATCTTTGATTTTACGGACCTGATTTTTTTTATTCAGGTGATTATAAAGGTCTATCCAGTTGTTTTATAATAAGAATTAGTACAGTTTCTGGCATATTCTCCAAGTGCGACCGTTAATATATCTATATATAATAAGAAGATCAATCATTCTAGGGTATATTATTGGCGAAGAGCATGAATAACAGTTCAATCAAATCTTATTTGCTTTAATCATACGCACCGAAGAATATCAGAAGCAATAATTTCATTAATTGTTTGTTTAATATGATATTGTGTACTCATTGTTGCAATTGGATTTTATAGATTAGATATTTGAATTAATTGATTCACTGGTGTTCGTTCTCCGCTTTGGATTTAGTGGAAAATTATTTTCAAGTTTAATAAAATCATATATAGATAGGAGATTACAACGAACTGCAGTAGAATAAATAAAAAGCATAAGTAAATAAAAGGCTAAGAAATCAACAGAATTATTTTTGATGTTTTTAAAACCAACCGATTAGAAGTGGGTACATTTTAACACCATGTTAGAGTTAGTCTGAAAATTCAAAAAGGTGGTTGTTTTATTCAATTTTCAAAATTATATAGACTTATGAAGTACTTTTATAGTAAATACCACGTGATCTTTTGGCGTAGATACCCAACTGCACTATAATGCTATATAAACCTATTAACAAATTATGATTATGTCATGTCTATATATGTTGTATGTGTCTGTATATCTGTACTTATTATTTATGGCATATTTTCAATTTAGTAGAAGCGTAAGAATCTAACCACTCACTGCGTCAGGTTACGCTTCTTACGGCAATACTAAGAGTTGTTGGCACTGCTTTATTTCTTTTCTCATGTAAAGATTTTATTTCTGAAAATCAAATTGTTATTTATATTGTTTAATGATCAAAACCTAAATAAACTCAAATTAAATATTACCCTTTAATTAAATATTTTACCAAAATAATTTACTTTTCAAAACGTTATATTTAATCAAATCAGTAAATGTTTGCTGGACTGTGCCGATCGTCTACATTGTGTTTTAACTCTACGAAAAAATAGTATTAGTCTATTTACTACGAAACAGTAGTATTCAATTTATATATTAGATAATAGCATTGAAGTTATGTAACTGTTAATACAAAAATATCCCTTGAAACTAATCCTCATTTTGAAATGAATTCAAAATCATCGGTGCCATCCAAATTAACTAAAAATTTTTAATTCACTTCTACACCACATATAAAGTTTTAAACTGTTGTTTTATACTATTAAAATTATATGTACAAAATTAGTTATCTTGTGATGACCGCGTATGTTTATATCAGTAAACTAAAATCAGACTTGTTTGAAAAAGTGTTAAGGAACGAGTTTTGATACCATCTCGTAATATATTTATAAAATTTTAAGGATATGACCTACCAACTTTCTATGGAAAGAAATTCAATACCATTAGTGTTAATAATAATAGAAAAGCCATATGTTGCTTACAGTTGCCTCCATATATGTAGATTATAAATCTTTTTTTGCTTTAGCAAACCCGTATTCGTCATTAAGAATAACATTCTGAAAATTTATTGCAGAACTGTTTGTACAATTAATACAGTATGCTTTATTTAATGTCACTTACCCTTTCACTACTTAATGTCAGCCTATTTCCGTTAGCTATTTGGCGTTTTCGTTTATCACAAACGCCAGAAGACGAGCGGAAAATGTGCCGGGTTAAAATCTAATTATATATTCTCAAACATCGATCGTTATCGGTGTCATTCCACTTCCATTTAAACTGTTTTCGTAAAGAGTTCTGGGAGAAGAAAAATATACAATTAAAGGGAAACTTAAGGAATACAGTTAGATATGTCTGTACTGCTATAGCATCCTTCATTTTTGATGTCGTTTTCTAGCAGTGAATAGACAGGGGTTAGAAAGTAAGAATATAGTCTTTTAAATTATCTAGTGCATTACTCTCTTCCAATGCTTATTTTAAACAATCAATATACACACTTCAATTTTGTTTTTGTATGTTAAAGTATTATTAAAAACACGTTATTGTAGCGTGTGACGTAGTGATTAAAATTGGCCTTATTTGAACGTATGTTCTGTATAAAAACGTTATGTATAAAAATTTTCCATTAATCATATTTTTTTGTTAATTGTACATCTTCTCTTATAGTAGCTACTGTAAAGACAAAATGGAGATTTCAGTGTGCAACACTTAAATGTACTATTACAAATTATGAAGTAGTCAATAATTAGAAATAGGGAATTATGTATAATATAAAGACAAATATTAATAATAGTTTTCCTTAACGTTGAGAACAGAGTTCATTTTATATCTACTGAGGAATGCTTTTATAGTAATTACCAGAGCGAGAAAATAATTTTTTTTTAAATAAGTGAAAAAGTTATTAATATTTTAAAAGTTAAATATTAAATCTTTTTAATATTTAACTTAACATTAAACATGTTTCAATTAACTTACCTTAATTTATTCAATCTTAATCGATATAAGATAGGTACAGTTATTTGGGTTAACTTTTTCTTACTTAGCTTTCGTAAAATAGTGATTAAATTCATTAAAAATGCAAGCCATAACATTTGGAAAAACTCTCGGATTCAAGAATTTTTTTTTAGCTGGCATTTTTTTAATACAACTAATATACACAAGGTTATTCGTATAGTAGGTATGATGTCATCGATATTTTCTTTATAACAACCTTCGTGTTTTATTACGAAATGTGAAAAAGCACATTTTAAACTAAATTAATTGATCAAATTCTACACCGTTAGTTTCATAACAGTAGCTAAGATGATTAATACATTCTTTTTTAACATTGTCAATAACTTCAGGAGGTATGCGTTGTATTTCGTTACAAATTTTTGCTTTTAAATCTTCTAAATCCTCCAGCCTAGTAATGCATAATTTACTTTAAGTATCCCCATGAAAAATAATCAAGGGGTGTCAACTCTGGAGATATTGCCGGCCACTCAATCGCCCTCCTTATCCCTATCCAATGATTCGGGAACATCTCATCTAAATAAGCACAGAGGGATGCTGCATAATGGGGAGGTGTACCATCTTGTCGAAAAGAAAGAGTAATTTCTTGGAAGATCAGGTTTCTCTGCATCTGGATATAAAGTTATTAGTGCAGGAATAAGGTCTCGAAGAAAATCCAAATGTCTTGCACCAATTAATTTCCCGTCAAAGAAATAGGGACCCATAATTCTTATTCCATATTTATTCCGTAGACTATACCGCATTCTCTTTCTGAGTATTTTGAGTAAGACACTCCATCATCCAACAGAGTTTCTCGATACGATTTCAAGTTTTTATCTGACAGCAATAAAACAAATTATGGGTCGCGAAGGTTACTGTCAGGCAGCCGCTGGTGCACAATTTGAATATCTTATTTAGTCGATTTTTTCAATGATCCTTGGTATTGAATTTAGTATTTTGAAATAGCAAAATCGCTTTCCTTCATTTTCTTGATCTAACCGATACTCTAACGCTAGTGTAACTATTACCGCAGTGTATGTAAAAAATGTGCTCCTTCGCATCCGGTAATAAAAAGGGGGTTACTAAAGGGGGTTATTAAAAATATATCAATGACGTGATGCGTCCTATATGAATCACCCTGTATGAATTTATCGTATTTCAAAAAATGCACAACTAAGAATAAAATTTGATGGGTCCGAGAGTTTTTGGACGGGCCCCAAAAGCTATTCTTTGAATATTTAACTAATTTATTCATTACTTTATGAAAACACTGTATCAAAGGCGCACATATCAACGATATTGGATGTCAACGAAGGCCGAAAGGCATATCATTACTAAGGTAGGTCTCGAAACCGTAGGCCCTCTATTATTACACTTTAAGCAAATGAAAAATACCCGATCTCACTACGAGAGTGGGGGTACGGCACATTTTTTAGATTTTGAGTAGGTCTCTTCACGTCTGTTATAGGACTCTGTAGCTGAAATAGGCCGACGTTAAAAAAATAAGTTTCTACAAGTCAATATTTGTAGAAACTTATTTAACGTATTTAACCTTTAATAGGGCACAGTCTGAATCCAAACAGATTCGGGCGTAAAGCATCTGAGAGATCCCATATCAAATCTTACACAATTTAGATTTTAATGAGGTGGATTTAATTAACCCATTTGTGCCCACATTTTAAGCATATTAAAACTTTTTGATTTTCTGCTATAATTATGTAGTTAAATCCATAATTCAGTATTAAATTACTTTTACTTGTAAATTAAGACAAAAGAAAGCATACTTAAATGAGTACAACGGGATCGTAGTGGCGCTAAAATACCAAAACATGTTAAACATATATTAGAAAAAAGTACACTACGGTGAATACACATACAATTTACACAACTGATTTGTATGGAATTTTATAAAACAGTCTCTCTCTCCCTCTCTCTCTAAATATATATACAGGGTGATTCAGTTAACCCGTTCATTAAAAGGAAACTTCCCATTGGAATTCATTTTTTAAAATTTGGAATCAGGGGTTAGTGAGGACGATCTATTCAACTAAAGTATTTTTGCTTTTCTGACACTTCCGATTATACCGGAAGTAGCTATCAACTTCCTTACTTTAAATAGAACATCCAGTATATTATTACATTTTTGTATTACACTGCTGATTTTAAGTGAACTTTCTTAACAATTCCCTATACCTATCTTCAGCAGTTTTTGAGATATTGTAATTTTTTTGAAAAAATTAGGTTTTGTAGTATCCCATTGTTATGCTCGTCACTTATTCAAAACAAGAGTTATAGTAGCAAATTTTGGGCTGTAATTAGGCGGACTATTAAGCTTTCAGGTGATATGTAGTTTGCTTTTTTAAAAGAATATATATATATATATATATATATATATATATATATATATATATATATATATATATATATATATATATATATATATATATTATAACGACACATTTGTCCCAGCGCACCCACATGAGTACATCTATATATAAAGTAACACAGAATTTTAGCTATATGCCATACACGAAATACTAAATCATAAAAGTAATACTATTCTGCAACAAATAATTTATAACATTAAACGTGACAGTTTCTACTGGAAGAAAAGTTTGTTAAACAATTTGTTAAATTTTACTTCGATGGCACACTAAATAAATCACAATTGATGCGAGTTTTGGCCACAAAATACACGTACTACACAACACTGGACACTCAGCCGGTAATATGTGAAATAAAATTCACAAAATTTGCAATAGATATCGCGAAAATGCTGGTTATCCGAAGTGTACTTAAATGAATACGATGGGATAAAATGGGCTGAATGCTTATTTTAATGAATACAATCTGGTGTAGGTTGGATCCTTTGGTGTGAAGACAACAGTGACTTAATTTTCCACAAAACACCAACTTTGTTTGCTCCAAACATAAATTACCATAAAGACAGGATATTTACTTTGCAACACATGTTATTTTTGAAAATTCTACTGTATTCAGGTAGAATTTTATAGAATTATCGAGACGGGATAGATATTGCATATTAATTTTTGATCATAAAATATGATTCGTGTATTATTCTTACATATGTAATAATATATTTGTGTCAATTATTCTTTTCATTCTGCGACATGTCTGAAACAAATACAATGTGGTTTTCAACACAAAATGTATTCTACAAATATTTTAATAATGGAACAATGAGATACTTGTAGGTATACAAGAAAAATACGTATATTACTAAACTGGTAATGTTTGTGATAAATGATAACTATTTATTTGCAAATAGTAATTCTCTTATATAGAAGAAGTAGAATACTACCAATCAAATTATTTGTCAAGTCTTGCAGTGTACAGATACACTAAACAAATGTTCATAACATATAAAATAATATATAAAACTAAAAAATATATAGGACTAAATAGCTTAATGTGATAAAGGTTGTATTTGTAAAACCGCTAAAAAACCTAAAGTAATTCTTACTCACAAATGGAGTCTACACAGTAATGCAAAAGATCACTTTTTAAGTATCTTTAAATTTAAATTAGTTTTATAATAATTTCGTATTATTCTTATTACTGCACTACATTACATATTTTTATGTTGCATTGCATTATATCATTACGTTACAAAATAATAGCTTCTAGGCATTCATATATAAACTTATAAATATATATCTGTTATTTATAGATGTTATAATTGTATTGCTATTTTTTGTCTATAGCTCGTTTCCTTGATATCAACAATAATATAGAATGTTGGTATTTGATTATTATTTTTTTTTACTTTTCAATTTATTTGTCAGTAATCTGCAAAAAGCATTTATTATTGCCCGAATGAAATATTTATTTACATATATTTTTAAGTAGGATCTAGTAGCATTCCCCAACAGAAATAAAACAGCTTATATTGTCAATATTAATGCAAATTATTATTAATAATTTGCTACTTTATTCATATATTCTTTATCTAATTATTGACTAGTTGAGTTCATAATTTCATTAGCAGTATAATCAATTCGCACATTGAAATCGTCGTTTATATTTACAATAGTTTATATGCAACAGAAAATATACAATCAGTAAAAAAATATATTCGGATAAATCGATTACATATTAAAAAAAAAGCTTTTAACCACCACACCATGCTCGTATATTGATTATTTGAAATAAGCGTAAAAAAGTAGACCCATTGAGAACTTAAGATCCTATATTCTTACCGCCCAATTTCTATCTATTCATTGTCACTAAACAATAATATAAATTAGGGATATTATACCAGTAAAAACACATTAAAACTATTATAACAATATATCAATCATTTTAACGTAATAATGGCACCTTCACCGTAACTTTAAATGTAGTTTACTAGATCTGACATTGTATCCTTATTCCTTTACCGGGGGTATGTATCTGGATAGAATCGTTATATTAGTTAGGGGTTAGAAAGAAGTATTGCCAAAAAAATTAAATAAACTCCAACATAATTATATTAATGTGGATAGATATTTATCTACCCACATTAATATATGCAAAACGAGAGTGGCATTTTTCAAAAATTCTAAATTAGAATATACAATTGTTAAAATATATGGCGCAATATTTGGTTCTTCTTGTCCGAATAGTAAGGTAGCTTTATGAGCAGTGCCCTTTATTTTAAATCGTGTGGTTCATTTCGAACTTATTCCCCATTTGAATAGAAATTATGCAGTATTCTGGTGTCTAATATTACCTAGACGAGTTATTTGGAAAAGGAAAGAAAGAATCAAAAACATTGGCAACTCCACCATATTTTCAAACAAATAGCAAGAAGAGATGTTAAATGTTATTTGTTATCCCCATTAATCAAGTTAAAAATAGCGATTTCGCCACTGCAATAAAACTCTTTATATGAGTGTCATGTCTCTTTACTATTACTGTATTCTTACTTGTGAACTTGTAGTCACTGTAGGGAGACAACCATGCATGAGTAAAACCGCTATACATCATGATGGCGGGTTAGAACGAAAGAATAGCAAAAACATATTCAAACAATCTCGAATTGAGATGGGCAAAAGTCAATTTCTTGCCAGGAATTTAAAAGTCGATTTAGAGTACATTACTGTCCCTGATGATGAAACTGGTATTACTTATACTTGATTGGCTCTAGTTTCTGAAGTAAACATACGTGATAATTATTAATGTAGAGTAAGGAAAACAAAATATAATAAGCAACTTGTCTTGTCTTGGCTTTCTTTATATATGATATCTAACAAGAAAATAAAGAATAATTGATTATGAAAATATTAAAAATTTTAAAAAAGTTCTTTTATATTTCTGCTGTGAATAGTCCCTCTGCAGACTTCAATAGTAATATTTGATAACTTTCCAACCTTCCTTGATAACTTTCCTTCCATTATTTGGATATCCTGATGAAACCATTCACCTTGTTTCTCACTATAGTCTCCTAAGAAAATTTGTTTAAGTGACAATATTTCAAAACCTTTTAGCATCTTATGTACTAGTTCCTGGTAGTTACTTGCTTTGTAATTGTCCAAAATTTTGAATTAGCTTCTACAATGATCATATCATGTATCTGTTAAGTTTTAGATTTCTTACTAGTTTTCGAATTTGTTGACTGCCAAAAATTCCTGATTTTAATTTTTCCATACTCACTTGCTGGAAATGCTTGTCAAATGTATTTAAAATAATCACTTGACTTATTCAGTGCTTTTATAAATCATTTGATTACACCCAGATTGATGTGGAGAGGTGGCAATATTATTTTTTCTCTCTCTATTAATGGCTCATGAACAATGTTGACTTTTCCAACAGTCATAGGGTCTCTCAAAGGTCAAACAGTTTGCTGCAAATGCTTTTTTCTTGCAGGACCATTCCATGAACAGAGGTGACAAGGATGTTGGTATATCTAATTTGTTGTCTAAGAACTATGTTTACCATTTTTAAATCAACACAACAAGCCACTGATGCTGAGAATAAGCAATTTCAGGAGTCTCCATTTCTTTAACAAGTGTAGTTAATTTAGCCAAAATGAGGATATAATGTAAAATTAGGGTCAGAATCAGTAAAAATAGGGTCAAATTGGTACTCAGAAACTGATTTTAAATTTCTGGGAACATATAATTTTTCTTGTTCCTCAGTGTTATTCAGATATATTGAAATTACACTATTTTCGCAAGTTCCTTGAAAAATGCTAGCTGGAAAGTATATGTAAACGCGGAATATTTATTTAAACTTCACCTAATTATTTTATATATTATTTGACAGCAATAGCAAGACAACAGAAATAATATATTCGTCGAATTTCATTTCAAATATACAAATTGTATCTTTTGTTGTTACTGGTTTGCTTGTGATGTCATCGTTTATAAAGTTAGGAATGCACCGATACTTCTTTTAGCTAGCATATGTAGCTTTATGAAAAAAGTATATAGAACATAATTACATTCCGAAGCATTAGATTGTATTTAATAATTCTGTTAGTGGTACATTTAAATTCTTTAGAAAAACTGACAACTAACATTATAAAACTCATTACTTACTAACATTTACAACCGACAATAAACGTCGGCTTTTATAGTCTTATTTCCCTAAACGCTTATTCCGCTAACTACTAAAATAGTATGTGCGAGTTTATTTATGAGATTCTCGCTAGGAAATAATTTCGAGAACCACACAAACAGGTAGTAATTACATTGTGTTATCTCATAACATAAGGCTAGACAGCTACGTATAGATTCAAATAGTGTTACTAAATCAGGTGAACTTAGCTTACATAATATAACTTGCATAATTTAGTGACTTTACATTACACCACATGAACAGTATACTTAGATATATCTAAAACATATGCTCATATGTTTCATATAAAATCAAATATACATGTTTCTGGATGCCATAAATTCCTTACTTCTCTAGGTACTTGTGTAAATGATATTTAGTAAGTATTTTTTTTTCTTGGTGTTGAGAAAATGTTTTTTATTTGGTACATGGCAGAATATTGCTCCTCAGTACCGCCTCCTCGTCATCTTGTGGGGTTTATAATTTATTTTGTACATATTATGACTTCTTCTAATGATAGCATACACTTTTATGATTGTCGAGTATTGTCCAGTAAAATGTTCTAATTATAAGTTGAATGTAATTCTCCTTCTACTTTGAGACTTTTTAAATAGTTTTGAACTTTAAATACATGTTGTTTCATTAGATTTAATTTTAGCATAAAAGAATCACATTAGCTCTTGATATTCGTTGACGAGTATGTTTAAAAATTATTTCTGCAAAACTTGAGGTGCATCATGACAGTAGCTTAATTAGCTCTATTATAGTTAGTTACAAGTGATATTAAGTTTTATAGTTTTAGAGATTTAAATATATTTGAAAATTTGTAGACATTTTCTTTCATAAGTCGAATATTCTACAAAAGACCGATGGCTGTTACATATGTTTATTTGTGAAATATCTGCAATATTTGAAATAACCCAACTCAGCTGATTAGAGTGTATTTGATAATGAGTTATGTCTGTGTTCTTTCAAACGCATAACATTCCCTTCTGAACAATTTCAGTATTGAATCTGGGGACAGTCCAAATTATCTAGCGAGTTTTATATGTCTACTATGTCATGTATAATGCTTGACATGAAAAGAGCGATACCGGTGTGAAACAAAACGTCTTAAGTTGTAAGTTGAAAAAGATGTAATTGAGCGATGTCATAATCCTTTGATTTTTCGGGTAAAAGGCAAATCATTTAATTTCATTAAATTATTTGTAAAAAAATTTGAATTTCCATAGAAAAGCATAACTTATCAAAATGTATACTTAAATATATTTAAAGTATATTCCTTGACAGAGTAATAAATATTAAAGAAAATTATTTTAAAATTAAAATTTTATTCGTTTCTCTATAGTATATATAGTGTGATGAAAAAGTTTTGCACATTATTGCTAATTTTGTTACTATATGATCTAAGGAAGAAGTCTAAAAAAGGACAACCTTATTTCTCAAAAAGGTTAATAAGCGACGTATAATTTTTTTTTCAGATTTTATGTTTTAATTATGATGTCATCATTGTATTTCTAAAATTCAATCCCTTTCCTCTTTTTTACCGAAAATGAATTCCTCAGCGTTTTCCAAATAGAACGGTATTCCTTTTTAGGGGTACCATTAGTAAATAAACGTTACATATGCATCTCTTATCAGGAATCTGGTAAATATTTTAAATAAATATTAGTTTTGTATCGTAGAATAACTTTATTTTTAAAATTGAAAACTTATATAAAATTAATTTGTCACTAGCATAGGTAAACTAGTGTGCAATAAAACATTTCTTCTTACAGACAAGAGTAATGGAAACTATCTTAAATTAAAACAGCTGAAGAAATATAAAATTGCTGAATTGATTAATTATTATGTTCCTGTTACTGTGAAGTTGAGTTTTGATGACTCTATTTAGTAAATAATAAAGGATAAATATTAATGACTTGATTAACTGAATGGGAGTTGTTAGTGATTCCATTTGATTATATTTGGGCGATATTTTTCTAGCAGATAAACAAGGTGACGGGTACCAACTGAATGGCCACCACGTTAACCGGATGTAACTCCCTTAGATTTTTCCTTGTTGAATTACTAAGACTGGTCTGGTTGTTGTGGGATTCCCGAGCCTACCCCTTAAGGTTGTAGGGGGTTGCAAGGACACTAGTGGTAGTCCGAAACAACTGTTTCTTCCAGTTGTACAGAACGTAACCTCTTTACAATTTGGATCTGAAATGATTTAGAGGATCTGAAAGAACAAACTCGAATTCTCAAACAACAAAATTTCTGTGAAAAATAGTCATTTAGTATTTCCTCTATTTATATTTTTATCAAAAGCAACCTCCATCTTATAAACGCTAAATAGGAATATACCATATGCGGTACCGCTGTACTGGAAGAACTTTAAGAAACCTTAATTTTTATTAAGAAAGAGGGATGAGGGCTACAATTTAAAAAAATGCCATGATGATATTACACCTCAAATCCGAAAAAAATTGGCAGTAATTTTTTTTTAAATAAGGTTGATATGTTTCAGGGTTTAAAAAAAAATAAAAACAGAATTATGAATATTGTGCGAAATTTTATCAACACACTGTATAATAAAGTATAGATAATAAAAAGATGTTTTGCAAATATAACTCCTGTATATAATGTTTTTATATATAAAGTGCATTAAGGTATTACAATGAGGCACAAAAATTGTTGCATAATCACGCAAACTTGATGTAAAAAAAGTACACCTTTTATAGGTTAACAAAAATAATGTTAACAAGTCACATGATATGGAGGACTTATAATATTATGTACGGAGTAAAGGCCTACAAATTATTAACTACTCTACAAGATTGAAGATGAATTCGTAAATATTTAGGGTTTATGTCTTCCCAATACAAGGTTTTGAAAATTCTTTAGTTAATTTTACTTTGACATAAGAAAATTACGATTCCTAATATTCATTTTGACAAAGAACTTTGTCTTAAAACATTTTATTATTATTATATAGTTTTCTTATAAAAGTAATAGAATTTATTACGATATTATTTTTAACGAACTATTTGCTTATGAAAATCAATCTGTTGCAATATTATTCAAAAATAGCTTAACACAATTTTTCCAAGTAATATTTCTAGTACATATGTACTGTAAATAACGCGTGAAGTTAGTTTTTTCGTGCTATGTTTTTTAAAAATCTATGAGTCCAGTATCTATGGCGGGTATGCCGTCTATAGATGCTGGGACATTAAAATACGAAATCCGTTAAGAAATAACAAGTCACGAAAAACAAGCTAGTCAGCAAGGCCCTTTGCAGTTTAATTGGAACTAAAATGTTCAATTCGACTGCAAAAGAGAAAACAAAGCTCACAATTATCAGGGGTATCATAGTGTAAAACCTTTTGTAGCAAGATAAATAAAGAATTGCTGAAAACAACATTGCTCGTATGGACGTGACGTGACGTTACGCTGGACGTGACTCTCAAGGAGAGTTTTACGAATTGTTATTTCTGCAAAACCCTTATCCCCGTCGTTGAGTAAACTATTAAGAATCTATAGAAGTAGCCTGTGATAGATATTTTTTTCATTTTATAATCATATTTTTATATAACATAGAACTGCAGAAAATCTTATAATAAATCACTTGTGAATGACTTTGACTCGTCAACTAAGAACATAAAAATGGTTAGGAATATATAAGGCTAGACTAAATGGCGAGGACTAAAAACAGAAATGGCGAAATTTTAAACATTGTTGGATATGGGTGAACTAAGGCTGTGAGCGAGTGCTGCATACCGTTGACGTCTCTTGTGGGGGCATGAATATTATTGCTGCAACAAATGTTTCCTTTCTCAAATCCACAAATCTTAACTGTTCTAAAATAATAATATTCATAAAGTTTGATTATAAAATTTCGTTATAAGATTTCTATTAGATTATAAATGATGTATGTTAATTCACCGAGATAACTGTCATTTAATTGCTAAACAGTTTTAACTCAATGGTGCGATGATAACACTGAAATGAAGGTTAATCACTTAGGTCGACGAACCGTAGTGGAAGGGGCCCAGCAATGCACTTTTCACGGCCGTAGGGTTATAGCTTATCTTGATTTATTGATCGAGGTGTACGTACGGTTTTCGCTGTGTTAATTGAAACGTTTTAGTTTAATAATAAAGTATGTCGTATATGTGAAAGCCCTGAAAACGTTTATATGCTCACAAGTGAAAAGGTTTATTGGTGAATTTGATTATTTACTCTACGATGGAGCGAAAGTAATGTGGAGAGGTCAACTGTACGTGACGACATTATAGAGAAGATTACATGTAAATTACAAAATTGATGACTATGGTTATGTTTTGACAAGACGACAGATCGTAAAAAAATTTATTTCAAATATTACAGTGCGTGTAATTGATACTTGGAAATTGACATTTCCATTACTACTGGCAATACAATTATGTAGGTGGTGCTGGAGACGTTAAAAAAAATTCGAATGTCAACAAGTCAAATATCGATATTTCTGACCGACGGTACCGCATCAATGCATTCAGTAGGCAGTTCTTCTTCACAGCACCGCTGTAGATTGTTACATGTAACCTGTAATACTACAGTTCAATCCTGACGAGGCTGCAACTATTAAGGAGAGCTAGACACACTTTCTAGATACTTCCATTGATTCTAATTTAAAAATTATTCATGCAACCTATAAATCAGTGCATGACGTAATAGAGAAATCACAAAATAGTGCGCTGGCTTTAGCGGAGCTTTTGCAAATAGTGAACCAAGTAAATTCACTGCTATAAGCTATAGATGACGCAAAAAATGAGAGTGTCAAACAAAAATCCAAAAGTGTGTTAAAGAAAGACCCGGATTTTAACAGATTAAAACACGTTTTTGATGGTACTACTAATAGAGACAGTATATCTACAGATCCGCTAAATGAGTGCAAATAGTATTTTACGTATGCCTATATTACATTAGTATATGTCCAACGGTCGTTCTCCATATATAAGAACATATTATCACCACAGCGAATATCATTCTCTGAGACAAATATGTAACATACCTGATACTGCAAAGTATTCACGGATCGTCTCCAGTTTGTGATGATGATGATGATGATGCTAGTTCATCATGTTAAGAAGGCGACATGCAGTGTTATATTTACTTGTAACAGTTCAGTGCGGTTGTTACTAATTACTTTGTATTATTATTTTACTACCCTTATTACGACGCGTACGTCTATGGCGCGCAGCACATTTCCCACAGCCTTAATGATTATTATCTAATAATGTACATCCAGAACATGTATTTTGAAAAAAAATGATTATACAATAAACATATCCTCAAATGAAGATGCCTGCTTGTAATATCACTTGTATTGTAGTACGAGGTAGCGGACTTAACTAATTATATTGAGGATGTCATTACGGGCTTCGGCTTAAATCCCAACGAGGAAAGTTTGGCACTTCTCCTCTAGATATGGGTATTATGGATGTCATTATCTCCTTGGGTTGGGTATGAATACTGGAGGTGTCATTTTACCTTACAAAAATTTAACTGTAAAAATAGTGCTCTATGTAATAATAATGACAAAAAGTCTTTTTATTTTAACAAAAACTATTAATATAAATTTTAATTGTATTTGTAAATTTTTAAAATCTCATATCTATTTTAAATTAGATTATTGAATTGTGTGTATATTATGAAATATTAATATAAATAATACAATTTCGTCATATATTTTAATAAATTAAAAAATTTTGAACAATATTAATTAACACGAATATCCGATAAAAGTTATTCAAAGAAATTTCGTCATATATTTTAATAAATTTAAAAATCTTGAACAATATTAATTAACACGAATACCTGATACAATTCATTCATAGAAATGTTAATTAACTCAACATAAAATATTGTTTTATGATATAATTTTACTTTATAACCGAACTAAATATTTTATATATAAAGGTAAGGGGAAATGTAACACACACTTTCCATTTGCGTCACCGGTTTACCATGAATATCAAAGAGTTTGTACTCGTAGGAAACTCTATTCTTTATGCATAGCTATGACGTTATCGTTGACAAACGTTTATGCCATGACGGCACACAAAGCATAATCACTGTTAAGGCAGGATACAAGCCATAACAACCGCATCCCCGGGGAATGTTCTACGCCGCATTTTCCTCTGGCTCAAACTTGCGAAAACACTTTCATCTACTATCAACATACCTTCAACCTAATGTATGTAAGGAAACAATAATAATTTAGGGAATATATCTATTTATGTTAGACAAACCACTTCAACGTAACATGCTACTAGTTATATTAATATTCCTTATTGCAAAATTACAGTAAACAACAAAAGAGTATTGGATTCTAAACTTATCCAAATTGAGAAGAAATGTAATAATATCGAGTGCGTCGTTCTCAGAAGCTCAGTAAAACTATGGGATGTTAAGGATGTAAGCTTCTGCATGAGGTGCATTTATTATGCTCATTAGTTTCATTCTGTGTATGTACTATCTGAATACTTAGAGAGGCTAATTAGTTATGAAAATATCCTAAAGTATATATTTTGTATGTAGTTTTTAATTGTTACTTTACAGAAATCCTACATTTAACAATATATTTTAATAGATCATTAATATATCTCTCAATGGACGATGAAGAATTTATTAACACGTAATATCTATTTTGTATATTTACGATACGGTTTTTTCTTGTGGAAAATACGATATCATAAATACGTACCTGGATCACTAAATTTATCAATGTAATGCACTAATCTTTAAATAAATATGTAATTTTACAGAAATTTAAGACATAAAAAACATAAAATAAGTCAAAAAGTCAAGGAACAGTTACGTTAGATAATTCTTGTCTTTCTCTTAATTTGTTTTTTTTTATTTAAACTTAAATACATTTGTCACTTATGAATCTTTGAAAAGTCAAAATAAGGCATATCGAGAAAGTTCATACCTTAAAAGAATACAAGACTGGAGGTTAAACTTTGATATTATGAATTTCAAAATATTTTAACATAAACTATATAATTTATTATCCCTCATAATCTCTCTAAATCAGGCATGTCAAACTGAGAGTCTCCTGAGGGCTATATGGGTTACATTTGTGTTATCATGAGAGCCGCTTGCACACGACATGTAATTGAAGTCATTTAATAAAAATGATTGCGGAATATTCGCTTTACTTGAACTCAAAAACATACAAACTAATTAAAAATGCCGATTTAGCGGTTAGCCACATTCATGAAGATAGTAGATAAAGAAGTAGTTTAACAAAAGAAGAAAACTACAAATTGTAAACAGCAGTTACGTTCTGCGTCACAAGGTAATTTCCCTTCATCGACCTGCGATGCCCGCTCTAAATAGTAGCAGAATTCATACTTAAAAAGTTGTGGAATGTATGAACTCAAAAATATGTATCTAGATCATTAATCAACTCACTAAAATCATGTATTCTTATACTAATGTAGCTACTATTTATTAGTTATGTACTAATTATGTAGCTAATATTTAAGACATATTAGTGTTTAAGGAAATGTGTACACTTTAACAAATTAAAAATTTTAAAAACATTAAAATGGTTCAGATAGGCAAAGAATGGTTATTATAAATAACTATTCTCTATATCTATATCTATAGAATTCACTTTCGTTTAAACACTTGCTTTATTTACACAACTTTGAGAAACAAATACGACATATCGACAAAGTTAATATCTTAAATGCTAGTTTAGATTATATCAAATGATAAGATATATTTTTGTAAATTGGGTTAATCAGGGAATTATATTCCAGTAAATTAATGAAAATAAGCTGATGGCACTATTTGGTGACTTTTCATATCTCTTTGTTTTGAAAGTTCAAAATATAGTCAATTAGAGAGAATCAGATTTCTGATATTGGAACAAAATTAGTATGTAGCTTGTATATACTAATGAGGCATTATTTCATGGTATTCAGTTGCACTGCAATATAATTATAATTTAATTAAACACATATAGGATTGAAATTATCTGGGGGCAATGAATGAGATTAAGATAGACATATAGGATGTATACAGGATACATACAGGAATAGTACAGGTAAGCATAACAGTAATATACAAGAACAGGGCGCATACAGGAAGTATAACGTTATTTTAATAGTTCACTGTTATGACGTCAACAAACAACCATTTTTATACAATATGAGTGACTGTTCAACTCTACTATTTATGATAAAGAAAATGTATAGTTCACCTAATTATGGGTATAATATATTACAGGACAAAATAAAAGTAAAAACTGCAAGATTTGTGCCTTTTCTTAAATAATAAAGGGCTTAAATCATAATAAAAATTATGTTTCACAAATTGAATTATTCCAAGCATGAAATATTGTTTTATTATTTATGAAATTACACAAATATTGAAGTTTTTACTGTTATTTTTGTTTTATAATGTATTTATTATATCTATAATTAGCTGAATTTCAAAATTCATTTTCGTAGTTAGTAGAATTGTGCACTCATCTTGTATAACATATTTTTATTTGTTTTAGTTTAAACTACCAACTGTTAAAATAATAATAGTTATACTTCTTATATATTGTATAACTATATAATAACAGATACATAGATATATACGGTAGGTAATAAACTCTATATGAGTGTACAGATGGTATAAAAATTAACGTTAAGACATCTCAAATAACGTTTTCTAAAAATGAAATGCGGAAAAGGAGGTGCAAATAAACGGAATCAACAAAATCTATCTACTGTAGACAACATAAGGTTCCGAAATACATATGATTGTGTCTATTGTTTCTTTTTATCACCTTCCATGAAAAGATTCTGTATTTTTTCAGTAATTTCATTTAGGAAATATAATATTCCACTGTATTTATTGAAGTTTAATAGATTTCTATTCTAGTACACATTCTATTGAAATAAAGGTAACCAGTAAAGTTATTGCATACACTATATATAAATATATAATAAATGCACGACAGTAAATCGAAAAATATTCCGTATTCTATTCCAAGCTCAACATTGGTTTCACACTCAACAATTTACATTTTTTCCGTCAATTTGAATTTAAATTTTCGTCAGTTTACCCTAAAATCTTAAGTAAACTAACTGATTGGAATATCAGACTATAGAGGCATGTAAAATTTTCGTGAATTTATATTCAACGCAGATGCCAATTGTCTCCTCCTTCGGGAAATGTAATTCAAAAATTAAGTTTCAACAAATCAGAAAATACGTTTTTATTTTATGAATGGAAGTCATAATTTTAGAAATGTGTTTTTATATATAAAATTATATTATATTTCTATTACAAACGACGAAAATGATAAGCTACTGTATCACAGTTAGTATTAAATATTTAAAATATTAAATAGTTGATCTTACTGGGTTTAATCTTATTGTTAATATAGTTTCCCATTAACGAAGAAAATATCAAAGCACGCCCAGTTAATGAATGTATTTTGGTGTACTCAAGTAGAGAAGTCTGTACTCAAGTGCAGAAATTTCAAGTTGTATATATATATATATATATATATATATATATATATATATATATATATATATATATATATATATACAAACTATATAACAAACTATATATAAAAATATATAGACATATATACTTTTGACAACTTGAAATTTCTACACTTCAGTACAGACTTCTGTACTTGAGTACACCAAAATATGTTCACTGGGCATCCTTTGATATTTTCTTCGTTAATGGGAAACTATATTAACAATAAGATTCTTAAATGGAATGAGTCAAATTGGTATACGAAATTCATTGAATAATCCATATTTAATGATAATTTTTTTACATTCGTATTATATATTTAGTATCGATCTTCAATATATTATCTGGTAACCATCTAAAATAAACATACATATTGAAGTCCCCATAGATGTATTTCAAATATTTATAATTTCAAATATAAAACATGCACAGATAGTTTAGCAAGTCTTGTTGTTCTTCCTATACGCCTTATATGTCTTCGTTTTATTATACTCCCATTGTTCACATTTTCTCTGATCGCTGGATAGTGTTTTAACCTCTAATACAGTGATGAACAGAGCTTATGTCTTAACCCAATAGGGCATCTAGGCATTTACCAACTTCAAGACAGATAACTACTGGAACATTCCCTGATGACATAGTCTCAATATTTAGAGATTCATATTCCAACATTGAGACATACAATCTCCAATAGTATATAAGAACACTTGACGAGATGTTGAAAAAGTGGAAGATAAAAGTAAGTGATTCCAAATCTTCTCATAAAATATTTACCAATATTTCTGCAATGCCTCTCAACCAGGAAATCGTACCCCAAATAACAACAATTAAATTCTTTGGTATCCACCTAGACGATAAGATTATCTGGAAAGAATACATCGCCAAAAAGGAAAAGCAAATTGGCTTGAGAATTAAAGAAATGAACTGGTTGATTGGACAAAAGGCCAAATTATCAATAACATATAAACTACTTCTATATAGAACCATAATTAGACCCGTTTAGAGCTGGAGCTGTGTAGCTAAATTACACATTACCATCATACAATCCAAAAGAGCAAGAAGAAAAATTCAAAAAGATCTCAATCGAATGTTATTCGTACGATAATAGACACACTCTGGTATATATAACACACTCAATCCACACGTTACATACAGACTTAAACATCCCCTATATAAGCGAAATTATCAATGACCAAATTCGTAATTACCATCTAAAACTCGAAGCATATCCCAACCCTTTCCTAAAAACACTACTACATTCAGTTGAGAACAGAGGACTGAATACATGTTGGCCAGAAGACTTAAATAGAGAATGAGGTGATTTCGTTGGATATTTACCTCTTCAAGTCGTCAGTGCACCTACACCTTTTATAAATTAATACATTAGCTTAAAGATTGTATCGTGTCTGACTGCTAATACAGCATTACAAAAAAATTGAAAAAAAATTCTTCGAAATATTCTAAAATCACCGTTTGCCTTCTAGTTTGTTTTCCATTTAGTTTTGCTATTTTTAATTTGTGAAAACATAATTCAAACTCATATCTAATTACTACAATTTTTAAGACAGGGAATTCCACATCCCACTTCTGTCATTGCTTCTGTAATAATCCATATAATTAATGCTATGTGTTAAAAGCTATATCTTTATCCATCATGTATCTATAGAGTTTAGTTTTGAGATTTGATTAAGACTTAATCTAACAATGGTGAAAGTTCACTGAAAGGGCTAGATTAATTAATGTATATTAATTAAGCAGGCAAAGAGAACAAGGTATTATAACAAACTTTATATATTTGTCCTACATGGGCAAATATAACAAGAGTATTATAAGCAATAAGTATTTAGGCTGCAATGTTAATCATAGCTGAATAGATTCCCATTAATACAACAATAAGTAATAGTTATAATTAATATTACTAATGGTATGTACATGTCTCATGTATGCCTTCTATATAAATTATTATTGTTGGAATGGTTATATGGCCAAGCTTGTGTGTAGTGAATATCCTAAATATCATCTTCTTAATGTTAGATTAATGTTTATTATAAAATATAATAATTTATACTATGATAATAAAGACACTATGGGCTTAAAAAGTACTTTCTCAGCAAAGTTTCTGGAAAATATTCATCCACTCCTGAGATTCACTCTATCAACTTGATTCGTCTAGTCTACTTTACTTCGGTATGTCTATAAGTACTGGTTCAGGAACTTCTTTATTATGTGACATACCTGTAACATGGCACTCTTCTGTTCTGACTTAAACATGTAGTTCGGATGTCCTAGCCCAGCTTAGGTTCTTGATGATAATTTTTGTTTTTGAAGATAATTTTGAATCTATATAGGCCCCAGATGTACTTAATTTCCATGGCAAGGTTTTAATATTTCCTAATATTCGCAAATTCCGTTTCGCAGTTTTGAGTTAACGTACACACTAGAATAACATACAAGAACGTAACATTACAATAGAAAAAAATAAAGGTAATCAAGTGATGCCTCCACATAGCGCATTATGATGTAGTCCATTATGATGTAGTAATTTGTGTACCAAATTTGAGATTGAAAAGTTGCAATTTAGTGGTCGCCTAGAAGTGCAGTTAGTAGTTAACATAAATTTCTTCTCTTTTCAGTGATAAAAAATTATGGCCTCTAGCTTGAAATCTACCCCACCCAACTAGCTTCTTGGAAAGCCAAATTCTAAATTATCTACAGCAAGACTTCCCCGTGCATTGGATACACTCCGAATGGTTCAGTATTACCACTTAGAAAAGGGTAAGACGTTGCCAGTAAGTTATAAATTGACCTGTGAAGTAGTTGTGGCAGTATGGCAGAGTGCGAGGATTCCTACACAGCGGACTGATTCGTGTGTGAGAAGACTGTCAAAACTTTATGAATAATATTTACCTCTTAAGAAGCACCGTACCCGCCAAAGAGAAATGATGGCGTGCGCGAGGATATGTTCAAAAGTGATCTAGAAGAATTGTTTGATGTCGCTGTGAAAGATGCTATGACGCAAATAAAAAATCACGAAGACCGTGTATTCCTCCAGAAACAAAGAGAAGATGTATTTTCATGCAGTATGAGTGGTGCTGGCTTAAAAACAACAGAAAAGGAAACTAGGAAAAGACAGAGGAAGGAAAAAGATAAAAAAAGCGAAAGAGAAATATAAACAAAGAGGAAGCAGATTCATTCTTGGGAAAACTGTAGAAATGTCTTCATCACCTTCACATAGCTCCAAAAGTGAAGCTGACTGTCAACCAGTGGCGTCAACATCTGCTGCACCTTCTACACCATTGCCATCAAAACGCCGTAAAAATATATTTACGTCAGTAGAAGTCGTCGGAACCTTGGATCGAGTCAATTTTCCAGATAGAGGAGCAGTATTTGTGGCTGGAGCCGTAGTAAAGGCTCTTGGACACGACCTTTAAAAAATCACACTCTCTCGAAGCTCCATTAGGCGCTCTAGAAGAGAAGAAAGACGTATAACCGCAGCAGCTGAACACGAGGAATCGTCATTGGAGGGACCATTTCTTTTACATTGAGATGGCAAACTTTTGCCTGATATTGACGGATCTAAGGTTAATCGCATTGCCATACTTATTACTGGAAACGGCCTAGAAAAACCTTTGGGAATTCCCATGTTAAACAGAGGAACAGGGGAAGCTCAGGCACAAGCTTGCGTTGAAACAATTTAGAAATGGAGCTTTGAGTCTCAAATCAAAGGACTTGTATTTGATACGACAGTGAGTAATACAGGGTTTCACACAGGAGCTTGTACTATAATTGAAGAAACCCTAGGACGTGAAGTCATCTGGATTGCATGCCGCCATCATATTATGGAGATAATGCTTTCAGCTGTTTTCGATTGTCAATTTGGTCCTACTGGAGGTTCAGAAACTGGACTCTTTAAGCGCTTTCGAACAGCATAGCCAACGATTGATAAAAGTGTCTACAGTGCAGCAGACATTGACCTCCTTGATCATCCTGTTTTAAAGAGCTTACGAGAAAGTGTTGGAATATTTACCAAGTGCATTGTAAAAATAGTAACCAAGGGATGATTATCAAGAACTTCTGCGTTTATCTTTTTTGTTTATTGGTGGAGGAATTGGTAGGGAAACATTCCGAGCTCCTGGTCCCATACATCATGCTAGATAGATGGCTAAAGGCATTTACGCTCTAAAAATATGCCTCTTTTAAAATCAGTTTCACTTAACACCTCGAGAGGCAAGAAATACAGTGCAATTTGCTTCATTTGTAAACCTGATCTATGTGAGCTTTTGGAATGAAGCTCCACATTCAGCTCCTACGTGTCCTAAGAAGTTACCCTAATCAAACAATTGCTGAAAAAGCATACACTGCTCTTGCTAGACATATTTAGGTTCCTTCTGAGCACTTGGTAGCATTATCATTTTTTGACGATCGGGTGTCCACGAAAACTAAAGAGAAAATGGTCGAGAATCTAAAACGTCCTCAGCTGCCTGATTTTCCTCGACGTATAAAAATAGCTGAGGAAAAAGAGCTTAGTCTCGAAAGTTTTGTAACTGAGAGGACAAGCTCCTTTCTCGATGCGCTTATGGTTCGTGGAAAAATTAAATCTAAAGCATTTCTGAAAATGAAACCCCAGCAGTGGAAGGATAATCCAGTTTTCATCGAATTTCCCGAATTTTGCTGTAAGATGAGGGTTGTGAACGACACTGGCGAACGGGGCATCAGCTTGATTCCAAATATAACCAGTCCCTTACTAAGGAGGAAGAAAAAAAGCAGTTTATTCTCCGTCTTGTATCAAATCATAGAAAACATTTTCCTGTTCCATCCAAAGCATCCCTTCTTTCATAATTATTGAATTATCGAATTATTTAAAATTTTAGTTACTTGGTATTCAAGAGTTTAATATGGGTGACTCCTTAATATTGCTTGTTTGGAAACCGCTTTCGTAGATTTATGTACTAAAGAATACAAGTAAACTTGTGGAGAAAGAAAATTTGAATCCACCATTTGAAGACAACCCTAGTACACACTATATCTATAATGTGCTAGTTTCGTTGTTTTTATCAATGAGGACAATATCCACTATTATAATCTACTGTTCTATCAATGAGTATTGGCCTGTCTCAATATAACAAGTTTCTATTATCATTTGATGCAGATGATATTTATAGTATTGTGGTGAGCTAACCTTTAGGCTGTACTTTTGTTCAACATTTGCATGTACTGTCTTCACTTCCTGATTGTGTTTTCCTAGATATGTTGATCTTGCCAGGGTCGGACATCCTCCAATTATATGGTCAATTACCTCCCCTGGCCAGTTGCACTTGCGGCATTTGTCTTCTATTTCCCCTTTTATTGTGATTGATACAATGCTGTGGTTTATGTAATTCCCATATTTTGTTTTTGCTTTAGCTTAGAATAGTAAAATCTTTTATTGGCTTCGCATCACTCTGATCCTTTCTTTATTAGAAGCTCATTGTAGAGCACTAGCCCAGTCCGAGCGACATGATAATATTGGGGCTTCTTAGTTGAAACCAGAGAATGCAGGTATATCTTACTCTCAGCATAGATTTTTATATGGTTTATAAACATTAATATTTTCAACAGTATTAATTACTCCAGTATTAATATTTTCCTTAAGGTTTAGACCGTAACCGTGTTGTGTTTGTTTTAGAAGATTTGACACCAGGTTTAATGCTAGTCGAAACTATAACGGTCTTACGGTGTTACCCTGGAAAATGCCTTTTAGTATCTAGATCTCTCCAATATTTTCCTGATTAAAATAAGTTATCTCTTCCATTAAACAATCATACGGCTCCATAAATAATGGAACTTTTCTCAATCATTCATATAGTATGGATTCAAATGCTTTGCTGTAATTAATGTAACCTATGTTTAAGTTTCTTTTCTTAGTGCTGCATTGATGTTAAGTAGCTCTTTGCATCCTACTCTTCATGCAGCCCTTCTGTTCTACAGCTTATTGTAATATTGCACAATGCCTATATATCTCTGAAAGCAATATAGCGGTGAGCAATTTGTGTCCTAGCGACAGACAATTTATGGCTCTGAAATATTTTCTGGTCTTTCTCTTTTTTTATGTAAATAAGTTTAATTGTCATAGGTAAGATCTGATGTAGATTTTCGTGGTCTTTATTACACAAGTAAATGCTTGCGACAGTAATGTTGGGAGGCAGGAAAACATTTAAAATAATAGTTGTGGATACTATAATGACTCGATGGCTTACAATTTGGGAGGCTGGTAATTGCTTCCTTCATGGCATCTCTATTAAGATGACCTCCAGCCATTTTTGCATTTATATTGTATCATTCTCGAGTGTTTGTAGCCACTACGCTCTCTTATTGTAGTTGGAATGATCCGAGTAAATAGTTGTGGAATATTTCTTCATTGTAAGTTTCCTCAGAAATCTCGGATCTTGGATTCTAAATGTGTTTTAACGCAAACTTCATCGTAGAAACATTTCTGATTATTATAAACTGTCTATTTCGGATTTTATTTCTTCGCCGTTTCGTTGTAGCTCCATGGCTATATTCCTTTACTTTAAACTTTTATATAAGCTCATATTTGTATCAAATTAATTTCTGATGTGGATCAGGATATGTTCCTTCTTTCCTTGTAGCTCTGAGAATTAATGTTAACTTCGATGCCAGCTTCTTGCCTCTACTTACGCTTAAATATTGCCTATTTATTTTCTTACTGGTTTACCTTTGATCTTGGGTTGTCAATTTGTTTTGTCAGTCGGAATTAAGCCGGTTCCATTTCATTATCGATCCTTCAGGATCGATTTTTATACGGTTCATGCTCATTTATCTCTATGACAGTTATAGCCAAAACGTATAAGCACTATTCGTTTTGGCTATAACTGTATGGATGTACAGCATCCAAATCTTCGGCGTTCTTAATCTTTTGAGGCAGAAACTAGTTGATTTTAGTGATAATGTTTTAGATACTCTTGTTGTTTAATAACATAACTATCGATGGTTTCGTCAAAGGATCAACATTGTCGAAGAGGTTATAGTTACATTGAAACACGAGCGATATTACTTGGTCGTATTCGAGATTGTGATATTTAGAATTGCTGTATTCGACATTATGGTATTCAGAAATGTTACATTCAACATTGTCCTGTTTGGAGTGTTGTTATCCTTGCAGGGCTGGTTTGCCCATTTCATTTTCAATATTAGGATTGTACAGTGTGTGTTCTACTTTTCTTTCTAATCAATATTTTCTTCTTTATTTTGTCGATTTTTTCTTATTTAGCCGATGTACAATTGGGATTAAGGACTAAGGCGATGATACACATGTTGTTCCAGCAGCCTGCAATCAGGAAAATGTTTTTCATTGCCATATGTAATTTATATCTCCAGCCAAGCTGTTTATCACCGCATTCATGCGTCCGGGGAACGTACGGATAACTTTAAAGTTATCTTCTTTGACTAACTTAATCCGATTACGAGTTGCTCTAGTTGGATTTCCAGTAGCAGCAGTTTGTCCTTGATCGCGATCTTGCGTGCTGGTGGCTCTACCGTTTTTAGCCACTACTGCTCGGGGAACTATTATTAATCTTTAACTGTTACAAATGTTTGTGGTATCTTATTATATTCTATACCATAATTTACAATCTATATTTGTCATAATTATCAATGGCTCTGATTACAAATTGCTTACTTAACTGCAACAATGCATTGCAACAAAATTACGTTTCGCAAACGCAGGAAAAATCATCTGCAAAACTATTTATGTTTTTATCAAACTTATTTATTCTAGGTATAATTTTATTTATTAAATATACATAAAATGGCACATATAGTAGTATAGTAATACGAAGAATATAGTAATACGTATACCAAATATAGTAATACGAACTATATAAGTGTATATATAAACCTGTTAAAAAGTAACTAGTAGTATTTATGAATTACTCGTCATACACGTTCTTCACAATATTAATGTATCTGTTACATGAAATTTCCATAACAGATACATATTTTAAAATCTCTGCTTCTGTTTTTTCTTATTATGGATTCCACCTAATACTTTTCTTGTAAACAACAAATGATACTGCTATTCATATCGGTGATATTAATTAGGATGATCACTTAGTTGTTAAAACTAAAATTTTCTAATATTTAGAAATCATTATTTTATTTTAATTTTATAAGGATATTTTATTTATTGGAACATTCATAAAAGGAAAAATAACTCAATTCATAATAATCAGTTTACATCCAAGATAGTTAATTAGTTAAGTTTAATTAAGTGATTTTCCGAATAGCTGAATATCAACCCACACATTCCTATTCGAGTATGGATTTTCTTTTATATTATAACGTGGGCGTAAACTGATGTTCAGTTTAGTGTAATTTATTCCATTATTTTTGTATTATAATTTATGAAAATTTTAACTATTTAAATGTGTATTCTATAATTCTAAAACTGCTTCTAATTATAACTTAATATATAAAAATACAAAAAATGAGAAAATAAAAATCAGATGGGTACATGTACAGTTGTACATATTATTATGTACGAGTATCTATCCATATAGTCTCATTAGAAGCTACAGCTTCTAATCAAGTACTCATCTTGTAATAACTAATTCAGGAAGTAAAGGTATGTATGGCAGAACTTCTAATTCGTGTATCTCTCAGTATATGCTTTACAAAAAAGAAAAATTACTTTCGCTGTTGCCTTGTTAACTATAGGGAGATTGTCCCTTATTGTTTCTGCTATTCGATATATTCGAAGTGCAAGAGCTGTACTTATAAAGTACATCATACTTTGGGAAAGTGTAAGTTAATAGATATGCCGTTATTCAGTTAACAGATATCATCTGCTTTTCGCATGTATGCAGCTGCGTCCGTTCACATTCCTAATACTCTCTGAGAATTATCTTGCTCTGGATTTGCTCTTCATTTCATCGCTATTTTCCAAATAAAAAACTCCCTCATCTTGACGATAAACGCAACAGTTTACCTGAGCCTAGCCATAAAAACAAGGCACGGTATGAGATAAGAGCCGTTTGGGATTTTTTATTTGGCAAATAGCGATGAAACTATACACAGTGAAAACACTGAGACACAAACTATACAGTTGTTTTGTGACTGGTTCTGTCTAATATCTTAGAAGCCATTAAATTACAACCACTGGAACTGTTAGGTTTTAATGCACTGATTAAAAAATTTGCCACTGAACGTCCACATACATCATTTGCTTTATCTATACTGAAGTACTTAAGATATTCCTCAACGTGGTTGCCATACGTCCTCGTATATCTGATTAACATATTTGTTTCGTATTGTGGTTAAATGAGAGAGGTTTCAATTCATGTATTTCTGTAGAAACTGACGTAGTATGGAATTTTTCAGTTTATATAAGAATATAATTTGCCAAAAGGGCTACCGTGAGGTCATATAAAAATATAGGGTCATCGTTTTCGTGATCGCTAGACGAAGCATGGCTTTGCACATGTCATTATATTTTTTATAAATTATGCATATAATACAACATTATATATGCAACATTATATGTTGCAAGAAATTGATCACATAACATATTATGATACATTGTCAATAAGAATATCAAATTAGCTAGTTGGAATTACATACGGTATTCTGGGGGCGGACCAAAATCGGACCCAGGAGAAGGTATGTATCTGCTCGGATAGCAGGGTGGCGTTGGCAGCTCTGAATTCAGCAACGACAAAGTCGAAGCTGGTCTATAATTGCAATGAAGCATTGAACCACTTGGCAAGGAAAGGACCGGTGAAACTCTTATGGATACCTGGGCATAATGGCATTAAGTGAAATCTAATTGCAGATGACCTTGCCAGACTAGGGACCAGGGAAAACCTCTATGGACCAGAACCTGCAGTGGGAATAAGTCGGAATCTGATCAGAGACCGCATCAATGGCTGGGCAAGAGACTAGCACAATAAAAGATGGAGAGGAGTAACGGGTTGTCGAATAACTAAACTCTTCATCGAATACTCAGAGATTGAGAAATGGGCCCAAGAATTCACTAAATTGAACAGGCACAAAGCTAGAACTCTGGTGGGAACCATAACGGGTCACCATAGTAGCCTGAATGCATATAAGCACAAGCTGAGGCTGACTGATAGCCCGGCCTGCAGATACTGTAAAGAAGACGAGGAAACCTCGATTCATCTTCTTTACACCTGCCCCGCACTGGAGGAGAAGAGGTATCTTATATTAGGGACCCCTGTTATCCTAGAGGAGGCGAGGCTTAAGGCGGGGGACGTGCCTAAATTGCTCCTTTTATGGGATAGCATTTTTGGATAATGACCCGGATAAGAGGGGTCGCCAAAGGACTACCCATGCGATCAGTGGCTGATGAGGCCTAAACCCATATAATATAATAATAATAACTCCAAAACATTTATTTACGAATTGATTTATCCAAATCGCATTAAAGCCTGTTGGCTCCTGATAACCACACTACTAACTAATTAAATTTTACTTATGTTTGATTTACTTTTACAGAAAAAGTTTGAATTTGTATTAATTTGAATAGAGAACTTGGCAAGTCAGTACTTTTTAGTGGTTAATAACATAGAATTTGTTTAAAGGAAATAAGAATAACTAGAAGTATTATAGAACTCTGGTTGGTAATTATTTAACAAATGGTAGTTCTAATTAATCTATGCATACATATACAAAAGTAAACACATATAAAGTAATAAAATACTTTTGTAAAACATAACGACAGAAATATATTTCGCATTTATTTAGAAATACAGGTCTCTAGAATCAATCCTTCATTAATTTAACAAAAATAAAAGTAAAAAAACACGAGAACTGGAGTAAATTATATAATGATGAGTATTATATATAATACAGTGGAACTTAACTAAAGCTAATTAAAATTTGTATATGCCAGTTTGCCTAGCAAAACGACAAATACCAATAATTCGGTATAGAGTGAAATGTAATGAATTACCAGTTAAAAAAGGTTTAAAAGTATTTAGAGGATTACAATTATTGCTTTTTGTTTATGTAAATCGACACACAAGTATTAAGGATAAATGACTCATACCGTCGTAGACAAATTAACAAACATTGTTTAAAATTGCATACCACCTCAATCCGTAATTTATTATACGAGATATTCAAAAATTATAAAAATTTAGTGTAAAACTAAGATAATATAAAAAATAACTTATGTATATTTAAGTCCAAATAGCTATGTAAATATGTTACTTTACTAAGAACTTTTCCTCAAGAACTACATATTACTGAGGAATTTTTCGTATTTCCCGGAACGCCCTGTATAGCCACAGCGTTTCAAGTATCAACCCATTACTCTAAAGTTACTTTAAATCACTTTCCACAATCATATGTAAGTAATGTTTATTTTATAGATATTTTGATTTACAATTTTGTTAGTAATAATAACCTATATTTCATTCCAATGCAAGTAACAAATTGCTTATTTATTTGCAATACTGTTTTACTGTTATAATTCAGCTATTATACGATACATGAACTCAAAATGACATTTATTTATTTTAATAATAAAAACATTTTTATTACACGAAAGAATTTTTATTAGACACGTATCGAAAATCATATATGTACGTCATGATATCGCTCTTAGACATTTGTCTGAAAACAAACGTAAATCATTTTAAGGATAAATTTTCAATTTTTATTCACTTTTTGAGGTTGAAAATATTTCTTTAGCAATAATCCATATTATGTATATCAAAAAACGTTAATTATTGTAAGAAAAAATTTCTTTTTCAACATATGTCAAAACTTACTTTCTTGCTTTTTGAGCGAAAAATCATCGTACAATGCTTCTAGACCACTAGAAGAGTTAAAGAGGATAAAACTATTGTAGTGACGCATTAAATTGGCGCATTAGCAAGGATAATGAGTGTGCCTCGATAGCTCAGCGGTCAGAGCAACCAACCGGCAATTGGGAGAGCCGGGTTCGATTCCCGGTCAATGCATATGCACCTTTATCCTTGCTATCGCCAAACTATCTAAAAAAGATTTATGATGAAGTTACTGACAAAAATAACAATCTATTATCAATAAATTAATTCATTATTAAAATAATTTAAATAATTTTTTATATATTACATCTATTATTTCATTGTTAGGTAATTTGTTTTAAGTTTTGTATTGTAATAAAATAACATATCAATTTTGCGTAATCCTTGGTAACACATGTCACTTATTATTTCAGAATATGCAAAAACTTCAAGATTTGTGAAATTCCTTAAATAATAAAATAATATTTTAGGTTAAACACTAGAGTAAAAAGTAATCAGACTAATGGTACAAAATGTGATTTTAAACAAGATCTTGAATTAATAGTGTGGACACACGTGGCTCTACATACGCCTATTGTCTACCGTGACGGTATGTTTGTATATATTAGTTTTAAGTGTTGTACATATTAGAAAGTAGAAACCCTCGTTTAGCTAGTTCTAGGAACAAGGGCACATCTGTTTCTTAAGGATAAAAATGCGACCATCCCAGGTCAGGCCATCAGCTTTTGTGATAAATTTAAGACAGTCTATTCCCATATCTTGCCCCGAAACATGATCCTCGTTCGGTACTAGTTTGTTCGCTATTTATTTATTTTCTGAATAAACGTAGCTATAGCAATAACATACCACGAGTATCATTTCACCACACACAGCGTCCAGAAGACCGCCATAATAGTACCATTGCAACATTATTATTGTCAACCGGGATCCAGTATTATGGTCTGTTAAATATATAGCTCCGCTTTAATTTTCTATACTTGGAGTTACGCAAATAAATATTGACGCTTTAGGAGTTATTCTCGTTCTTGCAACTTAATGTATTACGAACAAAAAATAAGAACCATTAAGAGTGTCGATAATAGAAGTTTAATAGAGACTAACACCATTAGAAATCAACGAAACTGGAAAGGTCCTGAAATGGTTTCTAAATCTTTTTATAATACATTTTAAATTATGGACAGTTCCAAGATAGACCTATTGCTTTATCATTAATAATTAAATTCCCATTAACGGTAACATTTCAAACACTTAAATGTTAATTTGAAGTACTGGAGCTTTCAAGATAGACTAGAATATTGGAGAATGCAAGTCCATGAACCTACTAGCCAACTGTTGCAAGATAACAATATACAACATAGGGTAATATCGGCCACGATATTAGCAGATATATTCGTCTGTATCGTCTATATCGGCTAATATTGACAACTATATATAATATAGTTTAAATACGTAAACATGTGCAATAACATATGTAGTAAGCACATGCTTACTTAGACCAGAATTGAGCTACGAAGGTATTTTAGTGTCGAGTACACATATTATGCCTGGTTCCTACTATGCATCTGTGTGTAAAGTGTTATAGTACATATTTCATATTTTACAATAGAACATGAAAGAAATATGAAAACAAACTATCCCATACTCAGAGATAGGTCCAAACTCTCGCCTTAAGGCTAAAAAAATACTAATAATATCGTTCCGGATATCTCCACAGCACATGGTAAGTCCTGAGTCGAAAAACTGACTTGATTGTCCATCATTCTCTCTAAGTAGTGCTCTTGAGAAGATCTAGATCTAGATGGAGGATCTCTTTCCAGCTAGAACTGGACTTAAGTTACTCATTTTTCACATTTCTCAGCAAGTGAAAGTCTCTCAGTCTGGAAAGTATATCAGAATTTATAATAAAATAAATAATCATTGTAACTAAATCATCTGACATAGTAAAGTTTGAAGTCATATTTTAAAAAATAAACAGTTTTAAAACCTTAAAACGAATTTTTTCCGCACGTAGAACATCTATATCTCGATATTGAGTGGCCGAGAAAAAATAACCCAGTGCATAAGTGCAGAATATGTGTTTTATGCGACAGTTTTACATTTTTCAATTTCTCTCAGATAGTCCGCCATCGTGCTTTACCATTAGCCATGGACAGGGTGGGGTGTGTCTTATCCACCTTAAAATCAATAGATGTCATCTGGAAGACGTCCCTAATCAGAATCAGTCGAAGCCCGATCGATCCGATACGATTTAGTTGAGTGATCATGCTAACAAAAAAAAATTCTGAAATAGTCCACCATTGTGCTTTCTTATGACCCTTGAACATGGTACAGTGTGTCCTATCCATCTAAAAATCAATAGGTGTCGTGTGGTAGACGTCCCCGATCAGAATCAGTCTAAACCCGATCGATCCGACACGACTCAGTTGAGTTATCGTGCTAACAAGATTTAAATGCTGACGACAATGACGACAGCCACAACGACAACGACACATAAACAGCAAACATTTTTTGCTGTGTATGTATTGTTTTGTAAAAACAAAAAAACCATTTTTTTGTTTTTATGCCGAAAAACGAAAAATAAACCCAAAATTTTTTTTTATTTTTCTTTACACGATTACATTACTTTTCCGGAGTGCGGAAAAGTAATAACAATTTATTTGATACAATGACACTGAAAATAGAAAAGGGTCATTAAGACCAGCCTCTTATGCAATTTAGTTAAAAGAAAAGTGATATTTTTTATGACTATTTGTATATAGTTAATAAAATGACTATCCCTCTCAGTTAGCATAGTAATTGTCTCTAAAGAAAATTACATTTCTATTATTTTAAATAAAAAATAATTGGGGAAGTCTGTTCATTATAAGATAAAAGTCAAAGACTAAACACTGAATAAGTTGATTTTAGAACCACCAGATAAACAACGATTATTGACCTATTACGAAGCATTCTAAAGGTTAGCGAACAGAAAAAGATCAACTCGCTTTAGCACATATTAACGAAATTATTATCTCATGTTACTTGAGGTCATGCACTCAACTCATCAAATCAATTATTATTTAAAAGGTAATTCCCATTAATTAATTTAAATGTATAAATAAATATCATAAGCATAAATCAAATCAAAATTACAAAAATAACATACGAGTACAATGTTTACTTGTTTGATGAAATCAAAATACTTAATCTAGATGTCGTTATGGAATTGTTTTTTTTTTGTAAACAAATGTATGTTTTTTGTAACTGCGATATTGATGACGTGATTAATGTGATTGCAAGTAAAATAATCTTTGGGATTTAAGAAAATTTGACAGACATTTTTTCTACTTTTGTATATGTTATTATTACTGACAATTCCGGAAGTACTGAGGAAGCATACCAAATTTCATCTAATAGTAGTTATAGCGAATACTAGAATTATCAGAAATTTAGTTCTCTTGATGTCATTAATTTTTATTTTAATACAACTCATATTTAATTTAATTAATTTAGAAAATATTTTAAAGTACACGGATAATTTTCATATACAAATAATATTTAAATTTGATCGCAAGAAAATTTCCAACTACAATTTACAAAATGCTAAAATTTATTGTAAAAATTTTTGGCACAAGTATTCGTAAGTTAAGTATTTATCCGTTATGTTAATGTTTATGTGAAAATATAACAATGTGTCTCTTTTTAGGTCAGGTATTATTAATTATATTAATGTTTATTACGCTTATATTTGATGTTATCGAAATCAATATATATAATTATCAAAGTAAATAGAGCAGGAATTATTGTGGGGCTTATGAGTCCAATTTATTGAAATATAATTAATGTAATGAAAAACAATGCATGATCTATAACGGTCCATAACGGTTCTATTTTCGTTGATGGGCTATAGAGATAAAAAGTGGATTATTTAGTTACATTTGGTTAAGGTGTTCGGTAGTTATATAGAGGCGTTCTGAATACGTGTAAATGCAAACCTATTTTTGAAAATAGTTTTCATTGTTAAACTAATTTTTAAAAATAATTAAGTAATAACATCAGCAGCAATTTTAGAAGTTGCTGCGTACCAACTACTGCCATTGAAACTTGATAGTATTTATAGTAATAAATGTTCTTACGTTAGGTGACACTGATAGAATACTGAAATGGGAAATAATTTTTACTTCACTGCTAGATCAAGCCAACTACAATATGTATTATAAGGATGCTTACGTTATAATTACGCAATGACTACGATGCGACGTAGGTACCGCTACATTAATAAGTTTTGGACTATGTTGTAGCCCTTTCCTTGTTTTGTACATCTTTACATGTCATTTTCTATATGACTATTACTATAGCATTAGATTATTTTACTACAATTTAATTTAAGTACCACTAACATTTCACTAATTTATATAAACATCTACAGCATTATAAATAAATGTAATATTTACTACGTCAGCATTATCGATGTACAAAAATTAAAAAACCTTATACATTTTTATATACATACTTTTGAACAAAATATACAATACATCATAACAAATAAAAGTACATAAAACTTGTGGAAACTGTAGTTTCAATATGGCTATTGATTAAAAAAGTATAAAAACGAAATAATTTCATGCTTTGATGGTACTGGGTGCACAATATTATTTTTAACAGTTATCAGAAGTTTTATTTAATATAATCCCGTTTAAAATTGCCATTCTCCCATTTTATAGCAGTTTATATTTTTTAATATTCCTGTATACGCAACTGGAGTATTAATACATTTTACTTATCAACTCTAAGGACCAATTTACTAATTTTTTTTATTGTTTGTCTCATACAGGGTCCGCCAGGGAGGTATGGTGTTTTCGAGACGACTTTTATGTGCACCTCCGTGGAGTAAATGTTTTCAGGATGGTTGGTATCTACTCGTTGTGGGATGCCATTCCAATAACCATAGAGTTGTGGTCTGTGGCACACCGTGTGTTTATTTATTTAACACTTTCATTGAAACTGGTCGTATTGTGCTGCTCACACAGTGACGATTTCGAAACTATCTTAATGTTGGTCGGCATGATCGCGTTCCAAAACGGGATAGCATTATGAAGTAGGTGAACAAATTTTAAACACCAGGTTCCTTGAGACCTGGGACTGCATCGGGTAGGAGATCGAACTGTACGAACCCTGGAAAATATTGAAAGGGTACGACAAACGACACAAAACAGCCCTCGCCGTTCAGCGGTACGTCATGCTCGCGCTCTTATTATATCAGACAGCTCAGTTCGCAGAATTTTACATCTTCGTCTTCATCCATATAAAATAATGGTTATCCAAAAAATTGCAGCAAAATGACTTTGTGAGACGACATAGGGTCGAAGAAAGGATGTTGGAATTGTTGGCCGACAATATTGTTCTGTTCATGAGTGACGAGGCCTATTTTCATTTATCGGGGATGGTAAGCAAACAGAATTTTCGCTAACGGGCATCCGAAAACCCGCAAAAACTGCATGAACTACCTCTGCACGCCGGGAAAGTAACTGTTTGGTGTGGCGTATATCGAACTTGCATTACTGTGTCGTATTTTTTCGGAAAATGGACGAACAGCATCTGTTACCACAGATAGCTATCTCGCCATATTGCGTGATTATTTCCTGCCAGAACTAAGAAGACAAGTATTAACCTCAACACAGTTTGGTTCTAACAAGATGGGGTGACTTGCCATACGCCAATGAGAACAATGGGCCATTCAAGGAAACGTTTCCATGAGCGCCTGATTTCGTTGCATGGGGATGTGGAATGACCTCCTTGGTCACCAGACCCATCACCTTGTGACTACGTTTTACGGGGCTACTTAAAAGCTAAAGTTCACATAAATACACCGTGAACTCTTGAAGATCTTTCCGAAACCATAACAGGCGAAATTGAAAGGATTCCTCGTGCCATGCTCCAGAAGAGTATAGATGATTTGTGCCACCCATCTACAAGTATGCATCGACAAAAATGGACGCCACTTAACTGATGTGATTATTCGCAGCTGACCTATCCTATGTATTCTTCAATGGCAGAACACGACTAATGTATAAAAACAATACAATTTAAGATTCGTTCAAAAATAAGCTTGTGTTATTCTTTTCAAAAACACCATTCCTCCCTGACGAATCCTGTATGATAGTTACTATGTGGTGTGTAAAATATTTTAGATTTATTTAAATGTAATCATTCAAATGAAAATATATATTCTTCATCCTATGTTAATATAATAAATCGGTAAACTACAATATGTTACATTGTATTGCATGTTATAAAAAAATAAAAAGTTCCTCAAAATGTATCTTTCGTTAACCATGTCATCGCAACATCCCAGTTTGCGAAAAAGCATGTAGATTAATTACTTTATTTAAATATTTATGTTTCGCCACAAGTATGACTATCAGAAGTAATTAATTGAATGCTGCATAGTTATATAGGAAGATAATTTGACGTAATCGTGGCGTAGCGCAAAAGCTGATCGAATCCAATAAAGAACGATTCGTCGTAATTAATTAATTTTTTCAATCCTTATTACCTACGGAAAGGAGAGCACAATACTCCTCGGATTAAATATATCTCAGCGGAGAAAATCGCCCTTGATTATCTCATACTTCCCCATTCTATTTCTCTGGACTTTTTTTAGACACGATCAATACCCTTTCAACTGACACCAATAAAATGTGAAGTGCTTGTTGAATTTAATATCTTTATTTCTATTAATCGGGTCAAAGTATTTAAGCTTTATACAATTTTATATACGTATTTATAATGACATTAGTAGCTCGTAAGAATTTAAGAAAGCCATATTTAATAAAAATTTTAATAGTCAAGCGAAATGTGAATATACAACGAAATATACTAGTTCAGATTCTGGAATTGCGTTTATAATTACCTAAGTATAAATTTAATTTAACAAAGAACTCGTTGAAAGATACGAACTTGAATAAAAAAATCTATTTTGATAATAAGTGTTATCCATTGAAACTACGAAAATTTTTAATTAGATCCACATGGACTTAGAGATATTCTGAAATAGATTTCTGTAGTTTTAAAATTATGTGAATTTATTATTATAAATAACAATGTATCTGGATTGCATAATAAATCGTATTACACTCTTTTAGGCCTTTTATTTAGTTATCTATTTGTTCTTGCAATGAAACGCAAAAATTTAAGCTCCTCGCTTTAGAATATACCTAATTTTATACTCATACAATTTAAAATTTCCCAATCTAGAGAACAAATAACTTGAAAAGAAATTTCATTTAAAAATTAAGGAATAATGGTAATTCCAATTGGGCTAAAATGATATGTATCGAGCAGGGCCATTGTAGTTTAAAAGTTGATATATTTCAAGAATATACTTGAAAATTACGTAGAAAATTAATTTATGTTTAGTTATTGATCATATTGTATAAAACACAATTTTATTTATCTGTATTTGAACTATATATTCCTGAATAACCTCAACTTTATACTCACGTTGAGAACTTCTGTTAAAAAAATTGGGTAATTAAAAACAAGTTGTAAACTTTTAGAGAATTTTGATAATCCTTGGATAATCTTTGGGTAATCTAATAGGGTAATCTAATTTTGGTTTTTTGGGTATTTTGAACTGTTAAGCTTATAAGAGCCCTTTAATGCACTTCCGTTTTTATAAGATATTTTTATCATTTTCTCTCATACGAAACGGATTATCTTTCGTCAGCTATTGCTGCACCTCTTCGATAATTACTGATTAGACATAAAATTTTAACTACTAGATGAGAAATGTATTCTCGTATATTTTTATTTACAAATATAAATAATTGTCTTCATTGTTCTCCCATTTTAGAGCAGTCTATATTTAATATTCCTGCATTTGCAACTTAGCGCATTAATTCATTTTCCTTATTAACTCTAAGGACCATATAGCAAAATTTGTTTTCATTGTTTGTCTTGTATATGTTACTATGTGGTGTGAAAACCATTTTAGATTTCTTTAAAAGTAATAATTCACATAAAAATATGTACTCTTTATCTTATGGTAAAAATGTAAAACTATAAATTTCCAGTGGATTTTAGCTTGTGTTACTCTCCACCCTTTAATTGGTATACCACAGTGGGATGGTGTAATTAAATATACAAATGAAATAAAAAAAACCATTATTACCATTTTATAATGTTATTAACATTTTACCATGAATTTCCCAAAATATTGTTTTATGCAATAAAACACAGGGAGTAACGTTAATGAATATTAAACAAAATTATCACGCTATTACATGTAAAGCTTATAAAATAAGTTAGTAAATCGGGGAACTACATTATATGTTATAGAAAAATTTAAAAAGTCCTCAAAATGTATTTTGCTTTAACCATGATATTTCCAAAACGCTGATATCTCCAAACGCTTTCCCATTCTATTTCTCTGAACTTTTTTTAGATACGATCAATACCCTTAACCACTAAAATGTGACAGCAATAAAATGTGAAGTATTTGTTGAATTTAATAACATTTTGTTTCTGTTAATGGGTCAAAGTATTTAAGCATTATACAATTCTATCTTATATACGTATTTATAATGGCATTAGTAGTTCATAAGAACGTAAGGAAGCTATATTCAATGCTAAAATTTTAGTACTCTAGCGAAATATGAATTTACAACGTAATATACTGGTTTAGATTCTGGAAGTTAGCAATTGCGTTTATAATTACATAAGAAATGTAAATTTAATTTATCAAAGAACTCGTTGAAATATCCGAACTTGCAAGCCCTCGAATAGTATACTAATTATACTATACATCATTTAAAACATTAATTTTAATAATAAAAGTACGTATTACCCTTTGAAACTACGAAAATGTTTAATTAGATCTACATGAACTTATACACATATTCTTAAATAGTTTTCTTTAGATTTCAAGTTACATGCATTTCTATTATTATAAATCACACAAAGTATCTGCATTGCATAATAAACCGTATTACACTTTTAGACCTTCTATTATTAAGTATAAATTATTTATTTGTTCTCGCAGGCAATCCGTAACGTAAAAACAGTTTAAGCCCCTCGCTTTAGAATGTACTTACTTAATTGTATAGTAATACATTTTAAAATTTCGAAAGCTGGAGGATAAAGGAATTCAAATGAAAATTCCAGTTATTAAAAATTAAGGGGTAATTGCAATTCCAACGGAGCTAAAAGGAGATGTACACGATCTGCTTTGAAAAATGTTATTTTAGAATAAAAGTTGACATACTTCGAGATTATACTTGAAAATTACGTAGACAATTAATTTATCGTCTACTTATGGACCATGTTGTATAAAACACAACTTTGTTTATGTGTATTTGAACCGTTTATTCCTGGATAACCTCAATTTTATAATCTCCCTTTCTGCTCATAACCTTATACGTTTTTAAAATCCAGCCTGAAATCAAATAAAAGCCTTCCAGGTTTGGAATAAATCACTTGATAATATTGGGACCGATATTCAATTCGATACCTCTAAATACGTATCTATATTCAAACTAAATTGCGGCAGCGCTATCTGGTATTGATAAATCATAGCATGGGCGTCTTGAAACTTTGCCAACTTCCATTGTCCGGAACGAGCCCTGTAATTGACTTATTGGCCGGAAGTGAAGTGACAGCGATCGATAAGAAGCGTACTCTTTCAAATGCCATCTTCAAGAAGCTCAGTTTAAAACATTACTGACACTAAACTGTTTTATAATGAACATTTTTTTTGTGGAGATTATTGCGTCAAATATTCGGTAGGGTATTAAATTCGTCAAAGGTTTCTTTTGATGGCGTGATTAATTAGGCCATTTAAGAGTGGAATTTATTTTACGGTCTATTGGATTACTTTCAGCGTAATTAAGTGCTTCAGTTATAAAATATAGTTGCAATGATAAATAGACAGGTTTTAGTGATTCTGTTGAGAGCTGATCAAATAGTTTGATAATGTCATTAACATTTTCCAACATAATATTTATTAGTGTTTTCATATAGTATTTTAATAAATCACTCTCTAGTATTTTAATAAATAACCAGGATCTCTAACTCTTGGGTATAAATACTCTATTTTACTAAAAAACACCAAATATACTACACTAAATGCGCGTTTCGCCAACAAAGTTAGCATCATTTGGAGATGATTAAAACTGAAATGTGATTAAAACTTAGTTTTAATCATATCCACATGATGCCAACTTTGTTGACAAAGCGCGCGTGGATTGTAGTGTAGAGTGTTTTGGTGTTTTGTGGAACACTACGTCAGTGTTATAGTTTAGAAGTACTTTAAATATCTCCTCTCGAATAAATTATTGCACATGTGTTAGATTTCTAAGAATCATTATAGAGGGTGTCTCTGTTGAAATTATAGAATTGTGCGCCATTTGTGTTCTGTCAAAGATAGGGAGTCAATGTTTAACGATTTTCATCGCCCCAAATTCGAAAATTTTGTTTGATATATCAAGATGAAAATGTGGTTCACCACTGAACAAAATTTTGTTGCAAGAATCAGCATCATCTTTCTTTTCTAACATCAAATTTACAAAATATAATGCTGTAGATGGTCTGTAACGTTTAATTATTGTGTAACTGAATTTTACATGTTGACAGTTGCAAATCTTTCTTTAAATTCCGATGCGTGGTGGCTCTTGGCAGATTAAATTCTTATGTACAACGTCGAATTGATGTGTTTGGATAATCCTGTACACTTTCTCTCACTGCAGTAATATTTTCATCTTACCAACAATGACGAGGACGTATTGGGGTTGTCTTATTAATAACATAACCCATCACTTCAAATTTCTTGATTAAGTCACGAACTGTTAACTTTGTAGGAGTTTCATTTTGTCCTAATTTGTACGAATTTCTCTTAATACAACTGCAAATAATCGCTCACTTTTATAAAATAGTTGTACACGTTATTTTTGCCTAATTTTATTTCTAAATAACCTGTACAGATTAAAAATCGGATGTTTTAATATATGGGACGATATATTTCGTTTTAATATGCTACGATCGATAGAAAACTTATACACTCGAGAATAAGAGTCTTGTAGAAAGAGTTATGGTTATGTTCCATTCACACATTATAACGTCAGAAGAACATATGGAATACGTTTACCTCAATTTTATAATTTAAAATGTACGAGCCATCTAAAATAACAGAAGTCAACTAAAATCACGTCCTCATAATTACTAAAATTATTATTTTATTGGTTTATTTCGGATAAGATTTGCTTTCTCTTTCCTGCAACTTCCCTGCTCCGGTATAACAATCACGAAACGATGTCTTGAACTTTTATTTGCGCAAGATGATATCATTAAATTTCTCTGTCGCGGTAATTACAGCTTATTGGTTTCCTTAAAGAGCTTTCACGTACCCTCAGGAACAGCGCTGGACGTTAAAAGGAAGTTGACACAAGCTGCGCCCGTGCCGTGGCCGAGGAGCGTCACGTTGGTTGGATCTCCGCCAAAAACGGCGATATTCTCCTGAATCCAGTGCAAAGCTGCGATCTGATCCATAAGCCCGTAGTTAGCGGGGCTTTTGGAATAGGGATCAGTGTTGGCGTTCAGGAAACCTGTAAATAAGAAGACAATATGGTTAATTTCTACGGAAACATTTCTACGGAAACAATAAGAAAACTATAGCCATGTTTGATATGAGAAAATAAAGACCTGAGGAGGAATTTTTGAGAAAACTTATTTTCTTAAACACTGTCTACGCGTGTAACATAATATTTTAAACACCTACTAATTATATAAATGCGTAAATTTAGATCACAACCGCCACAAAATATTCACAATTAAAAAGCATATATCGTCGGTGAGCTGACAATACCTCCTATGTGCAAATTACCATACGATACTTTACAGGATGAGCAAAAAACAATTTTGTAGGCATTTCTTATTTTTTGTTTCCCATTTTCTAAAAATTACATTTTGCATCTGCAATCGCAATAGACTTTACATCTATTTATATTATCTCTGGTTCTCATCCCTAATTTTAATTATATTTAGTGCAGTTAGGAGTTATTTCCATCATTTAGATCCTCAGATAGGAGGTTCTTCTAGGTATTAGACCACAGAATAATAATAAGTACGAGTAAGCAAATCGCAATAATATTGCGGCGCCTCCTGGCTCATATCGAAGGCACCTGCGGAGTATGTCTCTTGAGGCTTCGGGTCAGAAAACAAAAGTTACATTGTTTGCAAGGGTCGATTTACTATATAGATTTTGTCAAAATGACGAAATTCGAAGGAAAAGTATTTCACACATCGACCTAAAAATATCGTGACGCACACACGAAAACAGCCATTTAGTAAATATAAATTATTATATGACAATAATAAGTATTAGATATTATTGTACAAGATATTATTTTGCAAATAAAATGAAATTTTTATTAAATAGGAAGGTAGAAAGCAATAAACTCTATTAAGTAAATAAATATACTCATTATTTAAAACAGAATTAGTTTTTGGACAAAGAATCGTAGAAATTATGATAGTCTGAAGGTAATATATCCTTGAACTGCTGCAGATGAGTAAATTTTGTTGCTGTTATAGGCGTGTTTCTGTTGTTGATAGGAGGACAAATTGATACTATTGGCAAATTCTTTACACTAATGGATAGATTTTGTAGTTCTCCAGTGAATAATAATATGTATTTTATTTTTCTAGAAAGAGGTTAATGTTAAAGAATGCGGATCCGTTACGATTGGTATGCTTTCCTGGGCGAATTGACGTCTTCTGGTTTTGTTAACTCTTTAAAAAATGTATTAATCGAGATAATAAGCTTTGTATGATGCAGACTGTTTCCTTGCTTCAATGGTAGTTTTATGTAAGTCACTTGGAAGGCGTATTTCCCTATTTTTTAGTTTTCGTTCAATGCAGATGTGAACGGAGTCATATTCCATCTGACTGTGAATGTGACCCCGTCCCAAGAATTTTTAAGTTTTAGTAACATTATTTTTTATGGAAAAGTTCAACAGAGCATTATTATAATTATATATTGTCTGTTTGTTTTTCATAGCGGGCCAAGTCATTGTTTTTAATGTGAGATTTTCATCTACCATCTACGTTTCCAGATTTATAAACATAACAAAAATCACACATATCCATCTTAGGGTAAATAGTCAGGTTTTTTAGTTTTTTTTTAGGTTTCCTGTCCAAAATACTGCCTTCATTTTTAGTATATTTGTTTATGAAAATTTGGTACAGCTCAGCCATCGATTGTATGTCGTTTTGTAGAAAAAGCTTCGAGCTATATTATTCAACATAACATAATGGCAGCTTACGAATTTTATCGAAAAAGTCATCCAAAACTTGGCAGCAGAATGGGACATTCCTATATTATAGTTCTGTATTTTTTATCTGCGCTTACGATAATTTTTTACCGTGTTTTGAACAGAAAAAGATCCCAGAGCAAGGATATTTAGAAACACTTGACGACATACTTGAAGACGTTTATCATCATTAGTAGGGTAATAATTCAGCGTAACATTTCGGCTTCAACCTTCATTACAGTTTGATTTGTTGGTTTGCTTTTTAGATTCAGAGTAATCAACGTATGAACACACAAACTTTTCCTTGATCCCAATTCATTTCACAATGAGACCAAGGTTCATTTAAAATTGTATCTCTCACCTCCTCTGTGAATGTATTGCAGAAGCGATTTTTTTAAGTGCTTTTTGGTGAAATACCAGAGCCTAATTGGAGATATGAGGTTGTGCACGAGCGTACGTGGCCTATTTCAGATAGTAGAACTTTCCCACAAAGATTTGAACGTGAAACAGTTTTTGTAATACTTGGTCATATCTTCATTCCATCCATTATAAAAAATCTTTGTTAAATTTTTGCCAAAATGTCAGATAGGATGTATTACCAGATCACCACCCATATACTATTTACGTTTACAATGTACAGTTTCGTTAACAGAAAGCATTTGTTGACACCAATACTTGACTAGGGGATGCACAACTACTCTTCTATTTTAGACACACACAAAATGAATATGACTGAGATTCATAACTAGTGCCTGACAATTATATAAAGGAGAGGGTACACTTCCTATAGAAAATTGGCCTAAATGATTCATTAAAAGTCAAACTTGATGAGTATAAAAGAAATCTATGTATTTTGGTAAAAGAGGAATTAATCTTTACATCCACCATTAAATAAATAGTATATGTTGCAACGTTGCTATTAAAAGGAATTGTCAAAGTCGACCTGTTTCATGAAAAAGTGCCTGTTATATCCGACATAAATGTATTGGATTTAATTGTACCAACTTTTTGTTTTATTATGCTAAAGAATATGGTATTGATAAAAGTGTCTTTTTTTCAGAATTCTTGTCTTTCATTTTTTCTAAAGTATCCATTTATACTCCTGCCAATATTTCAAATTAGACATAACCCTACACTTGCGGCGCTTGCGCTTATGATGGAATGAATTTCAGATTTTAACGTCTCGTGTTTTTTGGGGTTTAAGGCTTAAGGTTATGTTTTCACTTGACAAACTTCCTTAAAACGTTGTTTATATACATCCATATTTTTGCCGTTTCAGAGAGATTGTTTTACAAACTTGTTCGTTAGAACCGGTGTGATTTTGTACACATCCACAAAATATTTGCTGGTGCAAATGGTGTTTACCCACGATGCTTAAATTCGGCAGGTCTTGTATTTCTTATTGGCGCTATCCATCCACATACACAAACATAATTAGGATGTTCGATATTATTGTTCTATTTCACAAACACAGAAATATACACACGATACTTCGTTTTACGAGGGACAATATTTTATAAAAAATAGGTAAGATGAATTTTCAGTTTAACAAAATATTAACTCTGAGAACAACTCTAAGATATATCCTTTCACGGTGGATAAAATTGGATACTAAATTAAACAATGTGCTAATAACTGTTTTAAAACGCAACTGGACTGAAAAAAATGAAATTAGATGAATTTTTAGCTATGTTCAAAGACGAATAAAATCTGAAAAACACGATGTAGAGCAGATATCTCCAGTAGACATGATAGTCAAGTACGTCTATTTTCACAAGGAAGTTGTCACTTCAATGTGCCCATCAAGAGGATGCTTTAAAATCCAAGTAAACTTCATAAAAAAATCGAATTAGATGAATTTGTGGCTATGTTCAAAGGCGAATAAAATCTGAAAAACACAATGTAGAGCAGATGTCATTAGTGAAAACGGTAGCCAAGTAGGATTATTTTCACAGAGAATATGTCACTTCAATGTGCCCATTAAGGGGATGTCTTAAAACGCACCTGAACTTTGAAAAAAAGTCGAATTAGATAAATTTTCGGCAATGTTCAAAGACGAATAAAATCTAAAAAACACGATGTAGAGCAGCTATATTCAGTGGACATGGTAGTCAAGTACGTCTATTTTCACAAAAAAGTTGTTGCTTCAATGTGCCCATTAAGGGGATGTTTTAAAATCCAAGCAAACTTCATAAAAAATCGAATTAGATGAATTTGTGGCTATGTTCAAAGGCGAGTATGATTTCCATGAAAAATCGCTTATTTTTCAATATATCTTTAATATTTTCGTACACAGCGAAGGGAAGAAGCACAATTTTGTTGTGATATTATTGTAATAAACATTATTGTAACATACCAAAAAAATTAGTTGCTTCTACGCTTCACTTATATTAAAAAATAACCTATTGTAAGTTTTCCTTCATTGCAGTGAACTTGTATATACCAAACACTTTACAAATAAGAGTAGAAGAAGAGAGTTCGTTGCGAAAGCAAGCTACATGGCAACAAATGCCCAGCGAATCTATTTCCGATTTTCCTAAAATGACTATAGACAAGTTACGAGATTTAACCCTTCAAATCATGTACTAAACAAATCAAACCCTTTATGTGTATCAAATAAAACAGGCCAAATCGTATAGTTCAAAGCATATGAAAAACGAAAGTGAATGTTTATATAAATTATATGTCCACAAGGAGAACTCTAATATTTTGAGAATCAGAATTCAGTCTCGTCATACATCTTCAAAGCAATATAACATGTAGATTGAGTACAGTACTTCAACTGTGTAGTCCTGGTACTACCAGTGGAAAGTTGGAGCTCGCACCATCGGCTGCTGTGTTCATATAGCCTCGGTGATTTGGTTTTCGGCATAAGATAGGTATGTTGAGAAAACAAGCGACCAAATATTAATTATGCTGCTGTATTATAGATGCTGCCATAATGGAACAGTCTGAAATTGATGAAGATAGTGACTGATTATTATAAAAATGTAAAAGTATCACATTATTACACAAAATTGCACCATAATTTTGAATGCATTTTATGTATTTTTAAATCAATGTAAAAAGAATTATTCAAACAAATCTAATAAAACACCCTATTTTCGTTTATATTACACTGAGGAGTCATAAAATAATGTAAATATGACTTTATTAATTGGGCCATTTTTACATGGAAACTGTACCTCCTCCTTCTTTGTGTAACCAATTGAAGTCTTTATTAATTTTCGGTCTTGTTTAAGGATACATTATTAAATATTTTGTAACACATACTATACTCAGTAGGGATTGCTATAAGTACTTTAATACATGAGAAGACAAGCATCTATATTTTATAAAATATAATGTTTTAAAATAATATGCTGAAAAATATTTAATCATTACATAGTTTAAAATAATATATTATGTTTTAATATTTACACATATTATGAATTAATTCTTCTTGCAGTGACAATCAGTAATAATTATACAGTGTGGACTATTTTGGTTCTGCATGCATTGCTGTCTCGGGTATTATCAGAAATAGAAAGATGGTTAAATGGGGGAAGTTTTAAAGATTTTTATTTGTCTTTTCACTGCTTTATCAAATTTTATTTAGTTTTGTTTTTTAAATAGATGCAAGAAAACAAAACGACGCATTTTCAGCAATGCGATGATGTAATTCAATTACAGATACAATTGCGACAACTTAACAAGTATACCTTAAGGCACATTTTAAAGGCGTTTATAGCTGTATTAACAAATAAATTTTCAGTTCTTTGTTTCTGAAAGAATGGCACTAATTTTTGTTTTTTTGTTAATGTGGATATTGCATTTTTTTAACATTCAATAGAATTTTTCATTTTATTTTCAATGATGTATCACATAATCAGAAAATGGGATTTGGGGTGTAGTTTCAATTTAACGAAAAAAAAAAAATGTTTAATATATGAACAAATGAGTATTAAAGGGTAACAATAATAAGCATTACGTAAACTGTTTAATATGTTGCTCTTTTTACTGGATACACTTATTCTCTCATCAAAAATAGTGTTAGACACACTTGTCAATATTTTTCTGTTAATTAAGGCCTTGTTAATGTATTTTTGAGATATCCGTTAAGGACTATCATGTCTTCTGGTGCCAAAAAGGAGTATTTTGTTGCTTATTCCCATAAATAAAATTCAAAAGAGCTGAGGTCAGGAGATTTCGCTGTCTATAAAACGTTTCCGCTATTTGAAATAACTCTTTTATTAAAAATACCATGTAAGTATTCAATTATAATACGCCTGTTATGAGCTGGATAATCGTAGTGTTGAAACTAAATTTCGATAATACCCCAAAGGTTACTCTAACAGCAGATATTGTATTTTCTTATCGCATCTGTAAATAGGTATCATCATTCAAACCATGAATGAAAATGGCCCAATGAAACAGTTTCTTATAAAATGTTTAAGTTTCATTACTTTTTAATGTAAGAAAACAAGTTTACCTATGTTACCACATCAGACATTAAAGCCAGGTTTGAAATTTTATTTTTTTGGCTGATTGTGTGAGAATTGTCAATGGCTCAATAATGCATTATTATATTTGTTATAAATCCCACAATTTTTGAACCTAGTCTCGTTAATCCAGAATACTTTTGACGAAAAATTCGTGTCTTGACATTTTTGCTGATACTATTCATGAAATCTAATTTGCCTCCCGAAATAATATTCATTCAATCCATGAATAGTGATCGGTTTGTATCGATGAAGTAATTCTTTCACAAAATTCTTTTTATAGTTGTTGGTCTCGGTATTTATAGCAAACTTGATATTTCTCTTGTAGAGGATGTAGGATTTTCACTTACTCATATCATTACATTATTGTCTCGGTGTTCCTTATTAATTATTACCTAATTGCCTATTAATTTTCACGTCTACGTTGTTTAAGTCTTCCACAATCTATTAATTTATCATAATTTATTATAATCCACAGTTTATTATCAGGTATCTAAACCATCGAATATGGCTACGTTCCAGAAAACATTCTTTATAACTAATTGAGACTTCAGCTGCATTCCTAATTTATTTAAAGCAAGACTGTAATATATCTACATTCTTTTCATTTGTAAATTTCCTAAACTTGATTATGATAAAGCGCAATACAATACTAACTGATAATAACCAATAAATATTTAACATGAATGAGAAAAAACGACGAAAAGTAGGCTTGCTATACATTTTAACAGCACATAATCATAAATTTGTTCGATTGTATTATTAATTTGTTGAGTGCCATAGTTAATAATATTATTAATAAAATTTGCAGCCTCATAATTTTCCATTCCATAATTTTATGACCATGTGAGACATGATTGAAAAGAGGATAAAATGTTATCGAATTGTAGCAAAATCCAATATGTTGCTCATATGAAAAACAAAAGTTAATTATATCATCTCAGGAAAAAAGGACTGCAGTTTTCTTATTAATATAATTCAAAGTGTTTTCAAAAAGTACTTTAGGAGTATACTTGCTAAAATGTTACCACATCTCCAATTAAAGAAATATGAGACATTATTGAAAATGCATTATACTGTTTGTTTGTAATTCATTAAAAAACGAGAATAGTTAGGTCAAATTTGGTAATTCAATGAAAAAACAAATCAAAAACTTCTCCATTTAACGGTCGAGATAGAGAATCTGATAATATCCGAGGTAACAGTGCATGTAGTACAAAGTGCAACATTGTATATATGCTGATAGTTGCTTTCCATTTAGCTTTAAATCAAAATTAGCGTATTCTATTAGTTGGTGTATTTGAAGTTCAAACAAAATACACTATTTGTGTGTAAATGGCGATAAAACCTTTTGTGAAACGGTTAGAGGTAAATATTTCACATTTGATTTTCCGCCAACTAATTTCAATCTTGCCAGCAGATGTTTAACCAAATAACGTTTTTTTATAGCTCGAATACTTTTACATAAAAAACAAGGGTATTTTATAAAGCTGCTTTATAATAAATGAGTAATATAAGTCAAATAAAAAGCAGTCATCAAAATATATGATGGAAGTTTATATGATTATAAAATTTTAGGTTAAGAACTACATTGTGGTAATGATAATAATACTGTTTTTAAGTGAATAGCTTCTTATATGTTTGCCTATTCCGTTGCTATGATTTCATACTTTTAAATTGATTTTGGGAAGGGACTGGAACCTGATCATGTCAACTTGGTTGACGAATATTGCTTTTCCCCTATGCTCTTATCTACTTCTATTCATTAATAATTTTCAATTACTTTTAGAAGATACAGTAATTTAATAATTCTAGTCATTTAACAGTTCCACTTAGAAGATAGAATCATTTAATAAAGTCCAACCTTTAAATCTTTCAACACAGGTATCGTAGGCCCTTAATTTGCTTTAAAAGGATCATTAACTTAATAAAATGGTAACGATGACGTTATACGTTCGAGATATATATCAGAACATTTAAAAATTATTTGAACTATTGCCAAACTCATAATATTCTCCAATATTTTTCTTCAAAACCTATTAGTTGTAGTATGAAATAGGTTATTTATTCCACACTTTTATATTATGAAATATAAAGTTCAGTTTGAGTACTCTAAATAAGGAATCATCTAATTTAAGAATTATGTCTCATATCAGCAGCAGATAAATATAAATTAATATCTATTTAAGTACCAACATTTGAATTTGAATTGAATTTATGTAAAAGTACTCGTATAATATAAGGGAACAAAGTACATGGCATAGGAGGATTAATATGTAATCAATTGTAACACCTACGTACTGATCTCAAATAAATCGAAGTTGAATAATCTTATATTATAATTGGAATCAGCACGAGATACTTAAATAATGTGTCATATCTGAAATATAAAGGAAATGATAAAACACCGTTTTGAGTATTAGATTACTCAACTAAATTTAAAATTGGTAAATATGCGATATTCTAAATATTGTTTTACTACAAGTACATATTAGGGAATGTTTGGATTCACAATAACTTATCTCTAAATATTTTCTTAAATAAGCGGATGTATGGGGTATCTTTACAAAAAACATAATGCATCTATTACATATCTGAATCGCTTATATCTATAAGTTTTCGATGTTATTTGTATCCTGTACTGTTATGTATTTATCATCATTTGTACTGCCCGAAATTCATTTGTTTTATTAACCTAATCAAATAGTTAAGAAAGGGAATCGAAATAATGATAGAAGTACGTACGTACGAGATCATATGCAATTTAGTGCTATGCAATTTTGATCATAATGAAAGTACAGAAATAAGGAGATTATACTTCATCCCATCTATAAATAATAAGGACTAAACAAATTAGGTCAAAACAGCTATTCTTCTGGCTATATGCCAAACGCCGAGCGATGAACTACATGACAAAATTTGCCGTATTTTGTCTAACAGAGTTAGAACTAACAGATGAAACTCACTAGTAGACGTTACTACATTCCACCGCAGGAGAACGTACCAAACTCCATCTCTTGGTAGTTTCGAGAACAATCTAAATCGGAGTAAAACCTTGAGATCATCAGTATAATGCAAAGTTTTATTACGCAGCTTCATCTATTCTTCAGCCAGGAAAATAGCTGTTTTGACTTAATTTGTTTAGTTCTTATTATATAAGGCATTTGCAGATGGGTTGGAGTATAATCTCCTTGTTTCTGTAGTTTGAATGTTTCCCTCTGCATAGTAAAACTTTGCATTATACATAATAAAAGTTATAATGAAAATTTTCAATTTTGCCCATATGTAACTTTGATAGAAATTATAGTGATAATATTCACTTTTTGTAAAGGGAAAGTCGATTCATACTCTATCGAAGAATATAACTCTAATTGATAATGATGATTTTATGTAGGAGATACTATTTAAAATTACACACTGAATTAAACACACTTAGAAAATGGATTTTAGAAGAGATATGGTCATTTAAATAGTTTTGGATTTTTAGAAGAACAATTGCTGACACAAAAATCCATGGGTCTCATTGTCATTTCTATAACGTTTTTTGAAACATTTTCAGAGTTACTCGTATATTGATTGTGTTATAGATCATTATTTTTAAACGGAATACTTTAATTTTGCATTTACTCGGTTGGAACTGTACTCCACAGTTCGAATCGAGGAGCAGGCAGTTTGAGGTCTCGGTGGCAACTTATATACCTTCGTAGACGAAATTTCTTCCTAAAGTTTGAACCGAGGCGTAGGCAGATTGAGGCATCAGCAAGAACTAATACCCTTCCTAATATTTCTCCATTTATTGTTAATTTCTTATCAATTATCTTAGAAATGGCTTCAAAATATGAGTCGAAACGTCGATTTAATAGTAAGTACACACATATATCTCTTCTGGTAACTGACCTAAATATTCGTCGTTTTCATTAAATTAATCGTATCGTTCCCATCGTATGACAATTATAAGAAAGTTGGGTATAAAATTTGCAGCAGAGTTGAATCTGTCTTTTGCTAATGGAAGAGCGGTAATTACTTAATACGCAGTAGGCTGTTACCGATTATATTAAAAGAGTTCTACTATTGCTGTAGTAGTACATATTATGTCTCATATTGTATTATTATTTCATTAAAATGGGTTACATTGAGGCAGAATAAATATTATATAGATAAATCGTCGAAAAGGATAGCATTAATATATTTTAATAAAACAATAGTATAATGTAAATATTATTCTTATTCTTCCTGAAGTAGATACACTGACCGATGAAGGTTATATCAATAAAGATATGTGGTGTGCCCTATTTTCCAACCAATGTACTTGGGGAAGTTGAAATCCATTGCGATAGCGATGACGCTGACGACATTATATTGCTCACATAGTTTATAGAAGCTAAGAAAGGTCCGTCAAACTCACTAAAAATAGATATAACACTGAACAAGAACCAATATGGAACAAGAACATGATCAATATGGAACTGGAAAAGACCCATGGTTATGTAGATCGTATAAATCACGAAAGGGAGCAAATAAATAATATCGTAGAAATATTAAAATGATTTTTGGGAATATTCAACCATATTTCCCCAAATAAAATACCATCTATGTTCTATTATTCAAAATGATCTCAATATATTTATAGTCATTCTAATATTTATTACAAATAGTGGTTATCAAAAGCATACAAGAGATCGTTTGTTCTGGATCCAATCCCAAAGAAATAATGTATGATTACTATTTGTATCCTAAGCTATGTGTTGAGCAAGAAATTAAATCCAAGACAAAAAAAATACTTATGTTTTACAGATAACTCTAAATTGGATAAATTATAAGCTGAGACCTATGCTAATACTACTCAATAAAATTTTCAACAATGGGAAAAATTTCATTTTTACATTTTCATAGATGAAGTTTTGGTAATGTATTATCATAATCATTGTACCAAGCAATAAATTATAAGGCAACTCGTAAAATTTCGGAGATAAATAATGGATGTTTTGTAGTTCAATACGATATTATTATAATTTTGAGGTTTATTATGGTGCAAAACCATAAAACATTGAAATAAAATCAGAGCTGGACCAACGTTACTTGCTGATCTTGATCGCATGCTTTAAAAATGTTGGTCGTGTAGAATTTTTAAAACACATATTTTTTTTAAAATTATTTTAAAGTTATCGAAATCATTACGAGGATGGGGTTTTAGGACAACGGTAACTCTCAGGGATCATAGAACAAAAAATATCATTATATCTAAGAGAGATATGAATAAAAACAAGTAGCAAAAATGGTGGTGATCAATTTTCACACATATATTAAATATGGCGCTTATTAGTGCTTGAAAAATTCATATATTGGTTAGCACAACTAAAATATAATCTTTTAGCTTTCGTTTTAAGTATGAAACTACGACCTAATATGCTTCACAAAGCTACTTATTCCAGAGTAAGACCATTTCCTTAAATTTCCAGAAGTATTGTATAGGACGAAGATTGATGGTCGATGAAGATCAAGTTGAAGACGAAGATTGTGAAGATTCCGAGGGAAAATGAAAATCAACTAGGTTGCAAACAATTCCATCTAAAATTGAATCGCATTAGAGGTGTATAAAATGCAATGTAATATTGAGCATGGAGAGAGGGTGCTCATGACTTTTCATACTGACATAGTATATAGAATATATAGAAGCTTAAGATTTTCGGACAACTGGAGAGTGATATTAAGGTATTAAGGATGTGCAGGGGAAGGTGACAAGGGTATGATAGAAAGGGATGGAGACATTTACCAGAGGAGAATAAGATCCATAACATGTTATAACGTCAGTTATATTGAATTATGTTTTGAAAAATGTTAATGAAGGTGAAAATATAATAAATATCTGTATATTATTTACATACGCGAAGTAAAGCTAATTATGCTTTGTATTATATTGTTTTTGTGATTCCCTCAATATGTTATAGTGAATTTATACGTTATAAAATCATATAATCAACTTATTCATGATACCAATCTATACAATATATTATACCGATTAAATACTGGCAATGAGTGAATTAGATTTAGACTTCCTATACTTGTTGCTGTCTGTCACTATTTACAGATAACATTAGTTCCCCGTTAACTAAATTATCGGCCTTCATTAGGAGATTGTACGATAGCTCTCCGCTAATTTCCGGAATAATCTGAGATCGCCGTTTGTAGGTCTTGTTACAAAGCCCACCTTACGAGAGAGGGTCTGACCATGAAAAGATTTATACCAGGTGAGACGGTTATCTCTTGAACTCTGCGCTCACTGGCGATATCGGAGAAGGAGGATCTACATACCAAAAGCCTCAGGGTGTAGCATAACTCAAGGAATTAATTACTTTCCGGTGATTCGTGAAAAATTTAATGAGCTATTGGAAAATGCTGCTTCGAATTTTTATGGAAATCTATTACTATCTATTTACTACTTATTTTAAAATAGATAAAGATAAACTTTTAGTTTAGTGTCTTCGACGAACGATAAATATTAAATCCAAAATAATAGCTGCATTTTAACATGATCATATTAAAGATTTATTATGTTACATACTTTGTATTTTGAAAGTATCTTGTACATTACCATTCAATATTTTCATATAATCAAAATAATTCTAGTATGTGTTAATGTTAGTTTTCCCTTAATAAAACGTGAACATTCTATTACAGATTCCATCTAATTTAATAGATACAAAGTTTACTATGCTGCAGAATTGTTTACACATTTCAGAGATAACGTTCTTTGTTCATTTTTACCAAAATATATGACAACTTCAATAATATGAATGTTCATATTAGGAAAGGTATGCCACATATATTAATTTATAATTATGGTAAATATTAATATTCCAATCTAAGTTATTGAATTATCTTAGGTACAATAATGCTCACGTCAGGCCAGGACCATTAAAATCTCAATACAAAAACCCTGACTTTTTCAGAATGATTCAGGAATATATAAGGAGATACATGATATAAGGCTTTTGAATAAATACAATTAAGTACTGAATCTTTGTTGAAAGTACCGGAGAATGAGGATATTGGATTTATTATTGTTACATTAACCTGTTTATAATTAAGTATGTAAAGTTAAATATGACGTCGAGACATTACTGCCGTTATTTCTTAGTAACCTACGCTTCACTTAGTCTTGCAACCACAAGTAAAATTGAGAACAAGTAAACAGAGATATTAGATTTACATAATATTAGTAGACGCAAATCGTCGCACTATATTCAATTGAAAAATTATTAGTATGTCTCAGACCAGGGAGGATCTTACGGCATATTATTTCTGTATTTATATTTAGAGTATATATACGGGTAACTATTCTTATCTATTCTCTGACTTTTGAAAGATTAGGAACAAGCTCTGTGAAATAACATATAAACTATATTATTACTGACGAATATCGCATATCATATATATTAAATTTATTTCTGACTTGTTTATTTACTGTTTCAGTAAGTAGTTTTTTGCAATGTGTAAGTGTATTATATGTATGATATATGATATACATACTTTCTAATGTAGTGAGCACTTGATAATAACAAATATTTTGTTATCTTAACTTAATTTAACTTTATTTAAGTCTCAGGAAAACTGAATTAGATGACCTCTACCTAACTTTTCCTATAATAATGTCATTTATATTATTAGACATAATGGAAATGCAGGTGATAATCTACACTAATTTGACTATTTTAAAAGTTAAGCTACAATAGTGGTGTTGTGTCCATCACGTGAATAGATGATGGCCCAGTGTGCAACATTTAGAGGCGTATACAAATTTAAACACGGTTTGTATAGAGAAGCTTATATTAAATTATTTTATTTTACGTCACTACAATAATGGGTAGATTTTGGAGTTGGTAATAAACTTTAGTAGCAGAAATAGGTCAACGTTAAATAATGGTAAAAAGAAACATGTAAGGTCTTAGCGTCTGACAAAGATGTTTCATGTCAACGTTGATCCAGGCCAATTATCGAAAACAAGCAACTATTTATTGAACTAAATATTTGATAAAACAAGAAATATTATTTTACAGTAGAATATAATATATATATATTATATATATATATATATATATATATATATATATATATATATATATATATATATATATATATATATATATATATATATATATATATATATATATATATATATATATATATATATATATATATATATATATATATATATATATATATATATATATATATATATATATATATATATATATATATATATTATTACTATATTTCGAATTATATTTGACACAGGATACAAATCACAACATGATACAGGATACAGATCTAGATATTGTAAGAAATTATTACAAATAATCTAAATTGTGCTAGAGAAATTGCGGACCTTATATTCAAATCAGATTAATGAATTAAATTTATTTATGATATTTGAAAAAATTACACAAAAAATTTAAACTAAATGAAAATGGATATCTTATTGAGAAGTTCAAAATAAATTTAGCTTCTTGTAGAAAACTTAAATATTGTCCTATTTGTAATGTAGCTAGAATCCATAAATAACCTTAACTTAGCGTTATATTATGATGACATTAAAAAAAACATAAGTTTAAAATATTCCATGATAAGAAGCTTATATTATACAAGAAATTAATACATTTTTTTTTTATAAAATATTATGTTTTTCCGATAGGACTTGAACCTTGACGAAGTTCTAGTGGAAACTAGAACGGGTGGGTCGGCTTGCGCGTTTTAATGATTTAAGGAGCCGTACCATAGGTTTAACCATAGTGGGAGGGTCCTTATTGAAAAACCAGACTAAGACAAGTCCCTGAAGGAGGGCAGCAGCTCTTTCAGTAGTCATAGTGGCAGAAACCGTGGGGGTTGGTATGGTGCTATGACACACACGACTGCGATGTGGAAGGCAAGAGGAAACCACCACATTATAATCCTCAGAACAGCTAGCAGAAAGCTTATCCCAAATTAATGATGGCGTCTCCTGGGGCAAAAAACTCCGGAGGTAAAATAGTCCTCCGTTCGGATCTCCGGGTGAGGACTGTTCCGGGAGACGTGATCGAGTGCAATAATAATAAGAAGTGTAGCATTTCACGAGTCGGAGCGTGGAATGTCAGAAGCATGAGACAGGCAGGGAAGCTAGAAAATCTGAAGATAGAAATGGATAGGTTAGGATTAGATATAGTAGGTATAAGTGAGATGCGCTGGCCGGAAGTAGGAGATTTTTGGAGCGGTGACTATAGGGTAATACACACAGGATCGGTAAATGGAAACGCGGGAGTAGGGATCGTTATGCGGAAGAACGCAGGACAGTAGATAGCTACCTACAATACAGCGAGAGAGTAATGATGGTTAGATTCGATTTGCTCATTAGCCAGTGGAAACAGTAATAGTGCAAGTATACATGCCTACTTCTAGCCACAGTGAGGAAGAGTTAGAAGCCGTTTATTCGGACATAGAGCAGGTAATAGGATTTGTGAAGGGTCATGAAAATTTAATAATAGTAGGAGATTTTAACGCAGTCGTAGGTGAGGGGAAAGAAGGAGAATTTGTAGGTCTTTATGGATTAGGAACCGAGAGAGGTAGCAGACTGATAGAATTCTGTGAGAAGCACAAGATGGTAGTCGCGAACACATTGTTCAAGAATCACGTTAGGAGGCGGTACACATGGAAAATGCCAGGAGGGATAGACAGGTATCAGATAGACTACATTCTGGTTAGGAAGAGATTCAGAAATCAAGTAAAAGACTGTAAGAGTTATCCAGGAGCAGATGTAGACAGCGATTACAACTTGGTAGTCATGAAAGCTAGATTAAAGTTCAAAAATCTGAAAACCCGGAAGGAAAAGAAACGTATAAATGTAGACATATTGAGGGATCAGAATATGAAAGATAAGTTCCAGGAGAAAACAGATCAATTAATAAATAAAACGAGTAAGGACGAAATCAAGAACGCAGAAACTGAGTGGGAGGGTATCAAGAATAGTCTAGCTTCCGCGGCTACGGACGTTTTAGGACACGATAAAAAGGAAGCTAGGATGCCCTGGATAACGGACGAAATCTTAAACTTAATGCAAAAGAGACGAGGCTACAAAAACAGACGAGAAGAAGAAGGACTGAAAACGTATAAGGCAATAAAGTGGGAAATCATTAGAAAATGTAGAAAAGCGAAAGAACAATGGATAGAGGAGAAATGCAAAGAAGTAGAAGATAAGTTGCAAGTAGGTAAGACCGATGAGGCTTACAAAATAATTAAGAGGAACTTCAGGGATATAGGAACAATAAGTAGAAACGTTAGGAGTCAATCGGGGGACATACTGATTAGAAGAGAGGAGAAAGCGGATAGATGGAAGCAGTACTTAGGAAATTTATACGAGGGTCAGGAATTAGGAGAGATATTAGAGGAAGAATCTAGCATCGATAGGGAAGATGTAGGAAAACCTATATTGAGAGAGGAATTTGAAATAGCACTAAGGGGGCTAAAGAATAATAGAGCGCCGGGTGTAGATAAAATACAGGCGGAAATTTTGAAATGTGCTGGACAGAAAGTAGTAAATAGGATGTTTGAACTGGTAAAATACATATACGAAACGGGCGAGATGCCGGAGGATTATAAGAGGAACATTATCGTTACTATACCGAAAAAGAGAGGAGCCGACAAATGCGAGAACTTTAGAACGATTAGCCTAACTTCCCATGCGTCAAAAATCTTAACTAGAATAGTGCAGAAGAGGATGGAAAATAGAGCGGAGGAAATACTAGGAGAAGACCAATTCGGGTTTAGGCGAAATAGGGGAACTCGCGAAGCTATTCTGGCGCTAAGAGTAATGTTAGAGAAAACAATAGAAAAAGGAAAGAACGCTTATATAGGATTTGTAGATTTAGAAAAAGCTTTTGATAACGTAAGATGGGAAAGAATGTTCGAGATACTAAAGAGCGCGGGAATGAAGTATAGAGATAGGAGAGTAGTACACAATCTATACAAAGAGCAAACTGCTGTTATAGAAGTAGAAGGGGAAAAAAGAGAAGTAGGTATTAGGAAAGGAGTAAGACAGGGATGTACGCTATCACCACTAATTTTTAATCTGTACATCGAAGAGGCGATTAATGTGGTAAAAGATAGAGTGGATTTCGGGATTAAAGTACAGGGACAGAAACTAAAAATGCTGAGATTCGCGGATGATATAGCAGTATTAGCATCTAGTAAGGAGGAACTAGAATCAGCATTGAACGAAATGGAGGCAGTGTTGACAGAGGAATAGGGAATGAGGGTGAATAAAAACAAAACTAAAGTGTTAGTGTGCAGAGGGTGCGAGAGCAGAGCAAAAACGAAGGTACAAATTAATAATGAAAGATTGGAGGAAGTTAAAGACTTCACTTATTTAGGAAGTAAAATAAATTGGGATGGAAGAAGCGATAAAGACATAAAACAAAGAATAGCGCAGGGTCGAGTAGCTTTTAACAAAAAGAAAGCACTTTTATGCTCGGGGGTAATAAACTTAGAAACAAGGAAGAGATTTTTGAAAACATATGTATGGAGCACGGCACTATACGGTTGCGAAACCTGGACGGTAGGGGAAGCAAGTAGGAAGAAATTAGAAGCTTTTGAGATGTGGTGTTACCGAAGAATGATGAAAATACCATGGACTGATAGGGTTAGAAACGAAGAAGTATTGGAGAAAATCGGCGAGAAAAGAAGTATGTGGAAAAACTTAAAGAAGAGAAGAGATAGAATGGTAGGCCACTTGCTGAGACATGGGGGAATAGTCCGCGATATTTTGGAGGCAGAAAAAGGAGTGAAGAAACGCAGAGGTAGGCCTAGATTAGACTACTGTTCGCAAATAGTAAGGGATGTAGGTTGTAGCACAATTAGCGAAATGCGTAGGTTAGCACAAGATAGGAGAAGCTGGAGGTTAGCGTCCAACCAGTCTTAGGACTGATGACCTAATGATGATGATTATGTTTTTCACTCATGAAAAAAGTAGATATATAACTTGAGACGCTGTGAATAACTTACAATGCGAATAGGAATATTCTTAACACAGTTAACTAGTATTATAGTATGCCTATCTATTTAGCAATACCTACACTTTAACATACAATTTAAGTAAATAACACACATACATAATGTTCCGTACCGAACTACCTCCATGTTCCTTCCTACCTGCCATCCCCTTCCCTATATCCTACCCTACACACGTGTGCGAGTGCCGCCTATGTATAGTTTAGTGCGGCCAAGCTGGATCGCAGGAGGATAGAATCATATCAACTGCAGACAGTAAGATATCGTGTGAATTCCGGGCAAGCCAACGTATCCTATCAAAGTAAGTCCCGTTATTTACTTATTATCCGTACCAATAATCCCTGCGTCTGCAGGTGGTCCTTCAAGTTCGGTATCGAATATCATAACTAGCAATTATCACACACATATTAACACATATCATACACAAAATAATATAATCATATTTTATGGTATGTAATAGTAATATTTTAAAATCCAAGTCTGTATCTATGGATGTTACTGAAAAGAGAAAGCTCCTTAACCCGTTTTATACAGGGCCATTAAAGCAACTGGTGTGTTAAAAGTTTTCCATGTTACAGGATTCCTCTGATAATTTTAGGTTGATTTTGTTAAGGATTCCCTGTACCTATCTTTATATTTTTTGAATATTTGCATTTATTTGTTAAAATTGACGGGTGCATTGTCATTTTGAAAATTAATGTTCCAACCGACAAACAAAAAAAAACAAAAGTAACGTTACACAAACATTATATTTTGTTATACAGGGTGGTAATACCATTGTAAATTTTCAAACAAATAAACATTAACTATTTTTTTTAATGAAAAGGTTTACTGTTATCACTGTCACTTTATTCTTTATTTTTAAATAATAGTCAATTTGTTACATAATTTAAACTATATTTGGCGATATTGCCATACCTATTCTAATGCTTTTATCTATATATTGAAATTATGATAGCTGAGTATAGTTTTGTAAATATTACTTAAATGAATTTTCTCTTATATATATATATATATATATATATATATATATATATATATATATATATATATATATATATATATATATATATGTATATATATACGTACATCGTTATTGTCTAACATTATTGAGCTATACAATTTCCACTATACAAGCTACACTGAGCTATACAACTTCTCATTGATGATATTAGTAATATTATACTTTTCATAAGTTTTCAGATAGGTAAAACATATTAATTCATATCACTATAGTGATATTAACATTAATGCTATATATCCACATTTTAAAGTGGGATGTGAAATAAAACATTGAAATATTGTCATTTTCCCATTTTAGTAACACGCTGTTCTAGTTCTAATGGTTAAATAATCAAATATTATCAATTATAAAAGCGAAATTTATTCGAACGGTGATATTTTAAATTTATTTTACATAGATGGAGGACGTCATAAGATGGTTGACAGGGCTTGTCGAACATTTAATGAATGATATATCCATTTACAACCAGTGACGAAAAAAATAATTACGCAATTTGAGCAGGTAAAATTAAAGGTGTTTAAAATCCATCACAGGAAAAGGCTATAATGAGATAACTGTTTTGACATACTTTACTGCATGTTCCCCCTATTCAGTAGCAGCAGCATCTCGCGATTGGGGAATATCAAATTTATCTGTGCAGAGAATATTAAAGGACCATAAAATGTATCCCTTTTCTGTCATAATATTCTAAACTATTCACCCGGGAGATGAAAGAAGGAAAGAAGGAAAATTTCATATTGTAAAATTTTCTAAGTTTACAAGAAGAGTGCAATATTTTATCGAAGGTTATTTCCAAATCAATGTTCTTACGAGACGCCATAGAGAATTGGAGAAACCTTAATTTTTTGACGCAAGAAAATCCTCACTGCATATGGGAAGGCTATCATCAAAACAGTTTTTGTTTAGTTTTGGATTGTCAGAAATGATGATTCTTGGATGTGGCCTCCGTGATGACCAGGCGTAACGCCCTTAGATTTTTATATATGGGGCTATGTTAAGCAGCCAGCTTATGCGGAGTTGGTGTTGATCATGGTTGATGTTTATGGTGTTGTTGAAGTCTGAAGGACTTGATCAATAGGGTTTATGGAGATTTTCAAGCATTAAATACGGAACAAGTAAAACATACTGTCACCATCCACATAAATAAGCGATTATTGCTATGTCTTGTATTGCTACGTCGGGGGTTATATTGAGAAATTATTGTAATATATTATTTATTTTCAATCAACTTAAAATATTTTTGAAGTGGGGAATTTTACATTATTCAATTACATTTTAGTCTGATATTTTTTCTCAGTAATTATACTATTATAATAAACATGATTAACTTTAACTGCAATATCAGCAAACTACAGAATTTTGTTTGCATATTATTCAACAGGAAATGAAGTTCAAGTATCTCGGAATAGAAATATTCGGGTACGGAGATGTTGAAATGGAGGGGAAGGGACAAGCCATGAAAACAGCAAGAAGAGCCGCATGTGTTAACAGTACCATATGGAGCAATAAACATATATGAATCGAAGTTAAATTCAGAATCTATAAAACAGCAATCAGACCCATACTAACATACACTACAGAAACCAGGTCGGAAACCTCGAAAACAAAACAAATACTGAAAACAACAGAGATGAAAGCGGTGCGCAAAATAGCTCGCAGGACACTTATGAATCGAAAAAGGAGCGAGGATATCAGAAGAATATGTAAAGTCGATAACATCAATGACTCGGTATTACAAAGAAGAAGGAAATGGAACGAACACATCAACCACATGACCTACGACAGAATAGTAAAGATCACGAGGGACAAATCACCAATAGGACGTAGGAACATAGGAAGACCCCGTAAACGATTTAGTGACAACCTCGCAATAGACTGAACCTAGGCAAAAAGACGAAGAAAAACAAGCAGATTACTTACATATAAGAAGGAGGACGAGGAGGATCGTATAAATAAAAATATCAAAAATAGATATAGAAACATGTATAGTCAAATGATAGGTCTTTGAGGCAACTATAAACAAGTCATATTTTTATATTTCACATCACTTTAGATGCCGTCTACTTAGCAATGTTTCCCCTTTTATTACTCTAAATACTAACGAACAATTTCTTACATTAAATTAAAATTAACTATAATATATGACATAGGAAATAATATATAGATTATTATTAATATTCCATTTTACAATATATATTAACTGAAACAAGAACTTATGAAATATATATTAATTCAATTTTAGTGAGTAATAAGAATGAGTAATATTTTACTTAATTATTACAGTGACTTATTTATTTGCTTATTACCATTGGATAGCATTAAAACTGAACAATGAGATATTCGGATAATTGATTCAGATTGAGCATATTATATTGTCGTTACTTTTTCATCTCCTAATCTTATATTGCTTTGTAGGGATCCTCTTTATATCCTCTTATTGTGATCAGTCAACTGAAATTAAGATTATTAAGTTTAGTATCCCAATCTGTCCTCTATAAGGGATATGTAGGAAATTACATTTTTTCCATGTCATAAGCCAATTATCCATCCGTCAGAAGCAGATCTCATGAAACAACTAATACAGAAATCAATTGTAAGAGATTATTTTTGAATTCACTTTTTATATACACATATTCCATTGAGATGAAATCGGTAAAAAGGAAAGAGCATTTCTATATTATAGGTATAACCTAATATTACAATATTAACAATGCGTGTTGTGTCAAGATTTGTGTCATATTATGGTACATGATTTATTTTTATAATAGATTACCGTTCAGGATTTTTTAACACTTAAGGAATCCTTTTAAGTGTTAAAAAAGGAGTTTTATGACAGTTATCTGTTGAAATTTGTTGTGAGATCCTTACATGTACAACAATTAATATTTGATAAAGAACAGAACGTTGAAGTAACCCATACTGGGAACATATATATATATATATATATATATATATATATATATATATATATATATATATATATATATATATATATATATATATCCATTAGTAAGGCGATAATCAATTTAAGAAGTATATTTCAACATTTTAAGGGAGCCCAGCGTCTTGGTATTTTAAAAATTGTAAAGGAATACGTCTACAGCGTCGTGGGATCAAAATTACGAGTATATCCTAATGCTTGACATCAAATATCCACTATTTATTAACAATATATTAACTATAGACCAGCCTTGGTTTATCATAACTGTTTTGTTCGTTGTATTTCAAGTTAATTCGAGGCTTCAATAAGCATATTTACAAAACATGCTTACGAATTATTCGAGACCGTTGATTCCGAGATGGATTACTTAATTAATGAGCAGATGAATATATACTCTTAGTTACTTAAACGACTTAGATGATGGATTAGTAGCCATTCAGAAATAATACTGCCTTATCAATGTGAAAGGAAAACGTTATATTTGTATAGGATATTCTATTTACTGGCACTTGTACCAGCTTCTGAATACCACATTATTAAGAAAGGTGTATACCAGATTCCTTCCCTTTATCCCTCATACCGTTATTATATTCCTCGATTTGTCTATTTGATCTTTCCTATATAATTAATACTGTAAACTAGGTAAATTAAGGAAGATAGATAGGATTACGTTGTTGGACATGAATACAAATTTGTTTTGTACAACTTTGTTTTATAATATAATGGTTGTTATTATAAATATTTTACAGTAATTTTATGATATTTAGAGTCTGTAGTGGTGTAAAAGGTTCTATAGTATTTAGTACTTTTACCTAGTAATGACATGAAACTGTTTTAACTGTTCAAGTATATTATTGTGATATTTGATTAACGTTATTATTTACTAGTTTTAATACTGTTTTAGTAACTTGTACCATATTTTTGATTTCATGGTTATCAGACATATAGCTATTAGTACAACAAGTTGTGCAAAATAATTTGTGCAGCTTCTTTTGTTGCAGAAGAGCTAGTTATGTAAGTACTTTTAAGACTTCAAATTTTATTATGAATGATAATTTTTTTTTATGAAATTACATTGTTAGCCAAAGATATTTTATGTATCAGTATTCAATTCAGGGTTCAGTATTGAGGTTTTATTGCATATTTGAATTCAAGTCCCAATATCTATTTCTATAAACTTTTCATTCAGAGCCTGAGGTGAAGGTGAAGGAGGTCGATTTTTGTGTATTAAAATTTTAATTTAAATGCATAACATATTAGGTCATAGTTATGTATGTAGTATCTCTATTTACTAAACGGCTGTTTTCATGTGTGTGTCACGAAATTTTTAGGTCAATGTACGAAATGCTTTTCATTCGAATTTCGGCATTTTGACAAAATCAATACAGTAAATCTTTGGTTTTTTGATCTGAAGCCTCTAGAGGCATGCTCCGGAGGTGCCTTCGACATGAGCGAGAGGGCGGCGCAGTATTATTGCGATTTTCTTGCTCGTATTTATAGTAGTTTGGTAAAACAACGAGTTGTAGTGTAGGGCATCAACGTAAGAAATCAGGTTTCAAAGCATCCAGGGAAGGTCTCTCCTCATACCCGGGTTTCTTGAAAATGGGTTAGGTAAGCTAAGTTTACCACCCTTAGTGGGTGGTAAACTCCATTTAAAGTAAAATGTATCACGATACCAATAGTGAATAAGTACCATGAGAGGATATTGAAAAGCACTTTGAAGACAGACAATGTTTCTAATGTTTATATCGAATTATACTGTATACTATGTTGTCCTCTATACCAGCTGTCGGCAACATTTTAGATATTGCAGCCCACTAAATTCGCAATTTAAAATTTTGCGGACAATTAACATAATTTTTAAATGTATGAATTAATATGAGCATTAAGTATGATATACAGGCAGATTTATTTATATATTAATCATTTTAACTGCATTTATGTGACGGTAACATAAAAAGAATAATGAAGTAATATATTAAAAAATAGTACGTCATTTGCTGGTCTTGGTTTAAAATTATTTTACTTTTTTATGATGATAACGCTTCTGCGCAAACTTGTCGCACATACAATACTGCGCGAATTATGTGCGCGACTGGTTTGCGCAGAAGTTTTATTTTACCAATTTAACTATCTATACATTTCAAAAAATATAATATAATTTCAGATACATATTTATGTTAGATACACATTTATCTGCTGATATGTCTTGTTTCCACTGCCTATGAAATATGAAGTTTTTATATCCATATAACCTGCAATATACATTCGATTTTCCTTTTACATAAAAGGTAAATAACTTATAAGTCGGAAATCGAGAAAGGAACCACCACCAAGCCGCCAAGCGGCTATCAAAGTAGTTCCCGAATAGCAAAGCTATTACATAATCGCTCTAGAAAACAACTACTCCTCGGGCTAAAGCCCGGGCGTTGAATTATACCCAGAAGCGATCCTCGACCCCTTTCTCGTGTTTCTGCACGATCAGATAAGGTTTCAAAAAATAAAACCCGCCACAGGTATGATTCGACATTTGTTACTGACAGAGATCGTATCGATAAAGATGTATAGGCCATAAAGTTCATTCGGCATTTGTCCTGAATCGGCGTACCGTATGCGGCACTGATGAGAACTAACAAGTTCGAAACAGCTGTATGTCGTTCGGTTTCGATCCGGGACAAATGTCGAATCCTACCTGTGGCGGGTTTTATTTTTTGAAAATAAAAGGTAAAGATACATTTTTGTAATTATATACATATAAGTGCGCTATTTATTTAAATATATGTAATAAATATTAAAATTAATATAATAATAGTATTAGATTTATAAGTATGATGAAATTCTTAAATGACGAATGTAATAGATGTAATATTGAATTTAAAGTATAAAATAAATCAGAATTAGAACCAGGGGTGCGCTGAAGTCATATTTGATGGTTGATCAATTGTAAAAAATTCGGTATTCTTATTTTGTTACTTTTTCTACGCCACTGATAGATTAGGGGGTTAATTAAACAAGCGTCTTTGAGGTAGATGATTTGCAAGTCACTGTAATATTTTGCAACAAGTCAATTCGCAATATAGTGGTCCTTGTTCTATTTTACAGCTTAAACAAAATTTATTTCTTACATAAAAATTTTTACAAACGAGCTCAGCGAATTTAAATAATATTATATGAATTTCTTTGCGAACGATTAAAATTATGTCATGGACCACCGGTTGCCGACCGCTGCTCAATACTACGGCGGTGTTTCTTTATGTTTTTTTTCTGTAATATTTGCAACACTTAAGTAATTGCCCCGCAAAGGTATTATGAAACTGAAGTACCTCTTCAACGCAGCACTACCAATCCGATATATGTCAAGGAGTAATAGCAATAATGATTATTAAAACCTGGCAAACCAATGAATCTAGAACATCATACCACCCAATATCATTGTTGTCGCTTATATCTAAACCGTTCGAGAAATTACTTTAGCAGTGACTTAACACTAACTTAGTTTTCCACAAAACACCAAAACACTATACACTGACGCGCGTCTTGACAACAAAGTTGGAATCATCTGCAGATGATTAAAACTGAACTTCAGTTTTAATCATCTCCAAATGATGCCAACTTTCTTGGCGAAAAGCGCGTAAATATATAGGTTTTGGTGTTTTGTGGAAAACTAACTTAGTGTTATCTTCACAGCAAAGGTTCTAACCTACTCCAGTAAGCAGTGACTCAAATCAATTATTGCGGAAAAGAAACTTATTTTGTCTTATCAATCTAAATTTAGTAACAAGCAATCAACCATTGATTACGTACATCGCATCACTGATGTAATTGAGAGAGCACTAGAAGATAAGAAGATCTGCTCAACGATATTCCTAGATGTGGCACAAGTATTCTATCGAGAGTGTCATCAGGGCCTGGAATACAAGTTAGGAAAATATTTGCTATAGCAAATGAGCCAAGTTCTTTGTTCATACATTACTGACCATCACTTTAGAGTCAAACATGGCGAAACATGCTCTGACCTCAAGAAGATTGATGCTGGAGTGTTTCAGGGCAGCATCCTTAGATATGTTCTCTACGTGCTACGTACCAACGACATCACAAAGCGACAGCATATTCACCGATGACACCGATCTGATCGCTACTGACCAAGATATATCTGTTGGTAGCGACTGTTGGTTACAAACAAAATTTAACAGTCAATAATGTCACTAACTGGATAAAGAAATGGCGCATCGAACTATATGAGGGGAAGTCGATTCACATTAATTTCACCAACAAAAAATACGACGATACACCAGTGATAGTCAACCAGCAAACAATTCTGCATGCCAACGAAGCAAAGTATCTAGGTATGACTCCAGATGAAAAGCTATGATGGAAAATACATGTGAAGAAGAAGCGATATCAACTAAGTCGTCTCAAAGTCAAACAAATGTATTGGCTCTTCGAATGTAATTTTGAGTTGCCAATATATAATAACACACTTCTACTCTACAAATAAATCCTGAACTCCGTATGGTCTTATGGTATCCAACTCTGGGGATCCACGAAGAATTCTAACACCAAAAGTCATTCTGACGATTCAGAACAAAGTAATTTACAGCAGCGTAATGCACCATGGTACATCCATAATGAAGACACCCATCGCTACTTGAAGATGTCTATAGTTGAAAATAAGATCAAATCGTTTGCAGGTGAATACTAGAAAATATTAGAAAATCATTAAAATGTCTAAGTAATATCACTACTCAATAACAACGGATTTATTCGAAAGTTAAAGAGAGTAAAATCGTTCGAACTAGTGTAGTAACAGTGAAAGTGCCTAGAAGGTGTATGTATATCTATCAAATGAACAAAGTGATTGTTCATTGTGAAACATTTATTATTAGATATATTTAACATAGTTACAAAGTTCAACGCCCTCGAAGTGTTTCTCCAAAAAAATTTCTAACATTACACATTCAAGTATATAATAACAGTAGAGGACGACAGCCGGCGCTAGAGCCCCACCCACCACTTTCTGTGACGTCATTGAGTTTGAACGGGACGACCTTGACCTTGATAGAGGCCATCTTGACCAATGTCATCGTGACCTTGATAGAGGTCACCTTGATCAAGGCCATCGTGACTTTGAGCGAGGTTACCTTGACCTTGAGTAATGTCACCTGTGAAAGTCACTTGGTAGGGGTTATTTTAAAGTCGATTTCATCGGGACCAATCACAGATGAGATATTTTGTTTAAAAGTGTGGACATGTTTCGGTTAGCGTCATACAATCAGCGCATTGTAAGGTTGACTCTTGTTCAGGGTGGTCTTTTAAATTTAAGTTTTAATTATATTCAAATTTAATTAATATAATCTAATTTATTCACATGATTAAATATCAATTAGACGATTCAATTTTATATCATTATTTAAAAAAAAGTCAGGTTATGTTAGGATTCGAACTCGCCGTCTTTGGGTTTCCAGCCTAACGCTTTTAGCTATGAACTATCGAGGTCTTACGCTATTAGAGTACAAGGGTCAGGAATATGGCTTCACTAAAGAAAAAATAACTGTGGCAGCAATAAAGAAAAAAACCTATGACGTAATTCACATAATTACTTTAAAATTTCTCAAATACAATTCGGTTAATATACGAGGTGATTTTAAAACATACACAGTACTTCGTGGTGTTTACAATGTGGTATTTTAAATTTAATTTTTAATTATATTCAAATTTAATTACTTTAATCCAATTTATGCAAATGATTAAATGACTATTTTTTTATAACAGGTGTTTTATATTAGGGTACACTTTCCTTTAAAATCTGTAATAGTCGTCGTCGGTGGTCGTATAATGGATCCTTATGTAGCCAAGATTCCCTCATTGAACAATAATGTCGCGTCGATTAGATGGCAAACATATGTTTACGCCCCGGACTTATTCACCTGTATTTCTTTCATGCACGTTTTGTGAGCCATATATGTAGATATAATTTGCCTATAATAATAAGATAAAATTGAGTTGTATGTCTATACCATTAACTAATTATGCGAATTTGTAACATTTACATTATATTTCGAGATCGAAAGTTAAATTTAAGTGAATCATGATTGTTATAGAGAGATTTTGTATAATAATATGAATATATCAGTGGAACTATGATTTTACTAAGAAACAATATAATTTGTTCAGGGCTTATTCAACTGTATTTCTTTCAGGCACGTTTTGTGAGCGATATATGTAGATATGATATGCCTATAATAATAAGATAAAACTGAGTTGTATGTCTATACTATTAATTAATTATGGGAATTTGTAACATTTACATTATATTTCGATATCGAAAGTTAAATTTAAGTGAATCATGATTGTTGTAGAGAGATTTTGTGTAATAATATGAATATATCCGTGGAACGATGATTTTACTAGAAAGCAATATAATTTGTCCAGCGCTTATTCAATTGTATTTCTTTCAGGTACGTTCTGTGAGCGATATATGTAGATATAATACACCTATAATAATAAGATAAGAATTAAGTTGTATGTCTATACTCTTAATTAATTATGCGACTGTTTAACTGTTATTCTTTTCCGTCAGGATTTCATACGAATATTTTTAACGTAGCTGGATGCGCATAATAAGAATACGCATGTATCAGGATAATTAAGATCTTAGGCGAATAAATCGTATCTGGTTTACTGATTAAACCAACATTGTTGAGGGTATTAACTAATATGTACGGCGGAAATGTAGAAATTAGAAAGATTATTTTTTAAATTATGTATCTGTAAAGCATTATCCTAGAGAAAGCTAAGAACTGATTTACTGGTAATATTTATCTCAAATTTGACAGGTTGGTATTCTTTAGTACATAATTTAGGTGGCTAATATGTCAGAATAATTCACCTAATACTAAACGGAAATATATTTAGAAGAAATCCTAAACGTATGCAATCTATAGATATTCTCAGCCGAAAAGTGCATAAAGCAAATATATATTTTCTCTTGCAATCTCGAATGGTCATCTCGAGAATGGATAATAATCGTACACTCCACTAGATAGAAGTGCTTCCATAAAAAGAGTTTAATTCCATAAGAAGAGACTAATTCAAGAATTATTTAACTGTATTATTATTAATACGAATTATTTTAAATGAATATGGACGTGGATATTATAGGCAAACTTTATTTACGTCCTAATTTCTGATATAATACAATATGTAATTAAGATATTATTTACTGGAAGTACAATGCGAAGAGGGTCGAAGAAATAGAGCTCTTGTAAATGGATGGGCAAATGAAAAGAAATCTTCATGCTTTTTATCAAAATAATTAGTTATATTCATTTTAAACGGACAGACGCCCATATACGTAATACAAGTATAAATCCATCTTATTTTTACTTTAGGCTGGCGTACTACTCAAGAAAAAAATAGACGGTTATATTTAAAAGGATGATATCAATAATTTTCATTTGGAACTCAAATCCCAGAATATAATAATGACCCCAAGACTGTGCCCAGTCGAACTTTCAGCCAAAAAATTATACTACGTATATAATATATATCTTAGTATTTAATCTGACACATGCGTGTCAAACTTCTGTCTGTTATGGCGATTTAGACAAATTTATTACTAGGCCGACAAAACGACATTGTCCTTTTGATTCATTAGTTTCATTTAAAATTAATATATATCTGCACCGCTTGATATCTTAGTGTGCACAATATACCCTCGAGTTATAAGTAAATTCACAACGTCCCGTCGGCGCCGACTTTCATATCTTTTTTTGGGTGAAAAGGTACAAAAGTCATTTATATCAGTTTTTCATTGTAACAAATGAAGGCACCAAATGTGTATAAAAAAAACTACTCGGCTATGCTCATCGTATCATCTTAAGAGACTCGCCCAGGTATGCGCACCAGCCCCATTCAATATTTTACAACCTGAAATAATACGACAATAACAGGAAAAAATAAAAGCCTGTTTTCTATTGTTTGGAACGATCGTTCACCTGTCTAATAAAGTAACAGTTTGATGACCTGAATCGAATTTACAAGTAGATGTTTAAGTGTTTTCAATATATATTTCTTTAACTGTAAATTTTAAATATATGATAGAAAACACTGGAGATGTCGAACTTTATTGTAAGTTAACGTAAATAAATAGATCGAACTAACCTTTCATTAGTTTAAGTGGAAATATATAGCGATGGATATAACCCGTATTTATATATCACACACTACATCGAAGAAATCTTTTGTTGGTAATTTCTTCTGCACTTAAGTGACTCTAATAATGGTATAATTATCTGAACTTAGATTTCCTACTCCGTTAATATTTTTCAAATCTTCATTAAGAATATTAATTTTTGATGGATACGGGGTGGCCAAATATCTACGTCGCATTATTCTGGGCAAATATATCCTTTTATTTGGGGACGTGCAAAAGATACATAGCATCGGTGGAATTTCTATTTAATAATAACATACATGGTATTTTCAGTATATTTTGGTAGTTGTTTGTAAGAAAAAATTGCTTAAAAGAAAGTGTCATTCCAAAATAAATTTATCAACATAAAAGTACATTTCTTCCTACGAAAAAAGTTTGTCGATTAACAAATTAATTATTTAATTGGCGAATATGAGTGGTATTACAAGATGAAAGGGTGCCACTTAAAATATTAACTGAGGTATCTGGAGATAAGGGCGTAAATCTAAATATCACTGGACATTGGTTTTAAATTTCTCCTTCAGTATGTTCTTTACTAAAATAAATAGATGAGATGGGTAGTTTGGCAAACAATTAAGATTATATCCCAAAATCTAGTTATTTAGGGCTTTGGTTGCATTAATTATTGCACAATACAGGTAATATATACTAAAATCTATTTACTTGAAAAAAATAGAGCTTTGATGGCACTTACAATCTGCTAATTACGCATATAATTGCTGTAAAATTCCGATTCAATTTTTAGTTATTATCAATATTACCGGAATGACCCTGATATTATCATGGAGTAAAGAAAAAAATATCTATAGAAGATTATAGGAAAATTGTTGATAAAGCGGTTTAATATTTAGAAAAATGAATACGTTTAGAAACGATATACATGATATCTAAGTAGATAAGCAAAGCGGGTACGGGACCGGAAGTGCCGTGACAGCGAAGTGGATGGCATGTGTCCATCGGGAGTGTCCATTGTGCACCCTCTGGTCATTGTCGTCGGCGGTGCACCCTCTGGGTCGTCGGTGGGGGGCGGGGTCGGGTGAGGGCGGGAAAAAAACATGGCGCAGAGGTAGGGCGGCGGTCGCGGTATTAACGTCCACATCCTGTAACAAGATGGCGTCGGGGGTCGGGTGGGGGCGGGAAAAAAAAACATGGCGTTCTGGCAGAGGGAGGGCGGCGGGCACGAGACGTTGACATCAGGGCGTAAGTCGGACGGAAAACTGAACGGTTTTAGCGGAAATCCACAGGCGGGGAAAAAGAAAGATGGCGGGCGAAAAGATGGTGGCATTAGGAAAAAAAAATCATGACGTTGAAAGATGGCAGAGGGAAAAAGAACATGGTGGCGGTGACGTTACAGTTTTAGCGGAAAACCACATCCTGTAACAACAGGAGGCTACCGATACCCACCGTTTTATTGCAGCGTTATTTAAGTTTAGATCCTCAAGGCCCGGAGGCTGCTCAAGTGTGTGACGTCACAGATTAAGTAGTATTAAGAAAAATTACCACACATTACTGAGAAAACTCAGTTTGGAGAGCGTTAGATTAAAAATTAAAAAAAAAAAAGACAATAAAGTTTTATAATTTTATTATTGTTAAATATGTTACATAGTATTTTTCTAACATTAGACCCAAACCCAACCCCAACATTATATAAAAAAAAAGACATAAAGTTATATATATATTTTTTATTATCTTAAAGTAATGGTTACCAAAGCAAATACAAAAATTAGACTTATAAAATTAACATGGTCTGGTAAAGATTCCATTAAGTATTATTAAATGATTTGTTATACAAAATAATAAAAAAGAAGTTTATAATACACTTCTCTCTGTTACAAAATATTTTAATACATGTTTATTACAGAACTATGAAATATACATTTAGCAGGCTGAAAAAAATACATTGATCAGTGTAACTTAATATTAATATCCATTATAGAGTAATGGCCCCAAGGTAAGGTGTCATGAGAGCCTTTTAACAAATATCGTTTATTATCAGATGAATTTAAAGCTACTTTATTTTGTTTGATGGAATAAACATTATGAGCATGTGATATTATATTCCTTTGAGTTGCATATTTAGTTGTTTTATTTAGTAAACAGTCTAGATAATCATTAAAAGTTAATTTATTTTTAATTATATCATTTTTTACCCCCTTAGATTTTTTTATACATTTTTTCTTTTCATTTTTCTGGACCAAAAAAGTATACATTTTTGAACGTAAACCTATGAAATGGGTCATTATAGCACCGTTATTTTCATCTTTCATTAGGCCAACAACTTTTTTGTTTACCAGCGGTATATTATAAAGATTGTCTGGAGCATAATCACTAGTATCAAAATGTTCAATATCTTTCTTAATAACTTCTTCATAAATATCATTACATGTATGTTCATAAATCAAACTATCTGTGTCAGTATAAAGTAATTTACAAACATTTGGGCTAAATTTTTTTAACATATAGTCATAATGGAAATCAAAAATGCATGTTTTTGAGATATCTAGAATGGTCATACCAATGTACAGAGGTTTATTAAAAATAATATGAGTTTTTTTCATTTCAACAGCTATTAAATCTTCATCAAATATAGTAGTACTATGGAAATTGGGTCTCGAAATCAAATTTTTTGCACTATAACGACCCTCCCACTTAGAAATGAGTTTTACAATGCGATGTTTCCGTATATTCTCCATAGTTTTCCCAAAAACGGCATTATTTAAAAGTTTAAATAAGTTTTTCTCAAAATCATTTTTTGATAGAGCTCTTAGTTTTGTATTTAAATCGATATACGGTTTTAACCATGCAGATTGTTTAAATTTGAGGATGCGATGCACTTTTTCCAGAATAAGTCCGTTCTTCAAACACTGTTTTAAGTTTCTGTAGTGTATAATATACTTTTCTTTATTGTACAGAGTGGTCATCAATTTAGATAAGTTTGATCCCGGTGGTACTCGGTGTTCAGGACAAAGTGGTAAATCGCGATGCAAATCATGGAGATATTCTGGATATTTTACATCTACCTCAAGTATGTACCCTTCAGGAGAATCGTCAGATATTTCAGAAACATTGAAATTGTCGCAATTATTTACCCACTCAAATCCGCCGTACCCTAAATTTTGGCACATAGCCCACCCATACAGATTATTAACGTCAAAATACGTTAGATATTTTGATGGTTCATCTGAATTATAATTGGACATATATTTATTATTAGCAACGGAATACCTATTGCTACACTGACTAACACCGCCTCTTATACCTCTTTCAACGAATAACAATATATCAACATCCTGTATCGTTTCCAATTTCGCCTTCGTATATTTAAGCATGCAGTCCCAAGTATAGCCCGGAAGTGTATGATAAAAAGCACAATCAAGGTTATAATGTTCAAAACAGCTTTGCCTAAATTGCTCGAAAACATCAGCTAAAAGAATAATGTCTGTTTTTAAATATAAATCGGAATATTCGCCTAAATTTTGACAATTAAAAGATGTCCATACTTTTTGCGCATGAATGTAGTCTTTTTCACTAATATTTTCATCGTTTAACTGATTATAAAAGTTTTCTATTTGTGGTAACTTAGTTTCATCTAATTTTTGAAGCGAGTCAATATAATCATAAGGAAACACTCCTTTTCTTGTAAGTAAATCGAATTTTTCCGCATCTAAATTAGCAAATTCATTTTTAAGATTAACTAGTTTGTCTTTATTGAGAAATGATGCTAATTTTTCTAGTGAAAAGCTTAAGAATCGAAATGAGTCGATGAAGCGAAACTTAATATTTGTTTCTTTATCATGTTTAGTAAACGAAATATATTTTTCTTTATTAATTGGTAAAACAGTTACTCGGTCTCGTTTTGCCAAATCCCTTATTAGGAAGTGTGAATCATATCCAGATAAATTGTGAAAGATAATAGGAACTATAAATGAATTTTTATAATTCAGATTACATTGGGAATGAGCAAAACCTCTAAAATCGCCAGTAATATGCGAGTGATCTCTAACTATTTTATCATTAGGTTTAAATGATTTTTTACAAATATGACAAGTAGAAGAAGCATCTTTCAGGCTAACGTTAACATTCATGGGCTCTGTATGTTTCAAAATAGAATTAACGTATTTAGCAATACCATCCATCTCATTAGCAAACCATTCCGTACAATTATCTCCACGGTAACTTTTATAATATGAGATATCATTATTATAGGAACATTTTAAAAAATATCCAGCACTGTAGGCTTCATGTTTTTGATACCTACTAGTGTTTTTAACTACGTTTTGATTCTCGCTAAAAGGAATTAGTATTGATTCAAAATCAGCATAAATAACGAAAGGTACTTTTTCCTGATAACAGTAGTTCTTAAAAGTTATAAATTTTTCAGATGGAAAAGAAATCTTACAGTTATTTAGTTGTTCACAAAAAATACTATGAGCATCCAAATTGTTTTGCGTAACGAAATAATTTAAACATCTATCACAAATAAATAACTTTCTATTATGCTTACCAATTTGTTTTGAAACTAGCCTTGATAAGTTTTTAATCCAACAATAATGATATTGTGTTTGTAAATTATCTTCATTATAAATATCTAAAGTTTCGTCATCATTATAATCATTTTTTGGTAAATATGAATTTTGAATAATGAGCAAATTAACATGTTTGTTAAGTTTATGTTTTGTAAGGCAAACTGGTACGATGCTAAAATTATTTTTAGAATCCATCTCCAAAGCAAATACGTTAACAGAAATATTATTAATTTTTTCAAATTTAGAAATTTGATTTATGGTCATTGGAAACTCTATTCCCTCTAAATTTAATACATTTGAAAAATGTGGATATGAAGAAGTTCTATCAGAGTGTTTTTCAATTGGATGTAGGGCAGATACTACCGCCCACGCAAAACAGGCGTTATCATCATAATTTTTTATGTTAACACAAGCCTGTTTTCTAACAATTTTTTCTGGTAACCTTATATATGATGATACTCCAGACCCTACTTCATACTTATTAATATTTATTTCTAACCCAATTATACTATAAAATGCTCCCCCGCTCCCGGATTCCTGAAACTCTTCAAGTTTATTTTTAATTTTATCGATAACAAATGTATCAAACCATTCACGTAAATTTGTACCACGATCAATAATATGATTTTTTGTTGGAAAGAACTTGATTTCTAAAATTTCGTTATCAGCCTTTTTCAATATAAATTCTGAACAAAAAACTGCATTAACTTTAATTAAATTCATTGATTTTAAAACATTGTTAATTCGTGTTTTGAAAAGAAAAAATGCATCACTAAAAAAGTTAGATACATCTTTATGTTTTAAATTTAAAATAATACTGGTTCGAATTCTATTTTTAAATGCAGACTGAATATCTTCCCATTTAACCCAATCACTTCTCCGTTTTTTTTCTTTTTTTAAGCCCTCCCCAATATGGTTTGGTAATAAAATATTTTTTACTCTAGCTTGAAAATATCGTAAATATTTTAGAGCTGACTCAAATTTTTTAAGAGTACCAGGAACAATATCACCATTTTTAATAGCTCTATTAAGTAATCTAATATTATTCTTAGCAAATTTAATCCATCGTTCTTTTTCAATTATATTTGAATTTTGTGTAAGTACAATCAAAGCTTTTTGAAAAATATTAATAATATCTTCATACATATCTTTTAAAATACCTTACCTTAGGGCAATATAAAAATCGAAAATTTACAGTTTAATGGTTAGTTTCCTGTATTTCAAAGTTCACAGCTTTATTTGGTTTGTTGCAATCAACTAGTCCTTTGAAGACTAATGAGTATTTCTTCGGTACGAAGTTTTGAATGTTTTCTTCGATAGCAGGTACAGCTCGCTGCGGTAAGAATACTACGCTTTCTTCGAGTTCAGTTAACGCTGATTTTCCATACTTTGTGTTGACTATTTTTACACCAATAATGGGCAAGGGAATATTCTCCGGTAAGTCCTTTAATTTTATTATGTTCTTCCTGCGGATATTCGTTACTTCGTTAATTTTACTTAGATTCACTAAAATATAATAAAAAATAATGTACAAAAATATTACAAAAAAAATAAATAAAATATTTAAAAAATTACAAAACTTACTGTTTACTTCAGTTATGTGAGTTGATTTCAAGCACAACTTGTTGGGTCTAATGTTAGAAAAGTACTATGAAATTTTTGTTGTGCAATCTACTATTTATAAACCTGCACCTCTTCAATGCATCTGGGGGTATTTACTTTGTATAAAGTTAAAATGACTTTATTATAACAAACTATTATTTATCGCAATGTGTTCTGCGCGCGTATTTGATAGCAGTGCTAATTAATTTTTATTGTTATGCTTGTGGTTCTCAGATAATGTGTTATCACATCCGCCATTCATGTATCATGACCTTTTCCTTTCAGATTGCTTGTGGTTCTCAGATAATGTGTTATCACATCCGCCATTCATGCATCATGGTCTTTCCTTTCAAAATAATCTATTTCCTCTACTTGTGGGTTTTATAAAGTTTTATCACAACTAACGTTTCTTGTAATCACTCGATTGGGGTTATGCTTATCAAGTTTGTCCATTTTAAATTTTTTTCCGGTCTCCAGATATTGTTTTCGCGGGGGATTCTGGTTATATATATAATAGTAGAACATGTCTACTTACATTCAGTTTCCAGTACACCTAATAGTGAAAGAAAAAATGCTTCACAGCTACAATCAACTGATTGAATTAACTAACAGGTTAACTCCACCTCTTGATGTGGAGAGGTATTTGTTTGAAAAGTAAGTGTATGTGTGTAATATTTGTGATAAGTGACGTGAAGTTTTAAGTTTAAATAAAATGTCTTTTATTATAGCGACTTATTGATGGAGGAGGAGGGAGATGTAGCAGAACTATGCACCACATGTGGGCATATGTATTGCTATTGTAATTTTTCGTCACCCATATTTATAGATTTAGATAAGTAAGTGATTTGTAATTACTATTGTATTAAAAGTTGACTATAAATTACTTTTATTTCAGTTGCACTAGGAATCCATATTCACCAGCCAGCGCTGTCGATGGTGATGACAGTGATGATTGGGAGAATAAGGAAGATGATATATTAATGGATGAGTAAGTGTATAAAAGTAGAAATTAACAGACATAGTTTAAATATAATTCCTTTATTATAGTCTTACTGAGGAAGCAGACTCTCCTCCGATGCTCCTCCCCATCGATACACCGAATGAGAGTAAATTCTGTTCGGTGTGTCAAAGAATATTTTGTTTCTGTGCCAGGAGCATAGAGTGGCACAGAAGCCATAAAAACAAATTTTTAGTTTGTAAAGAGGCCATGATATCATCACCATATCCGGAACCGAAAGTGATACCTTTAGGCGAATGGTAATATTTTTTATGATTAATTTATGATTATGGTTATTTTATGATTATTTTCTTTACAGCTCTGAGCCACCTTTCCACTGCGTGATTTTAAATGATCCAAATATATGGTAGGTGTGTCTATATATTAATTAAAAAATGCATGTCTATAACAAGTTTTAACAAAGTTCTCTTTTTTTTTTTTATTAAAGCGTTCTCGATGAAGAGGACCATGCACTGACACCACCACCACGACCACCACCGCCACCACCACCAGCACGGACCAATTTGGTGAGGAGGGTGGAAATAAACTCGGATGGCAGCTTAACTACATATATTGTTATAATATAGTATTACATACAATAAAACAACATATATCAATTTATTTATATTTATTTAAACCTGTTTTATATGAATTTTTCTATCTAAATCATTCAGAACCTTATTTCTATTTACAAATAAACATTCACGTATACAATACATGTGAGTAGAATATGGTGATAAATCACATAAATGTTGCATAACATTTTCTGAACATAACTCATAATTAGATTCACATAATATATTATTAGTAACATTTAAAAAATTATTATAAAATCCAGCAAAATCTAAATTATGCAATACATACATATTAGATATAATAAGCTTATCAATTTTTATAAACTCCTGTGTAGTATTCTCAGATAGATAAAAGGTGGTAAAGCCATTAGTTATCTTCAACATTTTGTTATCCATAAATGGTGATGTGCTGAGGGTGTTGTTTGAAAATTTTATTTCAATCACCTCCTCTGATGTTTCAGTATTTTTAAAATATTCATTAAACAATTCCTTAAGGTAAGTAATAAAGTCACACCATTCTTCTTCATTAAAGGAAACATGAGTAGTTTTATTGATAATTTCACTGGTAGTCATTAATATTCTTACAGCCGGAATGTAGTTTCTTGCCTCACTTAAACCGGTTATTATTTTATATATTGAGTTATCTACACTAAAAGAATTTTCATATATATATTTTTCTTCATTTTGTACAGCTAGTCTATACCGCTCGGTAATTTTATCAATTTCATGGTTAAAATCGAAATCTTCTTCGGAGAACGTAGGACTCGAACTAGGAGTGTTTAACTCAGTCATTTTTTAACTTTAATGATGATCATTCTTAAAGTACTGCTTATATATGTTTTTATCTATGTTTTTATCTCAAACTCTAGTTAAATTTGTTTCCGGTATTTCAAAAGGCCCCTCATAACAAAAGATTTGTGTGTATTTTTCATAAGAATCAATACAATTTTAGTTACAACAAGCGGTCTGAAACATTTTATCATTTAAATGCGTATAATTCGAAACACAAATTCTAAAACATATTTGTATTATCCAACCAACTATTATGAGAATTATCAAGCCCTAGCCATTTAACAAAAACCTTGTTACCACGTCTACGTAATACTTTTTCAACTAGATAGATGTCGGGGTATTTAGCTTTCTGTAGTTCTTCAGTATAAAATACACCTTTTATTTCCGCTCCTCTATCATCTTGCAACATATACGTAATTGGGTTAGTGTTACGAACTTTTACAACTTTGAATAATTCCACAGTCCAGTTCGGGGTATATCCTTTTTCAAATACATGCTTAACCTTACTAATGCGAACCATATCTCCAACTTTAAATTTTCTCAAACCTGTCGCCAACTTAATGTGATTATAGGAGGATTTTAAAATTTCTTTTTCATTCTTCTTATTTACCTCACATGGTTTCACACCAGTTGTACTATGTTTTTGTTTGTTGTAATTATCAGTTATTTCCGGAAGCACATCTAACCATCTATATTTACCGTTTAAGCTAAAGTATTTGAATAATTTCTCTTTAAGAGTTCTTATCACTCTCTCAACTATGGCAGCTTTCTTTACGCTATATGTGTTATAGTGATTGATGCTATGTTGTTTCATTAAATGTTGAAAATGAATATTGTAAAATTCTTTACCTTGATCTGATTGTAGGTTTTTAGGGAGTTTCCTACTTTTCTCAAATATGTCGGCAAGAATTTTCGTTATTTCCTCCCCAGATTTAGTTTTAACAGGTCTGGTCCAAACAAATTTTGAGAAACAATCGATCACTACTAGAATATACTTAAAATTTCTGTTTTCACGAGCATAATTACCCATCTCAGCCAAGTCTATTTGCCATAAATCATTCAGACCTTTTATAACGGTACGCCTACGTTTGAAATTTTTTCGTATAGCCTTATGAAGCTCATTAACAACTTGAATTTTTTCTTTTGAATGTTTTACTCTCATGTTGATAGCAATCGAACGTTAAACTACAACTGATAATGATCATGTATGCTACAATTATTTAATTAAAACGATGTAACTTATCGGTTTCGCTTCATTTTTAAAAAGTAAAATTAGCTCATTATTTGTTTTACTGCTGCTGTAGATATAAATTGATTTAATTCCCTTTTTCAACATTTTCTGTAAGTTGCTGTACATTTTTCAAATCACTTTCCATTTGAACTAGCGTTTCGGAAATCTTCTCTAGATTTAAAGCGTTTATATTTACATTAGTATTTAAATTGTTATGTTTTTGTGATAAATCGTTAACTATCATTGTTCTATCATTTACCAGCATCTTAATTTTTTCATTTAATTCTGAACTCATAACATATTCACTTTTTATATTCCTTATTTCCTTGCTCACATCCTGTAATATTTTTTTCATATTATCTACTTCGGAGTTTAAAGTCAGTAATATAATCTTCTGTTGAGGTATATCTTTTAATATTTGTTCCATATCATTAATTTTTTTATCAGAGGCATCTAATCTATTGTAAAACTGATTAGCAAAATTGTTAAAAGCTATAGCAAAATCTGCTTTTAACTTTGATATAATATCATTAATGTATTTCTTACGTGTAGCCTCACTCGTTATATTATCTGTTTCAACATATTGTTTACACTTTTCATATATTTTAGTATTTTCCATTGTTATGATGTCATCTACGTATTTTTTATTAGCAACATCGTTATTCTGAGTAGGAGGTTGAACGTTACAAAGTTTTAAATTTTCGACATCAATATTTCCATCATTGGTAAATATGAATCCATGTCTATATGGAGAAAATAAATGTGGAGTATCTCCATCACTGGTGTATGAAATAGATCGACCGAACTTATCAACACTCATGGTGAGAATGATAGTGATTTAGGCAATCACTCCAATTTCTTTAAGTTCGCTAATTATGGATTCAATCTCATTATCATGTGAATCCGTATTACCCGCAGACTTTGAAGCTATTAATAGCTTTAAACGATCAACGAGTTCATTCACATCATCCCAATATACGTACTCTATAGGTTTTTCGTTGTAGACCATCATACCAAACCCCCCTCGTGGTGGCGTTGAATATGATTGACGCCGTCTCAAAGAAGGAGTAGATGGTAAAAATGTTGGAATGCTAGATTGCGATTGTATTCTAGTAGTTCTTCCTATAATATCCGAAAATAGAGGTTTTATAACACTTACATATTTAAAATACCTATTTCCTTTTATCCGTTCTTCAGGTACATAATTACGTTTGTGTGCGCTACTTATTTCTAGAATTTCTTTATAATTCTTTAAATCTGCATCATTATATCCAATAGGTTTTTTCAGAAATATTAACTCATATAAACCTTTAGTTCCTGTATAAGGTCTACCATCAATAATGAATTCATTATTAGCTCCTATAAGCAATTCTTTATTACCGATCGATAATTTATTCGTTTTAAAATCGAAACGTGCTCCATAATTTTCATCAAATTTATCTCGATCTGAAAAAAACCCTTCTATATAATATCTCGCTAGAGGTGGGAATTGCTCTAAAAACTGACGTATAACAGGCTCGCTGTAATTCAGTAAAGTTTCATATTCTTCTTGAATATCAGCCGTAGCACGCTCATCAGGTTCTTTTTCAGAAAATACTTCACCTACCATTTCCTCCGGTAAAAAGCTTGCAGAAGGCTTTTTCGTTTCATAGACATTTTTAGGTTTTACGCGAGCTGCTGTTGTTGTTGTTGTTGTCGTCGGTATGTTACTGTGAGATACTTTCCTGCTAATATCTTCTAGCGGTGTTATAATAGGATTCAATACCCTGCTTATGGTTTCATCTTCCTCAGCCTTTCCCATCTTTAAAGCTAGATACTTTGTTCTTATAGCTTTCGAAGCGTTACAAATTTTTTTCTTTAATAGTTTCTCCCTTTGTAAGTTGGGTGATGCTACCTTTGGGGGGTTGTACTTAGCTAAATTTCTTTTAGACTTCATATTTTACAACCTTGTAGTTTTACAACCCTTGCACGGTACAACCTTGTAGTTCTATAGCCCTTGTACGGTACAACCTTGTAGTTTTACAACCCTTGCACGGTACAACCTTGTAGTTTTATAGCCCTTGTACGGTACAACCTTGTAGTTTTATAGCCCTTGTACGGTACAACCTTATAGTTTTACAACCCTTATAATTTATAATGTGACAAGTCTTCATCTATTAACAAGTGAACTAGTATTAACAGATATTGCTTTATTTCACATTTATATATTGATCAAACCCTTTACGATAACGTCCTTTATTTAAATCAAAATCTTTCACTATTACCAACACACCGTATTTATCTCGCCAACATTCACTACACAGTTTTTCAAATTCTTCGAAAGTCATATCTGGGGTCACGTGATCATCGAAAACGTGTCTCATATTCATTCTATCCTGCTTAAATAACACTATACAATTACAATTATCTCGTATAAGATGCTTAGGTATGCGGGTATATGTCTGACAGAGATAAAAGCAGTCAACAAGTTTATGTCGCCCCATACAAAAGTATGCTCGAATTTTATCTTGTTTATCGCAAGCAACATCATCGAAAATAAACACTGAATTAGATTTAGCTTCGGACGGATCGATTACACCATCATTATTTGTGTATGGAAAATAGCCTACACCCTTCACTTTCTTAATTACATCTTCAAGCAGTTTATATTTAGGTTGGTACAATGACTTTGAATAAACGTATACATTTTCAAACCACAAGCCATTTGGGTTGAATAATAAGCTGAGCAACAAATTGGTTTTACCAGCTCCACTTGGTCCACATATAATAGCCCTTACAGTGTTAGGAAATAAAGTTCCATGTTTATTAATACTCACGGCCTCCCCAGAGACGGATGTTAATGCATCCAAGTTCTCTACGGGAAGAGACACCTGCTGTCTTGTAAGACGCATTGTAAACTCTTTATTTTATTAGTTTATTGTTGGTTATATACAGTACCACAGCATAATTAGTGTCATTGTTCCATCAGATGTTGTGGTTGAAACAAGGCGGTGGTGGTGCACATTCGTTTATCAGTAAATTAACGAAACGGGAGCTTCATCTCCCTTCTTACCAATATTGCGGGCCAAATACTCGACTCCGTGAACGATTAGCAAGAGGAGATCCTGGAATTAACGAACTCGACCGAAGTTGCCGAGCGCACGATATAGCGTATAGTAAAAGTTTAAATTTACAAGACCAACACAAAGCCGACTACGAGCTCGAACAACGTGCTTGGGAAAGAGTAAAATCCAAGGACGCTGGTTTAGGTGAAAAAGCAGCAGCCTGGTTTGTTACTACTGTCATGAAAGCCAAAAGGAAAATGGGTTTGGGTATCCGTAATCGTCGACATAAAAATCGTAAAATAAATTTTCAAAATGGTGTAGTCAGCGGCGTTAAAAAATTAACTAAAACATCAGATAAAAACAGTTTACGTAAAAACGCTACTTTAGCTTTAAGAGCAGCGAGACAGGTAGTAAAGGACGGTGGTAGAAAAAATATTAATATTCCACGCATCATACCATTGCCCAAGACTGGGGGTATACTACCTTTACTACCAATTTTTGCTGGCTTAAGTGCATTAGGAGCTCTGTCGGGAGGAGCTGCTGCAGTGGCGAAGACCGTAATAGATGCTAAAAACTCTAAGAAAAAATTGGAAGAAGACGAGAGACACAATAAAGTTTTAGAGGCAGTAGCGTTAGGGAAAAAAGGATCCGGACTCTACATAAAACCTTATAGAAAAGGATATGGCTTATATTTGAAAAAACAAAAAAACTCCCTATAAGGCTACCCTCATCATCTAGGCCTCTTTACGACATCGATTTAATAAAATATGCTAAAAAGTTAAAAATTCCACATTTCAGAGGTGTTTTTATGCGAGATTCACTACCTAAAAACCCTCCTAGGAGATACGAAAGCGCAATTATTAACCTTGATGATCAAACTGGTCCTGGAACACATTGGGTAGCCTATAAAAAAATTAATGATAAAGTTCTTTACTTCGATAGCTTCGGCGCATTAAAACCTCCTGTAGAACTCGTGCGTTATTTCGGTAACAAATATAAAATTTTATATAACTCTGATAGTTTTCAAAAATATGATACAAAGAACTGTGGTCATTTATGTTTAAAGTTTCTCTACAAAAGCGATTGATTTAGATGAGATGCATTCATTATGTCTCAGATATTCACAATAAGAGGTCGGAGTGCTGTTCTCTCCATTAATTTCGAAAATCCAATAGAATTAGATCCTCAATACGATTACGGGTTGGCTCTAATTGGTTTTCATACTTACAACAGTATTCCTAATATTGAAGAAGGAAAAAATAATAAACTCTACTACTGGGAACTTGGTGAGACACATGAAAAGGTTGTAGCCATCCCTACGGGATCTTATGAAATAACCGATATTGAATCATATCTGAGAAAGCAAGTTATACCAAAAGGTACGAAAGAATCTGATATTGAAGATTATTTTTCATTGAAACCTAATAACAATACGTTGAAGTGTGAAATCAAGAGCAAGCACGAAATTAACTTTACACCCAAGGATTCGCTAGGAAAATTACTAGGTTTCTCAGAGAAAAATTTGGAACCGAATATTTTACATCAATCAGATTTATCTGTACAGATAGTAAAGGTTGTTACAGTACACATTGATTGTAACATTACTTCCGGCGCATTCTACAATAATAGACCATCTCATACGATTTTCGAATTTGCTCCATCTGTTAATCCAGGATACGCTATAGACATCGAGCCGAGAAATCTGTTATTTCTTCCGTTAATCAACAAGCGATATATACATAATATTACATTAACCATATTGGATCAGAACTCTGAACCTGTTAATTTTAGAGGTGAGGAAATTATTGCGAGATTGGAATTAAAAAAGTTATGGGCTTGATAATTAATAATTCAAAGAAGTATATATACGCTCACAGCCCCGATAAAGTACAGTCAGTACCAGTTAAGCGTTTGGAACAGAAGGTTACTACGTCATCCTTAACACCAGCAAATATTTTATTCTTAAAATCTTTGGGTTATAATGTTAGACGAACTACAGCTGTACAACGACCCTCAATTCGATGATTCCATTATCAGAGAAGAAACTCGGACATATCAACCTTTCGTTAAATCATTCAGAAATAGTGATGAAATTGAAATCACAATTAATCAACAAGATGTTTTACTACTAATGTACGAAGCAGCGTTATGTATCGAGGGAACTTTGACAAAGAACATCGCAGGCACTGGTATAGTCGAGTTTACTAATAATGCGGGCGCCTACCTATTCGAATCTGTTAGCTATGAATTACATAATAGAGAGCTGGATAAAGTAAGAGACCCCGGCACCGTAAGTGCGATAAAATCATATTGTTGCTATAGTAAAGACGATCCTGCGTTAACTATCGCTGGGTGGAATTATCCTAGTGGCCAGCTAGTATCTTATGATCCTACAACTACAAAGTTTTTCATGCGAATACCGTTAAGCCATCTGCTTGGGTTGTTTCACGATTACAAGCGAGTAATGTTTGGAAAACATACAATCAGATTAATACGAGCGAGAACTGATAACAATTGTTTTAAAGTATCGAAAGCTGATACTGAGGGAGAGTTGACTATAGATAACATTGAACTGAAAGTTAAACATATATTTTTAAATGATATGCTACGTTTGAATTGGTTATCGGGAATCAATAGCAATAAGCCTATACTGATTCCGTTTAGACAATGGGAGTATCATGAATTACCTAGCCTAAAGACAGGCGCTAAGAAAGAGACCTGGCAGGTAAAAACTTGTAATAATGTGCAGAGTCCGAGATATGTAATTGTAGCTTTTCAAACAAATCGAAATGGTAATAAAGAAAGCGACATTTCATACTTCGATAATATTAACATATACAACATCAGTTTAAAATTAAGCTCAGAATATTATCCGTATGAAAACATGGAACTTGATTTTACAACTAGAAAATATGGTGATGCTTTCCTCATGTATACACAATTTTCTAAAATATTCGCATTAAACGATGAGCCTTTGTTGGACTTTGTTGGATTTAATACTCATGCTTTATTTGTTATCGACTGTTCAAAAAGAAATGTTGCAACACAACCAAGTACAGTTGATATCAAATTAGAGATAGAAACTAACACAGTCTTCCCAGATAATACTAGAGTATGCTGTATAATTATTCACGATAGAGTATTAGAATTCTTACCGCTTGGTGGAACCGTTAGAGATGCGTTTTAAAGAAGAGGGGGAAATAAACTAATAATGATGTATGGTATATATTTCAGTCAGTATTAGTTTTACCTTTTAAGATGCAGCTTTTAGTTGTCGATATTCAAGGTTTTAATTTACCGGATTTTTGTCCGAAAGAAATTTCATTTATGAGTGCTCAACAAAGTGCCCACTATCTGTTTAAGCCTCCAGTTCCGTTCAATTCCTTAAGCGGAGACTTGAAGAAACAAGTAAAGTACTTGGAGCATTATCATCATGGGTTAAAATATAATGATGGATGTGTAGATTATGATATGATTGATGATATATTACGTAAGCACTTGCTAAATGGGAGTGCTAATATGGTGTATGTAAAGGGTCATCAGAAAGAAGAATTTCTTCAGAGAAAATTATGTGAATTAGAGGAATCCCCATTGTCGATCCCTACTATAGTTAATGTGGAGAGTTTAATCAATAATGAAGCTTTTCAACAGCCTCCTCTATTTAATAAAACTATACCTTATTGTTTTAATCATTATACTTCTAAAGCTTATTGTAGTGTAAAGAATTGTACACAATTGTATAATTGGTTATATTCTTGTATACCAAAATAAATATATCTAATATCACCACGTTTTAATGATCTTCCCCACTACCTTATTTATTACTTTGATTATAATTTTAGGTTTAGTTAATCTTCAGTAACAGTATTCTCCTCACATGCGTTGAAACCAGTTGTGTGTTTTGATTTTTTTTAATAATGGATGTGTATAACTTATATAAAGTGAGGTTAGAAGAGTATGTTAGTAAGTTTAAACTATTAAAAGAAGATATAAGATTGTATGAAGATAAGCAGAATATGTTCAATAGTTTTTCCAATTTATGTATAACTAAATGGGATCCTAGTGTAGCGTTATGGGAAGAAAAAGTATTTAAAAACCTACTGAGATTGCGCAGAAATAATAGCCCCATCAAAAGTAGGAGAGTAAAACTATACACTGTATCATGATTTAGTGTAAAAGTACTAATATCCAATATAAATTAAGTGATCAGTGTGATACATGTCAGTCTTAAATCGAAAATGGTAATGTTAAGTTCTCATTTTATAATATTGCAAGCGATATTTAGCAATTTTCTATATATACATCAACCGTATAATTCACGTGAAGTTCTAGTATGTTTTGATAATAACGGAAGTAAAAATGATAGCTGGCCATCAACTTGGATAAGAATGACGCCATATTCCGCTAATAATAATGTGCCTACGCTTGTCGCCCCCCTGTTGAACGGAACAATCCAATACAAGTTTCGGATACGGTTTCAAGATAACACCGTAGGTGATACAGGTTGGAAACAAATGAATGAAGCATGTCCACCTATTGCTAATGAAAAGCCAAATCCACAAGACCCACTATCAGCATTAATCTACTATATAACCGTGTGTACATCTATACTTCTCGTAAAGTGTCTCATTAGGCTTGGACAGAAGAGTATCGGGTGTATTGTTAAAACATAACCACAATGAACGCCCATATTCAGATATTTCCATATTCAGCTCCAGAGGATTCTGTAGGCAGTTTTGCCTATAAAGTAAGGTTGCTCTACCTGTTGCTGCAAATTTTCAAGCTGTGTAAAGATAATACAAAATATTGTAAGGTTTGTTTTGTGAATAAAATTAACACAACATTTCTTCCATGTCATCATCAAAATGTATGTGGTGAATGTGGGTTTAAGGTTAAAAAATGTATGACTTGTAATCAGCAGTTAGAAGCTACTATAATGTCCCTATAAAAATTTAAATTATAATAAATTTTATAAAATTATATTTTTGTTTTATTTTCCTCAAATTATATTCAATAGCTCAGTTGGTAGAGCCGTGGTAGTGGAAATAAGACATCCATAGGTCATTGGTTCAAATTCGATGCTCTTTTTCCTATAAAGATATGAAATTCATGTTGATGTATATAGTTGTATAAGAGCTGTCGAATAGTAAACATGCTTTTTATTTTATTTTTATTTTATTTATGTCATGCTCAAGATTTTGTTGGGTATCTGCAAAAATATGGATACCTAACGTTGTCCGAGACTGATTTAACAGATGTGACAGAGGAGCAGAAAGAGGAGGCTTTAATGAACTTTCAATTAACCTACAACTTACCGACAGATGGAAAGCCTAACATGGAAACTTTACAATTAATGGAAACGCCTCGTTGTGGTATTTCGGACAACACTTTCGCAATACATCGAGACAAATGGACGAAACGTAAAATTGGGTGGTATTTTTCACCGGCAGATGTGCAAATGAAAAATATAGCAAAAAATGCATTTCAAACCTGGCAGGATGTATGTAGCTTGAGTTTTGAGTATAACTATCACAACCCGGATATAATTATATCTATGACTAAGTCTAATGAAATTTCTTGGCATAAAGGACATAGTAAACGTTTTAAAGATAAATGTCCTTGGCCTTTTGATGGGGAGGGGGGAGTTTTAGGACATGCTTTTTTTCCAAATAAAGATACATGCCTCGAAATCCATTTAGATTCAAGAGAACAATGGGATTTAAAAATTGATGAACCTTCCTCGACGACGTCAACAAATTTATATTCAGTTTTAGTACATGAAATTGGTCACACTTTAGGATTACATCATTCTGATGTTAATACGTCAGTTATGTATCCGTTTTATAGCACTACCAAATTGTCATCAGATGACATAACCGGAATTCAATTCTTATATGGGTCTCCAGTTACATCTACAAAATCAGCTATAACTCCTCGAACAACGTTTAATAAAAATCCAACAACCCCTCACACAAAATTAATCGAAAAGCCGACATCGAAAATTCTTCAAAATGAACCCAAACAAACTAAAGATTTATGTACCATAGATGTCAAGAAATTATCATTTTTAGTCATGAATAAAAATTTATATATATTTTATAAAACGTGGTTATGGATAATGAACCTCGAAACACGTAATATTACAACACAATGTTTAAACATACATAACGTTTTACATATAGGAACCAAATTTAACTCGATAACGGCTGTATACCAACGACCTAATGATGAAATAGTTTTATTTGTAAATAATCAAATATATTTTATTACCTATCCGAGTTATCAAATTCGCAAACAAATTGATATGAAACATTTCCAACTTCCGTTCGAACATAAATTAGTAGGAGCTGTAAATACTTATACAGGAAAAACATTCTTATTTTTTGAAGATAATTTATATGTCGAAATAGATGAAACCTCAATGCAAGCAAAAAGTTATGGTTACGTATCTCGCGACTTTAAAGGTATTCCTCCCAATATGAATGGCGTTTTTAGATACACTAATGGACTATTATATTTCTTCCAAGATGGTCGATACTTTGAATATAGTGAATTCACAGGATCACTGCAAAATAGCGGTAAAATTAATTTAAGTATTTTTAATATTGATTGTCCAAACTTATCTTTATATGAACAACTAAAAATACTTCTCCAAAAAATGTTATTATACGAAAAATCATAGGTTATTTTTCTATTTGTAGAAAGAAATATATTTATATTTATATTATTATTAAATTTTATTAAATATCCTAAGTTTTATTACCTAGTACCCCGCCTATGTATACATATCTTTGTATATCACATACGTGTTACAGGATGTGGATTTCCGTTAAAACCGCGCACCGCAGGCCTACCTCTCCCGCCCCCACCCGACCCCGCCCCTCACCCGACCCCGCCCCCCACCGACGACCCAGAGGGTGCACCGCCGACGACAATGACCAGAGGGTGCACAATGGACACTCCCGATGGACACATGCCATCCACTTCGCTGTCACGGCACTTCCGGTCCCGTACCCGCTTTGCTTATCTACTTATCTATACGGAAATGAAAAAAAAATAAAGTTGCCCTTTTTCAACCTGATGATAAAATATTCGTAATTGCATAATAAAATATTCGTAATATCAGGCAAACATTACCGTGGGGTCACAGTGATATCACCTTTTTATTTATTTATTTATTTTTTTCAAAGCGATCCTGAACTAATATAGAATGATTTCTATTAGATTTAAATAGGGAATTTGTCGATATAGAAAATCATATTGGTGGTTGTGAAAATAATTTGGATGCCTCAAATACAACCAATGAGAGGGCACCTTGTAATTGCTGACGTGAAATCAACTAGTGGAGGTTGGAGTGGGAAGTTAGAGTGGGGGGGCAATCTGGCTTCTCTTCGATATTAACTATTAGCTTTCTTTTTACATCCAGCAGTCGTTGAGTGTAAACGTAATTTTTAATTGTTCAATTGTAAACATTTTGTGGAAAAAAGTAAAATAGTTTTTGGTGAACCAAAGAAAAGTTCACTCAGTGTTTGTGCCGAAGGAAGCTCTCCGGCATTTGTGTCGTCGGTTTTAGGAGCCGCGACAATTCTTTCAAATATAATTATAAAGCCGGCATCCGAGGATAACACCTCAAGGAAAAGTGGCGGTGGTGGAATAAATAATGGTGGACTTCAGACCGCATACAACGAAAGCGTGCAAAGCCATGTCACTACAGATACCAACTTACCTATTCTAACATTATCACAGGAATATTTCGATTTTGAGGGTCTGTTCAACTTTCCTGTGATAAATATACGTGTGCCAGATAGTGCATCTCCGTCGGCACCACCGAAGGTTTCAAATAGTTCTGGCTTTGGACTCGACAAGGGGAATAATATTGCAGACGTATGATACGATTCCTGCAGTATCATCGAAAACAGATAACAATGAAGTAGAACGTAAAGTCGGGTCCAAACCGAGCTTATTAAAAAATCTTCTTTGCAGCTCCTCATCTAATGCAAAAAACAATCCCGAGCAATAGGTGAGAAGTAGCACTAACAAAGTTAAAGCAGAGGTGGTGTCCATAGTTAACAAAGCAGGCCATTCTAAGGGGGTATTGTCCACGTCACACAACGAGATGGCGGACCAACAAAATCCGATTGTGATATCAGACTCGTCTGATTTCGAATCGGATTCTGAAATATACTCCCAAACCAACATAGAGACGTGCGAGCGATATTGGGGGTTCAATCATCAGGTTGAAGCTAAGTACAAGGCTGCATATGACCACGACTAAGCTGTTGAAAATTCTCACAATCAGATCATGCAAGAGACAGCAAGTGTCGAAAATGAAATTCAACGTCTGGTAGCAGAGAAGGAGAATTTGGCAATAAAACTTATTAAATGTGATCGGACACGTGTTAGAACTCGAAGTAGGTTGGAGAAGCTGGATAAGTTTCGGAAACAGTATTTTCGCCATTATTCAAAGTAGAGACGGTGGAAAATGTGTATATAAAAATTATATGTGTATGAGTGTATGTGTGTATATTTGTAGATCTCGATCTGGAAGTTGGATGCAAAGAACATAATTTAATTTGTACTTAATGATAGATCATATAAATTAGGTTACCTTATATCAGGTTAAGACATATAAAACATGCTATTTTTTTTTAAATAAACTATGTGTAATTAGGTTAAGATATAAGTAAATATTTATAAATGTAGATATTATAATTATATTACAGTCAATTTTACCACCATGTATAATAAGACCACTATGAAAATTAAAAAAAAAAAAAAAAAGAAATGCATTTCCTCAAAGTATATATTTTTCATGAATATGTAGGTAAAATTCTGTTAAATTCAGAAAATTGACTGCGTTACAGCCAATTTAGCCAATTTAGCCAATTTAGCCAATTTAGATGAAATTTGTTTGAAAACAAATTTGTTAGATGAAATTTGTTTGAAAACAAATTTGTTTTCAAACAAATTTTCGACATTACATTTATGCTAATATTAGAGAGTCTTCGACTTTCCTCAGGATTTTTAGCGTCCAGGATAAATAAATATTGAAATGTAATGATTTTTAAATAATATCTAAGCTAAAATATGGTATTAGTATATGTTACTATAGTTATAAACAGCAATCGTATATTACAAAACTTGCAAGTTGTATCCTTGAAGAGGTTTTAATCATGAATTACCTCACATTTTTAATATGTTATCCCTTAACATTAGATGTATATATATTATAGTGTCTAAATTTTTTTGAGTGTAAATTTTCACATAATAAAATTAATAGAGGCATTTATGATATGTATTTTCATATATCAGGTCTTCGATAAAAATGAATGGATATATTTAAATATATAATTTAAAGAATCAGTACACATTTGGCCTCACTTCCATATATTGGATGTGACAATAAAAATTTTTTTACTTTTGTTTTTTATTTCTTTCCCACTATATCACAACTTCAGATAATTTAAAATAACATTAATAATACCGATATAAACACTGAACATACTACTAAAATGTAAATCAATAATTGAATTAATTAAATATCATTAATTATCGGGATTTTTTTCACAGGGCTAACTAATTAATGAAGGGTTGAATTATTGGTATTTTATTAAGTATATACAAAACTTGTTTTATATAAATTTTTATGAAACAATTATAAAAATTAACAAAGATGTGGGTCCTGACGATTAAAAAAAAAAAAAGAAATCGGGTGCCGGGCTATATGATGGTTCTCCACAAACATCTCCAGTGACGTAGAGATAGTCGTACCAGCTCTCAGCTAAATTGGCTGTAACGCAGTCAATTTTCTGAATTTAACAGAATTTTACCTACATATTCATGAAAAATATATACTTTGAGGAAATGCATTTTTTTTTATTTTCACAGTGGTCTTATTATACATGGGGGTAAAATTGACTGTAATATAATTATAATATCTACACTTATACATATTTACTTATATCTTAACCTAATTACACATAATTTGTTTTAAAAAAATAGCATGTTTTATCTGTCTTAACCTGATATAAGGTAACCTAATTTATATAATCTATCATTAAGCAATTTTATATAATCATTAAATACAAATTAAATTATGTTCTTTGCATCCAACTTCCAGATCGAGATCTACAAATATACACACATACACTCATACACATATAATTATTATATACATATTTTTCCACCGTTTCTACTTTGAATAATGGCGAAAATACTGTTTCCGAAACTTATCCAGCTTTTCCAACCTACTTCGAGTTCTAACACGTGTCTGATCACATTTAATAAGTTTGATTGCCAAATTCTCCTTCTCTGCTACCAGACGTTGAATTTCATTTTCGACAATTGCTGTCTCTTGCATGATCTGATTGTGAGAATTTTCAACAGCTTGGTCATGGTCATATGCAGCCTTGTACTTAGCTTCAACCTGATGATTGAACCCCCAATATCGCTCGCACGTCTCTATGTTGGTTTGGGAGTATATTTCAGAATCCGATTCGAAATCAGACGAGTCTGATAACACAATCGGATTTTGTTGGTCCGCCATCTCGTTGTCTGATGTGGACAACACCCCCTTAGAATGGCCTGGTTTGTTAACTATGGACATCATCTCTGCTTTAACTTTGTTAGAGCTACTTCTCACCTATAGCTCGGGATTCTTTTCTGCATTAGATGAGGAGCTGCAAAGAAGATTTTTTAATAAGCTCGGTTTGGACCAGACTTTACGTTCTGCCTCATTTTTATCTGTTTTCGATGATCCTGCAGGCATCGTATCACACGTCTGCAATATTATTTCCTTGTCGAGTCCAAAGCCAGAACTATTTGAAACCTTCGGTGGTGTCGACGGAGATGCACTATCTGGCACACATGTATTTATCACAGGAAAGTTGAACAGACCCTCAAAATCGAAATATTCCTGTGATAATGTTAGAATAGGTAAGTTGGTATCTGTAGTGACATGGATTTGCACGCTTTCGTTGTATGCGGTCTGAAGTCCACCATTATTTATTCCACCACCGCCATTGTTTCTTGAGGTGTTATCCCCGGATGCCGGCTTTATAATTATATTTGAAAAAATTGTCGCAGAAACACTGAGTGAACTTTTCTTTAGTTCACCAAAAAACATTTTACTTTTTTCCATAAAATGTTTACAATTGAACAATTAAAAATTACGTTTACACTCAACGACTGCTGGATGTAAAAAGAAAGCTAATAGCTAATATCGAAGAGAAGCCAGATTGCCCCCCACTCTAACTTCCCACTCCAACCTCCACTAGTTGATTTCACGTCAGCAATTACAAGGTGCCCTCTTATTGGTTGTATTTGAGGCATCCAAATTATTTTCATAACCACCAATATGATTTTCTATATCGACAAATTCCCTATTCAAATCTAATAGAAATCATTCTATATTAGTTCAGGATCGCTTTGAAAAAAATAAATAAATAAATAAAAAGGTGATATCATTGTGACCCCACGGTAATGTTTGCCTGATATCACGAATATTTTATTATGCAATTACGAATATTTTATCATCAGGGTGAAAAAGGGCAACTTTATTATTTTTTTTCATTTCCGTATATATATCATATATATCGTTTCTAAACGTATTCATTTTTCTGAATATTAAACCGCTTTATCAACAATTTTCCTATAATCTTCTATAGATACTTTTATGATAATATCAGGGTCATTCCGGTAATATTGATAATAACTAAAAATTGAATCGGAATTTTACAGCAATTATATACGTAATTAGCAGATTATGCATTAGTAGGTGCCATCAAAGCTCTATTTTTTCAAGTAAATAGATTTTAGTATATATTACCTGTATTGTGCAATAATTAATGCAACCAAAGCTGTAAATAACTAGACTTTGATATATAATCTTAATTATTTGCCAAACGACCCATCTCAGCTGTTTATTTGAGTAAAGAAAATGACAAATTTACATACTGAAGGAGAAATTTAAAACTAATGTCCACTGATATTTATATTTACGCCCTTATCTCCAGATACCTCAGTTAATATTTTAAGTGGCACCCTTTCATCTTGTAATACCACTCATATTCGCCAATTAAATAATTAATTTGTTAATCGACAAACTTTTTTCGTAGGAAGAAATGTACATTTATGTTGATAAATTTATTTTGGAATGTCACATTCTTTTAAGCAATTCTTTCTTGCAAACAACTACCAAAATATACTGAAAATACCATGTATGTTATTATTAAATAGAAATTCCACCGATGCTATGTATCTTTTACACGTCCCCAAATAAAAGGATATATTTGCCCAGAATAACGTAGATATTTGGCCACCCTTTACCCATCAAAAATTAATATTCTTAATGAAGATTTGAAAAATATTAACGGAGTAGGAAATCTAAATTCAGCTAATTATACCATTATTAGAGTCACTTAATTGCAGAAGAAATTACCAACAAAAGATTTCTTCGATGTAGTGTGTGATATATAAATACGGGTTATATCCATCACTATACCTTTCTACTTAAACTAATAAAAAGTTAGTTCGATTTATTTATTTACGTTAACTTACAATAAAGTTCGACATCTACAGTGTTTTCTATCATATATTTAAAGTTTACAGTTAAAGAAATATATATTGAAAACACTTAAACATCTACTTGTAAATTCGATTCAGGTCATCAAACTGTTACTTTATTAGACAGGTGAACGATAAAAATCTGCGTTACAAACAATAGAAAACATGCTTTTATTTTTTCCTGTTATTGTCGTATTATTTCAGGTTGTAAAATATTGAATGGGGCTGGTGCGTATACTTGGGCGAGTTTCTTAAGATGATACGATGAGCATAGCCGGGTAGTTTTTTTTATACACATTTGGCGCCTTGATTTGTTACAATGTAAAACTGACACAAATGACTTTTGTACCTTTTCACCCAAAAAAAGATATGCAAGTCGCCGCCGACGGGACGTTGTGAATTTACTTAGATCTCGAGGGTATAGTTTTTGTGCACACTAAGATATCAAGCGGTGCAGATATATATTAATTTTAAATGAAACTAATGAATCAAAAGGACAATGTCGTTTTGTCGGCCTAGTAATAAATTTGTCTAAATCGCCATAACAGACAGAAGTTTGACACGCATGTGTCAGATTAAATACTAAGATGTATATTATGTACGTAGTATAATTTTTTGCCTTAAAGTTCGACTGGGAACAGTCTTGGGGTCGTTATTATATTCTGGGGTTTGAGTTCCAAATGAAAATTATTGATATTATCCTTTTAAATGTAATCGTCTATTTTTTTCTTGAGTAGTACGCCAGAATAAAGTAAAAACAAGATGGATTTATACTTGTATTACGTATATGGGCGTTTGTCCGTTTAAAATGTATATAACTAAGTATTTTGATAAAAAAGCATGAAGATTTCTTTTCATTTACAAGAGCTCTATTTCTTCGATCCTCTTCGCATTGTACTTATAGTAAAAAATATCTTAATTACATATTGTATATCAGAAATTAGGACGTAAATAAAGTTTGCTTATAATACGGTTAAATAATTCTTGAATTAGTCTCTTCTTATGGAATTAAACTCTTCTTATGGAAGCACTTCTATCTAGTGGAGTGTACGATTATTATCCATTCTTGAGATGACCATTCAAGATTGCAAGAGAAGATATATATTTGTTTTATGCACTTTTCGGCTGAGAATATCTATAGATTGCATACATTTAGGATTTTTTCTAAATATATTTCCGTTTAGTATTAGGTGAATTATTCTGACATATTAGCCACCTAAATTATGTACTAGAGAATATCAACCTGTCAAATTTGAGATAAATATTACCAGTAAATCAGTTCTTAGCATTCTCTAGAGCAATGTTTTACAGGTACATAATTTAAAAAATAATCCTTCTAATTTCTACATTTCCGCCGTACATATTAGTTAATACCCTCAACAATGTTGGTTTAATCAGTAAACCAGATACGATTTATTCGCCTAAGATCTTAATTATACTGATACATGCGTATTCTTATTATGGGCATCCAGCTACGTTAAAAATATTCGTATGAAATCCTGATGGAAAAGAATAACAGTTAAACAGTCGCATAATTAATTAAGAGTATAGACATACAACTTAATTCTTATCTTATTATTGTAGGTGTATTATATCTACATATATCGCTCACAAAACGTACCTGAAAGGAATACAATTGAATAAGCTCTGGACAAATTATATTGCTTTCTAGTAAAATCATCGCTCCACGGATATATTCATATTATTATACAAAATCTCTCTATAACAATCATGATTCAATTAAATTTAACTTTCGATATCGAAATATAATGTAAATGTTACAAATTCCCATAATTAATTAATAGTATAGACATACAACTCAATTTTATCTTATTATTATAGGCATATCATATCTACATATATCGCTCACAAAACGTGCCTGAAAGAAATACAGTTGAATAAGCCCTGAACAAATTATATTGTTTCTTAGTAAAATCATAGTTCCACTGATATATTCATATTATTATACAAAATCTCTCTATAACAATCATGATTCACTTAAATTTAACTTTCGATCTCGAAATATAATGTAAATGTTACAAATTCGCATAATTAATTAATGGTATAGACATACAACTCAATTTTATCTTATTATTATAGGCATATCATATCTACATATATCGCTCACAAAACGTGCCTGAAAGAAATACAGTTGAATAAGCCCTGAACAAATTATATTGTTTCTTAGTAAAATCATAGTTCCACTGATATATTCATATTATTATACAAAATCTCTCTATAACAATCATGATTCACTTAAATTTAACTTTCGATCTCGAAATATAATGTAAATGTTACAAATTCGCATAATTAATTAATGGTATAGACATACAACTCAATTTTATCTTATTATTATAGGCAAATTATATCTACATATATGGCTCACAAAACGTGCATGAAAGAAATACAGTTGAATAAGCCCGGGGCGTAAACATATGTTTGTCATCTAATCGACGCGACATTATTGTTCAATGAGGGAATCTTGACTACATAAGGATGCATTATATGACCACCCACGACGACTATTACAGATTTTAAAGGAAAATGTACCCTAATATAAAACACCCGTTATAAAAAAATAGTCATTTAATCATTTGCATAAATTGGATTAAATGAATTAAATCTGAATATAATTAAAAATTAAATTTAAAAGACCACATTGTAAACAACACCAAGTACTGTGTATGTTTAAAAAATCACCTCGTATATTAACCGAATTGTATTTGAGAAATTTTAAAGTAATTATGTGAGTTACGTCATAGGTTTTTTCTTTAGTGCTGCCACAGTCATTTTTTCTTTAGTGAAGCCATATTCCCGACCCTCGTACTCTAATAGCGTAAGCCCTCGATAGCTCATAGCTAAAAGCGTTAGGCTGGAAACCCAAAGACGGCGAGTTCGAATCCTAACATAACCTGACTTTTTTTTTAAATAATGAAATAAAATTGAATCGTCTAATTGATATTTAATCATGTGAATAAATTAGATTATATTAATTAAATTTGAATATAATTAAAACTTAAGTTTAAAAGACCACCCTGAACAAGAGTGAACCTTACAATGCGCTGTTTGTATGACCCTAACCGAAACATGTCCACACTTTTAAACAAAATATCTCATCTGTGATTGGTCCCGATGAAATCGACTTTGAAATAATCCCTACCAAGTGACTTTCACAGGTGACATTACTCAAGGTCAAGGTAACCTCGCTCAAGGTCACGGTGACATTGATCAAGGTGACACATATCAAGGTCACGATGACCTTGGCCAATGTGACCTCTATCAAGGTTAAGGTCGTCCCGTTCAAGGTCAATGACGTCACAGAAAGTGGTGGGGGGGGGTTCTAGCGCCGGTTGTCGTCCTCTACTAATAACGATATTGAACTTTATATACTCAGAATTTTAGTAACTTAAGTTTTCAGTCAGTAGCACAGCATACTTCAGTAATAGAGAAATAAGCACTGTTTTACCAAAAACATGTTTTCTTGTAACTGAAACATAGAGGCGCTATAAATTTAGTAAAACAAACAATGTTTAATAGTTTACAGTAGTGTGTGCTCAGTATATTCTTGGAAAAGTGATAATTTTTTCAACTCTTCCAATTGTGGCGTTATTACGTATATGATATTGAAAAATAACATCAATGCTTTAAGATAAAAATGTCATCTCTTTTGTTTAAATACTGATCAACTAGCTTCCTATTTAATATTTATTTTAATATTTCACGATTTCTTAATCATACTTTGATATGCGATAGAAATCCCATAGTAAGTTCGAAGTTAAATAAACAGTTTTAAAACCTTAAAACGGACTATTCCACACGTAGAACATCTCTATCTCGCAATTGAGTGGCCGAGAAAAAAAATTAATCAACACATAAATGCACAATATGTGTTTTATGCGACAGTTTTACTTTTTTCGTTTTTTCTCAAATAGTCCACCATCGTGCTTTCCATGACCCATGGACAGGGTAGAGTGTGCTTTATCCACCTCAAAATCAATAGGTGTCGTCTGGGATACGTTCCCGATCAGAATCAGTCAAAACCCGATCCATCCGCCACGATTTAGTTGAGTTATCGTGCTAACAAGAATAAATACCGACGACAAAGACAATAACGAAAACGATACACATACAGCAACATCTTTTTTAAAACAGTTTTTTTTTGTTTTTAGGCCGTAAAACGAAAATTAAACGCTAGAAAAATTTTTTTTCCATTTTTCTTTACACGATTACATTACTTTTCTGCTCTGGTATAGTTGAGTGTGGAAAAATAATAATAAGAAAAAACGGGATTAATTAAAGAACTTTAATTATGAATGTTAACAAAAAATTCATAATGAAACACAGTCATAAATACAATAGTAATTGTGTGTCTATACTAATTAAGTAGTATTTTTGCTATTTTAAGTATAAGAACTAACGAAGCGATGTCGGTAGATGTTAATTATGTTGATATAAATTGCTAGTAGAAATTATAAAAAATATATGAAAAGTCCGTACAAAGGATTGCTTTATAAAAGAAAACTAATATTTCCATTGCAACACAAAATGCGATGTACCGTCAACTAGAAGTTACAAATGGAAAAACTACTTTGTTTGACGAAGTCATAAACTAAATATTACTTGCTGTATTCCTTCGTATTTCTACAGCCTCGCAGAAGTTGGAGATTTCATTAGGATAAATTTTACTAGTTTGTACAAAGGAGTATGTCCCAAATTGTACATCGTTTTATTTACGTTTATTCTGCCGTACATATGACAGAATTGTATTCAAGATACACACTGATATGAGACACTGAGAATACGACATACGTGCAAAGAAAAGATGTATCACAAACACATACGTAACTTGGCAGTTGAATGGTTATAATAATTTTTTGAAAATTTATTTGACAGCTCACAATTTCATTCACCTAGTAATCTAAAGGAAGTGGGACAGTTTTCTTTCCATAGACACTGAAAAATTTTACGTTATTCGACCAGCTTTTCACTAACTAAGTTGGATTATATCTTAGTTTCAATCATTTCCTAATGGTGCTAAATTAGTTGGCGAAACGCGCATCGAGTAATATTTAATCTTTCGTGGAAATCCTATTGCTGCATTGCAATGTTACCACAAATTTAAATTTACTAAGACTAACAATATAACACCTGTGAAGATGGGCCGAGAAGTATAATAATTATGGGCGTCAAGTGAATTTACTACCCCTACAAAATGCTCCTCCCTATAAAGTAACGTGTAGCTCCTAAATTTCTTAAAATAAGACTACCAAAAAAAAAATTTACAGCTTCAATACTAAGTGTCAGTATTCAACAAGATTTAACAATAATATTGTTGCCATGTCTATGGCATAATCGAATCATATTTAAATTTGTTTACAAAGAAAAAGACAGAATAAAAAAACACTTATGAAAAGTTGAGTATAAAGAAAATAAGTTTGACCTAAAAAGAGCAAACATCACCACGTATATAAAATAATTGGCACATATCAGTGTGGCTTAAGCTGAAGCGCAGGAGTAGAACCAAGTCAATAGGCATACAATTATTATATTAGCCTCCCCACCCCAAAGTTAATATCTGCTTTACATATATAGTAATCAACACGAATATATTTTATTACTAACTTCATTCATTCTGGTCGACAATTCATATGCTATATTGAATTTCGTTCTGAAGAATTAATAAATAGTTCTATATTTGAAATATGAGAATTTCTTGCAAGCGTAGCAACTTTTTATATGATTACTCAACCCCAACTGTGAACTGCATCGTTATTACAAGCATAAAACGCTCATATATGCATTTTGCAGTACCTTATTCTTTATTAAACTGCTATTAACTCTTCCCTATACTTAATACTTGTGCATAATTTTTTTTGGTGTATGACTATTAATTGCTTAGAGTTTGCTTAGTGTATGGTTATATAATAACTTGGCGCTTTAAATCAAAAACTATTACCAAAATTGCCGTTAAGTTCCTTATTTTTTGCAATATCATTGAGTTTTTTATTACTTTTTTATGTTCGGTTTTTGATATAAAATAATTAAAAATACTGTATCACATTCCACTTTTCTCTCTTCAGGTCATTCAAATATTGAAACTATAACACTCAATTTTGTTTACTTTACTTCCGAAATATTTATTTGTTGCAATAAGGTATCAATATACTAATGTTCTAATTTAAATATCTTTCTTATAGCATTTATTTCGTTTTCTATTTCTTCAATCATGTACAGAGCAGAGATGTATATGCAGACATCTGCATTATAAATAAATGATTTACGTATCAAAATTCAGTTCAGTTTGAATATATAATTTACGTATTTATTGTATATTGTATATGTTATTTATAAGTATTTATGTATCTAGTTAATTGTGCTTTTGTATTACTCTACAATAAAAATAAAGGAGCGACATGAATACTTATTTCGTGTTGAATATATGTGTTTCGTGTTGAATTAAAAAAGTGTTGAATACAAATGTGTTCAATACAAAAGTAATTGCCATTCCAAGAACACATATGAGTATGCTTACATTATGTATTAGATGTTGTTAAGTTCTGTGATATAAATGCATAGTGTACTTTATTTGGAAACTTTATTATTTGTATTTTTATAAAACCATTTTTATCATGAATAGAAAATAGTTTTAGCAAAATTATTCCATATTCGACATGCCAAAGACATTTCAAAGTTCAAAGTAATTTTGCTAGGAATTTGGAACATATTGTCAGATGGATAGTGCCAGGTATATATCCTTCTAAAGTGTTTGAATAATGCTCACTCGCTTTTCTGCAGCTGAAATATACCCTAATAATACCACTATTTTAACTGTAATAATACCGCTAAAGGCTTGCGCCCCAGTGGCTTCTAAATTAGATCCACGCTATGATCCACTGTGGCTATGTGTGGCTGTTGATGACTTGACCTTTCGTTGATCACCCTATCAATTTTAGTAAATCAAATTTAAAGACAAATTCTGTCTTCGTCCCTTCGTCATAATGTGTAGTACTTCTGCTATACTTCCATAGCTTTCGGGTATAGCGCCAACCGTGCTCAGTTCACCACAACGTTTTGCTCCACCTGTGCCTGACTAGTTTTGCCAGATACTGGTTATTTTGTATTGCGAAAGAGATATCTATCATTTTAAAAAAATAGTTTTTATTCATAAGTTCTAACGAATCTTTAATATGTGAATCATAATAAGAACTATTATACAATATTTCGACATCATCATAACGTATTCTGTAGTTCTGATTCATATATACATGTTTTGCTATTGTAACATTAAAAGCTAGAGCATCTGTATGTCCTAGCCTTGTGTGATTCTTATGTTCCATAGTCCTACACTAGATATTCTTGCCTGTTTGACTAATATAGATTTAATATGTAATAGGTAAGTTTGACCAATACATGCGAACAGAAACATTTCAGCTTATATACATTCATTAATAATTTTTGACAGAGACCTTATTGAAATAAGTACCTATTGTATCTTTTTAATTGTGTAGAGATTCATGTCTTTTTATATATTACTTTTCTTGGCCTTTAATACGCTGTTTTATTTAGTCTATCTCTACTTCGGTAATGTAAAGGAGACATTCATAAAGTGGTTGATTTTGATATTTCTTCATAAATAAATCAGCTACTATTAATAAAAGTGATCGCATACTTGCGCCTTCCTTCTTCTCACAAAATGATTTATTCCAAAGGAAATGTGTGGATAATATACATAACTGGGTTAAATGAAGGATGTATTTTTTAGAACCTTTAAGTAGTTGTCGTTGGCCAATCAGGTCACGGGTCTGCATTTTTGTTTGCGTTTGTTAATATCTTCTATTTCTTCATAAATAACCCAAAATATTCATAAAAGTCATCCTAGGTATAGTTATTTAGGTTATCTGTCCATGAATATGTAACTGGGTAGTTTTTAAGGTTCATTATAAAATGGCTGAGATAAAATACTAACAAAGAATACTTCCATGTTTAAGATATGTATATACATACGTTTTAAATGTTATTGATATATTGTCAAAAAATTAAGATAAAGTTAATTTTAGAGGACACTATTACCTCTTTAAATGATTTAGAAAGAACAAGAATTACAATCGAAAGTTTTTCTAGGTCGCTAGATTTAAAATCTATTGGGTTCATTACTACGCAAGTATGTCAGAAATAATGTACATATTAGAAGACCTACCATATTTAATATTCTATCAAAACGATGAATAATTTTGAGAGATAAAAAAATATAAATCATATTAGATATGTTAGACAGTACTTCAAAGACGAAGCTGTTGGGGAGTACATATTCACAACATCCATTTCCACGCTGAGATTTGACCTCAGGTCTGTTGCGCTTTAATAAATTGACGAGTAAGCAAATCGCAATTATATTGCGCCGCCCCCTCAATCATGTGGAAGGCACCTCCGGAGCATACATCTAAAGGCTTCGAATAAAATTAAGATTACGTTACCAAAACGGTTTTACAAAGATGAGACTTATGATTTATGATTTTGTGGAATTAAACTGAAGGTTGCAATTTAAACTGACTTATGGTGACTAGTTCGTCCTATTATGTAGGAGTAGACGATATGAGAGATTGAAGCCATCTATATTTCCTAGAGGTCAATCTAAATAAGAAATGAAGAATAATGTATATAAGACCTTCGATCAATTTTATGTAAGGGGGAAAGTATGATATGAGAAACAATAACTAGAAGCATACATAATAAATATATGGATAATGAAGAAAAGTAATAAAACATATTTTGTTATATGTATACACAGACATGATAATATCTTTTCAAATACAACTCTGTCAGTAACTTATAAGTCGGAAATCGAGAAAGGAACCACCAAGCCGCCAAGCGGTTATCAAAGTAGTTCCCGAATAGCAAAGCTATTATATAATCGCTCTAGGAAACAACTACTCCTCGGGCTAAAGCCCCGCCAGGCATTGAATTATACCCAAAAGCGATCCTCGACCTTTTTCTCGTGTTTCTGCACGATCAGATAAGGTTTCAAAAAATAAAACCCGCCACAGGTAGGATTACAGGAAATACAACTCCTTATACTGATCGCCCTGCTAATGAAAATTTATATGCAAATGACTATGTCCGGTAGCTTTATAGAGTGATTTCATGTAGTTTTATCGGACCCTAATTTCATTCACTGTGGGTATTTGCGATTATGATTGGAATAATATTAGAATGGGGTTTTAGTCACAGTATGAATACAAAGTGTAGAGCTGTAATTATTAGGACTTTACTAAAGGATTTGGCTAAGTGCTTCCCAAAACCGTTATCATGTCATACTATTACATTGTATTTACACACAGATCCCATAGAGTCAAGCAAGTAAATTGGCTCTAATCCTAAGAAGAGATTTCTGATATTAATTATCGGAATAACGCTCACTTATGCAAATAGAGAAACAGCAGCGTGCGGTCAGTTGTTATGTATACATGAAAGGAAATTCTACACATACAAAATACTGTGCTTTATTTAAAATTAGTTTCAATGTTTAAATACACAAGGATGATGTGAACATATTCAACATATTTTATGATTTAATCGTGGAAGATATAATATGAGATATAGTGATATAATATAGTGATTTTATTCAATATATACTTATTCTTTACTTATTTGTTGGAGGAGTTACAGGTAATACTAATGGAGGATATACAACACATACGGAAATGCTGTCGTCTTCTAACAGAAGTAGTATCATTATTAAGTATCATTACGCATTTCACTTTGTATTAACACTGAAAGAAATACAAACATTACATACCATTACTTATCATTGAACCCCGGATTTGATTGCGGACATTTCAGAATCAGACATGTACGTGTTCTGAAATATCTAATGAAAATACAGACACCGCAAGGAAGTATCACAATCTTATAATGAAATATACAATAAAACATTTCATGTTAGTAGCTTGCACATACTCTGGTTCATTTTTTTATAATGTACATTAACTGCTTGTATAAATTAGTAGGACATCAACCAACAATTTCATATTATATAAAATTTTTCATTGACCGCCTGCTACCTACTGCTCTATTTGTTTCACTAGAAATATTGAAAGTATTGTAGGAGGTGCATTGCGCTATGTGCGAATAATAAGGGTATGCAGGGGAAAAGCAAAAGAAACATCTGCAGGGATGACCATTGATATAATGCCATCCGGTCAGTTACTGTGATATTTGAGAGTGGTGTGTGTTTGTATGTAACTCGGGACTGTCATATTATTTTGATCTGCGGACGGTATTACATACAAATAGTTAAAGTTATAATTATGATATATTACATGTGACGTGCTCAGCGCATGGTATTCATCGCACAGCAGAGGCAATCCGTAGCCGTTATCTGAATGTCGATCACCTGATAGCGAATGTCAAACAAGTGTTTCTAAAACCCCGAAAAGAGTGGAATTGTTCACAGAAATACTTCTCCATACACAGTTACGTCCAGCGCCTATAATAATCTGCTGGCGAACGTGGATTGAGGCAGCTTCATATTATTACTGCAATCCTGAGGATATCATCAAGGTATTTCAACGGTTGAATCAAAATAATGAAATACAAAATGAGAAAGAGACTTTGAAACTCGTGAGGATTTTGCTACTAGAATGCAAGTGATTCTGGAAGATAATTTAGATTTACAGCTTCTAATGAGCGGCGAAGCTCATTTTCATCTACATGGAACTGTTAATAAACAGAACTTCAGGTACTGGGATCCTGAAAATCCACGAACTATCCATCAATGACCCCTTCATTTCGAAAAAGTTACAGTGTGGTGTGCCATTGGCCCTACTTGCACTATTGGTCCCTATATTTTTGAAGAGGCCAGGCGTACCGTCACCGTTAACTCTAATCGCTACGTTGAGATGCTCCAAAATTTTCTTATGCCAGAACTTCGCAGAAAATGGATAAATCTAAGGAATATGTGGTTCCAGCAAGATGGTGCCACGGCACATACTGCTAATGCATCAATGAATGTTTCCCGGTACATATTCCTAGGAAGACTAATTTCACGCTTTGGAGATGTGCCGTGGCCCCCAAGGTCTCCAGACCTTTCAATCTGTGATTTTTTTCTGTGGGGTACTTGAAGAGTCGGGTATATGCTAACAAACCGTAGAAATTTATCGACTTGAAGAATGCCATTCGTGAGGAAATTATGAGTATCGATTGAGCGATGTTGGAGCGTGTCATGCACGATTTCGTGAAGAGGGTCGAAAATTGCATTCGACGTGATGTACACCATCTCGATGACATAATCTTCCACACATGATACACATCGTAAATGGCATTGTGTACGCTTCATTCTCATGTTAATGAAACCTTATTATCTTGCAAATTCTTTATGTAACAGTTATTTCAAAATTGTCCGGTTACCAGTGGTCACCCGGTATATGCTTTACAGCAGAAACGAGTTCATATCTCTAATCCAGAAATCAATATGAGGGCTCTACAATATTATTCATATTTCCGGTATGCTTCCTTGAATTCCGTTGATATTGAATGGTCATTTTCACATTATAAGTGGATATTTACTGATAGACGTCGCTCGTTGATTGCTGAACATTTAGAGCAGCTACTAATAATACTAATATACTCATAATATGATCATACGCGTAAATAGTATTAGGTGTGTGGTGATGTTACCTTGAAGCACTTCTGTATTGTCCACATCGTTTTGACAATATGATGACGTGATGACTTGCCCTTCCCCCAGACCAGACTACGTATTTTTAGGAATACAATTATAAGTTAAGGCAACGGCCATCCCATGTTGAACATCGATCCTCGTCCGATCATCGGAGTCAAGCAACCTCGGGCGCAGTTGGCACTTGGATGGGTTACCGCTTGAAAACACCGCGTGCCGTTTCAGCCTGCAGTGCTGCTGGGTGGATTGAGTAACCCAGTAGTACTGTTGCCGGTCCCAAGCCCGGAAGAAAGAGGAGGGTTAGAGGGCCAGGTTTAGCTGCCTATCCTCTATAGGCAGGTCCAGCTCATAGTACCGATTATATTCATCGAAGAGGAACAGGTCATAGACCTACTTTAGAAGAAGGAAGAAGAAGAAGAGAATTATAAATTCTCATTTGTTCCTAAACGATCACGCAATGAAAGGTAAACTAATATGTGAATAATTTTTATATGTAATCTTTTCTTCACTGTATGTCCGCCTCTGTTATCTACGCCAATCAAATCCAGAGCTTACTTTTCACTTATCATTATCAAAATGCTGTCTAATCAGTTATTTAGAAAAAATATATTGAAGAACAGTAATTGTGGTTTGATAGTTTAAAAAGGAGCTCAACAATGGATAAACTTGTTTATACAATATTATTGGGGTATTGTAATATGAATTATATTAATCTAGTCATTAATAAAGCGGCTATTTTGGCGAACCGGAATAGAGACGAACTCAGCTCACTATTATTACATAGCGATAGTTCACAGAAAATAAAATCATAAATAATGATTATTAATAAATACTCAAATAACTAGGAAGACGTGCAAATAAATATATAAATAAAAAAACTTACCAAGATATGCCTTATATTGGTTTCAGTCTCTGACTCGTATAAAGATCTGTGACGATGATCAAAATTTATAATTAGAAACTTCTCTAAGTTTCCATGCTTTTTGCAGTACTTTTTCGACGCTTATCACTTAATAGTAGTTTGGGTAGTGAAAAATTCCTTTCACCATTTATTGTCACCAAAGAACAATACGAGAATTTAACTGTATATGGATTATATTTTATTATAATAGAAGATACCTCTTGATGTGTGTCTTTTAGGAATGTGTTTCAAACGGCTGCATGTACAATCCTACACATCTTGTAGGATTCTTTTAATTCCAGTACTAACTTCAAGTGTGTTGTGGTTGTTTATTTTTTATTGAACAGCATTTAATAGTATAAGCTGTTCTTGTAATGATAAGCTATATAGTTTCAGTTCTCTTATTGTAGTAATTAAGATTACCACTATGTCCGTTACTATTAATGTAACGGACATCATCTTCTGTTACAAATTTTTCATTATTTGTATAGCATTACTTTCGTCGGGATCAAACTTAAAGATGCCTATTCCTCAAAGTGAAACGTTCCTCAAAGTTCTTTTCATAACAAGTTACAGCTTCTAACCAAATATCCCATATTGTCACAACTGGTTCAGAAGGTAAATGTAGGTCTCGTAGAGCTTCTCTAAATGTGTCCTTTCGATTAAGCGCTTTTACAAAAACTTTTTTCACATTAGTTATAACATCGTTAACTAAAGGGAAACTGTTTCTTACTATTTTTGCTATTCGGTTAAGGGCATGAGCTACACATGTAAAGTGTATCAAAGTTGTGGAAAATTTTCAGTTAACAAATCTCCCGCTCTTCGCATGTATGCAGCTGTGTCCGTTAGCATTACTAATAGTTTCTGGGAATTATCTTGATCTGGCCATACACAGTAAAAACACAAAATCACCATCTGTCATAAAATCACAATTGCTTTGTAGTTGTTTCTGTCTAATACAGCAGAAACCATTAATCCTCAACTGGTATCGTTGAGTCCAAATAGACCCGGTGCGGCGCATCTATTTCTTATCACAGATTGCAATCTATAGCAATTGGGTGGTGGGGGTTCCGTGATATTTCACAAAGTAGAGAGAGGCATTAACAGGTACCTTAAGTGTCAGTTCGCTGCTAACATTATAAGCGCCGATTTATACGTGTTTGGGTCGTATTGGACCCGAGGATATCAGTTACATTAGTTTTGTGTTTATTTATGATGGAGTATATTGTTATCGATGGTAGGCGGTATACGGAAGCAGAAGTACGCGAACTTTTTTTAGACAACGAAGATAATGGGGACATTAGTGATGCATCTACTATCGATAGCGATCACGATTGGGATGAAGAATATGACATAGTTGAAAGTGAAAATAATAAAGCAGAACGCATGTTGGTTGGGAATTTAGACATTGAAACTAGTATATCCGGGAATAGTGGGCTTGATAGTAGGGATGATTATGATTCTTCGGTTTTGTCACCAACCTTGTCTTATGTTTATGGAAAAAAACAGACACAAATGGGCTAAACAACCTCCGACACTAAGTCGTACCAGAAGCAGTAACATTATCATGCATCTTCCAGGGCCAAAAGGTGTGGCTAATAATTTAGATGACAAAAATACCATTAATTACTGGTTGCTTCTTATAACAGATAAAATTATTGAGATACGCGTAAACTAGACAAATGAAAAAATCACTGATTTGTCTCAGAACTATGGAAAACGGCTACATTTGTTCACTATACGGATTCAGTTGAAATGATAGCTTTTCTGGGATTACTGTATTTGACAGCGGCCTTTAAATCCAATCATAAAGACCTCGAAAACCTATTTGCTACTGACGGATCTGGCAGAGACATTTTTCGAGGTACGATGTCCCTAGAAAGGTTCTTCTTTTTAGCAGTTTCCTTACGTTTTGACAGTATTTCCATCCGGAATAAGAGAATGCCCGATAAATTATATCCCATATGTGATGTGTTTGAATCATTTATAAAACACTGCCAAAATTGTTATACTAATGAAGAATCCCTATAGATGAGATAGGTTTTAGAGGGCGATGCTCTTTTCGTGTGTAACCGAAAAAGGCCTAATCGAGAAAACCTAATAAATACGGATTAAAAGTTCAATGTCTTTGTGATGCAAGAACTCCCTATCTACTCAACGCATTTATATAAGTATACAGGTAAAACAGAAAATCCAGAGTCTAATCCGTATAAACTATCAGTACCAACTTTAACTGTGTTATCATTAATTGATACTGTAAAAAACAGCAATCGGAATATCACCGTAAATAACTGGTTCACAGCCATGGAATTAATTGAGGAGTTACGGAAGAAGAAGCTAACTTATGTCGGCACTGTCCGGAAAAATAAACGGGAAATACCCCAATACATTGTTCCGGATAAAAAAATTCAACCAGGCACTTGTAAGTTTCTATTCTATAATGAATACAGCTTCTGTAAATTCCTTTATATTGTTCCAAGCGGGAACCCAAAGTTCCTTGATGCGACGAAATTTTGTAATTGAGTTAGGTAAAAGTTTAATTGAACGATACATGAAACGATGTTTTTTGGAAACGAGACTTCCTAGGGAAATTTATTACATAATACGAAGAGTCTTAAAACACGACCACACATCCAAGTCAGCCATTCACATCTTAGCTTCAGCCAGAGTTTCGTCAATCAGAACAAAGTGAGCCTAAGCAACTTCGTGGAAAGCCTCGTAGGTGCTACATGTGTCAAGTAATGACAGTAAACATTCTATATGTTGTAAAAAGTGTAATAGTCACGCGTGTAAGGCGCACAGTGCAACTTCACTGCTGTGCGAAAAATGCCAGTAGTGATTAGTAGCCCCAGCAAACATTATTGCACGTTTTTCTATTTGTCCATCAATTTGTGTTTCGTTTTTTCAGAAAATAAAGTTTGATTCTACTTTATAAGTCCACGTCAAGTTAGCTTTGCAATAAAGTTATTTTTGAGTTTTAAAATTGAGAACTATTTGTCGATGAGAATTTGTAGTGTGAGAAACGCTGTCTTTTCTTGTAGGTTTACAATAAAACATTTCTCAACAAATGGCTTTTATTTATGAATAAACCTGTTGTATATATTACTAGCAATGAATCAACAATAGTCTACCGAAATAAAAACTTACATACAAATATCCAATGAAACTACGATTCATTCATGTTATATAGAATCTTCTCTTATTATTAGATTAAAACTTAGAATAGTATTGTACTTTATAATATTATATCAGAGCATTAACATACAGGATATTATGTCTCGAAAAGATTATACCAAAGTCAGTTCGGTTACTAGGTAATTAAATCCTTTCGAGCTTTATTTAAAAACTACATTCTATTTTATCACATTCATTGCAACTCGCGAAATTTAAAGAAAAACACTTCTTATAACATTCTTGCCGCCTCAGCAACAGAAATGTTTTAAATAGAGAAACGTCCAATTATTCCTTAGTAACTTCAGTACCTTCATAATCCTCAACTAGTCAGCAAGTCAGCATCAAGTAATCATCGAAAAGTTTCAAGTTTAAAAGTATAAAAAGAGGTTACTCGTTTTTTGACATGAGTATGTGTTCAAAATCGTAAATTGAAATTAAATAGTTTTTAAAAAGTGAAAATAATAAAGAGTGACATAAAATTCATATATAGACGAGATGCAATAATGTAAATATTGATTAAAGTATCACAATTATATAAATTTCTATCTAACAGACATAAATAAGTATACGCATTAATAGATCTTTAGTTATCTTGATCATAGAACAATAGAGCGTAATGTTTACTACTACTAAACCAAGACTACTTTAGGATAATTCTCTAATCTAAACACTTTCAGAATTATTTTAGACAGGGGCGGCTGGTGTATAGGTGCTGCAGAACTGCAGAACGGCCAAGAAAATTAGATATTTGTATATTTTCGCGACATAATAATTACTAAAATTTATTAATAAAATAATTTGGTTAGTTGGTGCAGCTAACCAAATCATTGCCTTAAAGTCGCATTCTGCCCGCGGTCCTCTATTGAGTAGTAGACCAGATGAATTATCTGGGTCACTACGCGAGCGCATCGCGGTACATTGAACTGGGCCACACGAGATAGTTCTCAGCACGGCTCGGCACACCCGTCCTCCCCTCAACTCCCGCGACAATCCACACTTGGCGCTCGTAAATGCGCTAATTTACACGGTCAGTGAGCTGTATTTTTTTCAGCTAATGCAACATCAGTGAATGCTTACCCCTTCCTACTCCTCGGGCGAGCGTAAATCGTACCTATTTCGTATTTCGTGTTAATTTGAGATTTTAAATACTGTTTTGTGAATTTGTGTAGTGAGTTATTGTACTAATTATTAATATTTATATACTGTGATAGTGACAATGGATTTAGTTTATAATTTAGTTCATGTGAAGCGATTTTGTATTTACAAAATCATAAGGGTATTTCCTTATGAAGAAAAAATTGATTTAAAAAACAATGGTAGGCCATTGCCCGATATTGTTATTGAGGCTGCAGGTGTTAGCCGCGGAAAAGCATATAAACGTCAATTTAATAGAGATTTATTCGAAGAACAATTGGATTTGTGGGTGCAACAAAAACATGCGTTATTTTGTTTTCCTTGTTTACTTTTTGGCGGTGATAAAGCATGGACTGAGGTAGGGGTGACAGATTTGGTGCACTTAACTGAAAAAATAAAAAAGCACGACAACTCCAAAAGCCATCTACATAATACAATGGAATTAGCTTTATTAGGAACAACTAATATTAAAGCGCAGCTAGATTCTTATTGGATAAATGTGCAAAAGCATAATGATAATGTGACAAAAAAGAGATACGTTTTGTCAAAAATTATAAACTGCATAAAGTTTTGTGGCGCCTTTGAACTGGCGCTGCGAGGAGATGACGAAGCTGAAACCTCTCAAAAGCCGGGGATATTTCGTGGTTTGATAATTTTTTCTGCTGAGCTTGATGTAACTTTAAGCGAGCACCTACAAAATGCTTCAGTATTTAAAGGAACCTCTAAATAAATACAAAATGATCTTTTAGACTGTATATTAAAAGTATGTCATGAAGATATAATTAAAGAAATTAACAAACCTTCATTTTTGGCAGTTATGGCAGACGAAACAACTGATGTATCTGCAAAAACTCAGTTAGTGGTAGCCTTAAGATATATTCTCGATGGTGAACCGACTGAACGTTTTTGGACATACCTGAAACCTACAAAATGTGACGCTGAAACTCTTTCGGAAAATATTTTAAGTGTTATAGATCCTCTAGTAGAAAATTCACTTTACAAGCCTTTTCTCTTAACCAAAGAATATGACGGCAAACATGAATGTTCTTCAGAAAGGTATTAAATTCCAAAAATTTTTCTTGTGAAAGCCTATATTTTTGTATAAACGGATTTTATATAAAAATTCTGAAGTATAAGGAAAACGCGTGACCTTGAAAATTTTTTCCTGCGGCGCAATTTTTTTGCGTCCCCTATGGCGCCAGTAGTTTGGATACGTTTGAAATTTGCACGCGGGCGGCCAATACTCTAGAATCGGCCCTGTGCAGAACACCCGTTTCATTTCATCACGATTCCCACTATTTTAAATATTATGAACCGAAAGTCTGAAAAACCTCCAACAGTACCAGCTTTAACCGACTAAAACTGGGCCTCACCAATACCTTTCGGTTAGAGTCTGCAGAATCGATTTCCCTAGTTCCGCATTTGTAAAACTGGAAATATTTTACGTAATTCTAAATGCCACTCAAGTTTATGTTGTAACAATAAATAGAATAAATAGTCTGTTTCTTTATAGGCGAAGCTTTATAGTGATTGTAGTATTTCAGTTATAGTTTGTAACAGTTTTATTTGTTTGGTTATTATACTATTGCGCGTTAAAATTTGTATTTTTGTAAATAAGTAAATGTTCTCACTTAGTATTTATTTTTATTTATTTATCACCTAATAAATACATCACTGTACTAACATATGGTGTAAAACGAAACTTCGCTCATTAACCGAGTGGCATTGGTTAGACCTAGTTTTAGCCGGTTAAAGCTAGAAGTGTTGGAGACTTTTCGGGCTTCAACCTCAAAGCTCAGATAATCCGCACATTAATCGGTTAAACCTAGGTCTACCCTTCATTCTGGCTTTATCCGTAACTTACATACCTAGAAGCACGGGAATGTTATTTGTTATCAGAGCTGCAAGGGGGAGAGACTATTACTTTAATATATTTATGAATCAATCTTACTATCCAAATCAAAGACTTGTATTCCCGAAGAGCAGACACACTGTTGTTTAAAAACAGTAAACTTTCGATATTCTAAAAATAATGTAAGCGTTTGAATTCCGTGCGAGGGATACTCCTCATATGCAGCTCATCAAGAATAGCAAAAGTCTCAAAACTGCGATATCGAACCACCCACGAGGTGCGCAGTATATAGCTTGGTCTTTACCCAGTGATATTGAGACCTTTGCAGAGTGAATATCGATGAATATATATGTATGGTTTGTATGTGCTGAATCTTAGCGTGTGCGTCACATGCAACAATCGTATGAATCAATCGACTGCCATTTTTGAACAGTGTCGTGCCGAAAACACATTTTAGAATAACAGTTAGTACAATACAAATCCGTCAACCTATGACAGAGTAATGAAAAGGTTCTCGACAAGAACATTTAGTGAAAGTAATATTTCCATCAGAATAAATGAAATAAATTCAACAAAAATCAAAATAAATGAAACAAAAATGAAATAAGTTTTACAGAAATCATGAGACGCCAATGAATCAAATTATACAATAAAGCTAAGACGTGACCTCATAATTGCATTTTGTTCGGCAAATTATTAACTATCTATGCCGTACGTAGTTGATAGAAATATATGTCGCTAGACATACATACTGGTAATTGTGGCATATTAGTAACAATTGCGAGTGGTGTAGCATGTGATTCGTGCGTCGCACAGTGGACGAAAACTCCGAAAAGCTGACCAAAATTCAGAAAATGAAGATTCCAGTTTAGGAATTTTTTGTCTCGCAATGTTTAGTAGGGTATCCTAGGTATAATAAAAACCGATTCCAAGGGTTCTCCAACGGCCCTATACTTTGTAAGGACATTTTGAATTTGACCGTTGCAGCAAGCGCTTCGTGTATTTCGCATCGCACGTTTCGTAAGCCTTTGTGAAAGGTACAATAAAAAGTGAGCTATAAGCGCTAGAACAGTTTTGCAAAATGGATTCTCCTCCGCAAGGTATGTATAATTAACAGGTCTAAGTTGTTAATTCTTAATATGAAAAAAATTATTAACAATGCAAAGGAGATGGTTTTTTTTAAATTGTCTTCTTTAGCATATCGTGAAAAAAGTTTATCACTCGTTCACAGTCTTCATTTTGTCATACACCCTGAATGTTTATCTTACAAAAAATTTAAGAATTGGCTGCGGCCATCTGCGGCTATGTCTGTAATGATACTTATTGTTGCGCGGTGTCAAATGTAGCAACCCGTAAAATTCGATTTATAACATTACTTTCACACATATTCAATATTAAATTCCATTGCATTATACAAATAAACAACTTTCTTTTGTTATTAACAATTTTTACATAAAACAATGAATTTATTTATCAAATAAAATACATACTTTTATGATATTTATTGCAAGTAAATAGCGATAATTTTTATTTTTGCTTTTATCAATATTCATATTATTCGAAAAACAATGTGTTCGTACATATTTCCTCTGTTTCAGATGTTGTGAGCAGTAGAGAAGTAATTTCTATAAAGAGAAAGGAACTGTTTTTCTTATTGAAAACGCATTTGAATGATGAGTTGCAAATTACAATAGACATAATGTCATAATAATGGGTTTTAGGGCGATTAAAAAATGTTTCTGCCTTCAATATTGTATATTTTATGTATTTTTATAATTATATGTAATAAAATGTAGACATTAATGAATGCTATTTTAGTTTTCTCCCACTATACCTCCGATAACAAATTGTCAGTAGTAACGATCAACTTTTTTATTTTGTGGTCTCCATATTGGAGTCGCCATTCTGTTTTTTTGAATAACAGTTACCAAATTCGTACTCAGCGGCCTCAGAAACCCCCAGGTACAAATTTTTACTAACAGTAATTAAGCTTTTGAATAATTTAGGACGCCATGTTGGAGCCGCCCTTTATTTTTTTTGAAAAACCATTATCAAATTCGTACTCAGCGATCTTAAAAATCCCCAGGTATCAGTTTTCACTAAGAATAATAAGCTTTTTAGTAATTTCGGTCGCCATATTGAAGCCGCCATTTTGTTTTCTGAATAACCGTTGTCAAATTCGTATTCAGCGACCTCGAAAACCCTCGGGGTAAGAATTTTCACTGAGTAATAAGTTTTCGAATAATTTTGGTCGCCATATTGGAGCCGCCATTTCATTTTTTGATAAACCATTAGCAGATTTGTAATCAGTGACCCCGAAAACCCACGAATACCAATTTTTGATTGGATTACATAGTTTTCTAATTTTGGCCAGCTTTTCGGGGTTTTCGTCCAGTGTACGTCGTGACTAAATTGATACACGCGCAAAGATCTATTATACAAATTGTACACAGAACTCGATCTGGCCGCACTTAAAGTGCATCTTTTTCCCTCCGAATGTTGCCTCACTCTTTCCTCTACGCATACCTAGAGAATATCACACATTTTTTCATTCTTAATGAGCAATATATGGAATATTCATATTGTTATAATGTAACAACAGAAAATATATATCATAAAATCAAATTATGTAACAAATAATGGTTATAAGTTATAACAGTGACATAATTATCAGGTAATTATAATAACACCTAAATAATAATTTCAAAGAAGTATTACATATTACATTATTTAAAACAATAATAGAGATGAGCAAATTTAAAGTTGTAAAGTTTTAGTAATACTTTTAGTAATACATACATTAATCCATCAATTATTTTCCAATTAATTTATTACATATATATTCATATTATTAATAGTTATAGATATTATTAATATTTGTTGAGCCCTTATATACTGATCGACAATGTAGTAACCCTAGGCATGTTTAGTTCTATGATAACTTTAATGTATGATATGTATAAGGGAAATGTAGCATCTACATACATTAATCTTAGGTATCTACGAAATATAAAGTGAAAGTTATTTGACAAGGAAAAGTGGTATCATGTACAGAAAAGCATAAATTTAGTTTTCTGGTGAACTGTGTTCTACCAACAAAAATTGATGACAGATTTTATTCAGCACCCTCGAAAATACAAAAGTGGCCAAATTTTGGTGAAATTTTCAGAATATTACGAAAAAGTAAATAATTACGCTGAAAACTTCTAGAATTACTTATTTATGATCGAGACATCTAGTTGTCCTTCCTGTCTATTTTAAAAATCTCAGTAATACATCTTTGTTTCGTACCCTCCAGGATTCATTATTGTATAATTAAGGATGTATTATTGTGCAATTTACCTCCATACAAGTTATTCTGTATTTCATAAAATAAAGAAATACCAATGGTGAATGAAGAAAATTGCATGAGTTGAAAAATATAAACAGATTTTAACTCTGCGCGCGGTTTACAGACTTCTATCTTATATATATATCTGTAACAATAAAAGATAAAAATATTTTTGTCACATTTCCATTGTCTAATATCAGAGAACCTGCACTTCACTCCGAATTTCGTTAAGCGTATTATGTTGCCTGTCTAATTTGAATACTAGTCTTAAACTTTGAGAATGTAATTTCATATTGATCAGGAGCACCGGATGTAATTCTGCGAGAGTAATTTTTCTGACATTTTATTCTCCGCTTTGCAGTTTCCTTTATCTTACGGCACCTTCCTAGCCAGACGATTTCGTGGAACGGGAAGTCATTGCTTGTCGGCACGATTCTTGCATCCTGCCAAATGAATTTACCTCTCTGCAGAAATTACTAAATTGTTTCCTCTCTAAATGCTAATAATCTACGGTATTTTGCATAATCTAGATTTGCATAAAGTGCATTTAAATAAAGATTAAATTATTTATGGATTATGTGAATTGTATGTACGATATACATATGTGTATCGGATAACTATAAACTATTTTAATGTTACAATTAATCCTAACTAATGGGGTATTGTAAAACAACATGGATATTTAACTGGATTTAGAATTAAAATGACGTTTCACATACAACATTATGTATATAACGCTGCAAATCGGTGAATTAGAGACGCTTAGAAAGTATTTAGAAAAAGTATATCAACATGGAGTTTCTAAGTTCTATTTTATGAATAATGAGAGTTACGTAATTTTGACAGATTAAAACTATTGAATACTGAACAAATTGAAATGCCTTTCGTTTTTAACGTCATCATTGGGCAATGTACCTGGCCACCAATTATACTCACTTTGTTGTTAATAATGTCACTTGCCCTGAGTACTGTATCAGTGATCACATTCATATATGCATTCATAAGCCATCGGGTAAACTAGGGATACGAGGGTAGTCCCAGAAGTACCCGACCTAACAAAGAAAAGACAATAAATTTCGCAAAATATATCTTTATTTCTCTATGTAGTCTACTTTTAGCTCAATAGTCTAGCTTCCATACCCTGCTTATAGTGAGAATCGTCAATCTCCTCAAAAGAACCATCAAACGCAAACTCCACCTCATCATTGTTGGCAAATATTTTACCATCGAGCTATTTGTTCGAGTTTGGAAACAGAGAATAATCCAAGGGATCTAAGTCCGACGAATAGGGTGCATAAGAAAGCAATTCGAATTTTAGCTCATTGATTTTGGCCATCTCATCACAGATGTGCGAACTGGTACATTGGCTCAATGAAATAGAACTTTCTTTTTCGCCAAATGCAGCCGCCTTTTCTTAATTTCATCACTCAGATGCTGAAATATGTTCACATAATACTCACCGTTGACTGTTTTATCTTTCTGAAGATAATCAGTGAAAATTATCCCACACGCATTTAAAAAAAAACTGCTTCCATGATCTTGCCTGCAGGTGTAACTGGCTTCGCATTCTTTGGAGCTAATTCTCCCCTTTTAGTCCATTGTTTTGACTATTCCTTCATCTCAGGTGTGAAGTAATAGATCCATGTTTTATCCATGGTTATGAATCGACACAAAAACTCGGTTTTATTCCTATGAAGATTCCCCAAACACTCGATTGAAATATCGCCACGCCGTTTTTGTTCTGTTGTGAGTAATCGCGGCATGTTCAAATTGTTAGTCAATATGCGATATACAGCACTTTTTAAATGCCTACCATGTCTGCCATCTCGCGCACTTTCAGTCGACGATCATCCAATAGCATTTGTGGGTTTTTCTTCACCATTCTGGCATGATCACCTCATTTGGTCGACCACTGCGATGTTTGTCTTGGCAGCTCATGCGGTCTCGTTTAAACTCTGACGCCCAATATATTTTACTATTGTAAATGAAGGAGCAGACTCCCCCAAAGTAGAATCTAGTTTCGCTTTGATATTAGTTGAACTGAGTCCTTTTAAATGAAGGTACTGTATCACATAACGATGACCAATTTTCTTCTTCTTCTTCTTCCTTCTTTTATATAAGAATTTTGCCTGTTCTTCTTCGTCGTCTTGCTTAACTCTGGCTATTTGGAATATTGTCGCTCCATCGTTTCCGAGGTCTTCCTATGCATCTTCGTCTTGATGATGACTTACTAGCCTTTCCTCTGACATTCGGTTAATGTGTTCATTCCATTCTATTTTTCTACCTAAAACCCATTCATTAATGTTTTCTATCCTGCACATTTGTCTAATATCCTCACTTCTTTCTCTATCCATCAATATTTTGCCAGCTATCCTGTGTACTATTTTCATTTGTGCCGTTTCTAGTATTCTTTTTGTTTTAACTATTTCGGGCCTGGTTTCAGCTATGTATGTCATCATAGGTCTGATCGCTGTTTTGTATATCCTAGGTTTTGCTTCGATTCCTATGTACTTGTTTCTCTATACTATGTTATTCAAACATGCTGCCGTTCTTGTAGCCTTTGTCACCTGACTTCTTACTTCAGCCTCAATATCTCCATAACCAGATATTTAAATTTCATTTCTCGTTGCATAATCTTATTATCAATACAGAGTTTACATCTCATTGGTATTTTTGAAGTAGTCATGCATTTTGTTTTTGCTGTTGATATTGTCATGTTAAATGCTTTTGCTGTCTTGCAGAATTGAAACAAAAGTCTCTGTAGATCATCTTCGTTTTTCGCTATTAATACGGCATCATCGGCATAGCATAAAATTGTTGTCTCCCTGTCTCCTATTTTATACCCTTTGTGTTTTCGTACTGGTTTTATTACTTTATCCATGACGATATTAAACAGGAGCGGGCTCAAAGATTCCCCTTGTTGGATGCCACTATTGCTGGATATTTTTTCGGTGAGCTCGCCGTTGACTTTGGCTTGGATTGTATTTGCAAAATATATGTTTTCAATTGTTTTAATGATGTTATGTAGTCTGTATGTTATGTAGTATCATATAGAAGATGTAGTACGTCTTTTAGTCGTATTCGATCAAATGCCTTTTCTATATCAATGAAACACATGAAGGCTGGTCGGTTGCATTCAATAGACTTTTCGGTAATTTTTTTCATATTTACAAATTCACTGAGAGCGTTCACTATTGCTGGTTGGCTGCTAAACAAGTACTGAACACCGTACCGTTGTCAAATCTCAAAGTTAAGTTTTATAAGTTTGGTACTTTCTACTGTAGTCATTCTTGTCAAAAAACAACCGCCATATATATATACGTCAGGTCTCATCTGGGACTACCCTCATATTTGAATCGGTAAGGGCACAAACAGTTCAATTTAGAATTGCCGTCGTGTTTAACCTATTGTTTTGTTTATCGTTGTAGAATAAATATTTATATTTCTACCTCGTCTCTGTAACTATCGTATAGCATAAATAAATTATTATCGTAATTGCTTGCGATCACTGTGAAAAAGTTTATATGGTAATTCTCTAAATTGAAATACGTTTAGTTTGCTATCGAAATTTTTTGGTCTTTAAAAAATCACAAAAAAAATTTCCTAAAGGTCTTTAAGAAGAAAAAGCTCTTAAGAAGAATTTATGAACAAAGCATGTACCTAAATAATACAATATGAACAAAAGAAGTGGCTAAAGATCTTTTACCGAATTTAAATTCGATTATTTTTAATGCTTGTAATGTATCGTTATTCATAGTGAATAAAGGACCATTTTGTTAGTTTTAGAATAAATATAACCCTAGATGGAAATTATTCACCTATAGTATATTGCAAAGACATTTACCATATGTATTTAAAATAGTATATATTTAAAATATATATTTCAAATATATAGGGTGTATCAGTTGGAACTATAGGATTTGAATTGCGCGCTATTTGTGTCCTATCAACGATAGGGCGTCAATATTTAACGACTGTCAGCTACAAACCATACGACGTCAACATGCCTGAGTGTCAAATTTGGAACTATAGGATGTAAGTTATGAATAAAACAAGAGTAATATTTGACAAACTGAGGTTTCTTCAACATAAAATGGATGTAATTTTCGGCACCCCAAATTCGAAAATTTTATTCGTTGTATCCGTCAAGATGAAAATGTGCTTCATCGCTGAAGAAAATTTTGTTGCAAAAATCAGAATCACCTTCTTTCTTTTCTAAGACCCTATTGACAAATGTACGACATTGTAAATGGTCTGTAATTTTGAATTATTATTTTTAACTAAATTCTGTATGCTAACATGCAGATCTTTCTTTAAAATCCAATGCGTGGTGGTTCTTGCCATATTCAATATTGTTATGTACGACATCGAATTGATGTGTTTGGATACTCCCGTATATTTTCTGTCACTGTAGCAATATATTCATCTGACCAACCACGATGAGGACATATTGGTGTTGCCTTATCAATAACAAAACCCGTCTCTCCAAATTTTTTGATTAAGATACGAACTGTTAACTCTGTAGGCACTTCATTTTTTTTTATTTAGTGCGAATTTTTTTAATGCACTATTAAATGATCACATTCTCATAAAACTTCACGCTCACTTTCATAAAATAGTTATACACAAACTATTCGTTATTGATCTGTTAGTTGCAGCATCTTGACGTAGAATGGTTTGTAGATGACAGTCACTAAATATTGATGCTTTATCTATAACAGAATATAAATGGCGCGCAATTCAAATCCTATAGTTCCAACAGACACATCCTATACAATAAGAAACTGTGTCTAGCTGTGGACGAGATAAGGGATTTTATGGCCAGTGTTATAGTACGTATATATAATCTATATGTATTCACTAGCCAGTAAAAATTCAGAAAAATGTATTTATGAAGCAATTCGGTATATTATTAATTCCACTATACAGATTTGAACATCCCACGTATCAGGTGTTACTATTTCTTAATGATGGCGCCGCAATTATGTTTCCTACTCACCGTTCTCTGAAGAGTGTACATCTTAATTTGCTACATGTACATATAATATATTATATGTATAATTCATGCGTTACATCTTAAGGCAGAAATTATTCTAAAAGGTTATCTAGATGTAGATGCATTAATGGTCTATTTCCAAGCGGTCCTTCTCAAATCTTCCAAATACACTCATAATAATGCAATTTCATAAACACTAGATGTCGTAAATAAATTACAAAATACTGCATTTTAGTGTAATAACTCTACACTGTAAATTCGATTTATTAATGAGAAATGCAAACATTTCTAGTTTTCAAATCCCGCAAGTCTTTTGGAGTTTCATAAATATATATTGCAAATCAAAGATATTACCTGTTTACTTATTATATTAAAGAGAGGGCATAATTACAAATAGTGTTTCCTTCTCATTAATTGTTTCAGTATATCAATATCAAGTTGAGAACGACATAAGGCAATAAACGGTAAGGCAAAGTTTTAAGATATTCAAATCATATGAATTTAAATATTTGTAGTAATTATAGCGGAAATAATTATAGCGGAACTATATACAGGGTCGAGCAGAAGAACCTGACGAGTTTTAATTGAGGTTGATCGGCGACTACGTGAATTGATCATGTCCAGTCTGTGGAAGGGGAGAGCCTGTCCTGTTCTGTGTCAGTCAACATCGAGCTATGGATTAGGCAATACTGTGCGCTCTTGACAAAACAGTTTTTTATAAATTGTGAATCATTTAAACTTAGCCACAATTTCGTATACATTTCGAAATACCATGTCGTTCCTGGCTGTAATGCCATAAAGTTATGGGTACATTATTATATATTATATAGGTTTGGACCTCATCAGCCACTGATCGCATGGGTAGTCTCTTGGCGATCCCCTCTTATCCGGGTCATTATCCAAAAATACTATCCCATAAAAAGAGCAATTTAGGCACGTCCCTCGCCTTAAGCCTCGCCTCCTCTAGGATAAGAGGGGTCCCTAATATAAGATGCCTCTTCTCCTCCAGTGCGTGGCAGGTGTAAAGAAGATGAATCAAAGTTCTCGTCTTCTTTACAGTATCTGCAAGCCGGGCTGCCAGTCAACCTCAGCTTGTGCTTATATGCATTCAGGCTACTATGGTGGCCCGTTATGATTCCCACCAGGATTCTGGCTTTATGCCTGTTCAATTTAATGAATTTTTGGGCCCATTTCTCAATCTTTGAGTATTGGATGAAGAGTTTGGTTACTCGACAACCCGTTACTCCTCTCCATATTTTATTGTGCTGGTTTCTTGCCCAGCCATTGATACGGTCTCTGATCAGATTCCGACTTATTCCCACTGCAGGTTCTGGTCCATAGAGGTTTTCCCTGGTCCCTAGTCTAGCAAGGTCATCTGCAAATAGATTTCCCTTAATGCCATTATGCCATGGGTACCTAGTTTTAGAATTTTTCTTAATGCGATTGTAAATCGCTCACTCTTATAAAACAGTTGTACACAAACTATTCGTTGTTGAACTGTTAATCGCGATACGTTGACGTAGTAATGGTTTGTAGATGACAGTCGTTAAGTACTGATGCCTGTGACAGAACACAAATGGCTCATAATTGAAATCTTCTAGTTCCAAGGGAAACACTTTATATAGATTATACGAGAAAATTAAACGACATTTCGCTATTTTCTCGGATTAGTAGTAACATCTACATCTTATTACAAGAAAATAACTGTTGAGAATGTATATAATAATTAATAGTAAATAATAGCTAATAAACCGTGAACTGGGCTAGAAAAAGTGTCGTACATTAAAGTGTTACTTGATTGTTAAAATATAGTAACTCATTTAAAGCATAGAACAGAAGATTTATATGATCTGATATAATTTTTGAGCAGATGTGCAAGTTTTATGCGAGCAAGTATCATACACAATCATATAAGGTAAACTTAATTCAAGAATGTTCAATTATATCTACTGTATTGACATTTTTTATTTAACAATCACAATGTTGAGTTTCTATTTATTAATTATTCTAATTATTATTAGTTAATATTTATAACATTACTCATGCTGATAAGGCTTGCTACATAATAATGATTATGATCTGAAATGGCAATAAGGTAGAATTTCATATACTATATATTTATTTGTGGATCATAAAAAATAAATGTCAATATATCCAATATTAGTATGTACTAAAAAACACAAAATTGATTTTAAGAAACGACGTTGTGAAGGTGTATCTTTATATACCTTTTTATGTATCTATAAACATATTGTGTTAGCTCTTTCCTAAATAGGGCTCTATTATGTACTACACTTGAATTTGTTACCCAAAACTCCCATAGATTGCTTTTTTATTGGCGTTATATGGCTGACATTTAGGGCCAATGGAGTGCCAATATATTGTTATTTTATCGGAAATTTATAGTAACCCTTATCGTATGGTATTGTGTTATTCTGTTGAGTAGTGGAAGTTTTTAATCTTCGAAAACATAAAAGAAAGTCTCTCAATGTTATACGAATAAAAGGTTACGTGACCTTTGTGATTCTCACTCGTTTATATAACAATCGATATGTTAATATTTGTCAGGTATGAAGCCTTTCAATAACAAAAAAGAAAAATGATGTATTTGTTGATGACTGTAAACAGTGTATGTAGGTTATTTGACGTTCTGAAAACCTGAGGCTTCCACATACACAGCGCGACATGAAACAATTTAATTTAAGGACGTCTTTTTTGCATAATATATTTACATTTATTGAGTAATATCATAGTAAGCGAATTTACATTAGGTAGGTATTTTCCTCATTGTATTTATTCTTTTTAGGTATTTTCCAGACCCTACGCTTATTTAGCTATTTTTTTGTTTACATACTTTTTTTTAACTTTAAAGATTTAATTATTTTCAGAATTTACACAGAACTTAGTACAGATTTAGATAAAATATTTAGCTACATTGCCATCTCCCCAGTCGTTAGTAAATTAGTGAATTACTGGTACTAATCTCAACTGAATATAGTTTTTATAGGAATTAAAATTAGAACATTTTCGAAAATGTTATTTCACAATGAAGTGAACATAGTAACATAACATGGCTGTTTTCTGTTTACATAATTTGGTTTCAACTTTAAAAATTCCTTCGCTTCAATTTCAGAGAAAGGGCGGAAATTCAATAATCTGTGTCAAACATCAAAGAGCTAATGATGAAAGGCAGTCACCACTTTTTCATAATGGTCGTCACTTCACGCACGCAGAGAAAGTAATCCATTAAGTTTAAAGGGATGATTTACTGACAATAATTACTTACCTTCCCCCTCTCGAGTTATTAGTGTGTAATTAATACTAGTATTAATTTCAACTAAATATAGTTGAAATTGAGAACATAATATTTTCAAGTAAACAGTTTTCAAACCGTGCGGGAAAGTCCGTTTTAACTTTCCCGCACGTAGAACATCTGTATTTGGAACTTGTGTGGCCGAGAAAAAATAAACCTATAAAAACACATACTCGTATAAGAATATGTGTTTTATGCGACAGTTTTACTTTTCTCATTAGCGACTGCTTCAGTGCCGTATCAATACGTTTGTGATCGAACGAAATTTTTTTTTTCTTATTCATTCGTATACTCATATGATACAGGTCAAATATATGTTTTTTTCGTTCAATGCAAAATCAACAACGCGTTAAATGTTTATGTTTAAAATCTAAGAATGAACATATATGCATTTACATCGTGCTTTCTCATGATCCATGGACAGGGTGGGGTGTGTCCTATCCACCTCAAAATCGATAGATATCGTCCGGCAGGCGTCCCTAATCAGAATCAGTCGAAACCCGATCGATCTGATACGATTTAATTGAGTAATCGTGCTAACAAAAAAAAATCTCAAATAGTCCACCATTGTGATTTCTCATGACCGATGAACATGGTAGAGTGTATTATATCTACTTCAAAACCAATAGATGTCGTCTGCGAGACGTCCCCGATCAGAATCAGTCAAAACCCGATCGATCCGACACGATTTAGTTGAGTTATCGTGCTAACAAGAAATTTTAATGCCGACGACAACAACAGCGACGACAACGACACACGCATAAACACCAATTTTGTAAAAATCACTTTTTTTTTGTGTGTTTAGGCCAAAGAACTAACAATAAACGCTAGAATTTTTTTTCCATTTTTCTTTACACAATTACATTACTTTTTCGCTCTAGTATGGTTGAGTGCGGAAAAGTAAAATGTTATTTCATCAGGAAGTGAACATAGTAACATAACGTAGCTTTTTTCTGTTTATATAAATTTATGTTAACTTTATAAATTCCTTTACTTCAATTTCATAGAAAGGATGGAAATCGAATAATCAGTGCCAAACTTCAAAAAGCTGGCGAAGAAAAGTAGTCACTCTTTAATAGCAGTCACTTCACGAACGCAGAGAAAGTAAACTTTTAAGTTTAAAAGGAGGATTAACAGAAAATAATTACTAACATTACTAATAAATATAGCTCTAATTAAAACTGTAACATTTTCGAAAATGTTATTTCATAATGAAGTGACCATAGTAACATAAACGCATATTTCATATGTCATTTATAAAATATTGTCTACTTAATAATAATAAATCTAGGTTATCAAAAATATACCCAATGCTTAATAAACCTCCATTTGAACGATGCTTCTTTCTTATATTTCAATCGATATGGACAGTTAGAATACAGGATGTACAGTGAATTACCGTGGAATATGTTTTGTACCACAAAAGATGTAAAGAGGACGAGCCCAGGCTCATAATAGTTCGACCAGATATAATTTTACACCTGATATATTTAAATAAAAATAATAACACTTTCAAAATTATTTTATTGAAGAAAAATATTGGTAACAGAAACAAAGTATAAACTTTGAACTTAAATATGACGAAATTTTACTATGTTATGATCTGCCATAACATAGTAACATAATATAGTAATGATAAATTTGTTAATAAAAAACATTAAGATTCTCTGTTACATCACCATTATTAACAAAAATAGCTTTAATTCTGGCAGGAATTGTATCGAGTAGCTTAGCGCACTCTTCGGGAAGCATACTGTCTCAAATTTATTGCAATTTGGTGCGTAGATCGTTAACTGAAAAGGCTGGATGTTTGTGTAACTGTTCTTTCTTTTTATGCCATAATGTTTCTATTGGCGAGAGGTCCCGACAGCTAGAGGCCCATTCCATAACAGGGACATTATACTCTGTAAACCAAGCTTTGACAATGTTTGCTGTGTTATACGCAGCAGCATCCTGCAGAAAAAAGTAGTGTGCGTCAGTACCTTGATGTATTGGTACTGAAGGCAATAAACTCTGTCAAAATTTATGTTTTCTTGCTGTCATAGTACCATTTACGAAATGCAATATTACTACGCCTATACCACTTATGCATTCCCAAATGATAAGAGATGTAGGGAACTTCACATTACTAACCAAATAGTCAGGATAAGTTTCCTGTGGCGTTCTTAGCATACATTATCTGGTATCACACAAGTATATTTCAAACTTTGATTCATCACTCCAAATTACCTGGTGCCATTGTTGTAAAGTCCAGTATCTTTGTCCTCGGGCCCACCATAACCGACTGATTTTCTGTCGTTTAGTTAATTACGGCTTTTATTTTCCTTGAAGGAGAAACCGGTATGTTCAAAAGTAAAATGTAAAGAATCAAATTTTACCTTGTTGAATTTGTATTCTATATTTTTTATCGAGCGCTTAGTTGTGGATACAGAAATATTTTTTCCAATGACTTGATTCCATACTACCATAATTTCATTTGCACAAGATCGTCGGTTTGTTGTTATGATATGATCGTTTTCAGAACATATTAATTTAAGCATGATATCTGGGATGGTCTATTAGTTTTCTTCCTTTGGGCTGTGAGTTCGGTTTTTTATACAAGTTGACAATGCCTTGCACTGTAGATGTAGGCAGCAAATGTTTTCAGCATATATAGCAATAACAGATATTTTCCGAGTCGAAATTCCCTGTTTATGATTTATGCCCATTAAAAATTAATTTTAGCATGTCGTCACTTAATGCCACGTGCCATTTTTTTATAAAATTTTAGCAGACGCTTCCGAAATATAGATTATTATATAATATCCATTTCACTATGACAACAATTGAGATTCTATTTTGTTTTACAACGCTACAAACGTTTAGCCTATTATGCATTTCAGCAACTACACTTGAGAGCAAAACAGTCGACTCAGCAACATGCTCCAACTTTGAGAGAATATGTACCCTCTCCAGTACCATTTAAAGTAAACTTCAATGACCTGTTTGAATGTTTAAAAACAGTTGTTTCAAATGATACCATTTCGATTGGAATCGGACCTGTTCTGACAAAATTATGAGCCGAACAACATGTGTAACACAAAAGAGTTGAAACGGAAAGGGTGAATAAGAAACAAAAAAGAAAATAATCCTGAGTTGAAATGCATTTGATTTTTTTTTTCAATACTTAGTGTTACTACCCCTTCTCCTAATAACATTTTCTAAACGATTACGCATAGATCGGATAACTTTTCTTATGCTGTCTTGAGGGATTGCTTCCCACTGTTCAATCAACGCAGTTCTCAGTTCCACTACGCTCCCTGCTGCAGGATTTCTTGCCCTAACTCTTCACTTTAAGCTCGTCCCAAACGCTTTCAACTGAATTCAAGTCCGGGCTCATCGGAGGCCAGTCCATTTTCCGTATACCGATATCAGCCAGGTAGGTAGTGGTCACTCGCGTGGTGTGGCAGCGAGTATTATCATGCATTAGCATGAAGTCCTCACCAACAAATTCCACATACGGAACAACATGTTCCTCCAGAATATCTCTGATATAGTCGTCCGCTGTTAATGCTCCTTCACGTTCTTTACCGGGCACGAAAACCAACTCAGTTTCTCAGTGCATGGAAATGCCCACCCAAAATATGCAAGAGCCACCTCCACATGCGACAGTTTCTTGAATACAGCATTGAGCAAATCGCTCTCCTGGTCTTCTATAGATCCGATGTCTCTTATCGTTACCATGCAGGCACATCCTGGACTCGTCTGTGAATAATATGTGACTCCATTGACCGTGGTCTCAAAAGAGATGTTCACGAGCAAATTTCAGTCGTCTTTGCTTTTGGACTGCATTCAGTTTGGGACCTGTAGCTGCCTTTTTTGGGGTCAACTTGGCTGCCTTCAATCTTTGTCTCACTGTCCAAGCGCTAGCGACCACACCTCTGACCTCCCTCAGCTCTTGTGTGAAGTCAACACCAGTCAAATGTCGATTTATGAGAGATCTTAACACAATAAATCGATCGCCCCTCTTCATTGTCACGCGTTTACGACCGCCTCCTGGCCGGCGGACGTAGCTACCGGTTTCTCGGTACCGACGATACGCTCTTGACACAGCTGATTGAAAATATAGTTGAACTATTCTAAACCGCGAACTTAATGAATTTTATTAACAAACTTGTTGTTGACACACCAATACGTAATAATATTTCATCGTATTTAAGTAAAACGTTTATACTTTTTTCTGTTAAAAATATCTTAATAAAAAAGTTTTGAAAGTATTATTACTATTATTTACCATAAATCTATTAGTCTATTTAAATATGTATATTGTAAAATTATGCCTGGCTGAACTATTATGAGCCTGGGCTCATATATAAAGTTTATGCTACAGGTATGTTATATAATATAACGAGGGTTCATCTCTAGTACCCAAAGTTGATGAATTTTACATAAAATGTGGTGCTGATTTTACTCAACAATTAGTATATAAATTCATTTTACGGGAATTTGATGTGAAATTTCATATCACATTTTTTATATGTCTATACTCTGACCTAATATGATATATCAAAAGCTACTAAGCACAGTAAATGAATGGCTGTGATAAAAATTAAATACCAGAATCAGTGTTTTACAAGAAAACATTTTATAGATATAAAATAAATATACAGTATATGTATATATACAGGTATATATATATATATATATATATATATATATATATATATATATATATATATATATATATATATATATATATATTTTTTACTAAAAGCCAGTCACCCCTTTCTATGGCTCTGACTCAGACAGAAGGTGCGTTGGTAATATCAGTAATCACTCCTCGCGTCCGTTCGGTTAGTGATTACTGGGCCGAGTCGTGTGCCCTGAATAGACGAAACGAACCGAGAATTAGGGCCTTCTGCATTCGATCGGCTAAGATTTATGCCGAGTTCCGGCATGCCTGTATGCTCTTTAATTCTGAAAGCAGTGTATCTCTCTCTCCACCAAGGGCTCCTATAATCAGTACCTCAAGTTTAACAGAATGGTCTGGATAGAGTCTGCGGAGTTCGAAGATTAAGTCTCAATATATTGTCCATTTCTCCTCCTCTTTCAAAATAATGGGTGCCGAGAACTCGACGATGAACATTGTCCTGAGGTGGTGGTCGAGGAGGACTACGTCAGGATTGTTGGCTTGTATTTCCCTGACGGTGGGAAACGAATAGTTTCAATATATTCGGAACTTCCCGTTTTCTACAACGGACTGAATATCCCCCGGAGCGTGAGGCAGCACTGGTGTCTCATCTATTGCCTTACTGGAGTGCCTTAAATGATAATAAAGCACCCATAACGCTGCGTTTTGTCTATGGATATAGGCCGAGACTGCATATACCGTACAAGCCGACAGTAAATGCATCAATGTTTTGACGCCCTGCGGCAGGCCCTGCAGCTGACATCAGAGACCTCCATACCCATGACACGACTTCAATAGACGAGTGTGTTAATAACCATCTTGGCAAGCCATGATGAATCCCTCAGTCTCTGAATTTAGCCCGGCTGACCTTAAGAAAGCAAAGGTCAGCCATTCGGATAAGCCCAGCGCTTCCATATTCCTATAGAAGACCCCGTGTATGGGCTTATCCTTTTAAACCTGCAGAGCTCTTAAATGCTCTGCAGCTTTTACTTGGGCTTTTAACTGAACGGGTTCCAACTCCGTGACAGAGTTGTGATTGGCCCGCTCGGTGTCGAAGACGAGATCTAGATCATCGGCTGCTCTACGTGCTGCCTTAAATAAAAGTGCTCCTATCCCTGCGTGTTCGTAATCTCGGACCATGCAGAGAAGGGGATCGGAACTCCTGATAACTTTATAGGCTCCGTCCAGAACCATCCTGTTATGGAGACACTCCAAACTCAAGAGTCCACGACATTCTGGTCGCTGAAGACCTTCGCAAAAGTATGCCAGGGCTGGAGTATCTCTTTAAATTGGGAGTTTCTGCCTGTACAGCGACTTTCAAAATGGGCGCGAAGGTTTTAGGCTGAACAAATTATTTTTTGCCAGCTTTCGTGCCCGCCTCACTAGTGACTTCTTGCACGTCACTAGCATCCGTATCCTATCAAGGCAGTGCTGTTTGGTGCTACGCAGCACTACCTCATTGAGTGTGTGATGGACGCGTCTTAAATTGGCGGAGATTCGCCGTAATTTTTGGGTAAAAGGCCTATTGGCCGCCATATAGTCCATCAAACATTGGATACGGGATACCTGTTGTATTGCCGACTGGATCTTGACCACCATCTTCCGTACACGCCGTTCCGCTCTCTCTCGAGGAGAAGAAGAGTTGTTCGCCCTCTCTATATGAAAGAAGCTTTCGGTGGCAGTATACACGGTACAATTTATGTGCCAGATGTCAGCTCCTTCTGGAAGCGATGCTTGAACTTCAGCATCCACTCTGGCCAGGTCTTGTGGCCTAGGGAGTCTTATGCGATGTAACCTCTTTCTGGTACTAAGGCCCTCTACTATTGATGGAGCGGTGAAGACGGCATCCCCAACTAGTTCATTAGGCAGCCTTTCAGCTACCTCATTCGCCAATCGGGGTGCAGGCCTCACATAGCCCTTCCTACGAAGATGGAATACATAATTACGCAGATTCTGCGGCGTGGAGGAATCATGCTCTGGGTGTAATTCACACCACAGAGCATGCATACATGCCATGTATCCTCTCCGTATGGGCCCACTTCCGCCCGGTTGGGCCCCACCACCTTGCCCATGACCTCTATACGAATGGGGTCGATGGTGGAGGCCGCTTCTTCTTCCAGCTGGAATAAGAAATACGGACTTACCGGGGAGTTAGTCCAGCAAGCCCACGGCCGACACCAGAGAGGAATCTGTTATCCTTATATATATATATATATATATATATATATATATATATATATATATATATATATATATATATATATATATAGATATGTGTGTGTTTGTAAGGCCAGTTTAAATATGTACTTTGTTGGTAAATGACATTCTACCATATTAAGAGTATGAGAATTTCGTAACACCAGATACACGAAGAACCCAGTACAGAACAGGAAAATTCAAATATAGAAACGAAACATACAATATTTCTTAAAATGTCAAGTAAATCTGAGTAGTTTCTCTTATAAAATATTGAAATTGTTTTCGATGATACGAAAAAATATTTGGTTAATGTAATCTGTAACTATGTAGTTTTTAAGCATACAAAACAATAAATTTTAATAAACAAAACAAAAACAAAATTCTTCTGTGACATGATAAGCAACAGTTTGTATCGAATTATGTACACATAAATGTGCATACATTTGTAGTCATACTGTATATGGATAGCCTGCAGCGAATAAAAGTTTTCATCACAAAGTAACGTAACGTAACCAGCATCTGTTGCAGTTAATAAAAAGTTTATCTGACGTAATGTTACTACTATGCATCTGCAGTGTATGTTCCTGACAAATAAAAGCGTGTATGCAAATAGGTCGTTATTGTAATTAGCCAAACCTGTGGCCATGTAAATGGTAATTGTAGGCGAATTAAGCAATTAAACAACTACCAGCACGAGAACCTCTCAATTCCGCCGTCGCGTCGCCTATAGAGGTAGTTTGCTGAAAATCGGCTCGCTTTTTTACTGAAACAAACGTATTGGCCTTAGTGATATACATTTCTATAATTGCTAGCACAAATATAGGGAAAATATAATGATTGCCTTTAAATTTAGTTAGAACTATAATTTAATTAAATAAACTATTATTCCAGTTTTATTTTTATAAAGTGTTGACTGTGAGTGACACATTATAAAATTTAATTATATATTTCATGGAACAATTCATATCTGCCATATTATTCTGACCGGCAGTCTGCATATTAGCAAATCTGCCATAATATTTATCCGAATGGAGAAAGTTAATAAAAAACACTGTTGTGATATTTAATATAAAATTAAATTTAACTTTATATTTCTATAAAATTTACCTGTTGTCATATATCTGTCAAATCAAACTATTACACGGTCTAAAATCTGCCAGGGTAAATTTTACTACTTTAAATGGCAGTGGAATTGGTATAATTGGTAAAACTTTACGCCACAATTGTAAAATTTAATATATTTTAAGTATAAAACTAATATAAAACATGAGAATGGAATACACTTTATGTAATTATTTCACAGTATGCAGATACATGCATACTATAGAATAATTACATAAAATGTATTTCCATTCTCAGACATTAAAAATACATTGACGTTGAAATTTTAGGCAATATGGCTATTTATGATATCTGACAAATTAACTTATGTCTGAATGATGTTATCTGTCTGAAAAAATACAAAGTTAAGGATATTAACTAAGAATATTAAAACTAATTACCTAGGGAGCTGAAAATGTGCTCATGTTCAAAAGATCCTAACTTATTGTCGTTTTCAGTTATTAAATAAACTAAGAAACAAAATAGATATTTCATATCTCTAATTTTCCATTTATTCTCTACTTATTCCTATTACTCAACAGGGCAACAGTGTCACCGAATAAAACAAGTAATAAGTAAATAATTCGAAAATAAAGAGTAATGTTCAGTTGTCTTTCTTGATATAAGCCACGCTTTTGACAAAGTATGACAGCTAGGATTATTGTTTAAAATTAAACTTCCATCGTATTATAATGTCCTAAAATCATATCTAGAAACACGACAGTTCCATGTTAAAATAAACAACGAAGTATCCTAAAACCATCAAATTAATTCAGGAGTTCCACAAGGAAGTTTATTGGACCCTCTACTGTATGTTCTGTATACCTCTGACTTACCAACATCGGAAAATACAATAATAGGAACGTGTGCTAATGATACTGCTATCTTGTCAAGTCATCAAGATCCTGCGATAGCATTTAAACATATATAGGAATAACTTGACAATCTCCAATAATGGCTGTAAACATGGCGTATTAAAGTTAACGAGAACAAGTTAGATCTTGTAACGTTTACCCTTCGATGAGAATCCTGTCCACCAGTTACAATCAACAACATACAAATACCATAAAGTAATGAAACCAAATATTTAGGATTACACTCAGATAACAAACTGAACTGGAGGCAACATATACAAAAGAAGAAGAGATAAACTGATATAAAAATTAAAGAGCTGCATTGGTTAACAGGAAGGAAGTCAAAACTATCAACAGAAAATGAACTCATCATCTACAAGACCGTCATAAAACCTATTTGGACCTACGGTATAGAGTTGTGGGGATGCACAAGTAAGTCCGATATGCCAATTATTCAGAGATGTGAGTCAAAAGTACTAAGATAAACCCTCCCTGGTATGTATCAAATGCTACACTCCACACTGATCTACGTATCCCAACCGTACAAGAAGTCATCATATATATATATATATATATATATATATATATATATATATATATATATATATATATATATATATATATATTTAATTTGAGTGAAAACAAAATCCCCTTTTCATAAGTGGAATTATTAATAGTTGTTACCGGATGAAACCTAGATTATTATTATTTCTGAATAAGCAACTTGCGTCCCAATAATTTTTGTCCCTGAAAAGCAAAAATTAAAAATAGTAATCACGTTTATTAAGTGTACATAAAAAAACCTCTGAAAAGTGTTTTAAATTTCGACAAGTTATCGGATAATTTTATTGGGTATAATGAAGAAATATAAATTAAATATGCCATGCTTATCTGTTGCTTAATCATTAATAACAATATATTAACGACATCAAGAATGTACCCAATTATAAAATAACTCATTCTCTGGATAATCTTTATCACCACATTAAAGCTGTTTAAATTAAAATTTCTTATTTTCAGTAGACACCATCCATATAAACAAAGGCTTCTTTGTGGATATGAATGAGGCATATTTATCACAAGATATAAAAAGAATGCTCAATTAAATAAATGCAAGTGGTACTTCAAATATGAAATTTAGGAATTTTGTTGCATTATTAATGAATTATAAATATATCTGTACTAGTATATACATAACATATCCCATAACTCGTATATACATAACATGTATTAAAATAAAAAATGCAATAATGTGTATACAGTAAAGCATCTTATATTTCACAAGTGTTTAACTTTTCGTGTTCAGATAGTATGATGAATGACAAACAAATTTAAAGTTAAAAGCATAATAATGTGAATACATGTAAACTACCTTATTTCAGCACGTAGCAGAATCGTAACTAATATGAAATATCTATTAAATGACAAGCTATTCGATGAATTTGGAATAACCAATATGTTAGAGAGCAATTTCATTTTATGGTTCATTGCATTAATGTTGATCGGCATGTTCTTTGTGTGTAGTGAAAACAGCTTTGACAGAAAATCGACTTGTTAAGGGTTGCCCAACTTATCGGCACATGCTCCTGTTTATAAATCGGAATTCTGGTCAGTGTTGTAGAGATTATTAACGCCAGTACGTAAACATACACTGTACCAACAAATTCGTGCTAGGTTCAGACTTACAAATTAGTTTCAAATATGCTTCTATTAAGTTACTTGTCATGACTTGCTGAATTAATCTTAACTAGAACTTGTACAATCGTATTACAGTAGATATATATTACATGCATCTATTTTTAATTCTATAATGTTTATATAGTATGATGAGGAATTAAAATAAAACTACAAAAAACTGTGTACAAAAAAAAAACAAGGAAAAAAAATGCAAGGGCTACCGCTGAAACATTTTACTAACTACTAACTTATTCATTTTATTTTATGTTGGCATTAACTATTAATGACTTTACTTTAGGTTGCACATTGTGAGGTAGACGATGACTTTTTTTTATTTTGGGTACCTGTTAATGTCTCTTGAAAACCTGGTATTTCTTAAATTCAGTCTTTTCTTTTTTTAATCATTTCCTCTTGTAAATCTGAGGTAGAGTAAAAGAAAGTGTGTCACTGCGGTTCATTCATTGCACCACTGATATCTTGAAGCTAGTTTTTGTCGTAGAAGGCGCACGGATGTTACAATTATGTGTCCTATTCTTAGCCTTTCTAGAAGCACTACTAAAACTACTTAGTAATTGATTATTCAAAATAATAATTATAAATATAGAGTGTTAATCAAAATCTTACTATTTAAATAGAGGAGGGTGTCCGAGTAAGAATAATAAAACTGGAGGTTGTACAAATAAGCTAATGGCAGACGTGATTTTGTGCTTAACGATGACGTCGAAGAACATCTTTGGTTTGAATACACTCTTCATTACTTTCTAAAAATAGGTTAAAGAAAGTCAAAGTAAAATCAAAGGAATTAAAGAACGACAGAGAATCCAACAGTGAATTACCTGGGTCGAAATCTTCGAAATTTCGTTTATCGCTACCCTAAAATACATGACTATTTTATTTTCCAAAATATGTGACTAGAAAATAATATTTTAAATAAATAGTTTGGTATTTCAACTATTCCGATACTTCAAATTATTACTACTCTGTCTCGATACCATAAGATACATTAGGGACTATTGACATGAAACTTGTTTGGAAAAATCTGCAATACTTTAAAGTAATGTAAATTAGAAACTAATCGCATAGTTTGATTAAAGTAATTGTAAACAGTTTATGAATAAGTTATCGTTCCAAATTTCCAAACTAATAGGTAATAAGAATTCAACTTTAATTAATGAATTATCTATTGCAACTAACACCGAAGTAGTTGATTTTAGTTTTGATTTTGTATAGATTTTGGTGGCGAGAACTGTTCCAAATATTATCGTCAGATATGAATTTAAAAACCTGTTTTATTTTTTCGAATATGAAGTGGAAGCACAACTAAATAATTTTTAATTTATAAGCATTCCAGATTCTTAGAAATAATGACTGTTAAAATATTATTAAGAAGAGAATGAAGTATACTAAAGCTGAAATATTATTCAGATTTATTATATGTTGTTTTAATTATCTGATTTGGACGACAAACAAGTCTTCCCTTGAACTTATCGGGATCAATTTACTAAACTGCAATATCTATTTTTAATGTAACAGAAGATTCATTAGAAAATTTGGACTAGTTCCTCAACGGTTTTGAATAGCCCGAAAATAGGTAAATTAAAAATAATATATTAATTTTATGAGGTTATGGTTATGAATGAATATATTATATATTATAATAATATATATTACTTTATATCAGTAGACGTTGATAAAAGATACATGTTAATCAGTCACGAGTACTTGGTATTATATCATCTATTTTATTATAGAATATGAGGAATGAGTGTTATCCTATTTTGACACTATTATTTTAAATACAAAGAAGGATGATCAGACATCGCTTTTTGATTTGACTGAATTATGATTTTGTACAAAATTTCATCCACACCACCAATCCTCTCCAGGGGACAGCTACCTTTTCAATCTAGTATGACAAGGTGTTCTTAGTTGCATCCATTTAAAAATTAAATAACCTATTCATCTGTACGAATAAATCGAATTTGGTGTAACGGTCATTGCGAGATTTAAAAAATAGTTTTAAAAATCTATAACAATGATTAGGTACAACCCTGTACAACAGAGAAAAGCAATACATCAACTACCAACGGAAGTAAAGCAGTATGATGAAAATGCACAGTAAGTTTTGATGAGACTGACCGTGAAGCCGTAAGAATTTTTCATTAAATATTTCTTGACCGAGAAATCGACAGAGATTATTTTAGAGGTTTTACTTGAACATTTTTGAAATTAATTCTCTACAAAATAAACATATGTAAATATGTTAGCAACGAGGATACATTTTCTTTAATAGCTATATTCATCGTCAAAATCGCGCAGATAGTCTGCTAAATATCCCCAGTTGTTTCGAGAAGTTCATACTTTTCTCTTCTTTATGTTTTTCCACATACTTCTTTTCTCGCCGACTTTCTCCAATACTTCTTCGTTTCTAACCCTATCAGTCCATGGTATTTTCATCATTCTTCGGTAACACCACATCTCAAAAGCTTCTAATTTCTTCCTACTTGCTTCCCCTACCGTCCAGGTTTCGCAACCGTATAGTGCCGTGCTCCATACATATGTTTTCAAAAATCTCTTCCTTGTTTCTAAGTTTATTACCCCCGAGCATAAAAGTGATTTCTTTTTGTTAAAAGCTACTCGACCCTGCGCTATTCTTTGTTTTATGTCTTTATCGCTTCTTCCATCCCAATTTATTTTATTTCCTAAATAAGTGGAGTCTTTAACTTCCTCCAATCTTTCATTATTAATTTGTACTTTCGTTTTTGCTCTGCTCTCGCGCCCTCTGCACACTAACACTCTAGCTTTGTTTTTATTCACCCTCATTCCGCATTCCTCTGTCAACACTGCCCTGTCACTGCCCTGCCCTGCCCGTATTCCTCTGTCAACACTGCCTATAAAATATGTGAGAAACATATTAAGAGACATATTATTGGTCCGTTATTCATTGAGGGACATTTAATAGAGCAACAATATTTGAATATATTAGAGACATTAGTACATTTTTTAATAGTGCACGTTGCCGAAAATAATCCAGAGGTGGAGTATACTGTGGACATAATATTTTAATAAGATGGGGTACCTCCACACTATGCATTGTAAGTAAGAAATTTTATTGTTATTTCCGGGAAAATGGATTAAGCATCGTGGAGTAATAGAATGGCCCCTAAAGACGCTACCTCTTAGTGCTCTTGGTTTATTTTTATGGGGTTACTTCAAAAACCTAAATCAAATTAAAATATTTACACAACGGAGCTACAGGAAAGTGTTATCTTGGTGACAAACTGAATTGAATACGAATTGTTTAGGAATGTGCTTAAATTACTAGAGAGACTCTAGTAATTAAATAGATTTATATGGATTTATATAGAAGATTAATAAAACAGAAAATAATTTCTTCTTACCAAAAAAGAAAACAAGTAACATTTTGAACATCTTTTAGATTAAAACAATATTTTCAATTATTGTAAATTGAATATATTAATTACTTCAAACATCTTTATTTACTAAAAAATATTAATAACCGTTTAATCGAATTTCAATTAAATCACAGCATTAAAATGTGTAAAATTATATAATTTTTAAAGAGGCACAACTTGATACCTTTGACATTTAAAAACATTGAACGAAAAGCTGTCGTATGGAAGGGGTTGGTCGTAGAAGTGAAATTTGTGCACAAAATCGTGCTTTGATAAAATAAAAATCAAAGAGCGTTTTAATTTTGAAATAAGTTAAATATGGTGCTTTCCCCATATTTGACACTTAACCTTCGCACAGTACATTAAATGACATAAAAAAATGTTTTCTTATATAAAAAAGGTGTAATTCGGTTGATATTTTATGTATATGTGGAATATATGTAAATAGGAAATATATGATTATAATCTCTGTACAAAACTTCAAAATCGCCGAGTAAAACTCAATAATCAGTTGAACTTCGACTACGGATTACACAGGCGATGCATGAACGGATTGAAATAATTGATTCTGAGACATTCCATCCCAAGTAACCAGAAGAAACATATGCTGAAGAGTATCCTCGACTTTCTTCCTCATACATAATGGCACATACATATATGATTGGGAAGAGGTAGGCGGATTGGGATGCCCATAAAGGAAGATCTGTTTTGCATTATCTTACACGGTATGTTATATGGTATGTTATATAATGTATACATAATGTTGGTAACGTTCTAGAAGTTGGTTATTGTAGATCAACTTATGTATAGCCTTGAGTCATCAGTCATAATGTTTTCTCAGAAAGAATATCTACTGTAACCTGCTATCATAGGCATTACCCAAACCAGATTTATCACTCACTATGATACAATACAATACAATTCTATTCTATACTCCACTGGACTCTATTTCTATTCCATTATAATTATTAATGGTTGATAAATAAGTGGCAACATATAGTCTGATGAACTCAAACGAGTCTAAAAACTCTTATTCCTTGGTATAACCAAGGAATAAGAGTTTTTACTGAACTGTTTGAACTGTTATTGATCCACCTGCATCACTAAACCATAGCCCGAGTTGGCGAAAGCAGGTCTCCTACAGCTAATAACGAGTGCTGAGAAGTAATAAAAATATAGAGTTGAGTAATAAGATGATTTTAATGTTCTCTGATAGCTCTGGTAGCTCTGGATCTTCTTATCCTGTATTTCAAAAACTACCCTCGATTGCACCTTATCATAGATTCATTTCCATTCGCACGGTGGGAAAATTCCCTGAACGCCATAGCAACTCGACACAACCCAAGAATGGGATCTCTCTCAAACCAATTAAGATAAGTAAAGTTACTATATAATAATTATATCCCCAAATTGTAGATATTAATTTACATAAAAAAATAATGTATAAACTACAACTAAGCACACTAAGCAAAGAACTCTGTAACGACTTGTAACAACTACATATATGTGTTGAGTAAAACACAAACATCAGTAAAATGCATCAACTGTATTGACGGCTACTTTTGAGCCTGATGGTATTATAAAATGAGATCTGTTATGATCTATCATGAACCATTCAATCAAGAAACCCCGTCCATAAAAAGACCGCTATATTTGTCTCATTTTGTAATAAACCTTTGTTATTTATTAATGGAGAAATATAAAGTAAATTACTAATTGTAAGCATAATGGTTTTACATTAAATAATATGCTTTTTAGCTGTTGCAACTTTTTACGGTTTATAAAAATTCCTGAAGTATATTGCGATGATGGAGTAGGGAGATGGCGCATATTAAGTACTGCAGTTAAAACGTAATAGACTATAAATTATGATAATGCACATTTGAGTATTTAAATTTTTCGTGAAATGAGATATGATCAGCTTGACACATACATGCATTTATTCCCACAACACCGACGTTATGTAATATAAATCATTTACGCGATATTCTCAAGATTATGTTATCAAATAAAAATACCGTTTAAGTATAGTTTTACTTACATAAACAAAGCTGTAATGAAGAAACGTTTAATAAATCCCTTTTTTAGGTATAATTAAATTGTTAGTTAGATTAGTATCAGCTTAGAAACTCTACTAAGTATGTAATATGCTCTAGCACAAGTGAAATATACGAATATTTAATCTATAACCACTTAAAGGTAAACTAATAATTGTAAAGAGTGCAATGACCGAGAGAAGGTGGGGATTTTGTCTGGAACAGAGGCATAGATGTTTTTATTTTTTGGCGAGGTCAGTGACAAGTACTGCTACAATTATTGATATGACAGAAATTTAAAAAAGTGGCTAAATCACATAAGGGAGAATATTGTGAGTAAAAGCAAGTTTCCACACCACTTATGAAGTATTGCTAATGACATGTTACCATTTTTTTAGTGGGTGGTTCGCCGGGAGCCCTATACCTACATTAATAACAATTACACAATATAAAATAAACAAAAGTCTATAACAAAAACAAAATAAAATATTCTCTTCAAAAAATTAAGAAAACCCCATAACATAAACAAAATTCTGTAACAAAAACAAAAGAAAATTTTTTCTACAGAAAATAAACGAAATTCTGCTACAGAAATAAAGAGAAAATGTTCGAAAAACAATCTTACCCTTTCCAATTTTTGAGTCATCACTCACTATCACTTTTACCGACACTAATAATAATGACCGAGGGTTTCATCAGTCATATTATCTACATCCCACATTTTCTGTTCTTCTCCTTGAACATGACCAATAATACACTGTCTCCAGTATTCTGCTGTAACATTTTCTAATGCTTTCTGAAGATGGCGTTGGACATCAGCCAATTTAAATGTTCTATTTTCTCTGGCCACATCCCCTTCAATTTGTGCCCAAATTAACTCAATTAGGTTCAACTCACATTGATATGGGGGTAATCGTAGAACAATAGCTCCACGGCTCAATGCTAATTCTTCTACAGCAAGTTTCTTATATTTATTTGTATGTATCTTCACAATTCGAAGCAATTCTGGCTACTGTTGGCTATTTTCATTTCATTTTCAGTTTCAATTACATTTGTCCTGTAACCATTCTTGAATCCGTGCTTTCCTCCATGACTGTTGTGGCGTTTTTCCGCATTTTGGACCATGATACGGTGAATTATCCATAACGACGACAGATTCTGTTTCCAAATGTTGTAGAATGCCTCCAAACCAATTTTCGTATACCCCTGCATTCATCTCTTCCTGGTAGTCTCGATTTCTTGGACTGAAATATTAATTCACCATTTATTAAAAATCCACTATCAGTTCTTATATGTGTAATTATCAAACGACGACCTTTCCCAGATGGCATTTTTATACTAGTTGACCAGCCTTCAATAGCTGCTTACCCTGCATTTTTCACACTTTCATCTTGCCATACTTTTTTCACAGTGTGTCCCTCGTTGATTCATGTCTCATCCATATAATAAATTTTCCTTCCTCGCCTCCGAAATTCTTTAACTTTCCTAGAGAGTCTCTTCTCCACTGTACTATTTCACTTCTTTCAATAAGAATACTTTTTCTATCTATTTTCCCATATTTAAACTTCATGCCATGTAAAGTTTTCCGCAGTGTCTCCTTGCCCATTTTAGGGACTATCTCATTTTCACTAACAGCTTCCAGCACTTTCATTAACGTTGGTAATTTTTCTTTCCTAAAAAAAGTATGGACGGTTCTTCTAATAGCATATTTTGCATCCTCGTCAACTTCCACTTTCGTTCGACCGCTTTTTGGTTTTGGTGCCTGTATTTGTCCATATATTTTTTGTTCTCTCAAAATTTTATATATATTTGACTTTGAGGCTCTTGTATAATCTGCGCACATATCTACTACTTCATCTTTTAAACCAGGATGATCTCTTCGTAGACGTAAAATAATTTTCTTTTCACTCACGGTTCGACTGGTCAATCCTTTTGTAGTTAATGACAGCCCTGGCACACATTCCTCCATTGCTAATGTAATCGAAATTATTACACTATCAATATTATTATATTTAATAGCTTCATATACTATATGCACCAGAATCTTAATTCACACGTATCGCGCTTGCAAGGAATCACAAAACTATATCTTTACGATACTTATAACACAATCTATAATTTAAATGATAACAAAATCACATATCGTTAAATTAACTAAATATTTCTATGTTGTATTGTGAATTTATATTGAATTAATATAACCTTAATAAATGTTGCCCTTGTGTGTCGCCAATGGTCATCAGCTGTTGTATAGAATTATAGCTTGACAGGCTAAATGAGTGAAATAAATAATATTCTTCAAATGAGAGAAACAAAGAGGGCGACAAAACCTGCAAATATTGGAGCACGACGTTGCCATTTTTTGCAGAATATCTTCGTAATGAGGACTTAATACAACGAAATTTATTCATCTTTTTATATTTGACAAACATTACATAAATTTACATGCGCTATATCGCACATTATACATTGAATTGAATTGAATTCTAAAATGTTCTGTTTAATTTTGATTATAAATGGCAATTAAATTTAATATTACCAAATTAATGTAGAACGTAAGAAATTTAGGAATTAAATATGATAGCATCTATCAGCTTCTTAGGTTATTGCACTCTTTACAATTCTTGATTTCAGTTTAGATAATACAAAAGATTGGGATTTTTATTTAAAAAATCAGTTATATGTTAAATAATTATGACATCTGACGAAAGTACCCAACCCAAACAGTTTTTAAAAAAATCAAACAACAAAATAATTAATTAAGACATTTGTGTTTTTTTACTAGTAAATGAAAGAAAACACTTGGTAGGTTTAACAAAAAATTTCAAACTATATTTCTAACAATTGTTTCGGCTTTTATGCTATTCTCAAAGAGTTAGAAATATAGTTTGATATTTTCATGAAATCTACCAAGTGTTTTCTTTCATTTATTAGTCAAAAATGTTTCCACCAAGTGCTCAGCGACCTCTCCATTTCTACAAATTGTATTTTTTGTTTGCTTTTATTTTTACGGCAAACTTAAGATGGGGTAACTTACCCTCAAGAAATCTGGCTATGACTAAATGTCCATGTTAAACCGAAATCGAACCGAAAGTTAAGCAGCTCTGTAAAAAGATTTACTGGCGGAGGAAGGATCCACCAGAGGAGTTTTCTACGTGCTACACCACTACAACAGTTCACCCCTCCCCCTAATGTTTTGCCATGGTAATTTGCGAAATATTTTATATAACAAATAAAATATCGTTAAAAAAAACTAAATGATTACATGTGTTATTAACATTGATAATAATATTGTCCCACGGTTCAAGTAACGAATACCGAGTAGTGTATTCCTTACTTGAACCCTGACACGATATTACTCAAACAAATCTGGTTAATGCAAATTAAACATCGGAATATATAAATAAAAAAAATATAAATTGTAAATATACGAAATACGGTGAGCATTCAGTTTAATGTCTGACGTAGAACTAACAAAAGTCAGATGTTTAATCCGCGTTTACAAAATGAATGAGTGATTTCTTATTTTTCTATATAGTGTCTATAACAATGACATTTTTACTGTAGTTCGGAGTGGTGGATAGGGGAAAGTTTGACACCACTCCCTGAGTATAAGTGTATTTGTCCTCATCTACATATATATTCTTTCCCTCCGCAGTCTAAGAATTTATGGAGAGGAAGCTGATTTCTGCTTGTCCAATATCTTCTAAACATCGAAAGCCTAAACGTATCACAAAGTATGTGGATTAGGTTATCTATGGGTGGTTATGGTATATGATTAGCAGCATATGTGCATTAGTACATATAGTGAACAAATCCTAACAAGATTTTCTTATAAGAAAAAATATAAAACACAATAAAGTCAAATAACATACAGTCTAAATCGACTCATATACTATCGAATTTAATCTACTGTACATCATAGGTTTTTTGTATAGTGCAACATCGTAAAAATGTGATCTGAGAAACTAAGAGACATCGAGAGGTATAACACAGTTTTAAACAACATAGATTTAAATAAAAAATATAGGTTAGTACTTGAATGACTAGTAACAATAATTTTCATTCAGTAAAAAAATAAATTATATAAATACAATTTTCTATTTATTATATTCATTGTATTCAATACAAGCAAATACAACAGTACGAATCAAACGGATCGAAGAATCTTACGAGAAGATTTGAGGCTTTGGAAATTAAGAAACTGTCTTAGCATGGACAAATGTCAAACATGAATTGTCACATAGCGGAATATCTAAAACAAATATTTTCTGAATTACATACATCAGATATATGAATACATCAAAGAAGTAGAAAAAAAGCTAGTCCTAATTCCACAATTGCTCCATTATTGTAGGTACCTAGCAGGGGCACTGAAGCTGAAGGTCAATGAAGAAGAGGACAAAATTTCTTTAATTTCTTTTTTCTTTTTATTAAACATGAATGTATTTGTGGTAAATTGGAATTAGTAATTAAATTAAGTTAATATATGGAACCGTTTGTAATATAAATGAGAACTTTAAACATGAATGTATTTGTAGTAAATTGGAATTAGTGATTAAATTAAATTAACTCATTAGTGCATATTGTATCATTTAATGGACGCATGTTCTTTTGGTTGCCGGCGAAATATTTCTATAAACAACGTGGGTTAGTCCATTTCGACGGGTAGACAACATCGGTTGACAGGCGTCTAGACCAGTGTGCAACGAGATTTACACATAGTTAGTGCTAGATTGTTACCAAATAGATCCAGATTTGCACAACACGCGAAATGGCGGGTATGTATTACGCTTTTATTATAAATTAGTTTGGTTATATTGTCATATTACTGAATGTAGCTTCCTATATATATATATATATATATATATATATATATATATATATATATATATATATATATATATATATATATATATATATATATATATATGTATAATCTTGAATTTTTTGACATGTTTTTGTTATTTTTCTCGTCCAAAATCGATTTTTTTTGCTGATCCATTATAATGGACTCTATGCACAATGGTGCATAGTCAAATAAAAACAAAATTAAAGTATTTTTTACGAGCGTGTGCAAAATAAATCTTTTGCATCCGCAATCGCCTGCGCAAAATTTTAAAATAACTCTTTGTTTTACAGACTGTCTTTGCATCAATTGTTAGAAATAATCGAGGAAGATAGCACTGACAATCAACCATCAAATATATACATTTTTCCACCTGAGGAGACGTCTGCAGACACAGAAAAAGATAGCGATAATTCTGATGAAGACACTGCTAATCTAAACCACCTGTCTAGAGGAATACTGAATCAGGTATGTGAAGCTAGATATGACGATTCAGATTTTGATGAAGAAGACGATAACATACCGTTATCAACTATTAGAAGTAGTTTGCTATCGACATCCTCACCAGAAATATTGTCTACGACATCGACTGGGATTGATGGATACGATGCAGCATCTAATAAGCGCAGTAAATCTAATTGGTCTTCAAATATACCCACATATAACTTGAACCAAGTTTGTTCCCCAAAAGCTCCGCCGGAAAAACATCTTCTGCTAAAAGCCCTCTAGAGTTTTTTAACTTGTTTTGGGATGAAAATCTAATTGAGCATATAGTAACACAATCAAATAAATACGCTCAGCAGAAGAATGTGAATCTAAGTTTCACTAAAAAAGAGTTTTATGTAGTGCTTGGAGCTATGTTGCTATTGGGATACGCCAAATGTCCCAATAAGCGCATGTATTGGTCAAGTTTTGATGATATCCCAAAAATGCTTTATAATAGTATCCGGCTCAATAAGTTTGAAAATCTAATACGCTATCTCCATTTCAAAGACAATTTGTTATATGATAATGCAGATAAATTGTACAAGCTACGCCCAGTAATTACGAATCTAAATGAAAATTTTATAGAACATGGTGGTTTGGACGAGCATATTTCAATTGATGAAAGTATGATACCATACTACGGAAAACATTACGCCAAGCAGTACATAAAGAGTAAACCAACTAGTGTAAGGTTCGGTTATAAAAATTGGGCTCTTTGTGGCAATACAGGATATTGTGTTACATTTGATCTACGGCATGTGTGAATCAATTTGGGTTAGGTAGAGATGTGATTATATCACTTTTAAAAAATGCAAAGATATGTCCCAATGCTGGATATAAAATATATTTTGACAATTACTTCACTAGCATAGCCCTCCTTGACCATCTCGCCAATCTGAATATCTCTACAATGAGCACTGTTCGTGAAAATAGGCTCGAACACTGTCCATTTCCAGATAAAAAAGATTGGAATAAGAAGCCAAGGGGGGCTTATAAATTTATGGCTGGTGAATCCGTACTAATTATAAAATGGAAGGACAATAAGGTTGTTACAGCAGCGTCAAATTTTTCCCAAAATGGTATAGTCACAACTTCACGATGGTGCAGGGAAACAAAAACCAAGAAACAAATTGACCAACCAGAAATGATAGCGAAGTATAATACTGGAATGAGAGGAGTTGATAAAATGGACAATTTAGTTTCTCTTTACAGAACAAGAATTAGACAACGCAAATAGTATTGGCCAATTTTTGCCTACTTAATTGATGTTTTAGTTTCTAATACTTGGCTACTCATGAAGAAAATCGTGCCCAATGATCCATTTTCTTCCAAATTACTCGTTTTCAGAAGGTACATCGCCCAGTCTTTACTTCAAACTTACGGAACGCCTTCATCAAGGGGGAGAGTATCAACTGCAACAAACGATGTAAGGTTCGACAACATTGGCAATATCGTATTATACAGTGAAACTCATACGAGGTGTAAGCAATGCACCAAAAAATGTAATTTTATTTGCGAAAAGTGCAACGTTGGACTATATCCCAAAAGTTGTTTCAAGACATATCACACGAAGTGAACCTAATTTTTAAAATTTGTATGTACAATGTTAAGACACATATTTTTATAGACATTACATTTTTTTAAGAAAAATCCTTATCTTATTTAGCCATTTTGCATAGAATCCATTTTAATGGACAGGCCATTTTGAAAAAAGTACACAAAATATTTTTTTTTAAATAATTTTTTCGTTTTTTTCTTGCATAGATAAATAGAAAAAAAGCATTTTTAATAACTAATTAAATAAAAAATAACTTCATGAACTAATGGGTTAATATATCGAACTGTTTGTAATATAAATGAGAACTTTGCTGTTCAATATTTATCTAAGTTCACTGAATAATTCAATGTTCATATTTTAACATCATGTTACATGATGAAGTCAACTAAACGATTCTTGTCACAGCTGATAAATTTGGAACTATTTCTACTGAAAATTGGATTCACTTCACAAATCGTAGCAAGCAAACATTCACCATTTTGATAGTAATGTTTAAAAATAAGGAGGTATTATTGTATCGTATAGCGCTCCATGTATACTAACTCCTATGTCTCTCCTATTGACTTGTCACCATAATTGACTTATCGAATAATGACAGCCAAAATCACTCGCAATTCAAATGCTCTATTGTAACACCCTTTATTATATTATTGTAGAAATGACTTACAAAATTAGTTGGACATATACAAACATATAAAATTTAGGCTTTACCAAAATAAATTACATATTCTCATGAGCTATTGATTACAGATTCTCAGTAAATCAATTTACTTTATGAATACATTTTAGCTACCAGTTAATTTACCATTTAATTAAATACATACTCTATATAATCAAATGGTAACCACATTAATACCTATAGTATGTTTAAAGTTTTTCCACGTATTCTAGAAAGTATATCTAATGTAAAATGTCCTTAAACTAGGAGGAATGTAACGACTGCCTGAGCGGGTGCATGTAAGGTCGTCTAAAGACATTCCTAGTCTTACGGTGTGTTACGATGGAAACACAAGAGAATGGCGCTATGCTTCCAAAATGCTTACTCTGTGTGAACTTGCAAATTACTCTCTTGGTTGAATACCTCATAGGAATATTCTAGAACAAAAACAAGTCTCTTCGACTTCGACTACATATTAAATTCTTTCAATTATAGTTGAAATGAAAGCAAATCAACGAGAAGTTTCTTTATCAAAATAGTTTAATTTTCCAGATCCACTAATTCACTGGGATTCTACCTAAATGGTTTTATAATTAATACACATTTTACAATATACTTTAACGATCAATAAGCATACTTATTTACTTGTGCTACATTGTGAGATAATGCATTCCACATATTTTATACTGTTCGAGAATACCTTAAAAAATTGCAAATATTTCTGTTTCAACTATTCGAAAGGAATATGTTTAACAATTTATTCGCATGAGGCCTCGTAATATGATTTAGATCAAATTCATAATTTTTCCCGTATTACACGTTCAATAGTGCAGGCATTATACCAGACCACTGATGCTTAAAACATTTGACTTTTTATGAACAGTTGACTCACTGACTTGAATACGTCATGAAGTAAAACTGAAGCATTTACATGTGAAATTGTGAAAGTACAACTTCTCATAGAAGATAACCAAGTTGTCATAAATCGTATAGCTTGTAAAAAACTAAAACACATTTATGCCTTAGCAACGTGGGTAAAGTCTAAATATCGTTTTATAAATACTCAGCTTACTTAATCATCATAGAAGATATATCTTTAAAAACATATCAATTACATTTACCAAGGAGTAGAACATAAAATGAAGATTAGTAGTTGTCTGAACATTAATCTATTTGAAAAAATAGCACCTAAATATAACATATCATAAAGTGCGTTCGGTCATTAAAACCACAGTATTCGCTCTATTATATTAGAATCTACTTACGGATATTGAATAATTTATATTGCAGTACAAAACGGTAAAGCCTAGAATTAAAATCCAGAAGTCTCCCGAAGAAATTCAAAGATTTATCCCCATTGTAGATAACATAAAATTACTCTTGGTAACATGACTACTTTACAGCACATTTTCACATTATAGTATGTGATTTTTCTTTTCATCAATACTGAATAAGCCAGTTGGATTTCGTCGACACCCAATACGTTTTTCCGGACTCTTCTTAAAAAAAATGTCATTTCATTTGACCGACATATTATTTTAATAAAAAGGAGCATTCCGAGTATACGAAAACGTAGACCTATTTCTTGGTAAAAATTTTGTTTACAAGTATGCTATAAATTTACTTTGTTTGATATAGTTCTACATTACGTAATGAACAAGTTTCAGATCGCGCAATACATTTGGGAATACAATATAGAAGTTTTTAGTTACTTCATTTAGGTAACCACTTTAGGCAAAGTTAGTGAAAGTTTATTTTATTAAAACTTCCGTATTTTACTTGGAAATGTAATGTACGATTTTGGACGTCTTCATGCTAACCAATAAATTAATCTAGTCACGCAGATGAATATTGTACAGCTTGTCAACAATAGGAAAAAGTGTGAGATTCTCTGTTATGCGTAAAAGATAGAGTGAGGCAGCAGTCGTAGGGAAAAGGATGCACTTTACGCGTGGCCAGATCAAACTCTGTGTACATTCACATTCAATATATATTCTTCGATATTCACTCTGCAAAGGTCTCAATGTGACTGAGTAAAAACCAGGCTATTTACACCTCACCTCATGAGTGATTCGATATTCCAGTTTTGAGACTACGTCCTATTCTTGACAAGCTATACTTCTAAACATTATTTTAACATTGAACTGTTTTATCAAAAATGGATCTAGAATTTCTCAAAAATGGATCTAGAATTATTCTGCAGAACCACTAAGGTACTGCTAAAAGCTGAATTTATTTTGGCATATATTCAATACACTGCATGTGAAGCCTTAACTCTCTCATCCGTGTATTTTAAACTTAATATATACATTTGAATAGCCAATAAATTATTAATTCCGGAAATACAAATTGCGCAACTTTGCCACACTATATGTACAAACAAATAATGTTTATTATTTTTAAATGACTTGTTTTGATACTATATTTTGCATATTCCTGGAATTAACTATTCCATAATTTTTGTTCTTATTGAAAAATTCGAAAGTACTGATTCGGTTATTGATGTAAAACACACAACACGGGCTCATGGTGATCGTTCAGAACAAAATATTACGGCAGTTCGTGAAAGTGTGGCCGGGAATCCAGGGCCCTTGATTCGTCATCGTGCAAAAGAATTAGACATATTAACAGCCACTCTTCACTGTATTCTCACTAAAGGTTTGAATTTCTATACTTTTAACGTCTAGTTGACTCAACTTCTGCAAATAGACTATGCACAGCGAAGACAGCCAATTGGATCATCGAACAACAAGAAGGGAATGCCGATTTCGTGGACAAAATCATCTTCAGCGACGTTTCTTCACCTTGATGCCTTCGTAAATAGGCAAAATTGTTCGTTAATAGGTATTTTGTATTCACAAATTCATAACAAGTTTCATAACAAACAAATATATCACTGTTTGATGTGCATTGTGGTTTGAAGGAATCATTAGTTTCATAATTATCACAATATTATCACTATTTTTTTGTAATACATATAAGACTGAGCTCCGATCTGACGAAGAATATGGTAACACATTTGGATTTTTATTTTAGTACGTTAGTTTAAGCCTATCGGATGTAGGTATTTTAGTGTTATTGGGTAATTTTTTTGACCGACATATTTTATAGAATTGATGTTTGATGTTTCAGTTAGGTAAAATTCTATTTTATTATGTAATTTTCTAATTTTTGGTGTGCAATAAAATTTAGGTAATTGATAATCATTTCGTTTCTTTTTGGTTAGAGTAACTCTCTCTAGGAAGCTGTTTTGACTACAACACAACAACCACATATTAAGAGTGAGTGTATAATAAAGATTACCCAATCCACAGCTCGCACCAGTATATGAAAATTTGTAATGTTTTGTATTATAAGTAATAAACCCAACAAAGCTGCATTCATTACACAATAATCCATTAAATCTAGAGTTATATCTATTTAATAAAATATCACTCGGTATACAACGGCGACGTTACAAATCAGGTAATGTGTAAAAAGATTGTGTTGCTCTAAGAATTGTAGCTTCCAGGTAAGAATTTTCAATAATTTTTCCTAATTTTTAAGTCTTCTTTAAAGCTATGTGGGGTTTTATAAATCAACTTTGAAAAAAGTGTACTTGATATTCTTATTTCACTAAGTAAAATACGAAATACATAAAGTTTAAAGCATTTTCTCTGTGTATATTCGGAATTACTTTTCTCCTTGTAGCAATATTTTCAATACATCTTTCTCATTCGGTCGGGTTTTAGAAAAATATTTATTTGTCTAAAAACTGACCTAATAAGCGTACCTAAAATTTAATTAAACTAAATAAATAAAATCAAGTTATAAGAACAGAATTAAATGTGTTTCTCAGAAACTTCAGCCGTTTTTTCAACTTTTTTCAACTAACTATGTACTTGATAAATATTTTATTCAATAATTTTGTACAATAACAGTATATTTTATGATCTGATTTCACTAAATAAAATACAAAATATATAAGTCTAAAGCATCACTATTCTCTGTGTATATTCGAGGAATCACCTTTCTTCTTGTAGTAATATTTCTCAATATATCTTTCTCATTAGATCGGTTTTTTAGATAAATATTTACTTAAAATATAATTAAACTAAATAAAAACACATTATAAGAACCAAATTAAATGTGTTTCCCAGAAATTTCAACTATTCGACTTTCTTTAATTGACCGTAAATACTTTATACACTTAAAAAATAGTTATAAATAGTTACAAAGAAGAAACCTGCTAATCATCAAAAAATAAAAATAAATATTCTTAGAAATAACTAAATTTGTAACTTGTATCATCGAAATAAATAAATTTCAATATCATCATTACTTTACATATATTATACAGAGCTTTGGAAACTGATCGATTATGAATTATGAAAAATAAAGAATGTTGATGGTGGATCAGAGGAAAATAAATATAACCCAACTCCTTGTATCTCAATTGGAAGATATTGCTCTTGCTCTTACGCTATTACTTGCTCTCTTATATGTGGCTTCAGCAGAATGATGCCACTTGTCATACCATCCTGTGTAGTTTCCCATTTTGGCGACCAGAGTTGGCTGCCACGATCATGTTATTAACACCTATGGCCTTTTCTCTGTGGGGTTTTCTCAAGTCTCAGGTTTACTCCAACAAGCCCACAACCACCCAAGCTTTGAAGACCGAAATTGAGTGCTATATTAACGAATTACTGCCAGAGTTATGCAAAACCGTTATTAAAAATTTCGCCATACATGGTTCCTAAATATATACATAATAAACCAATAAATATTTCAATATTTTGCTACAAAAGTTTTATTTAAAATTTACATCATGTACCCTTATTGTAACACACTTTAGTTGTATATAACACAAATCAAACTATATTACAAAAACAAAACGTAATTCAACTCCTATAAATAAAAAAAATATTTTGAAATATTATTTAATTAAAAATACCCTATGCATGCCTCACATTTGATATATTCGTACACTTTAACACAGTAAAAGGTGGGTGAAGTAAAAATAATTAAAATGCACAAATATATGCACACGCTCGCTTTGACAATGAAAATATCGAATTTTTAATCAACTTTGATTTATTTACTGTCACATTTCTTTAAATAATTTACTGCTAAAGCAACAGTGTCGATAATAATTGGACAGTATTGTTATACAAATTCAACGCAGGCAAATTACAAATTTAGTGAAACGCAGTCAAATTATTTTATTTTTTAAAGGTTGAAAGTGAATAGTATCTGTTATTGTATTCTAAATAAGTTAGTTATTTTATTTATTATTGCACTATTCTTATATGAATTGCCTTGTATGCACGTCCAAAACCGACATCATATATTTTTTGGCTTGCATATATATCATTATATTTTCTAACGAAATTTGTTACATTTCAGGAAGCCATTATATCGCTCAATGATATCTCGTTGCATCTTTGCATTCTTTACGTTAAATTGGTTTGACCACAATCGCTCTAAATACTGTTCTTTCCTTCTACATTAATGTTTGTTACCTTTAGTTTTACTTTCTCATATATTTGTTTCTTTAAAGCTTATCTTCAATCTTCAAATATCAATGTGTAACTTATTGGATAATTCTATAAAGAATGTATGTGAATAATTTATATCTGAAGCTGTTATGTATTTTGCTGCTGCCCCTTTATATAAGTACATTTCTCATATTCTTATTTTTCAATCATAATCACCATAGGCAGATTACCATGTATAGTTTATTACATTACTATTTGCCAAATAAAAAATCTCAAAACATACCGTGGCTTGTTTTTATGGCTAGACTCAGGTAGACTTTTCCGTTTATAGGCAAGATAAGAGAGTTTTTTATTTGGCAAATAGCGATGAAATGAATAATATAGTTTACATGGTTAATTTTTATACATGATTATGTATAGTCATTATTTATTATTTATAGAAACTTCTAAACAGGGATACTAAAAATATAAGTATAAAATTGAATATAGTAAATTGCCTACCATTTTCTTTTTGTAATTTCTATGGAGATCTTGAATCTGCCCAATGGGCAATAAGCAATTGTGTCTATAGGGAATGACATGTAAATTATCACTTCAGTGAGTTATCTCTTTTGAAATTCAATATAAATCATAAATTTGAATGTTTATTTGTTTATGTGTTGTTTAAGTTTAAAACTCATCTGGGTTCTGTTAGCAGGTCGAAAGGTAGCAGACGCTTCAGTATACGCACTTCACTGACATCTCGAATATTTAATTGATTGGCCAACATAGTTAGGTGCACTGGTACTCTTTCACTGTACTTTAGTCTAGTATATTGATCCTATGCATATAATCCTATTTTGGGACCTCTAGAATATGGCTATATTGGAATTACTGGCAGAATTCGATAATTCGATACCATAAGTCCAAATGGGTTTCAGAATGGTTTTGTAAAGTAAGAACTTGTTGACTAGAGAGAACTTTGATTTGCGTACGATGATTGAATACATTTTACTAAGTTTTAGACTGAGTTGTTTCCGTTTTGTGAGTATGTGCTTATGCCGAGTTTATCCGTGATCTGTAACCGAAGTGTATACGGAGATATATAGTTCAAGGTATTTAGCAGTGCCGTAGCGTCAGAAAAAAATCTAGGGATGCGATAAAAATTTTATAAGGGGAAGAGGTATAGTCAGATGTATGGTAGGCCATATGAAAATGGTAAAAATATAGAAAGGCACTAACCTAAAATGATTATGCCGAGGTACATGTATATCCTAATTTTTAAAATGAAGATCAATTCTTTGGATTTTGTTTGTCCAGCGAAAACGTCTATCACTGTTTCCTCAAATGTTGGAACCGATCTTATATCTTCTAATAAGGCACTTTCAATATTTATTAATGCTACAGCTGACAGTCTTTCTTGCTTTTGCGAATTTCACAGATAAGTCTTTATTCTCTTTAAATATGAAAATGATCTTTCTGCGGAACTGCTTGTGGTAGGAATAGTCAAAATTAAACGACACAATTTCAATTACTCCGGGAAAACAGAAGATAATTGAAGGAACTTAATATATTGGTGAAGTTCAAATACAGTGCTCTTTTTCATATCGGGATCACTATAAATCAGTGAAAGTTCACTTTTTAAACAATTTGCGTCAAAGAATGTTCCATATTATAATGTGTCTACTAAAGAAGAAAAAAATTCGTCAGGAAAACGTTTCACAAATTAAATAAATCGTGTGGAATCTAGATTTAAGAGTTTCAGTTTAGAAATTTCACTAATGTTCAAATTAATAACGCCCAAAATTTCATAAAACAATCGTGCGTAGGTGCTTTCCTTATTTTCTTCAGGAATTAAATCCAAACGCATTCTTACTTAGCGATTGATTCTCTAACACAAATCTGTCCATACGGGTCTCAAATGTCACAAAACTCGTTTCTCATTTTTTGAATATGTGATTTGAAATCGGCGATCTTTTTATTTCAGTAATTAATATCTGATATTTTTGTCTGCATAATTTTAAAGAGAATCTCGGAAAATGTGGAAATATTGCAGAAAACACTGCTAAGAAAAAATTAAAATCAAAGTCGCGCAATAAAGTTAAAAGGCCTCTAGCACAAATAACGGTTTCTCGATCCCATTCTTCATTTTCATTTTTCACAATTACCTGAAATAGCGCTTCCAAATCTTCCTCATGTTAAGGCGATAGTCGCCAAGATGTGTTCACATATCACATAACTGAGTCCAGAAATAACGACAACACCCACTTAAGCTTCCACTTACTGCGTAAAACCTTTTCGACCATCTAACGCGTAGCTTGGATGTAACGTGGACGATCGCATTTCAGCACTGCAACAAGTAACGCGGGAGTCCGAAAATTTTGGGCGTCTTCACGGACGATTTAAAATAAAAAAGTTGATGGTAGCGTTTAAAGTAAATAATGTATGTTTGCGTTCAGTTTAAAATAACTTAAAAAATTGTAATAATTGATTAAATCGATTGAACTTTTGAATAACATTAATTTGCCATTTTTTTAAGGGATGCGACGCATCACTCTTATCCATGTACGCTACTCCCCTGGTATTTAGTATTATCAGCCTGGGGAATGTAATAAGTAGTTGTTAATCATCATTGTATGGCAGATCTCTCTACGCAAGTACGATACGAAGAAGACCTGAGATACGAGTAGTGAAATAATATCTCTTGGTTTTTAAGTTTCCATTGATTGTTTTGACCAATTTATGTACCTGTTCTATTGTATCGTGCTTATTAGGAGAACTAAATTGGTGATCTAAAATTATTTTTTCTTCTTCTACTATTGATATATAGTTTTTGAAAACCTTAGAAAACATCAGTCAGTAAACAATTTATAAGCTTATATGATGTCGTTTTCTCTGTCTTTTTTTCTAGGTTTGCAAATGATTATCATTTGTGAAACTTTCCAGCTACTTGGTGCATGGAATTCATAAAATAAACGTATTTTACATAACGTTTCATATTAATTATATGCATTTTTGTTATAGTTCTTGCAAATTTTATTTCGTTGGCTGTTAGATTATGGTTCTATAAATTATAAAATATAGAATTTTAAAAATGGGTAATTAGAGTCAAATTCTTCATAAAAGTTTAATTTCCTCAAAAGGTGTTAGTTTTTCGGATAAGAATATATTAACAATAGTTACTTAAAATACATGGTATACAAAAATTCAATAAAAAAATACAGCATATAGTGAAACGTCCCGTACCCGGGCCATCACATCACGCGGTATATTTCAATTTTTCGTAACAGCATTGAGATTATTTGGCTTCAAAAATAGACCTAAATTATTTGTCTCATTTCATAAACAGTCAAAGTAATTAAGTTCGTTTTAAAATAATATTCAGAGAGGTTTAGAATATTCAAACAAAATCTCAAGATCAGCATATTGCCGTCTCGGCATTTAACACAAAGAGGATCTACCAGCAACGATGAAATAAGTGTCATATAAACAAGCAAGCGTAGCGTTTATTTTCGAGCGGAATTAGCGGTCCATTATTTTTTTAAGTCATGAAATAAAGTCCAGGAAACTAGATTAAATATTTATAAACATTAACTATACTGTCAATTTAGGGTGATCGTGAACGCTGTTTCGCCGCGTGCTAGCTGTTTCTGTCATACCGGGGGTTTCCGGAATCTGTTATCCCTCTCGCAAGGAACAACGAGTTTATTTAAAACTAATTCCGCGGTGTCAGAGGACAGTCGAGTTGAGTTTTGAAATGAATCTACAACGAAGAACTTCAAGGTGGGTCCGGAAAGAGGAAGCCAGGAAGACAAGAAAACAAGAAGACCAGAAGATCCGAAGAACCGAAGACTTGAAGACCAGAAAATCCGAAGATCAGAAAACCAGAAGACCGAACACCGAAGACCAAAAGAATAGGTTAATTCAATTGATGTCACATCAGGAGGGTTCCACCACCTGCATCACCAGGAACTTGCGAGACCGGGTTGTCGTGGGCTCCGGGCGATAATCCAGACATCAGACATCTGCCGCGTAGTCCGGGTTCCTCCATCATGGACGTTACCGAGGGTAGGGTTTGCGAACCTGGGGGAGAGCTCTCCACCGCCGCACCTACCGGTGCCCCACTAGGTGAGTCTTATTTAATCACTTGTATTTACCGTTTATCTCGAATACGCATTATTGATAATAGGGGAATTTATTTAATTAGGGATGCTATATCTGCGCCGTTATTTTACTGTGGTATTTAAATATAATTAAATACTTTTTTAGGTAATTTCTTTGACAATAATAAATCACTGCTTTAAGTTCAGTGCAGGCTAGTGACTGCATCTCTTTGTTTTTCATTAATTTTTAAATATTACTTTTCTAGTCAATTTGTTATTTAGGATTATTCAGGTAAATTATGTCCAATTTATTTCTCTTACAAAGATTCTAGCTATTTTACGTAACTGTAAATTAATTATTAATTGGCATTATTTAGATAAATTGTGTTCACCTGCTAGTTCACTTTTCTCTTATTATTCATTTACTGTTTTATTTTCACTTATATTTATTCTACTGTTAGTTTTTCATTTATGTTTATTTTGCTATTATATTTCATATTTTTTATGTGGGGCCTACGTCCCTGTATTGACCTAATTTACACCAATGTAAATAATACTATACGGAAAGTTCTTGACGGATTAACAACCCTCTGTTTATAATATATTGCATTTTGTGAAACATCTGTTAGCGTCTCCATACGGGGACATTGACATATCTGGGGTCAACCACAATCCTAAAATTATATTAGCAGTTACTACAGGTGAATTTCGTTCGATGATTTCATATCATCGGCGATATTTTCCTGTTGTTTAAAATAATAATGATAATTAGTGTTTAGCGCTCTAGGATGCGTACTTTGTCACCACAGAAGGTTAAAACTTCGCATTGGCTATAAGTCTCTACCTGGGTATCTCAGAGCGAGCGGGTACGTGACACAAAGCCATTACTGAGACAGTGTCTCACTTATACAGGGTGTTTGGCGAGAGGAGTTCCTCTCGGTATACTGCAGAGTTCTGCGTATGCCCAGCCATTGGTTAAATATATATACTTCTATTTACTGAGGTGATTTTGTACACAACCTATGGCAACAAGCCATTTGCTAACTGCAAGTTCGTGGTTGGCCTTAGGTGTTTTAATGTCTCCCCAGTGGGGAAACTCACAGAGGGTTTGGCAAGAGGAGTTCCTCTTAGTGTACTGCAGAGTTCTGCGTATGCTAGCCATTGTTTAAATTTAATGGAAGTTTCCGTTACAAATAACAGGGTTCTGTTGTTTGTCAAGAACATTAATTCCACCTATCCACGTTTGGATAATAAATGTAAATTGAAGTGGGGTTTGAGTTTCTTTTTATCGCCTTCTTCTAATTCAGATAACTGAGAGACATAAATTCAAATTAATTAAACCCTAAATTAAATTAACCAGAGCAGATCATAGATAAGAAAATTGAAACAAGTAATACCAAACTTTATATAAAGAATCTGGGGAGTAAGAATTAAAAACACAACGTAACAAAGGTTCCTACCACTAGACAATATTAAACGATCAGGTCAAATCTTCGAACTTGTACGTCCACTCTCTGGGGTAGGGTCAATCAAGGGGGGATGGGTTTCACTGGGACCATAGTGACCAGGATTTTTATAGTTGGGATTTTCGTTTAACGATAAAATAAAACGACACAAAGAGAGTGGGGGTATGGGGTGTTTCAATAATTTAAAATAACGTTTAAAATAAGTTGATGACTACTTCCTATATAATCGTAAGGCATACATGATAAAATATTTGTTTTAATTTGATTAAGAATATATTATCAAAGTTACTTATGGTGCATAGAATTCAAAAATGCATATAAAAATATATCATTTAAAATAGAAAGTAAAATCCAATGAAATGTAAGGGGAACATGAATAACTTTTAATTAATGGATTACGTGAAAACTCTGTATTCATTTATATTTGAAGAAATATATCTCCTGAGACGTGCTTTCTTAGAAAAGTTTTAAGTTGAACTAATTTCAACTTAAAAATGTAATTTAAAATGTTCATAAAATTGTAAGTACTTATACACAGATTCTAGTATAATTCCATATGTCAGTTTAATTATAAAACTCATTCTGTGATTTTAAACTTGTAACTGTAGTATATGTAAAAATAATACAGTTTATTTTGAACTTCAACGAATATGCTTTACCACCTTATGCCTCAATAATAATAAACTAAGTTTTAGAGAACTTTTATAGGCCATGAGAATATATAGTTATAATGTTGTTATGGCTTAAATTCGGAGTATAATAAACTCAAGATGATTTTGGTAGTATATTATTATATTGTCAATTTATAGAAAATTCCTAATTTCATAAAAAATTTGGTAATTATTTAGTTTAGAGTAAAACTCTCAGATCCGCACAAAATTTTGGCTATTCCGTTATTTTCAGTAGTATTGAAACCAAATCTTTTCAGTTTTTGGTGGTCGGGCAAAGTTTTCGAGAAAGCGAGTATTCAACTTTCCGCACGTGACCACTTTTCCTTATCAAATAACTTTCACTTTGCATTATATAAATACCTATTATTGTAAGTAGATGCTACAATATTTCCTTTATACATGTCATACATTCAAACCGTTATAAAACTTTATTGAGATTGCCTGATGTACTTGCAATATTTACAATTTTCATGCAGCCATGAAAGCCTAATCCAAGCGTTTCAGGTTATAGAGGGCGCTAGGATAGCCAACGACGATAGCGATGGCTATCCTAGCTAGTACGGCTTCAAGAAAATTATACATATTGCAAATAAATGGAAAATCGTAACGAATAATATGTTTTATGACAGTTTTAATGCATGACACGTATAAAGGACGTGTTGTAGCATATATTAATGTACCACTTGGCATGTAATGTGCATGTATTAAGGTACTACTTATATTAATATTAGATATCTGCGTAATGCAAAGTAAAAGTTATTTGAGAAGAAAGTGGTGTGTGGAAAAGTTGAAAATTCATTTTCTCGAAAACTGCGCACGATCGGCAAAGAATGAAGCCAGATTCGTTTTCAGCACCATTGAAAATAGGGGGGGGGGTTAAAAATTTGATGAGGCTTTGAAGGTTTTATTCTAAAGTAAATAATTAACAAGAAATTAACTAATATTAAGTTTAGAATGTATACGAATATTTTACTGTGAGTGTTTTATATTTTCGAAATATTAAGTCGAAAAACTGTATTTTATATGTGATGAATATACAGAAAACAGGTTACCTAGAATATCGACCAACGACTTCATCTAGCTCTATTATAATCCTTCTACTTTAATCTATACTAATTTTCAATTATATTCTGTTTCTCTCACAGAATGTGACGATTATTATGCATTAGAATTTGCAGAATAGTTGACATAAGGCTGATGTTTAAACTTAATAATATACTGTTGCTAACCGCAAATAAGAATTTTTATTTTGGGAAACTGAGCATCATTTAGTACACTTTTAATAACCTTTTATTTCTTACAAAAAATTAGTCGAGTTAGAATGGTCTGTTCCAGTATCTACTTTATTCTGGAAAATTTGCATATTTATTTTCATAATATAAATCTTCAGTTACTCTCTACAATATCACTGTCCCATTCTAACGCTGCCTGAGCATATCCTTCCATATTTGCTCTTTACTTTACCTCTTCCCTTAGAGATTCGAAACCCTACCCGGTGTAGTCTTTATGTTAATTACAATTTCACTTCAACGTTCATCGATCCCTTTTCTTTGCTCATATAAATGCCCATTCACGTATTCGTGCATACTGCTAAATTTCTCTTCACGTCGCATGTTACTCAATTTTCCTACTGTCGACCCGAGTATCTATCTAGAATATAGATCATCAATGTAATTCGTCTCCTCTTGTAATACTTCGGTTTTAATCTACACTAATTTTCACCTGATTTAATTTACTCTAAATTATGTTTCGTTTGTATAACACAATGTACTCGCTTGATGATATATGTCACATCCAAAACATTGTTTATAATCTTAGCAACATGTAAATTCTATTAAACTGTTTCAAATTATATTTTACAACGTTCTAGAGCTAGAGGATTCCACATAAGAATAGGATTTTGGAAAGTACAATTGACACTTCAACTTTGTTTTTACATTCTACATATCTTCTTAAATTTGAATTTATAATAATGCAAAACTCTATAGATGACAATGGATGTTGAGATATTTGGATAATAAATAAATGGATCTCCTGTGAGAATTATATGTTGTATAATAATCTCAAATAAAACGTAGATAATAGTATTTTTTTTAAGAATTATAATTATTATATAGGTTTAGGCCTCAGCAGCCATTGATCGCATGGGTAATCCCTTGGCGATCCCCTCTTATCCGAGTCATTATCCAAAAATGCTATACCATAAAAGGAGCAATTTAGGCACGTCCCTCGCCTTAAGCCTCGCGTCCTCTAGGATAACAGGGGGGGTCCCTAATATAAGATACCTCTTCTCCTCCAGTGCGGGGCAGTTGTAAAGAAGATGAATCGAGGTTTCCTCGTCTTCTTTGCAGTATCTACAGGCTGGGCTATCAGTCAGCCTCAGCTTGTGCTTATATGCATTCAGGCTATTATGGTGGCCCGTTCTGATTCCCATAATTTAATGAATTCTTGGGCCCGTTTCTCAATCGCTGAGTATTCGATGAAGAGTTTGATTATTCGACAACCCGTTACTTCTCTCCATCTTTTATTGTGCTGGTCTCTTGCCCAGCCATTGATGCGGTCTCTGATCAGATTCCGACTTATTCCCACTGCAGGTTCTGGTCCATAGAGGTTTTCCCTGGTCCCTAGTCTGGCAAGGTCATCTGCAATTAGATTTGCCTTAATGCCATTATGCCCAGGTATCCATAAGAGTTCCACCGGTCCCTTCCCTGCCAAGTCGTTCAATGCTTCATAGCAATTATAGACCAGCTTCGACTTTGTCGTTGCTGAATTCAGGGCTGTCAACGCCGTCCTGCTATCCGAGCATATACATACCTTCTCCTGGGTCCGATTTTGGTCGGCCCCCAGAACACCGTATGTAATTCCAACTAGCTCGGCCTGGAGTGCGGTAGTGTATTTTCCCAAGGGCAAGGTTTTACCTATCCCGTCGCGTCGCCTATACATCGCCGCACCCGCTCTGTTCCCACTCTTGGCTCCATCCGTGTACCAGATGTCTCTATTGAGCGGCAATCCAGCTCGACCCTCCATCCAGTCGGTCTTACAGGTGAGGGTGGTCTTATATTTCTTGTCAAACAGGAAGTGGACACCCGTACTGTCAGAGGGCATCCATAGGAGTCCCTCCTCAGCTAGCACTCTTGAGAGTCTATTCAGGTCCCTTACCTTCCTATTCATGTTTCCCACCCTGTGCATTGCGTTTGCGGATTCCGCTTTCAGGATGACATCAAGAGGTGGTATCCCCGTCAGTATCCCCATCGCCTCGATCGGTGTTGATCTTGGGGCTCCTGTTATACTTCTAAGAATCAATCCTCTTAACTTGTTAAGTCGCTTGGCTTTCGACTTTAAACAGGCTCTCTCCCACCAGGCCAGTGCTGCATACGTCAGTCTGGGTTTGAGAATTGCCTCATACATCCATTTCATGGTTTCCGGTTTCAAGCCCCAGCTATTCCCCATGACAGTTTCCCATCCGGGATTACCCCTAAGTATTTCACTTCGCTATTATAGCTTAGTTCTTGGCCACCAAGTTTCAGCGGACATGTTTTGTCCCACTTATATTTCTTGGTGAACACCATCACCTCAGTTTTAGAGGGATTGACCGAGAGTCCCCTCTCCCCGCACCAATTCCCAACCTTGTTTAAAGCTCCCTGCATTGTATCGAGAATCTTCTCCAGGAAAGGGCCCTTCGTTATTATTACTAAGTCATCGGCATAGCCAATTACTTGGTAATCCTTTAACCTTTCAAGCAGCTCATCTACTACTAGGCACCATAGAAGGAAAGGTTTTACAAACGAATTTAAATAGAGCGAGGGCCGCACATGACCTGGCACATGCGCGGGCTATCAAAAATAAAATAGATATTTTAATAGTAGGAGAACCTAACAAAAGAAAGACGGCTGAGGGGTAGATCAGGGACGAAAAAGGCTACGTGGCTGTCATGATTTATAATAAAAATTTAAAAGTGGAAGAAGTAAGACCTAGACAGGGTTTTGTTAGTATAAAGTTTAAAGGTCTGACCTTGGTGGGGGTATATATCTCTCCAAACATATCTATGGAGGCTTTTCAATTTAAATTAGAAGAAATATTTAATGAAAGAAGATATATTGACACAGAAGTCCTCCTATTGGGGGATTTCAATGCAAAAGCTGCAGAATGGGGATCTCCTATAGAGACAGAAAGAGGGAGGATACTGGTAGAATGGATCCATATGAAAAACTATGTGATACATAACATAGACAATACACCCACATGTGTGAGACACAATGGCTCCTCCTATATTGACATAACAGCGTCAACACAGGGAGTGGCCAGTGAGGTGAAGAAATGGAAGGTAAACCCAGAGGAAACCCTGAGCGACCATAAATATATTTCTTTTGAGGTAAAATTGCAAGGAATGAAACGAATGGAAAATAAGTTAATTAGGAGACTTGACCTCCAAAAATTCAAAGAGGCCCTGACAGAGGGCGAAGAGCGAGCAAGGGGAAACGGAGAGATATGGTCTCCCACTGCTTGTACTGCCATCTTTAAAAGGGCTCACAAGGAATCTACCATCAGAGTTGGACATCGTAGCGCTACGGTACCATACTGGTGGAACGAGGACATTGAGAGGGAGAGGACAAGATGTACAGCATTGAGAAGAAGACTGTCACATATAAATCGTAGAAGAGAAACAGAAGAAATAAATCGACAAGAGACTCTCGAAGATTATAAGGAGGTCAAAAAACACCTAAAAAGCCTCATTAACAAATCAAAGAAAAAACATTGGAGAGAGTTATGTGATAAGCTTGACCAAGAAATTTGGGGACAGGGATATAAACTTGTAATGAAGGAGTTGAAGGGAATAACGCCGAGTCATGACATAAATACTGAAAAAAGGATAGAAATAGCAAAAAGTCTTTTCCCTCAGAGACACGATACCTGGGAAGAAGAAATTCTGACGGAAGACCCTCAACCTTTTACAGTAGAGGAAGTAAGAACTGCCATAGAAAAGCTGAAGGCAAAAAAGCCCCGGGAATGGATGGCATCCCGGCGGAATGTGTAAAAGCAGCATGGGAAGTGGTGCCAGAATAAATCATGGGGATGTTGAATGAACTCCTCATGAAACAAAGTTTTCCAAAAGAGTGGAAAGAGGCAAAGGTTATTCTTATACTTAAACCCAAAAAAGACCCTGCAGTGACACAGACGTATAGGCCAATCTTCTTAAAAAATGCCACGGCCAAACTTTATGAGATATTAATGAGAGATAGGTTAAGTGAGGTACTGGAGGAAAACGGTAGGTTGTCAGAAAGACAATTCGGTTTTCGAAAAGGAAGATCTACCATTGATGCGGTCAAAAATGTCCTACAGAATAGTAGAACGGGTTTTACGACGTGGTGTGTATTCATAACCATAGATATCAGAAACGTTTTTAATTCAGCCAGTTGGAAGAGGATAATAAATAGCCTTAAAGAAAAAAGGATACCCTCATATTTGATAAGGATTATCTCGAGCTACTTAACAGAAAGGACCATTAAGATCGATGGGGAGATAATAGAGATATCAGCGGGAGTCCCACAGGGCTCCGTCCTGGGACCCACATTGTGGAACGCCTTATATGATGGCGTACTGAGGATTAATCTACCCAATGGGGCTGACGTAACAGGGTATGCGGATGACATCGGTCTTGTAGTTAGAGCAGGCAGTATAGAAGAAATAAACAGTAAAGTCAACAAGGCATTACAGCAAATAGATGGCTGGATGACGGAAAATGACCTAGAGGTGGCGCCGGAAAAGACGGAGGCAGTGATTATAAGAGGTCCAAGAAAAAGAAGTTCCTTGAAGTTTATGCTGAAGGGTACCGAAATACAGATTGCAAAGGCGGTAAAGTACCTCGGCATATGGATAGATGACCAACGTACCTTTGGACATCATGTAAAGGCAATAATCGAAAAGTCAACTAATAGGGTGCAGGCGCTGGCGCGCATTATGCCAAATATAGGAGGCCCATCGTATGGCAAGAGGAGAATATTACTAGGTGTGTTTCTCTTCACAGTCCTCTACGGAGCATCAATCTGGGAAAAGGCTGTTTGGATCGAGAGATATAGAAAAATGTTAGAGTCCGGGCAGAGAAACGCTCTCCTGAGGGTGGCCAGCGCATACCGCACGGTATCCGCAAGGGCACTTCAGGTGATAACAGCTGTTCCTCCGATCGAACTACCAGTAGAAGAGAGAAGCGAGATGGAGCAGATGACTCCGATAGAGAGAAATACGAGGACGAGAAGTACTATTCGAAACAGTACAATTGAACGGTGGCAAACAATGTGGGAAGAGACCACCACGGTTGCCCAATGGACGAAGACATTAATACCGGACATAGAACGATGGGTTAAACGCCAACATAAACAAATAGATTATTTCATGGTACAATTCTTAACTGGCCACGGATCGTTCAAGACATATACAGAAAGAATTGGCAAGCAGGAATCCGAATCCTGTTTGTATTGTTATGAAATAGATGATCCGGAACATACCGTTATGTACTGTCATAGGTGGGAGAGATATCGTCTCGAGTTAAGGACGCATCTAAGGGGACAGATCGAGGCCTCTGAAATGGTAAATAGAATGATTGAAAATCGGACATGCTGGACAGTATGTAAAAAAATGATTAGAGAGATCATGACTAGGAAGGAAAAAGAAGAGAGAGATCAGCAGGAGGGAAACAGAAGGTAAGGTTGACCGGCACAGTGCCCGTGAAGAATGTCTACCCCAAGATGATACCAGGGTGCTGAGCCTCGGAAAAAGGAGGGGTTTTAGTCGGTAAGAGTCCGACACTACTAGGTACGATTGAACCAAATGTACCTAGTGTCCATGTAGGATTTCCCCTCTCACAAAAAAAAGGCACCATAGAAGGGGGGACAATACCCCTCCCTGTGGACAGCCCGAGTCGACCCCCTCGATGGTAGTCTTGCCTTTATTGGCAGTAAGCTGTATGTTTCCCAACATATGGTCTATCCATTCAGCGATTATTCTGGGGATGTAGCATCTGCCTAGTGCAGTTTTTTAATAATACTATGGGCTAATTTAAGATATCATATAATTTTTTATTACAAGTGAAACAATAGTAATACGACCCAGCATATATTTATATGTTTTATTATAAAAATATACAAACTATACACCGAAGATTTCAACAAAACTAAATAATTGCACAAACACAATCACATAAATGAGAATATATTAAATACCCTTTGTTTTTCATTTTGGTTTCTTCTATAACATAAAATATTACCCTGAGGATTGCGTATGTCAGACAAATTATCTTAGATGATATATCTCGATGACTCAGTAATGTATAATATTATACTACTTGGAACATTAAATTTTTATTTTAGAGCAATATACTACATAAGGGCTTATCGATCTGTAGACCAACGACTAACGTAAACCGAGAAACATTGCTTGCATTTTATGCAAGCAGTTTCATCATTTTATATATTATAAGACAAGTTCTGAAACCGTCCACCACTTTTATTGTTTTCGAGTGTAAGAATTTAAAATAAATCGATGATAATTTTAATAATTGTGACACTGCAACGGGAAGTGGTCTGAACCTGAATTACTTTATTAGTAATTGGAACATTTGGTATATTTTTAACAGTGAATGTAGATTAAATATTATTATACATAAGATTATACAGAAACGGAATATGCATGACAGTCATATGTAATCTATTAGTGTTGGTCTATTTGTAATGGTTTCACTTTATTTACACAGATTACAAATATAACTTGTTCCAAATAACAAACAGAATCTGAAATAAAAATGTATCTGAAATATACTTGATAACTAAATAACTGAATCCAAAGAAGTAACCAGGGTATGATTTAATGACTGTATTAAACAAGCGCCCAACAAAGATGTAATATATCTACAACACATCTTCAATGCAATTTTAGGAATAGATCATTTCTCTTAATTGGAGATTATATTAATACCAAAAGCAGTAAAACCACTAGAAAAGGCCACACCGTATCACTCTATAAGTTTTAAAATCATTGAGAAACTAATATTGAGTAGACGAGAGCCATTACCGATGGAGAGAAATATCATACCAGAACACCAATTCGGCTTTCAGGAACAACATGCTACAATTTAGCAGGTGTGTGGAGTGGCGGACGTGATAAAAGAGCCCTTTGAAAGCAAATAATACTACTCGTTAGTCTCTTTGGTTATCTTCCAAGCCTTCGGTAAAGTTTGTCATCAGGGGTTAGTTACTCTGAAAAACCAATGGACAATTATCACAACCTTAACGTCAACGCATTATAACCTAATTACACTTTTTAATTCAAAAAAGCTATTAAAACAATATGATTTAACTCACTCCGTTATTCGAAAAATTGATAGATAAAGGTTCTCCATCTATACATTCTATACTTCTGTATGTATATAATCTATACATACAACTATTTATACTGATCTTTGAAAAGAAAAAATATGTCACTTTCATAGGAGCGTATTATTTTTGCAATAATAATACTGTAGAATGTAAAGTTTGAGCTTCAATGAATCCTTTTCGTATGCAATACTTCAAATCCGTTTTTCATATAATACTTAATTATTTATTTGGTATCTGGATGATCCGCCAAATTAACCGGTTTAAGAAAGAATCACCGAAGTACAACTGCAATAGTACTTATGCTTCACACTAACCCAAAGGGACACAAAAGAATAATGTCACAGCATTCTCCTTTTGTGTCCCTGTTCGATGGAACACCAGAAGAGACTGTGATCAAAAATTGTCCATTGAATATGAATACCAAGTTCACGCAGTTGAACATCAAATGAATATAGTGTCATTATATCAAAGGCCCTAGCTCGTTTACCATATCAAAAATAAACATATGTTGCTTATTTAATTACTTATTAAATTTTTATACATGAATGCATCAGTAATTTAGTTGGCATATCTTGAGGGGTTGTTACACAAAGAAAGAAATAATTGATTATTTTGCACTTCTAAAAATTAAGCCAAAATTACAAGAAAAGTATATATTAAAGAACTAATATCTAATATTTCGTTGTTATTTTGATATTTGTCAAATATCTTTCAATGAAAATCGATTTTGACGTTAGGGGTTGTCACCGTCATATCTTTCTTACCAGTAAAGTTAGAGTTCTAAAATTAGTTGTAGTAATATTTCAGGCAGGAGGCAATATATAACAAGTTGAAATAGAAATATATAACAAGTAGAAATACGTCACTGCATTTTAATATGCTAAACTGGCTAGACCATTTACGAAATATTAAAAATATGACACTAATTCCAGATATGACACTAATTTCAGATTTGACACTAATTCCAATAAATTTTAATTTTTGAGTCCATAGTTCTCGGTTTGTTAATAATTCTAATAATCTTATTTTTCATGTACAATTGTGAATTAATACAATTAATACAATTTTACAAATAATTTAATTTGAGATGATTTATATTTTGAAAATTTACATGTTGCTTCTAATAATAGCACTAAATATAAATAATGCCTTTTATGTCTTAATAAATAATGTATTTTTTATCATACATCTTTAGCATATACTAGGAAAAGTACAAATGTAATTGTAAATTCTACATTTAGTAAAATCACTAAGAATATGATTTTACTTATCTCATATATCTTTAGATGCGAACGGCAATAAATTAGACATAAATCCTTAAATTAGATTTCATTGTGTACATTATTGTGAAACTTATTCACCAGCCAAGTTATTGAAGAAGAAAATATTCATTTATCATGGTTATTATTAAACTATTTTCTTTCCAACCAAGGCGATTATGTTGTTATAAGAAAACTAATGATAGAATTATAGACTTATTGCACAATAACAATACAATTCTTAGAAACTATTTTTTGCTATTTACAACGGAATATTTACATCATTGATGTCCCAAAAAATAAATTTACAGGAATTCTATGACAGGGCCATTCAACTTTATCTGGGGATTTAGTAATGCGAGACTTCGAATCACAGAATCAAAACTTGGATTATTGAGTTTAATTGAAACGAAAACAATTTCCCCTTTATGTGAAACATAAATGCTATTGAAAGCGTTTTAGATTACGTGTTTAAATGGATGTTATTAGTGTTTGATATAAGCGGTTTACAGAATAAATTTCTGCTCTTTTTTAATAATAAAAAAAGGTTAGTTATAATCGCATTACTAAAAGCGCAAATGTTCAAGGACAGTTCGTAACTTAATTATGGTAATACTGGAAAAGTGTTCTTTTCTCAAAATATCAAAAACACAACTCCAAACGTGTCAAAATATCATAAATCGTAGTAAATTGTATAATTAGTTAATAGTGATTATTTAAATAGAACACGATGAGTTTTATTAGAGCAAAGTGATTAACTACCGAATATTTTTAAATAAATTAATATAAGAAGTAGGATGATATATTAAATTAATAATAATTTTTAAAAAATTTCATCATTCATGTATCATCAGCAGCCCCGACAAAGTTCTACTTGGAAAATTATCTTTTATATTCCCTAGAACACTAAAACCACGCTTTGCACTGATGTAAATAAGAAACGTGCATTTAGTGATATAGTAAAATCACTTTAATACAAAAAATTACCTTCATTCAGTAAATCTTTACAATAACTTTAAAATAACTTTGTTTTCCAATCTTATTTTTATATTTATTATTAATTATACCAAAAGCAATATCTCTTGCGAGCTACTCATGATCCTTTTCGAGTCGATTGTTTCTAATGTTTGAGTTTTCTCTTAGCTCCGTTTTCTGGCGCCACAAATATTGAATGGAAGGTGTAAGTCGAATATTTTTGATAATCTGAGCCTAGAAATTAGGTATATATATATATATATATATATATATATATATATATATATATATATATATATATATATATATATATATTCATATTAGTCGATAAAACAACAGGACTATTATTCAGTCTTCTTTGATTATACTAATTTATTTATATTAATAAATAAGTGACCTTTATTTTTACGCTGTGTATTTCACTCTATTAAGATATAGCTCCTAGAAAAAAAACTTATAAATGGAAGGATGTGTCTTATACAAATGCCGTATTCTAATTTGGATAAATGCAGATTGGACATCAGATAATAAAACTTTAATAATAATATGACTACATAAGAAATAATTAGTAATAAGTGCTACCCTCCTTAACAAATAATGCCGTAAATGGAATACTTCCTTATTATTTTTTTAACTGCACTTTTATCTATAAACTACATTATTATTCTTATTTTAAACGTTAGACGCTGATATTTCATAACATCCAGGAAGTTTTTGCAACATCCCCGTTTCGAGCACAGGAAGTTTTAACTGAAAAATATATATTTCCATCAGTCTCTCAAGCAAGCTTCAGAAAATATATGCAGGATGAGAACATTAACTGGAAGAAATTCTGTAACTTGAATAGGGGGGTATCAGCGAAACTCACAGAAACAGGTAATTATTAATTGTGGCGTCCAACACTTGGGAGGAGTTTTAATTATCTTTGTGGCATATTTGGAAGAAATATATATTGCTTCATATAACATAGTAACATTTCTATTAATACTCTCTTTTAATTAACCTTTAGCAAAACACTGATGGCAGTCTTTTCTACAGTACATCTATACGATTTTTAATAAAATTACAATATTGTTAATATGTAAATCTAGAAATATTGCCTCGTTTACTTATTCTATACCTTTTTATTACATTTTAATAGGTAGCTCTCATGAATATGTTTGAACCTTGAGGAATCTCTAGTGTGGCTGATTTCATTGTAGTTACTTCGGCTAATTACCATCTAAAGATGAAAAGTATAATGTACAATAGCATATGCCTTACTGAAATCCATAAAGAAACCTAGTGTTCTTTTATTTAAATTTTGGTGAACTGCTTTTAAAAAGTGGAAAATAACTTACATGTTGGACCGATCTTCTCTATATCCATAACACTGGTGTAGATTTCCACAAAACACTACACTCGGCGCGCATTTTGCCATCAAAGTTGGCATCATCTGAAGATGACTAAAACTGAGTTTTAATCATCTCTAGATGATGCCAACTTTGTTGGTGAAACGCGCGTCGAGAGTAATGTATAGTGTCTTGGTCTTCACACCAAAAGTTCCGACCCACTCCAGTACTCTAAATCCATGTTGTGCAGGATTTAACACATTAAAGTAAGACATGAAATAAATATTTTTGACAGAATAGATAAAAGAGATACAAGCCAAACTTTTTAACATTATCGTAATCGCCTTTCGTATACAGCGGTACTACACTTGCAATCTTAATATATCAGGAAGTATGCTATGCTCGAGAGATAGATTTAATAAATATATATAGAACAATATAATTACATATTTTAAAATATTCGCACTAATATTGTAAACCTCTGAAGAATTAGTGCCCCTTATGGTCAACATTTTTCTATATACTGTTTCCTCTTCAACAAGATTTGGAAACAGTGTAGGATACTTTTTGCCCATTTCTTATAAATCAAATTTATAATGCTATTAATTACGCTTACTATTAAGATTTTATGGTACATTTATAAAAAGGTTGCAATTTCTTTCGCATTTATCAAAATTTTGCCTACTGCATATATTTCTGATACTTATAGAAACTTTTTTTTACAAAGGATGTGCCAGTTCACTAGAAAGAAGAGTTGGTGATTGTTCCATCTTATCGGCTACATGTAATAGAAAAAATAGTACAGTTAAACTAAAGTCAATTAAAATATATTAATGTGAATTTCTTTGAAGATGAATAGAATGTATTTCAGATAAACATTGCACTAAGTTTACACCCTAATAAAATATTGCTTATGTGGTAAGAAAGTTTGATGAAATTATTCGTTGTCATTTTAAAAATTTTGCTATATAAAAAGAAATTGTCGAAGAAATATTCGTGTTATTTGTGAATTTACAAATCGGGTATCCCTTTGTATATTAAAGGGAATACCGAAATCGAAATTCACGTATGGAGAAACCTTCCCAATTTGTTTTATTATAAACCAATACAGTTAGAGTAGATATGTATATAGTACCTAAAATGAAAGTTGTCTACAAAATAGTAACAGAATAGTTTCATCCGATAAATCCCTTTACAACTTGATTATAGGAGGACTGAAATCCGGAGAAACTTTCCAAATTAAATTTTTGCTAAGTTTCGTAACTCGTACATGTGTTCTCTAAGTAGATATAGGATTTTATTATCCTTCTCATTCGGACGTAATCTCTGTTATATGAAAAACTACTTAGGTTTTTCTTTCCACCTAAAGTTTTAATTTATGTTCTTTAAGTTTTAATGCTCTGAAAAATATTATTGAATGTACTACTCAATAAGACCCGGCAATGGTGATCAATGAAAGAATTGACCCCTTCGTAATACGTTAACTCCTTCACACAATAACATTTCAGGTTCCTGATTAAAAAATCAATATAAGATCATGTGGTATTTTTCAATTTTTCGTCACATTATTAAATTAATTTGGCATATAAAATATTACCGAAATTATTGTTTTATTTCATTAATTGATATAAAATTTTCCCCAAATTATTTTCAGTTTATTTATTAATTAGTAAAAAGATTTAATCATGGTTTAAATTATTTTTCAGAGATTAGAGTTTTAAAATATTCAATACAAAATAGACAGATCATAAAAGTAGAATAATTAAGTAAAAGCGCATCTTGGCTCCAAACTTCAAGCCCTTACCGGATATTGAGTAGTCCGAGAAACGATCATCACCCTTATGCGTTAAGGTTTCACATGGGAACTGAGTCCAGAGGGTTACGAAACTAAACACTATGTCGACTTAGAGAAATCACATACGCTGGTACGTCGCGTGCTAGTTGTTTCCGTCATACCGTCATACCGGGGAATCTGCGTTCAGAGGACGCTGAAGAAGACTAGAAGGATTGAAGACTGAAGGCTGGGAAGATCCGAAGACTTTCAACCCAAGATAGGCCGCTGCAAGGAGTCTGGGAAGAAGACGCCGAAGAAGACCAGAAGAACCGAAGACTGGGAGCTGGGAAGACCGCAGATCCGAAAACGGAATAGTTCAGGAGACCAGCAGAATAATAGCCCGAAATTCACATTTCACGTCTACTACCTCGCCACCTCAGGAGGGTTCCGTCGCTCGAACCACGCTATCCACTAGGAATTTACGAGACCGGAGTTTCGTAGATTCCGGACGATAATTTAGTCGTCCGTACGTCGCTCAGGGTCCTACGTCATGGGCGTCACAGGGAGAGGGGGTTGCAAACCTGGGGGAGAAGTCTCCGACGCCGTACCTATCGGCTCCTTGCTAGGTGAGGGTTATTTAATTATTTGCATCTTCGGTACTAGTCAAATTATAGCAACACAATGCGTGCTGCGATAATCGCAACACGCTCGGTAAACGGGGTATAATAGGGGAGGGGAGGTGATAATCGGTAAACGGGGGGATTTATGTGATTAGACTCTATATCTACGCTGCTATTTCACTGTGGTACTTAAATATAATTAAATACCTTTTGTGTGATTTCTTTGACAATAATAATTCACTGTTTTAATTTCAGTGCAGGCTAGCCACTGAATATCCTTGTTCTTGATTCATTTATAATTATTTCTTGTACTGGGAACTTAATGTCCAGATTTCAGCGATTTTACGTAAATGTAAATTAATCTGTACTTGGTATCCAATTATCATTTAGTATTATTTAGGTAAATTGTGTCCACCAGCTATCGCCAGGGATTGCTATCCATTTACCGTTATACCTTTCACTTATAAATTTTCACTTTTCGCTTGTTGTCCAGTTACTGTTATATTTTCACTTAAATTTAGTTTACTGTTAGATTTTATATTTTTCTTGTGGGACCTACGTCCCTGTATTGACCTAATTTGCGCCAATGTAAATAATCCCGTCCGGAAAGTTATTGACCGACTAACAACTCTCTATTCAAAATTTATTGAATATTGTAGAACATCTGTTAGCGTCTCCATATGGGGGCATTGGAATATCTAGGGTTGACCGTAACTTTTAAAATTATATTAGCAGTTACTACAGGTGATATTCGTTCGGTGGTTTAGTACCATCGGTGACGTTTACCTGTTCTTTAAAGTGATATTGATAATTAGTGCTTATCGCCCTAGGATGCGTACTTTATATACCAAAGAATGGTAAATATTCATATTGGACTAGTTGTCTCTACCTGGGTAACTCAGGGCGAGGGGGTACGTGACACGAAGCCATTACAGAAACAGTGTCTCACATCGAATACCTTTAGTTAGGTGATTTTGTACACAACTTATGGCAACAAGCCATTTGTTAACTGTGAGTTCGTGGCTGGGCTTACGTTTTTAATGTCTCTCCGGTGGGGAAACTCACAGGGTGTTTGGCAATATGAGTTCCTCTTGGCATATTGCAGACTTCTGCATACGTCAGCTATTGTTTAAACCAAACGAAAGTTTCCGTTACAAATAACAGAGTTCTGTTGTTTACCAAGAACATTATTTCCACATATCCAAGTTTGGATAATAAATGGAAACTCAAGTGGTTTAGTTTTTATGGCCTTCTTCTAATATTAAATCAAATAAAGTAAATCAGACATAAATTTAATTAAATAAAATCCTAAATTAAATTAACCAAAGCAGATCATAATTAAGAAAATTGAAACAAGTAATACTAAACTTTATATAAAGAATATGGGGAGTAAGAATTAAAATACAACGTAGCAAGGTTCCTACAACTAGACAAAATTAAACGATTAGGCCAAATTTCGAACTTGTATATCCACTCTCTTGGGGAAGATCCATCAGGGGTAGCAGGGGTTTGGTATCACATTCCGCAGGTGTGATATCAATATAAGCTTTGAGGGTGAAATGTTCTCGCGAGGGGACGTTTTTAGTTTGGGCTTCATAAAATAAAGTAAGAGAGTACCCTACTTTCTTACTTTACTTACGCCCCGTACCCCTGGGTACGTGGTGTTTCAATACATGTGTTACATCACTTTTATGTGGCTGCGTTCTATAATATATGTTTTGTTCTGCACACATGTTTGCATGAGGTGACCTATTACTGAAGATTACTCATAGTGCAGTACTATAAAATTGTTGTTATAATAATTACATATTGTCTACTAACTAATTACTATAATAATCTACTACACAGACAGCTAACATAATTCCATTCCTATGATTCCCATTCCTGTGACATTCAATGCTACTAATACTCCACCTCAACGGCTCTAACGAGAATTAGATTTTAAAATATTTTCCTAAATCACTCTATTTAAACATTTACGAATAACGAAAAACACATAAACATAAGAAATATGTATATATTCTAAATATTTATGACAAAAATAAATTGTTCATATTATATTTAGAAAGAATTAATTTCCCGGGACGGTCTATCCCTAATAAATAAAAAATCGTATGTTAATAAACACATATCGAGGCTAGGATTACTTCTTGCATGTATTTTGGGTAATAACAGAAGGAGCTGATATTTTATGGCATGATATGTGATTCTCATGCCATATATGTTTATCCACGTTCCAATGTGTAACCCATCCCTGCATATTCTTATATCTTTAGGAATGTGCATGTCCAAATTATAAAAATGGGTGTATAACTTCCAATTTTACCTTAGCTAATAATTCTGCAGTCAGTTATTGTGATAGTCATATCTATTTTACTTTATTTTACTATGATTTGATAATTTGTGGTAAATAATATATTTTTAATATATATATATATATATATATATATATATATATATATATATATATATATATATATTTAATATATATATATATATATATATATATATATATATATATATATATATATATATATATATATATATATATATATATATATATAACGCTCTGCTATTTATATATAAAATATAGAGGTTATTGATATACTCTAAAACAAAATAAAATGGTACTCACTAGCATAATAGAAATATATTTTGGATAGATTCATAAATGTTTTAATAGTTTCCGATCCAATGAGAAAATGTTTTAATTCAGTATTTAATTTCATATTCTCCAAATGCTAATTTTATTGTGCGGGAAAGAAATATTGCAAATTTTCCACTAAAAGTCCACAATTGAAACTATATTACTTTATATTCAATTCCTTTGTCATTGGTGCCATCGTTTTTGTGTCAAAACTACATCGAAACATGGGTATGTCCAATATGCCCAATTTTTCTGCACGAACATTTAAGAAATACCCCTATCAATATAACAGCACACGTCACTCAGTATTTCAACAGATGGAGATTGCTTGCTAAATTGATCGTTGCTAATTTTCGCAGTACGTGATTCGTGTGATATGGGCCAGTGAGCATGAAAATGACAAGAAAAGCAATCGAATGGTCAGTCATGAGAAAAATTCGGTTAGAATTCGATTCTTTTTTCCAGAGTTCAAATACAAACAAAATTCCATAGTGATTTAATATATACAAGCATACATCTGAAGGATTTATGAAAGGATACTATGTAAATAGTAACAAAGAACTGACAATACATATATGTCTGAGATAATTTTTTAGTAATATAAAAAATTTCATAGATATTTTCATAGAACTAATACACTAAAAATATAGGAAATAAGTATATTAAATATAAAAATTGTCCAATAATAAGCTCATTGTAAAAGTAACATTGTAACAACTTGTATACTTGTATACTTATAGAATAGTATATTGAGAAGAAAATAGTCTACTAAAGTATATTACTAAACATTTTTTAATAATGTTATACAAAATATAGATGACATTACAAAACATTTAGTAATTATGAAACAATATTTTTTGTGCTTTCTCTGCAGTAAATCTAAATTTTTATCCACAAACTCCGTGATTGTTGCAAGATTAGCTGTTTTGATGATCCTATTTGAATGTAAGTATTATTTTGTCGGTGTACTAGGATGCAACATTCTAATACTGCAGTTTGAAAATCCATCTCAAAGCGACGAATCATCTTAGTGAGTAAATAGTTTCATCAAGTGATATCCACACAGAGTTCTTTTACTTCTTCCTGAACATATTTCATCGTTTTCAGATGTGGATTTCTAAAATGGAAATAGGGCTATTACTATGGATTATTGACATGTAGGGAATTACCCAGTGGTTACGCCTTTGTATTTACTTAATCGCAGCGCGCAGCGATAAATATTCGACTACTGGGTTTAATTTTTACTTATACTAATTTTATTAAAGCTAATTTAAAATCTAGTAGGTAGGTCTTTTGGTTCATAACGTTTAAGTCAAGATTTATCAGTGGGTTTTCCGCAAATGTGAGTAACTAAACTGTTAGAATAAGCACGTAAGCTTTAGAAGTAGTTGGGGCTGTAATTTCTCTTCTCTGACACTCACTAGACTGAGGTCGCGACGCAGATCTTCATTGAAAACGAACCACAGAGCAACTGTGATTAATCGTAGGACTTTGGATTGAAAGCGTTCCAGTATGTCAGAGTTAAAGTTGGAAACGGTCTCTCAGAGCTGAATTCCGAAGGTCCATATTGGTTTTAGGATGGCTTTGTAGATTAGCAGTTTATTGCTAAATACAATTGTGACATTCTTCCAACCAACCAGTAGAGGTTGTTAAGTTTTATCTCAAGTTGTTTCGCTTCATACACATATGTGTGCACCAGGTTAGTCGATGATCTAAATGGATTCCTAGGTACAATATCTGACCTCTTGCATGGGTGTTAATTGTTGGTTATTAAGGTAAATAGGGGGAATTCTTCTTTCTAGGGTGAAATACGCCACATTTTTAACTAAATTTGTATTCTGTTTGTGTACTGCTCTTATTGCTGTCATCACCAAATGTAGCAGTAGTGATGTTATCATTAGTGGCCAAGTCAGCTATGTCAATAAGATACAATAATGGTCCCAATATGTGCACTTCCCTGCAAAACACCTAATTTGACGGCAAGAGTTCCGTTTGTTCGTCTTGGACTGTTTCTGTGAAATGGACTGTCTCTGTTTTCTAGGTATGATTTTAAAATTATAAGCTTAGTGTCTAGAAGTGTTAAGTTAATCTTATACAACAGGATGTCAAACTTTATCAAATGCTTGTCCAATATCGAGAAATTCTGTGGAGCATAAATTTTTTTCTTTTAGTGCTTGTCTGATTACAGATAACTATCGACTGATATCGACTTATCATAATACGACAGTCGTTAAATCATTACTGACTAGAATCACACATCACATCAAAATCCAAAGTGCAATAATTAAAGTACAAACGTCTGCTCAATCTTTAACCATAGCTGAAATGTACAACCCAACATGACACAATATAATAACTGATGAATATAGAAGTTTCCTAGAATTGCTTAGACTACATTTTGTAGTAGCTGGAGACTAAATCTTCAAACACGCCATCTGGGGATCTCGGCTAATTACCATCAAAGGACAAAATCTGTTAAAACCTATGCAAGAAGGTAACTTCAACCATACTTCTACAGGAAAACCAACGTATATGCCCTCCTACCTCCGATATAAACAAAATCCCAGACCTAGATTTTCCTATAACAATAGAAAATTTAGATTTGCATATCACTATTGAATCAAATTTTGACCTAAGTTCTGAACACAGTTCCATCGCGACGACAATAAGTACATAAGTAATACGGAAAGGGTCAGTTCCCCGATTATACTCTAAGGCAACAAATTGGGAGCAATTTCAAACCTTCATAAATGAAAATATATTATTAAATCACCTTATAGAAAATACCGACGATATTGAGAAAGCAGTGAAATATTTTACCAACCTACTACAGGCAGCAACATATCGATCAAATAAGAAAACAAAAGAAAGACACAGATGAATATTACAATTTAATCTTACACATACAAAAATTAGTACAAGAAAAACGAAAATCTCGCCGTAAATGGAAAAATACACGATATCCTGAGGATAAAAGGTATTTAAATAGACTGAACCCGTGAACTTCACAGAACTCTCCATGAAAATCGCAATGAGACATTTTTATTTTATATTACCAATTTGTCACAAGATGACCGTTCCATATGGCTAGCAGCAAAAAAAATTAAAAGACCAACTGTTGCAACTGAAAATTGTCCTATCCTCTGCGCTATCTAAATCTGAAGCTATCTGACTAGAGAGTAAACAATTTGTCGCTATACGAAAACCAGACGGAAGTTGGGCACGATCACCTCAAGAAAAAGCAGAAGGCTGCTGAATGTCTCATGCAAGTGTTCACTTCAGTTCTCTCTGACAACGGCGACAGAAATTATCGCTTTCCTTAATACACCATGCCAACTTTCTCCTCCTACAAATACCCTCACACCGACTGAAGTTTTAATATGTTAAAACAAACCAGCTCCCACCAAACCCCTGGGTATGATTTGATAGTCGGAGAAATCCTCAAACATCTCCCAAAAAAGCTCTGTAGTACTGCTAACAACAATATAATTATAACAGTATGCTTCGATTATGCTACTTCCCCATCAAATGGAAGTTTGCACAAATCATACTGATTTTCAAATCGGCAAGCCAGTTTCGGATATGACGACAACTGACAGATCAGATACTGTATTTAAAACATGCTTATCTTTTATTGATTCTCATAATAAAAATATATGTACTGTATGTTATACATATATGAAATCTATATAATATTTTCCCATTAAATTTCCTATTGTGACAATAAATCAATATATGAATATGTTTACCATGTATTTGTTTCAGCCCGCCATTAGATAAACTAATTACCTTTATTCGATAAACATCACCAATTAGATTATTCAGCTATGATCATTAGAATATGTGCATAGATTGTTGGTTGTTTGGTAACATTAATTTGACTTTTATTTACTAGCCGTTATTAAAGGCTTTTAAAAACAGTCTTTAATTGTTGTAATACGTGTTGCTTTCTGTCCCTTATATAACTAAAATTTTATGTTATTGTTATTAAAGTTTTATTAGCGACGAATTTATAACTCTTTCCATTATAAATTATAAAAATTACTATGTTGACAATATACATATTATAGATGTAGTGTTATCAACATTTTAATTGGTGTCAGTATTTATTTATCATCAACATAAAACTGCTGTGAAATATCAATAAATAGTAGTAATTATATGGAAGGGCCCACGAATTCTTTAGAGCTAATGTATCATGTTTTATTTCGTTCAGCGATAATTGTTTAAAACTTTAAAATATTGTATAATTTTCTATCATTCATTTGATATCGTGTATTTGTTAAATTACACGGCTAGGCTTGAAAGTAGAAAAAAGTTTATAATTTGATAGGTTCCTTTGTACTTTGGTAATTTGCTGTATAAGTAAACATAAAATTAAAAATTCAAAGAATTTAATATACAGATATCAAAGTATTCCAAAACTTAAGATACGTTGACAAACGCATTTTGATTGTAATTTAAATTTAAAAAAATACAAAGCGCCTCGTCCACGACATAAATAGGAACAGAATTAACTATCAAACGGCATATTATAATTGATTGAAGCAATTATTGCAGAGAGGTAAGTTATTTAATGTTATTAATAATCTGATACATGTTCAAAACAATTATATAATCTACTTTTATTTATTTTTTCAATTCTTTGAGAAAACGGTCATAGGCAGATTGTAAAAGTGGATGAAGCTAAAACAGAAAAAAGTATTATTGAAGTTTGTAGAATGAACGTTTGAAGGAACAGAAAGAAGAAATTGTAACATTTCCTAATTGAAATGCGGAAACTCTGATGAACTTCATAAAGCAGTGGATCGAACTAGGAATCAATTATATTTTGCGCTTGAATAGCATACTATTATTATATTATGTAGATCGAGATGGTTTTCAATACTTCACTGTTAATCATAGTTACAACTTTATATACCACTAATCAAGTACTAATTTTAATGTATAATTATGAATATTAGCTATATTTCTATATATTAAATATGTACTCTGTAAGTATAGACATACATTTATATTTTATTCATATATAAAGAGGGTCATTTATTTTCTATTTATGGCAAGCATACCTCAAATGAATATAATGTTCTCCATTGAAATGTTCCACAGTTCATGAATTGAGGACATGATATTCCATCTTTTTCTCATAGTAATTATATGTGTAAAAGAATGGTCATGTATCACTAGTCATCTACTTATGACTAGTGGACCTCAACGGATGTGCTGCAAACGAAATTGGCAAATCTGATGAGACAAAACCGTTTTTAATTATGTATATACAAACCATGGGCTATTTCGTTTCATTAATAGTCTGATTAGACATAAATAGGTATGTTATTATTGATTTTATGTGAAAATAATTAGCCACACCGCGAGGTTATGGAGAAAATAACGCCATATACAAAGTGCGGCAACATAACTTCCCTTTTTGAAATTTGCGCCATTCAGGCTGTAGGGGTCGCTGGAGGGCGAGAGTAGCCTCATTCGACAGGTATGCTTCTAAAGTTTTGTTTTCTTCCATGTCAGTAGCTATCATGTGTTGGAACAGTGAGGAGCGTGCGTTTGCCGTTGAGGCCTACTTTTCGATGGATGGTCTGTTATAGCAACACAGTGCGCGTTCCCAAATCGTTTCAATGTAGCTCCGATGTGTCCTATCCCGGACCGGAAATCAACTGTTACATGAGTCACCACGTTCAGACAAACCGGGAGTACAACAAGTCGAAGAACTGGAGTACCTGGGCCCATCAGATCTCCTTAACACATCGAGGCAGTGAAAGAGCCAATCTTGCGATCCCCATGGCGCTCTGCGCGCAAACATGCGTCTGCCCTTGGACTTTCCGATCGTTCAATGAGGCGAATTCTTCGCGATGACCTTCAGTACCATCCGTACAAGTTGGCGATTGTGCAGGAACTCTCCGAACACGACTTCCATTGTCGGAGGAACGCATGTGATGCGCTTCTCGAAAACATTTCAGAGGACGCAATTGTTTTCTTCAGTGATGAAGCCCATTTTCACTTGAGGGGATGCGTCAACAGACAGAACGTGCACTACTGGGCGGATACCAATCCCCGAAAATTGCATGAAAGATCTTTGCATTTACCTGAAGCCACCGTGTGGTGTGCAATTTCCTCAGCTGGGATTGTTGGATCCTAGTTTTTTGAAAATAATGAGGTCGCAGTGATAATGAATTCAGACTGGTATGTGACTATGTTGGAGGATTTTTTCCACGACTTGATGAATTACATTTAGGGGACATCTGGCTCCAATAGGACGGAGCAACGGCGCACACTTCGAGGGCATCGAAGGCTGTGTTGAGGGAACACTTCCCCGAACGCCTCATCTCAATCCCTTATTGCGATTTGGAGTGGCCAGTCCGCTCTTCAGCCATAACAAATCACAAGGGGTCAGCGATTTGACCCCTTGTGTTTTTTTATGGGGTTTATTGAAATTCCTCGTTTATGTCAACCATCCAAGGACCCTACAACATCTGAAGGCTAACATGCGGGTAGAAATTGCCAATATACCCGCTGCTATGCTGGTAAGGGTTATAACAAACGCCAGAAATCGGCTTATTCAGTGTATGGGCAATAGTATGCGTCACCTATCTGATATGATTCTCAAAACTGTGTAAAACAAAACTTTAGATATGTACCTACATTATAAAGAAAAAAATTAAAACATTCTCATTCATAAAAGGGGTTTTATTGCGTTTTGAAGAAAGGAAGTTATATTGCCGTATCTCGTACTATGATACTACAGAAGGCTTTATCAATTTATACAATATTTTGGGGAATTTTTATTTAGTCACTAAGACTAAACTAAGAATAGGAGTCACTACATTTAAAATAAAGTATTGTGAAGCTTCTTATACGATAATATTGCAAAATATATAAAAAATAAAAAAAAATAAATATGCACATTTTTATTTATTTTTCTGTTATATGCAATATATGAAATATTTCCACCATTCCGGTTCATCATCATCATTTGCCAAAATATATTTACCTTCGACTATATCTGTCGTTTTCACCGCTCCTGTATTATATAGAACTATGACGGTTCTTTGAGAAAGGTGCAAATTCTTCCTGTTTGTATTTGAACTACAAAATATAACAAATATATCGGATTGTAATATCATTGAAAGAAAGACAACGTTAAACTCCAAGTAAATAGGTGTACCTTTAACACATTTTTTTAAATTCTAACTATAAATAATAAAGGGCAACTGTATCCTGATGGGCCACAGTATGTCGTTTATAACCAACATATGTGTTTCATGTAGTAAATAATCAATGAAAGAGATCCCTACTGGCATTATAATTAATTTTATAAATTAATTTCATTGTTTAATGTAAATATTCTATTTGTGCTATTACACTTTATTACGAAAAAAGTCTAGAAAGATTGAAATTTAAATTAAAAAAGAAAAAGAAAGATTTAGCTTTTACAGTTACAGTAGCTGATCCGATAGGACTTGCACCTTGACGAAGTTCTAGTGCAAACTAGAGCGGGTGGGTCGGCTTGCGCGTTTTAATGATTTAAGGAGCCATACCATAGGTTTAACCATAGTGGGAGGGTCCTTATTGAAAAACCAGACTAAGACAAGTCCCTGAAGGAGGGCAGCAGCTCTTTCAGTAGTCATAGTGGCAGAAACCGTGGGGGTTGGTATGGTGCTATGACACACACGACTGCGATGTGGAAGGCAAGAGGAAACCACCACATTATAATCCTCAGAACAGCTAGCAGAATGCTTATCCTAAATTAATGATGGCGTCTTCTGGGGCAAAAAAACTCCGGAGGTAAAATAGTCCTCCGTTCGGATCTCCGGGTGAGGACTGTTCCGGGAGACGTGATCGAGTGCAATAATAGTAAGTGTAGCATTTCACGAGTCGGAGCGTGGAATGTCAGAAGCATGAGACAGGCAGGGAAGCTAGAAAATCTGAAGATAGAAATGGATAGGTTAGGATTAGATATAGTAGGTATAAGTGAGATGCGCTGGCCGGAAGTAGGAGATTTTTGGAGCGGTGACTATAGGGTAATACACACAATATCGGTAAATGGAAACGCGGGAGTAGGGATCGTTATGCGGAAGAACGCAGGACAGTGTGTAGATAGCTACCCACAATACAGCGAGAGAGTAATGATGGTTAGGTTAGATTCGAAGCCAGTAATAGAGATATAGTAACAGTAATAGTGCAAGTATACATGCATACTTCTAGCCATAGTGAGGAAGAGTTAGAAGCCGTTTATTCGGACATAGAGCAGGTAATAGGCTTTGTGAAGGGTCATGAAAATTTAATAACAGTAGGAGATTTTAACGCAGTCGTAGGTGAGGGTAAAGAAGGAGAATTTGTAGGTCCTTATGGATTAGGAAACAGAAACGAGAGAGGTAGCAGACTGATAGAATTCTGTGAGAAGCACAAGATGGTAGTCGCGAACACATTGTTCAAGAATCACGTTAGGAGGCGGTACACATGGAAAATGCCAGGAGGGATAGACAGGTATCAGATAGACTACATTCTGGTTAGGAAGAGATTTAGAAATCAAGTAAAAGACTGTAAGAGTTATCCAGGAGCAGATGTAGACAGCGACCACAACTTGGTAGTCATGAAAGCTAGATTAAAGTTCAAAAATCTGAAAACCCGGAAGGATAAGAAACGTATAAATGTAGACATATTGAGGGATCAGAATATGAAAGATAAGTTCCAGGACAAAACAGATCAATTAATAAATAAAACGAGTAATGACGAAATCAAGAACGCAGAAACTGAGTGGGAAGGTATCAAGAATAGTCTAGCGTCCGCGGCTACGGACGTTTTAGGACACGATAAAAGAGAAGCTAGGAAGCCCTGGATAACGGAAGAAATCTTAAACTTAATTCAAAAGAGACGAGGCTACAAAACAGACCAGACGAAGAACGACTGAAAACTTATAAGTCAATAAAGTGGGAAATCATTAGAAAATGTAGAAAAGCGAAACAACAATGGATAGAGGATAAATGCAAAGAAGTAGAAGATAAGTTGCAAGTAGGTAAGACCGATGAGGCTTACAAAATAATTAAGAGGAACTTCAGGGATATAGGAACAATAAGTAGAAACGTTAGGAGTCAATCGGGGGACATACTGATCGGAAGAGAGGAGAAAGCGGATAGATGGAAGCAGTACTTAGGAAATTTATACGAGGGTCAGGAATTAGGAGAGATATTAGAGGAAGAATCTAGCATCGATAGGGAAGATGTAGGAAAACCTATATTGAGAGAGGAATTTGAAATAGCACTAAGGGGGCTAAAGAATAATAGAGCGCTGGGTGTAGATAAAATACAGGCGGAAATTTTGAAATGTGCGGGACAGAAAGTAGTAAATAGGATGTTTGAACTGGTAAAATACATATACGAAACGGGCGAGATGCCGGAGGATTATAAGAGGAACATTATCGTTACTATACCGAAAAAGAGAGGAGCCGACAAATGCGAGAACTTTAGAACGATTAGCCTAACTTCCCATGCGTCAAAAATCTTAACTAGAATAGTGCAGAAGAGGATGGAAAATAGAGCGGAGGAAATACTAGGAGAAGACCAATTCGGGTTTAGGCGAAATAGGGGAACTCGTGAAGCTATTCTGGCGCTTAAGAGTAATGTTAGAGAAAACAATAGAAAAAGGAAAGAATGCTTATATAGGATTTGTAGATTTAGAAAAAGCTTTTGATAACGTAAGATGGGAAAAAATGTTCAAGATACTAAAGAGCGCGGGAATGAAGTATAGAGATAGGAGAGTAGTACACAATCTATACAAAGAGCAAACTGCTGTTATAGAAGTAGAAGGGGAAAAAAGGGAAGTAGGTATTAGGAAAGGAGTAAGACAAGGATGTACGCTATCACCACTAATTTTTAATCTGTACATCGAAGAGGCGATTAATGTGGTAAAAGATAGAGTGGATTTCGGGATTAAAGTACAGGGACAGAAACTAAAAATGCTGAGATTCGCGGATGATATAGCAGTATTAGCATCTAGTAAAGAGGAATTAGAATCAGCGTTGAACGAAATGGAGGCAGTGTTGACAGAGGAATACGGAATGAGGGTGAATAAAAACAAAACTAAAGTGTTAGTGTGCAGAGGGCGCGAGAGCCGAGTAAAAACGAAAGTACAAATTAATAATGAAAGATTGGAGGAAGTTAAAGACTTCACTTATTTAGGAAGTAAAATAAATTGGGATGGAAAAAGCGATAAAGATATAAAACAAACAATAGCGCAGGGTCGAGTAGCTTTTAACAAAAAGAAAGCACTTTTATGCTCGGGGGTAATAAACTTAGAAACAAGGAAGAGATTTTTGAAATCGTATGTATGGAGCACGGCGCTATACGGTTGCGAAACCTGGACAGTAGGAGAAGCAAGTAGAAAGAAATTAGAAGCTTTTGAGATGTGGTGTTACCAAAGAATGATGAAAATACCATGGACTGATAGGGTTAGAAACGAAGAAGTATTAGAGAAAGTCGGCGAGAAAAGAAGTATGTGGAAAAACATAAAGAAGAGAAGAGATAGAATGGTAGGCCACTTGCTGAGACATGGGGGAATAGTCCGCGATATTTTGGAGGCAGAAATAGGAGTGAAGAAAGACAGAGTAGGCTTAGATTAGACTACTGCTCACAAATAGTAAGGGATATAGGTTGTAGCACAATTAGCGAAATGCGTAGGTTAGCACAAGATAGGAGAAGCTGGAGGTTAGCGTCCAACCAGTCTTATGACTGATTACCTCATGATGAGTTACAGTAGCTACGTTTGCTTTGGTTTTATATAATAGACTGATTGATGGTGCTGTTTAATTAGTTTTATCGCCTCAGTTATTTTCAGATGATAGGTAGATATATTTTATATGATGAGGATTCCAATACAATTGATTTAATATATCGATGTCTCATACTCACGGGGCATTATGTATGTACTCTAAGATTTAGAGTACCCCTTAGATATAGACCTTTTGTAGATTTAGAGACAGATCTAAATAAAAATGAACGTCAGAAGACTTACATCGACGTATGAGGATTTACATCAAATATTGCTATAAAATTACTCAAATAATGCTATTAAATTACGACTTCCTCAGAATACGACAGAATTTTAAGCAAATTAGATGTACAAAAACTAGGGTTGGTTTGATGTAGAGCAATTATTCTATAGAGATCAATTATTGAAGTCGTATATGTAAGTAATTGTTTTGAGAGGGCACTTTTCGAAACTATTAACTCTACTTCAACAAATACTGAAGATGTCCATTTTCATTGTTCCACCCTATACATGTACATGCCATTAAATAGAAATTTCGGTATGTAGTTGCTTACATTTATAGCATTACGAATGTAATATAGAGTAATCATGCACCATATGACCAAATATGATTAACATATTTTATATTATCTATCTATTCGTGAATTATAATGATATATAAGAGTGCCAAATATATAAATAACTGCTTATACATGTATAAGCATGTATATCTCCTCATTAATACATGTATATTTCCTCATCAATATATAATATTATATTATCACTAAAGAAGCTCTCTTTGGAGCTACTAACGAAAATAAATTTATAGATATGGTACTTATTTTACTTTCCTTGTACGATATTTGTATTTAAAAACAAATAATGCTGATTAATATGAGTAACTATGGTTGAGTAATAGTAAAAATTTGGAGAATATTGAATATTTTGTAAATACCGCAGATATTTAATTGTATTTACTAATTAAATTAATTATTGTTAATCCTTTAATTTATTAATATTTTATTCCATTTATTCTAATGTTCGACGCAAATAATCCATTTGTGATATTATACTTTATTACGAAAAATATTTAAAAAGACCGAAATTTAAATTTAAATTTAGGTTTTATTAGAGTAGTTACGTTTGTTTTTATTTCATATGCTGATAGGGCTGTACAATGCACTAGCACAGTACTATCAGCAACGCACAATGGACTTAAAAAAAGTTTGCATAATAATCTTTTTAAGTATTTTAAAAATTATATTTTTAAAATACTATGGATGTTACTTTACTGTTACAAAGACTGATTACTTTAATTTAACTAGGTATATATTATGACATACAATAAAAAGTACAACTTTAATGTTAATGTTTCTTTTATTATTCATAACTTCATTCTTTATCTTTGTATTTGGGATAATCTTGAAGTGCTAGGGTTAGCTATGAAGATCCTACGTAGATATTCCGGGATTATAAAAAAAGACATGCATTTAATACTAAAAGATTTAGAATATAATTTATGCACATATCTTTATTAGGTTTACACAGTTTTCATTTAGATACAGATCTAAATGAAAAGTTTTTAAGTAAATAGACTGAAAATGTATGCACGATATCTGTAAGTCCAGTTTACTTAAATCCTTTCGTGGAATCACGAAAAGGTAAGTTCTTACAATATCAAGCGACTTACAATGACGTATGAAAAGTTATATGTTTATTTATATAGTCTATTTATGTTTATATAATCTATTAAATTACTTTATGACTTCTCTGAAATACGACAGCATTCTGAGCAAATTTAATACCTACGATGTAGTGCAGGTTTGATGTACAGCAAGTATTGAACTATACAGAACAATTATTATTGAAAATATACGTACATAATTGTTAAATTGATTTCGAAGGTAATTTTTCCAAAACTATTAACTCCACTTTTTCGGTTTTATTTTGCCACCCTATACATTGTTACTATCTTAAATAGAAAATGCCGTATACATACATATATCGTTACAAATATAATATTGTCACCTAGTACAATACTTTATATATTTTATCTATTCCTGAATAATAAAGATATATGACTGTTAAAGTTACAGAAAGCATATATAGTTAATATAATCTACTTTCCACCAACAAATAATTTTACATTATTACTAAAATAGCTTTTTTGGATTAAGAGAGAATATGAATTTCGATAAATAGTACTTCTTTTATTCTCGTATTTAAAAACATATTAATAATGCCGAGTAACAATTATTATGGTCGAGCAGTGATCAAAAATTGGAGAGTTTTATTTAAATAATTTTCCTCATATGTGTACATATATAAATTTATTAGGACAGAAATCATATATAAGCTAATAAAAGAGAAAAAAATACAATTATGATAACTTATCAGACGACTATATAATCCTTTTTCAGGTGAATTACTAGCTAAAGTTCAATGTAATGCACTCAGTTTATATATGTACGTGCATATATTAAATAAAACAATTCTGCTTAAGCATATTTTATGGTATGGCAAACTCTAAATAAAATACATCAATTCTGAATTCGCCTTCATGAAAATTTCATGGTAGTAGAACTTGGATTTAGCTTGACGTAATAAAACCACGAACAGTAAACCATAACCAAAATTAATTCATAGTACATTACCTCTAGTCTTGCACAATTAATGTAGTATTAAAGTGAAACATTAATAAAAGCGGCTCACTAAACGTTGATATTCTGTAGCCGGACCAGTAATCTGTTATCGACTAAGCCATTTTGCAGAATCATTATTGCTCCTTTGCTAAAGAAGCGGCCTAAGCGTTCAACCGACAAGATCCTACATATATGTTCCAACGAGCTGTCAATAATTGTATTTTATAAGGATTTTAGTTAGTCCCATGGTGTATAGCTATTTAGATATCGCATGTGCTAAAGACTATATAGATATATTTCATGCTTGTCAAGCCGATACTTTCACACATTTTGGAGTGTGATACTTTATCCTCTTTTATAAATAAACTCTTGGCCATACATATTATATCTCTATTTACTTATGGTCAAAATTAAGATGTCTATACCCCAGTGTCGAAATAATGTGGAGTGATTCATATATAATATCAGACCATCATAACTATTCAACGGTTTATCTATTTCTTGTGTAATCATCTATTATGTGCATACAAATTTTATGTGCCACTCTATAGAAACAGTAGTTCAATGCGAACTACTTCCTCTCATATTGAATTCCGAATCGCATAATAATCGGTTGTACCGCCTGGTCCGCTGTTGTAGCAAAGCTAGCTTATCATTCTAGGCGGTTTTAAGTACATTTGAATTCGATTGGTCAGCAATTGGCGGCACGGATCAATGTCGATCGATAGAATGACGCATGCGTTGTTTAGCCTAGATTTTGGCGCACTAGTGGCATTACATTGTAGTTATCTGTACGCGTTACATTGTAGTGGTTCTACGACGAAGAATTCCAATCGAATACAGCGACTTTTAACAAATGTAGAACATCAAATACTTAAAAACGTCTACGAAGAAATTCGGGCGCGAAACCCAGATATTAGTACAATCGAGGCAGTCGATATATGCTCTTCGTTAACAAAAGTAGTGTGTACCGTGCAATGAAGTATGATAAACAAAAAAACAAGTGCAAAAAAGAAGAAAACAGAAACCCGCGGTAGGAAGAAGATTGAAGTTGATGAAGATGTTAAATACATTATTCGTAGGATTATTCATGGATTTTTTTTAATGAACTTCCGACGCTGAATAAAATTCTCGCTGCCGTCGCTCAAGATGAAAATTTACCGAAGTTCTCTCGTAAAGTTATTTTGAGAATTATTCATGAATTTTCATCATTTAAAACGAAACCGAAAGAGTCTTCTCATTGAAAAAAAAAAAAGAAATTGTGTTATGGCGAAGTAGTTATTTGGAAAAGCTAAGAGATTTTCGGAATTCTGATAGGAAGATTTATTATGTGGATGAAACTTGGGTAAGCGAAGGTCATACCGTGACGAAAGTGTGGCAAGACTGCAATATTCTGAATAACCGACAGGCATTTGTAGAAGGATTATCTCCGGGCTTGAAGGCACCATCTGGAAAAGGACGAAGATTAATAATCACGTATATCAGAAGCGACTCAGATATTTTGGAAAATGGTTTAAATGCATTTGAATCGCGACGAACAAGGGATTATCATAAATATATGATTAGTGAAGTTTTTTAAAAATGGTTTTCATCTGTATTGTCTTCCATAGAACCCGGCGCAGTTGTCGTGATGGACAATGCACCATATCATAGTCGGCGAATTGAAAAGTTACCAACATCAGCATGAAGAAAAGGACAGATCAAGTGGTTAAAATCTAAAAATATGGATTGTCGCGATACCATGTTAAAAGTGCAGCTATTAAAAATTTCGCAGCGAGAAAAAAGCCGGTACATTAAATATGAAGTAGATGAAATGGCAAAATCTCGTGATGTGATAATACTTCCTCTACCACCATATCATTGCGAATTGAACCCCATATAACTGATTTTAGTGCAAATAAAAACGGACGTAGCACGAAATAATAGGACTTTTAAACTGGGAGACGTCAAATTGCTGTTGAACAATGCTATCAGCCGCGTCACCGCGGAAGTATGGTCCAAGTGCATTGTGCACGTAAAGAAAGAGGAATACCGCATGTGGGATCTTGACAAAAGAGCGGAAGCGTTGATAGATCCAGTTATAATCAATCTAGGCGATAGCAGTTCCAGTGATTGTGATTTTGATAGTGACAGTGACTAACTGTGGAATAGTAATATTGCAAGTGGAAGTCGTGTTGTCTGAAGTGAGTGATTCTTGTAATAATGACATTAAGAAAATATTTTCAGTGCGACGCAACACAGTGATAGTAGGATAGTGACAGTGATTGGTAATATAAAATAAAATATGTGTGATAAATGTGGCATATATGTATAGTGATAGATATAGTGACTGTGACGGTGTTGCTGATACAATAGAATAAAGACTGTGTTAGTGATGTAACATATATAATGATTGTGATAAATATAGTAACTGTGACTGTGTTTTTGATACAATAAAATAAAGATTGTGTTAGTGGTGTGGCATAAATATAATGATAGTTTTAAATAGTGAAAGCGGTAGGTCAATATATGGATTCAGAGGGGCTACTTGCGTGTAGCTTGCTACTCCTACGTCCCTTTATATGGCACATATTGCCAAGATGTCTGTTTTATCAGGATATGCTGACAGGAGATGTTCTGACTGGGTAAGCATGAAATAAGTACATTACATAACTTACGATACTTATATTGTTTACTAACTAAAAAACTGTTACAAATCCACTTAAAACCCTTTTGAACTGTCTTGGTATTATTTTGTAATTTTTTTACATTTTGCCCCCTCCAAATTGACATGCCTATGGAATTTCGTTCCCCGCACACTTCTTGCCCCTGAGCCATCCATATGTCATCGATGAGTCACTCCATATTATTTCGACACTGGTGTATAGAAATACTGTAGGAGCGTGTAAAGTCTTGATGTTCTCACTTTTATAGTTTTGTCTAAAATTATTACAATAACCTTTATAATCCTGGTCATAGGGTATATTTACCTTAATTAGATGTTACCCTAAATCTCTTCGCAATCACAATTTATTTAATTAATGAGGTTTGGTAACGGATGACTTAATTGACCGAAGATACATCTGTGGAGTTTAAACATAGTTTTTCTATGCTGTATCGGATTCTAAATATATATCGTCATGTTAAAATTTTAGTGAAGAGTTGATGATTGAACGATATTTACTAATAGCTTATAGGTCAATATAGCAAATATACAAGAGGAATGCAGTATAGCCATTACCATTTTATTTTTTCCTGAATTAATAAAAATTGTCTTGGGCAAAGGTGGCTTGTGGATTTAAAACTAATTGTCGTCGTTCGTATTGCTGCAATTATAATTGTCAATATTGTTTTGAGAAAATTTGTTAACAGTTATGGTGAAGTTTTCTTGCCATTTTAATTTTAAATTGTCTTTAAATTATGGGTTTCACCACAGACTACACAATTTACACGATTGAAGCCTATTTATTAGTAATGAAATTCGGGAATATGGCCAGCGTTTATATTTAGACAATTTTCTTTTATATTTCAATAACTTTCAACAGTTTAATTTTATTCTTAATTGGAACACATTCGACAAATCTTAGATCAATGAACTTCCAACAAGTTACCACCCCTCACTATTAGTAAACACTGAGGTTAGTACATCACAACTCTGTAACTTTCCTGCCAGTTGTAACAATAAAATATACAGTTTTAAGATATTCTCCTGTACTGTATCATGTTTTATTATAGAATAATTGGGAGTTCTTAAATATCATACTGATGTCAATTCTCCAGGTGAAGCATTTTATGCAAATTTATTTATAATTTGTTTAAAGTTCGTTCTTGTATATAAAAATTAAGCATATATATCCAGCGTGGTACACTGGTGAAATAGTTAATATTATTAAGCTGAAAGTTTTCAACTACAAAATATTTAAAAACAGGTACTATCTAACTGATTTCATTGAATTCAAGAGATCATTCATCATTATTAAAACACAAATAGCTGCTGCTTATATTAACTACTTAACACTTGGTCAGCAAAAATTTAAGAGGGATCCCAAGAGTTTTATGCTCAGAGTAAGAAAGTTCAACGGGTCTGCCACCAACGCTTTTTTTCGGTGAGGAATAGTTTGATGTTCCAAATAAAATTGTAAATGGATTCGATATATATATTTTCCAGTGTCTTTTCCCCTGACGATGAGGATATAAAGAGAAGTTATAGTAAACACTCAACTTGTATCAGTAAAATTTACAGAAACAGACATTCGTCAATCATTATCAAAACAAAATGACCTATGGGGATGATCATATCCCCAGTTTTCTTTTTGAAGATTACTCAGGGGCCCTGATAGATTAGAAAGTAGCAAATATATGTCCTATAATAAAAAGTGGCAATTCAGCTGATACAAAAAATTATCGTACAATCTGTTTTCTCATATTGTGTAATTCTTGTTCAGATGATCAGTTGAGGTTGCAAAAACTCACTAATGAAAGCGGCTCACTTAACGGTAATATTAAGTAACCCGAGCAGCAATCTGTTATCAACTAAACCATTTTGCTGAATCATTATCCCTCCTTTGCTAAAGAAACGGCCTAAGCGTTCGACCTACAAGATAGTACATGTATATATATTCTAACGAGCTGTCAATAATTATATTTCATAGGAATTTCAATTAATTCAGCTATTTAGCTCTTGTATAGACATAGACTATATAGTTATATTATTATGCTTGTAAGGTATATTTTCATACATTTAGTAGTGTGATATTTTATTTTGTTTTATAAATAAACTTTGTGCCATAAATATTTTATCTCTATTTACTTATGATCAAAATTACAATATTTAGGAATAATGTAGGAGCGTGTAAAGCCTTCATCTCATCTGACTAAGCCTTTTAATAAAATGATTACAATAATATTTATAATCTTACCATACATTTACCTTCCCTAGACCTTACCGTATGTATACCTTTTTACTATCACAATTTATCAACTTAGTGAAGTTAGGTAACATATTACCTAATTGGCAGATTTACACTTTGTCGAGTTTAAACTTATATTTTTGTGCATATATATATACCCATAGTTTTTCAATGCTGCATCTGATTCTAAATATATATCGTCAGTGTGAAACTTGTCAAGAGAAAATGCTTGAATAAAACGTTTCTAATAGATCATAGGCCCATATGGTAAATATACATTAAGAGGAATGCGACATAGTCATTACTAATATATATACCAATATACTACACTTGGATTGACAGTACATAGATTTCAAAATAATTGTCGGGGTTAGTATTCGTGCGTTTGTTAAAAGTTGTGGTGAATTTTTTTTTGCTAATTTTTGAGTTATGGTATTATTACCACAGATCATAAGATTTACATGGCTGAAGCTTATTTTTGAACTGCTGTGTTAGTACATACCTCTTGTTAACGAAATTTGGGAACATAGTCAGCGTTTATGTTTAGACAATTATCGAGAGTATTTCGTAGGTTTTGGAGTAATACAGTGCTAGAAATATGTTACTGCTACACACGATAATTCGAATATACATGGTTTTAGTACTAGAGAAACGTTAAATCTTTTACAGTTCAATAACATTCAACAGCTTAATTTTATCCTTAATTCGAACACATTCTACAGAATGTATAAAATATTGTTTCCATTCTTTTTGATAATCAAATTCGTCTTTACTCAGTCGAATTGAGACCTTTGCAGAGTGAATATCGAGGTACCATATAGTATAATAGTATTTTCACAATATTTCTAGCTGATTTTCAAGAACTGGAACAAATAGTTATTGAACTATAATTCCACAAATCCTGTAGAATGCTTTTTAATAATATGAGGAGGCATGTAAACATGTGCATTGAATAAGGCGAAATAAATTTCCAACGGTTTATTTTTTTCATTATTATTTTATCTCCATAATAAGTAACACTTTTATACATTATTACTGATGTGAATATGGTCCGCAACTTGGCAAAATTTTACAGTATTAGCTCAAAACTATAAGATGAACGTTTTCCATTTTATAACCTCCTTTGTGCGATATATTTTTTATATCGGTATATTACATATAATAGCTTACACTTGGTTTATACCAAATATGGACCTGTTGATAAACCTGTGTAATTATTTTACAAGAAACCCTACTTTATTGATCGAGTTATATTTTTACAATAAATAAAGTAATTATATAAGTAATATCAATTTGTATTGTAAGTAACATTTGTGAAGTAATATTGTTTTATAGAATTATTAATATTGCTAATGCCAGTTATTCAACACAGATAATATTTATGAATAACTGTGTAATAAGTAATATCAGGCTAATAATAAATATAAAGAATAAATATATCATTAACATTAGGTACATGCTGGAAAAAACTGACAAGCCCTTATGTTAGGCATTATTTCTGTGGTAAGAATAAATTTAACACACTATATTTCCGTGACTATAGTCAATATTTTAGTATATAAACATATCACAATTTTAACTGCAAAAATCCAACAGGAAACCTAAAAAAATGTTCCATAACGTGGAATTATTTGATTAGCAGTCAAATTAAACAAAACCATTACACACACTCTTTTACAATACTTTATACACATATACAAATAAGATATAAATTCAATAAAATGATCCACTATCACTGACAGATTGATATTTATTACTTAAAATTACAGTAAAAATAAAAACAATATATTTCAGCAAAATAAGTATTAATGAATCTTATATACAAATTATTTAATTGCTACATTCATATCATAAATACGATCAAACAATCAATTCTCAAATGGAGAAGCCTAACAGTACCACACAAAATTATTCTGCAGTGTATTAAATTGCAAATGTAGGCACTACTTTAAATCAGGTGCACTTGTTATTTCAGTATAAAACGAAATTGAATATCGGATCAAATTAGCCTGGCTTCCTATTAAACTCAACAAAGACACTGAGTTCAACCTTGGATAACTGTAGATACTTAACATCGAATTGAAAGGAATTAATTAGGGGACTCTAAAGAAGTCCTTTAGCTGAAGTTAGCTAAAGTAAGTACGTAATTGAAACTTTTTGTCTTAATTGTATAGTATTAAATGTTATTGTACGTTTAAAACTGAATTGCTTGGTTTATTTTTAGTTTTGCGCTATTCCTAATTTATATAATTTAAAACTACTTGGTTTAAATTTATAAACAAATTAGGAAAACAGTAGAGTTTCCGTCAAAATGTTCATATTGAATTATTGCTAATTATTTACTTTATCGGAAAACTTTCACGAAAGTTTGACTACCCCCTATTTTCGAGGATGCTAAATAATAATCTTCACTTTAGATTACGTAGATATCTAGCATTGATGTAAATATATGCTACAACATCTCCATTATACATATCATATATTAAAATCGTCATAAAACTTATTATTCAGTACGATTTTCTTAATTTACTTGCAATGTTTACAATTTTAACGCAGCGGTCCATTTGCCATCCAAGCGCCCTCTATTAAATCAGATGTGATTTCATCACTGACCGTGTCTAAGCTCCATCAATATATATGCGCTATATGAGTCAATTATTAACAATATGAATGTATGTGTAATTTATTTATTTATTATTATTATGTGTAATTTAACTAATAGGAAAATAATTTATGGATAATAATTTATGTATAAAATATAACTAAAACTTTTAATATTCCCAAAATATATTCAATAAATCTAAATATTATAAAATATTATACAATTACAATAATAATAAATATTATAAAGGAATAGATTTTAAAAAAGTAGGTAAGTAATCTTTATTCAAGATAACAACCTATCGTGTAAACTAACACTGGTCGTGATAAATATATATTTGTGAAATATTATGTTCTATATAAATATATTTATTTTCTGTGTAAATATTTTAAATAACTTGAGAAAATATTTGAGAAATATGAATGGTGATAGTTATAGTTTCCCCAAAGATTAATAACCATAAATGAATTCATGATTAGTTATATTACATATACATATTATTTATAACTAATGGCACCCCTGTGGACTGATTCACTAAGTCTTAACTTTAAGCAAACTCAGTGACCAAATCATCGGATTTGATAAAGGTCGCTTAAATAACAAATGGACAAAAGCATGAAAATTGTAAACAGGGTAATAGAATTAAGAATATGTATCGTACGTATGTATGTATTGTACGTATAATGGTAATGAATTATAAGTTTTATGACGGTTTTAATATATGATATGTATAAAGGAAGTATTGTAGTAACTACTTACATTAATATTAGGCATCTACGTAGTAACATCTACTTAGTAAAATATATGAATAGTGAAACATTTACGTAGTCAAATATGTATATGAAATTTGATTATCAAAATCTATATTAAGTTATTCAATTCTTTATACTATATTATTGATATATTTATTTAAATGCATATCATCGCCTTAATTAATCAAACTACACTAAAACTGCCTAACACATGTTTTATAATACATTGGAAAGTTATTTAATTTGATAAAAATGTATTATTCTTAATTGAATATTCAACATATTCTATTAATAATATTTAATTTTATTCCCAAGTATATTCCATTCTAAGAAAATTCCAATTGTGTTGAACATTTTATTACCGTTCACTGTTTTTCAAACAGAAACATTAATTTAAATATATTGTCCATTATAATCAATATCTAATATACTATATCTTATAATAAATGTTTGACTTTCTTTAAATTTTAAAGAGGTAAATGTTTGATCAATCACCTTGTAACAGAACGTTTAGAAAGACCAATGTAATGATCATCATTATTATACAGTGCTTTCATTTAAAAACTACCCAACCTCTATATTTAGCTTTTTTAGTAAGAATGTTTAAAATTAGTGTCCGTTGCAGTTTAGGTTTCACTTCCTTATCTACAGCTATCCCCACATAAATATTTTGGTAACTTTAACTGGTTCCTCTCTCTTGCAATTTTAAAAGTCTTAAAAATTATGATTGAACTCTGTTTAGAAAATTGAAATCAGCGGATCCGCTATCGTAAAGTAAAGCAAAAATTATTTAAACAAAACAAGAATATATTAATGGAATATTCTAAGGACTATGTTATGGGTTCCATGCAAGTAGGGACAATTTTATTTGGAATCGCTGCCCCAAACTCAACACTGACAATTTTGTTTTGTAGCAAGATATATATATATTTTGGATCTTGAAGTATGCATGAAGTGTATTAAGCGGCACCCCTCTTCGTACAGTTCTAATTTTGTACACACATTACTCTTCTGTTCCTGATGTTTAAGGTGAGATAAAAGAGTATTTATTTTAACTCACCGCTCATTTATATTTTAGCATTCAGTATCCTTCTGATTAGAGCTGGAATTAAATTTTGAAAACATTTAACTGAAGTATCAGTGATTTATCAGTATAGTATCAGTGAACTGAAATTATTTTTATTTATGATATTAAAAATGGGTGGGCTCGTGCGACGCGCCGACCCGATTTTTTATAAGAAGGACATAATGGCAAAAGTGCAGAACCAAATAAATGCCTAACATTATTCAAAAATTTAGCAATAAAGTAAATAAGCAGTATAAGGGGTCTTACTGAAGTTACACAAATTGGGACTTTGTCATTTCTGAATTTATTCCACTACCGTTACCCGCCAACTATTCAATTCTAAAAGTCGCTAAGTTAACAAATATTTCAGTTGGTTCCATCACGAAGCTTTAAAACTAAACAAGTTATTTCCTTTCAATATTAGCTTTCTTCAGCGACTCAGCGAAAATTAATGACAGGACGATTAAATTTTATAAAATAATAATCCCAATTTGGCAAAGAATATTGTTTTCAGTGATAAAGCAAATTTATTTTAATGACTTTGTAAATAGACATAACTATATATACTGGAACAATGAAAATTCACATGTGTTTTGAAAAAATCATACACACTTTCCTCAAAAGAAAATCAGCGTCTGTGTTGGAATTCTGGGGAGTTTAATAATATGTACTTTCATAGAAAATTTAATTGGTGCATTGTATTTAAATTTATTGGAAAATGAAATCGGCCATCTTAAACCAAGTAAAATTGATCAGTCCTTAGAAAATCAAATCGATAAAGAAGAAAATCCACTGCTGGATGAATAAAGTTTACACTTTCAACAGGATAGAGCACCAGAATAGGTATAATGTGGTATGCTTTACATATTCGACAAGGGCTGAATGAAAAGTTTTCGGATAAATGAATTAAATGAAGAAATTAAAGCTGGCAAGAATTCCAGATATACCTCCACTGTATTTCTTTTTCTGGGATTATTAGATAATAATTATATAGCAATATCTGCTTCACAGTATTTTGGAAGACTACCTAAGAATATATAGGAGTAGATAAGGAATGGGGTTACCTATATATGCAGGATAATTACTGAAGACATATTTGACAACGTCCTACAACAATTCAAGAATAGATTGTACTTTTATTTAGCTAACAGTGGTGGGAATTTTGAGTACTTAATCAAGTAAGGTTTCAAATCGTGTAGTGAAAAGTAAATTTAGTCCATTAATTTATTTTGTTTTATTTAAATTATTTTATATTTGCTTCTGTTGGAACAACAAATTAACCAATTTCTTTTTTCTATACGAAGTTGAATTAGAATCCTTAAGATCTCTAAAAGGGTACGTTACAAAATAGAGCATACCTTGAAAAAAATTAAATTAGGGGAGCTAGGGGTAAGAGGGCGAAACATTGCAACGAAAATTGCCTTTAAACCTCCCATTCGATATATAAACTTATGTGTTGTTGTCTATACGTAATTTTCCTTGCTTAGATAAATCACGGGGGTGGTAGTTTTGAAATTAAACACTATAATGAACACATGATCAGAAGTCAAAAATATAATTATTTAAGCGCAACACATATATTGTTGTTTATTACTGTTCTGTATTTCATATTGTAATTATGGTAAAAGCAAAAGTACTTAAAATGCATTTAACAATTGTATATGATAATATATGTGTGATGGTTTCATATATGACTAACATCAATAATATAATCTTCCAGTGAATCATAAAGTATTTTATATGCAAGCACGAGATTTCAGTCATTGAAAATTTGCAAAGGTAAATGAATGTAAATCTAGTCATGCATTTATTTAACCGGTGCAGTTCATCTGGTCTCTGTGAATACTAATTTACATAATCTGTCAAAAATAACAGAATTCTCTTAGAAGCAACACTCCAGAAAATGAATACATTCTCATGAATGTATAATTTAACTTTTAGGTGAAGTTCGAAAAGTGACGAGCGACTTTGAAAGTAATTTGTGAATAGCTAATTATTCGATTAAATGCTAAATCTGTTATCAAAAGTTCAGGATAAACGACTCCTTTTTAAAAATGTAAAACAAGCTAAAATTTACTTAAGCGTTTAGAAACTGAAATAAAAAAAGGTAGTTGGAATTCAATTAAAGCGCTTTCAGACTTTAAATTGCATTCAAATTGTTCTCGGATAAAAATATTTAATAGAATAATTAAACTACAGTGTATGAACGGATAATATAATTTTGAACAAACTTCAAGCTTCAGAATTGGGTAAGACGTTTTAATATTTTTTACTTTTGACGTTAAGTTACCCATTTATTTGTAAATCTGCTAGAAATAAATACTTCCAGAAGCTATTTTTTATAAAATATTGGCGTCATTTTACGGGCATAATATATTATATAGTGCAGCATAATATTTGCAAAATATTGCAGTCTCCAGCTGTGAGAAAAATATGTGAGTAACATTTTGATTTGATCAGATTGAAATATATATGTTAATTAAGTATGTACGCAAACTTCAAGGGGTAATTCCTTGAGTGATTCTAAAACGAAAAGTATATATAAACATAGGTCTGATAATGCTTCATTTTCAAGATACAGAGTATCAAACTTACATATTGATATGGAAAAAATAACAGGTACACCCCAGTTTTCAATAGTTGGTAGTTGTAATTACTTATTTTGTTGTCCCAGGGACATGCAATGAATGCAATTCATGCAATGAAGGGACATGCAAAGTGATTTTTATTTTTTTCTCGAAAATCAAGCAAGTTACGAAAAAAATTCAAGGGACGAAAAATTTGTATTTTTAGCTGATTAATGCAAAAAATTATATGAATTTATAAAAGGCACGGGCGCACATTTTTATTTGACAAAAATAGGTTAAGGTAACCTCCGGGACACCACTGGACTTAGTAATTTTAATCTACTTAGGGCTAAATTAGTCCCCTTCTATCATAAATGACACTGCCCAATTTCAATATTATATATAATATGCCATATATATATATATATATATATATATATATATATATATATATATATATATATATATATATATATATAGTTAAGAAACCACCCTGTATTTAATGACTTTTTATTTTTATCTATCATGAAACTATGTAACATAAACTAAAATGTTATAGAAGGAACTGTATATGATTCATTAAGAAAATAGCTGAAACAGCTAAATGTACATTATTATAAAAGCTGAACGATGAATCATATGTCAGTTCTTGGGTAAATCACTTACAGTTACCATTGTAACGCGACGTAATAAAAGTGTTGTGACCAACGTGTTGTTTTTCGTCTCGTCGCGAACCACCCACCAAAACTATATATATATATATATATATATATATATATATATATATATATATATATATATATATATATATATATATATATATATATATATATATATATATATATAACCTAGCCTAACCTAACCAGGTAATAAATGTTATCAACAATAAACCTATTAGTACATTAATACTACACTACACTACAATGTAGTACATACACATAAGTACATTATTTTTTTCTTTGTACATTTCGATTCATATTCTGTCAAGAATATGAATCGAAATAAGACAAACTTTTTAATTCATATCAGTTTTTGATTCAACAAACAATTATAAGGGATTAGTACATTCAGGTCATCAAAATAAAGTCATCAATCTGCTGATGTATGTGTCTATGATCTAAGTAAACAATTAGTTATTGAACTTGAATTGTTAGTACCGGAATAAATTTGCTATATGAATGCTTTATAAAGTGGGAGCAGTGGCGGTGCTAGCATTATTTTGCGGTTGGGCGAAAATAGGCAGGATACATCTAGGGTGGGCGAGGGCGTTAAATATATCATTTTATGTACTAATGTGATATAGTAGTGATATAAGAGGTTGGGCGACTGGTTGGCTGAGTGGGATTTTGCCTGGGCGCAAAACTATAAAGTAATTAAGTACATAGAATGACATTGAAATCATATCCAAGAAAAAAAGGAAGCGCTAAACTTTCAGTCGGTATACTATCATAGAAGTACCCACTCACTTACGAGTGGGTACATTATACCTATAATAACCCGTAATTCACTATACTTTTTAACGTAGTCACTTGTTCTAGTAGAGCTCTAGGAGTCATATCTACTTTCCAATCAATAGGGTTTCATCAGAGACAGTACTTCTTTTTAAATACTATATAATAAGTATTTAGGTTATTTTACCACTTGTGTACCACCGAGAAAGAATATAATGAGACACTTTAGATACGTTTCCCTAAAACATAGACGATAATGAATTAAATTTACAATTTATTATGCTTCATGTCCATAGAGGATATGGTTATTTATAGATCAAAAACATAGTAAATTCTAGAATCAATTCATCGTTACTTTTATTTCAGGGGAACGGATTAAAAAAAGTTTCATTACACGTTTTTTCTATGGTACATATACGCTGCCACAGTTATTTATGTACATCTTATTGTTAGTTACATTTAATATATTAGTTGCATAGGTAACTTTTACAAGGACGTACTACCTTCAAAATTTTGTGATATGTCTATATTAAATTTAATCGATCTTTTCAAAAATCAGAAGAGAGATTTCAAAATAACTACATATTTCAAGCTGATTCTAAATGACGTGATTGATAATTATATGATTTGATTATTATATTACTATTTATTAGCTAATATTATGTTTAAGTTCAACATATGTATACCACGTTACACAGAGGGGCGGGGGAGACCTTAGACGTCATTATATAAGTGACTGAATCTCAAAAAATTAACTAAAGCCGAGATATTGACTTTATAAATGTTATTAGCAATGAAAATATGAAAATGGACATGTTTAGATATATATATATATATATATATATATATATATATATATATATATATATATATATATATATATATATATATATATACATATATATATATATATATATATATATATATATATATATATATATATATATATATATATATATATATATATATACATCTTGTACATATATTTCTGTTACAGTACTTAAGTTTCTCATAAAATTAATATTACACGAAGAATACTTCCAGACATGAAGAATCCTTAAATAAAAAAGATTTTCTTTTATTTAAATGTCATGTAAGGGATTTATTGTATTGTTTCTATATCACAAAAATATACATTTTCTAAATAACAAAAATTACAAGAAAGAGTTGCCCATGGTATTAAATAGAATAAATATTTATATAATACTTATATTTATATAGTATTTATAGAAAAAATCTGCATAACCTAATAATCTTAATGCATAAAATTACAACTTTTTAAACGTATTAAGAAAAATGTTTATTATGCAAAAGGTTTAGTATTACTTACGTTTATTATGAAGATATGTTTCGGATTTATTTAACAGAAATACGATAAAAAGTGTTCTCGATACGATTCTCTTGTAAATTATTTTTATATATTGGGTCTCAGTTGGAACTACTGGATTTGCTTTCCGACCATTCGTATTTTGTCAAAGATAGTATGTCAGTATTTAATAACTATCATCTACAATCCATACTACGTCAACATGTCATGATAGCATTTTCCATTTACTGTGCTAGTATTACCAGCTTCATTTTCAAAGAAGTATAGTCCAATTATTCCACTACTCCAAATTGCGTACCAAACCGTGCATCTCTGTGGAAGCATTTCTTGCATTTACAAAAAATCAGCATTACCTCCAAAATTGCAAAAGCAGCATTACCTCCTGTCCTTTATAACACTCAATTAACAAATGTACGACTTTGTACATGGTGGTTAAAATACTATGCATGGTAGAGAGTCACAGATTTAATTGTTGTGCACGACATCGAATTGATGATGTTTGATACTCCCGTACACTTTCTCTCACTGCAGCAATATTTTCATCTGACCGATCACAACGAGGACGTATTAGTGTTGCTTTATCAATAGTTCTCGTTCTTCAAATTTATTGAATACGTTATGAACTGTTAACTTTGTAGACGCTTCATTTTGTCCTAATTTTGGGTGAAATTTTCTTAATGTAACTTCATATGATCGCTGACTTTTATAAAATAGTTGTACAGAATCTATTCTTTGTTGAACTATTAATCGTGGGATGCTGATGTTGTATGATTTCTTGATGACAGTCGTTAAATATTGACGCACTATCTTTGACAGAACACAAATAACTCGCAATTCAAATCCTCTAGTTCCAAGTTAGACACCCTATACATGGCTTCCGCGCTGGCTTGCGTTTACTAAAGGTATCATACTCCTACTGACATATGTTTTGATGCCACAGTGCTATATTCCACATATTTATACGTTCACGTTATATATAGTAAAGCCCTAATATACAATTTTGTTGTAGATATCGAATACGCTGCACTGACGATTTCCAACAACGACAAAATTACCATGTGCAGTTTTATTCCTTAGTATCATCATAGTGAATACATTTCATGGCACGATTTTCCTGTGAATACATGTGTTAAATACTGACGGGTAACACCACTCTAACCGCCTGAAAAATATCCCTTTTTCGGGATTTATTTCTAAGTGGAGGAAAGGTCTTTGGAAAAACATCTTCAAGTATGTTGTCAGGTATGTATTGAAATATATATGACATGATTTTTTTCACTCAAGAAAATACTAAATGGCGGCACTATATTGGAGGCGTGTTTTTCGGCAAGCGTGTTTCGCGGCAAGCAGTGGAACTGCTGCAAATTTGAATCTGCGACAAAATAAAAAATTCTGCTTAATCTAGAGGCATATAGATAGAGAAAAAAGTTTGAAATTTTTGAAATATTGATTTGTGTGCATTTGGTGAGCGTATAAAAAAGAAATTAATTTTCGACCAAAAAAACGGCAAGTTTTTCGCTGCTAAAAAAGCAATAAATAAATATATCAAAAATTCCATACATATTTCTCTAGATAATGCATTGAGAAGATCTGATGAAAATTTCAAGCGAAAATAATGAAAATTGTTTGAGTTATGCTGCTTGCCATTTTGAGAAACGTGGTGTTTCAAGAAAAACGCGTTTAAAGTTTCATAACAGATGTAAATGCTCAGATGCAAACGAAAGACTAATGTTATTTCTCTCGAAAATGAAACTTTACTTATCCAAAGAGTTCAACAAACAACAATAAATTAATATGGAATCAGAAGGTAGGTTCTCTCTTTCGTCGCGGAGTATTAACGCAGGTAGTTGTTTCGGAGCAAGAATTAGGCGTTTGGCGAAGAGATCGAATTATCCGGGAAAAAATTTCTTTTCGGGTACGGGATCTTTCGCATATAATTTTAAAGGGTTAAAAATATTTTTTAGGCCAATAAAAAAATCGATTTTTTTGAAAACTCTACACTGGCGTTACCCCTTTTAACAATAGTACCACAATTATACATTTTATTAACTTTATTGTTAAAGTCATCGCTGGAAATAATGTTTTGATATTTGACCTTAGACGTAATAAAGGGTGGTCCAACCATAATGCACGATGTTAATTGTGAGTCACACCTTAACGTCAAGTGTTTTGCCCAACTTAATTTGACAATTCTTTGTTTCAGTGTTTGACAAATTCAACCATGGAGAGGTACACAATTGAGCAGCGCATTAAGATTGTTGAAGCCTTTTACGAAAATGGGCGTTCAAACCAAAATGCATTTCGTGCACTTCGTGACTTTTTTGGTCAGCATAATCGACCAAATGTGTCCACAATCGGGAGAATTGTGCGCAAATTTCAGCAAACCGGGTCTGTAGGAAATGTGGAAACACCTGTGCATGCCCGCCCTGTTCGTTCTGCGGAAAACATTGCTGTTGTTCGCGATAGTGTAGCAGAAGAGCCGTCAACCTCGACTCGTCGTCGTGCCCAACAATTGAACATCTCACGAACATCACTGATGCGAATTTTGAATAAAGATTTGAATTTACATGCTTACAATGTTCAATTCACTCAAGAACTGAAGCCTACTGACCATTTCAAGCGTCGTCAATACGCCGAATTGTTGGTTGAACAGACAGAAGTGAATGGTGACTTTACAAAGAAAATCATCTTCAGCGACGAGGAACACTTTCACCTCAGTGGATTCGTTAACAAGCAGAATTGCCGCATTTGGGTAAATGAGAATCCATGAGTGATTGTTGAAAAGCCGGTGCATCCACAAAGAGTGACTGTTTGGTGCGGTTTATGGGCTGGCAGCGTCATCGGGCCGTACTTCTTCGAAAATGAGGTCGGCCAAGCAGTTACCGTGAATGGTGTTCGCTATCGCGAGATGACAACGGACTTCTTGTGGCCAGGAATTGAGGATATGGACCTGGACGATATGTGGTTCCAACAGGATGGTGCCACTTGCCACACAGCCAACGAAACAATGGCATTTTTGCGCGACAAATTCAATGGCCGTGTTATCTCACGTCGTGGCGATGTTAATTGGCCGCCACGATCATGTGATTTGACACCGTTGGACTTCTTTCCTTGGGGATATTTAAAAGAAAAAGTGTACGTCAATAAACCGAGAACAATTCAAGAGCTAAAGGATGAGATAATTCGGCACATTAACGACATTGAACCTCAATTATATCTCAGAGTCATTGAAAATATGGACCATCGGATAGAGGTATGCCACCGAAGCCGTGGCGAGCATTTGGCCGATATTTTGTTTCACGCATAATTGTCATAGATCTTTCTATCATAATAAAAAATATTAAGATAATTCTCTAAAAACTTTTTGTTTTATATACAATTAACATCGTGCGTTTTGGTTGGACCACCTTTTACATAGAAAAATGTAATAGTCCAGTTACACACAGGTTTATGCTTAAAATAACTGTTATTAGGTAGTAGATGAAAAGGTTTATTCTGTAATATATTTGATTGTTTCCTATTAATAAAGTCGAATTCAGGGCAACTTTTAATATAAGTTAAAATCTGCAAAGCTTTGAGTTGTACATATATTTTGATTGCTCAATATCAACACCTAATAGTTATAGTTATAGTTATTTTGAATAGTTACAAATTTTTGTTTTTGTTTTACAATTTGAGAATAAAAACTAAATTGCAGCCACATAAACCCCAAATAACTAAATTTGATCTATCAGCCTTGGCATAAACAAACATGTCCTCATACTAAACCACGTGTTTTATTAAATAGTAAGAACAAAGATATAATAAAATCGTGTGCTGTAAACGTATCTCAGGGCAATGGTGATTTGGTTGCAGAACAACTATAATATGTGGCTATGACCGAATACAACATGTAATACGAATGAAAATGGCTGATAGACAATACGCAAAAAGAAACGCATTTTCGTTTCATATGTTATTCTAAAATGGGTCGGGTTATAACAGATGATTGCAAGAATTTCGTTCTCGGAAAGGATCTATAATGTGATGTCATCTTGTGTATCGACGGAATTATAGTAAACTGGTAAAGTAAAATAGTAAAATATCGATTTTCTGTTTTCTAATACTAACAATAAGTGTTTTTTATTTATTTTATGATATTTATGATGGCGTCGCAGTTTGATGATTTTTTATTTCAAAAAATAAAACCCGCCACGGGTAGGATTCGACATTTGTCCCGGATGGGAACCGAAGGACATACAGCTGTTTCGAACTTATTAGTTCTTATCAGTGCCGTACACGGTACGCCGATCCAGGACCAATGCCGACTGAAACTCGTACGGAATACATCTTTATCGATATGATCTAGGTATGTCAGTAACATCGTCGGAAATCGTCGGCATTTGTCCTGGATTCGGTTACCATTCGGGACAAATGTCGAATTCTACCCGTGGCGGCTTTTATTTTTTGAAACCTTGTCTGAACGTGCAGAAACACGAGAAAGGTTTCGAGGGTCGTTTTTAGCTATAATTCAATGTCTGGTGGGGCTTTAGCCCGAGGAGTAGTTGTTTCCTATAGCGATTATGTAATAGCCTTGCTATTACATAATCTATACTACGGAAACTACTTGATAACCGCTTGGCGGTTTTGGTAGTTCCTTTCTCGATTTTCTACTTATATGTTACTGATTTTTTATTTAACAATTAAATATCCTTTAAAAAAACCTACACTTAATCTAAAAACAAAGATGTACCGCATATAGCTATTTTTTTTTAATTTTGAGATAAATGTTTATTTTTCGAGAGAAAAAATGTAATAATAGTGATATTCGTAAACGATATGAACTACCGAGTTGTATATAAAACATATATGCAACTTAAAGACACCATCTACAGTGTATTACACGTCTAAAATGAATTTAATATCTTTCATAATGTACACATTTTGACGTACAAATAACCTAGATGATGCTATTTAAATTCCGGAAATGACGTCATCGATTATTAATTTTTAAGTATATTGCCGATAGAGTTTTGTAGACGAGCTCTTTGCCCTTACGACAATATAGCATTCATACATACTAGCAAACTATATACTCATAACTAACAAAAAAATTGTAAATATTTATGAAAATTATATAACAACACTTGACAATACTAAGCCTTAATGTAAATGAAAATGTACAAAATATTAACAAAAGGAAGCAAACAATGAAAATTATAAAAATGTGGGACATGGCTCACAAAAACCTCATTTGAATAAATATGAATGTTAACCGAAAAAGAATGAATATAAGGATCAATTTTGATAGAATGCAGTGATAAAACACATTTTGAAGTTTGCCTATGTTTAATATTAGATATACTGAGAAAAGCATAAGTCAGTTTGCAGAGAGTAAGATTGAAAGTAAGTTTAGAGACCACGGCACTGTTAAAGGTACCAGACATATAAATGATAACAATAGCTTAAACGTTTTTTGTCCGTCCATGACAATCAGCTATCGACGATCCATAGGCTTGCAGATGAACCTCACAAATTTAATTTTTTAGTTTATATAAATTCAGAAAACCAAAAATTATCATCATTTTATCATTTTAGTATAAACTAATACAAGGATTAAGGACAATTCAGATGGATGGGTTCAATCATATAGATATGCTTCATATATACATGATATCGTCATATGTAGGTCGTATCTACATGAAGCATAATTGGATAGTCATAGATTGATAGCGCATATAAATGACTTTTAAATTGTATATTTTTTGTATATTCTTATACTGTATATTTTTTAACTACACGGGTATAGTTCCAATATAGCAACAGACTGTCATTCCTTATATCTTACAGTATTTAAGTGAAATGAACTTTTACTTTGAAGTTTACTCGCCTATTTATCATTTAAGCTCACATTATAACTTAACTAACTACTTACTGAATCACTATATCCTCACTGTTAATGGGTTTTTAAATAATCCATAGCAGTAAAATGTCTCGATAGAGATAATTAATAAAAGATCTTGTTGGTAACTCGATTGAATGTTTGCACCTTAGACCTTGGATATCGCGCTTTGCAATCAACGTTTTTTATAACATTCTATTTAAATACTTAAGGCTGATTTTAGTACATTCTGGTGGAATACAAACGTCTTATAACATTTGGCCAAGTAATTGGTAATACTTTGGAAATAAAACCGCAAAACATAAAACAATAAATTAATATGTGTCTATAATCAAAATCTATCTAATGTTCACAATTAATTCCTGAACCATTTGCAACCTAAATCTCCACTTTATAAGGGTTTGATGCTATTGTGGGGCACAATTGCCAGATTAATTGCCAGTTGGCTGGATTTTGATTAGTTAGCAATAAATCTATTATATCATCATAAATAAAAATATTTCGTTGTCTACCTACCTCACTTTTTATACTTGTTAACAAGGTGACCCAGCTGTTAGCATCATGCTTTAACTCTGTTGATTATCTGGCTATTAGTTGCTAAATCTGGAAGCTGGCTGTATTTTTACCAGAGGTCTAAGGTTATACTTCTCATGAGGAAGGAATTTGAATGAATTAATCACTTTCTTAAGTAACACTTTTAGAAAAGTTTGATTGCTTAATTAACATAATAAAATGAACCAACTTTGTCGCTTCTGTAAGAGATTGACAGAACATAAAACTTCTTTAATGGCAAAAAATGAGTGCTCTTACTTATTTTGTTATTATAAAGAGTATATTGAAGTTGAAATACGTTGAGACCTATACGCGTTCTTGTATTACAGGTAAATTTAATATATTAAATGAATAATTAATAATAAATGAAGTAGTCACCTAATATTATAATAAGCTAGTGACAGTAATATTAATTAAAAGTATGCAAGAGAACAAACAATTAAGGAGCTTATTACTTTTATAACAAGGAATTTAACAAAAGGATTTAATGTAATGGATTAACAAATCAATAATCGCTAGTACACCTTTAAGAAGTCTGTTTGGTGAATGTTTGTGGCTTATTAATCAAGTATTTGTAAAAATTAATGAAGGCTTTAGACAAATATTAGGACACAATATCATGGTTTCAGAATTTTGCAGTTGTTATCAAATATAGATAATGAAGGTAAGGAAGATGGTAAATGATCTAACTAACAATTATTGGTAATTTACATTCAACCCAGTAGGGCAGATGAAATTTATATTAGGAACTAAGTATTTTAATTGTCTGCTGGTAATAGTTAACTGAGAGTAATTTATAATACCTACAGATGTGCGTATGCCTTGTATACTATTAGTGTAAAGTAAAAGCCATTAGGTAACCAAAGCGGGCTTAAGTATGATTACCTAAAATTATATAAATTATGATTTACTGCGGAGTTGAAACGGGATTCCTCATCATTATGTATTATTCTGTATAATTGACTTACCTAGAATTCCAAGCCTGTAGTTGACGGTGACGACGACCACGCCTCCATAGCTGGCTAGGACGCTGCCATCATAAGGGTTTCCAGAATTCCATTCATAACTTTCCCCGTGGATGAACACAATCACGGGATACTTGGCAGAGGTGCTTCCCTCCCTCGTACCTGCTGGAAAGAATTAAATTATATAAATGACATTCTCCGGATACTAGCACAATCTGAATTCCAATAAATATCACGGAATTATTGGGATATTTGTCGATTGTCAGAGTGTGCAGATACCATCTTCAGTTTTACATGGGTAATGAAATTATAACTGGCCGTGTTATATTAATGGATTCAGAATTTTATTGAATACTGGAATAGCATACAAGTTTACTGAATATCGGCAAGGAATCCTATTTAGATCGAGTATAGATTGAGTATAAATTGAGTAATAAATACCAAACTAGTTGTTGCATAACACTGTTATATTGGTACTTACTTACAGTATTTTTTAAAGTACAATTAGTTTTCTCTATTTGCATTTTGTTTATAAATTAAACATATGTTAATTTTTAATTTTCCAACTTAAATATTATATAGCTATACTTGTTTCTTCCGCAACTGATAGAAATCTTATATCGTCATATACTTCTTTTAACTGAAATTTCCCTATACCGATAGTTCTGTTAAAGTTATATTCAAAAATAAAGTTCTCACTAGCATAGTGGGTATAAAAACTTTGTAAAGACAGCCCATATTCGAATATTTCTCTGATTAAGAAAAAAGTAGGATAAAGCGTGTAAATAATTTAAAACAAGGAAAAGACGTTGATAGACGGATGACAATATCCTTGACCAGAAAATAGTATCTTTAACTAAACGTTATCTCTGTAGTACACAGTACATGAAGAATTCTTTGTTAAATATTTATTGTATATATAACATTCTCCTGGTTGTAGATATTGGGAGCTAATGAATGAGGTTGTTTATTATTGTATAGACAGAGAAATGTAGAATATATCTAGGGGTGGCTCAGTGACCATTGATAAAGTTTTTCTACCTATTCATAAATTATTAAATAATTTTAGTTAGTGGTGTGAGTTAGTTACAAGTTATAAGGGTTAATTTTTGAGATTTGTTAAATATTTTCAATATACTAAATAAATTTAAACGTGTTTTCATAATTGAATTCAAATTGATATTACAGCTCTTAGAGGAATTAAGTATTTTCAATTTTATAGCCTATGATATGTCTCGGAAATTGTTTATCTTTATTTTATATCGTTTAGTTAGATAAGGTGTACCACAAGGTAGTATCATTGGTCCAAAATTTTTCTCTGTTTACACAGCGGATCTTTATTCATTTATAAACTATTGTAAAATTCATCAATACGCGGAAAACAGACAATTCTACTTCCCATTTGGCTAGGCCAATGTTACTGTTGCCACTAGTTGTATTACAAACGATTTGAAAATAATTATTAATATCGCTTATGAACATAAATTGGTACTTAATGCACATAAATCACAGATTCTGATATTTGAGAAAGACAGAATTAATGTAGTGGAAAGTCCAGATTTTGTTATAAAAATAAACGATCACACTATAATTCCAGTTAATCAATGTAAAAATTTAGGCCTCATACTAGATCATGATCTTAGGTTTAGTTCTTATGTAAATAGTTTTGTGAAAAAATCATACCACAAATTGAGAATATTATATATGCACAAAGAATTGCTTAATAGTGACACAAAATTGTTACTTTGCAATTCACTAATACTATCTCATCTCGCTTATTGTGATGTTATATATTGACCTGCATTAACAGCAAAAGGTAAAAGCCCTTTCCAAAAAAATACAAAACTGTTGTTTAAGATACTTCAATTCGAGAAAGTATGACTATTTAACTTTTACCTTCTTACGTTCTAGTTGGCTGAAGTTGGAAGAATAATGATTTGTATGTCATATGTCTTTATGTCATATGTCCAATTTTTAAACTAAATAAATACACCTACACCACACATCTTTTTATCTATTTGAAAAAATAATTAGAGGTAGAGATGTTTATGATTTGGATACCCGTAATCGTTATATGTATACCATGTCTAAGCATAGTTCTATTCAGTGTGAAAGGGTTTTTAGTTATAAGGCAATTAAAGCATTTAATGATATACCTACGTCTCTTAAATCCGCTCCAAACATACATGCATTCTGAAAACAAATTAAAAACTGGATAAATTGAAAACCACTTGTTTAATTTTAATACACACTAATATTAAAATAATTATTGAAAACATATATTAAACATAATTTTCAACAGCATTAGTAATTGTAATCAGTCACGGCCTTTTGCTTTATTTACTTTATTAATTTGTTGCTTTCGGTGGATTATATGGAAGAGCGGCTTAAAGCCGGATGGCGACAACCAAATTAAAAACGTTTCTGTGTTAGTTTTGTATTAACTATTGAAAATAAAGGCAATATTATTATATGGCGTCTTAACAAACTAAATTTTATTGTAATATAAGGAAATATCTCAATTCCACTTTATATCTTCGATATGAACTTTTATTCATAATTCTTTTGATCTAGAGTAAAACCTTTTCTGTATTCATAGACATTTGCATTTCCGAAGCTAGATTTATCTCCACAATAACGTTCTCCTTTTATCGATTAATTTTCTGTGAATAGCGATCGCTTTGGTAACTAGGACGTTGCGAATCGACATCGGAAACTGTTCGTTATTTTGCACGCTTATGCAAGCGCGAATAAAATACGACACTGATGCGGAAAGCTTTTTACTATTTCGGTCTATTGTTTTACGAGTCTCCTCACACTCATTGGATACGGTTTTCACCATTGGACAAATCTCCCCTATTCCATACAAATAAATAACTCTACCGGCGTAACGAACTATATTTCGTGAAACATAGATATTAACCAGCGTAAATGCATTCGCATATTTGTTAGATTCTGTGATTTACTACATCCCCATGATTTAATTATAACGACAAATAATTTGTATACAATGCACTATCAAAAAGACGTAATATTAGATTGGCGAATTTAACATCCTTTTCGGTTGTTCTCGTACTTGAGGAAGAAATGACAATTCGTAACACCTCCTTAGCCTTCCGTCGGGGGCAGCCGATCTGTGAGCGGCAGACAATTCTTTCCTTGCAACTTCGTGTGTATTACGAATATTAATTCGAACTCCCTCATAGCTTCCTAGCTCCAAATCACTTTTCTCGATATGGTGTCGATTTAATTTTAGTGCATTTTCTGAACTTGTATGGGCTGTCCGGATCTGTCAGATGCATTGCGTCCGATTACGCCATTATTTTCACATTTATATTTTTATAGATTTCTTTTATTATTTAAATTAATATTATTTTTTGGAATCTCTACACCTATTCTGGCTCCTTATGGTATTATTATTCAAAATTAACATATTTGGGTGTTAAATTAGTGGTTTGTACTAAATATCGTTACCAACAATGTGACGTTTATTTTTGTTTGGAACATGCTAAAATGATGAAGAGGATTTGTAATTCTTTACACATAAAATAGGCAGTTATTTATAAGCTTCCTTTGTAATTTACGTCCAATGTTTGTTTTTTATATTCAAAATATTGGTCAATACTAATTCATGCGTGTGCTTTGTCCTTAAAATAGAAAAAAATAGCTGACTATCCTATAAAAATATTTCAAATTTATATTTTTACAGTATGAAATGAGTTTCTTTATGTAAATTAATAACTAGTGTGAGATATTTTTTATTGTATTGTATTAATTGCGTTTAATTGCGTCTCCTCATTAAAATCTAAACTGTGTAAGATTTGATATGGGATCTCTCAGATACATTTCACCCGAATGCGTTTGGATTAAAACTGCGCCCGAAGGAAGGTTAATATCATAACTAGAACTTCAGTTATAATATTAAAACTAAATGAAATTATATGTATCTCAAGGGGTCACTATAACAGATCGGTAGCATTTTCAGTGGAAAGAGAGCACCACACAGGGTAAGGATTCGTTCCTCTTATCAGAAATAATTATTTGTTGTTAATAGGATTCGTCTGTCCTCTTTTTCTGTTTCAAAATATAGGCGTTACCTGAATGTTACAGGAGTCTAGAACTTAGAGACGAGAATAAGAAACAGATGTTAGAAATAAACAATAAATTTAAATTTAAGTGACTTTTAGTTGCTCTACACACGCAGGCCTACGTTTAAAAAACACCAATCAGTATTAAAAAAGTTGTTTGTTGTAAATCAAATTTATAAAATATCAAAGACGATAATGTACAAAATTACAGAATTGAATTCCCGAAAGCGGCACAACTTGATCGATAAAAAATATTTAACATTGTGTGAATTTGAGATTGAATTTTAAATATAATTAAAAAATACAGTATTCAAGCTGTGCTGTTGAATGATCCTTCTTAAAGGTGTCTTATGCAATCCAACTCTGGTCGAAGAAATAATATATAGTGTAGTATAACAACAATAAATAGGAGTACATTTGATATTTTTTAAAATACCTTGGGTGCAGTAGTTACGTATCTCTAGGTCTTAAGATTTATCGAGACTGGTGCTTACTTTAGTTTACCTTTAGTACATTATGTTAAATATATAGGCGATAGTGGTAAAACAAAAAATTCCATACGAGATAACTAGAAAGTAACGTAACAGAAAAAGGAAAATTATCTACAGTTTCAAATTTCGCAATAATTATGCTGTTTTCTTTATCACTTAAGTATCTCTTAAAATTACTTGTATCTATATATTTTCCAAGGTGATCTTAACTTTCAAGGGGGTACCGAAGATGCCACTATCACTTTATTACGTGATTTTATTCTTCCCAAACTACATATAATTAGCCTCACGATGATTTATAATCTCACGGTGATTCGAAAATAAGTAGACAATAACGGTTTTATGTAAGTAAATATTTAAATAAAACCCATTTCAACAATTCTAGCAACAAATTTTAAAAGAATTGGCTGAGGTGGCTTGTCATTTATACAGATATTTTTTATGTTCTTTCTTTTTAACGCTTATCATATAATCATAGTCATAAATAGCTTTCTATCTGCAATGATTTATGGTTAGAAAGATACGATAGCAATAAAAACACTTAAAGAAAATCTATTACAGCCTTATATTTATATACTATTCATTTCATCGCTATTTGCCAAATAAAAAACTCTCTTATCTTGCCGATAAATGGAAGAGTCTACCTGAGCCTAGCCATAGAAATAAGCCAAGGTTATGTTTTGATATTTTTTATTTGGCAAATAGCGATGAAATAAACTGTACTTTGTCAATGATATTGGCACCTCCACCATTTTTGGGCACATACATTTAATTATTCAAACTAACACTAAGACCTTCACCAGTTCTTTAACTATTTGTGACCAGTTAGCATTTTGAACGAAATGGAGAAGGCGTCATCATATTTCAGTGTTTTAAGTATTTCTGACATTAGTTTCTTATAACCTATTTCTTTCACATATAGTGGTTATACATGATTGCCCCACCGCAATGATTAATAAGATAAGAAAGAATACAGTAACGGCAAAGAAATATAAAAATAAAATATATTACAACAATATATATCCAAATTCTTTAGAATTAAAGTGATTCATCGGTCATTTCTTTAGAAATTACTAACTAGATGGAGGAGTACATGAAATATTTAAATTAATTTGAAAGGAGATGTAATTTGAATTTTTAAATTTGAGTTTTTTTAGTACTATTACTGTTAACTTATTATATTTTTATCTACTGTTATTGTTACGAAATTATATAAGAATATTTTTCTCCACAAAAAATAACAAGCTTTGATTATTTTTCGATCTACTAAAAGAAAAATTGGAATACAGAAAATTTTACAGCCTGTGCATAAAAATATTGACTAAAACTATTACCCTGAAAAAATATAGCTCCTGTGAACTATATATATTTTCTTTTTACGTTTTCTAGTTATTTGTGTATTGGCCACAGTAAGTAAGATAAAGCATTAAGTAGACAGTGAATTGTGATAAATTCATTTACTTTTGAAACAAATTTATATATTTAAGTGAACTCATTCTTCTTACTCGTCAAGAATGAGAAAAACTAAGCCATCAAACACTATTTACAAGGGTTAATTGAGATGATGCAAACTACTTTTTATGAATAACTACAGCGAAAAGTAAAAAGACACAAGGTTATGACATAAGACATTATGTTATATGGGTTTGGGCCTCGTCAGCCACTGATTGCATGGGTCGTCCCTTGGCGATCCTTTCCTCTAGGGCCATTATCCAAAAATTCTGCCCCATAAGAGGAACAGGACCCCTGCCTTAAGCCTCGCCTCCTCTACGATAACAGGGTTCCCTAATATAAGGTACCTTTTCTCCTTCAGTGCGGGGCAGGTGTAAAGAAGAATAATCAAGGTTTCCTCGTCTTCTTTACAGTATCAGCAGGCCGGGCTGTCAGTCAGTCTCAGCTTGTGCTTATATTAATTTAGGCTACTTAGGTGGCCTGTTATGATTCATACCAGGTTTCCGGCTTTGTGCCTGTTCAATTTAATGATTTCTTGTTTCCATTTCTCAATCTCTGAGTATTGGACGAAAAGTTTGGTTATTCGACAACCCGTTACTCCCCTCCATTTTTTATTGTGCTCATCTCTTGTCCAGCCATTGATGACGGTCTCTGGTCACATTCCGACTTATTCCCACTGCAGGTTCTAGTTCATAGAGATTTTCCCTGCTTCCTAGTCTGGCAAGGTCATCTACAATTAGATTTCCCTTAATGCTATTATGCCCAGATATTCATAAGAGTTCCACCAGTTCCTTCCCTGCCAAGTGGTTCAATGATTCATAGTAATTTTAGACCAGCTTGGATTTTGTCGTTGCTGAATTCAGGGCTGCCAATGGCACACTACTATCAGAGCAGATACATACCTTCTCCTGGGTCCGATTTTGGTCGGCCCCCAGAAGGCCATATGTAATTGTAGTTTTAATATTATAACTGTGATCTTGGAACATATGTGACTTAGATGTTTTTCCCATGATAGTTTTCCGTCCAGAATTACTTCTAAGTATTTCCCTTCGCTATTATAGCTTAGTTCTTGACAACCAAGTTTTTGCGGACATGTTCTGTTCCACTTATATTTCTTGGTGAACACCATCGCCTCAGTCTTAGAGGGATTGACTACATAAGATATATTTACCCCAATTAGGAAATAAAACAGAAAACAGAACATCAGTAAATATAAACGTAAAATAGATAAAGAAAAAGCCGAAACACTTGCTGAACACCTAGCTAATATCTTTCAGTTATGTCCATTTGAGACTACAGAGAGAGAAAATATTACGTCATTTCTAGAAATGCCATCTCAAATGGCTCTACGTATAAAAGCCATAAAAGTATTAGAAGTCAAAATAATGATTTGTAAAGTCCAATCAAATTAAGCAACTCTTATCACGAGGAAAATCATAAAATTGCTACCACAGAAAACATTAGCTGTCTTGACACAAATTTCAACAATTCAATTATTAGAATTCAATGATTTGTCTAACGTTTCGCTACCCATCTGAAAGGAAAGTTGGGATCATCATTTCAATTCCCAAATCTGGAACCATCAGAAAATGTGTCCTCATATCAGTCCATTACACGTCCTTTTCAAACTCTTCCTTATAAGACTGAAATCATTATTATAAAAACTAAATACTATTGGAGAGCATTAATTTTATTTTAGTCAAGGTCATATAATGACGGATGAGAGTATAGAGTAGTTGAAATATTAAACAGTATATTCAGAAGAAAAAAGTTCGGTTTTGGTCTGCTACTTACTTAAATGTGTCACAAACCTTGGATAAGGTTGAGAATCAGATAATTTAAGAAATAAAATAGCGTCCTCTAGTATACATATATCCAGCACATTTATTGTGATTACTGTGACAATATATATAGCTACGAATTTGTTTCAGGAAAAGGTAGGTAAAATTATGTTAGCAAAATATCGCATATTTGTATTAGTAATTAATTCTACTCGAATGACCATTTTAGTGAGAGGAATAAGATAACTGTTAAATTAACTGTGGCTGATTTCAGTCGAAAGATACTTTACTTCAGTCGCCGGTAAAATCCAATCCATTTTCCTCGAGAATCCATATAGAAAAACCGATCTATATGGTAAAATAGTTTATCCGCATCCTGTGACTTCGCGAACTGTGCTCGGTCAGAATTCTATGGGCAAGTTTAAATATTTGGCACCCGATGGAATTCTACACGGTGTGCAGAAGTAACCTGACGCTGAGGATACTATTATATTTTATAGATGCCGTTTGAACATGTAAATCGTATACTATAATTATACTATTTACTATTTAACACTACAAGTTCTTTGAAAATAGATTTTCGGGTATACAAATAAAAGCACATTATTATTTTATATTTATAGCTTCAAGTATGCGTTTAGGTGATATTGTGCCTGGGTAATAAATTTTCATGTTTTACGTGAGAAATTAAATAAATATTGGCAACATGGTTTTACTAGTTAGTTTGTAGTGAATTATTTTAATATTGCTGTAAACGGTGCAGCGAGTAGATTGATCTTTATATCGCTCTACTAAGTACAATACATTTCGGAAACAATAAGGAATTTTTGTCGATCGAATGTTATTTTGTGAAAAATGAAATAACTGAAAATTATAAAAGTAATTCTTAACAAAATAGTTAAAATAAAACAAAATACTAATTCTAAAACTCAAAAAAAAACATGATTTCGCATACACTAAAAATAAGTTTTAATGTAATAAATACTTAAATGAACCACCCTATTGAGCTAGGTAGTACCCCAAATGATCATAATATCTTTGGTGGACATTATTCGACACAACAATTTGACTTCAATTTTCAACATGTAATCGACGTCCCTGCAAATTGCTACGAATATCCTTTTTACAACCATGATTTTTTACTTTATAAGTAAAAAAGGGAATCAGTACAAGATCTGGATACCTCACTGGCCTGAAGATATTACCATGTCCAGACATAAGTCGCTTTCAAAATATTCGACGCATGAATTCTTTAATCGAGCATCTTCTGGTTTCTGAATATTAGAAACAACTGCCTGTTGAAGTAGCTCCAAATATCTTTGGCCAGTTAAATTACCATCAATAAAACATGGTTCAGTGATATGTTTACCCAATAGACTTGTCAGAATGTTAAGTTTTAGAGGATACTGAGTGCGGAGTTTGTAAAGCTTATGTAAATTTTCTTGCGATTAATACCGAATACAAGTTGAATTATGTTTGCCAAATAACGGAATCAATTTTTATTTCAGTATTTTTATTCCAATCATTTTTTATATCAATCAAAATTATACCCTTTAGAAAATGTTCATCTTTTTTAGCCTTTCCATTAATTATTCACAAAATTTTATTATTCTCTATTCCAGCAGCAATTTCAGTAGTAGTAAGCACTGGGTTATTAATTGCCAGTACACATATATTAATATTTCTTTAATCGCTTGATTAAGACTAACGGATTGTTTCTGGTTTTTATAATCAACACAGCAATACAGTTCAAAATTGTTAATAATATTATAAATTGTTGACAGCGCTGATACAGGCTGACCGAGAAATTATTCATTAAATGAAACTTGAATTATTCACCTGCATTGAAAGATATTTTAAAGAATTATAATTTACAACACCGCTGAGATAATTCAGTTCCAAATTCATACTAAATAGTTCACTGATCACTAGCATTAATCGTGCCCTTAAGGTTTGCAAATCCGATAGGTTAAGGCTTACGCATTATATTAGTACATTTTTCATTTCCAAGGTATTTCCTATGATCCAAATACATCTTCGTTGTCTGTATATGTTTCTTTTATTCTCGTTAAGAAGTTAAGTTTTATAATGTAATACCGTAATAATTTTAAATATATCGAATAATACATATTTCATGCATCTTAATGGTTGTATATTATATTACATTCGAACGGAACCATTTATACACAAATATGTTTGACATTGAAGTTCTCTCAGCGACATTTAAATTAAACAGTGTTATACATGCATATACATATTCCTTTCATCATATGTAGAAGTGTTCATTATTCTGGAGAACATTACAAATACTCAGTATAAACCAACAATGACACAATAATTTCCAATAGATATGTTTTGAATATGTTTGTAGCTGTACAATTGTAAACTCTAATACAAGATGATTATAGATTTTGTGTAATCGATCAGAAGGAAGGGAACGTATGGAGAACACCGTGTTTAATAATTATGGCTAGAATTGTTAATCTCAGTAAATATATTACCAAGACCGTCCACAGTTAAAATATATATGTGTACATTATTTAGGTTGCCACACGTGCTAGTAGATAATATAACTGCATTACGTATTAATCACAAGCTCAGAAGAAGTATAATAATGGGACGAACGTATTACTTCCCTTTGTGCTTGGACGTCTATATTTATTTTCATTGCCATTCTGCCTCTTTGAGCCTAAAAAATGTAAAAGCACTTTTTGTTGAATAAAATACATAAAGGAGTATAATCGTTGTCAAACAATTCCCATATATCTTAGTAATGTGACGTAAGTCGCGCCTCCGTTTTGGAATATTTCATATTGAGCTTTATGAGAACCTTTTTCTGTTCCTTTTTAATAATTTTTCACGCATAAGAAAATAAAATTCCTATTGTTTGTCGCCATATGGTTCATCTGTGACTACTTTGAGCTAAATCTTATCATTTAATTTATTATGATATTCAGTTTACGATAATGCAGATGGCAAATATAAAGATTTCCATAATCATTATTATTGAAAAATTCTTCGTGATATTTCTTATTGGAAATAAAAAAACTGAAGAAAGTCTTGTGTTGAATATGTATGGTTTCTATACAATATGTATATACATTTTCACTTTTTATCCATTATTTTATTTCACTTTACTTATGTCGAAAAATGAGTAACCTCTTACTTAGTAATTATTAACGAACAATTCGATGATTACTTAGTATTTATTTGATAATTACTTAATTACTGGATATTACTAGCGTTTATTTTGTGGATTCCTGTATTTAAAACCTTGCTGTCACTGAGGTGGCAGAAAGGTTCCAAGAAGTGTTTTTTTCTCAAAAGTTTTGCAACTCGTAATGAACGTGATGACTATTAAAGACTAATTTGTCATGAGGCACAACAAGATTTAATTACAAGGTAATCATAATGACTTTATGTATGCTCTTTCTTAAACGTAATATCCTATATGTGAGTGACCTGAATTATAAGTTTGTACAGGATGATATTATCCTAAGTCTAGAAGAACAATATGATAGGATTTTATATATCTGGGAATATTTATGACAGTATCATCATAAACTATAACTATAGAAAAATCTTACACTTATAGCTATTATTACTTGTTTAATCCACAATTGATGTAGATATTAATTAACCATATGGAATTATAAAAGCGACATCAACTGTACCACTTTCTTGAAAGTATTGCTATCCGCATGTTTCAAATATCAAATTGCAATCGATGTATCTCTCTTTCACAAGTAAAGTGACGGAATTGTTTCTCTCCAATTTAGAAGAAAAATATATGAGTAGAGAATCGAAGATTATGTATTTCTTGTAGTTGCCAATAAATAGTTTATGAGGATGAAAACAGTATTCGAAGTCACCCTTCAAAAATACAAATTTGGTCATATCTTAGAACGAGTAACGTGAAACAAAAACCATCATATTTCACTCAAAATACAGACGCTTACATAGGAGAGAGGAAGGAAAGCGAAAACTGTTTATTATCCCCCCAAGTTATTAATTTTGCTTTATGGAAGTTGGTTAGCTTTTACATACACTACATTAAAAAAGAAAAATTAGTATTAAATTACAAACGAAATGCTCTTGAATTTTGGAAAATGGAAAAGAGATAACGATAAGCATAAAAATCTATCCAACTTAATTACCGCAAGATAATTCCACTTCGACAGGAAACACTGTGGACATAAAAAGGGTGTTCCGAGGAACAAAACGCGAAAATATAAACCTGTCGAATTAATTCAAAAGTGTTAGAGACCATGAAATTGCAATTCAGAATTATGATTTATAGAGATGGACATTTGAAGCTTAACAAAAATTACATGTTTTCAACTTTCATGCAACGTTTAGGTAATTACAAGAATTCAAATGGATACTATCTATCTATCTATATATATATATATATATATATATATATATATATATATATATATATATATATATATATATATATATATATATATATTTGGCCACTATCACAATAGTTTCCCAAAAATTTACGAAGATTCGAACACCAAACTAAGCAACTGATGCCGCAAGTATCGTTGCAGAGACCATATTTATCCAAAGTATACGTAACATGTGGATTAAACCATATTTACAATACCGACCAAAGTGGGTTTAATATAGAAATACATACCCGTCGAACACAAGCTGAACGTAAATCCACAGAGCTGGAAGTTGTTACACTATTATTATGCACCATAGTTATACTATTGAGCCCACAATATTTGCATCTCAGCCTACAATATCTGCCTCTCTAAAGTTACAATTATCGCTATTAGTATACTTGAAGGAGGAAATTAGCCATTTAGGGTCAATCGTAGAATAAAGAATATTGCATCCACTATACATTTACATTGTGGCGACAAAATCTAGAGCCTTACAGTTACTAATAGAGGTAGAGACTACCAATAAAATATATGTATGCTTCTCACGTCAGCCACAAAACACTTCTACTAATGGACTCAGGGCCAGCTCAAAGCCCTGAATATATTAAAAATGCTATACCATTTACAGAGCAGTTATAGTTAGGACAATTCCAAAGGGGCTACTAGTATCACACAACCTATGAATGTTTTCATTTCTGGAAGCAATTCGTTCGTCACTTATCAAGTATAATTGGTTTATCAAAATTTGGTGTTCAGCTTAATTCATATGTAGTCATCATTGCCAAGACATAAAAAAATACACCAAGTATGCTTGCTTATTACAAAGGCAGTTATCTTAAAGCTTAAAGGACTCCCGACAATATATGTAACAACACCAATAGATTTCTCCTTCCGCAATACAGAGTTAGAGTACTGCAACATGTGGAGCACCGGCCATAGTAATCTGTAAGTGGTATAAAATATATTTGTGCAGAGAGCATATTTTTGAGGGTTACCATAAATATGCAGAATTTCAACTTTAATTACAGAACATAGAAGATAATATTTACAGTAAAGATACTGTTAAATATTTTGTTCGTATCCATACGCATAGAAGTAAACACGTTTTAACAATAAAAGTATTATTTTTATTACATCATACATTTTCACTATTAGTGTCATTTTGAATACATTTGTTTCACAACTTGAACAATTATGAGTAAAATAGCACTTGCAGAGATTATTATATATTACTTGCATACTAGTCACCATCCTTAGTATTCACAACCTCCACTAAATTGGAGACCGTGAATAGACTTAAACTGTTCGTAAACCATTAATACTATACATACAATACACGGAAATAATTTAAAGAATAACTTTAATCACTAAGCATAATTTAATTAAAAGTAGTTAGTTAAAACCACTTGTTAAATAAGTTAGTTGTTAATTTAATAACGACTTTAACGCGTTTATAGCAATAGTTTTCATCGGGAAATCTGCTTTTTAAATTTTTTTTCATCTTCTTTATTGCGGTGGCAAGGTTCAGTTCAGAGCTACTCTTCAAACTTCGCTAATCTCATGAATACACACAGAACATGCAATAGACTGATGTGGGAATCGAACCGACGCCCGGATTACTTTGAGCCGGCATGCGGCAGTCAAAACGAGCTTCAAGCGATTGGCATCATAAGCACAGATTAATCCAGGGAAGATCTTGGAGATATTTTGCGAGGTAGTTATGGGATAATGTACCCTCAGCAGATATAGCCATCTCTATAAACATCCATATCAATTCAGATTCGAACTTAAAGTCAAATATTCATGTAAAAAAACCTCTAACCAATTCTTGTCGCCACTTGGAACGGAACCCTAAACCCCCGGCGTGAAGGACCATTATGTCATTTAAAATTTACATTTCCTATTGACGACATTTTTGTTTATAGACTACATTAAACATCAAAGAATGTATGCCTATATAAGTAAGTATGTTCTTCAGCAGACGATATATTCTCCTGGTAACAGACTAAAAAATGTAACAATGTCGCCCAGTCATTGGTCTGACCTAACTGTATAGTAGTTTTATTTGATTAAATATGTTGATACTCTAGTTCCTTAGCATACGAGGGACTTATTTATATTTGCTAATTAAATAGATTTACTTACATACAAGTACTTAGTTATGTTATTAAGTGTTTAATGTTTACATTTCTTATATTGCGCAGGAAAAAATAAAAACCAAAAACCTGCTCCAAGTAATTTCATTAGCTAATATTGTATGTTTTGCATTTGCGCGTGTTTAGTTTCAGAGACATTACCTGTAAAAATCACACGAAGTGCGCTATGCGTGAAGCTCCAGAGTGTTACCCATTGCCCCAATTGACTGACATTTTCTATTTGTTGTAATTAAAAGACATATTTTACATGACATGTTTATTTCTTACTGGGTCATGACGGACAACCGCATCTTTTCATCTATCAAAATAACTGTTATCTTTAATTCTAATAAAATAGTTAAAAGAGGTAACTTCTGAAGACAAAGAAGGTACGGATGAAGGTTTTGATATAGATGAAAGCTCTGATAATTCAGATGAAGTTAATAGAAGTCCAAAAGGAGAAGAAGAAGAACAATGATAACTAAATTAGGTTAATTAAATTCATGTTAGAAAAATATATTTTTTAAAGCAAATTCATTATTTGGTAAAAAGAATAATTTATATTTATTCAATGAGAAAACTTACTAAAATCGTAAAAAAATACATATTTCATTGCCCTGATGACCAATATTTATAAATCGTTTTTTCTTCCATCGTTAAGTTACAATTTATGTGAATATATTCCAATTCTCAAAAATAGTTCATTACAAACTTATTCACCGGTCCGCCACTGATATAGTTCTTGTCATTTCAAAGCCTTTAGAAAGAGCTGAAATACACAAATTTACGTCATTGTTCGAAAAACGGGGTAAAGAGGCGCGAAAGAAAATATATCACTGTACCTTTCTATATGAATAATAAAATCTGTGGGGAATACATAATTTACAAAGCTAAAAGCTCCTTCCAGTTAATATTAATTCGCAGCAGTATTAAATCACTAAAAGATAAATAACTGTGATTTCCAGTCGGTGATTTATATTTTACGTCTGCGCCTCAGCTTATCCACTTAATTTAAATTAAAAAGTAATTTACTATTTCGATTACAAATGAAAAACAAAGTTCGGTTAGATTAAATCGTTCGTTTTTTGTTAGTATTTGTAGATCTAAATGAATCGTTGTAGGAATCGAGCGAACAATGACAGTTCATTTATCGTAATATGACAATACAGTGTAGAGCACATCCATTGTTCCAAACTTTCAGGGGGTCTCTAAGGAAATAGGGAAACGAGGTGCACGCGGCGGGAAATGTAATTGAAATTATTGCTTGCTTCAGTTGTTCGCAGGTGATTGATTACAGCTTTTGAGGAATTATGTATTATGACATTTAGGCCTATGTTGTATAATCTTACGTTATTAATAGCTACCCCGTTGAAGTTCTTACCCAATCAGGGATCATCCTTTCGATAATCTTTTATTTCCAAGTGACTGTAGCTTTCAGCGTTCCTATTAATAGGAAATCTATATAATATAGAATAGGTATGATTATCACTTAATATGGAGAGATTTTGGTAATAATGTATAAGCGTCTTGATAACGTAGCGTATACAGAACAAACAGTAGATAAGTTTTCCACGAATACCTTTTGATAAAAACTTTTAAGCTTTAATCATCTCTGATAATGCCAACTCGGTTGGTGAAATTTGCACTACTGCATAATACTCCAATGTTGATCTCAACATTGTTCAATGAAAAACTGGTCTCCTATTTTTGTTGCTGCATCGATAGGTCCAGCCAATTCTTAGAACGTAGCGTATAGTAATGTAAATGCGGTTTCATGACGGTACGATCAGCGGCCAAAAAAGTTAGTTACAACCAAGTATACAGTTGAAAATATTGACGATAAAATTCAATAACTTATAAGTCGGAAATCGAGAAAGGAACCACCAAGCAGCCAAGCGGTTATCAAAGTAGTTCCCGAATAGCAAAGCTATTACATAATCGCTCTAGGAAACAACTACTCCTCGGGCTAAAGCTCCGCCAGGCATTGAATTATACCCAGAAGCGATCCTCGACCCCTTTCTCGTGTTTCTGCACGATCAGATAAGGTTTCAAAAAATAAAACCGGCCACAGGTAGGATTCGACATTTGTCCCGGATCGGAACCGAACGACATACAGCTGTTTCGAACTTGTTAGTTCTCATCAGTGCCGCACACGGTACGCCGATTCAGGACAAATGCCGAATGAACTCATAAAGTTCATTCCTATACATCTTTATCGATACAAAAACTCGCTCTAGGAAACAACTACTAGTAGTAGTTGTTTGCTAGAGCGATTATGTAATAGCTTTGCTATTCGGGAACTACTTTGATAACCGCTTGGCGGCTTGGTGGTTCGATTTCCGACTTATAAGTTACTGACAGAGTAACTTTATCGTATCGATAAAGATGTATAGGCCATAAAGTTCATTCGACATTTGTCCTGAATCGGCGTACCGTGTGCGGCACTGATGAGAACTAACAAGTTCGAAACAACTGTATGTCGTTCGGTTCCGATCCGGGACAAATGTCGAATCCGTTTTTATGTGGCCGGTTTTATTCTTATTTTTTGAAAGATAAAATTCAAACAAAAGTAATGTATAAACCGTCAACTTTTTCTGCGTTCTTTGTAGCGATATTTTAAGATTTTGCTAGGGTTCTAGGTACCATCGTGGAAGGAGTTACAAAAGTGTTTAAGGTATTTGTGTATTTCATCAAAATGATCACAAATCGTAAATGATTAATAAATATAGGCCGTACCATTAATGTTCGATGCTTATATATTCATGAAGAGGAAAATCTAATAGGGCAGGAAATTTTTGGCAGGTTGTTCCTATATATAGATTTTTCAAAGGAGTGCGACAGGTTTGATCATAATCTGTTACTAGAAAAGTTGAACACAAATGGTCTCTTGGATTCTTCTATAAAGTTATCTCTTATTTGGAACGAATAAGGTATTTCCCCTTTATACAATGGACAAGATATCTACTGAATGTTTTGTAACAATGAGTGTATCTGAAGAGTTCAATATGTAACCTTTACTATTTATTATTTTTATAAATGATATCGACACTGTTTTTATATTAATTTTTTCCTGTATGCTGATGACCTTCGTTATACAAGGGAATAACTGATAAGGGACTATGATTGGCTCTTTATGAATCTCAAGTATCAAAAACTAGTGGGAAATTAAAAAACTACTTTAAACCGAGACAAGTGTAATGTCATGAGTTTTATGGTTGCTCAAATCTGGTTCAATAATTTTTAATTATATTATCTCTAACACACTATTTTCTCGGTCAAAAACATTTATGGCTGTAATGATGATACTTTATTCAATTATAAATTGTATTTTATACATTAATCGTAATATATATCCTACTATAAAATTACATACTATTTTGGAACTTCCCAAAATTATAAAATGCTGTATGTAACAATATTCTTCAGTATGTAAAAATCGTCTGGGGTGGTTCAAGGTTGTCGAGACATTGTAAAATTCGTGAATATATTTAGTAGATATGAGAAATACTGATATTATACGTAACATTGGCCACAAGTAATGCTTAAAGATTACACGTAATATGTAAGACTTTACCACACTATTCCTCCAGCAAACGCATGGTTATGGGAGCAACAATCACAAACACTGATTGGTTGGTTTCTTGTAAGCGGATTTTTTTTCTTGAAAGTTTCTTGAAAAAGATAGACCACCCTCGTAATTCCTTCGTCCGTACATTTTACTAGTATTACAGCTTACTAGTTAGTAAAGATGAACACGATAATATAAGAAGTAAGAAGTATCAGTGTATGTGTACTAATATTTTTTTTTTGAATCGGTTATCTCGTCCACACATAACCACAGTTTTCTATTTTATCATTCAATTTAATCCTGTTTTCGGTTACTACGTGCGCAGATAGTACATCATTTCGTAGCGTTGCCCGACTTGGTAATTGACAAAGTCATATATTTATTCCAGAACGTACGAAATGCATTATTATCTAATACATGAAATGGCATATTACAATTAATCAGCATTAACTTTAAATTAAAATAATAATAGTATATTTTATTCTAGGCTAGTTTTTGAAAGACCGTGCACTGTTTACATGTTTTCTACAGTTTCTTTTGTCACAACAGCAATAAACTGGCAAAATTGAACTTGATAACGGCACCATTGGAATCTGTATCAAAATTGTCTACTCTACTATTATGTATTAATATATCAATATTGGTATTGAAGTAATATTATTTGAAGCCATTTTATATGTGATGACAACCGATGGTAGAATATTTCATATTATCGTTGATTATTTCTCATTTAGAAACACAACTTCAGAGGGTTAAACAAATAGGAAAAATTATTCCCTTGGTAATATTTTATAAGAAATACGAGAAAGATAAACATTCGCTTCGTATATGTAACAAATATAAGTTGGCCAAAGGAAAACATCCCAGTTAACAATTTTTTCTTGATGATGTAGGTATTGCTACAATTTTAGAATATTTAAATATTTTACATATACTTTAATTATAGATAGATTAACATATACTTTATTTAGATACTTTTATTGCTGCAGTGTTAATATTACTGAGCGGAGGTAAACATATATAATCTTTATATATGATGGTGATGAATTAGAAAGAAAGATTAGCAGAACAACACTTTTTAATACACTCAAATAAGGTAAAATGTACACCCTATACAAATGTAAAAATACCATCGCACTATCACCATGGAACCATTTATTTAAAAATTGCTAATTGAGTTAATATTTTCACAAACAATATTCGATATAGTAAGAATAGGATTTCTTGAAATATTTCTTTGTTACTTCCCAATTCCTGCTTTCTAATATCTAATCTTCATGGGTAAATAGAAATTAGAAAGAAAGAATACCAAAAAAATTGTTCTATAAATTCAAATACAATTTGTGAATTAAAGTGACAGTGGCACCTCCGCCAATTATTCAAGAATTGTTGGCTGGGCTATTAGCTACTCTCTTCTTGTAGTGTTGGTTTTTTTATTTACAGGAACACAAAATTAATATTCTTTAGAAGTTCCTTCTCTAAGACAAGTGCCAATTGTATTAGTTAGGGATCGTTGATATTTTGATGTTCTATCTAAACAAACAAACAATCGCTAAAGTACAATGCTTTATTTATGTATTTTACTATTATAAATTATGAAATGGAAATAAAATGAATCAAAACTTTATAGATTAAGTATAATTTTTATTATTGGTACCCAGTTTGCACGGGTATTTAATAATGTGACGATTCTTGTAGTACTGTCTTATGAAGATTATACCCTATGTTTTATATGAAATTAGAAACAATTGTGTTATCATATACATTATTTTGCACTCGCATTTTGTAAATAATGTCGAGACCATATCTTAAATACAAAGAATAATAGCGCAACTCCTTTTAATTACCTAGTAATATCCTATTATATTTGATAAAAATTAGCTTTAAGCCATCTATTAACTTGTATTTGATAATATGTAAAATTTTAATACGTGCATCACAGAACGGAATAGCCGTTATATTATTTATAGTAGTAGTTGACCAACTTTAATTTCCTAACTTATAGAAATAACTTCCTCAAGTAACACGACCTCCATGGTATGAATATTAAGGTCTACGTTCTTCACGACTGAACATAAGCAAGCATTGTGTACGATATTCTTGCAGGCATTGTGTACGATAGTTTCCAACATCATTTATTTATAATGCAGTATGTAGTATACCACAGTCAATTAAGTTAATAAGTGTTATCTCACGTAGGATCAGTATTTTAACAAAGCGAAACAGCGTGGATTATTATTAGCTTAAATTATGAAGATGATTGTAGATATTGCTTTAAAATGATAAATAGTTTAATATATCCTAATGTATATACATTACTTTGTTTAATATTTCCGACACAACATGAAACCAAGTAGTTCTATATAACTTATAAAATAGGTCACTATTCTATATGTAGCATCCATAATACATATGATCAGTTTGACACCCATTAGCTAATATAACCGGTAAAAATGTTGTTGTTACTATTTTGATGGTCTTTTTTCTAAACTTTAAATATCTGAACCTAAATTTAATTTTTTTATATTTTATAAAATAAAAAAGTTCGGAAATTCCTTCCTTTCCCCAAGAACTCTAGCCTGAGGAATATTTCCAGTCTACACCCGTTGAGGTTCGAACCAAAGCGTACAATTAAATCCGATCTTTAATTCATTATTCCAGATCATGCAACATTATTAATGTTATTATAGATACCTCCACAGGAGAATACGATGTCACTCAATCCCATACTGGTCGATAGTTGGATGTTAGCTCTGCGTAGGGAAATTAACTGAATACCTACTGTATTCTTCTTAATGTAATAAGTTTATAAGGTAATTTCTAATGCATTATAATACTAATACAAATTCTATTAACAGTTTTATAGCAAAATGGTATATGAATACACATTTTAAAATAATAGACCAAATACAATCAAAAATGATGAAACACTACGTGACCACTAAAATAGGGGATTATGTGCTGATTATTGGCAATATTAAAACAATGCTAGTGTTTGAAGTTTTATTAATTGTTACATCTGATCTCGTTATTCACTTCTTTAAGTTAGGATTCAAAAACAGTATTAATCTTGAACCTGTATCTAACCTGCTTCTAACCTGTATCAATGCGTATTTGGTACAGGATAGTTTCTCCATTGCATACCTTTTTCGACAGCAATTAGTTATTAATAATTACAATACCCAATATCCTTTCCTAATCCAACATACCTAAACCCAGCAGCTGATTGTACTGAGTGTTATCAATCTGAAAAAAATAAATTTGCTTTCTCTGAGTCACGTGGTGTTCGGTCATTTTCTATGACAATGTTTGTTTGTAGATATACTCTGTTTATAAGACGTTAGAAAGTTCCAAATCCTATACCATTTTTTTAGAAGTCATCCTGCATTTATAATACAAAAGTATTACATAAAGCGAAGAAACAATAGGACACTTTGTGATGATATATGTTATTGTGATCGATATTTCTCACATCAAAATTATGCATATAAATAGGTGGTAACATTAATGGTGCTACGGTAAATTCCATTTATAATATTTCATTGCATATAAGGCGATGTAGTCTACAATGAACTACTTAGTAAACATTTATTTATGATTCGTAAAATCAGGCAGTGCTTTTATATCATGATCATCGACCTGCATCTATAAGAATTCAATCAAATTTTATGAATTATTGGTTTTAAGTATCGCACCCACTATTGAATACCATAACATCTCAAACCTGTTGATTTTAAGAAATAAAGGTATTTTTGAGGAACGAACCAAAATAACAACAGTTAAACGAAAATTCAATAATCGTTAAAATGTCCGCCGTGGCCTTGCTTGGTGGAACATAGTCGGGAAGTCAAATTTTCGATAACTTTGTCGCATAAATCTGGCTGAATTTGCTGAATGGCGTTCGTTATATTGACTTTGAGGGCATCAATTGTTTGCAGTTTATTCGCTTGGATCTGAAATTTAAGATAGTCTAAAAAAAGTTTAAAGGCGTTAAATCGCACGACCGCGGTGGCCAGGTCACGTCACCGCTGCGCGAGATAATTATGCCCTCAAATCGTTCATGCAGAGTGTCCATCGTGGCACACACTGTGTGGCACGTAGCGCCGTCCTCTTGGAACCACATGTCGTCGATATCCATATCATTCAGTTTAGGCTACAAGAAGTTGCTTGTCATCGATCTCTAGTGCTCACCGCTGGCGGTTATGGCAGTTCCAGTTTCGTTTTGGAAGACGTACGGACCGATGATTCTGCCAGACCAAAACCCGCACCAAACAGTGACTTTCCCGGGATGCATTTGGTGCTGGCGTATCTTGTGTGGATTGATATCGCCCCAAATGCGACAATTTTTCTTGTTCACATATCCAAAAATGAGCCTTGTCGCTAAAGATGATTTTTTTGGCAAAATATGAGTCAACTTCCAATTACTTCAGAGCCCGATCAACAAACACACGGTATTTTCTATGAACTTTTGTTTTATGTTCCTGGATCAATTGGCTGGTATACAGGTACAGAACGCACAGTCCAGGTCTAAGTCCCAACGCAAAAGTCGCCAAGTTGAAGTAGTGGAAAGGTCGTTCTTGTGAACGACGTGAAATTGACTGCTTCGGGTTTTCAGATATAGAGGCGATGCTTTCAGCAGACTTTGCGTTTCGGTGATGTACGGGTGTTGTCTGATTATTTATCAAACCGGTTGACTCAAATTGGGCCACGACACGTCAAATGTTCGACTCGATGGGACGGTTGTGGCCAGGATAAAAATCATGTAATGCGGGGAACGTTTCTTGAACTGAGTACTGATTTTTAAAATAAAATTTGATGATTCACACATGTTGTTAAATGTTATTACGATTCATGTCATACGAATATCATATACTATTGAGAAATTCACAATAAATTTGACGAATATTGTTTTAACATCTTGGCCGCTATAAATTACCAAATTTAAAGCGTCCCTGTTGAAATACCCTCTAGTAACTACCAGAAAGCCAAACAAATAATGTGAAAAACTTAAAAATTCATTTCCAACTGTACAACTTTTTTGATATGTTACAGTATTCCACTGTGGATATACCACCACAACTTTGTATATAATTAGGCAAACTTACTATTTAAAGAACATACATTCAGCAATGTGATTATAACAGAATTTGTGTGGCTTTATTTACTTGGTTATTGAAATAGAATAAAAGCAAGTTTTTGGTTTGTAATCATCCTCCATAAAATTTTTGAATATTAAAATATGCCATAGTACTTTGCTTTTATAGGACATCAAATAATATGAGCAATTACGCTTAACCTACTTTATTTTGAGTACACAGTATGAATAACGATATATATCAATGTGCAGTTGACATTGAACATACAGTAAATATATGTCAATACATGTAGATAATTTCATTGTCAAATATGAATTAAAATTTATGTTTTTAATAACGTACTTTGCACCCTCCTCGTCGCAAAATTAATTATACAATGGACATAATGACTTTTAAATTTTTTCTTAAAGTCTTTTAAAGATCCCAATTTCAGAGTTAAATTCATCTACACAGCGTTCCTAATTTAGAAGATACTTATCTTCAATTAAAACCATTTAATAATATATTCTTGAAACCTTCTTTTTCGAACTTCGTCAGTTAAAAGTATGTTCTTAAAACTTCCCTGAAACTGAGGTGAACCTTCGAAAAATATTTAAATGTTATACATTTTTTATCACAGTATTTATACAGCACATAAATCAGCAAGAGTTAAATTTGTATACTATTTTATACAATATTTTATTAATAAGATCTATTTATCATAATAGTTACAAGTTTCTATATCGTATATAATATCCATTGTTCATCTTTCTTATATATATATTGCGCGTCTAAAGTCTCTTCTCGTTCCTTATGAATTTTGGAAGTGAGAGACCTCAAAGAACGAAAGTTGGCGTACATATACATATTAAAAACATGTTTAATTAAGTATGCAAGAAATGTTTTCGTTATAGTGATACAATCATCAGAGATGGTAGTGTGGCACTATTTTGAAAATTATTTTTAAAAATCAATAATGTGTTTCAAACGCTGTTTCTATTTTGACGTCGATTTATTCGTTTTTGAAATTCCCACTTAATGCAATTTACAAATAGTACAGCTTTGCGGAGCAATATGTTCTTCGGTGCTTTGATCTATCGGATTATGATGGTCCAGTGATTAAAGTATACTTAATATAAGCCGGGCTTATATTAATAATAATTAACTGGCATTTATCACAGGAAAATATTTCCTGATGAGAAATATGTATTTTTATATATTATGTAAAGAACGGAGAAGATTTACTGATCCGCGATGAAATGGCAGTTATTACAGTAGCATGTGTATGTTATGTTATCTCTCAATGATGATCACTTTCACTTATTTAATTTCACATGCTGAATTCCGATACATGGGCAAATATTCGATAGTTATTAATGTATTGTTGCAGATTAATATTCATGTAAGAGTGACATAATATACAATATTATGTAAAAAAGTATTAATTTAACGCAATATTAACTTAACTTAGCGAATTTTATTAAAGTCCATATTTATTTCCCTTTATTTATACACGCAATCCGCCGGCATATATAAATAAAGGGAGTCTGGCAATTCTCCTATTAAATGAAAAACTGAAATTTTGTTTAAAAAAATTATACCCGGGGAAGCTAGAGTCCTTTAAATTTTAAATGACGCACCAATAATTCCATAACATATTCATTTAATAAAATAAATCTTTTAAGTGCATGATTTTTGAATTGTGACTTCATTCAATTTGTTTGGAAGCTACTAATTCCAAATTTTTGTTTCTAAATCCCACCGGTTTTGCTGAACATTGAATCAACATTTTGATATTATTAAACTAGATAACATTTTAGTAAATATTATAATACACGGTAGAATAATTTATTAACTACAATTTTAAAATAAAATGAAAAATAATATATAAGCAAAAATAGAAAAACTAAATTTACAAAACATACCCCATGTGATCCAAATATCTTTTATGTATTCCTTTGAGTCTTTCTGTATATAAGAATAGTTAATTTTTTTCTTAAATTCTAATTATTCCCAAATAATACTTTATTAAATTTGTCATATAAAAGCATTATTAATATGTCTATCCAAAGCTGCTATTGAATTTTTATTGAAGCAAAATAAACTAATTGTTTAAAGTATCACTAAATATAAGAAGTACAAGAATTTTTATCTCCGAATTTAATGGGCAAGTAATTGGACTAGTATAGGTAAACTGCAAAGAAATTGAGTAAATAGTATTCCTTAATATATTTAAACTGTGGTAAATATGATATAAAGATAAACCCGTTTTCACAAATGGTAGAAAGTTCTTGCAGTTATTCCAAAATAACTGCATTAATAAATATTGTGGGCTAGTGATGTATATTAAATATAAAAGAAATGAAGCAAAAAAAATATAATAGGAAAGGAATAACGAAAATAAATTGCTTACCATATTGTAGACTAATTTCGCATTAGTGTTTTCATACCCAGCATATTAATCTCAATTATAGAATGTGGTAAGATTTTATCCTACACAATTTGAAACGTGTATAATGCATATAACATTTTATATCATATTCACACCATGGAGTACACTATAGAGTACCAACGTATCAGTTTGGTGAGATATGTCCATTGGTTTGTACATTGCCTTTGCAATGTACAATTGCAAGCAGAATTCTACTACCCACTAACATAAATTTTTATACCGATAGTGTAGTAAAATCAACATGATGCTAGTTGCAGTTTCCAATAATGTCTTGTTCCACTACTTTTAGTGTAAACTTTAATTCAACTTTATACTTTTTACTGACCACATTGTTTGAAAGATAAAAATAAGACACTTTTGAAATGAAAACTACATTGTATTTTTCTCTTCTTAACGATTCCTGAATTCCTGATCAATGATCCTATGTTGACACTTGAATATAATTAACATATCTATGAATATAATTAATTATTTAACAGTTGGATAAATTTTCGATAACATTAATGCATTCTTATTAATCAATAAGTAGACAATTCAAATAATTTGATTTCTATGATTTCGTGAAATGCTTTTTTACAAAAAGCATTTCACGAAAGCATCAATCAAAGAAAAGGAAGAAAGGCTAAGGCAACAGCGAGAACATAGAGACTGAAGCGGTGCAGACATACTACCACTCTGATGATATGTTGGAAAGCGGTACCGGAATGGTTAACTTGAAGAAAAGGGTTTTTTAGTGGGTGCGAATCCCACAATACTTCATCATATAAGCCGAAGAGATGGTGAGGTGTCTTTTCAAGATTTCCCCTTTACAAAAAAAAAAAAAGAATAAGTAGACAATAAATGTCATCTAAGCAATTGTATTTAATGAACTTGGTCAACACTCTTAATGTGTGTCTCTTGGACAAATAACACAATTCGGTCAGTAAGATGGTTAATCAGATCTATATAGCAGAAAAGAACAGCCATATTGCCGTAAGTTGTAACAACTCTCAAAGTAACGCTCGAATATATGTATATTGCAGAAAAGTTACATAACATGCATTATGGTGATCACAACTACTCAATCACAAATAACAATAGCACAAATATATTTATAAGGTATACAAACATTCAAAGAAAAGCTCACATGAAAGTAGATTATATAATAGTTCCATAGCATTATGATCTACTCAATTTAGAGGAAACCAAACTAATGGACAGTTAATAATTTGCCGAACAAATTGCAATTATGAAGTCATGTCTTAGCTTTATTGTATAATTATATCATTGGCGTCTCAATATTTCTGTAAAATTTATTTAATTTTTGTTTCATTTATTTTGATTTTCGTTGAATTTATTTCATTTATTTTGATGGAAATATCGCTTTCGTTGAATTTTTTTGTGGAGAACCTTTTCATTACTCTGTCATAGGTTAACGGATGTATGTTGTACTATCTGTTATCCTCAAATGTGTTTTCGGCATGACAGTGTTCAAAAATGTCAGTTGATTGATTCATACGATTGTTACCTGTGACGCACACTCAAAGAATCATTATACAAGCTATATATTGTATTAGTTTTATATTTTATATGATTACAACTTATGATTAATAGTATTAATAATAATACCAGTTACACATGTGTTAAAATTTATACAAGAAATAAGGAAATTTATGCAATTTTAACATAATTACAACTGATAGTTTCATGTCAGCATTTTCAACAGTGCAGTATGTTAGCTAGAAAATGATTATAATTTATTTGATAAGAAACTACAATTCTACCGTATTACTTTAACTACAGCATAAATTTTTATTTTGATAATATGGAATGAGTTTGATCTGATAATAACGCATTATACAATCAAATGATAACAACCTGGTACGCCATATGGATATAAAAATAATTTATTTTTATCGTATCAATCAAAATGGTCTGAAAATACAAATAGCGCATATAATCCAGCCTTAAAGTGAAGTAAAATCGATATCTTAAAAAAGTAGATACAAATCCTACTAGTTTAATTTGAAATTTTAGTCTTCACAAAAGCTCTGAAAATAAGTGAACAGTCAAGGTTTTTTCAGAATCGGGCATGTATGTGTTTGTTGGTTAAATAGTAACTCTTCTGCTTGGCATTTAGCCGTTTGATATTATACATACATACACGAAGCGGACGACATAAAACATGTGTCTATTTAGAGATAATTAAAATGGAATGTAATATCGTAGTTATGTTAACTGACTTCACTGTTGTTTCGATTTTTATTTGTATACCATAAATGTATCTAAACTCCGGTGTACAAACCACACCAGTGTACAGAGAATTATTTACAATTTGCGTCATGTTACATATATGATTTTAATTATTCAATTACTCCAGCACAATGATGGATAATCTGGAGAAATTACTTTATTTATCGTTCACTAGTACCTAATATAGACATTATGGAATAAACTGAATTCAATTAAGTATTCTCTATGGGACTAGAATTATTACTGTAAAGTGATATTGAACCATTATTGTAGGGTTTATAATAAATATAGACTATACGTATTATTTGCTGATACTAACAATTGTTATAGTTTTTAGTGGTATTGATGCTATGCTACTCACTATAAAAGTTATAATTATAACTTTTAAAAGAGCTTTAACTACAAATTTAGTTAAATGTCACTTGTATTGTCTAACAGACTTCTTTCTAATTTCCCTACAAAAGTTTCCAGAAATGACATACAAATAAATAACGCCATTTTTAACATTTCATGAATTCATGAATTATTATAAATAACTGAGAATAACAAAAATTACATGAGTAATAATTTTTAAGATCGTTGATAAATGAGAATTAATATAAACGGGATTCTTGTTCCTGAGCGTCTACGGTTATTAGGACCTGGCCCGAGGTTAATATGCTTAGGTGGGGACATTACGACTGGGAATAGCCGACCATTACCCACTTTCAAACAGTTCGTCAGTAACGGTCACGATGTCGGAGCGGGAGGTGCACTGTTGCGCAACACATTATTATAAAATTTCTTGTTCATGAAGGAGTTCAAGCGACGGAAATTTTTCGCAGATTGACTGCGCAGTTCAGGGACCAAACACTGTCAAGGACTCCTGTGTTCACCTGACATAGAGAGTTAAAGGAAGGGCGAAAACGAGTGGACAATCAGGAACCTGATCGCCGTCCTCGAACCAGCAGTACGAACATATTCACGCGGTTCGAGATATTCTTGAAGATTGATGGGTGACTGTATCTGAAACTGCAGATAAAGGTCAGAATAAGTTATGGGAACTATCAAGCGATCATCAAAAACCATCTGGAATTCCGTAAAGTGTATGGTAAGTGGGTTTCTCGCCTTTTAACCGCAGATCAGAAGTTGGGATGTTTGAAGGTCTGTCAGAGATTTACAACAAGGTTTGCGAAAGGAGATGACGCATTCTTGAGTCGAGTTGTCACCTGTGACGAAACATGTGTCCACCACTATACGCCCGAAATCAAATAAGCCAGTATGGAGTAGCGGAGGAAGGCGGAGACAGCCTTGGTGAATGCTCGAAGGCTCAACTGTCAGTTGGCAAGGTTATTTCATCCATTTTTTTCGACCGGCGAGGAACTTTGCTCATTAATTTTTTGCATGAGCATAATCAATGCTGCTTACTACTGCGAGCGATTGAACCAGATGAGGGCTGTATATCGATACAAAAAAAAAACAAAACCAACCAATTCGAGAGGAAATCCTCCTTCTCGACAACGCCAGGTCCCATACTGCAACTCTAATGGCGGAAAAACTGAAATAAATGTACTGGACTCCATTTGAGCATCCTCTCATAGCCCGGACTTATGCCCTGCAGTTTTCATTTATTTGGGCCGCCTAAAAAAGCTTTAGGAGGGCGCGATTCGTACTCAATTCGCTCCTGACGCAACCAGGTCCATTCTGCGAAACTGGGATAAAAAACCTTCCTTCTCGCTGGGAAAAACGTATTTGTAAAGCAAGAGACTATGTAGAAAAATAAAATATCTTTGCCTTTTGTTCTTCAATCAATAATTTTTTTATAAAAATAAAGTCCCGTTTATATCTGATCCACCCTCGTAGATAGTATTTCAGTATTGTTTAATAGTTAAATTTACGCATTTGAATTAAAATGTTTTCTACATATATTTCAGAATAAATAAATAATATATAGAATAGATGTAAGTTTACAAAATGATACATTACGATTGAAAACAAAATATGAAGGATATTCCAAACTACTATTACTTTCTTTTTAGTTTATTGCGAATAAAATTCAACATTTTGCATCCATGTTTTAATAATGCAAAAGTAGCAAATTCCTGTATATCTCGCGAAGATCCTGATATTATGAAACCGATTTTCGCAACGCTCTTATGCATTGTACCTACAACGAATTGGGGTAAACTTATAGGAGGCAAAAAGAGAAATGTTCTGGTTTAAAGTTCCGTGAAGCGGAAATCTCCCGGAGTGCACATAAAAAGGGTAGAGCACATACAAATCATCTACGAACAGGGTCGGATTAAAAAAATAACAAATGCGGACTGCGTGTTTAGACTTCTTTAGCATTTGAATGAGTGGATACCCTTTTGGCCACAGTCTAGATTTTAAAATACTCTATAAGCCAAGAGATTGATTTAATAGCTTTTTCATCCATGCGAAAAGGCCTTTCACATCCGCCATTTCTTTAAAAGATAGAGAAATTCTACGTGAGGTGCCTATAATATATCTATATATATCTCATATTTTTTCGATATATGCATATTATGAATATGTTCTTCAATCATTGATTCAGAGGAGTTTTTATTATGATTAGGTTCATTGTTTATGGCAATAATTAAAATATCTACTCTTATCGCTTCACGATTATTATTTTATACTCTCTGGAGATGGCATGCAGAAATTACAAACTAAATATTATCAATATCTCCTAATTATACAGGTAAAATTACTGTGTATTTTTATTACGTGTTGCCCATAACATTCATATAGGAAAGACTGGTAAATTCGGAAGAAGAAAATTAAAGAGGAGATGCCATTGCGAACTTTTGCCATATTTGATTCGATATAGGTCCACGAAGTTCAGTGTAATGCAGTTTAGTTTTGTCGTCGTGATTGATCACTTACATTTTATATAAATATAATAATAAATATTATTTAAATTATTACAACTTCTACGTAGTTGTTTATATACGACGCGGCCACTGACGAGGAATCTAGGTGGGCAGTTCATGTAATGAGGCATAAAACCAAACAAACTAAATTTATATCAATAATTTTCTAAAATGTGACTCATATTCCTAAATTTCACATTCATCAGGAGTCACATTTCCTAAAATGTGATTCCTCGTCTTCGAATTGATGTTCAATTTCACAATGTAAAATAATGTTATATTTATATTGTAGATATTAAAAATAAACAAAGCAGAAAGTGACCCTCGGTATTTACTAAAGGATATAGTTTTGTGTTTTGTTGGCAATTGCTTTTTTAAGATCAAACATACGAACATACGGTACGTTTATTCTTTACTTTGAGTATTAAGGGAACGCATATGATGTATTATGAATGTAATTATTATTTTTGAAAGTTCATTTGAACTTATTTTAAAGTTGGTCTGGAAAAACAATTCCATCGACAGATATATTATTTTTCTCAAGTTATCGTCAATATAATAATACGATTTTTATTGGCTGTATTATGATAGTAGCCTTTAATTCCTTTTTACCGTAGTAAGATTATTGGAAGAAAACTTTACAGAAGTCTTTCTCCACATACACGCGGGGGTACCCAAAAGAAACGGAACTGATGTGCTGGGCGGAGTTTTCGTAGTACCATGTTCTGTCGCAAGTAGCGTATAGAGCCATCATTCCCGAGTCAGTAAGCCAAGCGTCGTCGCTAAAGAAGGTTCCGTTTGTCTTGTGTAAATTTTTTTGTGACTTGTTCTGTGTGCTCGTCGTTTTTACAATAGTTGGGATAGAAACTATTGAATTGTTAAGAATGGCCTACAAGAATGACGTTACTGGGAAGACTCAAGTATTTGAGTGGTTTTCCCGTTTAAAAAGAGGCAAAATGTCAATCGATGACAAACCTCGCTCTGGCCACCTTTCCATGGCTCGAATCGATAAAAATGTTGAAAGAATTCGCGAAATCATCCTGGAAGATCGACGACGAACCATTAACGAAGTTATGGAGCTATATGGAGTGACTTGGAGTTCGGTTCAGCGAATTTTAACGAAAGACTTGGGTTGAAAGGATGGCTGCCAAATTCGTGCCTCGACTGCTGACTGTTGAACAAAAATAAACGTTACGTGGAAGTATGTTGTGCATAGAAAGAAGAGTTTCGAAATGATCCAAACGATTTTTTTGAGGTTATCACAGGTGACGAATCATATTGCTATGGTTATGACCCTGTAATGAAGCAACAATGAAGGCAGTGGAAGACTTCAAGTTCGTCTCACCACAAAAAAGCTCGTCAAGTGAAATCAAATGTCAAAATAATGCTGATTTGTTTTCTCGATGTGAGAGAAGTTGTCCATTCAGAATTTATTCCACAGAGTCAGACAGTTAACCAAGCTTTCTACCTGGAAGTTTTGAAAATATTGCGCAACAGTTTGCGGCGGAAGAGGTCTGATTTGTGGCAGTCGGGCGACTGGTTTTTCCTTCACGATAACGCCCCTGCTCACACAGCTCTATATGTGCGCCAACTTTTGACCAAATATGGAATGACCTCTCTGCCTCACCCCCTATTGACTTGACCTTGATTCCTGCGATTTTGGTTTATTACTCCGAATGAAAAGAGACATGAAAGAAAAGCGTTTTGCCGACGTTACTCAGTTACTCAGGTGAAAAAGGAAACGACGGAGGCGCTGACGGACATCACAGAAGATGAATTTCGAAAATGTTTTGAACAATGGAATAAATGATTAGGCAGGTGTGGACTAGTACCGGTGGACATATTTTTTGTTTAAAGATTAAATAAGTATATGTAAAAAATATATTCTCGTGTGTTTTGGGTACATCCTCGCATTTTTGTTTTTTTTTCTAGAATTAAATTAGTATAATTATACCTTCTTCATCACTACAGCTATTATAACTTAAGATTTGATCAAATAAAATTATTAATAAGTATACTTTTAGCTTTACGTTTAATTCATATTTTTAAATGGAAACGAATTATTTTTAAGTAAAGCTGGTAATCAAGAAATAAAGTTAGTATTTAATAACGAGAAATTGTTTATAGTTATTTTACTTTACAGACATTATTTGAATTGGCTAGTTATATTTAGCTGCGGAGGAAAAGTGGAAAATATCTGATTAATCATTAAAACTAATACAGTTCTATGTTTTGTTTTCAGTTATGGTTGTGTAGTTACAGTTATGGTCCTAATTTGTATTTTTTTTATTTTAAGGAAATCAGTTTCAGGTCTTTATGAAAAAATATTATACTTCTAAATTATAATATTCAGGCAAGTATATAGCAATTCAGGTGAATATATTAATAATAATAATATGATAATGTGTAATAATTCTTATGATTATATTATGGTAATTGTGGGGATTTAATTTCAAGATTACAAGGGCTTTGTCTAATATTTATATAAGATGTGCTATTCTGAATATTTGAATTTATTTAAAATTTTTTTATCTACCATAATATCACATCATATTAGTTTTGAAATTATATCAGTAATGAAGATTGTCTAAATATTATTAAATACTCTACCAATATATCATACATAATTGTATTTCTGTTAGATGATCACTTAGATTTCCTATATTCTGACTAGAATGTGAATACGTTTGTAGAAAGGACGTTGGACTGTTTGTAAAAATATGGTAAATAAATGTTAATTCCTGTTTCCCATTAATTATACTCAGTATCTCACCATTTCTAATTGCGTCGATATTTTAGTGGAAACATAGCGTTCTCGATATCACGCCTACATTCTGAGTAGTTCTAGAAGAGAATTATACTCCGATGGGAAATAATGGTATGTCTTTGTGGCAATATATTTTTCTACCATTATAAAATGTCAGCCTATTTCGTCTACCGAATTCTAGTAGAAGATTTACCGCAAGTCTTGAAGTTTGACTATCTTAAAGAATTTAAAATCCCTACCTCTGTACTAAGAATACTAGGTTACCTTCCTAACATGACATAGATCGGAAACTTAATTACATTAATCATTTTACATCCAATCCAAGGGATGGTGTGTCTTCTATACAAACCTAGTCAACATTTGTGTAATTTCTGATAGTCTACTGCTTCTGACACTCTACACTATTTAAAATGTGGTGTAAAATTTGACTTCAATTTCACATCAAACGGGGTACAACCATACATGTATAGACTAGTTTGGTGTGTTTCGATTCGCAAAGCCGTTGCAGAATTTTACCATTCTACAGATTCAGGGTAAAACAAATACGATGTTTGGTATAACATTCACTATGTTTTGGTGTTAGCTATACATATTGTGCATTGAAGGAAATTGTTCTTTTTAATATACAAAGTTAATTTATTTATTGCATTAATGAAATATCGATGTATATTATATATATGTGCTAGTCCACGTCTACAAAATATTTATATATTGGTGAACAATGCAACCAAATTTTAAATATCATATGTGAAGTAGTACTTGTTATATCATATCCTAATGGAAATGTTCTTCGAGATTAATAAGTAATAAATATTCTTCGTTAATACCTATATACCTTTAGATATTTATCAATTTTGCTTATAATCCATCGTGAATAGTGAATTCTTATAGTCTTTAATAAAAATTATAATTTAAATAATGTTAATGTAGTAGCAATTAGATCAAGTAATTATAACAAGAATGTATTCAAATATTTAATTAAATATTTAATATTTGGATATATTCTCGGTAATATTAATGTATTGTTATTGGTAAGTGCATAATGAGAATGGCATATATAAAATACCACTTAATTAAATATACAGTGAAACCGACCATCCAATTTGTAAAAATTTATATCTTTCAGACATCTAATATCTATTAGTTTTAATAAACTTGGCCATGACAATGACTATGTTTGCTTTATAGGACAGATAAACCCCTTGGGGCTTAATTGATTATTGTGAAGTCATAAATAGGTGTATTACTTTAGGTTTTTTTATATTCCTTCAGTCAAAAATTATTAATAATTTTTCTTCTTGGGATATGGTTCTTTCTGAAAATAAAAATTTGGTAATATCCTTTGTAAAATTTACATGTATACTAAATAATAAGTAGACAATACATAAAAAATTACAAATACAAAATATGCATTTATAAATATGATATGCAAAATATGATAACGTAAATAAACGTTATCATCCGAAACATAAAAAGGTATATACATATAGATAATATCTATTCGGTGAAATCATCCAGTGATGTACCATAAAATTCAAGACGTTTCTCATTTATCTTTAGTAAAGAGATTTAATATACTTGTCCAGCATAATTAGTTTCTTCTTCTTGAGAGATATAACAACTTCTGGACGTAAGTTGGTTAATCAGAAACTCAGAAAAGATGTATAAAATTTTACAATTATAGTGATGTAAAATTTTACTAGTTACATTACGCCATGTTCATAATTGTAAAAGTAGTATCACATTAAAAGTTTGATCACGATACATCGTCAACAGTGTAGTTGGTCTATTTGTTACCTATACAAATTATATCATAGCGATCATAGCACAAGTATAGTATAATATACGAGTAAGCAAGTCGCAATAATATTGTGCCGCCCCCTCACTCATATTGAAGGCACCTCCGGAGCATGCCTCTAGAGGATTCGGATCATAAAATAAAAATTACTACGTTGTTCTCAAGGGTCGATTTACTGTATTGATTTTGTCAAAATGCCGAACGAAAAGCATTTCGTACATCGACCTAAAAATTTCGTGACACACACGAAAAGAGCCATTAAGTCAATAGAGATAAATATATAATTATAGTCACTCTATACATACTACTACCACCTACTACCACCTTTAATATTCATTTCTAATTTTATTCGAATAAATTTAATAAAACATAAAATGTTATTCATGCTAATATCTTGAATTTTCACTGGATTGCAAAATATTTCGGAGTTATTTTGTCAATTTGGACATGCTAATTATTGAAAATTTACAGTTGTCAAAATCCAAGGAGATAGCAATTAATTTTATGTTTAATCTACACATCTTATAATCTAAAGTAACAGAATATTTGACGAAACAAATGTTATGATATAAAATTAAACAAAATCAAAAAGAATCTTGCAACTTGATAAAAATTAATAAAATGGCGAATGCGCCATGTATGGTTTAAAAGTGTGGTTATTTTGCTCTGTTCGATTTTATTTAAATACAAGTACGTTTGTATTACGATAGCATTTTATTACAACAGCCTACTTGTTATAATTCCGTCTGAAACACTGTGTAACAATATGCAATTGATAAAGTTTAATTTGCCTGAATATCTATTATTAAACTAAGAATAAATATTCAATGAAATCAATATTCACCATTTATATTCATTTTACTGAATTACGTCAGTTTATCAACGATATATGATATACTATATTCAAGGTATTACCAGTATTATGGTTCGTGTTTCCAGCTGGCAGAATTTTAATTTAACAGATAATATAATATTTATAGTCCGAAATAAATAAAGCTCATGGTTATTGACTAACATTTAATAGCCAACATACCTCTGTATCTGATCTATTACGAAGATTAATGTATGTTCTGCACTAAAGTTGCCTAAGTTTATGCAGCTTCTGCGAGTCTGTAAATATATCGGCCGCTAGAAGTTATAAGCGAGTCAGTCTGTCATTCATCCAAATGGAACCACTGCAGTTGTTAATTTTACTGAGTTTACTTTACTAGGCAATAAGTAACACAATAAAAATAAGTAAAGTCTTGGAAGTTTGGGGATAAAAAACTCCTATGTAGCGCTTTATTTTTCATCGCTCTCAAATTAGCCTTCTTTAAGACGAAAGAAACTACGGAATATGTTCACTAAAATGAAGAATTTAGAATATAAATTCTAACTGAAAAACCATATGCAATCCATTCAGATATGCAAATATTAGGTTCCGGGAAACTATACCGTTACGACTTTGAAGAGATGCTAATGAACACCGTTGTATAAATGTTATATTTTGTATTCTTAAGGTTACGGAAAGACTACGTGGAAATTTTACTTCCACGCAACTCAGTACTAAAAAAACATATTAACTGTAAAATAGTCGAATATGCTCTACTTCAAATTACTCTTTCCATCTGAATATGCAGTTACTGCCCCATTCTATTGTTTTTATGCGAAACAGGTTACATGTGAGATGTGTAACATGTAAACGTTTCATATGGCTGGCATGCAAACATCATACTTAATTTTTTATGAAACATTACAAAGGATCGAAAATCTCCTAGAAGTATTAGAGGATTTCGCAGTCAGTGTCTCATCATCGCTGAACCCTTACAGCTAATTTTTACTCACTAGAGAAAATTGTTACAGGCAGTATTTTATTATTTTGAGCATTTTTACAAAATAAAGTGTATTATAGTATTACAACAATTTCTTCTTAAGGTAGTTATTATCAAAGAAAGTCAGCATTGTTTCACCCCTGTGAACATAGGTCGCTGAAGCAGCTATAGAAACATACCTAATGCTGCAGATGTTTAACCGAGCTAATCCAGCTGATCACGCTGTTTACTTTATTTAAATTATTACAAAATCGCAAGCTAGTGCAGCTCCAGTGATAATTGATAATACATAGCAATGAGGTTAAGTTCTATAGTTTTATTTCTGAGATAATCACGTTTCCCGTTTTTGTAATTCGTAAAAGTTTCTCTTCTCACAAAGGCTGGAAAACGGTTGGCGCTGCATTGTCACTCAATTTCATCTCGACTATTAGCTAACTAGTAGCCAAAGTGAAGGAGAGAGTTTACTTAGAGCAATTTCAAAGTTTCTACAGATACATCCTTTTGCTATAGCAATGCCCCTTTTGTGACAGCAGTAGAAAAATATATTCAGTGTAAAGTACGAAATGTTTCTTTCACAAGTCAAAAAACATTTCTTATTAGTTATTGAGATAATTGGCATAATTTAGTGCATGATTTTCCTATTATATTATATGAAATAATATATCCTAATATATTATTTCATTCAGCATATCCAGATTTCATATCAGCAGCCATATTGCTATTACTATTCTGGTTATCTTTACGATGTTTAAAGATATTTCACTTTTATTTAGATACATACATAGGTCTCCTTACCCTGAAGCATAAGGTTGTGGAAGATGTACTAAAGTCTCCTCGTAGAGATTCCATATATACATTGAAACCCCTGATACCCAGTCCCTCATTCAAAACGAAATTTAATAGAGCCATCGTCTACCTATTGTATGAAATACGAAAAGTTTATCCTCTGTCACTATAACTAAACTGACTGAATTGGATAATATAAAATATGGATAAAGGATTATGTCTAAATAAATAATGGACAGTAATGGAATATATCCCTACCATAAATTTATTTTATAGTACATATGATGCACCAATTATAGAATATTCACTTCTATTAGTGTACATTTATGGAATTATTATATGTTGTACTGATTATTGTAACACTGCAGAATATCATTCATATATTGTCTTATACGTAAATAAATAATTCAGGTTAATAAAACAGTCGAACTAAAGAACATTTTTTACACGATGTAAGATACACCTTAATCCCTGTGTTGCAATAATTTATTAGTAACTGCTTATTTTCTTAGTAGCTCTTCGTAATAGATCTGTGATGCCATTCTGAATAGATTTCACATGAGTACGAGTCGCGTGGTGTAGTGGATTACGCTCTGGTCTTTCACACCGGAATTCTAGGTTGAACGCCGAAAGGCGATATTTTGTTAAACTGCTCGACTTCCGGTTCGAATCTGAATTGACATGGATATTAGATTATAGACTGACATGGTTATAGCTCTTTATCTTCTTGGGATAAATTATCCCAGAATTACTTCGCAGAAGGTTCCTTCTCAGAAGGAACTTCTCTGAATTGATACGGGGTAACGATGCCAAACACTTGAACCTAGTCTAGATTGCCGGCTCAAAGTAAACATGACGTGGGTCGATTCCCACATAAGTCAGCTGGGTGTGTCTTTGTCTGTCCCTATGACTATCCGGAGGTTAGTTAGAAGAGTAGCTCTGAGCTAAATATTGTCCTCATAAATATAAGACAATTGGTCTTTATTTTTACTCCTTATATCTAAATTGAAATAGTAATAATCAGAAAAAGTTGAAAGTTAAGCTCAGAAGCAAATCACTCAATATGTAGCATGGAATTATAGTTTATTAGTTAATGGAAATGAAAAGAAGAACAGTAATACCTGTATAATGATAAAGTGATCACTGTTTATTTTGTTAACTAACTCAATATTTATAATGTAATATTATTATTATTCTGTTATATGGGTTTAGGCCTCATCAGCTACTGATTACATGGGTAGTCCCTTGGCGATCCCCTCTTATACGGGTCATTAACCAAAAATGCTATAATGCAATAAATACACATATAATATACAATAATTTAAAAATATGTTCTGTCAATAATTACACAGGCCAACAAGGATTTTGTGATCGCACTTGATATGACTTTCTGGCTTAGCTACATACCACACCATACCATTAAATTAGGATTAATGAAGCAACATGTGAAAGCTATAGATAAAAATGGGAATTGTTTTAATTATCTACTTATGTGGCTTAATTTCCAGCTTTCACTGAATCAAAATTAAGAGAAGGCATTTTCGTAGGACCACAAATAAGAACAATAATGCAGGACCAACAGTTTGAAGAAACAATGACAGATATTGAAAAATAATCTTAGATATGCTTTAAAAATGTAAAAGAATTTTTTTTAGGAAATTATAAGCATCTGCAGTATGAGGAAATTGTAAACAAAATGCTGGATAAGTTTAAGCAACTTGGTTGTAATATGAGCATAAATATTCATTTTCTGCCTGTTCATCTGGATTACTTTCCAGAAAACCTTGGTGCTGTTAGTGAGAACCAAGGTGAAATGTTCCATCAAGACATATATGAGATGGAAAGGAGGTACTATTCATTTCATGGCTATTTTCCAAATAAAAACTCTCTTTTATGGCCGATAAACGGAACAATCTGCCTGAGCCTGGCCATAAAAATAAGCCACGGTATGTTTGGAGAGTTTTTATATGGAAAATGGCGACAAAATAAACTATACCAGGGTCGATGGGATATGGCGATGATGGCAGATTACTGCTGGATGCTGAAAAGAGAATATCCAGTGAATGACTACACAAAAAAACTACAAACGAAGTTTGTTAAGAAGGGAGAGGTATTTAAAGGAAAAATAAATTAGACACTCAAAACTATTTGTGTTGTTGCTTTATTAATATAGATATTTTGTTGTTTGTATGTTTTTTAATGTTTATTAAATATAATGTTTATTAAAATGTAATTTTTCCATTAGTTTTTAATTTATTCTGATTATTCAGTTGATAAAAAACCTTACGTGAGAAGCAAAAACGGAAGGTAGATATGAAATCAGTATAAATAAATTACTTTTAATCACCAATCAAACCCAAATCAACTTTCAAAATGTCAAAATTTATAGACCTGTTATTAATGCGATTGTGAACTTATATTCTTACACGAATTATGTCAGCCACCTTACAACTGCGCTAGCAGTCCTTATATCAATTCTTAGAGAAATGCTGACAGCAACATATTAAAACCTATGCTTTATTCTGTATTTATATAGTTAGTTCTGATGTAACATTCAAATTGTAAAGACGTACTTACAATAAATATTTTAATTAAACTAAAATTCAATTTGTGAAAATTTTGTTTTTTAAAAACCGGAAATCGGCGACGAGGTATATAAGTGGCGCAGTCGGGAACGGATTTTTCGTGGGACTTTCATCGTGAAAAACCTGTGAGTTTTAACTCTTAAGCGAACAAACGGACTTACACAAAAAAGAACAATATACTGAGTGCTAACCGCAAGGACTCCATCGAGGAAAACCTAAGGACAGCAACCGCCGTCGAGAACACAGGCATCGATGTTGTAAGTAGTCTTTTTTGTTCATGTCAGACTCCTCTTTATCCATTGATTCCTTAAGCGAAAACAATCAGGATTTAGAGAACACCTTAGTTAAGTTTTTCAGTCAATTAAAAATCAAAACGAAAAGTAATTCTAGTGAAAGTAGTAAGAGTAGTGAAAGTAATTTTTTAGAAAATAATTGAAATATGCCGAACGATCAAGTACCAACTTTAGATATTAAAAATCTATCAATTATTCCAAATTTTAATGGCAATCCAAATAAATTACATAGATTTATTAGTGCTTCGGAATCAATATTAAATTATTATTATGATAGACAAAATGCTAATAATTTCCAAAGTACACTTTTAACGAATGGTATTTTAAATAAATTAGAGGGAAGAGCAGAAGAGATTGTCGCAATAAACGGTATATCAAATTGGGACGATATAAAAACTGCTTTGCTCCCAAATTTTGGCGATCAAAGAGAGGAAAATTGCTTGAATCAAGATTTAGTAAATTTAAAGCAAAAACCAAATGAAACACCGTATCCATTTCACGAAAAGGTTATTCATTTGCTAAATACAATTTGTAATTATATTGACCTTCATTGCGATATTGCAGAAAGGCAATGTAAACGTAGTTTTTTCACAAAATAAGCTTTAAAAACATTTTTGGCGGGATTAAGAGAGCCTTTAGGACCTATAATTCGTGCAATGAGACCCACAACTCTTGCCCAAGCTTTATAATTTATTTCAGAGTAAGATAACGTTAAATATTTTCAAAAATCTATTCCAAATTCCAATGTTTTAGTTAAGAAACCTGTTGTAAATCACTCACAAAATTTTTATAACCCCTCATTTTCACAAATGAGTGACCCTTCTAGACCAATAATGTACCAACAACAACAACCAACGAGTTCTAACTTTCCACGTGGTCCAATAAATATTCAAAGACATCCTAATCCACCACATCAAAGATTTTTGACTAATTCACGAGTTTTTGACAGACCACAAAATGTCTGGAAACCATCAAGTGATAATAACAATCAACAAAATAAGCCAACCCCAATGAGTGTATCGACTAAAAATACGACACCCCAATTAAGACGACAAACACAAAATTTTTTCCAAAATAATAGTCAAAAGTCTAAATTTATTTCGGAAGAATTATTTAATGCCGAATTAGATAATCAACCAATAATTGATAACCCTGAATATTCTTATGACGAAGAACAGACATATGAATATTCATATCCTGACGAAGAACAATCCAAAAATTTCAGAATTCGATCGACGAAAACATAATAGAATATCATTCTAGTGAGAGTAGTGATATTTCGACCAATAAGAAAGAGCTGCCATATATTCAAATTTCAAGACCATTCCTAAAACTTCTTTTAGATACAGGCAGTACTAAATCATTTTTAAATCCCGAAATTGATGAACGACAGAATCGTCATGACCCTTTGACATATGAACCAGACACTAACGCATACCGGAAAATTACCACAAAAAATCGTAATAAATTAAATCCAAAATTTTCTAGAGACAAAGTTATTCAAAACAGGAAAATAAAAACTATTGGTAATATATTACATAAACAAAATCTAAGAAGAGCCCGGTCTAATAAAAAGAAATTGTTACAGGAACCAACTGTTCATCCTGATCCTGGTGATAGCCAAGATCATACTTCAGGAAGTAACGATAACTAACCTAAATAAGAATCCTGGGATTCTCTGGGATAAATTAGGCACAGCCAAAGTTAAATCCAATACACACACCTTTATCCACTATTTTGATATAGACCCTATCAAAAATGAGATAAGAATACTAAAATAGCTATATATAAATATAACTATTACAATAAACGAAACCCTCAATCAATCATACTATTTTGAATTAAGTAATTTTGATAGAGCTCTGCAATATCAATTAACATTAGCTGAACAAAAATTCAATTCTCTAAGCCCTACAGGTAGAGTTAAACGTGGTCTTATTGATGGATTAGGCACCATAATCAAGAGTATTTCTGGAAACTTAGATGCAAATGATGCTGCTCGTTACGATCAAGCAATTTCCGATCTGCAAAATAATCAAAAAGAAATCACTCAAAAATTAAACAGACAAATTTCTCTTACCACTCAAATGATTGATAATTTCAATAAAACAATGACATTAATTAGAAATAACCAAATTGTAATTACTTCCGCTTTAAATAAAACGAGAAAAGAATTAAATAAATTTATATTTGACTTTAATCATTACCTGGAAATCAAAATTACCTTAGATCAAATTAGTTCGACATCAAATCTAAATTTGCAATTATTAAGTGATGTTGAAAATTCAGTCACTTTCGCGAGATTAGGTACATTGCACCCTAGCATTTTGAAAATCGATGAACTAGAATCAATTTTAGATACTATTATAAAATATAATACAGTCAATCAATTAATTTTTCCACGCAATTCAAAAAATACTCATAGGTATTATAATTTAGTTGACACTGAGGCTTACTACTAAGGTACAAAAATTGTTTTCGTGGTTAATTTCCCAATTATTTACCCCCAAATATTTTCCTATTATCATCTTTACTCGATTCCTACCCAAAACCTCACAAGAATTGTCCCAAAAAATATCTATCTGGTTATGAACGAAAACCTCTACGAGTATACATCGATACCTTGTATCAAGTTACACCCTGACTACTATTGCCCTGAAAATAATTTAATCAACGGGATCAATAAAGAAAATTGCATCTTTGAATTATTACGATTGGAGTCCACCCACGAAAATTGTGTAGTTACACCCATACAAATCGCCGATACTGTGGTGCAACAAATCGACGAATCACATTACATAACAGTTTTCCCAAAACCTACTAAAATACGAACGGTATGCCAACGTACGGACCTTACAACACTACAAGGGAACTATCTTATCAATTTACCTTTTGGATGTCAGTTCCAAAAAAATGAATCGATTCATGTTAATGAAAAGTCAATCAGTGAAGGCCAGCCAATGCTTCTACCAGAAATCATTATTCAACATAATTCACCTGTACCTTCTCCAACCAAAATAAATTTAGAAAACGTCGAACTTGACAAAATTCATGAGCTACAGGAACAACAAGCAAGTCTGACACCTATCGATCTTACTTCAAATCGAACTACATGGACCAATACTTTTTGGACAATCCCAATATATATTATTTTAATTTTTACTGGCCTATATTTCACATATTCATTTATCCGAAGAAGAAGAAGGACGATCAACGAACCCGGTAGTGACTAGCCGCAACCCAGCACTTCTGCATTTTCACCCCTTGAAATATGCCTCAATTTAGGGATGGAGGAATTATGTCAGCCAACTTACAACTGCGCTAGCAGTCCTTATCTGAATTCTTAGAGAAATGCTGACAGCAACATATTAAAACCTATGCTTTATTCTGTATTCATATAGTTAGTTCTGATGTAACATTCAAATTGTAAAGGCGTACTTACAATAAATATTTTAATTAAACTAAAATTCAATTTGTGAAAATTTTGTTTTTTAAAAACCGGAAATCGGCGACGAGGTATATAAGTCACGTTAGAATTAGGAAGAGTATTTTTGTGAAACAGTATACGTATGAGTGAATAAGAAATAGGTTTAGATATACAGGAAAGCTTACTATATACAGAAAATCACGTACAGTTTCAATTCATAGTGAACACTGAAATATCGGTTTATACAGGGTGTTATTTAAGTACGTGGCCAAACTTCAAGGGGTAATTCCTTGGGTGTTTCCAAGACGAAATATTTATATAAACATAGGTCCGGTATGCTTCGTTTTCAAGATACAGAGTGTCAAGCTTATTTTAAAAAAATAATATTTGTAACAATTTCTAAAACTAGAATAGACTATTGATATGGAAAAAAGTAACAGGTAAACCCCAGTTTTTGGTTGTTGGTAGTTGTAATTTTTTATTGTCCCAAAGACATGCAATTAAGTGATTTGTATTTTTTTTTTGCAGAAACGAAGCAAGATACGAAAACAATTTAAGAGACCAAAAAGTTATATTTTCAGTTGCTGAATGCGAAAAAAATTATAAAAGTTTTAAAAAAGTCAGTGGCGCACATTTTACACACTGGACTCAGTAATTTTAATCTACTTAGGGCTAAATTAGTACCTTTCTACCATAAATAACTGCCGAATTTCAACAAAATCGACTAAAGAATTATTAAAATATTTGCGAAAAACCAATATTTAAAAAAAAATTTCACACTGTATCTTGAAAACGAAGCGTTACCGGACCTACATTTATATAAACTTTTCGTCTTAGAATCGCCCAAGGAATTAATCCCACGTACTTAAATAACAGGCTGTATAGACAGAAAATAATTTATGTAAGCCATGGAAGATAACTTTTCTATGTAGTAGAATTAATTTAAATGCAAGAAAAATATTTTCTTCATCGGTATAATTACAATGTTATACAAACATTTTGATAGGTAAATAAATATTTTTCCAGACTGTTCACAAATATGACCGTGACGATAAATACATTTATTAAGAATATAAAAGACCTATAAATAATACTATTATAATATCTAATATCTATATGGAATAATATATAAAATGGCTTACAAATAGAGCTAAGAAGTATTTATAGAAGTATATATACTACGAGGGTGGGGTGAAAAGTTTGAGCCAGAGATAGTGCCATCAGGTCTAATTTTTGATTCGTATTCTACTGTACTATCCTTATTAACTTATATAATAGCTTTGAGGTTGATTACTCTGATAAATCCCAGCGAATTTTTGCGTCGATTTATAATTGTTGATAAAATTTGGGTTCACCATTACACTCCTGAAAGTAAACAACACTTAAAACAATGAACTGGAACAGGTAAACCAACCCCAAAGAACAATCAATGGTGCATATTACGCAGAGTTAAGAAATCGTTTGAGTGACGAAATAAAGAAAAAATAACATCATTTGGCGAAGAAAGAGATTTTGTTTCATCATGACAATGCACCTGTTCATTCGTCAGTCATTGCAATGGTTAAAATCAACGAATTGGAGTTCGAATTCCCCATTCAGTCTATCTACCATATTTAGCCCCCAGCGGCTACCATTATGTTTCCTAACTTCAAAACATGGTCCGGAGGTAAAATATTTGTGAGCAATGAGGAAGTCATCAATGCTGTAAATGCGTATATTGAAGGGCTCGACAACTCGTTCTAAGAAAATAGTATCACTGCATTATATCACCGATATAAGGAATATTCGATTTGAGGGAGATTATGTTGAAAACTATAATAACAAAAATAAAAAAAAAAACATTTTTATTCATCAAGCCGGGGACTTTACATATTATAAATTTTTACATTATGAAACATTGAAAATATCATGCAGATGGTATTGGTGTCACATAATTTGAAATTCTAACATTGAAGTACTAATTCATACGCAAATTAACGTCAATGAAATTTACAGTTATCTAAATTCGAGTAGTTAATTATCGCAAGGTCAATATGAATTTCAATATTTCATAATATGTGCTACAGCTACAAAGTAAATACTGAAAATAAACAGATCCCATCAGATCTTGTTGATTTTAAGAATTCACAGGAACGTATTTAATTCATCTTATTCGCAGACCGTAAAATTTTGTTTGAAAGTGAATTATTACTTACAGTTTGTTGCAAAGGGCACAAATGATTATATTCGTTTTGGTACCCTAGAAGGGGTAATAGCTTTTAGGTATATGCGTGGATAATTTAAAGTCCGATGACAACTATATAAAAGTAAATCAATATTTATAGCAAAAGATAAAATAATTGGTACGCCGTGAATTCGCGAAATTTTACACAATCATGACCATGTTCTTATAACTTGAATTAGTAAAGTATTTTCATCGGGGCTTATTTTGGATATAATCACTTAAGACTTAGCTTAGAAAACATAGCACCCATATGTTTTCAAAATATTAAATGGTGTGTACAAATACTAAAAAACAATACTAAATACAACATGATGTTCCATAAGCTATATAAATTAGAAAAAGGGATTTTCTATGTATATCAGAGCCGTACTTATATCTTGTTAAGTTGATGTAATGCAAGGTTCTGTAGTAAAATGATATATGTCTCAAGATAAATTTATTCAGACATATTAGATTTTTCAGTTACTTAGTATTCAATTAAAAAGCACTAAACCAATCACTAATACAGTTTCAATGCGTGCTTCGGTTAATTGCCAACAACTCAAACGCATATGTTTCAAACAAAAGTAGTTGTTCAGCAACAATGTCTCTCAAAGGAGTACAGGTTTAGACTTTTACTACATGGTATACTTTTGCTACATATTTGGTAACGAAGCGACACACTTTTCTTCCTAAACAATGAACAAGAATATATATCATTTTATTTATGTAAGCTGTCAGCTGTTGGTCAGTTGTTTCGTCCATACTGTGGATAATACAGCATAATCGTTTACGTTAATTAAATGTAAAATAAAAATAAGAGAAAATAGAAACCATGCGTAAATATAAATCATCTGACAAATTAAAACGTATAAAGGATAACTAAACTGATATTATATTTACTGCTTAGACAAAATGATATTTTATAGTTATATTAATAAAATTTATTAGTATAAATAGAAGTACAACATTTTATATAAGAATCATATATTGTTTTGAATATTTAGAAAAGATTTTTTACATATACAATGTATACATTTTTTTAGTACTAATGAAAGATAATGATTATTGAAAAAAAATCGTTTCCATGAAAATTCAAAATTGTAAGCCCCCTATACTTTAAAACAGTAAATTAATTTAATTTGCTACATAATCACTTTATTAATAGTGTTTTATGTGCTACTAAATAAATTTAAAAATTCGGATAGTAGAGGTGGTAGTAGAATACATATGGTTACGTTAGTAAGTTCCTAGTAATCTAATTATTTGTTATAGTTTTTAATTAACTAATTATTTTTAGTTTTCACTACATACACGGATCGTTCTATTACGCTTAATGTTATAATAAATATAAAAATTGCATACACTGCACGAGACCCAAGATAAGGTCAAAACCGGTCTGCAGTTAGCGATATCCGGATATAGAGGACGCTTCGCATCTCCTTTGCGGTTTTCGAGCAATTCGAATCACTGTATTTTAGTGCTAACAATATTGTTAGAGAAAATACGGGAAATTTTGCCATATAATGCAGCGCCCGTCATCAGCATGTAGCCGGGAGAATAGCTGTTTGGGCCTATTTTGTTTTAGTCCTTATTGTATAAGGCACTTACAGATAGAGTGGAGTATAAGAACCTCCTTATTTCAGTAGTTTATAAAATTACCATCAGAGAAATTTGCATTGTATTAATAATTAAGCTTTACTTCGATCTGGATTGTTTTAAAAACTACCGAGAGATGGAGTTGGGTTACGTTCTATTACGGTAGAATGTAATGGCGTTTGCAAGATGTGAGTCTCCTTTATCAAAGGTATACTCGCTTATACTGCATTGACGAGACTCAAAATAAGGTCGAAACTGGTCTGCAGTTAGCGATATCATGAGATAGACGATGCTTTGCATCCTACTTGTTATTTTTGAGCAATCCGAATCACTATGTTTTAATGATAATAATTTTTTCTTAGACAAAATGTGGCTAATTTCGCCATACAATTAACACTCGTCGTCGGCATGTAGCCAGGAGAATAGCTGTTTTGGCATAATTTGTTTTATTCCTTTTTGTGCCTATATAAGGCACTTACAGATGGAGTGCAGTATAAGAACCTACTCATTTCAGTAGTTTATAAAATCACCATCTGAAAACTTTGCATTGTATTAATAAGTAATACTAATTTATAAAACAATTACCCTATTGAGCAGCAAATATCTGCAGGATTAAGTATGTTTCCACAGTTGCTTCATTGAAAATTCACCGTAATGAAAAGAAAAATATATGTTTTTCATACCGTGAAAAATCTTTCGACACAGTGATGTAAAATCTGCATAATTAAAATAATGTTTGGAATTTTGTAACACATCTGTAGAGGCACAATCACTACAAATTTGTCTGAATGTGGTAAAATCTGAATCTTTATTTAAAACAGTTTCAAACATTGCTCTGACGCTTTTACATTTTGCATCAATTGAAGCATGTGGCTGTATGTATATTGCTTCCAGTAACGACAATGAAGTTTTATAATTTTCCTATTAATTTCATTAGTCAGCATCTTGGAATTTTGTTTCACTTTCCATGACGGCAGTTGCCTTTTTAGAATAAAATTATGAAACTAGAGAGTTCATTTTTTTGAAATATTCAATATAATAAAATTCTACCTGTAACTATGAGAAGCAGCGACTCTGTATGTGACATTAATCCATTTATGCTTAGATAAAGTTTTCGAAATTCTTATAATTATCTAACACATTGCTGTTATCTAATATACAAAATGATATATTAAAAGAAATCGACGTGCAGTTAAATAAAATATAACACGACAATTATTAATTAATCAATAAGTGTTCGAGCTGCATCGATGATGGATATTGACTGAAGAAGATCTAGCGGCAATGAAAATTTGGCGAGTAGCCGGATCAAAAAGCCACCAAAATGAGCTCGGTGGACACCATTAGAAAACGACGCAAATGCTCTCTTTACTTGCAGTGTCTTTATTATAAAAAATTGAAACTAAAGTAACGGTTCGAAATATTCCCCTTATTGTTTAATGTGCAGGTTTACGTGCTCCTTCATGTTAATAAAAGCAGTTTGCAACATTTATATTATTATGCTTGAACACTGTTTAACAATGCATTATTTTTTTGTGCCAGTCCTTGCAAATTAACTATAGAAATTCTGCAAATTCTATTTCTTTTATGAAATAGAAAAGAGTTTATAATGATCAAAAAGGGAGACCTTGGAGGAAAATCAAACAATTCTCGGAGAAAAACTAATGTGTCTTGTATCGTATGTACTATCTTACTGAAAAGAACATATTTTAATGCACGAGGAAATTACTGCTAAATTTAGTAAATGTTCTCGAGAATTATTCAAACGCAAATACTGAATGTGTTTCCAAATTCCATTAAGTAGCACAATACGCTTCAATCATATAAATTTTGTACTCTGTGATGAAAAGTGAAATCTGCTTATTAGATTATAATTAGATTATAATAGAAAGAAGCCACCCAAGTTGCCTGATAAACGTTGACAATAAAATGATTGATATAATTGCACATATCGTGCTATTATTCCGTGCTCCAATAATTATTTTAAAATTCATGACAACTTTAGACAAAAATAATTCATATCTCGATATTATTCTTTACAGTATTGCATACCGACGATAGAAGAGTTTTCTTTATGTAACTTGAATTTGAGGATTCCCACTAGGAACTATATGTATTTCAAAACCACCAAACAATGAGTTGTCGAGTAAATAATATATTACCGTAAATATAGCATCATGCCAAATCACAGTGAAACTTGGATATTAGTCTAATAGGGCTGCCACATTATTTATTGGTTTTACGAACCATGTTGTTGGTCATGGCAATATGCCTTATATCAATTTTTCAAAGTGCGGATCTAAAGGAGACTTCAGAGAACTATAACTTGGACCAATAATAACATATCTACTTGTATTCCTCGAACTCCGTCTACTTGCCGCAAGTTCTATCGTGCCTTGTTGAAATATTTAAACTACCCTTCGCTGTCGCTCGATTCTTAATCGTATACTATATATATATTATAAATGTCATTTATGTTATATCATGTTAAAATTCTAAATAGTTTTTTTCAATTATCTGAAATAGAATAAATAAAGGCAAGCACATAATATCGTTATTAAAATAATGAATATATATATATATATATATATATATATATATATATATATATATATATATATATATATATATATATATATATATTTAGAAAAATAAACAGTTTTAAAATCTTAAAACGGACTTTTCCGCACGTAGAACATCTCTATCTCAAACTTGAGTGGCCGAGAAAAAATAAGCCAACACATACTCGTAAATTCAGTGTCGTATCAATACGTTTGTGATGGAAGGAATTATTTTTTTTTCTCATTCATTCGTATATGATACTGGCCGAAATTTTTCGAATGTTTTTTTCGTTCAATTCACAATCAGCAACGCGTTAAATGTTTATGTTTAAAAACTCAGAATGAAAATAAACATTTATATCGTGCTTTCTCGTGACCCATGGATGGGGTGGGGTATGTCCTACTCACCTCAAAATCAATATATGTCGTCTGGTAGACGTCCCTAATCAGAATAAATCGAAACCCGATCAATCCAACACGATTTAATTGAGTGATCGTGCTAACAAAAAAAAATCTCAAATAGTCTACCATTGTGTTGCCTCATGACCCATGAACATGGTAGAGTGTCTTATATCCACCTCAAAATCAATAGGTGTCGTCTAGGAAACGTCTCCGATCAGAATCAGTCAAAAATCGATCGATCCGATACGATTTAGTTGAGTTATCGTGCCGACAAGAAATTTTAATGCCGACTACAACGACAATGAGACACACACACAGACGCAAATTTTTAAAAACCATTTTTTTTGTTTCTAGACCGAAAAACGAAAAATAGACGTTAGAAAAAAATGTTTATTCCATTTATTACTTACACGATTATATTACTTTTTCGCTCTGGTATAGTTATAGTGCGGAAAAGTAATAAAATTAATTCATTTATTTGTCGCTCAATCAATTGGAACGTTAGTAATAATAAATTTAGGGTAGAAGGGAATTGGTATTTGCAAGAGTCGTAATTTTCTAAAGTAGGCTTAATAGGTAATCTAACTAGAGACTTAACCATAGAATATCAGGAATACTGATGTGATGCTAAATCCATCACGGATGTGAAGAGTACTTATATCTTTACTACGATGTTGAACGAATATCTGAATAATAGTAATAAGGAATAATGAAGTGTTCATACGAATTTCTCTCCATATTCTAATCTGACGTTATTGCTTAATTATTTATAATTTACTTATTAATAAGTCTTTACCAATGGTACAACTCTGCTTTTTACGAATATATCCTGTCTATTGTGGACAGTATCGGGTCAAAGCAATTATTGAGTACCTAGATAACATAAGCCAAGGCAAAGCTCTTAAGTAATTCATAGAATTATTGTAGTTAAATGTATTCGCTATGTCTTTTTTTAAGTTTTCCGCGATAACATTCACTTCCTTGTACCTCATATTAACTTATTTACAGAAAATAATATTTTATTGTCAATTATTGATAAGAGATAGTATGGGAATTGTTAATGTACTAATTATATTTTAATACATTGTATACAATTCTCTAGTACTGCCGATTACAATATCTACATATATTGTCAATAACGCTACATCCAATGTCCTTTCTAAAAGTATAAACTATTATATAAATATAAAAGTATTATTTTTACGGTAATATTGGTTGAATGTAGGTTATTATAGTCAATTCTAATATTGCTAAAGATTTTAAATTTGTTATATGGCGTGTGTATTGAAGGTTATTTTATATAGTTAGTTATTAATATAACATATTCGTGTATACATTATTTTGTCATTAAGTTCTATGTATTTTGTATGGAATTTCCTCATATGGTCGTTAGAAACTAAATTATAAATAACATTGTAGAATTGACAAAGCGCCATCTACCTGCTAAACGACGAAGTGTCAACTTATGAGAAGATATACTGCTTATCATTTATGACGCAGATTTCCTTCATATAACGCAGGTTTTCACGTGTACCATGCTATCCAATCCATTTGGAATGAATTATTGCCATATAATTGATTTTCAGATGAGAATACCACGCGGCCCTGGTGCATATTTCGATTTCATCTTGATTAGGAAGCACCAGCGCAAGTATGCCGGACTATGACTGGTGCTTTGAGTATATTAGATAGGTCTAGTACCAAGCTGGCATAAGTAAAGATGTAAAATTGACAGAACGCCCTCTACATATTCAACGATAAAATATCAACCTACTTCGTTTAGCAGGTAGACAGCAAGCAGCCAGTTTAGTAGGTAGAATTCTTTGCCTTTTAGCAGTTCAGGGACGGCCTAATTCTCTACTGACAATTAATTAAATAGCAATAATTCGTAAATATATTTGTTCATATTTTAGAAAACCTGTATAAACGTGTGTGGTAAATCTTTCGTGGTACCATCAAAGTGGATGGATGGTGCATTAGTATATACATTTTTAAAGATATTAGTTTAAACACTAAGCAGGAAACGTCCTTTAATTTAGGGTAATATAGGATAATGCACCAATTACAAAAATAATCGTCGAATGTTTACACGCATCAGTAGGTTCGTATAAAATTGAGTAAATGTATTTTTAATATTACTTAGTACAGTTTTTACTATATCGTCATAGATTTAGTAAACATACGTTGTCCTTAATGATCGATTTCTCAATTTCAGGAAAATTATGAAACGTAGGATTCCATATAGGTAGGGAAAACTACGAAATGTAGTCCATTGCTTGAAATGTGTCTTGCAGTAAAATATTCTAGGACTTTATATACAAAAATGTGGTAAATAAATCTAGATAAAGTTTAATTTTTTACATCTCAAATGGCCAGATCACATTACCCAGACCCTAACTCCTTAGATTTCTGTCTATTAGGTTACTTTATATAATAAGTATTCTCAACAGAACTCAATGGTGTGGAACATCTTCGTGCAAGAATTGGAGTTGCCGTAAATCAGATGATAAATAATCAGGACGTCATAAAACAATTTAGGTGGAATTTCATTTATTCCATGTGTATTCTTTCCATGTGATGCACATTATATGTTCAAAGGGGTAGTCACTTCGAAAATATGTTGAAAAACTTCCCTCATTTATAAATAGCTTTGACTGATTCATAATTTACTGTACATTTTTTACTGTAGGTTTTTTACAATATCTTTTTCTTTGCAAAGGTAGCGATTATAAGAATCACAAAAAAAGGTAATAACTTGCAAACCGTGCAAAATGGACTAACAACATATGGAGATATTTTTATTGGAAATTACTTTTTCCATCACTCCCTTTCGCTTGATTCATATCCTGCCAGTGACGTTGTCGAGAATATATTTACATAATTCATACTTAGAGGTTCATAGGTTAGGATTAGATATAGTAGGTATAAGTGAGATGCGCTGGCCGGAAGTAGGAGATTTTTGGAGCGGTGACTATAGGGTAATACACACAGGATCGGTAAATGGAAACGCGGGAGTAGGGATCGTTATGCGGAAGAACGCAGGACAGTGTGTAGATAGCTACCCACAATACAGCGAGAGAGTAATGATGGTTAGGTTAGATTCGAAGCCAGTGGAAACAGTAATAGTGCAAGTATACATGCCTACTTCTAGCCATAGTGAGGAAGAGTTAGAAGCCGTTTATTCGGACATAGAGCAGGTAATAGGATTTGTGAAGGGTCATGAAAATTTAATAATAGTGGGAGATTTTAACGCAGTCGTAGGTGAGGGGAAAGAAGGAGAATTTGTAGGGTCTTATGGATTAGGAAACAGAAACGAGAGAGATAGCAGACTGATAGAATTCTGTGAGAAGCACAAGATGGTAGTCGCGAACACATTGTTCAAGAATCACGTTAGGAGGCGGTATACATGGAAAATGCCAGGAGGGATAGACAGGTATCAGATAGACTACATTCTGGTTAGGAAGAGATTTAGAAATCAAGTAAAAGACTGTAAGAGTTATCCAGGAGCAGATGTAGAGAGCGATCACAACTTGGTAGTCATGAAAGCTAGATTAAAGTTCAAAAATCTGAAAACCCGGAAGGATAAGAAACGTATAAATGTAGACATATTGAGGGATCAGAATATGAAAGATAAGTTCCAGGAGAAAACAGATCAATTAATAAATAAAACGAGTAAGGACGAAATCAAGAACGCAGAAACTGAGTGGGAGGGTATCAAGAATAGTCTAGCTTCCGCAGCTACGGACGTTTTAGGACACGATAAAAGGGAAGCTAGGAAGCCCTGGATAACGGACGAAATCTTAAACTTAATGCAAAAGAGACGAGACTACAAAAACAGACGAGACGAAGAAGGACTGAAAACGTATAAAAAAGGCAATAAAGTGGGAAATCATTAGAAAATGTAGAAAAGCGAAAGAACAATGGATGGAGGAGAAATGCAAAGAAGTAGAAGATAAGTTGCAAGTAGGTAAGACCGATGAGGCTTACAAAATAATTAAGAGGAACTTCAGGGATATAGGAACAATAAGTAGAAACGTTAGGAGTCAATCGGGGGACATACTGATTAGAAGAGAGGAGAAAGCGGATAGATGGAAGCAGTACTTAGGAAATTTATACGAGGGTCAGGAATTAGGAGAGATATTAGAGGAAGAATCTAGCATCGATAGGGAAGATGTAGGAAAACCTATATTGAGAGAGGAATTTGAAATAGCACTAAGGGGGCTAAAGAATAATAGAGCGCCGGGTGTAGATAAAATACAGGCGGAAATTTTGAAATGTGCGGGACAGAAAGTAGTAAATAGGATGTTTGAACTGGTAAAATACATATACGAAACGGGCGAGATGCCGGAGGATTATAAGAGGAACATTATCGTTACTATACCGAAAAAGAGAGGGGCCGACAAATGCGAGAACTTTAGAACGATTAGCCTAACTTCCCATGCGTCAAAAATCCTAACTAGAATAGTGCAGAAGGGACTGGAAAATAGAGCGGAGGAAATACTAGGAGAAGACCAATTCGGGTTTAGGCGAAATAGGGGAACTCGCGAAGCTATTCTGGCGCTAAGAGTAATGTTAGAGAAAACAATAGAAAAAGGAAAGAACGCTTATATAGGATTTGTAGATTTAGAAAAAGCTTTTGATAACGTAAGATGGGAAAAAATGTTCGAGATGCTAAAGAGCGCGGGAATGAAGTATAGAGATAGGAGAGTAGTACACAATCTATACATAGAGCAAACTGCTGTTATAGAAGTAGAAGGGGAGGAAAGGGAAGTAGGTATTAGGAAAGGAGTAAGACAAGGATGTACGCTATCACCACTAATTTTTAATCTGTACATCGAAGAGGCGATTAATGTGGTAAAAGATAGAGTGGATTTCGGGATTAAAGTACAGGGACAGAAACTAAAAATGCTGAGATTCGCGGATGATATAGCAGTATTAGCATCTAGTAAGGAGGAACTAGAATCAGCATTGAACGAAATGGAGGCAGTGTTGACAGAGGAATACGGAGTGAGGGTGAATAAAAACAAAACTAAAGTGTTAGTGTGCAGAGGGCGCGAGAGCAGAGCAAAAACGAAAGTACAAATTGATAATGAAAGATTGGAGGAAGTTAAAGACTTCACTTATTTAGGAAGTAAAATAAATTGGGATGGAAGAAGCGCTAAAGACATAAAACAAAGAATAGCGCAGGGTCGAGTAGCTTTTAACAAAAAGAAAGCACTTTTATGCTCGGGGGTAATAAACTTAGAAACAAGGAAGAGATTTTTGAATACATATGTATGGAGCACGGCACTTTACGGCTGCGAAACCTGGACGGTAGGGGAAGCAAGTAGGAAGAAATTAGAAGCTTTTGAGATGTGGTGTTACCGAAGAAAATACCATGGACTGATAGGGTTAGAAACGAAGAAGTATTGGAGAAAGTCGGCGAGAAAAGGAGTATGTGGAAAAACTTAAAGAAGAGAAGAGATAGAATGGTAGGCCACTTGCTGAGACATGGGGGAATAGTCCGCGATATTTTGGAGGCAGAAATAGGAGTGAAGAAAGGCAGAGGTAGGCCTAGATTAGACTACTGCTCGCAAATAGTAAGGGATGTAGGTTGTAGCACAATTAGCGAAATGCGTAGGTTAGCACAAGATAGGAGAAGCTGGAGGTTAGCGTCCAACCAGTCTTAGGACTGATGACCTAATGATGATGATGATGATGAATTCATACTACTCAAATACACATTTGAATAATACTTCGTATTACTCAAATTCTATAATTAATAGATGTGATATGTTAGCAGTATTAAGTCTAATAAATTGAAATCCTACCATATTATTCTGAAAATCCTTATATCATACTGAGAAACTGGAAGAAGAAAATATGGATGGAATATGGTTAATAATGTAATCAAAATCGTAATTTAAATATATGAAATATTTTGTCATACCTTTACAGGACAACGAAATATTTGTAAGATAAATGCTATATTGTAAGTTGCCGTATATTCTGGACATACCTACTGGATATATATATATATATATATATATATATATATATATATATATATATATATATATATATATATATATATATATATATATATATATATATATATATATATATATATATATCTACCTAGTTTAAAAAGCTAGTTAGAAAGTTACTTTTTACAGTGTTTCTACAAAACTAACTCGTTTCGACGAAGCATTAAATGTATTCAGTGAACCTAACAATGACTTTCAAATAAAAGAAAATTTCCTTTATGGGGTAGGTACAGTAGAAGTATTTAAGGATATGAATGAAGAATAACTTATAAATCCAAAACTTCAAAGGCAGTAGCTTTCAACAAAGGGTGGAAATCCCATTTATAACGAATGTATTTAAAAAAGTTGGTTGCTTGAACGAATCCTGAAAAGAGAATAAATTTGGAATGAGGAGAAAAAATAAAAACGTTGTGAGAAAGCCAAGTGGCCATAGGCGAACCAATTTCTCAAAGATGAATAAAATAAGAGGCCGTATAAAATTATTAATTAGTTTATATTTACTTTCATCTTGTATGCTTTAACAATCTGATCTTCGTTTGACGCAATTTACGAGACGAAAATTTATTTAAGAGAAGTAGACGTTTTATTTAAATCACAGCTTCTCGATTATTGGATAAATGGTATGTCTATTGTGTTAACTTTACAAGACACATATTATTTTATAGTAAAAGCTAGTTTATTAATAAATAACACTAGTTGGAAAAGTTCTATAATGAAATATCACATTCTAGATAGAAATTACAACCTAGGTTGTAGCACAATTAGCGAAATGCGTAGATTAGCACAAGATAGGAGAAGCTGGAGGTTAGCGTCCAACCAGTCTTAGGACTGATGACCTAATGATGAGATAGAAATTATTCCATAATATGTATTAATAATTATATCATTATCAATAAGATCATGTACATTGCTAAAAAAATACCTTTGCCACTTTAGTTTCAACAAGTATGAATATACAGTAACCGAATTCCTTTCAATACACGTCTAATACACATTACAATCAATATATACATGGTGTTTCATGTAGGAGGTATGATGTCATAGATATTTTTTTAAAACACAACTACATTTTTTTATTATGTGAGTACATGAGTGAAAGAGCATATTTTTTACATTCTGTAAAAACCATTGGCTGACTGAGTAGCCTTAGAGGAAAATAATGTTTTTTTGTTGTCATAATAATTTGTAATTGTACCAAAAATTCCCAATGGATGATGGAATATCACACTCAAAGTCCCCAGAAAGTTAATGAGTGGTGCTTCATAGACGACGGAAGAATTCTGGTCTCTATTTATTTGGTGGGAACCTAACTAATGCGATATATTTGAATTCTTCACTACAACCTTATTCCTGTACTAACTTTCTATCCAGATGTAGAGGAACTTGATCTTCCAAGAAATAATTTTTTCTTTCACCAATATGGCGCACCACTATGCAGCACTTGTCTGCGCCTATTTGATGAGATATTCCCAAATCGTTGGATAGGGAGAACTGGACCGGTTAAATAGCCAGCCTGATCGCCAGATTTGACACCTCTAGAAAACTTTTTCTGGGAATACTAAAACATAATAGTAGTCATTACTAGCAGATTTAAAAGCAATAATTCATCACGAAATACAACATACACCTGAAGTTGACAAAGTTCACATTTAATTTAGTTCACATTAAATGTTCACATTTAATTTAGTTGATTTTTAAAATAATCATTGCCATTAAATTTAGTATTTTAAAATTGAAAAATCGTTTTCGGCATTTTTTGTGTCTAATCTATTTTCACGCTAATGTAATTACTACACTAACATATATAAAAAAGGGAGTTGCCACTCAAAAATATTGATGACGTCATACCTTCTAGATGAATTCCCCTGTATGTATTAATTGTATTTTAAAAATGCGCAACAAAAATAAAATTTGATGGGTACCGGGGTTTTTCTCAAGTGTATGTTATTCCTTGAAATTTTAACCAATTTATTCATTATTTTTCGAAAGTACTGTACATTGTTTTAATAATAAATCCTGTTATACGAAACAGTTTATTATTATAAATTTACAGACCATAAGATACGCCTGCAATTATGTTGAAAAACAACGTCAGTATTGTGTCTTGCGGTGTGCCTCGTAATGCGGTAGAATTATTTGAGGTATCACCGTTGTGCTGTTACTAATTTAATTGCATGAATAGCATAGTTAGAACTCTAGGAAATATGTGGCTCAAACTATAGAAACATATGACGTTTTAATTGAATATCGAGAGCGCTCGATGTTCTTATTCTTGTGAAAATCTTTAACCTTGTTTAATATAAAACCTAGATTCTTAAGTGCTTATTCGGCCTTTGAATAAATATATTAAATAGCTAGTTACTAACAAAACATAGCATGATAACCTTTACATTGAACAACTCTGTTAAAAACTAAAATATACATTTCTGTCTTCAAATAGTATTATAATTTTGTATTAAGGTTTATATAATATTTTTATATATTAAGTAATATATAATATACAAGATAGAGTTGCTAAATATCACACCATTTAGATTTCGTTGGTAGACATAATCAAATACATGAGCAAAAATGTAATTAAATTTAACTAGAATATCATGAGCAATTCAGAAATGCATATATTGTTATGATTTCACGAGATTTGAAGAAGTAAAATGCTAACATAGAAAACAATGTAGATATGGAGGTATCATACTGTGACATAAAGTGCTATTTTTCGTATTTTTTATTGATCTGATTTATCTACCTAACATAGTATCACTTTTATCGTTCTAAGTGATAATCTAAGTAGTTAATATTACTGAATTTTCGATAATACATACGTCGATAGTTTATTTAGCCAAGTATTTATTTTTTAGAGAACCTATTTTAAATTACTTTAAATTACTCAAAATGATTACAGCCATACCATTTCTTTTCAATTTGATGAATGTTTATTTTTTATTGAGTGCTGATGTCGACGGATCTACCGAAAACAATTTAAAGTAATGACCGCGACCATAACAACCACGACACTTCACAACCACCATTAATATTTAGTGACGCGTTCTCCAATATGAATAACAGTCATAGTGGTACCACAGTTCAACCCGAGGAGTAGGCAGATTGAGACCTCGGCAAGAACTAGAAACGAACCCTAGGGAGTAGACAGATCGGAACTTCGGCGACAAGTTACATACCATTCTTGAACACAGTTTCTTCCTAAAAGTTCGAACTGAGGAGTAGGCAGATTGAGGCCTCGGCAAGAACTAATACCCTATCCTAATATTTGTTCAATTCTCAATCTCTTATTTTTTGAAATTTGCTCTAAAATGGGAGCCGAAACATCGAAATAATAATAATTACAGACGCAGTTCAACCCGAACTTTAGAATCTTTCATCATCCTTTACATCTTTAGATTGTATTCCTTCCTCTGACCTTATAAATGTTTCCGAACATATCACTCGCCTCCCACGGGGAGGACATTCTAAACTAAATCCTATTCAAAACTCCTTATCCGCAAACACACACTCCTCTGTGATCTAACCTTCCTTAAATCCCGCAGAGACCATAACCTCATTCCTAAAGCCTTTTAATTAAAAATCCATGACAATTCCCCATCCACAAAACAAATACTCCGGAAAACAGGACTTCCCCTTATCAGAAACACAATACACAACGTGAAACAAAATCTCACCACTACGAACGAATCAGTACTAGACACTTACTTACAACTTTCCCGTGCGAAAATTCATCCTATTATACGAGTATGGGACAACTACCTACGAATATCCCATGAAAAAGCGGAATTTATTATCAATCAAATATCCATTACACAGAAAGAGAAACTCATTTCCCTTCAACAATCCAGACCTCACTACAACTAACCATACATAACAGCCAATCTTTGTACATAATTTTTCTGACAAACCCATCGACTCACATGCAACATCAATACTATCCAAAGGCATCAATTTCTCTATCACACCAAAAAAAATTCCTACCGAAAACATAATATCCCAAGTAGAATCCGCTATATTACACCTACCAGACACCACTGCAGAAGAAACCCGACAAGATATCGCCACCATCCAAAACCCCCTAAACCCAATACCACGGAAGCCGAATGGCGTAACGCCTTTCGACTAAAAACCCTCTACGACAATTCCCACATAATCGTCCTATCAGTTGACAAAGGGCAGGTCAACCGTAATAATAAATACAATGAACTATTGGCAGAAAAGGTTGACAGCAGTGAATAGCTCGGAATACGAGACCACTACTAGACAAATGCCTAGAAAAGAAAACAAGAGCCATCATCAACAACTCCTTGATCCTCCAGTCCTTCTTCTGACTTAAAAAAGCTACTCATTCCTCACGAAAAATCTTCTCGTATTCTAAAATATATAGATCTATAAAACTAATACCCCTTTACCACCCATTGTAAGTGCCTTCCAATCTCATACTCAGAACTTAGCAAAATACCTAGCCACGACCCTCCAACCTATGGCCAAATACTCAACCTTTTATGTACGGAATTCCTGTCATTTCATTGAAATTCTAAAATCAAAATCAATTTTTCAAAATGACATCCTCGTCGGCTTTGATGTAACGCTGCTATTCACAAATATCCCCCAGTCTGACAAAATAGTTATCCTAAAAACCAAACACAATATTTCCAGAGATAAGTTTTAACTCATCGACCATCGACACTGCATGTCCAGGACATGTTACAAAACCAACCCACACAAATCGTTACCTACACGCCAACTATCACCATCGTCCTGCCCAAATCAATTCCGTGGCAAAAACCCTCATCCAAAGATCCATTCCACAAGCTGACAACGACAACAGATCACAAGAATTACATATGCTAACATTATACAGAAAAACGGCTACGATTCAAGACTTATTAACAGACTAATGAACCAATCGAAAAACACAACATAACCCCAGCAATAACACGGAGACTTTCACGCAGAATGCCTTTATTTCTTACATCCAGGGTGTAACTGACAAAATTAGTAGGATTTTTCAAAAAAAGGACATAAATACCATTTTCACAGCCAAAAACAAAATCTCCAGTTTCCTCCGCTCTCCTAAAGACACTATCCCCAACGAATCCCACGGAGTATATAAAATTCCCTGCACCCAATGTCCCTGCGGCTACATCGGTCAAACCAGCAAATGTATATATAATGGAATTTATGAACATAATCTTGCTGTCCGCAAGGCTGAATCTAACTCAATACTGTTCCGACACCAACCACACATGACGAGCAGACAGGACACATGGTTGACTTTCAGAAGGCTAAAAAAAATCGCTACAATAAAATCGTTATGGATAATTCGGGAAGCTATTGAGATTGAAAAATGACCAGACAACTTAAACAAACGTGACTACAGCCAAATATTGCCCAACATCTGGAAACCACTAATTTTACATATCCGCTCTACCGTGTCCATTTCCATAAACGGACCATCAACTGACCGTGACACTCCACACGACAGTAACAACCGGGACCATAACGGTCGCGAACGTGATTACCCCGAACGTAACTACCCCGAACGTATTATAAGTTACGTACACTTATAAATTTTCATAGTTTTTGAAGTGAATACTTCTTTGGCGGCGTTCTGATATTAGACGAGAATGGAGAGTGAATTGGAAAAAATGTAACGTTTCTAGATTTCGTTACACGGGAGAGAAAAAAGATATAACGTAGAGAGAAGGAGAAAGAGAGCTATACATTTGGTATATCTAAAACACAGGCTTCGTTACAAGACAAAGTACACAGATATATAACATAGAGAGAAATAGAAAGAGAGCTATATTATAGATGTACGCATCCAGACGCTATACGTGTATATTAACAGCTGAAGTAGCACGCGTCTGTACCGAATATTTATCATTGTGTTTTGTAATTATTTACGTTATTTACATCTGTGTTCTGTGATTATTTGATAATATCCTTGAACCGTTTAACTTGTTAAAATCTAGAAGATATAATATATTTCATTCACCGCTCCCTACTGGTTTACAGCCACACAGGTGCAAATGCACTTGGAAGAGGCGAAGACAAAATCCCTTTGATTCTCGGGGAAGATTTCAATGTAAATTTTGGATTCAATGATTCTTTGACGTTGATTAACTTTCTTCGAGAAATATTTGGTCTGCTTATAAATAACAATCCCAAAGAATCAACAACAAAATCCGGAACAACAATAGATGCAATTTTTACACGTTATCTAGAAAATATCGAATCACGAATATATATTTCATATTTTAGTTATCACAAACCAATCATATCAGTATTACCAATTGAACCACCAGCCGATGATAGTGTAGATAATGAATAAACCGAATATTTTTTACACTAATTTTATATTATTATATTTCTTTTGAAATTATCCCTTTCCCTTTCTCTCTCTCTCTCTCTCTCTCTTTCAATTTCTCACTCTTAATCTCTCTCATTCTCTATTCTAAAGAAGTATTCACTTCTATCAGGTGTACTGTGCTGCACATGATATTTTTTAGTGTAACCTGCCCCATTTTGAAAAAATATTAATATTGAAGTTAACTTTGCTTAAAGTACCTACGCATAAATATGATCGTGTTCAAATATATTTTCGTTATCGTAGTACTAACGTATATGATATGTATTATGTGGAAGTAACTACATTTGGGCAGTAAATCTACAAGTTATTAAATTCACCAACTAGTTGACATGACCTTAATATGCCTAACTAGTTTTAACGAAACACATACATATAATTTCATTGCTCTGAAGGACAATATTATTCTTATTTTGGAGTCACAGCTCTATTCATTTGAAACACAACATAGTTACTCATATAGGTTCATAAGTGCCCTCATTCGGGCACTGATCCCTAAAAACTGCTATTTACGACCTTGAGAGGAACTTTGATCGAGCTAGCTAGTTGTGATTACTTACCGAACATATCCACAGATAGATAAATACGAGATCATGAGATTAATATTCACCATTCTAAATAACATTAACTACATTATTTTTAAATTAAAATCACTCCATTTTTATTGGGTAGTATTGTCAAATATGTGTATTTAAAAAAATTAACACATCTTCAAATATGATAAAAATATTATTAAAATTTCATATTTAAATATTCCTTCTGGAAATTAATGAACACGCTAGACTGGGAGATTTCAACAATACTTCACAGGTACATTTGCATGCACTGTTATCAATATTTAGTAGCTCCCAGATTTGTATAGTATTTTGTATTATTATGAACATATTATGCTATTTACAACATCATATATTTAATTTTATTGAAAGATTTATTTCCCTAATTTCAATTTAATACATCTGGTATATCAAATTGAAAAATACTCTATACCTTTCAGATAATTCTTTTTTATTTTATACCTTTGAAAATAAAAAACGTAAACTCCGTTTGCAAGTTGAGTGAGATAAAATGAACTGACTACATACCTATAAAATTTCCACTGCCCATAAAACTCTTAACAAAGCGTCCAATATACTGGATCAATAATAAATGATAGAACGGGTATTTAACCGATACAGCAAGTATTATTTTACAGAGCTTGGAGTTGATACATACAGTTAAGCTGACTATCACGAACGTTCGTTGTGTGACTGGATTCAAATGTTGACTTTGTATAGTATTACCTCATTAAAGCACGTAACCCCATTGATGATGATATGAGCTTCAAATTCTGATGTATCATTTTATTACGTATAATTCCTTCTGTTAAATTGCACTTGCTTTTTATATGTGAAATATGGTACGCAACATGCAAGAATGCAGATGGGGCATAAAATATAGTCTATTTAGTAAAACCATGTTAATGATGCATTATTAAAAACTGAAATAGATACATATATATAAGCGTGTCGAGATCAGAGAGAATAAGGTATCGGCTAACAAACAAACAGAAATGACCGAGTATAATAGAGTTGAGATAGTATAGACCGTAAAAGAAAGGTTTTATTTATTGTGAGTATTGTTTATGTGATATTGTTCGATACAGGGTGTAAGGAGTATAATTGGCATTATTTTAACAGTTGGTAGTTTGAACCTAAACAAACAAAAATGTCTCAGGAGATAGGTGCTCAACTCAATAATTTAAGAGAAATATACTGCATACATCCCATCTTATTAGTATAATAATAAATATATTATGGGACAACAATGAAAACTACAAGATTTGTGTACTTATACATACATTATGTATCAATTAAATATTAATACCATTCCAATATTTATTATTTCCAAAACAAGTATAAAACCAGTATATTTGAAAATTTTCTTCGACCCTCATTAAATAAAGGTCGAATACAATAGATAGCTCGAATAGCTCGACGAAAGTCGAGCTACAATAAATTTTATTGTAGCTTTTTGATTTTCGCAGTTTGGATATTTTGAAACATTTAATGACAAAAACAACTTATAGTGAAAATATTTGAAGAATCATAAAAAATAGCAATTTTTGGTCAACAGAATTCGGTTTAGAATAATAATGAACTTTATTTGCACTTAAGGGTAACTTTTAAAGAGCTGGATGCCTTTGAGATGAGAAGCAGTTGAGAAAAGTAATAGAAGGAAAAGTCTTATTAAGCCAAATTAAAACCCTCTTCTTCATGTAAGATATGAAGAAGAAATACATGTTGCGACTATAGTTCGTATGGCTGTGGCCTGGTAGTTCAAACTGATGTGGAAGTTCTGCATTGTTAATATTACTACGGCCAATTGCAATGGATATCAACACAATTTATAATGGATATTGTAAATAACATTTAAAAGATCCTGTTTTATTCATTCTAGTCTTTTTTATCGAAACGAGTTGGATAAAGTGAGTGAAAAATATTTTCGCCTACTCGTTTCCATAATAACAGGATGAAGCTACAACATTTTTAAGTATTGTACTTAAAACTTGTGTAACAAGATGATAATTGTGCATTCTTCTTGTTGAAATTTCCTGTGTAGTACAGAAATATGGAGAATATACCCATCTGCAAATGCCTTACATAATAAGGACTAAACAAATTAGGTCAAAACAGCTATTCTCTTGGTTATATGCCAAACGCCGAGTGCTGAATTACATGACAAAATTTGTCGTATTTTTGTCTAACAGACTTAGCACTAAAAATATAGTGACTGTTCCAAAACCACCAAGAAAGATTCAAAGTGTCACGTATCTCAGGATATCGTTAACTGCAGACCGATTTCGACCTTTCTATCTTGGGTCTCGTCAGTGCAGTGTAAACGAGTATACCTTCGATAGATAAAGTTCACATCTAGTAGACGTTGCTACGTTCAACCGCAGTAGAACGTACTAAACGCCATCTCTTGGTAGTTTCGAACAATCTAAATCGAAGTAAAAACTTAAGATAATCAATATAATGCAAAGCTTTACTACCAGAGGGTAATATTTAAACTACAGAAATAAAGAGTATATACTCCAATCCATCTGCAAATCCCTTATATAATAAGGACTAAACAAATTAGGTCAAAACAGCTATTCTCCTGGCTATATGCCAAACGCTGAGCGCTGAGTTACATGACAAAATTTGTCGTGTTTTTGTCTAACAGAGTTAGCTCTAAAATATAGTAATTGTTCCAAAACCACCAAGAAAGATGCAAAGTGTCACCTATCTCGGGATATCGTTAACTGCAGGCCGGTTTCGACCTTTCTATCTTGGGTCTCGTCAGTGCAGTGTAAACGAGTATACCTTCGACAGATGAAACTCACATCTAGTAGACGTTGCTACGTTCAACAGCAGTAGAACGTACTAAACGCCATCTCTTGATAGTTTCTAACAATCTAAATCGAAGTAAAAACTTGAGATCATCAATATAATGCAAAGTTTTACTACCAGAGGGTAATACTCAAACTACAGAAATTAGGAGTTTATACTTCAGCCCATCTGCAAATGCGTTATATAATAAGGACTAAACAAATTAGGTCAAAACAGCTATTTTCCTAAATTATATCAATTTAAGAAAGCAAAACGTTTTGAGTTTGAATTGTCTTGCTTATGTAAGTAGTTGTTTTAGTGGGAGCTTATTGTTATGATGAAGTAGTAAATCTAAAAATAACCAACATTTAAGATGCTATATTTCCTAGAGGAGATATAGTTCTATAAATATTACCAAAAAATTGTAAACCACGTTCTTTTGTGTTTACTGATGGATAATGAAGATGATGACTTTAATGGCTTAAAGGTATAAAGTAAATATGTAGCGTTACGTACTTCTGTCTCTAATGAAGGAATATTCTTTTCAGGTTATCGTTCAGGAAAGTGTATAGTACAACCAGTAGGTATAAACTCCTCGTCAAAGTACCCAAACTAGTAGTAGATTATTTAAACCTGAAAGATGGGACATCTTTTAGGTTTAAATAATCGACCACATTGTTTTTCACGAACGTCAGCAACACCTATTTGGTCAACTTTTCAACAAATATTCGAACTCCTAAGTAAAAAGAAAGACTGACGTTGAATATCTGTAACAGAAAACTACTTGGAATAGTCTATAACTAAGAAATTAAAAATAGCAAGAGAAATAACTATCGTTGAAACAACTATTGTTTCAAGATTTCAAATAGGGTTTTAAACCTACAAATTTTATTTTATTTTCGTGCATTCAGTAAAAAGTATAACATTATGAAACTTACTTGCTAATATCAACTTTCTCAAATATAAATAAAGTTGACCTCGATATTGAATAGGAATATCACAACGAAGGGGATGCATACTATTTCATTGGTATTTTAAAATAAGTTATCTAACAACATGAATGTTTTCTTGATTTCATCTATTTCAAAAAATCTTCCTTCTCATTTGAATAGGTATCTTCTTTTTAATTTCTAAGAATGGAGATTGAAAGTAACCTCATTGTAATCATTCAAAATGTCATTCGGCATATTAAAATCTTCATTGTTCATTTTTTTCAATTTATATGCACGAAGTGACAATGAGTTGTTTTATCAGGACGCCTTCACAGTTCTTATAAAATCAAGTGATTTTCTAAATTGATAGAGTTACGGGTTTGAATAACTTTTCATATTTCAAGGGCAGAATTAAATGAAACGTTATATGCCATAGTACTCTTGAAGGATACAATCTTCACTTCTGCTTCAATATACTATTTGAAATTCCTAGGGAGTGCCAAAGTAGTGTCAAACCTATATCATGATTTGACAATTTTCATGTGGCATGTCAATAATACGCACCTATTGGGTTAAATATTGGGTTAATTATATAGAGTGTGCGGAAATTTTGTTCTAATACAAATTTTTTTTTCGAATACATATGTACAATAATATTTGACAAATAGATCTCGGTTGCTATGTAAGCTGTAAGCATACTTGACGGTTTCCATTTTAAATCTAGTGCCGCCATAAGCCTCCTTTAATATTTTTATTCAAGCAGAACTTATTGAGAATTTACGCATTATTTTATTTAGAGAGTTTTCTCTCAAAAACTGCTAGTTCCATAGATTTTGACGAGAATACTATTTTTATGTAAAATATACCGCTTAATCGAATTTCTAAATAAGAATTTAAAAATGCAGCGTTTAAGGAAAGTACGGGTGATTAAACGCATTTACCCCCTTCCGTACGCCCCTGGCTAAGAGTGCAAGCAACTAATAACTCCAGTAAACTTATTTTGTTTATGGTAGATCAGACACTAAAATTCATATCGACGCTTCAAGCGGCTCCAGAGAAATGAAATAAAAACCCGTTCTCGGACACAATCCTTGAACCGCCATAACACTCTTAGGACTGATTTGCGGATCTATGTTCATATTAAAAATTTTTAATCTTTTCTTATATAGAATCATTATTTCATTATTCGAATGCAATTTACGAACACCCTGTATAAATAACTATGTTTTACAAAATAATTTCGATCTCCCTAATACCTGAATTAGAAAATATACCTTTTAGACTACATCATCACATTTTTTAACTTAAATCTAAAGAGTATGACTGTTACCCGAATGACACAAACAAAACAGGTTTTCTTTGTATGTACTGGTACCCTCTGGGTTCCTCTGGATCCCCATAATAAACAATATTATTCATATTTTATATTACGTACTATTGTTTCCATATTAAATATTATGCAAATAGCTATATACAATTATAAATAACATACTGAGCAGATTGTGCTATCATAAGTTAAATAGTGTAAACTATGTTCATGTAGACGGCTTTATTGTTTCGCTCGGAACATGATTGCACATGTAAAGCTATGCAGACTAAATTAACGGTTACTCCCTAGCGATGCCGTAGCGGTAGATTTATTTTGTGGGCGTCCCTTTTACAGGTGGATTTAATAAACCTATTTGCACAACATCCTTGTACATTTTTTTATAATAAAGAGAAATGATTGCGGAATTCTGTTAAGAGCATCTGCAGCACCATTTTTTCATATATTTTACGACAATGCACGTATATAAATTCTTTTCGCGAGAGAAATGTAATAAGAGGTACAAGTTTATTAATTTTTTACATAAGTAACAAATTGCACCATTATACGATGTGATGCGTAAAGGGTGGAAAATGTATAGATTTATCCCCACAGTGGGGTAAGTTAATTCTACTATATACCCCGCAGTGGGGTAAAACTATGTAATTTCATTATATAGTTTTTAGTGAGTTAGTCCATTTCAATATACAATTAGGAGGTATAGAAAAAAATGGCAAAAAATAGTTTTTGGGCTGTCAGGAATAAATTCGGATTCAACATGGACTCACATGCATCTATCTCTTAATGTTCTTTATGGCAATATTTTTGTGGAATAAAATACTGAGCGCAATATATGAATGAATCGATTATAGGTGTATCAAATATAGTTGGGAGGTTGAATCTTTTTAACATAAAGTTGATGACAACAGAAGTTTTAGAACAGAAAATAATTCCTGGAATGCTAGAACTCGAGAGAAAAGGGGCATATAAGAGCTTATTGCCCAAAATTGAAGAAATAAGGACATGGGAAAATTTTCATTAGCCAGTTGTTAGATGCATAAACTAGCCAATATCTACTAAGCATCATATTCAAAAATTAAATTACCTCGACCATGTTATGATGGTACTAGCAGGTAGTGCACGGCAAAGTATGTAACTAATGTTACAAATTGACCATTGACACGAGTTTATACAACACTATGTAAATCCCACACTATTGTTAGCACAACACATTTGCTGCGGAAATAGTAGGCTAAATGTTAAGTGGGTTAGGATTAATGAAGAACAATATATTATAACTGGACTTGCAACGAGATGAAGAAATTAGTATGAACCATGTGAAGTATTCGTTAACTGAAAACATTAAGCTACCTACCTGAATGGAATCAATTGTTCGAATTAGTGTACGTATAACTGAGAGAGGCGGTAAAATAGAATTGAACCAAACGATGATCATCTCTTGGAGAAATGATTGTTGCTGGCTAATACATTAACCCAAAATAGCAACCATGTAGTCTAATGTTAGATTGGTTAATCTGAAAAACTATGACAAAAGGCCGCAATCTGTTGTAAGTAAATCCCAAAATGCAACCTGTGTAAATACATGCGCATATAACATATACAAGCCTAGCAAAATGGAAATCGGTGAAGTACACAAGAGCCTCAAATAAATCAAATAATTGAAGACATCTGAATAACCAAAGAGTAAACATTTTTTTAGATCTATTGTACCATACTAAAAATGTATTTGTCCTCACAGTTAAGTACAGTATAAAATCCAAGAACAAACCCGGCCACCTTTAAGTGGCTGATGCTTATCTTGTGAAATATTCGAAGTATATCTCAGAAATCTTCAAGAGGAGCCCATATAAAGCTTAACCCCAAGAAATGCAAATATTTCCAGAAAGAGGTTGAATATCTGGAACATGTCATATCATCACATGGCGTCAAGTCTAATCTAAAGGAAACAGAATCAGACAGAAACTACTAGCTGTTATAAAAACCATGAAATAATTTCATAAATACTTCTATGGATAGCTATTTATTCATATATAAGAATAAACCACATCTCTTCGGAAGGGTTATTAATTACAAGAATAGGCGTACAAGATTAAATACCAAAAAAGTTTACATTCCGTAATTTGTGTGCAATATCTAGAAAACCACATCCTGAAGAATGTTCCCACTGTAAATGAGTAGAATCTAACAAACTTGGTGGTTAATATGGAACAACAGAAATGATCAATGACGACGATTTGGAATCGAAGAATTTTTCGGAAACGAAGTTATCTAGATTTAAATCATAATCTATTAGAAGAAACACGGATACTGACCCGAATGGAAGGAAATCTCTACGGTCAAGGTCAATATGAGACTGGGAAAGGTTACTAGGTAATATGATGTTCGTTAATTATAAAAGGGCCTACTGAGGAGAATGTGAGAGAGTCCACATGATAAGGAATTTCGAAGACAAATTGTTCTTTTACAATCCAGGGTCAACGAGGTGCTTAAAAAAGTATATGGTAGTATGCATGGAAGTCACTTTGGTGTAAACAAGACTTTAGACATAGTATGGAAGAGGTCGTAGTGATTGAGAAGATGAGATGACATGGTAGGTCGGTATCGTTGATGTGTTGACTGTTCCAGTGGCAAGAGATCTAGAACGATATGAGCCGAGAACCGATGAATAAATACAATGTCGAGGCTTCCTCTAAAAGATATGCTATAAACATTGCTGGACTTTGTCTTCAGATGCAGTCAGGCTAAATAGATAACCCTTGGCGATGCATTACCTCAAAACATGGTCATATGTATACACAGTTCTGAACAAGAGGCAACCACAATAGAAGAAGTGCCTCAAGCATCGTTAAACTTCAAAGTTTCGAGTCTGATGTCTTCCTTATGTGTTAACTGATGGAAATAAAAAAATCTAAAGCAACATCCCTGCATCCACAATTCGACGACATGGTATAGATGTTTAACTTCATCGATAATAATCAACGTACGAGTGACTGTATATCACTGTGCATATCACTATTTTTACCGACCTATCGTATATGAAAAAATACATGAGACTATGGGGTAAATACAAGCCAGCCGGCGTAATGTTTGGGAAAGAACTACGGTTGCCTTTCAATCTTCATTAAGGACATCCAAAGGACCATGCAGAGACAATGATTATTCGTAAGAGGTAGCAGCAATACTAAATAGATAGTCATCACTAAAAAAAATATATAGATTGTCATGACTCAATAAAAGGAAAGACTAAATAATAGATTATGATACCTAGGCGAAAATGAAACTGGAAAGTAACAGACCGAAATCGTAATATGATTTTGGGCTAACGCCAGTGACTTCCATGAAGGTAGTCAATTTTGGTTATACGATCCTATGAGAAAGAATAGAGAACCTTTTGTATAAGTCTCAATACGTCGTTTACAGGATCCAAAGAGGACGAGGATCATCTTCAAAAACTGGGAAAGTGTAGCGAAGGTAACATGAAAGTGACATTTTTGATACATATATAAATTTGTGAAATTGTCGTAAGTAATTTCTTGCTTTAGAACTACTGTTTTTATATTTGCTTTTGTTTTATTATTTTAGGTCTAATTAGTTTTTCCGTGTAAACCGAAAATATTCGATACGTTGGTAGATATTTGGATTGGGCTTCATAAATGGTAATTAGAAAAACCAATAATATGATATTATTGTAATATATTACAAGAGTATCATGTTATGTTTTTTTTTTAATTACTATTTATGAAGTCCCATCTATTATCTAGGTTGGAATATAAGAGATTATATACCCACTTCTAAGTGGGAATTTAATCTTTGTTTTAAATGAGAAAGCGTGCAACTTTTAATATAAATTTTATCATAAATATGTCTTCCGAGTACGTTTTATGAAATAAAGTAAACTATTTCAATATTTTGAAAAATCTTTACAATTAATTATTTGTCTCTAGATATATGCCACAAGAATGGAACTATTCAAATTCTGTAATAATTATGTTCATGGTAACGTAATCTTATTAATAATAAAGCACTGTAATACAACATATATTTGATTGTTAAGATTTAATACTAAAGCTATCTTAATTAGCCTCCAACTTAAATTGATTGTTATAGGATATTTCTCATTTACCAAATACCTGTTCTAACCAATTTGCACAATATAATGTATGCCTTAGTCTATTGTATTAAGCTACACCAAAAGAGAATTAGTAGGTATCATCAGAACTTGAAATTAACTACACACGGTGCAGTGTTTGTCTTGAGTGGAAAGTCTCTGTTGAACTATGCGATATCTAAATGTGCGTTATAATTCATCATTTATAATTTAAACTCGTCTATAGAAAATTCAAAGTAATATAAAGACATTTTGAACATCGCGTTAATCATAAAACTCTATAATGGGACTTCTCTATAAAGGATCAAAGACTCTATACGTGGAATATTGTAGAACTCTACACGAAGGTAAATGTGATTTTTTAAAAAAGCAAGATTAATTTTAAAAGTGAAAATAGATCAAAGTAAAAAACGTCATGTGAACATTGAAAGTAAATTGAGAGAATAAACGTACAGGAAGTTTAGTAGGTACATAAAATAAAACATACGGTACTAAATTGTAATTTTATTCCATTAAAAAAAAACGATAAAAGTTTACCCTTTTATACTGGCTGTTATGCTTTAAAATATGTCAATATATTGAGATATCCTATTCTCAACTAGTTGTTGTTGTAGTAAAATAATAACCAATTAATAATAAAATTAAAACCAATATACAGCTGTTAAACAATCTAAGTAATTTTGTATTCGGTTGCTAATGGTTGTACTTGGTTAGTGAAATATGTGATGAATAAGTCAATATATGATACAGAAATCATATCATCATATAAGATTATTTGCAATATTCGCATATCTTATATTACTTCATCGGTATACTTATTTCTATTTAGCTCTACCAGTCAACATTTTTGACGTAGTGTACTAGGTAATGATGGTTAATGCGCTTTTTAGATATACTGGCTTAGACTCGTAAGTATATCTGATGGTTTATGGTTCCGTTAATTTGGAATGATTCAGGGTTCTTTCATATCTCAGTAATTTCATTCATGATTATTCATTTCGCTAGAAGTAACATTTCATTTCAATTAATTTTGCAAGCAAAGGAAGTGAACTGCGTACGTTGTATATAAATAAAATACACATCTTCATAAGACTTAATCTTATGAGGGTGTATGATAATGAAGATGTATATGGTAATATTGGAAAACCTAGTTATACGGTACAATACAATTACAATTTATTGGTATAGTAGTGTCGCCATCAAGTCACCAGTAACCAAATTATATGAGAAGTCTATTACTTGAATTATTTTTAATGGAGGAAATTGTTTTATTTTTCAGAAAATATATTCTGTAATGAAATACCTGCCAATATTTATATTGCTTGAACTTATAGGAAAACTTTTATGTTATATTCTTTCTTGTCCTAGGAGAGGATTGGTACCTTCAAGTCAGATACTTAAAACTGTCCAATTCTATTTATCTCCGGATAATGACAACTTGGTTGGCAAGACATATGTTCAGCAACGTCTAATATTTCGATTTTGGTGGAGAACTAGTCTTCCGTGTTTGACTACGTTCTTGTTTATTTTCATATACCAACATAAAAACAGAAGAATATGTGGTTTATGCGACAGTTTTACTTTTTTCAAATACTCCACCATCGTGCTTTCTCATGACCCACGGACAGGGTGGGGTGTATACTACCCACCTCAAAATCAATAGATGTCGTCTGGTAGACGTGCCTAATCAGAATCAGTCGAAACCCGATCGACCCGTCACGATTTAGTTGAGTGATCGTGCTAATAAAAGAAATTCTCACATAGTCCACCATCGTGCATTATCATGACCCATGGACAGGGTGGGGTGTGTCCTCTTCACCTCAAAATCAATAGGTGTCGTCTGGGAGACGTCCTCGATCAGAATCAGTCAAAACCCGATCGATACGACACGATTTAGTTGAGTTATCGTGCTAACAGAAAACATTTCTCAAATAATCCACCCTCGTGTTTTCCCATGACCCATGGATAGGGTGGGGTGTATCCTGTCTACCTTAAAATCAATTGGTGTCATCTGGAAAACGTCCCCGATCAGAATCAATCAAAACCCGATCGATCTGACACGATTTACTTGAATTATCGTGCTAACAAGAATAAATGCCGATGACAACGGCAACGACAACGACAACGACAACGACACACACACACACACACACACACACACACACACACACACACACACACACACACACACACACACACACACACACACACACACACACACACACACACAATGGTTTAAAAACCTTTTTTTTTGTTCTTAGGCCGAAAACTGAAAAATGAACCCTAGAAAAAAAATTTTTCGCACACGATTACATTACTTCTCCGCGTATAGTGGAGTGCGGAAAATTGAAATGGAAAAAAAAAATTTCGTTTATCTTTTCGTTTGGTCTAAAAACTCTGAGAGTTGGCCTCGTTTTTTGGCCTAAAAACCAAAAAATAAATGGTTTTTAAAAACTTTTGTCTGTGTGTGTGTGTGTCGCTGTCGTCGGCATTAAAATTTCTTGTCAGCACGATAACTCAACCAAATCATGCCGGATCGATCGGGATTTGACTGATTCTGATTGGGGACGTTTCCCAGACGACACCTATTAATTTTAAGTGGATAGGATACACCCAACCCTGTCCATGGGTCTATTTGAGAAATTTTTTTTATTAGCACGATAAGTCAACTAAATCGTATCGGATCGATCAGATTTTGACTAATTCTGATCGGGGACGTCTCCCGGACGACACCTATTGATTTTGAGGTGCATAGGACATACCCCACCCTGTCCATAGGTTATGAGAAGGCACGATGGTGGACTATTTGAGAAATTTTTTTTGTTAATACGATAACTCAACTAAGTCGCGTCGGATCGATCGGGTTTTCACTGATTCTGATCGAAAACGTCTCCCAGACACAACTATTGATTTTATGGTGATAGGATACACCCTACCCTGTCCATGGGTCTATTTGAGAAATTTTTTTGTTAGCACGATAAGTCAACTAAATCGTATCGGATCGATCAGATTTTGACTAATTCTGATCGGGGACGTCTCCCGGACGACACCTATTGATTTTGAGGTGCATAGGACATACCCCACCCTGTCCATAGGTTATGAGAAGGCACGATGGTGGACTATTTGAGAAATTTTTTTTGTTAATACGATAACTCAACTAAGTCGCGTCGGATCGATCGGGTTTTGACTGATTCTGATCGAAAACGTCTCCCAGACACACCTATTGATTTTATGGTGATAGGATACACCCTACCCTGTCCATGAGTGATGAGAAAGTACAACGGTGGACTATTTGACAAATTTTTTTTGTTAACACGATAATTCAACTAAATCATATCGGATCGATCGGATTTTGACAGATTCTGATCCGGGATGTCTCCCAGATGACACCTATTGATTTTGAGGTGGATATAACACACTTGTATCATATTCATGAGTTATGAGAAAGAACAATGGTGGACTATTTGAGAAAATTTTTTGTTAGCACGATCACTCAATTAAATCGTGTCAGATCGATCGGGTTTCGACTGATTGTGATTAGTGACGTCTACCAGCCACCATGTTCATGGGTCATGAGAAAGCACCATGGTGAACTATTTGAAAAAAGTAAAATTGTCGCATAAATCACATTTGTATTTTATGCGACATATGAAGCATGCATTTATGTGTCGGTTTATTTTTTCTCAGCCACTCAATTTTGAAATAGAGATATTCTACGTGCGGAAAAGTCCATTTTCAGATTTTAAAACTGTTTATTTAATAACGGAAGAGTTAACTGATATACCGCATTTATGATGTACATATTAAAACATACAAAAATGGAAGATAAGTCAAAATATAACATATAACTTATATTTTCACGAAATTTATACATTAAAGAAAAAACAGTTTGGACTTTCCTGAATTCTATATTCGTAAATATTATGTGTAATACACATATTAACTTTGCAGGTACCTTTCTGAGGACAGTTCTCTGAGTAAACTCTTCTAGCCTAACGGTAGTTACATTTAGATTTTTTTTGTTTTATTAGTCAGTATTGGTTATATCTATGAATTTGAATAATATCAACTAGGATAAAGAAATGGATGAAACATCTTTATGTCATATAGTAATAAATGTTCAACATCCTACTAACAAATTGCTGTATTACTTCTGTTACAAATGTAACAGCAATTTGTGATAAACATCCGCCTATTCAAACTATAAATATAGGTACGTATATAAGGCACAGGTAGCTGGATAAGCCTGGACAATCTATAAATAAAAATAATAACCAAAAAACTGAGAAAAGGAAATTATAAGAATAGTTATATTTTAATTAGTTATATTACAATTTCTAAATATTTTAGTACCTAAAATAAAAATACTTTGGGTGTTTATGATCTGTGTCGCATTCATTTCTCCTAGTACTATTAAAAGGAGGTGAAGAAATTAAACATATGCAAAGTACAGATTATATAGCACAACATAATATATTCCTTAGCCGTCGTGTCGATCAAATTTTCGCATCGGGTACAGAACAACAACGGCGGTTTCCCTTAATCTGACTGATAGCATCATGCGTGATTTGGATAAGGGTATGATAGTAATTTCTGTTCCATTAGATTATCTGAAGGCCTTCGACGTGATGGATCATGTTTTATTTCTGCTAAATTAAATTAAATTACCTTCAATTTGTCCGTGAAATCGCTTTTGATTTCTTTTTGCTCTGTTTAAATTAGCGTAATCGAAGAATGCCTGCTAACTGTCAAAGCTTCCTTCCAATTTTAGGATTTTAGCTTACAATTGTACGATTGAATGTTATTTCGATTGATATATATATATATATATATATATATATATATATATATATATATATATATATATATATATATATATATATATATACATACATATATATATATATATATATATATATATATATATATATAAGTGCCAGCTCAATAACATAATTAATCATTAATATGAAGGGCCGTATAACGTAAAAAAAATGTTGGTCCCCTTTCTATATTGACAATGTAAACAATAACCTCTCGATAACGTGAATATTTTATTGTAATGTCAAAGTGCAGAAATATAAAAGAGAGCATTGACTTGTTCTCTCTTAAAGCATTTTGTACGCACATTATGAGCTTCAGTAATATGAACAGCCTCAATAACATAACTAGCTTTTGACACTTTTCTGTTCTCATTGTCGAGCTGGCACTGAAGTGGTAATATATGGTATTCTGCAGATGACATACAAATTCTTCATTCATTAAATCTCTCTAAATATTTATATGTCCTATAATTCTAAATAATATTGTTGTACTATGTTCAATCAATTTTTCTTCTTAATGAAGTATGTAGAGATGTATTGCTTTCCCTCCCCCTCAAATAGACCCTTCCCTTGGGTCTATTTGAGAAATGTTTCTTGTTAGTAACATAACTCAACTAAATAGTGTCGGATCGATCGGGTTTTGACTAATTCTGATCGGGGACGTCTCCCAGACAACACCTGTTGATTTTGAGGTGGATAGAACACACTCCACCATGTTCATGGGTCATAAGAAAGCACAATGGTGGACTATTTGAGAAACTTGCTTGTTAGCATGATCACTTAATTAAATCGTATCGGATCGATCGGGCTTCGACTGATTCTGATTAGGGACGTCTACCAGACGACATGTATTTATTTTGAGGTGGATAGGACACGCCCCACCTTGTTCATGGATCATGAGAAAGCACGAGGGTGAACTATTTGAGAAAAGTAAAACTGTTGCATTAAACATATATTCTGCATTTATGTGTTGGTGTATTTTTTCTCGGCCACTCAATTTCGAGATAGAGATGTTCTACGTGCGGAAAAGTCCGTTTTAAGGTTTAAAACTGTTTATTTTTCTTGTAAACGTGTTGATATAGTAAAAGAGTTCTATTAATTTGTGATTTCAATTGTTTAGTAAAATACACAAAAATTATCAGTACTGATACAATTAGTATTTACCTGTACTTTAATACTAGTACAGAATTAAATCGACTGGTTTAATATTCGTAATATAAAGTTATATAACTTTTCAGTACTTTATTTTATCTATTTTCATAGTTGTCGTGTTTAGATTAACCAAATAACACCCAATATACAGAGTCTTACAATAGGGATGCTCGAAATTTGTTAGGTTATAGCGACCATGGTGTTAAAGCAACATATGTCAAATTTTTTGTGAATTGTTTAGTTGTATATGGTAAATCACCATGGTAGGTTATAGCGTTCAATAATGTGTACAAATTATCAAATTTTATTTTAAAGATCAGTGTTCCATTCGCGAAACTTTCTGCGCATTACATGATTTTTATCCTTGCCACAACCATCGCGCCGAGTTGAGTATTCGATGCTTGGCGGCCAAATTTGAGTCAAGCGGTTTGACAAATAATCAGCCAACATCTATACTCGTATGTCACCGAAACGCAAGGTCTGCTGAAAACCTCGCTGCTGTGCGGGAGAGTGTACGAAAACCCGAAGCAGTCAATTTCTCGTCGTTCACAAGAACTTGGCTTTTCTGTGACTTTAACTTGGCGTATTTTGCGTTGGGACTTGGATCTGTACCCATATAAAATCTAAGTGACCCAGAAACTTAAGTTAAGTGACCATTGACAACGCCGTGTGTTCGCCAATTGGGATCTAGAGCAGTTGAAAGTTGACCAAAATTTTGCCAAAAAAATCATCTTCAGCAATGGGGCCCATTTTTGGATGAATGGACATGTGAACAAGCAAAATTATCAGACTTGATACGATACTAATCCACACGAGATACACCGGCACCAAACACATCCCGAGAAAGTTACTATTTGGTGCGGATTTTGGTCTGACGGAATCATCGAGCCGTACTTCGTCCAAAACTAAACTGGCATTGCAATAACCGTCAACGGTGAGCGCTACAGATCGATGATACAACTTCTTTTATGTTAAACTGGATGATATGGATACCGGCGATATGCGGTTCCAACAGGACGGCGCTACGTGCCACACAGCACATGCCACGATGTCCATTCTGCACGAGCAATTTGAGAGCATTATTATCTCGCACAACGACGACATGAACTGGTCACTGAGATCATGCAATTTAACGCCTTAGACTTCTTCCTTTGCGGCTATCTTAAATCGCAGATCTATGTGAATAAACCACAAACAATTGATGACGTTAAAGTCAACATAATGAGCGCCATCCAGCAAATTCAGTCAGATTTATACGACTGTCATCAAAAATATCACTAAGCAAAGCTGCGGCGAAAATTTAAACGACGTTATATATTCTATACTTAATCCCATAAAATGTTCTTTCAAGGAAAAAATGAGTGGATATCTTACAAATAACTTATTTTATTTACATTTAGAAATAGAACGTCCTTATTGAAAGACCCTTTACTATAATCGAAAGGAATCATATATTATAAGTTCATATTTATGTATGCAACATGAACTGATATCAGTAACATACGTCAGCGTGTTGTACAACCAGTATCGCATCCTGATAACACCGATCCGTCAAGTGATGCAATGTAGGCACCATTATATTTCTAAATATGTGTATATGTCGTTTTTTGGAATATACTATATCTTATCGTGAATATGGAAATTTAATATGACATTCAGGTTACCTGCCTGATGCCGCGACGCGGGATTAATAACAGTACAGCACTTTGCTCTGCGACCACAACATGAATGGGTTACTTCATATTCTAAAGTAGAGGTCGCCGAAATAATGTCACTGGACGCCGCGCCGGTCCAAGGTGGTACTCACTGGAGCCATTATTTTCGATGCCATTATATGCTTGAGCTTTACAGGGGAGCCTAACACCTCTCCTCGTGCATGGTCTGTTAGTCCTCGTCTCTATGTGTAACCTACCCATCCGTAGTCCAGCGATTTAAGGCTATGAAGTCGTTTTTCTTTATCCAAGTTGGTATTTATATTTCACTGGGTTTCTGGGGTGTGGATGAATTCATATTATGTATGTAACTGCAGCAAACATAAAAACTGGAATAATATTGCAAATGTAAAAATTAGACGCCCCGACTTCATTTTTATGTTATGTATTAATAATATTTTTCAATGTATACCTAGATAATGATACATTTCGTTAATGTAGAGTAAAATATGTTCATGTAAAGAATACAAAAATACGAATGAAGCAGATGCTGACAAACATAATATGATTAATGTTTAGTGCGTACATTAAAATGTAATAATTCTTCATTTAGTTTTCTCTTATTATGTGAACAATTTATAAATGTCACTGTAGGTGCTGAAGTGTGAGTAATTAAAGATGTTACAGTACAAAGATCATAAAGGCCTGAAACTTTGGTATACCACGAACTCAAATTATGAAGCTTGTTAGTGACTTTATTCATTCTATGACGACTACTGCCATATTCTGTATGAACTATTTTACTCCTGATTAAATCAGCTTAATTAACGAAATGTGCGTACAGCGAAGTATAATCTTTAAGTGTTTGTAGAAAGCTGGTCCCTTTTTTGTTGCTGCATCGAAGGTTCCAATCATCGCCACGTCGTCGATCGTAGCGTTGTTAATAAATTATTAGGAATATATTTTCTAAATTTATTCCACGCAACATATTTATTAGGTTTCCATTATAGCAGCTGATGTTAATAAAAGCCATTCAATAGCAGAATAGTTGATTATAAAGAGCCATTCAAGTATAGATATAAGCCCAATATAGCGGTCTACTAATTCAATCGAGACCATTGTTTGGACAAGCGTTATTTTACATTAAACTTGTTATTTTCCAATTGAATCGCATGGATCTACGGCAAGTTAAAGTAGCCATCAACTGTTCCATCATCTGGATGCTCAAGTTAAAATAGATAAATAAAACAGAGTTCTGTGAAAATTATCTTGTGACTGGAGAAACTGCAAAATTACAAAATTGCAAGATCTCCTTAACATAATTGCTTACTGTAATTGGGATCTTAAAAACGTCAACAGACAACTTCATGTATTTCATAAGACTTCCTGTAGTGCAGAAATGTAATACCATGTTAAATAAAAATCTATAAAAATTAATTTATACTTGACGCGATGTTGTTACGAGTTCACTTCGAATTATTTTCAAATGCTATTTCAATTCACAGTGTGTCCAACTCTTTAATACTGAGAACCCCAAACTAGATCGTTTTTTATAGCTTTTCTGGTTCGATAATTGTACTGTTAATCTATTTTCTTGATTTGATATTCACATTATATTGTCATATTATTTATGTGATCTATACATGCAATGAAACGCTATGCATTTTATTATAAACAATGATAAGAGAATTGTAAATACCTAATTATCTTTCAGATGTTAGTCAGTTCAGTCGCTTTTTAAATATGGTTCCAGTGATATAAGAGTAGGTCATATGACAACTTCCTACTACTCGATTCTATCTCTATGCTCGTGTTAAGCGAAGGCACATTTTTATTCTTATTGACTGTAAGAGTTTAACGATTATTAGTAGTCATCTAAAAGGAATTATAGTTTTATGGTCATTTAAATTAATTCTTCTACTTTGTTGGTTGTATATTGTTAAAGTTTGGCGTACGGCAAAATTCGTCGTTGGATTTCAAGCAGCAGACGTTTTGTGGTATATTTTATGTTACTCTCCGTTTGATTATATCATTCATCTGTGTGGTATTACAATTTACTGAGGGACAACTACAAGGTGTCTACATGGCAGTGTGCAATAATATCTGCTTTCAAGAAGAAAACTTAGCTGACTGGCGTGGCGATATAATCATCAAATCAAAACATAGAAATATGTAAGTATCTTTTCTTATGTTTTTCTTTTCTGCTGGATTTCTCTCCCGGGATTTTCTTCCTGGAAGTTGGTTACAAAGTTCATCTTCCTCGGTATTTTTCGTTATGGTGTTTTGGTTTACAGGAGGTTATTGATCTTGTATTCGCTACGTTCCCTGTTGTCCCTAAATGCAATTAAACATGATATTCTGAGCATATGCATGCCTAACTTGGAGTAAATAAACACCAAATGTTTTTAAGCAATTTTTTATTAGCTATTTTTTATTATTTAATAATTTTTGTTCTTGAAATCAGTGCATTCTTTCAATGAAGAGATCATTTTTATTGTGATTAATTAAATATATGAATTACGTTACATTATGGTATATGAGTTTGGGCCTCATCAGAAACTGATCGCATGGATAGTCCCTTGGTGATCCCCTCTTATCCCGGTCATTATCCAAAAATGCTATCCCATAAAAGGAGCAATTTAAGCACGTCCCCCGCCTTAAGCCTCACCTCCTCTAGGATAACAGGGGTCCCTAATATAAGGTATCTCTTCTCCTCCAGTGCGGGGCAGGTGTAAAGAAGATGAATCGAGGTTTCCTCATCTTCTTGCAGTATCTGCACGACGGGCTGTCAGTCAACCTCAGCTTATGCTTATATGCATTCAGAGTACTATGGTGGCCCGTTATAATTCCCACCAGAGTTCTGGCTCTGTGCCTGTTCAATTTAATGAATTCTTAAGCCCATTTCTGAATCTCTTAGTATTCAATGAAGAGTCTAGTTATTCGACAACCCGTTACTCCTTTCATTCTTTTATTGTGCTGATCTGTTGCCCAGCCACTGATGCGGTCTGTGATCAGATTCCGACTTATTCGCACTTATTCGCAGGTTCTGGTCCATAGAGGCTTTCCCTGGTCTCTAGTCTGACAAGGTCATCTGCAATTAGATTTCCCTTAATTCCATTATAACCATGTATCCATAAGAGTTCCAGCAGTCCCTTCTCTGTCAAGTGGTGCAATGCTTCATAGCAATTATAGACCAGCTTCGACTTTATCATTGCTGAATTCAGGGCTGCCAACTCCGCCCTGCTATCTGAGCAGATACATAGCTTCTCCTGGTTTCGATTTTGGTCGGCCCCCAGAATATCGTATGTAATTGCAACTATCTCGGCCTGGAGTGCGGTAGTGTATTTGCCCAGGGGAAAGGTTTTCTTCCCACTCTTGGCTTCATACGTGTACCAGATGTCTCAATTGAGCGGTAATCCAGCTCGACCTTCCATCCAGTCGGTCTTACTAGTGAGGGTGATCTTATATTTCTTGTCAAACAAGAAGTGGACACCCGTACTGTCAGAGGGCATTCATAGGACTCACTCCTCAGCTAGCTATCTGGAGAGTCTATTCAGGTCCCATACTTTCCTATTCATGTTTCCCACTCTGTGTAAATATATGAATTAATATACACAAATATTATACACAGATTAAGAGTATACACAAACATATACAAATACAATATACGTAAATGTTATTTCTCTTATAAATATAAGGCTATGGAAGAGCAAGAAAGGCGAAGGGGAATTTTCTCTGCTCCTTAAAGAACAATACTTTTAAAAAAAATAAATAATTCGTAGTATAAAGGTTATAATATAAATTAAAAAAAATGTAATTCACTATACATCGTGCCTTACGGCAGTATTATAATGAGACAGACGTAATTTATCAACCATACAATACACATTTGAGTTCATTGTTGTGAGTCCATTGTGTTTTTATCCCATCTTTTATCTCTGAACCTCTAATAAATAAAAGTAAAACCGATCAGTCTTAGTAATAAATAGCGTTGTCTGAATTGTACAAAGTAAAAGTTATAGTTTAGTTAGATAAGTCGATAAGATCGTATAAATACAATGTGAATAAAAACAATATCTGACAATGGTAATATTAAATATGAATGAATTAAATGAATACCCACAAAAAATAATATCTCAAAACAAAGTAAAATATTAGTCTTAATATTTGTGATTTTATAACATTAATATGCTAATAAGGACACAAAAACAGTTATTTATTTATTATACAGCTACCCAACAGAAATTATACATTTCCAATTATAGGTTATTATAGAAATAATAAAAAAATATTACAAACATAATAAATTCACATTATAAATATACAATATTACAATTAATATAGAAACTAATTATATGTTTAATATAATAATTACATAAAGGAATAATTATAGAAAGAATGTATCACTAACAAAATATTGAGACTATTGTCGTCAACAACAGGAGGAGAAATATACTGTATTGTGAAAACGTTACCAATACGTTTTATTCTTACTAAAAGATTTATGTTATAAAATCATTTGTAATGTTCGCAATGGTACAGCAAACAAAATCTACTTTATCTTGCACTCGTGAGTAGTTTGCACACATTTGACAGATTGGGGACGATTAAAACAAATGGGTAAATTGCAAATAAAATATGTTCGTAAATCGTGTCGTGGCTCTGGATACATTTAATTTATAATACATTTTATAAACAAATATAAATCTATATACAGGATATACACTATTTATTCAATATCTAATATATTTCTAGAAGCTTTTTTGTACCCTCTCGATATTTTCGCAATGCACTTGATTAGTGTTGGTGAATGCATAATCGAGTTCTAATGTAAACATTAAGTAAGCATTTCAATATGTTAGTGGAAGCAAAATATTTTGTATTGCGTATCATAAGTCTCATATATCTATATAAGATAGTTTTATGATCGTAATACAATAATCTATATATTTTAGCATTAAGTCAAAAATTACAGCTAGGTCTCTAGAGACATTAAGAAAATTCATAGAGACGTTATTAAGTCTATACCTAATAATAGGTTATGTAATTTAGATTCATTGTGAAGTTTATGACATTGCATCCTTCCATGTTGAGGAGTTTAATAGAAGACACTAGTCATTAATTTCCAAGATACAGTAATGTAATGGATCTGATAATGATATTAAGTTATAGTCGTTATACTAGCTCAACCTAAACAAGTCATTTCTTATACAGATTTTATATTCTGCATATAGAACTAGATAGGCACACAGTCAAAAATAATCTCTCACTCAATTTGTATATTCCTTATTTTCACAAACATATATTTTTCTAAATATTTTGTTCAATAAGTAAAGTAATTCTAAAGATGTGCTCATTTCTCTCGAAATGTTTAAGATATTAGATTGAGGCACTCTGTATAAAGTAACTGTAGTCATAGAAAATAGTTTTGATACAAAATTATGTTCAAATAGAATATTTGTAAAATTTAAAATAACAATATAAGGCTCCTCTTTTTGTTACAGAACAACCTTCACGATCCGTAGTTAGGTAGAAAAGCATCAATGGATAACAAAAATTATTATAAATATAATTTTTTAATTCATCTTTATGGAGATTATTAAATATACAAATTCTTGAAAAACTTATCAAACCCTAGAGAAATAATCAAACTGAGAATTTCTGTAATAATTTCAGATAATAAGACTTATGATACATATTATCTACACCCCAATAAACCTGACATTAATTTGGAATCGTTGCCAGTGTCTTGTAGCTGATATCAATTATATTTTTATGATAATTAATTTATTGAAATATCATTTATAGATTTGAGTATAAAGTCAGTTGGACAGTAGGTTATGAAATAATGACTTAAATATTTGAGGGTACCACAAAAGATGAGCTTTTCGTTAGTCTCGTGTGTGGCGTGTCTGAAAAACTTATGAAAGTTTTTCAGGCATGCCCACTATAAGACCACAGACCACATATTTTGAAAGCAGTTGTCCAATTGATGATCATTGAATATGCTAAAGTAACACTCGAAGTACTTTTCAAACTAAATTAACAAATATTCCGAAAGAATCTTTCACTTTTCACTGAATCAGTGAAAAGTGAAAGATTAATTTTGGTTTTTAAAATGTATAACACTATTTTAGTTTTTGAATTAGTAGAAGAAACCTTAATGTTAATCCGAGAGAATAAGCATTTAATATGTTAATCGATAATCAAACGGTCACATAATTATTAATGTTTACTTTTATTGATATGGACGTATATTGATTGTGTTATGTATTGTGTTATGTATATATGTTTATAAACTTTATATTTTATTATATTTCCAAACTATCCAAATGTTCATCAGTACTATCAGAAAATCAAAATATACTTACTTAATATCACAATAATATATAAAATTGGTACCACCAGCACATTCTTTAAAAATATTCTGTAATATGTTCTGTAACATTAATCAATGTATATTATTAAATATTGCAGGAAATAATTTAATTCAGGATTCAGGACATGTAGTAATTGACTGGGAAAATATTAATTGTATATATTGTTTCCACTATTTTGATTTAACTTTAATTTAATAAACAAAACTGCAGTTCGTATACGTGGGAGTAGATATTGTATTTTGCTTTGAAGATAAATTAATTTTATGTTGAAATTCGTTACAATGAAAATTTGACATGAAAATAGGTATACAAACGTGTGTTAAATGTTTTTTTAATAATATACTGTACTGAATTTTACCATATGATTTATGCAAGAAATTGATTATGAAATATGCAAAACATTATATTAATTAAAATGAAATACGGATAGGCATACTAAAATGTTCAATGATGAATAATTATGAGTTGAAATTTTTAAAACATAAATTAATTAAATAAGCTGATAATAAATTCCAATAACAAGTGATAATTTACACCAAAGTGAAACATTGAGTTAAGAACTATGACAGAATATACTCTGTGGTTAATAATAGTTTCACGAGGATATTTTATGATTACAGATATTATTTAGTAGAGATAGCAATTATATCATTGTCTATTATAAATGTTATTACCTTCATGGAACTTATGGTCTAGAATATGGAAAGGTGTTTCCTAAATTACATTTAATGATTTAGCTGAGAGTAATAATATTAAGTAAGATGATTTAGTACCATGGAAAACAATTGTCAAGCTCCTCTTTTAGTGAGTTAAGTATCTTGTATTTTCCTAACATGTAATAGACAATTGACCTTTTATAGTGTATCTAATTTGACAGATGTTAAACTCCCGAATATTATATTCTACTTAAACTGCATCTAAATTCGTGCTTCTGTGAGTTCACTGACACAGGCCGCTTATGCAAGTTATGAGCGACCTAGTCTGTTACCTGATCTGTCGAAGTGCTGTTGCTTGACTTTAATATTGATTATCAATGCGTCAAATTAACAGAAGAAAACGGTCTCATACAATCAGTATCATACTAACATTAACGACATATTTAATAGGCTCACCAACGACATATATTAATTCGCGATGTGTCAAGGTTGGCCGTTTTCTGAGTTTTAGTGAAATATCGGAGGAGGAAATCTATACATATGTATATTAAAATTTAGCACAGCAGTCTTTTGTCGGTAATAGCAGGGACTCTACCTGGTTGGTAGTCGATAAGTTTCACTTTGCTTTGTGCTTTTTTGTGTCTATGTTTTTATCACGATACCACAGTTTTTGTTTTTATCAAAATTATTATCTATTGGAATTCATAGTCAGCTCAGAAGTACCAAGGATTCAGGGATACCAAACACGCTGTGGAAGAATCCGCTTATAAGGCTATATACTTTAGGGTGTCGCCAACTATCCTTAAGATCTAATAATTGATTTCCGGTAATATTCAGGACTTGGCACTTAGGTTCAAGGTACTACAAACTAGTCATGTTATATATTCAAGTAAGGCATGCAACATAGCACATAATCTTTTCCTACGAATTCATTGCCAATGTCAATGATGTACAAGTTTAGTTACTATAAGTTTAATTTCAGGTTCTTTGTAGACATTTTTCAAAGTAAGGACCTCTGTATCGGATTACAGGACCATTGAGGCCGGAGTTCCCTAGAGTGCGGTGCTGTCGCCTCACCTCTTCAACATCTTCACGTCAGACCTACCAAGGACAGAGCGTACTGTCAGGCCACTGTGCCGTACGCTGACGACACGGCGATCGTAGCGAAGTCGAGGAGAGCGCACATAGCAATGGTATACCTGCAGCGTACTGTGGGCGAACTAGCCGATTGGTGCAACAAGTGGAAGGTACCCGTCAATGCAGAGAAAAGCAGGCCGGTGCTTTTCAAGAAGACGCGGGAAACCCCGGAAGGACATGTGAGCTTCAACGGGGCGGACATCCAATAGCGGGACAAGACCAAGTACCTTTGAGTTGTCATGGACAAGTCGTTAACAGGGAGAGACCATATCCACGTAATGACGGGACGCGCCAAAGCTACCGCGACCAGACTCTGAACGATGACGGGAAGCAACAGCCAGCTGAACCTCAGGAACAACTGATGTACGCATCGACAGCTTGGGTCTACGCTGCTCAGACACACATGAAGAGGATTCAGGATGTCGAAAAAGTCGCTCTCTGCCGTGCCGTGGTACGTAAAGAACATCGACATCCGCGAGACCTAGATTTCACCACTGTGACGGAGAAAATCCGAGCCAGGGCTCGGAAGCTCTACGATCAAACAGGTGCCCATGACAACCCCCTCATCCGACCAGGTTCGAACTACGACCCAGGAAGACCAGGAAGACACAATAGACCCAAGATCCAGGTAGTATAATCACATAGACCCCCTTTATAGGTCAAATATAACTTTTCATTACAGCTGAGCCCTACAGTAGCCATATCAGACGGCTACACTAACCATTCTTTATGTCAGGGGCCCTACGGCCGTTTGACCATTTTCTGTTACAGGAAAGACACACGACTTCCCTCTCACACACACCTGATTCCAAATACTGGGATCCTTTTCTAATAGAGAATTATCGCTCCCAAATACTCACTCTCCTGATGGCGATTCAAGCGACGCGGTTCGTCCTCATTGTCGTAGAAGATCGCCTGATATGACCCAATATCCAGGCGTCGTGCTGGTCGCGGCACCCACAACAAGACACCCCTCGGGAGGTTGACCCTGGCGAAGCGATGCGGCAAAACAAGGCGACCAAAGATTAACAAAAAGCCGAGAAGAAGTCCCTGCCAGCGGGACTTGAAGGCGTCAGGACCAAAGGAGGTCGAGGGGAGCGAACCGGTGCCAGTCGCGCGGGTCTTGTTTGCGGGCGGGCGGCACTTGCCTCTCGCGTAGAGACCCGCGAAAGCGGAAGCAAAGCTCGGTCTACCTTCGTACGACGGTCCCGATCTACATGATGGGCGAGTAAAGAGCGGTAATCTCGTTCGACTTGCCGACAAAACCCATCAGGGCCATTACGCCTGCCAATTAATATTGGTAGACATTTTTAATCAACATATATTTATTTATTTTAAAATGTATTTTACATTGGATTATCTACCGTAGACAATTTAACAAAATATTATTTTCAGTTCCTACTACATAATATACAACTTTTTATAATATTATCTTTCTTTTATTTGTTTTGTGTAGTTTAAATCTTTAACAATATCCTCAGAATTGGTGTCATGCCAACTTTCTTAAAAAACAACTTCTTATTTATGATTGACTTCCATTTCCTTTCTCCATTATATATTATATGTAATCATTAATAAATTAATGAAAATAATTTATCACCGTACACAACAAACATCGTTAATCAAATAAATCAAATAGTTGATCGTAGTTTATTAGTTTATTTCCTGCTTCTGTCTGTGCTATTATTGATTGACATATTCCATATTTGCATAATAATAGATAATGTACTGTCCCTGATATTTAGAAATTTCTAATATAATGGACAATTGATGATATTTCATACAACTCATGGGAGCGCAAAATTAAATAAAAGCAAAAAATTAGGTATGCGCTTTAGATATTGATCTAGATAATAAATGATAATGAAGCATGTTCCATGTGTGTTAAGACTGTACTTAAGTTTCATTAATTCCAGAAGTACATATTGCAAAAGTGAATAGATGTCAATAATAAATTTACCTATAGTTGATTTAAATCCTAAATAAATGTACAGAGACTTGGCACGTGCATGTCATTGTATTTTGTTTTTTAATTTAATCCAATAAGGAGAGGCTATTGCTTCAATATATTGATTAATCAATCATATATGTTATCAGATTAAAGCATTGAGAAGCCAGAGGAAAACTTCGAAAGTACTTATATGAAACATAACAATCGGACAACAAAACCCAATAACGAGAGACTATTACTTCAATATGATAATTAATAAATCATATATGTTATCAGATTAAAACACTGATAAGCCAGAGGAACAGTCCGAAAGTACTTATATAAAACATAATAATCGGACAACAAGTTGGCATGCAAAATGATGCACTTAGGTAGATTTTAGTGAGTCACAAGGCCATCCCGCGTTGATTACTCTCTATATGGGCCGAATTTGGGACATGAATATACATTAGAAATTATCCTTTGGATTACTTCAAGGAGCTGCAGTAGATCAAAATCTATTTGATATTGAAGAACCCTTGTAATGAAAAAAGTGGAAATGCATTTAATTACGTTTAAGAAAGTAATGGTGTTTTAAATATAGTTTTAGTTATAAAATTTAATTATACAGCGGATAAAAATATGCATCCCTTTATATTATTGTGGCTAGTTGTTACATTTATAGTAACATGTATACAGTGAACGCAATGTATATGTTTTATGTTTGAGGTAAATAAAACCTTAACAACTGCATAAAGACAGCATAAACAATAAAGGACATACTAACAATGTATACAATGTGTATACATATATGCAAATAAAATAATTAGCTATTCTCGTTTTCAAAAAATAAAACCCACCACGGTTAGGATTCGACATTTATCCCGGATGGGAACCGAACAACATACAGATGTTTCGAACTTATTAATTCTCATCAGTGCTGTTCACGGTACGCCGATCCAGGACAAATGCCGACTGAAACCCGTGCGGTATACATCTTTATCGATACAATCTATGTCAGTAACATTTAAGCCGGAAATCGAGAAATCGGAAATCGATCTATGTTACTGACATAGATCGATAAAGATACCAGCGTGGTATACGCATGGGTTCCATTCGGCATTTGTCCTGGATCGGCGTACCCTGTATGGCACTGATGAGAACTAATATGTTCGAAACAGCTGTATGTTGTTCGGTTCCCATCCGAGACAAATGTCGAATCCTATCCGTGAAGGGTTTTATTTTTTGAAACCTTGTCTGATCGTGCAGAAACACGAGAAAGGGGTGGAGGGTCATCTTTAGGTATACCTAATTCAATGCCTGGCGGGGCTTTAGCTCGAGAAGTAGTTGTTTCCTATAGCGATTATGTATATATATAACCGATATATAACCGATAGCCTTGCTATTCGGGAACTACTTGATAACCGTTTGGCGATTTTAGTAGTTTCTTTCTCGATTTCCGACTTGTATGTTACTATTCTCGTATTACTTAAAGTAAAATAGTGTTTCGCTTATTACATTATGCATTGCTTTAATAATATTTAGGAGTTTATTAAATATTTTTAAATATTCAACTGGTAAAAGTGGTAGTATTATTTGCGAAGTTATGCGAAGTAGTTAGTAGTTTCTTAGTCATATTTTAATAATTTATGTTAATTAGCATTTTTTTACATTTTTTGAATTTCTTCTAATTTTAATTTATTATTAGCAAGAAATAAGTCACGTACAGAATTAAATATTATTCTCTACGCATAAAGAATAAATTTTAAAGGATATATGTAAATTATAATATGATATGGTATGGTATGCAATAATGCATACACATATAGCGCATTCAGTAATATACCGTAAAACCTCGATTCCGTAATCCTTATGCTTGATATTATATTATTATAGTATATTTATCATTATAGTATTGCGCAACTGTATCATGTTTTCCGAATATAACTGGAACTTGGTAATTCTGCCAGGGATACATATTTCCTTCAAAACTATCAACGACGTGGGTCGTATAGTAAATAAAATGCTAAACTATAAGCGCAGATAATACGCGTAAGTCATATCATAATTACGACATTAGGTCACCATATTGTATGTTAGTTTTAGGAGCCATACTTGTAATACAATTATCAATGTACGTTATATTAACTTCTCAAATATCACGTACTGTACAATATATTAAATTCCCTTATAAAATATAAATATAAAATATAATTGTTCTACAACTTTTCTATATATAATTATTTTTAAATCCTCTATCACAGAATTATGACAGGAATGATTGGTAGTTGTGTAATATACCCACATGCATTATTAAATAATATGCCGGTTACTCAAAACGGTTGATATTTGAAGGGTTCGGGTGTAAACAAAGGTAACTGACAATTTTTGGAATTTTGAGATTTTTGGTGTAAACTATGGTATGTGCATTCCCACGCTCTTTTATAGTGGTTAATTTAATTTTACGCTAATAGAGGCTGTTGCACTCATTGAAAATTATGGTAACTATCAGTGTGAGCAAGTAAATAATGGTATATGCAGTCAACATGGCGGCACGGCGTAGAATCGACTTCAGTTTTCGTGAAAGTTCCTCAGCTTTATCGTCGGAAAGTGAACTAGATGATGAAGATAACGACTCTATGTTTGACCCTTCATATCCAAAAAAGAAGTCACTTTCTAGACGATTGGCATTATTAGGAAATACAGCAAGGAAAATATTCTAACCTTTAAAAACAACCTGCATATTCTTGCGAATATTCGTAGATACCATTATTTACATGCTGTAGTAAGTTTACTGGTAAACTGGATGCAGTAAAGTCGTGCCTGTGTTGGAGACCAGAAGCATATCACCAATACTACAATAATTTAGTTGAAGGATCAGTACTTATATGTAAAATTTTGCTAATAAAAGTTTGTCTAATTATGTGATGTTTACTACAATTTATTACGATGGTATCTGTATGGTATATCCCCTTGAAAAAGCATAAAATAGGATAAACAATGGTATCTAAGTGACTTTCGAATAAAAAAATATATATAAAAGTAAAAACAAAAATACTCTCGTCATATATTTGCCTATATTTCATTCTAAAGACTTCATCATAGCTTCCTGTAAACTTTACAGATTAAAAATTGATGTAAACAGAAATCTAAATTCAGTTCAACATTTAGGTATAATTATCTCCAAACTTAAAAAATGTCAGTTACCATTGTTTACACCCGAACCCTTCATTTGTATATCTCTATCAATATGAAAATATTTCACATTATTGAAAGTGATATACAATAAATTTGCTAACGATGAGCAACAGAACTTAAAAAAGGGAAACAATACAGATAGACTACGAATATATGATGAAATTAAATTCATGGAAATTACAAGCAATCTGGTGTTAGTTAAATAAAAGTTGGGTTTGCTTTCACAGCAAAGGTGTGATTAGTCCTCCCACCATAATGAATCGGACGCCATTCGATATGTATTGTATCCATCAATCAATATGTGAGATGTCTACGTATACCAATTATATTAATATTTGGAAAAAAGGAAATTATGCAAAAGGCTTAAAAAACTAGAACTTGTTACAATATATTACATTTTACTAGCCCTCAAATATATCCTTCACTTGAAGCTATGTATTCAAATAAAGGATTGTTCTTTAAATCTAGCAACACTCTGGATATTATTATCATTGGATTTATTTTATGCCATTAGGTTGTTTTTAGTAGGAGAACTCTCGAAACCAATGCGAAGCGTCATAGGCACAATATCTAACCTGTACTAGATAATATTTTGTGTATTCCACTATTTTATTATGTACCTATATGTCCTCCTTAAACTTTGTAATGTAATAGTTTCCATTTGTAAATTTACATTACAAAGATATGTACAAGAAGAACTGACTGTCACAAAGAAGATCATCCATATCCTTATTGATTTATCACCGTACGTTCATATTTAAAGTAACAAGAAAACCTATTAAGATTTAATTTGACAAGTTTTATATATTTGTGTTGTCTATATTTCATATAGAAGGCTATATAAGACACAATTATTGTTGTGCCTTGTGTTGTCAAGTAGCTCTGAATATTTAATAATTTGTATCTCATTCTCCATTAACTGGCGATAGAATACATTCTGTTTCAATAAATTGACAATTATATGTAGCATATCCGTTCTGTTATAATACATTTACGAAGAAAAAATAGTATTAAAATATTATTACAATTATTGATATCGTAAATGGAATAAATTCTCTATTTCGGCTAGATGTTTTTTTAACACGAACAACATAGAAGCTGAATCCTTTGGATTAAATTTCTACACAACATAATTCTCCACAATTCTCAGTTTCACTACTTGCAATATTGATTATGTAGTGAAAAATTCTAACCAAAATGTATCATAAGCTTCATGAATCTGGCGTAACTAAGAACTATTTTAACTAGTTTATTGATGGTTTGCGTCTAATAAATTCACTGTATCATAATATTTTGGAAACATTTCATATATATTTGAGATATAGGAGTGCTATAGACATAAAGGTATAGAACTATTGTACTATTAGTATTATCAAGAAAGTTTAGCTAGTTCGCTTAGCTCAATTCACAAAAATCTATGAGGCACATGATATGCTGAAAAGCCCAATAAACGTAGACGAACTATTATAAATTATCAATCTCATAAATTACGATATTTCGTTACATAACACGTTTCCTCTCTGTTCATTTACCTAATCTGTTTAGAAATATTTTGCACTAATATCTACAATAGTTTATTGAAAGGAAATACATTTGTGTAAACAAGTTGTAATAAAGTATCTCAGTAAACTGCACTGAATGCTGATTTTTTAATGGACTGAACGAATTGATAAAAATAAATAATTAAATCCAATATTTGTTTTTCTATTTTACTAAAAGGTAGTATACGAAATTAAGTTTCAGATGGATTACTTAGGACATGATATCTTCTCCTTGAGATTATCTAAGAACTTTTAAACTATTTTCAATTTATTGGAACTCATATTATGAGGAATATGCAGAGTAGGCACGTATACTATAGGATGCACCCATACTAGTACATAATAAATCACTATAACTCGACGTCATGTTAACGATGGGGTAAACAATTTTTAAATAATTGGCGGAAATGCCACTATAACTCCAATACTTTGTTCTACTCGAGATTTCTTAAATATTTTGTTATATTCCTTTTTGCCTTTTAACCTATAACTATTACATAGAACAGTTTTATATTATTGAGATGATTAATGGTTAAGAAGCAAGAAAACAAGCCGTAAAAAATTTAACATTCAAACGTGTTGTAGTGACATTGGCGCCTCCGCCAATACTTTCAATAACATGATATCTAGATTTGAATTTGATGATACTACGACTATTAGGGCTAACTAATTAATTTTGAAAGACTACTATGTACATTTTCACATATTGTACAAGAGATTTTAGTCGTTTTTCAATTTAGGTTATAGAAGTAAGATATATAAATATTAACTAAAACGTTTTTGATTTGAATAAAGTGTAGGGAACACACTATTATGTAGAACAATTTTATATATTCGCAATAATTAGTGGTTAAGAAACAATTTGCCGTAAAAGGAACTTAAAGATTCAAACATGTTCGAGTGACATTGGCACCTCCACCAAAACTTGCAATAGCATTGGCTGGAGATGATGTTTAGATTTGATTTGAAGAGACTATGACTAACTATTTAATTTTAAATCAGTAGCATGTACATTTTCACATCTGGTACAAGAGATTTTTGCTGCTTTTTCAATTCAGGTTATAGATGTAGCATATCTAGACATTAACTTAAATATTTTTTATTTGTATAAAATACTATAGGGAGTATACTATTACATAGAGTAGTTTTATAGGATCGCAATTATTAGTGGTTAAGAAGCAAGATTGTCGTAAAAGAAACTTAAAGATTCAAACATGTTCGAGTAAAATTGGCACCTCCGCCAAAATTTTTAATAACATTGGATGGAGATGATGTTTAAATTTGATTTGATGACACTACGGCTATTAAGACTAACAATTTAATTTTAAATGAATACCATGTATATTTTCAAACTTTGTACAAAAGCTCTTTGCTTCTTTTTCAATTCAGGATATAGAGGTAGGATATCTAGACATTAACCTAAACGTTTTTTATTTGAATAACGTGTCATAGGTAATACTCTATTACATAGAATACCTAGTTGTACATGATAGCGATGATTAGTGGTTAAGAGGCAAGATTTTCGTAAAAAAAATTAAAGATTAAAGCATGTTCGAACCACATTGGCACCTCCGCCAAAACGTCAAATAACATTTGTTAGGAATGATGTTTAAATTTGGTTTGATGACACTACGGCTATTAGAACTAACTATTTAACTGAATACCAATGACGTTTTCACATCTTAGAAATTATAGGTTATAGATGTAGGATATCTAGACATTAACCTAATTTAACTCAATTTAATTAACCTAATTTAATTAACCTAATTTAATTAACCTTTTTTATTTTAATAAAGTGCCATAGGGAATACACTATTACATAGAATAGTTTTACATGATTGCGATGATTAATGATCAACATGCAAGAATGCCGTAAAAAATACTTAAAAATTGAAACATGTTCGACCCGCATTGTCACCTCCGCCAAAACATTCAATAACATTGGCTGGCGATGATGTTTAGATTTAATTTGATGACATTGCGATTATTAGGACTAACTGTTTAATTTTAAATGAGTACCATGTACGTTTTCATATCTTGTACTAGGGCTTTTTGCAGCTTTCTCAATTCAGGTTATAGATGTAGGATATCTAGATATTAACCTAAACGTTTTTTATTTGAATAAAGTGCCATAGGGAATACTCTATTACATAGAATAGTTTTACATTAAGAAGCAAAATTTCCGTAAATTTTCCAAAACATTCAAGAACACCGATGACACTAACTTGATGACACTATAACTATTAGGACTAACTATTTAATTTCAAATGAGTACATTTTCACATCTTGTACAAGATAATTTTACTGCTTTTCCAATTCAGGTTATAGAGGTAGGATATTTTTTAGGTATTAATCAAAAGGTTTTTTATTTGAATAAAGTGCTATAGAGGATACACTATTACATAAAATGGTTTTAGGTGATCGCGATGATTAGTGGTTAAGAAGCAAGATTGCCGTAAAAAACTTCAGATTCAAACACTTACACATTTTCGAGTGACATTGGCACCCTCGCCAAATGTTTAAATATCATTGGTTGGGAATGACGTCTAGATTTGATTTGATGATACTACGACTATTATAATTAACTATTTAATTATAAACGAGTAGGTACCATGTACATTTTCAAATCTTGTACAAGGGCTTTTTGTTGCTCTTCCAATTCAGGTTATAGAAGTAGGATATCTAGACATTAACCGAAAAGTTCCCCATTTGAATAAAGTGTCATGGGGATTACACAATAATAATTTCAAATATACTAAAATATGTTAAGTGATTGTTCTCAATACTGACCCATTATTAATATGGAGATAAACAAATCATACTGTTCCATATTTATCAGCTATAACATTTTCAATATGCATTAAAAGCCAGTCGAACATTTTACAATTATCCGCTACCCACTAATACAATGACTGGCATCTTTATTATCATGTGTATTTTGTTGATCGCGATCGTGTTATTGTGTGATATTTGTTTATATTTCATTAATCTATGTCACCTAGATCTTCAGTACTAAAATAATCACCAAATTCAAAAAATATAAATATCTATTTCCGTAGTGCCTGCTAATATATAGAATTTTTGCTAACAATTAACTCTTGTAGAAATTAATGTTCCACATTGTTGCTCACAATCATTAATCCTTTTAAATAACTAGTTCCTGGAAAAGTACCATTGAAACAATCATACTAGTGCTACTAGCCAGTTAGTGAATTATATTTAAAATTAATATATCTGTAATTATTTTGTTGACTATTAAAGACAGCACCTTCTTTATCATTTGATGAAATTGGAGAAGAGGCTCCCGCAATTTTTGTTTGTATTACGAGAAGGGATCAGCAGATATCAGTTTTCTAAACGGAATTGAATCTGAATTTATAAGACTTTTAAAAGGATGTTTTACGATGTAGTGGGTTCCATTTAAAATTTTCAGAGAATATAAAGGGGTAAAACCTATACTGTAGTGAACACTGAGTTTAAACACCGGCTTCGATATTTAAATTTACGTGTTTTCTATCCAGAGATAATTTTCATTGCTAAAAGAAATAATAGGGCTGGATAGTTTAGAAATGAAAGCACTGGAAAACCAGTGTTCACTAGAAAATATATTGTTTTCATATTTTTTGTCAGTGTAATAAGAAAGTCATTTATAAACTATCTTTACAACTCATAGTGCCATCAAACTACCATCGAGTCAATAGGAGTTTCTAATAGAAAATTTTCAAATATATAGAGTATATATAATATTGTGAATTTATACGTTAGTTGTAGACACATTCCATGAGATTTCCCCAAGAGGTGTTCCAAATATTTTCATTTTTTCATTTACATGCCCTTTAACAGCAAATAATAAATAGCAACCATCACTGATAATGTAATTAGTCGATTTTGCATTATAATTAACATTGTAGTAGTAAACTATGATAGTTATGAAAGTGAACTTGTTGATTACAAATAAATAATTTCATTGATTTACGTCGTATATGATCGGCTCGTGTTTAGGTGTTAGGTAATTGTGTTTACAAAGTAAAGTAGTTCTTGCGGTAGATTTTCGTTGTATTTAATAAGCAAATAAATGCAATGGGTAGATACTACTGTGAAATAATCCAAAACGAGGATAGCAGTGAAATGTTTATACTAAAAATGATAAACGTGCCTTTTCTCCCATAATTAATAGAAAATTATGACAAGAAACATTTTTATTGTATTGGCACCTTTGGGAATTTAGCCGGCCTTTCATGTAACGAACCGAAAGCAAGAAATTAACAAAAGTAAACATAACGGCAGGTTGTGACTGATTACAATTACTAACGTTATTGAAAATTGTATATAATATATAGTGTGACTAATTATGTTAATATTAATATGTATTAAAATTAAACAGGTGGTTTTCAAATTATCTAGGTTACAATTTGTTTTTTTGGGAATGCATGTATGTTTGGAGCAGATTTACAATGAATATTTTAATTGCGCTATAACTAAAACTATGTTTAGGCACATTATACATATCCTGATGATGGGTATCTGAATTATGAACATCGCTACCTCTAGTTAGTTTTTTAAAAAGATAAGAAGGTGTATGGAATTTGTTTAATTTACAATATTGCAAGACATGTGATATACAAATAATCTTCCCAACTTACATTAATATCTTGAACAATAGTATTGTATTTCTTGGAGAGTGTTTTTATGTTTTGTTGTTAATGCAGGCTAATAAATAACATCATAAGAAGCGAGTTGAGATAGTACTAGTGAATTGCATAGTAAAGACGGTGTCAATATTGTGCATTTCTTGGTCCATCTATAATATTTTCAATTTGTGGTATGATTTTTGCAAACTATTTACATGAAAATTAAACCTAAGATGAGCATCTAGAATGGGGCTTAAATCTTTACACTGATTAACTAAAGTTATAATTTGATCATTCCTTTTTATAACAAAATCAGGACTTTCCACTAAATTAACACCGTCTTTTCCGAAGCGACACCGGATTTCAGCAAAGTATCTTAATAAACTGAAAACGGTATATATTTACAACGAAACGAATGATTCCCTAAATATGTATGTACATTTACATTATAAAAGTTGTTCTCATCAAAATATGTTTCCATATAACGTCTGAAAATTTTATTCGAATACCTTGTTAAAACGTAAACTTTTAAATCCAAAGCGATAAAACAATACAATCCAATTAAGGCCTGACAAGATAAATTGCGTTCCATTTTTATTCCCCACAAGATAACAGGATGTCCCCGATGACGTCATAATTAGCGGTCAACCCCCAGACGATATGCTGTGCAATCTGGTGGCCGCTGTTTGCGGTCTCCTGTACGGTTTGTATAAACTTATTTTGCTCCCTTTTGTCCTGCCATTGGCCGTAATGGTTTATTGCTTGTTTGTTTTAGATATTTGTAGAGCGGATAGCTGGAGGCAGGATTTCCTATCCAGTTAATGCAACTGCAAATAGTAGAATATTATTGGAACACAATTATATATTAAATGTCAATAAGGCTTAATGGCGCACCAATAATAACTGTTTTGTGTTATGACAATTTTTATGTTATACCTTCTTTTTAGTTCATGATATATTATATAATAATAATTTATTCATATTACTATTCGTATACAGTGCGCCTCATAAATCCCCTCCCCTCTTTTAAATTTTGAATAGTTTATTTGCGAGAAATCAAATTTGGTTGGTTTATTTGAGCATAAAAATACTTTTGTTTTGGAAGAAACCGACAATATGAATGTTAAATGTGGGGATAGTAATATATATGGGCTGATTATTGTTTCTAAATGACACAATGGATGTAGCAACAATTCATTTGAAATATATTTTCATCCAGGATATAATCCTAAAAGTTTTAAATTTTTATATTAAGCGAATTTAAAATACCGACTGAGTATATTATCAGAAAATATCATTTTGGGACTTTAAACAAAAGTAACAACATTGTTTAACTACCTTTATTTAGTGCGCATAAGTTTTAAAAAAATGTTGAAGGAAGGAGGAATTGTTGAAATTGTTTTACATTTGTAGTTTTGATGAAAATTGGTACGGCAAACATCTGGTACGGTAAATACCAGGTACGAAAATTTCTAGGAAATCCTAACATAATTTTAATTATCTTAGTTATCTAAGACTTGAATAGTTACGCCGTTACTTCTATTGATCGAGTGTAAACAATCTTAACGCTGTTATTGGTAGCTAATCACCCCGCTCAGTCCATTTTCAAATAGATCCTGGTATAAGTCCTATCGCTTGTTTCATCAGTTATCTTCGTAGCAAAAGCAGTTATCGTAGTGTATCAGTTACTATAGTTACAGCTAGCAGTAAATATTTGACATACTATGAGTCGAAGTCTAAAACATGAAGTGGAAGCAATTGTTATTTATAGTGAACCTCAACGAAATTATCACGAAGTTTTACGTATCTACGAAGACGTGTTTACGGATAGACCTATTTACGAGATGTGTTTAGGAAATTTGTAGCCATCGGAATTGTTCACAATATGAAACGCGCAGTGGCAGCGCAAATACCTGAAGACATATAAATCGACATATTTGTAGGCATATTTGCGGACAGAGGCTATTAAAAAAAAACATATTTCATTGCCATAAACTCAAAATTGTGAATGCAATAGTACAAGACAATTCAGATAGGAGACTTGATTATTGTGAAATAACGACAGAAAGAATTGTTAGAAATCCACATTATTTGAAAACCATCTGTTTTAGTAACGAATGTACCTTTCTCTTAAATGGTACGGTTAACAAGCAAATTATCAGATACTGGTATAATGAAAATTCTCATATTCCTCGGGATCCAGATTCCGGGAAAGCTTAATGCTTGGGTGGAGATTTTGGATAATCACATAGTGGGACCACTTTTTCTGGACAGAACACAACTATTTAGTTATACTTGGAACTACTAACAAACTTAGTACACCTTTTAATTGTGGACTTTGTCGAAAACAACGAAGTCGAATTTGATAATGTTGACATCACTTCTCAGCAGAATGCATCTCCATCTCACTACTCCATAATAGCGAGGAATTTTTGAACAAGAGACGTTGGATCGGTCTGGCGGAATCCAACGGAGTAGTCACTCCGTCGTTCGATTTAGCATGAGTACTTTAGTTTTTACCCCGAACTTTAATACATGCCATTTTATTAGTTTTTACAAATACAGTTAATTAAACAATGTTGTTTCCGTTAAAATTCCTAAAATTACATTTGTACATTCGGTCAGTATTTTGAGTTGGTTGAATATAAAATTTTAAATTTTAGTATTATGTTGTAGATGAAAGTACCTCTCGAATGAAGAGTCGCTCCATCCATTGTGCTATTTAAAAAATCAAGATGATAATTTTATTATAATTAAAGAATTCTTCTGTATAATACTGGGTAAGTAAAGATCAACAAGAACCTCCCCAAACAGTATATAATGGAAATAGAATAACTTGTTCTATACGCATTTTATATTTGTAAGTTACTTTATGTTTATTTAAATATTCACAAATATACAGGTACTATACAAATCTTTTATATATAAAGCAATAATATGTTAGAAAGAATTAGTACACTCATTAAGAGTATGACACATAGCTATTCTACAGGATTAGTCGGAAGTAAAACATATTTGTTTTATTTTTTACATTATAACTTTTACAAAATGATGTGTTAAATGACAGTTTTAGGAGATTAAGGGGGTATTCTTTGAAATACTGTGACGATATATAGTATGTTTCGAATAAGCTGGGGATCAAACTTTTCTTGTAATGTAACATCCTGTATGTTTGTATATGTTTGCACAGGCATGTCAATTTAGAATATCATCATATTTTCATGTTGAAATTTAATTAGGATATTGTCAACTAATTAAACTTTTTAGAGCAGTATTTAATTTAGTTAATTAGAGGAGAACAAATAAAAAAAAACTTATATCGAATCCTAACATACTATACTCTGTTTACAATAAACTATACCTTACTGAAGTATATAACGTAAAATTAAAGCAAGAAAAGTCTCAGTATTAGATATATTGGATAAATATAGTCTTACTACAATAAAATAAACTATGATAACATAAATTCATTAGTTTTATTATCCTAATCTGGATTTATTAGGTATTTATTTATAGTTGTCTAATATTTTTCTTTAATATTATTTTAAACATCACTTCTGTAACTGAAAGGATACGAAAATCAATAATATTTACAGGAAAAAGTATATAATTTATTTATCTATTATTTATAATCTACCACTTCAAGGTTAATTAGAAAATATAGACGTATAGGACATATAGAAGTTATTTAAAAACTTAGATGTTTCTTATCGGTGCCAAGTCAAGATAAAGCCCTAACGAATTTCTTGCCATAGAAAATGATATGTCAGTCGTCTGTTGCTCGAAAATTGAAAACTGATATTTACAAGCTCTTCAAGATATATATTTTTAGATAAGTTAAGTGAATACGACCTACTTAACGGAATGCAGTTTCGCGGAATAGTTTCCTGATAAAATTTCGCAGTATCAGCGTGTTTGTTTCCGAGCAAGTGACATTTCATTCAAACGGATTTATAAATAGTATAACTGGCGTTACTGTTTGAAAATTATTGTTAAATTCAGGTATAGTATGATATTATCAATAAAAACTTACAGATAAGCTATTATTATTGGGCAACAATTTATTGATACATATTTCTTACAAGTAAGTTTGCTAGCAGATATTTACCCAAACTATTTGCATGATGATGTCTATTTATTTTCCGATGATACTTGAATTGGATTTACAAACCATAGTGTGCTTCCACAGTGAAGATTATGCTTCACAGTGTTATGGAATTAATGTGGCCATGTTATTGATGCCTGTTTGCAATCAGATATTTCTCATACTCATTCATTTTGACGACGAGAATCCATTAAATGGCCAACAGGATTGCCAGATCTACATAGATGTTCTAAAGTTAAGTAAAAACCCAAGTTTTCAGAGAAAACTATTTAAATTTACAAGTACCAGAAGCTAGAATTAGACATTAAATTCTAGTTATATCATCTATATACAATTAGTACACAAACTGTTATACTTTGTTTTTTACATAGACTCGAACTATATATATCTGCCTGTAGAAGAACGTTATTTTGAATATTTTATTTAGATTACCTAACATATTTATTATTTAATTTAAAATTTTTACTTTTACAGTTCCGGAAAGACCAGTTAATAATAGAATGAATATAATAGGTTGATATTCAATTGTTATTTTATTTTTCAGATTTGCTTAGTAATTAAATAAATTAAGTACTTTGTTATTCACAAACTTTATTTATGCTGCAATAGTACATTCAAAAAACATTAGGATGTTCCAATATAAAATGTCAATGCTGTTATGCAAAAACATGCAGGGTGATATAGATTTAAAAAGTAGTTTAGTATGTCACATTTATTGAAGACTAATATCTTAGTGAGTGCCTTACCAGGACAAAGCTGTTATTTGAAACATTGTTTTCTAAAAGTCATATTCTGAGCAACCCTGACAAATACTCTGGCACTTCTGAGCAAACCTGTGTAATACTATTAACAAAACTAACATAAATTTTTATATATACAAATTTTCTTTGATTTTATTAATAATACACAATCATAGTGTGTTATATTTGAGGAATATTAGCGATATGTGGGAGTTTACGATAATGCAAAATGTCAGTTATAAGTTTCAACTAAAGAAGGTCCAGTGGACAAGACGTATATAAGTATGTAGGCTATTAATTTACGTCAGAAATTATTGCTCGCATATTTTTTTTAATTGATTTTTCCTGGAGTGTTATCTATAATTTAGATGTTAATTAGATATTTGGAGAACTTTTTATTACAGCTCTATTAAAGTATAGTGCCGTTTATACCCACAATTCTCATAAATACAGATAATTAGTACGGTATTATTATGATAGCCTTTTAAAGAAAGATATAACCAGTCTTCTGTAGTGAATAGGGCGTTAAAATATGATACCAGTTTATGCAATAAATTATATCCATTTTCAGAAGTTTATGGTACGGTAAACGGTATTTCAATGCTTACTCCGAAACTCTTTAAGCAAAATAATATGATGCAGGAAATAAATATTTTATTTTTAAAATTCTAGCAAGTCGAAGGAAAATGGATCTATATATAATATAGAGGATATATCATATAATATAGCCGTTTGTAGCTTAGCTATCTATATATAATATAGCCTTAGTGTAAGAGCTAAATGATGATGACGCTGATCAATAGTCAGAATTAGTGTGAGAACAAAACGCTATGTCTATTCAACATAGTTATATATTTTAACAAAACTATATTTTATTTGAACTGAAGTAAAGTCAAAATCCGTAAATAAAATTATCCATGTTTTGCTTCTAAAATCTCTCAGCGGATGATATACTTTTTTCAGGATATACAACTATTCTATTGCGTGTCGAATCTATGGCAATTTTTTAATTGAACGTTCGTCGTTAACTTATGGATTAATACAAAATAATACTCTAATTCGTTTTCTCCTCATTACTCATCAACGTTGTTTCACAAGATGACAGATTGTCATACAAAGTTGTTTGTAATTACCTATACAAGTTAAGCGACCCTAACTATGTGTATTTAAAGAAATTCTTTTAACTGGCTCTCTTAATATCCAATTACGCCATTAGATATATTGTAGGAATACTACAAAAGTAGCATTTGTTTCTTATATCATCATCATTAGATCATCAGTCCTAAGACTGGTTGGACGCTAACCTCCAGCTTCTCCTATCTTGTGCTAACCTACGCATTTCGCTAATTGTGCTACAACCTACATCCCTTACTATTTGCGAGCAGTAGTCTAATGTAGGTCTACCTCTGCCTTTCTACACTCCTATTTCTGCCTCCAAAATATCGCGGACTATTCCCCCATGTCTCAGCAAGTGGCCTACCATTCTATCTCTTCTCTTCTTTATGTTTTTCCACATACTTCCATTCTCGCCGACTTTCTCCAATACTTCTTCGTTTTTAACCCTATCAGTCCACGGTATCTTCATCATTCTTCGGTAACACCACATCTCAAAAGCTTCTAATTTCTTCCTACTTGCTTCCCCTACCGTCCAGGTTTCGCAACCGTATAGTGCCGTGCTCCATACATACGTTTTCAAAAATCTCTTCCTTGTTTCTAAGTTTATTACCCCCGAGCATAAAAGTACTTTCTTTTTGTTAAAAGCTACTCGACCCCTTCTATTCTTTGTTTTATATCTTTATCGCTTCTTCCATCCCAATTTATTTTACTTCCTAAATAAGTGAAGTCTTTAACTTCCTCCAATCTTTCATTATTAATTTGTACTTTCGTTTTTGCTCTGCTCTCGCGCCCTCTGCACATTAACACTTTAGTTTTGTTTTTATTCACCCTCATTCCGTATTCCCCTGTCAACACTGCCTCCATTTCGTTCAATGCTGATTCAAATTCCTCCTTACTAGATGCTAATACTGCTATATCATCCGCAAATCTCAGCATTTTTAGTTTCTGTCCCTGTACTTTAATCCCGAAATCCGCTCTATCTTTTACCACATTAATCGCCTCTTCGATGTACAGATTAAAAATTAGTGGTGATAGCGTACATCCTTGTCTTACTCCTTTCCTGATGCCTACTTCCCATTTTTCCCCTTCTACTTCTATATGTTTCTTATATGTACATATATAATTATTTTAATTAACAAACGAATGAAACTTGATGATACCAAAAATATAATTTAAAAAGGTAGTATACAGATAGATATGTTATATAAATGTCATCTATAAATTCTAAATATCTTTAATTCTGTTTAGTTTTACTTGATTTTCTTCATTTACTGTAATATTAAAAAATTAAACATAGCACCTTATTTTATTTCGAAACTCTTTGTAATTATCTAAGATATTTTCTCCTGAAGGAACTGATTTTTCTTTTTAGTATAATACTTTTTTTAGAAATATTTAAGTAAACAATAAAGAAGCCCTTCAAATTATTCTATTTGAAAAATTGGGAGAAGTAAACTAAGACAAACTTTAGATCATCACAGAATCAGAATAGTTGAAAGTATGCAATTTTGATCAACCCATTGGTCAGTCAATGAATGTTAATAATGATATAATTAACACATATTTAAAATGACTCCATTTTAAAATATCGCGTGATCTAGCGGTCGTTCTATTTCTAATTATAAAGCTCTAAGTTCTAATTATAAAATTCAAAGGGAACAAATACATACAAATGAAGAACATTATATATCTGATACAAGTGTATGTACAGACTTTATACAAATATAAAATACATACATTCAAATTTTCAGAGATCTTCATTCAATTATCACACCAAATTAATAAATTCTAATCTTAACAAATAGATCTACTAGACCAAATTCTATTTAAAGAAATAAAAACCTTCATAAATTCCACTGAACCCAAAACAAACAAAAATAAACAGTTTTAAAACCTCAAAACGGACTTTCTCGCACGTAGAATATCTCTATATCGAACCTGAGTGGCTGAGAACAAATAAACCAACAAATAAATGCGAAATATGTGTTTCATGCGACAGTTTTACTTTTTCTCATTGGCGACTGCTTCAGTGCCTTATCAGTATGTTTTCAGTCGAACTAAATTATTTTTTTCTCAGTCACTCGTATATGATACAGGCCGAATATATGTTTTTTTCTTTTTCAATGCAAAATCAGTAACGCGTTAAATGTTTATGTTTAAAATCTCAGAATGAATATAAACATTTACATCGTGCTTTCTCATGATCCATGGACAGGGTGGGGAGAATCTTGTCCACCTCAAAATCAATTAATGTCGTCTGGTAGACGTCCCTAATCAGAATCAGTCGAAATCCGATCGATCCGACACAATTTAATTAAAGTGATCGTGCTAAAAAAAAATTCTTAAATAGTCCGCCATTGTGCTTTTCATGACACATGAACATGGTAGACTGTATTTTATCCTCAAAATCAATAAGTGTCGTCTGGGAGACGTCCCTGATCAGAATCAGTAAAAATATTATCGATCCGATACGATTTAGTTGAACTATCGTGCTTGAAATTGTAATGCCGACGACAAGGACAAAGACAATGACAACAACGACGACGATACACATGCAGACACAAATTTTATAAAAACCATTTTTTTTTGTTTTTAGGCCGAAAAATGAAAAATAAACGCTAGATAGCAATTTCTTTTTCCATTTTTCTTTACACGATAACATTACTTTCCGCTCTGGTATAGTTGAGTGCGGAAAAGTAATATAATTTGGCAAATTAATATAATTTTTCAGATATTAATAAACCTAAATTAGATCATCTAGATAGTAGAAAATAAGGAATGATTGTTAAAAAGGAATTATATGGGAAATATAAGAATTTCCAAAATCTTGTTGATATTCCTCAATTCATAAATAGAAGAAGAAAACAATATAGACTGGAAGATATCATAAGTTGATTTAATTTCTTCTTGTTTCTCGTATAGATTCTAATAAAGAAAGCATCCTTAAAGAATATTACCCGCAACAGATGATGATACAGCGGCAACAAGTTTCAGTTTGATACAGGATCTACATAATCTTAAACAAGAAGAGGAAGTATAATACTTCTGATATAGTAGATCAGGGTATAGATCATTGAAATGGTCTTACTAATTTTAAGAATGTTCTAAAAATGTGAAGACGTATGTCAAACAAAAATGATAATGTAATAGTAATTCATAAAAAACGAAATGTAGAACTAAATGTATCGGAATCAATTGCTGTTTAATATAGTAATCAATCAAAACAATACAAATAAATTCTGTATGATACTATGTAAAATATTAGTTATGGTACTGTATACAGACACGTTACTTTTTTCTTAGCGAAAATCCTCCATGTACGTTTGAAACAATTATTAATATTAATACAATTATAATGAATATTATCAATATTAGAAATTGAAGAAGAAGTGGAAGAGATAAAAATATATTACATATTTAACTTTGCACAAACTTCTTCACAATCTGGAATTATACATATTATACCAGTTATTGAAATGGTTTAGTTCAAGAAAATCCATTTTCCTTTACCCTAGTCGAACACGAAATTTTTCCATTTCTTCAATATTTATTTGGTTTTTTTTATTCATGTTATCAATGTTAATGAGACTAACTGTAGCTGAACAAAAAGTTGATTATTAATTATTGATAAGGAAATTATTTGTTCACTAAATTCACATATTTTTAAAGTATATCATATATTTATTAATTCACTTTTTGTATAACAATATAAAAATATAGTTTTATTAATTACATTTGTTAAATATCGAATACATTTTCAAGCATCTCCTGTATGCGCACCAAAAAATATTTATTACATACGATTAAAGCAATTTTGAAAGAAAATATTATGTTACTATCCAAGCTAATAAAATTTTACATACAGTTATAGAAGTTAAAATGACATTAAAAAAAATGTCAGTGAGGTTCCGTATTTTATCACAGCGTGTGCTGTGGTAAAATACGGAATCTCTGACGGACACACATTAGGCATATTTTGTTAGATTATAAACAGATTGGCGGGGGTTAACTGATTGTTAGTAACCAAAACAGTGGAAAATCGGTTACGAAACTTGATTGTTTTCCAATTAGCCCGCTTGATAAATTTCATCATATTAATCCATCAACTTGCGTCCATATGACACCGATGTTCAATAAAACAATATTTCCGGTACGAGCAGAAGGTCACATGGAATATTTTCTCATTAATATCCATCATGACCCTTCCGAAATTCATATAGCGGGGCGGGATATGGTCCAGCACATGGTGTTGGGCGAAATAAATGAAGTTCAATTCATTTTTACATTAAACGTAGTGTGAATATTGATCAAGCTGACAGTGAACGAGGCTGTTTCCGCAAAAATGCCAATATTGGGAAATTTCTCGAGAGAACAAATTGCTACCAACAAAATGTGCTTTAAATTTATCCGGTGCTGGGAAGCGATATCAATAATAAGAGTAAGAAGGTGAGAAGTACCAAGTATAATCACTTCATTTGATTGATACATCTGTCCAAACTTGAGCGAATGCTCAGATATATGAATATAGCACGAAATGGATATTCACTGTGATCATATAACGCGTTTATTAACCTTCACTCATTGAATTAATTGTTGCGTTAGAATATTCTCGCGTAATTATGGTTTCAAGATATTACCCCAATGTATACGCTTTAATATATTTTTGAGCTATTAGCTGGTTCTTCTTAGATCGTTTATGTATAACTTTCGGCTGTCTACAATGTAGACGTTAAGATGTCGTCATTAGTTTGTAGGTAATTAATTATCAACATATTTACTTGACATTAAGAGAGAGACTTACATATTGTTAAATGAGTGAGCTAAGATTTTTCGTGAAAGACATTATTGCTGAAAAACAGATACTTAAACGTATTATTCTCGTGTGGGTTAAATTTTAGCTTCAAATAAGGACTACTTAGATACACAGAGAACTAAATACTTATACAGTTACTAATGAAAGAATGGTTAAACTATAGAATTAGAACTTCATTATTTTTGTTTATTATTAATACATAGTGCAATGAAGAACTGGGAATTTCTATACTACATATTTTAACATAATATAACTACATGTGTTAATGTATAATAATCGATTGTTCTGGCAATGTAATGTAAATAAAAGTGAAAAAGACCAAAATAAATAAAATTGTGGAATAAATAAATATACCAATAATTTTTAATGTTCTTACACATTCATTGCTTTAAAAATAAATAGAATTAGAAAGGAAATAATGACATCACTGATTTACTGTTTCTTAATTAATTTACTTCGTTAACACATATCAATAGTTTTACAATGTAGATACAAAATGTATATACTCGTATGGAGAGAAAAATAGTATTTACAGATAGTGCTAGAGAGTACTTGGAAAATTTGCGTGCAGTTACGTAATACTAAATTTAGATAGAGAAAAAAATGGAACTCAGTAATTTTAATTACCTTTGACTATATTATAATAGTTTATAAAATGAATATAAAGAGAAAACGTGATGGTGGAACGCCTCATCAAAGAAATTTTCATCATGGAAGCAATAAATCCATATAAGGCATTTATAACTATTTGAAATTCTTGAACATTGAACACTGAATAGAGTTAACTCCAAAATTTATCCAAAACTTTGAGAGGATCTAAACATAAGCCAAATAATCAACATCAACCATTATTTGCCATTTTAAGTGACCCTAGATAAGCAGCTGTCATATTCTATATATACAGAAATCCTCGCCAACATTACAATTCGCTAAATATGTTAACGATTTGCAATTCTTGTCAAGTCCACAGTAAGTTTCTCAAAACCGTATGATTATTATGGTGTAGTTTAAGCTAAGCCTTCGTGTCTACTTACCTGTTTTCTTTATACCTTTTATTAAGAAATAGAAACTGAATTGAAAAATAGAATACAAAAAGTAATTTTTATATTATCTTCTGTGATCAATACCGAACGAAGGATTGTGAAAATGTTACGAGTACTTGTGGGTATTAAATATTTCTCTACCAAAAAGGAACTCTCAATAAAATGTTTATACCACAGATATATTTATAATCACATTGTCACTTACTTATAGATTCTTATTACCGAGAATATATGGGAATATATATAACATTAATAGTTTTATTCTTTAATTTTTTATATGGGTCACAGCCCGAAGAGGCCATCACTGCTAAAGAAGAAATGATCAATTACTTCAAGCGGTTCACTGGTTTGTGCAATATCAAACATAGTTTTATAAGCTGGTGCATTGTCTTGAAAAAAAAATAACAGATACTATAGAACAACTATGTCTCCAGTCTTTCAATTATTTCATTTTATCTCTGTATACTAATGAAAGTCTATATTTCATACACTACCAATATGATACAAGAAGTTTTTTTAGTCTTTTTTTTATCAGCATTATCATGGCTACGCCATCAGAGATCTCTTCAATAAATTATAAAGCACATATCGCAAAGAATGTATTTATAAGATACAAAAGAAAATTTGTAGTAACACCTTATGACAAACTAATTAATCATTGTCTTCCATCGAAACGAAAAGGCTATACTAAAGCTATTTTATAAGAATCTTCTACAAAATAAGGTTCTTTCATATTAATGACAAATTGTTATGTAATACCGTTAGATATTTTAGTAAATATATCATAACACACGTACAGTAATATGGAATTTGCACTTCTCAGAACAAAGTGCAGATCCTATTATCACATGTTGCAAATTGTATCGTTCGATGTAATTACTATGGTTCAAAATATAAAACTGATATGCATAAAAGCCTTTAATTTTAAGGCAAATAATATAAACGGGATTGGTTTTCAATTACTAATTAAATTCAATTTTGCTTATGCTTATATTTTTCATACTCGTAATATATACTTTATTTTCTACCCCATTAACTCAGCCACTGTCGGGTAACAAAATACAGATTAGCCACTGTCCACCTGCAATTTAATTTTTATGTTACCTGTTCCCTGTGATTCAACTGAAATTTATATAGGAAAAATGTGCTTTAGTTTTAATTAAAACGCTGATACATTTGCATTTAATTACATTTTTAAATAGACCATGGAGAGAATTTATATAAGATTATCTATAGAGTTTAAATATTTGCGAGTATTGAATAGGAAATAAAATTAGTTTTAAACGTGAATACTTAGTATATAAATGATGTACTTAGAGGGCACGTATGGAAAAAGGATCCCCACGTCTTCTTTTACATTTTCCTCGAACTAAAATTGATTATCTCTTTTCGTTTTCGAGTCATAAAGAAAAGTTAGTACTTTTTTAAGTTTTCGATACTCAGTCGATATTCAGTAGTATTGTAATTAGAGAAAAGTTATTTACACATTCTTAAGATACTTGCTTGAGTAGACTAAGATTTATTTAAAAGCTTTTTTTTATTATCATGTTATCGTATGTATAAAATATATTTAAATGTTTTTTCTTTATTATCGCAATCTTGTATTGTTTAATATAATGTATATTTGGCTTTAGTTTCCTTAAAATCAGTACATTTTCTTACTATATATGGGCAAATGGGACGTGAATGTTGAATTTATGTGCCGAATAAAAATTTATATTTTTTTCTCATATTATTCTAGGGCTTTTATATAGTAGGCAAATGTCAATTTGAAAAATAACAATCAACAAGAGTTATTAAGAATATTAAGACATTTGATTATATTATTACGTACCCATATTACTCTAATGCTATTTTTCCATTATTTGTCCAAGTTTAGTTATTAATATCTAAAAATATAATTATTAGGAAATTTGGTATACAACAGAGTTATGGTTGCATATTCTGTATCACATGTTGTATTATCTTGGTGAAACCGCATGTTGTTCAAGTCCAAATCATCAGTTTTGCAGAAAAAGAAATTATTTGACATATCACGATAACGTTCCCCATTTACTGTGATAATATTACCAGCTTCATTTTCGAAGAAGTATGATCCAATTACTCTACCACCCCAAATTCGACAATTTTTTTTTGCTAATGTATTTGTCAACATAAAAATATGCTTCATCGCTGAACAAAATTTTGTTGCTAAAATCAGTACCGCCTTCTTTTTTTTTTTTCTAATACCCAATTAACAAATGAACGACGTTGTAAATGGTCTGTAACTTTTAACTGTTGCGTAAACTGGATTTTGTGTTCTGATAGATACAGATCGTTTTTTAAAGTCCGATGCTTGGTGGCTCTTGACAAATTAATTGTTGTGCATGACGTCGAACTGATGTGTTGATGTGTTACTACAATTATAGAAAGTACACGCGAGTACCGTGCACTTTCTATAACTGTAGCAATATTTTCATCTGAGTGATCACGATAAGGACGCGGACGTATTGATGTTGCCTTATCAATAACAGAACCCGCCTCTTCAAATTTATTGATTAAATTACGGTGCTTATACCCTGTCGGTGCTTCATTTTGTCATTATTTTGTGCGAATTTTTATTAATGCAACTGTTAATGATCGTTCACATTCAAAAATAGTTGAACATAAATTATTCGTTGCTGACCTGTTAATTGCAGCATGTTGACGTCGTATGGTTTGCATATAACAGTTGTTAAATACTGACACCCTATTTTTGACGGAACACAAATGGCGCTCAAATTCAAATCCTATAGTTCCAACTGGGACACCGTATATATAGATATCAATCATCAGTGTACGTCAAACACAAATTAACTACCTCACATTGCAACTGCAAGACAAAGTAGCTAAGTATCATATGCAAATTCTATTAGGAGTATGTGGTCCTTTAAACCATATTTGACTTATCTGAATATTTAGTAATGTGTTTAGTGGCTACCAGTGGCGGCTCGCGGGTTAGAAAATAGGAGAAGGGCTAAGGATGTATAAACAGTTAGAAAAAAGTAGATGAATGTTTCTTAAGACTTACTTATAGCCAAGCTTATAGCTATCTCATTATTGTACACCAAATCAATTCTTTGATCATTTAGTGAGGCATAGTTATCTATCATATATTCATAAAATAGCTGATCTTTCTTTAGTTCTACCAACAATTCTTTCTCGATAGAAACAGTTGCTAAAGATTTCTTCTTGGGAAATGGTATTTCTTGAATACGTCTTTATAGGTTTAAGACACGAAAAGCCTCGTTCCACTGACGCACTTGTTGATGGAATAGATAAAATTATACAAAACAGCTTCTATAAAAATGTTTTTGTCTTCATTCCGTTTTTTGAGGAGTTCATACAGCGGTATAGCTATGTAACTTTTATAACTATATAACAAGCTAAGTTTGGTTTATTAAGTCGTCGATGTTTGGTATATATATATATATATATATATATATATATATATATATTTCCATAAAATTGTTCCAAATTTTCAAAAGCATTAGAAGGGAAACACGACCTATATTGTTAAAATTTTGCAATTAAAATCAGCGAGACAAACAAATTCGCAGTTCTGACACCTGACGTCTATTTCCATTAAAATATGGACTAATATTTCATAAAAAGTACTTTATATCTTGTACTAATGGCTTGGTTACAAAGACCAGCGTATTGTCGTTTTGTAATTTCTAATTCCGTCATTCGAGTTGCTTTATTAAAAATTGTCTTAAAAAGTCATCATTTCTCTTTTTGTTCAATATTTCACGTGTCTGTTTTATTTGATGCCCTCGTAATATTTAAAGTATCTACAAATCCATTCCTGTTCCAAACCAATTGTTTATTAGAAAATAGTAAACAGGGCCAACAATATAGTTTTTTAACATTGGGCTGCTACATAACCATTTATAATTTGTGAACCAAGCAGATTTGAAATTTACGTTATAAGATTTACCAAATTTCTTAATCTCTTTTTTTGGCGAATATTGATAAAATAATCGTTGGTCTTCCTTCCAGTAAAACGTCTCTTCTGTCTTCGTCTTTCGAGTGACAGAACGGTGTTTCCAACAAATTACAAATAATATCGTTAACTGAATTCATTATAAATAATGTAGATTATTATTTCATTTAATATTGTCACTAACAAAGTTGAAAAATCACTAATTATACTATCACTCAGTTGGTCTGTCAACACATTAAAATCAAAAAAGCTAGTCTAAACGTGATGAAAACACAACGCAAATTCAATAAATCGCTCAAATAAAAAAACAGACCGCGCTTCAGTACATTAAATAGATGTAAGTCCACTGTGCAAATACTCTATAAAATCTCGGGAACTCTTCACTTAGGTGAAGGGAGAAGATGGACTAAACGGACGTAGACTATTGCGTGACGTCACGTTACCATGGCAATCCGCTGTAACAGTGCATATTTGAGAGCACTTGATTTTCATCTCTGCACCTGCCAGTTATTTATATTATAGATAACTGGCGCATGGACTGTTGAAGATTTAAAGGACATTCCAATGTAAACACGGTGTTTTAGTAGCATAGCGATATATTATGTTTGACATAAAAATATAATAGGTTTTTCATAATAACATTTATTTGAATGTACATATTAAAGACATGATTGATTGTATATCTCAAAAATATAAAAAAAAAGAAATCCCAGTCTCAATTTCTTTGGTGAAGAGGCATTTCACCTACTTCACCTGAATAGCCGCCACTTGTGGCTACACGTACTATACTGTGCTTCAGTTAATTCTTTCATGAAATAAAAATTGGAAATCAACTAACTTTGATCTTGATTTAATCGTACTTTATTTGGTATATTCTTCATTAGGTCTTTCTATAATTTTTAGATTGTTGCTACTGATAAATCTGCCTTTCCTGTGACAGTATGTATATTACTGGAGAATATAAACGTTTAAAACAGCATAAATACAACTGTGTTTATTGTTTCGGGTATTAGAAGCAACCTGGTGACAAAATACATCGATGAGGTTCTTATATATATATATATATATATATATATATATATATATATATATATATATATATATATTATATTTAATGTATATATATACATTAAATACAATAGTTTCATCCCTCGGCATATAACAACTACTTATTGTATTCAATGTTAGTTAGGTCGTGATAGCGTTAGATCTGCACAGAAGGTTCTTTTGAGTATATTTGTCTGACCATTTTGTTGCTGAATATACATCTTATCGGGGAAGTAATGAAGAATTCATGACTCATGAATCGGGTAAGTCATCCGAATTTGATATTTTTGATTATTAGTGTGAATCACAAGACAACGAAATTGTGTATGCGCGAGTACATAGTACCTATTGTTATACTCATTTTGGTTAATAAAAAATGACTGCTCTATCTATTTAGTCAATTAAATTGAAAAATCAGTTAAAGAGTTCAGTGATGTTTACAAATCAAATTAGAAATGAACTAGTTCCCAATTTTAGATAACTAACGACCAACACCGTAAATTTAAGAACTAGTTACGGCTTATTTTATGCTATTAGTTTTCTGTGTAGTAGCGATAAGGATTTTCAAACCGCTAGAACTGCAATAGCTGGCAAGATTAAAAAGTAGGGAGCAAGGACATAGCTTCACTAAAAAAGTTACACCACACTATTGTATATAGTATACAATTGTTACATCTCGGCAGCAAGGTGATTAAAAAGGTGGAGCATTCTGAATGAAATCGAGAGGTTAATACGGTAGCGTAAAGAGAAGTTCATTATAGTGTCAGACTTTAACGCAAAATCTCCTCGGTGCGGCTTGGAAACGATGATAAGAAAAAGTTATGTGGTTACCGAGTGGATGGCTTAAAACTATCTAGTGGTGATCAATAGGGCGAAACAAGCCAATATGTCAGAGACGGGACGGGACTATTCTTCTACATTGAACTTGACTACATTGAACTAGCTACGGTCGATATTTAAAATAGTATCAACAAATGGCTTATTTGAAAAGTTATTAACGATGAATCCTCAAGAGACAATAATTTTTTTATGTTCAAAGTTGTTAAGGAACCCCTCTCATTTGGACAGATACAACGAAAAATGTGAGGATGGCAAATCAGAAAAAAACATGATAGAGAAGATTACGGCAGGCTATAGTAGACGCTATAGAACAAGTTAGAATTTCATCAGCAGTCAACTTCACACACCTATTAGGTCAGATATGTGAAACAGTTATACCAAAAATAATATGTTCAATAGACAACTCGTGTACTTGTGGAGTGATGAAATCGCAATCCTTCGTAGAGAATACACTGAAGGAGTTGAACATACGCCTCTGAAACAAATATTAATATAGCAAGAAAATAATGCAAAAAATAATCAAGACGGCCAAAATAGATAGTCGGTAGTAATATGTGATATAGATAGATATATATTATGTGTTATAGAAGATCATCATGTAAATTCCTATTGGTGTGAAAGGCGGTAAAAACCTAGGACGCCATTATAAAGGTGTTACAGATTGCTCGTGAGACGTAAGGAAATATTAGCCACTCATCGCAGACAATATGTCGTCGTAACACTAGACTTCAAAAATACATTGAATAGCACATAATGGCAAGAGGTACTCATTTAAGAAAGAGAACTGTAGATGAAAGACATACAAGTATCATAACTAATCTTAATTGTTTATCAGAAAGCTAAATAATCCTCGAAGCTGAAAGTACCGTAAAGACATGGCAAATGAATAGCATGGCTCCACAGGGATCAGAATGTACAGTAAAGATAGAAAAAATTAATAACAGGGTTACACAGGGATCGGTTTTAGGTCCCACCCTATGGAACGTTCTATATAATGGTCTCCTAAAGTTAGAACAACCCGATGAAGCCATTTTAGTAGGTCTCAAGCATGCCGTCGATCTAATAGTATGCGCCAAAGGTGAGCCCGGTAAACATATCGTGTTAGCTAGTAGTCGTACATAATATTTAATGGGTCTTGAACTGGATAAGAGAACATGGGCTGAAGTTGGGCTGTGAAAAGGCGAGGACTGTATTTCTGGCAATGGCAAGATAACTGGTATACACTTCAACACCTATTCACTTCAAAGCACAGTACTTTCGCCGTTTAATGTTATTTAATACTTCACAGTATCGTTGGACACGAAAATAACAGTGTCCGCATATGTGGACAAAGTCACATAGAAGGTGGACAGAATAATAATGGTGCTACCCAAGGTCACGGCAAATATTGGAGGATGCAGGGCATTAAAAAGGATCTACCTCTGTTTAGCACACTGTTACGGTAAATTAAAAACTGATAGAGAGACTAGCTAAAGCGCAAGGCAAATTGAACATTCAAATTTATAACATGTACTGAACAATATGTGCCGAAAGCAGTGTTATAAAAGGAGTCCCGCCCATAGAGCTGTTGATAAAAGAAAGGAGAGAAAATACTGGGACGTCATCGGATTAGCGGTGAGAGTTTTACGACAAGATGAAAAGGTAAGTGGACTAACGAATGCCATGGGTGGTGGACGTGTTATTTAAGTCCATATATCTAAGTATAAGTAACAAGCCTTATGGTGAAGTGGGCTATTTTCGGACATGGCGCAATATCTATTCTCTTCGTAATCTATTTCTCTCTAAATACTGCGCGAAGAAATGGATTATGTTGAGAACATATTATTCACATGCCGCAAATGGAATGGAATCCGATATAGGTATGTCCATGAAACAGGAAGGGTAATTTAATTGAGGTAATGTGCTAGTAGATAATATAAGCAGTACTAAAGATGCGCATGTGATAATCAGGAAAATATTTTGAATTAGTGGAGGACAGAATAGATGACCAACTAAGAAGACGTAGATTTTGCACAGCCCCTGAAGTAAGTGGTTGTGGTGTGACGGGCGAGTGGTTTGAGCTAATAAGAATTCAACACATTTACTAGCTGGGGTCTAATGCAAGATTTCCCTTCCTATTATCTGAATATCATATATCACCTAGGGGCAGCAATTACTATTCCGATGTCTAATAAACTTGCGACAATTATTTAGAAATAAAATTATTCATTCACTTTCGGGGTACTTATTAAATAATTTCGATAAAATATTTCAGTAAAGAAATATAATAAAAACCCATCCCTCAACCCAGAATTATTGACAATTATAGCGAGTATATAGAAGGATACGTAGATTGATCTTGGACAAACATAGTTTCTGTGCGATGAAAAAACGATACTAGTGTTTGACAACTCAAACAATTGATGTGGTAAAGGGATGTTTCATGTACAATTAATTGTATAGAAAAACAATTATTTTAATAATACAGAAAACTACTAAGGCATAGAATATCTTCTGCTTTTATGAAATGCTACTCTTTATAACACATTTATCATTTTATTTTCTTGTTCTTGCAAGTCATTTTGGTATTTTACAAATTTGAGAGCTATATACTTTTGAATATACATCCAGATAATATACTTGAATACACTCTGGTGTATATAATATCGCATTTATTCATGTTTCTATAAGACGTTAATAAAATATTAGTACCTATATTTTCGGTATCGGTAAATAATAAATAACATTTTAGTTAATATAGAAAATAACATAATTTTAGAGAATGTTCCACATTATTCTTCAGGTCTAGTAGAAGTATTATTATACCAGTTTTGAAATTATTTTATTTCCAACATTAACTCTTAGGTAATATTTGCTTCCATTTGTTTCCATATCTATCTCTCCATATTTGGATTATCGATTTTTCTCTCCTATTAAAAAAGTCATACCCACTACAAAATTCAATTGACCTAACAGAATAATTTGTAAATTGGTACAAAATTATCAAAATAACACAGCATAATATTAAATCACCAAACTATCAAACAATACGAAATTTGGAAACAAAATCCACTTTTTCATAAATTTTATATCTAGAAGAAACGTCACAGTAATGTTATTGTATTTATATATTATAAAAATTGTTATAAAACCTATTTTTTACAGTATGGGACAACTTTTGATGACATGTGAGACAACTTTTGATGAGACTAATGTTAAATCTAATTCATTATTAATAGAATCATGAAAACATGTGATATATACAACAAATCTTACCTTTATAAGCCGAAGAATTTCACAAATCTTACCTGAAACAAAATTATAAATTAGTAAACTTTAAAGTACCTAGAATAAGATATGTTTTATTAACATTAGGTGAATATTATTATAATATATATGACAAATTTAAATAAGGCGATAAAGGTACAGTCAGAGAAAATGGTACAAGTCCAATTATCATATGAAATGTCAAATGGTAGAAAACTTGAAATTTAAAATAAATATACAGTGAGTCTTAAAAGTAATGTATAATTTCGATAAAACTGATATTGTTTTTTAATATCATTTGGACATATAAAATATGTATTTAAAATGCTACTTTAAGAACTATCCTCTAATCTTTTTCAATTTGTATTTCCATACGTTGTCACGTTACCCATACATTTTTTAATACAATACATGCAAATAATGTAAACAGCATTTCTGTCTACACCGGTAGTTCAATAATGGTAGGAAAATCTGGATATGAGATTTTTTCTAAATATCTAAACCTCCGAGTCAGTGAATCCCCGGGTGGCCATGTCATAGTATTGCAAGCTGAGGTAATGGGGGTACTACAATGACCATAAAAATCACTAATAAAGAGATTCACAAACAGTAAGATCACACTGATATCCCTAAACAATTATAGGACTTCATTTTAGCTGAATCTGCAATGAAATGTGTCAAGGTTAAGTTAAATATGCCAAGGTAAACACATGCTGTAATTTTATGCTGACTGAAGGAATATATAGGTAATTGTGGATAAGGGGAGGAGGATACATTAGCACGCCGACGTTCTAAGAATCTGCTGTTGAGATTGGAACTAGCAGTAGTACTTAGCGAAACCACTTTAAATTTCATCATAAAAGACTATACGCTAAAGTGCCATAAAATCAGGAGGATTAAAACTAGCAGTTGTAGATAAGCAACAGTATTATTAAAACCAGTAACAAACTATTAGTTATATCTTTCAACTAATTAGAAAAATATTATTTGAACCTGTCCCATACGATCATCTCATTATGCGACTATGTATATTATATGACTAATCCCCGTATGATTGCTGATTGAATATTGCAGACTAAACAAGCATTATTATGTTATGGCGATACTAACCTGTGGAATATCTCCTGTGGAACGAGAAGCTATTTTAAGGAACGATTAGCTGGAAACGGCAGATTTTCGTTGACTACCATCGAGTCTTTCTTTAAATATTCACGCAGTGGGAGGGTTGAAGAAGCAAGGGCAGTGTTTGATGACAAAATGACGGCTCTTGTAGAGATAGCACTATGGGCTTGATATGATAGCCTGAGTGCATGTGGACTATGTATAATCAGAGTGCATGCGGACTTATATAATCAGAGTCCTAATACAAATAACTAGGAACGTTGAACCTTAAACGTTTCTTCTGTAAAACTATTTACTCCTTCATACATTCTCGACATAATTTCATATAACTCATTTGTGTTAAGAATAATTGGTTAATAAGAAATATAGCGTATGCTTATATTTTCTGTATTATTTCGAGAAGTATTATCTAAATTTCAATTTTATATCATCTTTCTAGAGTACAGACGTTTACTGCATGAACTATTTTATATAATACACAATGTGACTTGTTGCTATATGCATCAAAAGTACAACCTTATATGTTGATAAAAGTAACTCAGTTTTTTTATGTGAATAACTGATAAGAAAAACGAAGTCTAAGTTTATCAGCACGAATATCATTTACAAATAATTTTCAAAAGTCATTTTTAATATCATAAATTAGAATAATTTGTTATAACTAAGTTTCAAAAGGTCATCAACAAGTCAGCGTCATACAAGGTATGCTACCTTTTCATATATTGAAAAATATTCGATTTTTAAATCGTAGTAGTTTTAATCATCTGAAAATACCAAAAATCATCGGTTGAAAAAAACGCGCATCGATTAACTTTTGTTTTCTAACGTTGTGTAATATCGCGGTGTTCATGAACAACTGTTTTTGTTTCTTTTTCTTTTTTTTTTTGTTGGTGCATCGAAGGTTCTCCAGGTTCAAATCGTAGTTCTCTAATTATTTATTCTAATTTGATTATGAAATGAACATATTCTTAAAGTTGAAATTTAGTCCCTTAGCTTGACAGACTTAACTGAAAGCGATTTGATTTAGCGTTCTCCTTATGAAAGCAATTTGTAAATTCAGCTAACGCTTGCTAATTACATGACTCAGTCACTTAATTTCAGCTGACGTTTGCTAAGCTAGGTGCATTATCTAGTTCTTGAACCTGTGCTAAATAAATAAAAATAATTTAATCTTGCATAACAGATCTTGTTAAACCCAATATGATCTCCTGCTAAAGCTGACATTTATATTTAAGATATTTTATCAAACCATTTACCACCAATAGTGTACGTATTATAATATATACAATATTGAGTTGTATATACACACTCTTTTAAGATAAAAAGGAGAAAGTATGATGTAGTTTGTAATTTTCACAACAGTTTTATTTTATGGGAGATAAGCAAATATAACCGATAAGGCTAAATTATATAAACAACGAGTCAACTATGGTATATAATAATCCAGTTAGGTGTGTCCCATACTTTATAGCTACCTCTATAAAATACCTAAATTGTAACATTCTCCAATTTAGTGAGAAATACACACACCAAAACATAAAGTTTCCTCGTGAAATGCACAATTCTAGCGATACAGTTATTACCAATCGTCCAGTTTATATGGCACATAAAAACGCTATAAACTTTAGTTATTTTACCCCAGCAGAAACAGATACAACTCCCAGGACATTCGTCTTATTGTTTTTTATCAGGTTTTAGAATTTCATTACCGTGAAAATTTAAAGTTATTGCACTCTAAACAAAGTTTTAAGGTATACTCCAACGACAAACTTTGGTTTCATACAAAGTAGTCACGGCTTATAAACTAACTGCTATGATTTATTAGCATTGGATTATGTGAAGAATTTAGCATAATCATTTTAAGTACAGCTTAAAAAGAAAAAAGAACATGTAGACAAGCTTTTCAAAGGTCTAAACCAGGGTGAAAAGCTACTCTTGTTATGTTATTAGAATACATTTTGTAATGTTATTATATGTGCGATATAAAACTTAAATTTGAAATAAAATATAGAGAAAAACAGATATCTACAAGTATAATGTAATTATGTGCCACTTGACACATATTTAATTTTATTGCTTTTTTGATTGTAGGTATTCTTGTTTCCTCTTTACCTATCTCTTTTTGCAGTTTTCTTTGAAATCTTTATTGTTAATAAATATAATTCTTGAATTCTTTCTTTGAGAGTATGCCTCTGTATGCCGATGACAGGCATTCAAATACAGAGGGTGTACCATCGAGAAGTACGATTTTATTTTTGTCAGAAATTTTAAATTTGTTCATAATGTTCTACATTAAACTATGATATTAGCTTTATAAAATGTGAGTTGAACATTCAATATTTTCCGGACTGTTATTTTCCATTTATATTCGAATTTAGTGATTTAGATCATCTAATTATTTGCCCTGTTAAAATAGACACCAGATTCTAGGTAACCTTTTTTTTTTTATCGGGGGTCCTACAGCCTGTGCCGCATCCCGCATTTCGATCGCCATTTCCTTCTATCCCTCCAGTCATCATCTCCGATTGCTCGATCTCTCATATTTTTTCTAATTCCTTCTATCCATTGTGTTGTCGGTCTTCCTCTTCTTCTCCTATTGTATGGTATAAACTTCAAAGCTCTCTTTGGCCATCGTGTCTCCTCCAATCTTTACATGACCGTACCATCGTAGCTGTCTAGATTCTACTCTTTCTGTTGGTGTAAGTACGCGTCCCGTTTTCCTTCTTACTTCTTCGTTCCTAATACATTGAATTCTGGAAATTTTACATGATCTTCTTAATAAGTCCATTTCTATCGTTTCTATCATCCTTTTCTCTTTCTCTGACAATTGCCAGCATTCACAGCCATAAGTTAAAATAGGCTCCACAATAGTTGTGTAAATTGTCATTTTGGTTTGTAGTTTCATCTTGTTTGACCAAAGTAATGAGTTCAGTAAACAAACAGCTTTCTTCCCTTGACGTGCCCTATTTTTGATTTCATTTTTTGTTGTTCCATCATCCGAAACAATGCTTTCCAAGTATTTAAACTGGCTACATTTTTTTAATTTATACAGTTGTAGATCTGGGTCTTCTACATGCGTGTCTCCTATTTTCAGATATTCACTTTTATCGATGTTTATCTTTAGTCCCCATTTCTAGGTAACCTCACAAGAAATATTTCAGGGAGAGTAACCTAAAGAAATAATTAAACATCAACACCAAATAGGGAGGAGCTCCACCTTGTGGAAACCAAATTTGGAATTTTTAGATATAGAACCTTCTAAAAACTTTTTAAAACCACTATATTTTAAGAGGAAATTATATTACTCCCTAAAAGCCCTGAAATGAACACGTATCTAATTTTATAATAACATGAGAAGAAAATACACAATACTATATATGCTGATATTCACCATTTTAGTAGGGTGTTTACAACAATTTTACCACAAGTTAACAATAATAGATCCTAAAAAAATATATTGACTGAAATTAATGAAACTAATTGAAATTTTCACGCAACAAAATATGTCTTTGAGAATTCCTGAAGAGTTTTGAGCTTTACTGTACTTTATTTGCGGCTTGACCTATGATCTTTTTAACTGTACGTACCTAAACGATAAGAGAATTTATCAGAGAAAGTCTTGCGCCATTTTATATGAAACGGTATCTTATACAAATTTATGTTATACATACCAATACATGGGTTCTATCGTGAAATGAATTGTGAATCTTAAGTGAAACCAGAAAAAGAAATTGATATTTACCCAAAACGTACTTCTCGTTACCTGCGGTGATTGTTCTAGCTCCATATCAGAACAAATACTCACTTGGGTTCGCCTCAATTACTCTTTATATTAGAGTCAACTCAGAAAGGTTTATATGAAAATTAACACTAGTCAATGAGAGGAAACATTGATTTAGTAATATGGGAAATACGTTTAATTTAGTTAAAAAAGTTAAAAAATATATAAGAAGAACTGGAAATGAGGAAAATGAAAATAGTTTAAGTTATTGATAAGTATTTGAAAACTGATACAATAAAATAATCGTTAAGACAGAGGTAACCCAAAACTAGCAATATAATTTAGAAAAGTAATTACGGTTATTAAAATATTTACTGCAAGAATACCGAAACAGAAGTGACAAAACATTGTAATAATCTTCAAGAGCTCAACATCCCATATGGGTGGTTTAGTCGAACTAGACCGGGATAGGTTGAGATCTTGAAGCTTCCGTACTTCGACCAATAATATTGATTTTCAGTTTACCGTCCATACATATGTCGAATGTAGACATCCTTATTAGATGGATATTTACTTAAATACTATAGTATTAGTTATTTCAATTTAATCGTTCCTCTATTTCAATTAACTTTCTATCCAATATAATTTAATTTTATGAATTTATGTCTCTTCAGGCATCCTTTATGTTACCTAATTGAATCTTTTAAAATATAATCTCTTTAAATGATTAAGCTCTTTAATTTTAAAATTCCTTGTTATAGGAATATGGAAGAATGTACGCTAATTATACCTTTATCTACACATGTTGAAGGAATTTAATCGACCCAACCACTTGACTACAACCACCGACATTCAGGCACATGTTAGGGCACTTTCACAGCAGAATACCGTCGCCAGATTTTTGATAAATTTTAATAAATACAATTTGCTTTACTATTATTAAAAATAGGTTATTTAGAATAGAGAGCTTAATGGCAAACGTGGGCACAACGTCGCGTTGGTAGGGTTCACAAATCCGTGGATTTGTGAAGAGATACTATACGAGGGATTTCAACAATACGAAGAATACTCAATTACCATCTTGTTTCAATACAGTATGACGTCTCAAGTCAACGCATCTCAGACACCTTCTTCAAACATTTTTAACATTTTGTGGATGTAAGAGAAGAGACGAAACCGAAGCCTTGCCGCCTTTCTTTGACCATTCTGTTGGGCGATTCTGCCCTATCATAACTGGCAACTCCATACTCCATACTGATAATAGATATAATAATAACAGGCTATACATAGAAATAGAAAAATTAATTGAAAATATCCAAAGAAGCTGGGAATTCTTGAATGTAAATATATAAGAATTAATTTTGTAGAATTAAATCTGAGGTAAGCATATTTTCCCTATTATCGTTCCTTTAGTTATGATACATTGGGATAATGTATATGATAAGTTGGGATACAAAGATGAACATACAATGTACTTACTATGCAGAAAATTCTATGAAAGAACATGGGTTGAAAAAAATTCTGAATCTCATGGGTATTCTATTGAGACTAATTTGCAGTTAAGATGATATACAATTATTAAGGAAAAAGTCGCTTCGTTAGAGAAACAATAACAAACTTTGAAATACCTATTGAGATTTTCGTGACAACGCAATATCATATCTTCGCAGAATTCTATCTAATAATCTGGGTCATCGTCATTCAACTCTTATACTAAATGTACTTCATAAAGGTGCAATTTTTCGTTTTTTTTTTGTTAATTTTCTAACTGTAGAATCATCGACATAATTATTTAAACCCAGTTGCCTGGAAAGGTGTGGCAATATTTTTAAGTTTCAAGCAACCTATTCAATTTAGGATTTTCACTGACTTCTGCCTGAGGTCTGCCTTGTTGAGTATATTGCATATACAACCAGTTACACGCTATAACTGAAACTTTTTGTGGGATTTAATCTAGTCTAGTAATTTAGGCACCTATCATATGCCTCTCTCTGAAAATGAGTACTTCTATGAGTAACCTCAATCCGTGACGCGATTGGTTCCCCGCTCTGCTCGTCCATTTTGGAGCGCATCGATACAGGCACTCTCTGACCTGCCTCTTCCTCAGTCGTTCGCTTCGCTTAGTGTCCTTTACACTTGGCCTAGCTTACGCGTTTCGCCATTCTTATCGTTTACTCCAGTCTTCGACTAGATTCTGCAGCGAAATTTCTGGTGAACTGTGCTTCACACAGAGATTATTAACCACGACAAAAAAAAATCAACAATAAGTCGTCGCACTCGACGCATTTAACGCCGACGATCGCGATCGCCACGTGGCCGCTCCATTTTAGTGTCGTTGACCCACGCCACGTGGGCGTCCATCACGATTGGTAGCGGTCTTCTACTGCGTATCAATCCACCGATTTGATAAAGGCTTCGGAGAATATCCAGGTGAGTTATTTAATCAAGTCTTTCATAGTCTCCGAGGGTCATCTGACGCTATCTTGGGATTTCTTCATCGCCACGTGGTCGAGGCCACGCCATCGCCGCCAAGGGGCAGCTGCAGTCGTTATCCAGCTATCTACGTCAGTGTTTTAGTGCCAGGAATGAGCTAGAGTGTATCGCCTAGCTTAGCCATCGTCAATTTACTCGGTGAGTTATTTCTGCCTAGGGCTTTATATAACCCGTGTTTAATTTTATTCCAGGGTCAGTACTGGGAAGAAGCCCTGCAACTAGGTGCGATATTGCACTAAGTCCCCTAGCACCTACATACAAGGGTTACGACCCCTGGTGATCACCTACCGCTAGTCTAGGCGTACCATACCGTTGGGATTTCTGCTTCTTGGACGTGACACGAAACACTGTTCGTACTTGAAGTGGATATCTCTTCCGAGGGGCGCTGGCTAACAGGCATTAGGTCGGGAGGCCGGAACCTCCGAAGCCATCGTGGGAAAGCACGGGAAGACGCACTACGTTTAGAAGCCATTCGCGCCAGCCGCGTATTTCCTACGTTCCCCCAGGTTCATCGTTGTTCCACTGTCCATATCGAGTAGCCCCAGGCGAGGCTAACGCTGTATGGATAACCAGTGGGAACACTACTTCGCCGAAGCCATGGAGACAAGGAGCGGTCGGGTTTTGGGTACCCCCGACGCTGGACACACGCCGGTGTCGACTTCGACACCCAACCTCAACGAGAGAATAACCAGCCAGCAGGTCTCTCCACCAGCGAGGTCGCGAACGGCCGCATCGAGGATATGGGAGGCCTCGATCAACGTTTCGCGGAGAGGCGCATCCACCCCCAGTGCAGGAGCGTGAAGTGGGGCGACGCCTAGCCGCGAGATCATCGACGACAAGGGCGCGGTGTCTAGGAGTTCGAGAATGGCAACTCCAGCGGGCCGCGCCGACTCGCACAACACTCAACCTGTGCTGGTACTACCAGTTTCTGCCGCCCGCGGAAATGAGGGAGCGGGAGATCGACGACACACCCTATCTAATCATCATTCCACTTCAATTTACCACTTTTCTCATATTCAATTAAATGAGCCACTTTTATGTATACTTTATTTCTTACTAAATAGAACCTTTCAAGGCTCAGATAAACAAAGTTAACCTAGCAGTAACAGCAGCAGAATAATTAATGAGTTTAGTGATCTAATATTTCTTCTTCAATTTTGTTATTAAGAAAGGAAGGAGGATGTTACAGTTCAGAAAAATACTACGATGGCGTCTCAACTCAAAAAAATCTGAAAAAAATAAAAGATTATACGTTTAGCAAATAGATGACGATGAAGGAACTACAACTGAAGTGAGTTAATATTTGGGAGAAGATAAGATACTATGAATAAGCTAAGGGACGTAGTGATAAATATAGAATAAGTGGAATATCAAGGGGATAGAATTGAATTGAGTTGAAAAAACAAAATGAATTTATAGTACAGAGATATAATAAATAAAAAGTATACCAACCATTATAATGAAAGGTAATGGTGCCATGATATTACTAAATAGATGCTTACTTTTTGTTTATATAATTCTTGTCCACATTTTTATGAAACATTATTGAAGTACAAGTAGAAAATAGGTGGAATATTTCAGTCTTTGGCAGTCAAAAAATTTAATATATGTAGTTGCTGTAATTTGAAGAGCTCCAACTTAAAACAAGGTCATAATCCTCCCAAATTCAGAGATTAATCCTCCCAAACTAAACGAGATTAATGCTCATACAAAAGCAGAAAAAAATCTTTCTGAAGCACCTAATAGCTTACTTACACCATTATTCGCATTCATGTGGCAAATAGTTAAATAAAGACTATGTATAGTGAAGAAGATAAACTCATAGATTCAGTTCAGGAAAATGATGGTGAAGAAGGAAATATGAGTCCAGAATGCCAGAATATATTTGCAAGGGTAAAATTGCTTTGTCAGTTAATGTTTAGATAACCAGAGTCATAATCAATATATATGTTAGTAACTTATAAGTCGGAAATCGAGAAAGGAACCACCAAGCCGCCAAGCGGCTATCAAAGTAGTTCCCGAATAGCAAAGCTATTACATAATCGCTCTAGAAAACAACTACTCCTCGGGCTAAAGCCCCGGCAGGCCTTGAATTATACCCAGAAGCGATCCTCGACCCCTTTCTCGTGTTTCTGCACGATCAGATAAGGTTTCAAAAAATAAAACCCCGAGGAGCCCGAGGAGTAGTTGTTTCCTAGAGCGATTATGTAATAGCTTTGTTATTCGGGAACTACTTTGATAGCCGCTTGGCGGCTTGGTGGTTCCTTTCTCGATTTCCGACTTATAAGTTACTGACAGAGATCGTATCGATAAAGATGTATAGGCCATAAAGTTCATTCGGCATTTGTCCTGAATCGGCGTACCGTATGCGGCACTGATGAGAACTAACAAGTTCGAAACAGCTGTATGTCGTTCGGTTCCGATCCGGGACAAATGTCGAATCCTACCTGTGGCGGGTTTTATTTTTTGAAAAAATATATATGTTCACCTATGTAAGTGGTATATCCACCGTCTAATTTTCTCAGAACATCCAGGCATCCAATAAGCACTGTCGATTTCCAGTAAGAATAAAATCGCGATATGTGGTTCTCATGCTCGATATTCCCATTAGAAATAAATAGATGGAACAATTCTCTTGTAGTCTAAGGGATCGAAGTGCAGAATTAACAATGCAGAAGAAACTATGCTCTAGAGACATAGTTACATATAAAAAGTACAAGTATTATAATAAAAGTTCGTGGTGTGGAAGATTTTCATAATGTAACAAATGATTACTTATTCTTTGCTTATGCTTATTTTATGTGTCTTAGTGTGTCTGGATATGGTGTTAGTTTCTTTGTTTTTTGGTTTTTTACATATTTTAATAAATAACTCTTGTATTATCTTTATCAATTATTATAGAAATATATTAAAGTACAAAATATTTAGAATATATCAGCTTTAGGGAATTAGAGAATGCCACAATTTGTAATCAACTGGTGTAACAGTCTGAACATTCGACTGTTACATTCGATATCTGATTGAATTTTCATGATCTGTTTTCTAAATCAAAACGTGTTTCGTTAAATGATAATTTGTATTTGTTTTGTCCTTTGGTTGTTTACTTATTTCGGCAACTGAGAGAATTTGGTATAGGCGTGCAATATGTACATAGGGAAAGGACATATCAAATGTACTCGTATTTGCAATATGGGTTAGAATGAAATCTAAACAATAAATATCAAAATAAAAATGTATTTACAGCTAATTTTCACGTTACTAATAAATATTCAAGTGTTTATACTCTTTATGCATATGTGATATTTAAATATTACTAAATATTTGTTAAATTACTCGAGTTGTGAGTATCCTGCATATCGAAATATGGGAATACAAACTGCAGGCAAAGAATTTTTCACGAGAAGATAAGTTATCGTATGATCACATAAATGTCATTAGGTAGAATTGATTTTATTGATCTAAAACTTTTAGGCCACACGAAAATTAAAAAAAAATTAATTGAATATTAATGAAATTTTGATTAATTCAAAAATGTTTACACCGTCGACGCAAGAATAATTCAGAGCTATTTTACAATGAAACCTATTTATATAGGGAACATATTTAACTTAGCTTAATTCATTAATGCAAATATTTATGAAATTACTGTACTGTGTACTGATTGTTGAATAGCTAGGAACAATTTAATATAGCCCGATTAGTGCCCTTTATTAAAATATGTGAACTGTAATATCATCTATGGCTCTACTCTCATTTATTTAATAAAAGCGACCTAGACCCATGACGAGGATGTGGCTACAAGTCGATTCGATAACTGTATCAATTACCTTCTTCATCGTATATAATAGGTATTTTATATAATATAATAAAGTAGAGGTACGTCAACTATGATAAAAATAAGTTTCTATGGGTCCGTATTTACAAGATAATTTATACTTTATGGAGAGTCAACAAATGACGTACTATTCATTTCATCGCTATTTGCCAAATAAAAAACTCTCTTATCTTGCCAATAAATTGAACAGTCTACCTCAGCCTAGCCATAAAAACAAGCCACGGTATGAGATAAGAGCCGTTTGAGATTTTTTATTTGGCAAATAGAGATGAAGTAAATTATATATATTGACAATGTATTGGGCTAATCTCTTGAATGATTCCAATACATTCTCATATGTGATAAGTGTTAATAGTTAGCTATGAGTAACCATCTGAAGTAGTTTTACTGATTGTTCAGTAACACCGTCCAGCAAAACACAGAAAACAAATAGACAAGGCAAGACTAACAGACCTACAAAAAACAATAAAGGACTGAATAATGAAGGAATGAAATGACGAATGGGAATAAAAGATAATGAACTTAATTAAAAATACAAGGTAATTCCTAATGGAAACTAAGAAAACACTTGAGAAAATAGTTCAACCCCGTCGAGACTTTAAGGCATAATGGAACGGAATATATGCAAGACAAATATAAAGTAGACATATTAGCGGAAAACATGAGACAGATAAGTACAAGACACACCAGACACGAAGAGATAACAAAAAAACGGGCCAAAATCCAAAAATTACTGCAAATATACCCAATACCTGCAAATAAATATAAGAAATTAATAACAGAACCAAAATAAATGATAGGAGTAGAATAATTAAGAAAACTACCTAACAAAAAGGCCCCGGACTCAGACACGATAAATAATAAATTAATAAAATATTTACGGAGAAAGTTATAGTACCAATGACATATATCAAAAATGCAGTTATTAAATATCAATATTTCCCGAAGGCTTGGAAAAAAGCAATAATTATACCTGTCTTAAAACCCTATAAACCTCTCCAAAATCTCAACTCCTATAGACCGATGTGCTTTCTAAATGCTCTTTCCAAATTAGTAGAAAAAGTATTATTAGTAAATTAATAAACAAACATAAAATATCCATATACTTAACAAACTTAGTAAACTCATACTTGAAAAACAGGATAATACAAGTACAAATTAATAACAAACTATCTAAAGAGAATCAAATTAAAGCGGGAGTACCGCAAGGCACAATGCTGTCACCAGTGTTATTCGTCCTGTATACAGCTGATATTCTAGACGATCGAACCACACAAATTCTATTATATTCAGAAGATACACTAATTTACGTGAACTCATTCCATTCGCAAACTGCCAATGACAAAATTAAATACCATCCTGACAAAATTATAAAATATTATAGCCAATGGAAAATTAAAATCAACGAGCACAAAACAAAACAAATTATCCTAACACGTAAATTCAAAAATAATAAAATAATAACAAAAACAAAAATAAATGATAATGAAATAAACGAAGACAAAAGTTAGTTATCTCTCTAGACAAGCAACTGAAATTTAAAATTTACATTTTAAATACCCTACAAAGAACATATGCAGCATTAACTAAATTATATCTGCTCGTTTTCAAAAATAGTATAATAGAAGATTACTATTATATAAGACCATATTTAGGGTAATAATGATACGCCTGCTCAGAATGGCATATCGGACAAACAATACAAGAGACTTATACAAAAGACAATACAAAATAAGATACTATAACTTTTAACTCGGACAGGTACATAAACATACAAACATTGCATGAAAATATTGGTATAATATGTCAAAGGGGCAAGCACAGAAGTTTTACAATACACAAATATATATAACACCATTAACCGAAAACATAAAACAGACATATAACAACAATGAGCCACACATTCACAGATACTACATGATAACCTTGACGACTAACGAGAGACAACACGGACAATGTTAGCGGACGACGTAACAAGAAAAATACACATCCATCAATCAATGGGGAATAACCAAATGTCCATTAGACTTAGCTGAAAATATACAGGAGGAAAAAGCACAGTGATGTCAAAGTACCAATAAAAATAAAATAAGCAAAACAAATAATTTGTTGATATGTAACGTACAATATACATAAACATATACAATGTACATAAAATAATGATTCGCATTTCAAGACAAAATGTTTTGCTCGTTTTACATAAAAATACATTACTAGCAAAATATGTCTCTCCAAACATTATTCAAAATTCTATGAACATTCAGTATGGAAGATATGGACAGAAAGTAAGCATAAAGTTAATATTTTATAGTCACCAGACAATTGTAATATGTTCAGATTATTTTAGATAGTGCAGATTTTATTAAACATAAAGATATTGAAATAAAAATCAAGCGGTGGTGATTACCATGAGTAGTATATGGAAACGAAATTATGAAGTGAAGGTAGGAAATGGAATTATGAAATAAAATGGAAAAATGAAATTATGAAATAAAGTTCTGAATGTTGTACGAAAAGTTATGCAACATTAGCGATGAAAATAAATTGTTTCGCGCATGGTTTTGGTGTTCATGGATCGATTCAAACACAATATTTTGAACGATGCAGTAGCCACTATTATCTGTGCAAACTATTTTATGATATACGAGTTACTTGATCTACACACTCACTTCTGGTGAATGTGAAGAGTCGCTATTATGATTTAAATTTAATCATTCGTTGGCAGAATATAAGGAATATTATTACAAAGAAGATTTTTTATATGCACAATATACTTTAACGAAATTTGTTCAATAACGTTGGTTTTAGAAGTATTCTCTTTATACAATACGTTTTATATATGTAACAGGCTTTCCTTTACCTAATATATACTTTGAATACATTACATAATAAATGTCTGCAAAGTGTGAATTACAATATATGAGGCAACATTACAGAAGACATACAATATAAATTCGTGTAGGTGATAAAAGATGAAAAAATTGTATTTACTTATGAGATATACAATATAATATTTAACAATTTGTAGAAATAAGCTATAGAATATATGCTACTCATTTGAACTATTTGAAATCATTAACTTTGGTAGGCGTAGAATGTCATTTTTCTTGTAAAAACAAAAAACGATCAATATCAGCTATTGTTATGGTAAAGGCACGGCGAATCCCAATTAATTTGAATAATACGTTGCCTTGAACTATACTAAATAAAGCAAGAAAATATCGTATCTCTCGTATCCCTGTATTCCTATTCCATACGAATATTTTCTATTCCTCCAAGTCTCAACTTCATCCAATATTTAATATGAATATCCGCATAAAAATAATTATTTCTCAATCACGGTTACGCGGTTAGCTCATAATCAGTACATACGATTTTAATAAATTAATTCCATTATAAATTCCAAATAAATATGTACTGTGTTCAACCTAAACATACCAGAAACTTTAGAACACATTTTTTAGATTCCAGTTTATGACTCTTAAAAGTCCTGAAGTTAAAAACATGAAAAATTATGATTTACTTATACACACCCTAAACAATATCATAATATGGAAAGCAAAATGGGGGTATGGCTTTATACTGCAGTTGCTCAAACTTCACTCTTTGTGTTATGTTATAATTAATATTTGGGAAGTAAAATTTGGAACTAATTTTGCATAAACTTCACTTTAAAGAGATGTGCTTATGCACTATGGCCTTAAATAGCGTTTGCAAGAGAAAATACTTTTTTGTTATTAATTTTTTATTACTTTAGGTATAACAAGATGTACTTACGCCTTAATGAAACAAACTCCATTTCTAGGATATACACACAAGTAAAGAAAATGCCATTTGAACTAAAGTAAAGAAATGCCATTTGAATTAAAAATATGTATTATGATTTTTTCTATTTAATATTTTAAACATGCCAAAAAGTAAAAAAAAAATTCATTACAACAAGCATATTTCTCTTGAATATTAATTCGAATCTGATTCTAGGCTAATAGAATCGATATGTTCATTATGAGTGTAAATGATGATAGGAACAATATCTTGTCTGTGGAATAATCGTTCTCTTTCATACCATTTTATAATTTCCTGTCCAGTATGCCTAATTACGTTTTTCCATATTTCTGGAGTAATCGTTTCAAGTGCTTCACGCCACATACACAAACAGGTATTGTGTGTATTTCTGTGTCTACTGCTAATATGTCTGTTATAATTGTTGTTTGCAATTCCACAAATAAGTCCTATCGGAATGAAAATGCAGTGGTATGGGGGAAGTAGTAAGACACAGAGTGTTACGACTTCCTCCGTAGACTGATAGAGTCCATACCGTTCTGCTAAGTGAATAAAGCAACTATCGAATAACTATTTTGCTCTTAATTTTTTTCATAATTACGATAACTTAACTGTATGAACTATATATAAGTTCATATAAAACAAAAAGCTATGCACGTAGTTTATTACCACTACACTCAGAATTTCATTCATTTTTAATCAACAGAAATTTAAATTTGGCGCTCATTTTGAGATTGGCAGTAATTGACATATGTCGTGCGTAGTACTAAAGTTATCGAATGTTTAGACCAAGAAGACTAGAGAACAGGAGAAATAACTCGAGTGGTGGGGGTAGGACGAAAAACGTCCACACCATGGCGGTCCTTGCGTAGAACCGAGCGAAGTTATGTTTATTTTTGTTTACTATGTTTTGAAAGTTTTGAGCGTTTCCAGTTTTTCCGTTAAATATGTCAAAAGCGTCGAGATATTGTTGTCGTTACGAATTGTTCCAGCAAAAGCCCTGATTGTGTTATAAATAAACGAACAATTTTTAAAGTTCCTGAGGTAAGTCTTTCGATAAACAAGTATTGTAATGTTTGTATACACCGATAGTAACGCTTACTTTGTAGTAAATAGTAAAAGTGCAGTGTTATGTAGAAGTAAATTGTAATAGTAATTTACAACTCAATTTCGTTTAAGGACTGTGAGAGACGAGAAAAATGGTTGGAGGTGCTGTCACCGTATTACCTATATTACCTATATTACCTATATTATGCAGCTCAAAGAAAGAATACTTTATAATAGTAGAAAAAGAAAACTCAAAATACCAGTTTTGCGTCACTTAACGATAATGAATTTGAACTTCCCACAGAACGTTTCCGTAATAAGATTTTTGGTTATCATAGTTTTTTAATAACAGGTAACATCCTATATTATTTTCCAGATGTCCTTCCAATAAATGAAGAAAAGTACCTTAATCTTAAGCAGCTCAAGGAAAGAACACTTTATAATAGTAGAAAGAGAAAACTCAAAATACCAGTTTTCCTTCACTTAACGATAATGAATTTGAACTTCCCACAGAACGTTTCCGTAATAAGATTTTTGGTTATCATAGTTTTTTAGTAAGAGGTAACATCCTATATTATTTATTTTATATTATTATTATGGCCTTTTAGTTAAATTGAAAAAGTTTAACTACAGTTAGTTAGTTAAAGTTAGGTAGTTTAGTTTAGTTCTTTAGTTCAAAACTTGAGTTTAGTTCTTTTCATTGCAATGTTATTTCTTCGCTTACATTAGAATGCAACTTAAAATTTCAATTTTCTTGAATAAATAGTTTTGTGACATTTCCTGTACCCTTCAATTTATGTCTAACTACTAACGTTAATTCTGAAAAATTAATTGATTTTACATCACACACTGTATTGCCTTCATAGTACACTGATTTGAATAAATTGTACTCTTATTGAATGCTTTGTTTTTACTGAAGCAACATACAAAAAGGTCGGTAAATATGTAATGTTATTACCACAAAATCGCAAATTTTAAATTAACCGAATATATACAATTGATTAGTAATTGTTTAAAAACAACTTCACATTTCATACAATAATAGCTCACAAGCTAATTTCACAGGATAACTATCGGTTACTTCTTGGATGTTTCAAATATCTTGTACAGACTTCGGCACATCCCATTCCATCCATTCCAAATATTCACTGTGTAAATACACATTGACATTCAACTTCTTATCAATGCATATGTTTAAATTGGTGTCCAAACTAGATTCAGCATACCATTTTTCGCTTGGCAATTCAATAGAGTGTGTTGCTTTGTAAACTTTCAAACAAAAAATTTCCTTCCGAGATCGAACACTTCTTCATTTTCCCATGCAAAAGTGATCGCCGTTCGACATTTTCAATTCCACTTGTGGCCATGGTTAAAATATGTAATCTTCCTGTGGATGATTAAAACTCGTTAGACTAAAAGCTCATTATGTTATTTCATTTCCACAAAGCTAAATTATCATCGATATCCTACTCGTGGCAGACATAAAAGAAAATTATAATTGACAGATGAAAAAATGCAATAACATTTCTTGCTCTAAAAGAAAAGCATTCAGAACTATTATTTTTTGTACATACTAGTAGTAGAGCAAGGGGGCTACCAGCTCACCCTCGGATTTGTCCGCGGACATTTAATGCGGATGGCATGTGTCCATCGGGAGTGACCAAAGATGTGGGTGGGGTCGCGAAGAGTTCTTGTGGATGATCAACAATGACCAGAGGGTGTAGAAAAAAGCGGCGGAGGGGGGCGAGGGGGAAAAAAGCATGGTTAAGAAAAAAAGGGGCGTGGCTGCGTTAAGAAAAAAAAAACATGGCTGTATTAAGAAAAAAGAGGCGTGGATGCGAAAAAAGAGGGTGGGGGGAAAAACATGTCTGCATTAAGAAAAAAAATGTGGTTAGAAAAAAGGGGGCGTGACTGCGAAAAAAGAGGGTGGGGGGTAAGAAAAAAGGGTGTCTGCATTAAGAAAAAAACATAGCTGTATTAAAAAAGGGGGGCGTGGCTGCTTAAGAAAAAAAAGAGGGTGGGGGAAAAAGGGGGGTGGGGGAAAAAGGGGGGTGGGGAAAAAAGGGGGGTGTGGCTGCGTTAAGAAAAAAACATGGCGGCAAAGGGGTGGGGACGCCGGTCAGTGGCTGATGCAGTCAAAAGGACCTTATCTGAAACTTTATCCGATTTCAATCGAATAAATACTAAAATTCATTAAAAAATCAATTGAACATAATCACAAGATAGAGTATTTTTAATAGGTTAATAAATAAAAAAGTTATAGACAAAGAAAATATATTTATGGTAAAAAAATAGTACATATATTTAGCATTACATTTAGATTCAATATTAAACATAATAGAATAACTTTAAAGAAAATTATTAAGATACAATATTGTAGTATTATAAAAAACTTAAAATATTAATGTAAAAAAAATTAATCAAATCTCTAATTTCAATACAGATGTAATTTATTAAAAAAGAATTTTTGAGAAAAACAATTTAATAAAAAAATAATTTTGAAAAAAAAAACATTATTGATGACCTGCCCAACATATTACAGTTGGTCGAACCTCATCCTCCTCCACGTCGCTAATCTCGACGACTTCGTCTTCATCATCGGAGATGACAATCACCATCTCATCGTCGGTGTCGTCGTCGTCCACGACAATGAAGTCGATATCACGATCACTGAAAGAAATATAATTGAAAAAAAGAATACAAAATAAAAGAATAACTTACTTTTCCTCCAAGTAAGGTGGAGACGTAGGAGAATAACTTGGAGGAAATAGAAATCCAGGTGGTAGATCCCGTATTGGAATCAAAGGAGGTGGTAGATCTCTGTAAGGTGGAGGCAGGTCATCATCAATGTATGGTGGTAGGTCCCAGTAAGGAGGGGGGTCCAAATTGCTGTAAAAATAATTATAATTGAAAAATGAATTAACTATGTAAAAAATTACTTACTTTTCTCTGAAGTAAACTTCAGGATTTACTGGTGGCGTATATCGGTTCGTTAATTGAACCATACGAACCCAAGCATTAAATTCACTAAAAAAGTAAGTATAATGTAAAATAAGTTGAATAATGAAAAAAAAATAACTTACATATCTTCAAAGTTCTCTTGCAAAATATTCAAACACTCAGATGATGACATCTTTCGTGAACTAGATTTGATATTTAAATAAAAAGGATTCCGTTAGACTTCAGTATTTATATCGAATTGCAGATTTTGTTTAACCTAAACACTTTATAATCATCAAAGCGTAAGTATAAATAGTTGCAGTAATATGAGAAAATTCAACAACGTCTATTGAAATATGCTAAAGTGATTAAATGAACCATTAAAAATTAATTTATAACTTCAATAAAAATATCGTAAATGAAATAAAGAAGTCACGTATGAAAATTTTTGGTAATATGAGAAACACAAACAACGCCTATGTGATTATAAAAAATAAGAGTAAGCAATCCAACAATAATGTCAACGTCTTCAGATTAGATTGCGTTGCGTATATATTTGGGTTATCAAAATGATTTATTATAAACAAAAACGTCGGCGTTCGAATTATTTCTACATGGAACGTGATTTAAATGTAAACAAACTGCAAAAATGCCAGATCGCTTTATTTCTAATCTGTGGGTAAATCAATAAAAATTAATTTATGACTTAAAACTGTCAATTATAACATATACGAAATATAAATTCTGCGAAATAAAAAAACTGCTAACTCAACAAAACAAAAACGTCGCCGGCTGGTTTTTAAGGAACGTGACTTAAATGTAAACAAATAGCAAAATTTCAGCCTGATAGACAAAACATTTTATTTCTAATCTGTGGAGAAATCAATAAAAATTAATTTATGACTTAAACCTGTCAATTATAACATATACAAAATATGAATCCCACGAGATAAAAACTGTCAACTCAACATTATTTTTCACACGTGCTCATGGTGACGTATGAAAAATTGACGTCACAGATGATATAAAAGGTTTACAGCCGGCATAATTCATCATATGTGTTTATACTTATACGCTATACGTGACGTATTATAAAATCTTTATTTGTGTGCTTTATCTACGGGAAACAAACGTGAGTAAAAAATTGTTTTTATTAAATTTCAATAAAATTAACAAGAAAATATTCTATTAATTTTAGATGGATTTAGAAAAATTAAACAAGGTTTCACTTCTAGAAACTAAACAAGTTCTTAAGATATCAGACTTGGAACAAAATATTCCACAGCCAATTTATGGGGCTAGAATAGTGAAAACTCGGTACGGTGAGACTATATTACTTGAATTACAAGAGACCAATATATTCTTACCAAGAAGAGTGCTGCATGAAATAAGAGAAAATTTGGATGAATTTCAATGTGAAAGGAAGTACAGCATAATTTATGAAGGTTTGAAGGATGTAAATAAGCCTTCTATGGGAGTGCAGTTCAAGTTTATCAAAAGTAAGTAAACACATACACAATTTTTAAATATTAAGTTTTTATTTGTAATTTTTTTAGCTGAAAACAAAGAGTGAGCCCAGACAGTTCTATATAAAATATACACGCAGACAGAGATATCATCATTTACTTTTAGAACCCTTCAAGTGAATACACGCAGACACAGCTATGGACTCTGAAGAAATTAAGCATATCAGCAATGATATTATTAAAAAGTTCAAAGAAGTGGAAACACTTTTAGGAAATGGTTGTTGTACCCCGCAGGAGAGAGTGCTATGGATAAAAAAGGTAAAATCGCACATTAGACTTTTAACTAGAGCTATCAAGGGATCTAATTTATCAGTAGGTGTACTGCGTAACCTTCAGACTAATTTAGGACATTTGAAAAGGTTTAAAAGTATCATTGAAAAAATAAATTATATTGGGGGAGCGGTATTGGTAAAAGAAAAACGTAGTAATCGGGTCAAATGGGAAGATTTAATATCGGTTTTTAATAGTAGAGTTCGTACTGGAGTAACCATTAATTTAAAACATAAATATTTGAACGAATTTTTCAATGATGCTTTTCACCTTTTCAAAACTAGAATAATGAATGCCACGAAAAAAGTACCAGCGCTTAAAGTTAATACTACTTTCTGCGCCGAATTTATAAGAAAGTCACAAGACATAGAAATTATTGAAAAAAAATATTTTAATACAAAAAATAAGGTAATTGATGCAGGGAGGGATTTACGTCAATGGTTTGAATCTAATGTAAGGGATGATATTTTTAATGCTTTATCTGAATTTTCTGAATCTGGCAGTGGGTGGGCTTTAAATGAAATAATTAGCTTAGAAATTAATATAAATAAATATGAAGTTGGGAACGGTTCATCCTACATTAAACTACCGGAAAAAATTGCAAAAAAGCAGGCTTGCATTAATGTTAAGAACAACGATGACGCTTGCTTCGCATGGGCCGTTGTCAGTGCTCTCCATCCCGTTGAAAAAAACGCTGATAGAACATCATCATATCCTCATTATAAAACAGTATTAAACGTAAAAGATATTGAATTTCCTATGACGTTACCGCAAATTTCCAAATTTGAGAAAAATAATGCAATCTCTGTTAATGTATTTGGTTTGGAAATGGATTCAAAATCAAATTTTTCTGTTGTGCCCCACCGTATAACCAAGCGAACACTAGACAAACATGTAAATTTATTATTAGTTCAGAATAAATATTTTCCAAAAATAAATGAATTTGAACCGCCGCCGCCGATGTCAGATAATGAAGAGCTAAAAATTAAATATCATTATTGTTATATTAAAGACTTATCTAGACTTTTATGTAGGCAGCTCTCTAAAAAAAAAATTAAAAAATATTTTTGCGATAGATGTCTGAATTATTTTACATCTCAGAATAAGCTAAATAATCATGTTGTAGATTGCGAAAAACTTAACGATTGTAAAATTGAATTTTCTCGAGAACGGTACATTAAATTTAAAAATTTTGCATACAGAGAAATGATTCCGTTTATTATATATGCAGATTTCGAATCCTTGCTTGAACAATTTAATGGTGATGATAGTCATTGCAAAACGAGCAGGTATCAGAAACACATAGCCTACAGTGCTGGATATTATTTCAAATGCGGTTATAACAATGACTGGTCGTATTATAAAAGTGCTCGAGGAATAGAATCGATGTCTTGGTTTGCAGAAGAGTTACGCAATGTTGCACAATTTGTCTCCTCGAAATTAAAACATGTGGAGCCCATGAATACTGAAGTTAGTTTACGGGATGCCAGTAAAACTTGTCACATTTGCGAAGGAGAATTTACCGAAACAGATAAAATTGTTAGAGATCACTGTCACCTCACCGGAAACTTCAGAGGTTTTGCTCACAATAAATGTAATTTAAATTATAAAAATTCTTTTGTTATTCCCGTGGTGTTCCATAACCTCGGAGGTTACGATGCTCACTTTATAATAAAGTTCTTAGCTGAACGAAATCATATTACTTTATTGCCTGAGAATAAGGAAAAATATATTAGTTTCACAGTTCACGATAATGAAACCAAATTGAAATTTAGATTTATAGACTCCTTCAGATTCATGGGTTGTTCTCTAGAAGAACTAGCTTCCACATTGAACAACGAAAACTTTGAAAATCTTAAACGTGAATTGTTGGACTTGGACGATGAAAAATTTCAGTTATTAACACGAAAAGGTGTATTCTTTTATGACTATTTGGATAACATAGAAAAACTAGATGAAACGCAATTACCTGACATAAAATACTTTTACAATAAACTAAACGACAAGAACATAGAGGAGACTGATTATGAACATGCGCAAATTGTTTGGGATAAATTCGGTATGAGTACTCTAGGCGATTACAGCGATCTCTATATGAAAACAGATATCATGCTATTAACTTGCGTTTTTGAAACTTTTCGTAGTACTTGTTACAAGACGTACAACCTCGACCCAAGCCACTATTTTTCGATACCAGGTTATACGTTTGATTGCATGCTGAAATATACAGGGTGTAGGCTAGAAACTATTCAAGATGTAGATATTTTAATGTTTATTGAGCGTGGTATTCGAGGTGGGGTGAGTCAATGTTGCAATCGATTTTCACAGGCTAACAACAAGTATTTAGATACTTATGATGCCAGCAAGCCATCCACATACATTGTTTATTTCGATATAAACAATTTATATGGCTGGAGTATGAGAGAATTCCTTCCATACGGAGAATTCCAGTGGACAGATTGCAACATAGACATCACCAGTGTGCCTGATGACTCTGAAATTGGTTATATTTTAGAGGTTGATCTCGAATACCCAGAAGATCTACATGATTTACATAAAGATTTGCCATTCTGTCCGGAACACAGAACTCCACCAAATTCAAAATTTTCTAAATTAATGACTACCTGTTATAGTAAGCAAAAGTACGTTATTCACTATAGAAATCTTAAACAAGCTCTACAGCATGGAATAAAATTAACACATATCCACAGAGTTCTACAGTTCAAACAGTCTCCATGGTTGAAGTCCTACATTGACTTAAACACATCACTGAGAACTCAAGCAAAGTCAAACTTTGAAAAAAACAATTATAAACTAATGAATAACGCTACGTTTGGTAAAACAATGGAGAATGTTCGAAAACATCGAATCGTTAAGCTAGTAAACAAATGGGAAGGGAGGTACGGAGCTAAAAATTTGATTGCTAGTCCTGATTTCCAAAGCAGATCCATTTTCGGCGATAATCTTATGGCCATTGAAATGAAAAAATCTCGCATTATATTCAATAAGCCCTTGTATATTGGAATGTCTATTTTAGATATTTCTAAAATTTGCGTATATGATTTTCACTATAAATACATGTTAACAAAATTCCCCGTGGAAAAATGTAAACTTTTGTACACAGATACAGACAGTCTCTTATACGAAATTCAGTGTAATGATGTATATGAAGATGTTATCAAAAAAGACATTAATAAATTTGATACTAGTGATTATCCCCAAGATAATCGTTGGAATATTCCTCTAGTAAATAAAAAAATCCCTGGTTTAATGAAGGATGAAAATAATGGGAAAATAATGACTCATTTCATAGGGCTACGTTCTAAGCAGTACACCTATAAAGTCGAATCAAACAAAGTAGTTAAGAAAGCAAAATGTGTAAAGTCTAATGTTGTGGCAAATAAAATTACTTTTGAGGATTATCTCAACTGTCTGGAGAAATTTGTAAACAAAAAGCCTTACGAAGAGTGTTTACTAAATAAAACTCAACGCTGTATACAAGCAAAATTACATGAAGTATACAGCGTCGAACAAACAAAAATTGCTCTTAATCCCTTCGACGATAAGAGGTACACCCTTCCTGAAGTTCATGATACTCTCCCCTGGGGGCACTACTCCATAATGGACATGTTGTAATTTCATTGCTGATATTCTTTTTTTTTGCTTTACATCAAATTTAAAAATCTCTCAAGTCTGTTGTTATATTTTAATATTTTTATGTATTTTATTATTATTATTATGTAACCAATTTTATGTATTTTTTTAATTTATTATTATGTAATCACATTTTTATTATATGTATTTTTTCTTTATTATATGTATTTTTTCTTTATTATTTCATTATATGTATTTAAATTATCATGATTTTTTTATTTCCCCTAACCTAAAAAAAGAAAACTCACATTATATAAATTTCTTTTTATTTAAGCACTTGTTTTCAGTACATACATTTTTCTATCTAAATCATTAAGAATATTATCTTTATTATAAAATAAACATTCACGTATACAGTATGATTGAATATTACATGGATATAAGTCACATAAATTTAACATAACAGTATATGGTGACAATTCATAATTAGATTCACTTAAGATATTATTAGCTACATTTAAAAAGTTATTATAGAACTGTTCAAAACTTAAACTATTTAGTAAGTCCATATGAGATGATACAATTTTATTGGTGTAGATGAGCTCACGAACAACTTTGTCAGATAAATGAAATGTGCAGAAGCCGTTACTCATTTTCAACAATTTGATTCCAATAATTTGCGATGATATTAAAGCATAATGTGAAAACTTCATTTCTATTTCTTCGGGTTGTTCTTCTGTCACCACATCAAAGTAATCCACAACAAATTGTTGAAGGTAAGTAATAAAATCATCCCAATCTTCTCTGTTAAATGAAATGTTGTCTAATGTGGTGAAGTCTGGATTCACATTCAGTAAAATTCTTACGGCAGGAACATAACCTCTTGCAACACTAAATCCTGTAGTTATTTTATATACAGAATTTTTTATGTCAGTATTATATTCTAAAAGATATCGACCCTCATTTTGCGCAGCTTCTTCATATTGTGCACTAATTCTATCCACTTCATGCCAATAGTCAGAATCGGCTAGACTAGATATTACTGATGTCATAATTGCTGTAGACTAATGAATGATTATGGTTTCAAACCCTTTTTATACATATTTAAATTAATTGTTAAAAAAAAAGACCCCTCTGCAATCGTAAAAATGTTCGTGTTTTCTATAAGAATCAATGCATATTTGATTAAAGTACGTTATCTGAATCAATCCAGCTATTGTGAGATGCGTCGAAACCTAACCATTTTACGTAAACTTGTTTACCTCGTCTACGTAATACCTTTTCAACGAGATACACATCGGGAGTTTTCGTTTTCTGTAGTTCTTCTTCGTAGAAACCTCCGCTTATTCGAATACCATGCATATCCTCGAGCAAATAGGTGGTGGGGTTGGTGAGTTGTACTTTAATATTTTTAAATAGTTCAGTTGTCCAATTAGGTGTATATCCTTTTTTAAAGACATGCTTATTCTTACTGATTCGTACAATATCTCCAACTTTGTAGTGTCGCGATGCTACCAACTTAATATTGTTATAAACTGAATTAAGTATTTGTTTCTCATTCTGTTTAGTTACATCTAACGGTTTCATTCCTATTGTTCTGTGATGACTGTTGTTGTACTCTTTAACAATATCAGGGAGTATATCTATCCATCTGTATGAGCCATTTAAACTAAAATATTTATATAATTTCTCCTTTAACGTTCTAATAACTCTTTCAACTATAGCTGCCTTCTTTACTGTAAATGTACTGTAATGGTTTATCTTATAGTTTTTCATCAAGTTTTTAAAGTGAGCATTATAAAATTCAGTACCCTGGTCCGTATTTAAATTTTTACATTTCCTCTTGCTATCCTTAAAAATACCACTCATTGCTTGTGTAACTTCTAGTGCACTCTTATTTTTTAGGGGTTTAGCCCACACAAATTTTGAAAAACAGTCAATCACTATGAGAATGTATCTAAAACTGTGATTGTCTTTAGCATAATTACACACTTCGGCTAAATCTGCTTGCCACAAATCGTCTATTCCTTTTATTATAATACGTCTACGATTGAAATTTTTGCGTGCAGGCTTATGAAGCTCATTAACCAATTGAATTTTTTCTCTAGATTTCTTCATCGGGTTGGCTGTAAATTGTTTCATTGATTGCATTTGATTCAATGTCTTTTCCACCAACACTATCTAAACCTTTTTGATTTAATTTTTCAATAGTCCTTCCTATATCTGTTAGATATGTTTTCTGTTGATATAAATCTGATGTCACATGTTTTATACTATCCTTAAACTTATTTAAACGTTCAAATAGCACATCAATATTGTTTGATAGAATAGAATTTATATGATCATCTACATATTTCTTATTAACGGCATCACCCTCGTCAGTAGGTGATAGAACATTACACAGCTTTAAATTTTCAATGTTGATGTTTCCATTTTCGGTAAATACAAATCCACGTTGTGGTTGGCTGAGATATGAATCATTAATTTCACTACTACGTCGCGAAGACCTTCCAAACTTATCAAGACTCATCCTGATAATGACTCAAATTGTATGTACATCAAATATTTAATAGATAACTCCAGCCTCACGTAGTTCACTAATGATAGCTGATATTTCATTGTCATGTGAATCAGTATTTCCTGCAATCTTTGACGCATTCAAAAGTTTCAGTCTATCAACAAGCTCATTGATGTCATCCCAATAAACATATTCGATTAGCTTTTGATTGTAAACCATATTCAGACCGAATCCACTAGTTGACTGTGTTTTTTTTCTTCTTTTTATTATCCAATAATGGTCTTATTATTTTAATATACTTGAAAGATCTAGTTCCATTAATTTGTCCAGTCGGTTCGTAATTTCTTCTATGTACATTGGTAATTTGCAAAATTTCCTTATATTCAGTTAAATCATTTCTATCATAATCTGTGGGATCCTTCATAAAAAGTAGATTGTATAACCCCACTTTGCCATCATATACTTTATCATTAATAATTATTTCAGAGGCACGACCAATTTTTAATTCCATATTACCAATATACAGTTTATTCATTTGTAAATCCAATCTAATGCCATAGGTTTTATCATAGTCTTTGCGTTTAGTAAAAAACCCCTCTATATAGTGTCTAGTTAAAGATGGATACTGTTCAAAATATTCATTAAGAGCAGTTTTCTTCGTTTTGCCATCCTGAAAGTTAGCATCTCCTACTTCATACTGAGGATCCAGAGACAATATGTCATCCTTAATATCTGCATTTGATGTATACTCTGCTGAACTAGAGTCACGCTTTAACTTTTTTTGTTGCGATGAATCTACACGCTTCGTGTCTGTTTTCTGTAATATATTTACAGATTTGAGTTCTTTTAATGGATCGATAATGGGCTTCAAGAGTCTATTAAGAGTTTCGTCTTCGTCAGATTTTCCTAGTTTTAATGCTAGATACTTTTTTCTGATAGCCTTTGATGCCTTATTAATTTTATCTTTAAGCAATTTTTTCTTTGATAGATCCAATGGTTTAACCTTAGATACTCTATACTTTTCAAAAGTTATTTTATTAGACTTCATTGTTACAACCTTAGCAGCAATCTGTTTTAAACTGAGCCTATTAGCTGTATGACTTGTTTAAATGGGGCTGTATGACCTGTTTGAATGGGGCTGTATGAGTGGTATGATCTGTTTTTAAGCAGAACTCTTCAGTTCGATTGTCTAACTAATAATAACAGACACAGTTTACGTTACACGCTTATATACTGATCAAAACCTTTTCGATACCGACCACCATGTAAATCAAAATCTTTTACGATGACCATTACTCCATGCTTATCATTCCAACATTCTCTACACATGTCTTCAAATTGTTCGAATGTCATATCTGGGGCCACGTGATCATCATACACATGTCGTAAATTGATTTTATCTTGTTTAAATAAAATGATGAAGTTACAATTATCACGAATGAGATGTTTAGGTATCCTCGTATATGTTTGACAGAGATAGAAACAGTCTACAAGTTTATGTCTACCCATACTGAAATATGCTCTTATTTTGTCTTGTTTGTCACATGCCACATCGTCGAAAATGAATATTGAATTAGATTTAGCCTCAGATGGATCGATAATACTCTCACTACTTGCATACGGAAAATATCCAACTCCATTTACGTTCTGCAATACCCGCTCCAATAGTTTGTATTTCGGTTGAAAAAGTGATTTAGAGTAAACGTATATGTTTTCAAACCACAGTCCATTAGAATTGAATAATAAGCTTAGAAGCAAATTGGTTTTGCCTGCCCCACTGGGTCCGCTTATAATAGCTCTTAGAGTACTAGGAAATAACTTTCGATGCTTTTCTTCTCCTCTCACACAATGGTCTGTCAACAGATCTAAATTTTCAACGGGCAGGGACACCTGTTGTCTTTGAACACGCATAGTAACGTCTGAACTATTTTACTGACTGTAATACTTTATATATATATATATATATATATATATATATATATATATATATATATATATATATATATATATATATATATATATATATATATGATTAATGTCAGATATCATCATTCACAATCCATATGGCATCGCGTAAACACGTAGTAGGACGTGGAGTAGTCAATAATCTAATTAATAAGTTGGCCTTTGAATTGCATGTTCCGGGATACCAATTTTGCGGGCCTGGTACGAAGTTACATAAAAGACTCGCTCGAGGGGATGCAGGTATAAACCCTCTCGATAAAGCTTGCAGAGAGCACGATATTGCATATAGTAAAAACAAAAATTTAGAAGATAGACACAAGGCAGATTACCAACTCGAACAACGTGCTTGGGAGCGTGTTAAAGCAAAGGACGCTAAATTAGGTGAGAAAGCCACCGCTTGGGCTGTCACCAACGTAATGAAGGTTAAACGTAAACTAGGTATGGGTGTAGGGGGACGTAGAAAAGTCGCATTCCAAAAGGCTGTCCTGACAAATATATCTAAAGTACTGAAAAGACATGCAAGTAACAATTTAAAAAAAGATGCTGCAATGACGTTAAAGGCAGCTCGAATTGCAGTCAAGAATGCAGGCGGTAAGAGAAAAATAAATACCCCTCGTATTCTACCATTACCGAAGACTGGTGGTATTTTACCTTTGATACCGATATTTGCTGGCTTAAGTGCATTAGGAGCTCTGTCGGGAGGAGCTGCTACAGTGGCGAAGACCGTAATAGATGCTAAAAATTCTAAGAAAAAATTGGAAGAAGACGAGAGACACAATAGAGTTTTGGAGGCAGTAGCGTTAGGGAAAAGAGGATCCGGACTCTACATGAAACCGTATAAAAAAGGATATGGCTTATATTTGAAAAAACAAAAAAACTCCCATTGAAGCTACCCAATAGAGCTCTTTCCGACATTGATTTAGTAAAATATGTTAAAAAATTAAAAATTCCATATTTCAGAGGTGTCTTTATGCGTGACGCCTTACCTACTACACCACCTACAAAATACGAAAGTGCCATTATTAATTTAGACAGCGTAAAAGGCTCTGGAACACATTGGGTAGCTTACAAAAAAATGAACAATTCTGTTTTATATTTCGATAGTTTTGGATCTTTAAAACCACCTATCGAACTAGTCAAGTACCTTGGCTCGAAATGTAAAATTAAATATAATTCTGATGCTTATCAGACATACAATACGATTAATTGTGGACATTTGTGTTTAGAATTTCTCTATAAAAATAATAAACATGTGTGATTTTCATTCATTATGTCTCAAATATTCACGTTAAGAAGTCGAAGTTCTACTCTCTCCGTGGACTTTTATAATCCAATAATTCTTGATCCTCAGTACGACTATTCGTTAGCATTAATAGGACTTCACACGTACAATAGTATACCAAACATTGAAGAGGGGATAAATAATAAGTTTTATTACCGACAACTTGGTGGTGAAGAAGAAAAAGTTATACACATACCGACAGGCTCATATGAAATAAGTGATATTGAATCATATCTGCAGACTCGAATAATACCCAGTGGTGTAGCACAGACTGAAGACTATTTCTCTCTAAAGCCTAATAATAATACGCTTAAGTGTGAAATTAAAAGTAAGCTCGAAATCAACTTTACTCGCAAAGACAGTTTAGCCTCCTTATTAGGTTATAGTTCTCAAGTTCTAAAACCTGATATTCCATATCAGTCAGATTTACCTGTTAAGATAGTTAAGGTGGTAACAATCCACGTGGACTGCAACCTTACAACAGGAGCATTTTACAATAATAAACCATCACACACCATTTTTGAATTTGGATTGAAAGTCGATCCCGGATACGCAATAGACATTGAACCCTATAACCTAATTTTTCTACCAATAAACAATAAAACAGATATACATAATATCACATTGAAAATACTTGATCAAAATTCTGAGCCAGTTAATTTTCGAGGAGAAGAAATTATAGTACGATTAGAATTAAGAAAGGGACTATGAGGTTACTATTTGAACAAAAGAACTATATAAACGATAGTTATTCTAATCTGTGGCATTCAGTCAGTGGAGGGTGTTTGAAGAGGAGTAATAAGAAGACCTCAGCGTTAACTCTTGCTAATATTCTTTATTTAAAATCTCTGGGCTATAATGTTAGAACAGCTACAGTTATTTCAAGACCCCAGTTACGATGAGTCCATCGTCAGGGATGAAATTCGAACGTATCACCCTTTTGTAAAATCATTTGGAAACAACGATGAAATAGAAATTGCTATTTATCAACAGGATGCATTATTATTGATGAGCGAAGCCGCCCTATCGATTGAGGGAACTTTAAAGAAGAACGTTGAGGGTACTGGCACCGTTGAATTCACTAATAATGCAGGAGCATATTTATTTGATTCAATTAGTTATGAACTAAATGGAAAGGAATTAGATAAAGTACGAGATCCTGGAACTGTGAGCCTATTAAAAAGCTATTTATGTTATGAAAAAGATGATACTTCTCTTAGTATTGCTGGTTGGAATTACCCTGAAGGACAGCTGGTAACATATGATGCTACAAAAACAACATTCTCTTTGAGAATACCGTTGTGGCATTTGCTGGGATTTTTTCATGATTATAAGAGAGTAATTTTCGGTAAACAAGTTTTACGTCTAATTAGAGCTCGAAATGATAATAATTGTTTTAAAGTGTCGAATGACGATACTATTGGCGAACTAACAATAACCAGCATAGAGCTAAAAGTCAAGCATGTGTTTCTGAATGATGTTTTGAAATTAAATTTGCTCTCTCAAATAAATAGCGATAAGCCACTTCTACTTCCATATAGACAATGGGAATTCCATGAATTACCAGCTTTGACCACTAGCACTACGAAAGAAATATGGTCCGTTAAAACGTGTACTAATGTGGAGAGCCCCAGATACGTTATTGTTGCATTTCAAACAAATAAAAAAGATAAAAGCATGCAAGATGTTACTTACTTGGATAATATCGATATATCAAATATTAAATTAACATTGAACTCTGAATATTATCCCTATGAAGATATGAAATTAGATTTTAGCTGTAAAAAATATGCTGAAGCCTATTATATGTATACGCAGTTCTCTAAAATGTTCGCCTCAAATAATAAACCGATACTTGACTTTCATGCTTTCAGTGGTCGGGCAATATTTGTCATAGACTGTTCGAAAAGAAATGATTCTATAAAATCTTCCACTGTAGATGTTAAACTGGAAATTGAAAGCAGAAAATCATTCCCCCAGAATACCAAGGCATACTGTATAATTATTCATGATCGCGTAATCGAATATTTACCCCTAAGTGGAATCGTAAGAAATGCAGCATAAAATAAACTTGTATCAAATAAAGTAATTCAGTCTTTTAAAAGTATTGTATCTGAGAACATCATGAAGTTGATTGTCGTCGATGTGCAAGGGTTCAGCCTTCCTGAATTTCATGCCAAAGAAATATCTTTTGTAAGTGGCATGCAAAGGGCTCATTATTTATTGAAACCTCCAATGGCATACAGTACGTTAAGTTCTGAAGTAAAGAAACAAGTAAACTATTTGGAACGTTTTCATCATGGTCTAAAATATAGCAGCGGTTATGTAAATTACGACATATTAAATGACATTCTAAGCGATCACCTATTGAATGGGGCTGACGTCGACATAGTTTACGTAAAGGGACATCAAAAGAAGGAATTTCTTGAACGAAAGCTACATGAACTAGCGGAAACTTCAACAACGTCACCTATTGTAGTTAATGTCGAACATATCACCAGTGTACCAAATTTTTTAAAAGACTTTCCACAATGTATTCATCATTATAATAATTTTAAATGTATGTGTAGTATAAGAAATAGTGTAAAACTATATGATTGGTTGTATTCAAATTTACCAAAATAAATACAAAAAAAACTATTGGTCTCTACAATTTTTTTATTTATCTCCTTGTGTGTATTACCATAATTTTTTTAGTTGTTTACTAGACGTCTGAGCAGTAAGATGCATCCTTCAGATAAATACAAGTTATTATTGAATGAACATTACAGAAAGTTAGAGCAGTTGAAAATAACTATCAGCTTTTATGAACAAAAAAAGCGTATGTTCATTAGTTTTACCAATTTGAATATTACGCCACAGCATGAAAAAATTCCTTCAACAAAAATATAGAGGGAAAATGTTAATAAATAAGTATAGCCTATGTGTACATGCATAGTATATAATTAATCATGATGCCGTTAGGTCATCAGTTTATTCTATTATATGCTATATATCAAAATGTTCTTTATGTGCATCGTCCATATGATGCGAAAGAAATGTTTGTCTACTTTGATACAAAGAACAACTGGAAAAATATGACACCTTATATTCTAAATAATCATATTTCCACGTTTTTTTCTTCAATACCAAATGATGCTAAAAGATATAAAATAAGAGTAAAATTTCAAAATGGTACAAGTGGAGATTTAGATTGGAACATTTTTAAAGGCGCATGCGTGACTCCTGTCGATATATTCAATGATTATAATAGTCAACAATCACTTACAATTCTACTGTACTACATTACACTCTGTTCTTCGATTTTAATTCTGAAGTGTCTTATTAGAAATATTAGCAAAAAATGGTTGATGCTGAATTAAGAGGTGCCATCATAAGACTCTACGAAGATATTTCACAAGAAAAATTCAAGGAACTCAGTATCAGTGAGCCTTCCAACGTTATGTATCATATTAAAGACTGTCAGACTGATACCGTAGTTCACTATAATCACACTGAATATACATTAGAAACATATGGTCGTGTTGAAAATTTATGTAATCAAATTTTACTGGGATCCATCAATCTAGACGAATTTTGCGTAGGAATACTGGAAGCTGGTTTCTTCAAATTATTATGCTCAATTAGAAAAACTATACCTTTTGAATATATTGTAAAATATAATCTTTATAGTGAAGATGTAGTTGATTAAATATTTTACTAAAATAATTGTTGTTTTTATTTTGCACACTTGTGTGTACAGTTTTCATTTTTAAAATATATAAATTACAGCTCCTAACTAGACAGACTTGTCTACGTAACGTGTTTTTTTTTCAAAAGACAGATGTTATTTAATACGATTTGGATTTATGACCTTGATCTCAATTCAGATGTTAGTCGGCTTTAATCATAGTCTACAATAGTGGCAAAACACCAGTTTGTTTACATTTAAGTCACGTTCCTTAACCCAGCTGGCGACACTTTGTTCAACAAGTCAAGACTTGTTTTTAACGTTGAATTTGCATTCTATGTAATAAGCAACAAGTAGGTTAAAAGAAAAAAATGACTCAGCATTTTGCAGATAATTTTTGTTTATTCACCAGCTTATTTAGTCTACAATAGCACAGCAAACATTTTAGTTACGTTTTCAAGTCGTACCATCATACCGGTGTACCAACCCAAATATAGTGGCTTTTTAGTACCAACTTAGAACAAATAAAACCTCTGTTTTTACTATAAATACAGTTTCTTTGTCTATAACTTTCTTATTTATTAACCTATTTAAAGTATTCTCTCTTGCAATAATTTTTAATGAATTTTAGTCTTTATTCGATTGAAATCGGATAAAGTTTAAGATGAGGCCCTTTTGACTGCGTCAGATGTCCACGTACAAACTACCACAATGAGTAATGAAAAGAAGATAAAGCGAGTTACGTTCGATGAGAGTCGTAATCAAACGTATATAATGTTCACGTGGGCCTATGCATATAGAACATCAAGATTAAGATATTGGGAATTTTTTGTCTTGGACCGATACCGATTTCAACGCAGGATAGAAGCTGCAGCGAAAATTTTGAATCCTATTATAAATAAAAAAATGTGCTTTTATACTGCTATTAATAAACATACTGTATTATAATTATATATTATGCTCTTATATTTTTTATTACATAGTTTTAATTAGTATTGTATTTTTATATGTTAATAAATATGATTTTATAAACATTTATGTCTTTTTATTATTTTCCGATACCCCTCGTATATTACTTTTAATTAGCTTGAAGATAATTATTTCAAATTTCCCTGTATACATATGAATCCTGAATTGAATGTGTTAAATAATAAAACCTTATATGGAAACTCTATCCCGTATACCAACACCATTCGTTATCGGATATCGGATATTTTATTATAATAACAAACAAAATTTACGACTTTATTTATCTGAATAGTTTAGACTTGTCGAATCTGGGACTAAATATTATTTCATTTAAATATATGTGCATACGTCTTGAATATTTCTGCTATCCTGATGACTGATCACCGTAAATGTAGTGAAATAAGGCCTTTTCGACATTCATTTTTCTCTGTTTTTTGTCTTAACAGCCAACACTTATACTCTAAGACTATGACATCACAAATTTTTCCGTTATTCACCAATCATAGACGTCTACATTCTTTCTGCGTGCTATCTTAGGCTCTGACGTCACACTTTTTTACTAAGCTCTTTCTATGCTATCTCATCCTATATTAGACGTCAGACATTTTTTCCGTTATTCACCAATCATAAGACGTCATGTTTTTCGCAGCCACGGCCCCTTTTTTTCAGACATGTTTTTCCCCACCCCCTTTTTTTCTTAAGCAGCCACGCCCCTTTTTTCTTAATGCACACATGTTTTTTCCCACCCTATTTTTTCTTAATGCAACAGCCACGCCCCTTTTTTCTTAATACAGCCATGTTTTTTTTTTTCTTAACGCAGCCACGCCCCTTTTTTTCTTAACCATGCTTTTTTCCCCCTCGCCCCCCTCCGCCGCTTTTTTCTACACCCTCTGGTCATTGTTGATCATCCACAAGAACTCTTCGCGACCCCACCCACATCTTTGGTCACTCCCGATGGACACATCCCATCCGCATCAAATGTCCGCGGACAAATCCGAGGGTGAGCTGGTAGCCCCCTTGCTCTACTACTCATACTATGTATTTAGAACTGAAAATACTGTATCCTAATTTTCATAACGTGTTTTCACCAAACAATTCGGAAACAACAATTGTAAAAAAAATGCACGCGAAAATTGTTTACTGTTTACATAACGAGCACAATAGAACCCTAACCCTACATTTAAATAGTGAAGACCCGCGATAGACGAGGATAAACGGCATGCGAACATGCGCAGATCCCGCGCGATTCTACGCGAGGCTGCCATATTGGCGCTGTTTTTCGTCCTACCCCCACCACTGATTTTTCGAGGAGAAATGTCTCCTTACTCTTTAGTCTTCTTGGTTTAGACTTTATTCGATTTCTACAGTGTTTTAGCCACAATTAATAAGAAAGCTGTTCTTTTGAGAACAAGAGTACCTGTTCGAAGTACTTGGGAGAATAAATAATTAAAGATACAATTTGAGGACAATACGAGTTTATTGATACCCTGTATAACAACTAAATTACGTACAAAGAAATTAAGATGTGTATTCTAACGTATAATCTTTCAGACTAACTTGCTAAATAGACTATTTTTATTTCAACGACATTTGAACAGTTAAACATTCGATATTGAGTTACCCGAACTCATAAATGCTGACCTAATGTTTATGTTTAATTTCAGGCACCGCATGAAGACTATTTTTAAACCTAAAATAATTATTGTTGAATGTAATATTCCAACACCCCCTCGCAACTATAATTATTTTTCAATCAGTCAACCAGACCACCCTTGGTACTTAAATGTTCTAGCTTTACTTTATTTAGCGGCTTGGTTAACATATCAGCTATCATTTTTTCAGTCGGACAATACTTGAATACAATAACCTGATTTTCATACAATTCTTTTAAAAAATGATACTTTGTATCAATATACTTCGTTCGATTGCTAAATTTATGGTTTGCTAGCTGCTTTAAACAGCTTTGATTATCTTCGTACATAACCACTTTCGGTTCTAAATTTGTAAACTCCTTTATCGCCTGCTTTAACCAGATTGCCTCTTGGCATCCTTCGGCCAGTGCTATGTATTCAGCTTCGGTCGATGATAGTGATACGCAACTCTGCTTTCTGCATCCCCAATTAATAGGTGCACCCCGAAACATAAATATGTATCCACTATTTGACTTTCTATCCTCTTTATTTTCCGCCCAATCGGCGTCTGCATACCCATATAATACATTATCTGTACTGTGTTCTCCTAATATTAGCCTTTTGTGTTTTGTTTTCTTTAAATATCTCAACACCCTTTTTGCTTCATTCCAATCTACTTCTCTCGGATTCTTGTTGCGTTGACTTAATATGGTTACACTAGCTAATATATCTGGTCTCGTATTCACTGCAATATACAATAATCCTCCAATAATTTGTTGATACTTTTCACTGTTCTTCATAGGCTCCCGTCCGTTAAGTTTATAATATCCAACATCCAATGGTATATTTGATTCTTTGGAATCTCTCATTCCAAACTTATGCAATAGCTTGTCTATATACTCTGCTTGATTTAAACTGTATATTCCTTGATCGTTTCTTGCAATCTTTATGCCTAAATAATTTTTCAGTAACCCCAAACTTGTTATTTCGAAATGACGCTTAAGTTTTTCTGCACACAAGTCGATAATTCCGATATTTCTTGCTGCAATCAATATATTATCTACGTATATTATTATGTAAACCTTTTGATCATCAATAACCTTAATATACAAACATGCATCTATATTACTTTTACGAAACTTATCGCTTGTCAATACTTCATCAAGTTTTTGGTTCCAAGTTCTAGCAGATTGTTTTAACCCGTACAAACTCTTTTTCAATTTGCAAACAAAATTTTTGTTTCTTTCTTCAAATCCTTCGGGTTGTTCCATGTAAATTTCTTCTGTTAGTTCTCCATTTAAGAATGCTGTTTTTGCATCTAGATGTTTTATTATTAGTTTTTGATTCCATGCCTCTGTTAACAATATTCGAAGAGTTGCTTGCCGCACTACAGGCGCAAACACTTCATCGTAATCCACACCGAATTTCTGACTAAAACCTCTCGCTACCAATCGTGCCTTGTACTTGTTCGAGATCTTATCTTCACCTGTCTTTAGCTTAAACACCCATTTACAAGATATGATGTTTTTGTCTTCCGGTGTAAGTACTAAATGCCATACTTCGTTATTCTTGAAAGATTTCGTTTCTTCTTCAATAGCTTTCCTCCATTTTTCGCTATCACTGCTGGCAAGAGCTTCTTTAAATGTTTTAGGTTCTATTTCCCGAAGTTCAGCTAACTTTGCTGTGTAGCGCTCAGGTGGGACTCCTTTATTTATTCTATTTGATCTACGATCACCTCCGTGCTCTATATAGAACTCTTCACTTGGTTGATAGCTGTTATCGCTGCCACAGATTGTTCTGTACCTGAACTTTCATATACATTAAATTCCTCCGTAGCTTCTTCTAGTTCTTCAGTTTTTTCGAAATCTGCGGCCTCATGTCTCCCAGTGTCATTTGGCTCCGTTCTTTCTTGCTACTTTTTGAACTCAATAGTCGCTTCTTCATCTTTTATCTTTTTTTCTTTAACACGAATATTTCTTTCAGGAAATACCGCACTACGGCTAATTGTTATGCGCCCTGTATCTAAATCTAACAATCTATATGCTTTAGATTCATCAGAATATCCTACGAAAATTAGTGATTCTGCCTTTTTATCAAATTTATTTTTAATTTGTTCCTTTGGAATATGACTATACACTTTAGATCCAAATATTTGCAAATTCGACACATCAGGTTTGACTTTATGCCACAACTCAAACGGTGTTTTCTGTTTTAACTGAGTAGGTAGTCGATTTTGCAGATAATTGGCTGTAACAACTGCTTCCACCCAAAATTTCTTTGGTAAATTCGCATCGATTAACATGCACCTAGCCATTTCGACTAGCGACCTGTTCTTTCTCTCTGCAACACCGTTTTGCTCTGGAGAGTACCCCGCCGTGTACTGTATCTTTATGCCCTTACCGCTTAAATATTCCCTTAACGCATTATTTACGTACTCGCCACCCCTATCTGACCTAATAACCTTTGGTACCCTGCCTGACTGATTACTCATTAACTCGATAAACTCTTTAATATATTTTTCAGTTTCATTCTTATGTTTCAGTAAACACACAGTTGTGTATCTTGAGAAATCGTCTATTAAAGTAAGAATGTACCGTTTACCTCCTGGAGTAACAGTCTTCATGGGACCGCAAACATCTGTATGTATTAAGTCAAGTATATTAAATGTGTTGCTTTGAGAAAATTTCGGGAAACTCTTACGAATAATTTTACCTTTTACACAGCAGTTGCAAGTTTCCCTAATCCTACAATCCTTAATATTAATCCCGATTGCCATTTTTCTTTCCATCAAGCGCTTGACTGCTTTTATGTCCCTGTGCCCAAAACGTCGATGCCACGTATGCTGACAGTTGCTGGAGTGTTCATTCACGATGCTCAGTGCCTGTTCTACAGTTGACAGCTTGTACAAGTCGGGCGCCGGCCTCGCACTCGCAATCACTTTTCCGCCTGAGACAATTTTACAGTTATTGTTGTCGAACTGCACGTTATACCCCGCACTAGTTAACTTTTTCACAGAAAGTAAATTTGAATATAAGTCCGGCACATACAACACGTCGTCGATTTTTAGCTTATTCACTCCCGCACTATTCGCGCACTTGATGAATCCTGTTCCTATACCCTGAACCTTGGAGTGTTGCCCTTTCTCCGCTAACCTCACAACGCCTTTTCTGCTACCGTCAAATTGGGTATAAAATTCTTTGTAGTTTACCATGTGACTCGAAGCTCCTGAATCCACATACCACGAAGCAGAATCCCTGTTTACGTCATTTGAGCTTGAATTTACCATAAAACACGCATCATCACTGTCACCAGTATTAATTTCAGTAACTTTATTGGCCTTTTCTCTTTTAAACGCTTTATACTTGAAACAGTCCCGTTTAAAATGACCTTTCCTGTTGCAAAAGTAACATTGCTTTACATCTGTACTTGCAGTTTGATTACTTTGGATCCTTTTATTATATACTGATTTAATGGCTGACTCGTTTTGACTTTTCAAAGCTCCTTGACGCCTCCTGTACTCATCGATTAATTTACTTTTTACGAATTCAAGCGTGAATTCACTCGATGACTTACTTTCCAGCGCTGTGATTAAAAAACTGTATGAGTCTGGAAGACTTCCCAGCAAAATGCCTGCTGCAAACCTGTCCTTAATTTCTTCCCCTAAAGCGGCCAGTTTATTCAATAATTCCAAGAATGAACTTATGTGTGCTTCCTTATCACCATTCTCATCTAGCGATAGCCTGCAAATTTGCTTTAACAGAAAAACCATGCTAGATAAACTCGATTTTTGATGATACTCCTTTAGTGCTTCCCACGCATCATGCGCGTATTCCTTATTTCTGATATGCACTAGTTGACTAACATCGACAAGTAAGGCTATGGTTGATAAGGCCTTGTCATTTTTCTTCTGCCAGGTGCCGTTTCGTTCCTCCGGTGTTGGTAATTCAGTCGAAACTACATCCCATAAATCCGCATTTATTAATAACATTTTCACTAAATAGTTCCAGGACTGGTAGTTTTGCCCGTTCAACTTTTCGATGTTATACTTAGCACTTTCCGCCATTTTCCAGTTGTCTATACAACAATAGTTATCACTCGCGATGTACCTTTTAATTATTCTCCCTTACAAGTGAGCTTACGCGACGCACCTGGGCCCATAACCTGTTCGAAGTACTTGGGAGAATAAATAATTAAAGATACAATTTGAGGACAATACGAGTTTATTGATACCCTGTATAACAACTAAATTACGTACAAAGAAATTAAGATGTGTATTCTAACGTATAATCTTTCAGACTAACTTGCTAAATAGACTATTTTTATTTCAACGACATTTGAACAGTTAAACATTCGATATTGAGTTACCCGAACTCATAAATGCTGACCTAATGTTTATGTTTAATTTCAGGCACCGCATGAAGACTATTTTTAAACCTAAAATAATTATTGTTGAATGTAATATTCCAACAGTACCTGGTATTAGCCAGCGCAAGCACCATAAATATTCGGACTGTTGAATACATTGCGCTGATGTTTACAAAATGCCGAAAAGAGTTATAATATAACATTAGTCTTATGACACTTCCTTGAGTTCTATTGTATTTTTTGCAATGTAGCAGAAGTGGTCGTCTCCGATGCGTCAGATACATTATGACGTGCATTGATTTTTGTTTTATATGAACTTATATACACATATATACAATTTTTATGCTAACAATATATAAATAGTATAAAAATATTATGTTAATATTGTGTTTACATTTATGGGCCTAACCCCATCATCTATGCTTATTTATAGTTTTAATCGAATAAACGATAACAATAATAAATCAAGGAAATATTCGTATATTCGTGTCAACTTATATTTGTTCCCTTGCGTCTTTCCGTAAATCACGGTAGGCAATAGCTACCGATATGAATTGCCTCTCCATCATGTTATATTTTCGTGGTTGGTTTTCTGCGAGACTAAAGTTACATTTTCCTCGGTGCAACCATGGTCATGGTCATTCAACGATGATCATTCAACTATAATCATTGAGCACTATTTCCTTGTATTTTCTATGGATGACTATAGTGTCAGTTGCTCAAAGTAAAACATGCTTCGAGCAACAGACGCTAAAGTCGTTAACGATGATCGTATGTCTTGAATAGTCGTTCATGAGAAGGGTGAATAAAATCGTCAGTCGCTAACGTTTATTTGTCGTGAGAAGAACACATGCATCATGGCTTCTTCGTTTTTTGAAGCAGATGATAAAATTATTCTCGAAGTGGCAAATCCCTCGCAGTGACAGCTGTCACATGCATCCCACAAGGATCAAAGGATTAGGTCTTTGATTAATCCTAGCACGAAGTCAAACTGTCCAAAAATCGGAGAACTTTATGTTATCTTCACCCAGATGGTAGCGATAAACTTTTGATACAGTCGCTCCTCATTTTTAACCTCACGCATAAGGTGTTTTTGTATAACAATAACAGTTGGTATAACAATAATCACTGAATGATTATTGTTGAGGAAAACGAACCTTCATATATTGAAAATTAACGTGGTTAGTATTATTATTTTTGTATGTAGACCAAGTTCCTTATAATTTATATTTTTATATAAAATGTGTGTTAAAAATATTCTTACAAATACTTCAAATTATGTTAATGAAAAGTGCTTTACGTACATTTTTATACAATTGAAATGTATTGATATAATACAATTACATATTAACCTACGAAATATAATACTAATTAAGTCGGTTTTAAATCCCTTAGACAATCTGAAATTGGGCAGCGTGAAATCCCCTGAAATAATAAATTACCGTTTTTATAGTATGTTAGTAAAAACGTTAAACGTGACCGAAAAACGGGGATACTAATAAAACTAAAAACTAAGTTTCCCAAGCATAGTGCAGATAACGACAATGTGCGTCCGCTCACATACTGATATAAATTTTCCTTCATGCGAAAGTACCATACTACACTGACTTTTCACGATAACATATGATAAATGGAGAATTTAATTGGTCACATTGACTTCCTCTTTTTATTACGCATTTGTATTTAAATTCTATCTTTTTCCACAATGATTAATGGGTCTCTCTCCATAAATCTTGCTTTTAAGTTTATAAGTTTAGATGACCGCTTCTTCTTATTCACGTTTATTTTTGTATCGATATTTAAGATAACATGATAAATTATTTAAAAAATAATTAAATGGGTCAGCTACGTGGTTTGTGTTTACCATAAACCCAATTTCGCATTCAGTTGATCTTTATGAATTCGAATGTCCATATGCGAGTATCTGTAATATTTACATAAATACATATTTCGTTTTTAATATAAATACGGTTTCATTTCACTCTTTTTTCTAAAAGCTAGGCAAATTTTAGTTTTCCTTCAAAACGAATAATCTTTCATGTTCTGTTATTTACTATGTTCATAGAGAACAACCTAAATGACAATTCAGAATAAGTTGTGTACAATCGAATCAAAAAGTAATGAGACCAATTTATGTATTATATTGGTACTTCATTTCTTGCAGAAATATGTTAATATTATAAGGACGTGAAATGAATTACAGTAATAAAATATAACAAATTGTTTAAAAGTAAAACTTTTTTTCCGATTTATTGGTAGTCCATTAATAAATCGTCGCAATCTCATATAAATAGATATACAATAATACTGTTTCTGCCACTGGATCTTTGGGTATTTAAGTTACATTATTTTTGTTAAAATGGTGGAAATTTTCCTACGTCCTGCTCGTCAAGAATAAGAACAAGTCACTATCGGACCGTCCACGAGCAGCGCAGTAAGTACCTGGTTTAAGTAAACAGCTGAGCGGTTTCCTATTATTGACTAGCAGTACTATTTGCAAAACTACGTCGAGGTCCAAGACTAACTATATATATTGATCACCTTTGCCAGACAATGTATTTTTTTCATTGACCGATACGCATTAGCCGTATCTTTATTTTTCGATAGAAAAGAGTACTATAGACTTTACACTTTTCTAATAGAAAAGTCTCAAATCAAAATAAGTGCATCAGCCGTAACATTTGCTACAAAGTGGTTTCCAAACATGATCTCTTTAATTAGTGGCCATGAAAAGAAAAATTATTGTTCTTTCGAGTTTTTAGCTGGAGCTAGGCTACTAACACAAAAGAAAATCTTTACTGAAGTTTCTGTTTATTATATATTTGATAGTTAAAAATGTTCGAGATACTAAAGAGCGCGGGAATGAAGTATAGAGATAGGAGAGTAGTACACAATCTATACATAGAGCAAACTGCTGTTATAGAAGTAGAAGGGGAAGAAAGGGAAGTAGGTATTAGGAAAGGAGTAAGACAAGGATGTACGCTATCACCACTAATTTTTAATCTGTACATCGAAGAGGCGATTAATGTAGTAAAAGATAGAGTAGATTTCGGGATTAAAGTACAGGGACAGAAACTAAAAATGCTGAGATTCGCGGATGATATAGCAGTATTAGCATCTAGTAAGGAGGAACTAGAATCAGCATTGAACGAAATGGAGGCAGTGTTGACAGAGGAATACGGAATGAGGGTGAATAAAAACAAAACTAAAGTGTTAGTGTGCAGAGGGCGCGAGAGCAGAGCAAAAACGAAAGTACAAATTAATAATGAAAGATTGGAGGAAGTTAAAGACTTCACTTATTTAGGAAGTAAAATAAATTGGGATGGAAGAAGCGATAAAGACATAAAACAAAGAATAGCGCAGGGTCGAGTAGCTTTTAACAAAAAGAAAGCACTTTTATGCTCGGGGGTAATAAACTTAGAAACAAGGAAGAGATTTTTGAAAACATATGTATGGAGCACGGCACTTTACGGCTGCGAAACCTGGACGGTAGGGGAAGCAAGTAGGAAGAAATTAGAAGCTTTTGAGATGTGGTGTTACCGAAGAATGATGAAAATACCATGGACTGATAGGGTTAGAAACGAAGAAGTATTGGAGAAAGTCGGCGAGAAAAGGAGTATGTGGAAAAACTTAAAGAAGAGAAGAGATAGAATGGTAGGCCACTTGCTGAGACATGGGGGAATAGTCCGCGATATTTTGGAGGCAGAAATAGGAGTGAAGAAAGGCAGAGGTAGGCCTAGATTAGACTACTGCTCGCAAATAGTAAGGGATGTAGGTTGTAGCACAATTAGCGAAATGCGTAGGTTAGCACAAGATAGGAGAAGCTGGAGGTTAGCGTCCAACCAGTCTTAGGACTGATGACCTAATGATGATGATGAGTTAATAATGTATGAATATAAATAAGTTGCTACAGTACTTGTAACACAATGATTTGGCACCAATATTTGACTGGATGGGGATGATTGTGTCTTTGTTTAGTAATACACCGGAACTTCTGAGAGTATGTTGCTTGGAATTTTAATTCACGTAATTAAAAGCAATGATTAAATAGTTACTTATATATAGTACTATAGTATAAAATTAATGCTAGCTGAATGAATCGGTCGAAATAAGTGTTATTATAAGACTATTTTAATTTTTATAGACTAAGATACAACACATTCCTAAAAACTACAAAAATGGAACTCGGAAAAAGAAAAGTCAGTTTACTACAAATTATAACAAATCTATAAATAGCTCTCTCACTGAGCTAAATAGTAACTCAATCGGTAATACAAATTTTGTCTAATATGAGAACATAATTAGCCCTATTATGTACCACACCAGTAATTGTATAGAGAATATTTATAATTCTTATTTCAGTCTCATTATCTACGAGGATTTATCTTTTTAATGGCATCTAGGAGAAACAGATCAATGTTTTCAATGTTTTGAGTCAGCGAAAGAGAAGGCGTGTTTGGACATACTCTGTTATAAGTGCCTCTAATTTCACCTCTTGGCCATTAAATAAAATACCACTAATTATTTTCATCTTCTTAGGACTCTCATATAATTTCTTTTGTTATGAACGTATTACATGTTTACGCAAAGTAGAATAAAATGCTTTGTTTTAATATCCTTCGTCCAACGTTATATTCCCACCACTCTAATCACATCTTATGCTCATCGAAATATTATGTTGATTAATTGAATCGCTTATTTGAGAAACCCGACAAATCCACGTATGACATAATTTGACACTTCACGATAAATCCGTTTTTAACAGTAAGGCACATTTTTTGCTTTAGAAAGTAGATAAATTCGCGCACTTCTCTGCACAGTAGCTAGCATTTCATATTGCGTTTACTTTAAAACCCGATATATCCATGATTTGTCGAATTTTTCAAACAAAATCGCAACTATCATATCCCTGTTCGTGTTGTAAATTGATGAGCATAACATTACTCGAAGTAAACATAAAATAGTATTAAATATGGCAACGTGAAAGGTTCAAAAATGCAGGAATCAGAGGCATGGGGGAAAAGATACAAATGAGGTTTGCTCATTTACTCCAAATTACATAGAAATCAATATGCAAAGTTGAACATTTACATGCGTTCATGGATGGATGGCCAGGACAAAATTATGAAAAAAATTGCTTCATTAAAGGAAATAGGTCGGTTTAGAACAGGTAATCAGTATTTTCCACTACGTGGCCAATCGTTTCTGCTGTGTGACAGGGACTTAGAAGTAGTTAAGAGATCCTTTAAAAAATACGATAAAGTGTATACCCTTAAACAGTATACCGGCCTCTTTGTATTGGTGAGTCAACAAAATAAGTTTACGATATATCTCATTGAGGACGATAACAGTATTATTAAGGATTTTAAAAGTTGATGGCCCATATTTGATAGACGAAATTGTTTAAGTTAACTCCATGAGAAGTGACATGGTTTCATTAAACATATCGATATTTATGCAGTTGCTTTTTATAACAATAACTTTAAAGGCATAGTTAAAGAATATGACTACACTGATGGATTAACAAACTATAAGCTTCCAATTGGTACAAAGCATCCTAGACCCAACTAACTATGTACAGAGCCAGTTCACCCCAACATTAAAATGCCTATTAAGAATAAGAAAATGGAGAATATTAAAATGTTTGCAAGTTATCTGCCTGATAATGAATAAATTTTAAAATGTTATTAGAAATTTTTTATGGTCCACTCTAGATGTTCATGTGTATCATTTTTTTAAATATGTTTATAATTAGGTTATATTTTCTTTCAAGTAAAGTTTAAAAAGGTAAAAGGAAACGTTTTATTTGAGAAAAAAATTATATTTTGTTTGAGATAGTCGACATGTTCATTTTCAAAATTGGTATTTTGTCAATATTCATATAAAATATTGAAACATCCCGTACCCAGGCTATAATATCACGCGGTATTTATTAATTTTCTCGTAATGGTATTAAACTAATGTGGCATATAAAATTGTACCTAAAATAATTTTCATTTCATTCAATTAGCAGTCACAATAATTAAGCGCATTTTAAATTAATTTCCAGAACGGTATTAGAGTTTTAAAATATTCGATACAAAATATTAAGGAAATAATATTACATTATTGCGTTAAAAAAGCGACCGAGGCTTCAAAACTTAGGTACTTGACGTCGTCGAGGAATTTGTAACATAAACAAAGCAGGCATAGCGTCTCTTTTCAATAGGCAATCAGCGCCCTTATACGTTAAGGGCTTATATGGAATTAGAGTCCAGGAAACCTATGAGATTTTATAAACATTCAGATGACGTCGAATTTTTGAGATCGGGCACACTATTTTACGGTGTGCTAATTATTTCCGTCGCACCGAGGATTTCGGGAATTTGTTACCCCTCTCACAGGGAACTACGATTTTGCTTAAACACTGAAGAACCGAGGTAGGAAGACAGTTTTTACAAAATTAATCAACGAAGAAGCAGTTCGAAGTGAGTCCGGGAAGAGGAGGGAGCCAGGAAGACTTGAAGAACCGAAGGCCCGAATACTTGCAGCCCAAGGAGAGGCCGCTGGCAAGAATCCGGGAAGAGGATGGTGGAAGAAATCCGGGAAGAGGACGCCGAAGAAGACTAGAAGAATCACAGCCTGGAAGCCGGGAGGATCCAAGAAGAGGACGCTAAAAGAAATCCGGGAAGAAGACGCCAAAGAAGATCAGAAGAACCGAAGACCGGGAGCCAGGAAGACCGCAGATCCGAAGACGGAAAAGTCCAGGAGACCAGCAGAATAATACTCGAAATAACCATTCACGTCTACTACCTCGCCGCATCGGCAGGGTCCCGTCGCTCGAACCACGCTGTCCACTGCGAGACCGGAGATTCGTGACTCCGAACGGCAATCTAGTCGCCCGTACATCGTCCAGGGTCCTAGTCATGAGCGTCACCGAAAGTTGGGGTTGCGAACCTGGGGGAGAAGTCTCCGACGCCGTGCCTATCGGTTCCTTGCTAGGTGAGGGTTATTTAATTATTTGTAGTTTCGGTAACACTCAAATTAGCGCAACACGCATTTTCAATAAACGTAGGGATGTATTTAATTAATGACTCTATATTTACGCCATTATTTCACTGTGGTACTTAAACATAATTAAAAAGCTTTTAGGTGATATGCTTGGACAATAATAATTCACTGTTTAATTTCAGTGCAGGCTAGCCACTGCATATCCTTGTTTTTCATTCATTTTAATTATTTATTTTCTAGTCAATTATTATTTAGTATTATTTTGTTAAATGGTGTCCATTAGCTATCGCCAGGGCTGTCATTCATTTCCGTTATATTGTTCACTTATAACTTTTTACTTTTCGTATTATTCGATTACTATTTTATTTTCACTTATATTTATTTACTGTTCTATTTCATATTTTTGTGGGACGTACGTCCCTGTATTGACCTATTTTGTGCCAATGTAAATAATCCCATCCGAAAAGTTCTTGACCAACTGACATCCTCTATTCATAATTTATTGCATTCTGTACCACATCTGTCAGCGTCTCCATACGGGGGCATTGACATGTCTAGGGTCGACCACAATTCTTAAAATTATATTAGTTATTACTACAGGTGAACGTCATTCGGTGGTTTCATATCATCTGTGATGTTTACCTGTTGTTTAGAATGATAATGATAATAGTGCTTAGTGCTCTAGGGTGCGTATTTTGTCACCACAGAATGTTAAAACTTCGCATTGGCTATAAGTCTCTACCTGGGTACCTCAAAGCGAGCGGGTAAGTAACACAAAGCCATTACTGAGACAGTGTCTCAACTATACAGAGTGCTGGCGAGAGGAGATCCTCTCGGTATATTGCAGAGTTCTGCATATGCCCACCATTGCTTTAATTATACCTTTACTGAGGTGATATTGTACACCACCTATGGCAACAAGCCATTGGCTAACTGCGAGTTCGTGGTTGGGCTTAGATTTGTTAATTTCTCCCCAGTGGGAAAACTTACAGAGTGTTTGGCGAGAGGAGTTCCTCTCGGCGTATTGCAGAGTTCTGTATACGCCAGCCATTGTTTAAATTAAACGGAAGTTTCCGTTACAAACAACAGAGTTCTGTTGTTTATCAAGAGCATTATTTCCACCTATCCAAGTTTGGATAATAAATGTAAATTGAAGTGGATTCTGAGTTTCCTTTCATTGCCTTCTTCTAATATTAAATCAAATAAGCAAATCAGGTATAAGTTCGAATAAATAAGATCCTAAATTAAATTCGTTAAACCCTAAATTAAATTAACCAGAGCAGATCATAAATAAGAAACTAAAGCAAGTAATACCAAACTTTATATAAAAAATTTGGGGAGTAAGAATTTAATACACAACGTAGCAAGGTTCCTACTACTAGACACACGATCAGGCCAAATTATCGAACTTGTACGTACACTCTCTGGGGTGGCGTCAATCAGGGGTAACAGAGGTTCGTTGGTGTCGCATTCTACAGATGTGATCTCAATATAACCTCTGAGGGTGGAACGTTCTCGCGAGGGGACGTTTCTAGTTTGGGCGTCATAAAAGTAAAGTAAGAGAGTAGGGGGGATGGGTTTCAATATGTATGCTTCTTTATGAAAATCTATTTCACTACTTCATCTTACCATTAATCAATATTTCAACTTTTAAAATGTGACCACTCAAAATAGATATATAGTTTTTCTTTAATATCTCAGAACTATGTTTATAGATCTTGTCGGGTTTCTCAAATAAGTAATTCAATTATCGTAAAGGCTTCACTTCAGTTCGTACTTATCTAAAGTAGTTCACTAGTTAATTCCATGTGATACAGTAGTTTGCCTAGTAGCTAGTGTACTAGCTTTCTGTATATGTATTTTTTCTAATATTATGGAGAACTAATGAGTCATATATATGAGTCATATAACGGTGACTCAATCGATAATAACAACTTTATCCAACATGAGAACGTAATAGAGCTAATATACCACACCAGTAATTGTCTAAAGGAAAGTGCGGAATTTTTTACCATTATTTACCGGGATGTCTCTTTTTAATGGCTTCTAGGCAACGCATCAATGTTTTCAAAGTTTCGAGTCAGCAAAAGAGAAGGCGTTTTAGAAAATGCTTTGCTATAAATTTCTCTAATTTCACCCCTTGCCCATTAAACTACCACTAATCGTCTTAATTTTTTTAGCAGCCTCGTAAATATTTTTTTTTATTATGAAGAACGTATTACATTTAATATACAGTTGCAAAGTTATAATACACTTTTCTTTTCGAAACAGAATAAAACACTTTGTTTTAATATTCTTCGGCCAATTATATGTTTCCACCACCCTTATGATCCTCAAAATATTAACTTGATTGATTAAATGCTTTATTCCAGATCGTACTTAAATGTCTAAGCAGTTCACTAGTTAATTTCATGTGATTCAGTACTTTGCCTAGTACCTAGTGTACTAGCTTTCTGTATATGTATTTCTTACAGTAGTAAGAATATAATAAGTATATATAAGAATAGAATAAGTATATATATATATATATATATATATATATATATATATATATATATATATATATATATATATGTACATAATTAGTAAAACTAATGATTATTTGAATCCGCTCTGTAGCAAGCAATTATAAACGTGCTCAACTGTAAATTGAAATGTTGACAGTAAGAATCTAAATACCCACTGCCATGCTGAATATACCTTTACTGAAATTAATTATAGTTTTCTGAACGAGTTCACCACGCTTAAAAATGATTGAATTAATTTAATAAAAGAACGGTGTGCCGGCAGTAACTTTCCTGTTCTACAGAATAAAGACAGCTTCAAACTATTCAACTGGAGTAATGAGAGAGTTGGAAAGTATTTTATTGGGAGTTAGACATTCTGGGTAGCAAATTGTTTTGACAGGGATAAATGCAATGATCATTAAGTACAACAATGAAGCTGTATCCGAGCTAAGTTTTACCATCTAAGTTTCGCTATTTTCATTAGAGCTTCGATCCCAGCCAACTAAGGCTACAGGAATGTTTGATGCATGGCTGAGCTTGATAGAGATTGACAACCATCTACGTGCATTTACTGTATTTACCGCTTACAAGGGCTTTGGAGAGCGGTTGCTCATCTGCGTAATAGCTCCAAAGAGCAAAAGTTCTATAGTAAGAATGTTCATACGTTCACTCTATGTTCTACTTTACACTGACTTGCTAATTATGATCCAACATATGCTAGAAAGCCTCAGTATTGCTGTTTAATTTTGTTCGCCAACACTGAGCGTCAAAGTTTCACGTTACTATTATGCAAAAGTTGTGCTATATAATATGATCATAATAGATTTTAAATGATTTATCGTGATAATGGTTATGAGACTATCACGAAATGTTTCTTCAAGTATACTGCAATCGTGTCAGTTTTTCACGGTTATATCTAAACTAAAAAGAATACAGTGGCCATCTGCAACATTACTTGCGATGGCGTTCATAATGGTGGAATTGGTCCAGTACAGAAGATAGTTAAAATTCCATTCGGCTTGAGTTAAAATTCCAACTGGTAGAATTTGACACTTCCCTCATATGCAATATATCCATAAAGTCTTCCAAAATTCATTTTTTATTACAGAAGTCAGTTTAATCAGGAACTCAGCTAGCAGGTAAATATTAACTTGTGGATTTTGGAATTAAACACTAACATACAGGATGGCCTCTAATATACTATTTTTAAAAAAGTGAAAGAATATAAATGCAATATTCCAGACAATCTATTTGATTCATTTTGCATAAGCATTCCTCTGAACTATTCAACCAGTGATTCTAAAAATTACTAGGTAATATGTGAAACAATCTAGTATAAGTATTTAATTCGTCCAAAATTGAATGTGAAATTGAAGTAGTATTGGAAATCTCTGTTAACATACCATAAAACTATTTCATGTTTTTATTTTATTGCAACGATTCAGCTATATTTACCTGCACCGCATATCTCTTAATACTTATGTTTTTCTGAGAATGCAAGTGCTCAGAAAAACATAAGTAATAAAATATAAATATAAAGTGTTTCACTAATCAGGGCCAGAGTAAGGACCTCTGTATCGGACCACAGGACCATCGAGGCCGGAGTACCGCAGGAAGCGGTGCTGTCGCTTCACCTCTTCAACATTTTCACGTCAGACCTGCCAAGGACAGAGCGCACGGCCACTGCGCTGTACGCTGACGACACGGCGATCGTTACGAAGTCGAGCAGGGCGCGCGTGGCAATGACGTACCTGCAACGTGCTGCGGACGAACTAGCCGACTAGTGCAACAAGTGGAAGGTAGCCATCGATGCAGAAAAAATCACGGCGAAGAAGACGTTTTTCAAGAAGACGCGGGTAACCCCGGAAGGACATGTAAGTTTCAACGACGAGGACCAATGGCGGGACAGGTCAAGTACCTTGGAGTTGTCATAGAAAAGTCGTTGACATGGAAAGACCACATCCACCAGGTGACGGGACGCACCAAAGCTACCGCGGCCAGACTCTAGACGATGGCGGGAAACAACAGCTAACTGAACCTCAGGAACAAGCTGCTCCTCATCCGGCAAGTTCTTTAGCTCCAACTGATGTACGCATCGACAGCTTGGGGCTGAAGGTATTATGCTGCTCAGACACACTTGAAGAGAATTCAGGCCGTCGAAAATGTCGCCCTCCACTGTGCCGTAGACACTCCGTGTTACATGAGGAACATTGACATCCGGCAAGACCTAGACTTTAACACTGTGATGGAGAAAATCCGAGCCATGGCTCGTAAGTTCTACGATCAAGCAGGTGCCCATGACAATCCCCTCATCCGAGTAGCTTCGGACTACGACCCAGGAAGACCAGGCACAAGAGACCCAAGATCCAAGTAGTATAACCTCATAGACCCTCTTTACAGATCAAACATAACTTTGTATTACAGCTGAGCCCTATTGCTTCACTTTTTATGTCAGGGGGCCATACGGCCCTTTAACCATTTTCTGTTACAGGAAAGACACACGACTTCCCTCTCACACACACCTGACTCCAAATCCTGGGATCCTTTTCTAATAGAGATAGACTCCTCCCGAGTAACAAGACTCCTGACGACGATCCAAGCAACGCGGTTCGTTCGCATTGTCGTGGAAGATCGCCTGATATGACATCATTCCCGGGCGCCATGCTGGTCGTGGCGTCCACGACAAGACACCCTTCGGAGGGCTGACACTGGCGAAGTGATGCGGCAAAACAAGGCGACCAAAGATTAACAAAAAGCCGAGAAGAAGTCCCTGGCAGTGGGACTTAAAGGCGTCAAAGACCAAAGGAGGTCGAGGGGAGCGCACCGCTGCCAGTCGCACGGGTTTCGTTTGCGGGCGGCACTTGCCTCTATCGTAGAGACACGCGAAAGCGAAAGCAAATCTCGGCCTATCTTCATACGACGGTCCCGGTCTACACGATGGCCGAGTTAAGAGCGATAATCTCGCTCGACTTGCCGACAAAACCCATCAAGGCCATTGCGCCTGCCAATTAGTATTGGCTCACTAATCATGTATCGCGCTATTTTGTGTAACTTGTTTAAATAAAAAGCTGAAACTATCATAACTCAGTTGAAAACAAAAAAAACTTTTACATTGACAAAATATTAAATTCCAGGATTGAAATATGGCATGGATAAACTCTAGTATCATAAACAGTTTGATAATCAGATAGATAGTGAAAAATGTACATTGATAAAAATTTCGTAGACACTGTATACAATAATATTAATTATAATGCATAAGACAGTGTTGTAACTGTTAACTTATTTTGTGATCTAAATAAATATATGAATGATTTCTCAGATAGTCATTATTAATTTCACTGGTACATAATACAAAAGCAGGAATCAAATCTTAAAATTACCAACAAATAAACAATTACTCTAATAAATAATATAAAATATTATAGTGATCAATAATTAAATTCTGATAAATAATATAAAATATTATAGTGATCAATAATTAAATTCTGATAAATAATATAAAATTTTATAAAAAAAAATTTATAAATAAAACAACATTAGTATATTGGAGTAATGAGAGTAATTACTAAAATAAAAGTACAGCACGTTGCTCCGCCTCCACTATATTGATGGGTGGTTTATAGTATTCTCATATAGAATTAGATGTAATAGTATTAGGGGTGGCATGATATGTTTAGGTTCGAGTCCCATTGGGGTAGTTTGGCACCTCCTGGGGTGAGCATAGGTATACTTATCTTCATCTCTATATACATCCTTCCTCTTCATAGCCTTAGGTTTTAGGGAAAGGAAACCTATTTTTGGGTTCCCAAATTTAAAGAAAAGTACGAATTAAGTACCTCCAGATAGTATCATCTATTTAAATCAGTATAAGAATTGACAATAAAATTAGTAGTAATATGTAAAATTCGTGAAAATATGTAAATAAGAATAATTTAAATAGAGTTTTCAATATTACCCGCTTTTAGTTAAAAAGATAAAAATAATTAGTTCATTTATTTCTCTGTTTGGTCTCTTTATTATAGTCTATCACTTCCTATTTATTTATCAAATAAGATAACGTATATTAATAATGCATACTGAAAACTAGATACTCTGCAAAGATGAAAGTTTCTCAGGACCAACAACGGCTTCGGTAAAAGTTAAATCTCGGGTCTTATCATATACACATATGCATTTATAAAGGTGGCTTGCATTTCAAGTACGATTTAAGTTTACTATTAACGCTTGTGAAAAATTCCTAATTTATTGTAGCCTCTGTATTGTTTCTAAATCATTAAAAATAAGTTACTAGAGTTGCTAAATTATGAACAACGCAATTATATAGAAATTAGTGCGCTACTCCTAAACTTGTTTCTGATATTCACTAAGAGTAAGTGAAGTACTAACAGTCAGATAGATAAATGAATCGATGATCAGACGGATAGACTGACATATAGAAGACAAGCAGGCAGGGTGATAGAATGATAGACAGACATATAGACAGCACAATTGTTCGTTAAGAACAATTATCACTGATAATTGTTCAAGCCTGGGTTTGGTTACTAGTTTGTTAATTATAATAAGTGTGCAGGATCAGGTGGCAACATTCCGTGAAGGCAAGGCAGGTTTTATGGTGGAGATGACGAAATTTATACACATAATTGACGAACACATAATCAAATAGCGATGTTATACAGTTTCCGAGAATACGTGTTTAATAAGAAAGCATTTATTTAAGGCAAACATTGTTGGTGAGCGTAAATTACGTCCGATTTTAGCTAGCGACCGGAGAGTAACTGTCACAAATTCTTCATTAATAAAATGTACAACATAATCGTGTGTTAATTGATGCACTAAATCTTGATGACATTGCATACTCGCTTTTAAATTTTGAGGGGGGAAAGAGTTACAGCATAGTAATATGTTCAGTTTCTGTCTGATGTGGTGCGACACATTAGAATCTAGAAATCTGAAACTTTCTTTTCCATGACAATGATAGGCTCTCAGCCATCCTGTATTGTATCGAATATGTTGCTGTAAACTGATCTTATTACATGCAACCAACCCCATTATTCTCGATATGTAAGTCTCCTCGGGGTATGGCTCTAAATTTTAAATTATACATTAAATGATTCTAAATTTCTGTAACATTTGTTTATGATCGGGATAGGAATGACCAAGGAATTATAGGAGGTATACATATTGGAGTAGAGCTGGAGAACTATCCTTCAGCAGCAGGAACGTTAGTTGTTTTTATAACTAGACCACTTTATACCTAAAACTATAATATACAACAATGTATGCACATAATGACCAAAATGAGAATACTCTAGTAACGTATACACTTATGTAATTTATTATTCTTTTATGTTACTTGACACACACTTTTACAATCAAGTTGGCGTCATAAGGAGATAATTTAAACCAATAAATTTTAATCATCTTCTAGTAACTAGTAAACTAATTTCGGTATTTATGAAAATTTTATCTATTTATACTACTGCATCGAAGGTTCCACCCCGTTTCGAAAGTTGGATACTAGATAAATTCCTAAAGTTACTAAATTTATATAGATCATATTTCTTCAATAAAGTGACCTATTGTTTACTTAGTAAAACTCTCATTATCATTATTCTAAGCATTAACATATTTATATTTCTAATATGCACAAGTATAGCTAATAGGAGCAGTTGTTTTGCTTCACATTTGTTTACATTATTTACGAAGAGTAATCAGCAGTTAGAATAGCAGGGGCACTTTTGCTTTTATTATTTCATCACTTCTTTACATATATGATCGTGATGAGAATATTGATGACATAAACAATTGGATATTTCAATGTCACCACAACTCCAGTGAAACTGTATGAACTTACTTCATGACCCAATATCACGAATCTCTCCTTTATTTAATATCAAACAAAGTTCAAATACATTATAGAGAGAGAGAGAGAGAGAGAGAGATTTATGCAATTTTTAAAACTCGCTAAAAGGAAACTCTAAATTATGTTAGTTTATCTTAGGTAAAATTTATATTATATATATGTTATTAAACTGTGAATAATTTTACTTCAAGTTACCTATCACCTGTAAGTGTCTAAAATAAAGACATCATAATCTGCACCTTCACGTGAAGAGAGTATCTCTGCAATAACGACACAACTCAAAATGTAATAATTTTCAGAAAAGCGTATGAAAAATTTTGCGTTGCAGGAATTGATTTTTGTGTGATGTTAAAATGAAACCTATTGTATTATTTCATGTCAATTATGTAGAAAAGCACTTTAGATTTGACATAATTATTGATTTCTAAATATTTGTAACGATGAGTATTAGATTTTTAATATAATGAATTTTTTTTTTATCAGAGGGTAACATTCAAATTACAGAAATAAGGAGTTTATACTCTAACCCATCTGCAAATGCCTTATATAATAAGGACTAAACAAATTAGGTCAAAACAGCTATTCTCCTGGCTATATGCCAAACGCCGAGCACTGAATTACATGACAAAAATTTGTCGTATTTTTGTCTAATAGAGTTAGCACTAAAAATACAGTGATTGTTCTAAAACTATACAGTCCTTACTTCTGTAGTTTGAATGTTACCCTCTGGTAGTAAAATTTTGCATTATATTGATGATCTCAAGTTTTTACTTAGATTTAGATTGTTCGAAGCTACCAAGAGATGGCGTTTGGTACGTTATACTGCGGTGGAACGTAGTAACGTCTACTAGATGTGAACTTTATCTGTCGAAGGTATACTCGTTTACACTGCATTGACGAAACCCAAGATAGAAAGGTCGAAACCGGTCTACAGTTAACGATATCCTGAGATAGGTGACACTTTGCATCTTTCTTGGTGGTTTTGGAACAATCACTGTATTTTTAGAGCTAACTCTGTTAGAAAAAAATGCGACAAATTTTTGTCATGTAATTCGGTGCTCGGCGTTTGGCATATAGCCAGGAGAATAGCTGTTTTGACCTAATTTGGTTAGTCCTTATTACATAAGGCATTTGCAGATGGGTTGGAGTATAAACTCCTTATTTCTGTAGTATTACATTTTTTTTAATTGTACCATTGTCGAATCACAATACTTTTGACTTTATTTTCCTCATACATTATACTAGTAAAATTTTATCGAAAATAGAAGGCAGCATATGCGCCAGGTAAAATACTCTATTTCATAGTAAAATAAAGTGTTTGTTTACTTCCGAAAATCGATATGGTAATGTATGACTTTATGGTTGGCGATAAAATATATTATTATAATCAATATATTCCTCTATTAAACTAAAAACCATGAGATTTTGAATGGTGTTGCTATTGCAGAGGACCATCGAATGTGTATGCGTCGGAGAATGGGCATATGAACTGTACATGTACGTGTATAAATTCATTAAAACCGTACTGTATAATGTATTTATACATAAAATATTCGTCGCTGAATTGAAATTTTCTAAAGCTAAAAATAATCCATTAATTTTATATTCTAACTGAAATATCTATTGATGATAAAGCTGCAAGTTCATTTCTGTCTGCCTAAATTTTTTTTATATAAATAAAAAATTAAATGCATTTTATAATTTTAAAATTAAAATTTACTTTATAATTCACTACAGAAATATAAACTATTGTATGTTAATATTATTTAAAATTGTAATTAGCTGTCAATACTTTGATAACACAACAGTTACCTAAAAACTATTTGTTAACGTATGTGATAATTACCAGACCTGGGCATTTGTAACCTTTCTAGGAGATTCTTCTAATAATCTGGGCATAATTTTGAATTAATGACTTACTGCAAGATAGAGGTGTTTCCATAATAAACAATATATTGAAGCAATACGTACATTGCTCTAGAATATAGGCAATTCGAATAAATTCGAGTTAATTAGATTTTTGGTCAGTATAAGTTACCATTTTGAAATCAAGAACTGAATTGACCTATCAAAACCATTAACGAATCAAAAGTATCTCATTCTATTTTCTCCTGATAGTAGATATATATAAATTATATTTTACGTTTGTTGTGAAATATGAAACAGAAAAATGAAGTGTTAAATAATGAAGTAATTAATGTCTTAAATGTGGTCAAATATTTTATTTGTATATTATTTTATAACAGTATTATTTAAATATAAGTTTAAATGTTCTATCCGATTTGTATTTTAACTAAACTGCTATTTTTGTTGATTGAATTGTTATTTTTATATGATATGATATGCCATTGGCTATACTGACAATTGATATATATGACTGTATATTTTCTATCATTTTAATAAATACATTGTGCCGTTAAATATATCTATTACGATAAATTGCATATAAATTAGCACAGAATTTTATCTACAATGGGCTTGTAATTGAAATTAATCGATCTAAAAATTTATTGTTCTATGGCCGTGAGTGATGAATGAATGGATCTTATTTGTTAATTAAAAGATACTGATTTTCTCCCCTGTTGCATATTTCATAAACGATTTCTAAACTCCCAAGCGTTAAAATAGTAGTAAACAAAAGTCAGTTACTAATAAAACTACCACCTAACAAATGAACAGACAGAAGTGAATGGTGACTTTACAAAGAAAATCATCTTCAGCGACGAGGCACACTTTCACCTCAGTATATTCGTTAACAAGCAGAATTGCCGCATTTGAGCAAATGAGAATCCACGAGTGATTGTTGAAAAGCCGATGCATCCACAAAGAGTAACTGTTTGGTGCGGTTTATGGGCTGGCGGCGTCATCGGGCCGTACTTCTTCGAAAATGAGGTCGGCCAAGCAGTTACCGTGAATGGTGTTCTATGATAACTGACTTCTTGTGGCCAGAAATTGAGGGTATGGACCTGGACGATATGTGGTTCCAACAGGATGGTGCCACTTGCCATACAGCCAACGAAACAATGGCACTTTTGCGCGAGAAGTTCAATGGCCGTGTTATCTCACGTCGTGGCGATGTTAATTGGCCGCCACGATCATGTGATTTGACACCGTTGGACTTCTTTCTTTGAGGATATTTAAAAGAAAAAGTGTACGTCAATAAGCCAAGAACAATTCAAGAGGTAAAGGATGAGATAATTCGGCACATTAACGACATTGAATCTCAATTATGTCTCAGAGTCATTGAAAATATTTATCATCGGATAGAGGTATGTCACCGAAGCCGTGGCGAGCATTTGGCCGATATTTTGTTTCACACATAATTGTTATAGATCCTTCTATCATAATAAAAAATATTAAGATAATTCTCTGAAAACTTTTTGTTTTATTTACAATTAACATCGTGCGTTTTGGTTGGACCACCTATTAGATAAGTTCTTAAAGAATCAAGCCGTTTCTCACAATGTCACAATTTCTCACAATCGAAATCGAAATGATATGTAATCATATTTTAATTGGTTTTATACACGTAGATCAACACTAATGAAGTGGTGTGAAGATATAAATGAAAATCAATAGCTATGTTGGTTGGAATTATAGTATTAATATCACAAAGTGTTACTTAAATGCTATACTTAATAGCATGGGTTTTGTTAGTATCATTTTAATTTTCGATCATTTCTCAGTATACACCAATATAACATTAAGGATGAAGTTGTAATTTTTTTTACAAAAATTGTCATGAATGTGTATCATGTAACTTTTGTTTCAAGAACTATACTAACCAGAATTACCCATATTATCATATAATTAAATAATCTAGACAAAAGTTAAATATACTGCATCTAAGACATGAATACGTAACATGGGTATCTCGGGAATGGTAGAAGATACGAATTCATTTAGTTGGGGGAAAACTGTGTAATTAGAATACTATCCGAGTGATTTTAACGTGACTTACACTTTTACATTACTATCAAAAATATGGAAAAATAATCAAATCAGAATAATTTTATAATAAAATTTAACTCAGCAATGGTATTTTCGGCGTCCGACGTTTCGTGTTCATGAAGTAATCATCAACTTATTTTTTCTAAATACGGTCTTGAATTTCTTTGCAGATTTTGAAAGCATTACTTATTTCAAAATTACTTAAGTCCTACATATAGAGCTTTAAATGTGTTTTTCTCGAGTTATAGTTATTACTAGGATTTATGTAGTACGGTGTTTACTTTGAAAATTGCAAATAAAACTTATTACTCATTTCAGCTTTCAGTAAAGGAGAATCAGGAAACAATACATTTTACATACTGATTAGTAAGCAAGCAAATTATTAAAAAAATAACAGTAACATCACTGTTTTTCTAAGGTTTTCTAACAAATCTTTCCTATCCTGACTTTTTTGTTGCCACTATCGAAATATGATCCACCTTTATTTTCGATAAATATTAACACTTAATTACCACATAAATACCATGACTTCAATTTAAAATTATTATATTTAAATTGATGGGACAAATAAATTGGTCTAATATGTTACATTTATTGAGCTTAAACAATGATCGTTGGAATTTTAACAATGTCATAAATACTCGATGGCTATTTCATCTGGTAGTATCTTTACATTTACTAATCGAATTATTTTTGAATAGAGAAAAAAATTGCATGGCGACGTGTTACATTTTGTATTTCTGAAATTGTGTGCTGCTGAACATTTGTATCTCGATAAGTACCCAGAAAGAAGACTGTTTGAGAAATGATCAATATTAGAGAAGACGGTTCTTTCCAAATACCCATTTCTCTTGTAATCATGTAACAAACAGAAAGTAAACAATGTATTGTTGTCAGTTTACAATATTCTGAAAATACCACTATATCAACTAAAGAAATATAACAAGCTACTGAGATAACGAAATGCACATTCACTTTTATTTTATGGAAAAATGGAATTCATGCTTACAAATTTGAATTTACAAAGAATTGAGATCAGACCACAAGGAAAGACAGAAAATATTCTGCGAGTGAAAATTATTTGGAAATTTGGAAATTGCGGGATGATAAATATTTCCTTATAAAGTAATTTCGTCAGAAGAAAGTATTCATCAATGCTAGTTTATTGAACCGAAAAGATACAAATAATTGGTCACGATAAAATCAACATTTATTCAATCGGCTAGACCGAACACTGTTTCGGTTTTAATATGTGTTGCAATTTTTAGTACCCGAATTATAGACACTTTTACTTACCCTAACTGATATGAATTACCCCACGTTATCTAACTTACTTGACACCTATTTTGAAGACACTCTAGATAAGTTACCTCTCGCTGATACCCAGAACTATCACTTTCAATAAGAGCGCACTCCAATACATAAATGTAGGCCACTCGTGAATATTTATCCAATATAACATTACCCCTAAATACAATTTTGTGTATATTTATTTCATAAATCCTAGTAACGACTATAACTAGAGAAACACCAATTTTATGCTGAATATGTAATATGTAGATGAATATAAAATAAAAAAAGTCCGTATTTAAAAAAATAAGTTTATCAAAGATCTTTGAACACGAAACGTCACAGGAGGAAAATATTACTATTATTATTGTCACGTTAAAGATTATTGCAAAGTATAATGTGGTTGTTTTGTTTCTTTTACTTATTTTTCATAATAATATGAAAAACAATTATAACCGATTTATTTTACTTAAAACTTTATTTTATTATTTACTTAAAAAAATATTTTTTTGTAATAATTAACTTCTTAATAATTTTTTAAATTAGTTAGGACTACTGGAATTTTATCCTAACTATGCCATTTTTCCCCATTTAACCGTGTTCATATTTGCTGCTACCATTTCCAAAATGTTCGTGCTGTACATTCTTATCTTGGACACACTGTATACAGTAAATACAATAGTAAATAAAAAGTAATTTAATTCACTGACTTGCCTTTCACCAACGATATACGATATACGGAATACGAAAACTGACGAACTTTTTAATAATAAAGAACCCATGTTTTATTTATACATATAATTGCTTAATATAATGAAACCCCTCAAGTTGACTTCCACGTATTAAGTTAGACGATGATACCAACAAGGATGTTTATAATTATTGATAGTAGGTGGCGTATTTGAGCACATAATGCTTCTAAAAATAATGTAAAAGCAATATATTCATCGATTACAGAATTCTTAATCCAACATACATATATATTTTAATATCGTTTAATACAACTTTATTTTAAACATTACATTGAAAATTCATATATTTTGTTTTTTTTTTGTAATTTACATATTACAAAATATATTTGTGTAATATCGAATTAGCCTTGTGGGAACAATAAGAACATTTAAAAAGTGAATGGATTAGTGACGTAAATATATGAAATATCAATTATTCTTCTACTAAATAAATTTTAATGTCAATTATATTACAGTTTAATAACATATTTCTTTATATCTTAATTAATATTATAATATTATTGAATAACCGCATGAATTGCATATTTTTTGTACTTTCATTTTTAAGAAAGTCGTATAAGTGTGAAATTTAATAATTGATGTTGCCCTCTCCCCTAGATGGCATGTAGGGAGCTGCATATTACGTATTGGGTTAATTATGATAGATACTTCACTTTACGTTACTCCTTTAATTATTATAACGAAATGCTCACAATTCATTCATACTTACATTCAACAGTTAATAATAACTACCTATGAAACTCCTCCTTAGGTAATAATAATAACTTCGGTAATAACAACCAAAAATTAATTTTCAATGTAATGTTGGTAAAAAAGTTGATAAAAATTTAATATTATCAATATTCCATAACATTGTAACATTTTAGAACACTGGCTTCTGTCCCTGTTTATTTGCTAGTAACCTTATTTTGCTTTTAATTTTTAAAACTATTGCATCTCTGGATTTACTTTCATTTGTACATAAATATATCGATCAGCTTCTATATTTAAATTCCAATTACTGCCTTGTTTGTCTCTACGCATTAAAGCCAATACATATAGAAGTTAACCCTATATTCCTTCACATTTCCTGTACATATACTAAAGTACTCTTGTATAGAAATTTGTTCTATATGTTCTGTAAGGATAAAGGTATTTGAAGTGAAAGTAATGCTCGCATCGGTAAAAATTTTTTTAAACGAAAAATGAATATATTGCATAATTTCCTTAAAGAATTATTATTGCTTGCATCGAGGATAAAAGGCTTTTGAGACTGGTTACACATTATTTGAGTTGATTCAAGTATAACCAAGGACTTCGATCTAAGGAATGGAGTATAAATAATCTGCTTTTTTCCTTCAACTAATTTGTTATACAAACAGTTAAGATTTGATATATTTTTTCGAACTGTCCTATCTTCAAAAACTATTCTGTAAACGTATTTACTCCAAAACTGTATGTCATGTGCACTTCTTTGAATTGCCCATCGCCACCCTTTTTCAACTATTCTAAAACTATCAAACACTATCGTCGGATAGTTATATTTGGTTTTATTTTTGAATTTATGTCAAACAGTCTTCTTCATTTATAATTTGTTTCAGATCATTCAGGGTTTCTCCCGAGTTTCTAGTCCACGCACGACATATTGCATCAGCTTTCCTTTTTAATATTGTATAATAGTTATATCCTTGCAGAAATAACATATACTCCGAAATTATAGATATAATTACGTATTTTACCATTGTGTTTTAATGGCATTAAAATTCACGATAATGATAAATATAGTTTAAAGTAAATAGTGTCAAAATGGTTCTAAGGTTCCGACAGTAACAAGGAGTTCAAGTTGCAGTATATTATATGCCAAGACACTTTCCATCTTAGAAATAAATTTGTGTACATATTATGTACTTTATATTGATAACTTTCTTATCACAACTTCCTCTAACATCTTCTATTAACCTGGAAACTATATTATTGCATCCTCGATTATCAAATGCTTGATTTTCAAATCCTGAAAAGAGAAAACCAATAAAATTTGGATGTGTAGTTTTCCACAATTTCAATAGTTTAAGAATAGATTTTTATGAACCGAAAACAAACCTCCCTTAGTAATACTTACTATTCTATGGGCTTCATAATGGAGCTTTTGGCTTTATATGAAACCTGTATGAAACTGAATGAGTATTATTAATAAATTATTTCTATATTACAACCTGGACCTAAAAATAGCTTACGGCGGAAGATTATAATACAACGAAAGGGAAAATACCTAAAGAAATGATTTGGTTTATTACAGTACACTTATTAATGCATCGTAATTGTATATTTGATTCCAATCGAATTAGATTTCATGCACTATTTTAATTACACAATTAGAAACACCTTTATTACTAAATGGCGTGACTATGGCAATAAACAGCTAATATAATATAATTCTCATAACCCATAAAACGCAAACAAATGGTTTATTAAAATTTATAACACTTATCATCGCCAATAGCGAACAGTGTAGTGATAATGCATACAATTATGCGATCGAGCATGGAACTGATCTAAGATCAATTAATAATAAAACCTAGTTGAACTACCAGTTATATTGTTAAATAATAAGAGTAGGATGAGTGCAAATAGAAAAAATGAAGAATCGATCCCAGGTTAGGCGTTATATTAATCCTGTGAAACCGAATTAAAATTGTAATATTTAGTTACTCTTACATACTCCTACATACTTAGTTAGAATAACAAACAAAATGTACACAGAAAAAATCTAACACAGTAAGTGCATAAATACAATTAGAATCATTATCGAGAAACTATAGGCATCCTCGTGAAGAACTTGTTTGTTATTTAAAATATCCAAGGCTTCCCTTCAATCATATACAGTTTGAACCAAACGGTAATTGTAGTTCCACCCCATAGGAGGATCTCTAGGAAAACTCTTTTCAATTTGTAATCTTAAGCCAAGGATTATTTTAGAGGATTTTGAAAAAAGAACGCTGAAATTCTGTTGACTAGTTGTTCAAAGAGCGTTCAATTAGATTTTATCTAAATATTTGTTTTTTAACTTTGCACTAGTGGCGCTTCGTCTGAAAGACAAGAGCGTTCCTGCTTAGTGGATAATTCGGAAACTAATTATTGCAGCAGTTGTGCACTTCTCAGTACCTTCCTACTTTCTGGATTAGTAACGTGTGGTGTAGCATTGAGTTATTTACAGTTCAGCAAGAATATTTATCGCTTGAAAGGGCTTGATAGACCCGGCGCCACCGTGTATTTTACATAACTATTTAGTGTAAAAACTAATGTTAATAGTGTTATATAACTATTTAGTGTAATAATTCTGTGTCGCAAATGTTTCTGCTTAACTTCATTAAAGTTGTAAGTATTCGGACTGAAATACATATTAATTTCAAGAATATGACAAATTTTGTATGTCATTTCAGTTGAATAATAGTCATAATGGATTATGAAAAAGAGCAAGCAAGGCTTCATCGTTTGCTAGAGGAAGCATTAACGGACGATGAAAAGTTTCTGGATAAGATTCAGAACATGAAGAAGATATAATTGAGATAAGAGAAGAGAATACACATACTGAACAAAGTGGAGAAGAAGTGGAAGATGAACTGCGTACTGTTAGACTCAGAGGAGAACTTTTACTGCCAAAGATGGTGTAACTATTTGGAAGAAACATATGCCCACAAAGGCCGTATGCGTCCGAGTGCAGAATAAATTCTTCATCTTTCAGGGGTGAGGCCTAGAACTGTGTTAGCTAAAACTCCTATCAAATGTCGGGAACTCTTCTTCTCTGATGCCATATTAGATATTATTTTGGAGGAGACCAACAAATTTATTCAGCCTATATCATCAACAATTAATTCCTCCTGGGACCAGAAAAAGATGCGCAAAATACCGCAAAGAGAACAAGACCAGATATTACTGTGTTCAATGTCAAACATTTTTGTGTCTGATCCATGCCAAAATTATCTGTTGTAACTGTCTGGGACTACTTCAAAACCACAATTAACAAGATATCTTGTTTTGTAACTTTAAGATTTATTTGTTTTCTTACCTTTTTTTTTGATTAACTATATTTTTTGCATTACTATTATTTCGTCACAAAATGAAGCACCTATGTTATATTTCCCATATACTTAAAAAACTGTATAAGATATTCTTAAAAGCCAGATTGATTTTTACAAATTTAAAAACAATAAAGACCAGTGTTAAAGAAAATGTAATCATATACAAAAAAAAAAACGTAACATTTCCTGAATTTGTTTATTATTTATTTACGGGTCTATGAGGCCCGGCGCCACAGTCCATGTCAAAGTATAGAGCGCCATTACTGCAAGGTTAATTATCGCATTAAATATGCTTTCCTATTGGAGCTTTTGGTAGTTTAGATACGTGAAATCGTTTAAATTTCATACCATTATTTAATTATTTTGTTTTATTCACCAAAACAAGTCCAATTACGAGGTAACAGAAAAACGATAGCGTGCATGATAAAACAAATAATTTGAAAACATAAAATTAGTACGCAGTGGCTAACATTAGTAAATATAATAAAATAAACATTATTTAACGTAATGATAACACAGAGTACACTCAATGTTTATTAGATGGAACCATAAATAATAAATCATTATAAATAAAATATTATAGAACACTAGAATAGCTCATGTTTAGTATAATTATTTTATATGGGAGTTGGACGTATACGTTTTATATCAGAAATTGTACAAGAAAATAAATCAAGCACGTCCTCAGTGTTATTACCATTAAAAATCTGACTGATCTGACAAAATGATAAAGGGCGATGACTAAAAACCATTAGTACGTGCAATCGGAAGTTGAAATTAACTACACATACGGTAGTTAAAATGAGATATAAGCGTAAGACAATTAACTTCGTAATAAGACTGTCAATTTGTTAAGAAGCAAATCATCTACATAACTACTAGCTAAGTCGGCAACAATGAAAAATAAACATTACATGCAAAATAAAAATTACCGCCTTGAAAAAGCTACGTTGTCCTTTCACAAGTAACTTGATGTAACAGTTCTTACTTTGAAATCAAACTATATCTGAAATACCCCCATACCCCCACTCTCTTACTTTATTTTATGAAGCCCAAACTAGAAACGTCCCCTCGCGAGAGCGTTCCTCCCTTAGGGATTATATTGATATCACACTTTCAGAATATGAAACTAACGAACTCCTGCTACCCCTGGTGGACCACCCCCAATAGAGTGGACATACAAGTTTGAAGATTTGACTTGACCGTTTAATTTTGTCTAGTGGTAGGAACCTTGCTACGTTGTGATTTTAATTCCTATTTCCCAGATTCTTTATGTAAATGTATTACTGGTTTTAATTTTTTTAGTTATAATCTGCTCTGATTTCATTTAATATTAGAAGGAGGCAATAAAAGGGAAACTCAGAATCCACTTTAATTTACATTTATTATTCAAACGTGAATATGTGGAAATAATGTTCTTGACAAAAGATAGAACTCTGTTATTTGTAACGGAAACTTCCATTTACTTTAAATAATGGCTGACAGAACTCTGCAATATGTCAAGAGGAACTCCTCTCGCAAAACATTCTGTAAGTTTCCCCACTGGGGAGACATTAAAAACCTAAGCCTAGCTACAATATTGTGGGTCTACAAAATCACCTCAGTAAACGTACTAGATGTGAGACACTGTCTCCGTAATGGCTTCGTGTCACAGTACCCACTCGCTCTGAGATACCTAGGTAGAAGCAACTAGCTCGATACGATGTTTTACCCTTCTGTGATAGATAAGGTACGTACCCTAAGACGATAAGCACTAAATATCAGTATCATTTGAAACAACAGGTAAACGTCACCCATGATTTGAAACCACCGAACGAAGTTCACCTATAGTAACTGCTAATAAAATTTTAAGAATTGCGGTCGACCGCTACAAAATGCTGTAAATTATGAACAGAGGGTTGTTAGTCTCTCAAGAACATCATAGTATAGATTAATTCACATATACGTAAAATAGATTAATACTGGGAATTAAGTTTCTGGTAAAAAAAATTAAAATGAATGACAAGCCAAGGATATACAATGGCTAGCCTGCACTGAAATTAGAGTATTAAATCACGGAAATTACCTAAAATGCATTAAATTATAATTGAGTACCACAGTGAAATAACGGCGAATATATAGAGTCATTAATTAAATAAATTCTCTTTTTATTAGTAATGATTATTCAAGATAATTTGAATATTAATGGAAATACGAGTGATTGAATAACCCACACTTCGCAAGGAGCCGATAGGCACGGCGTCGGAGACTTCTCCCCCAGGTTCGAGACCCCAGCTTTCGGGTATACCCATGAAGGAGGACCCCGAAAGACTCGACGGACGACTTAATAGTCGTCTGGAGTCTAGGAATGTCCGATTTCGTGATTTTCGAGTGGACAGCGTAGTTCCAGCGGTGAAACCCTCCAGAAGTGGCAAAGTCGTAGATATGAATGTGAATTTCGGTCTACTACTCTGCTGGTCTCCTGGATTCTCCTATCTGCTCGAATCTTCGAATCTTTCCTGCTTCCAGTCTTCAGTTCTTCTGGTCTTCTTTGGCATCCTCTTCCCGGATTACTTCCAGCGGCTTGCTCTGTGGTTGGCAGATCTTCCCGGCTTCCAGTCTTCGGTTCTTCTGGCCTTCTTCGACGTCCTCTTCCCGGATTACTTCCAGCGTTCTTTTTCCGGATTACCTCCAGCGGCATCCTCTTGAGTTGAAAGTCTGCGGATCTTCTCGGCTTCCAGTCTTCGGTTCTTCTGGTCCTATTCGACGTCCTCTTCCCGGATTATCTCCAGCGACCTCTCCTTGGGTTGATTAACAACTGTCCTATTACCTCGAAGCCCAGCTTATTTAGCACAATTCATATTCCATATGAGCGAGAATGCAGATTCCCGAAAACCCTGGTATGGAGGAAACAACTCGTGCCAGTTTATGCGATTTCTCTAAGTTGACATTCTTTTTAGTCTTGTAAACATTTGGTCCCCTTCTCTGGACTCGGTGCCCATATAAAACTTTAACGCATAAGGGCGATAATCGTTTCTCGAACTACCTGCATCGTTTGCCTCACATCCGTCAAGGGTCTAAAGCTTGAAGCCTAGATGCTTTTCTACGCAAATATTCTACTTTTATGACCTGGATATTTTGTATTGAATTTTTGAAATTTTAATTTCTTTCTGAAAATTAACTTACGTTAATTGCTACGTCTAGGAACGTAGCAAGGCGTTCTCTTTACTAATTAATAAATGAAATGAAAATAATTTGGGTAAAATTTTATAATTCAAATTAGTTTAATAATATTACCAAAAATTGAAAAATACCGTGTGACCTTATAGTCCGATTCTAGGACGTTTCAACACATATTCAAGCCTACACCTTACAATATATATATATATATATATATATATATATATATATATATATATATATATATGTATATATATATATATATATATGTATATATATATATATATATATATATATATATATATATATATACATATATATATATATATATATATATATATATATATATATATATATATGTATATATATATATATATATATATATATATATATATATATATATATATATATATATATATATATATATATATATATATGGTGGAGAGTGTTCGTTAAAATCTTTATTGTTACGTAATGTAACGCCTAAACTTATATAAGCATCAGCTACGCAATTGCCAATACGCCTGGAGAACGTTACTTTATTATCAAGGTAACTCCTGCTTGGTAAACTAAGATCAACTCAAGATATAATCCTCAAGTCGATACATTAAAATTATGAGTACGTGTAAATGGCACTTACAATTTGTTAACACATATCTATTGTAAAATAAAAAGATTAAAGTATCTATAAAAGTATTTAATTTACCGAGGGCACTGAAAGATCCAGAGAGATCAGGTCCCGTCTTTCGTGAAATTTATGATGTAAGAAACATTTTTATAATAAATTACCACTACGCAAATGCGCTCATTATCCTCCTTTGAGCCACTCGAAAGCACCGACGTTAATATCCTAATATTATTATCGCCCATTTCGCTTAATTCTAAACATGTGGAAGCATTATGGAAGTTCCTTTTAAGCAGTTCGAAATTTACTCACTATTTCACGTTTGCAGTTATGACTTTTGCATTAGCCATTAACTATTATCCATATTTACACGGAGATTAGACAGCTGGCAAAATAGAGAACCAAGCTTTCCGAATAGTTCCAATTTTACCATTCTCTTTACACCGAAGCCGACCAATAATGCTTAACAAGACCAAACATAAATAGCATAACTACAAGTGATAATCTCGTAACGCATTTTAGGTAAGTACGTCCACATATCAACAAAACATGAAACAAAATATGGATTTTTCATATGAATCTCTACCAACAATTTTAGTGCTATTAAAAGTATTGCCTTAAATGTTTCTATGACAGCCCGCAACTAAGTATTGTGTTAGTAAGTTTTCTAAAACGTTAGCATTAATGAAGAGATATGTCTAACATGGTTGGAAAGTAGTATTAATATTTTTCTTAACTACAGAATTAGAACAAAATAATTTATACATATTACCAAAAGACTATCGCACTCCTAAAATTATTAAGTTCAATTAAACATAATTTAAACATAATTAAACATAATTATTAAACATAATTTAAAAAATATAGGTATTAATTTTATTATATGTAGTTTTTTTATATTTTGTATTATTAGACTATCAGAAATGCTGCTGATCGGAGTCGATATGATAAATTCCGGTAATAAAGAATATACATTAATTACATTAGAACAAGATGTTGTCTACATTACTGTCAAGTTATTTACAACTATATATACAATTAAAAAGTATCAAAAATATATTACAAGGGGAAGAATATACTGAGAATGAATATTGCTACACTCTGAGAATCACTATTTGGTAAAGATAGTGTACCCGTAGCACTTCCGTAAATAGTAGGTGGCGTTGTCTGACGCAGAAGCATTTCTAGGATGAAGGGAGACAATGAGTTAAAAAGACGTACATACAGGTTAACGTAAATATCTACGAAAGTCATAACAAAGTTCATAATTGTCCAAATTTTGTCCAATAAGCTATCAGTATCTGTAGTTTATTATTTAGACTTTAAAATTGATGTTTTAATCCTAAGGCCTAAACATATAATTGAACTTAAGATGGATGTATAATAAGAATAATTACACTTTGTCAAATTTTAATAATTAGTAATGAAGTAATTTTTTTCTCTTCCCTTCTATAGTAAATACAACCTAACTATTGACTTCAATATGTAAAATTCTAATTAAAATATTCTTTACGATTTTAACTCATTTTGTCAATGTTTAAGGTATATAAAATATAATTTTGTTTTATGGTATGTAAAACAGAGCTATTAGTTAAATAATATATTTTAACATTTTACTAATAATAGAAAAATTAAAATAGCATATTTGGAGTCTTAAATAATCTGGATTTCATAATATAATATACACACATAATTATTTATTAATTACATTCTTTTTTCCTTTGTACTTTCAATGTAATAGTGTATTCACATCTCATTATTTTAACAATAATCCAGATTGGATCCAATTTTTTATTTTTGAATGCAAAAACATCAGAAATAACAAAATAAGTTAATTAATAATATACAAATAAATACATTTGAAAACAATGTAAAGTATGAATATCATATTATGAAAATGGTTCATATGTATAAGTGATTTTAAAGAATATCTACACATACATGTATTTTTGTGCGAATATTGAATATGGCCCTTTTGAATTAAGAAAACTTATTTTATCTGAAAAAAAAAATATCTTTAGTGTTTTTTTTAGACATACAGAAAGTAGTCCCATTTTCTTCAGTATGTAAAGGGGAAGATTAGACATAGAGATAAGGATGATGTATTCAAATATATTTTCAGTTAAATCGATTTAACAACAAAACTGTTTATTATAAATAGCCATGAAATGAGAAAAATATAGTGTAGCACAATTAGCTGTTTCTGTTTAAGAATAAATTACATTATTTTGTAGTAAGTTTAATTGATAACATTTATCGACATTATGGAACTTGTATAATTTGAATTTTATTTCATTATTCAATAGTTAATTAGTATTTTTTTTTAAATGCGCTGTACAAAAATGAGTATATTTATAATAGAATTCGGTCATTATTTGAATTATAACAACTTATGAAATGGGGATTTCATAGCGTATATATAAAATGTGTTTGGTATCAATGTAATAAACAAAAATAAATCTAGGTACATGCACATTTGCATTATTATTCACGAGATTGTAGAATATCCATTATGAGCAACACAGGTAGGGTTAGACACCGGAATAAAAGCTGTTTATTCAACTATATTAAAATATATTCGTAATAAATCTCTCACATGGCTCTCAGCTTAGCTTCATAATAAATCGTCCTGATAAAGAAATGAAAAATGAGCGTTAAGTAAATTAGAGCCACGATGACAGAAAGGAAGGTACTACAAGAAAGAAAAGAAAGGATGACTAATTACCGCTTTTCATTACATTAAATAAATTCACTGCGAAAAAATATACTGTATTCACATGTATTGGCGGTGTTCTTCATTGAATTAGACCATCCAATGAATAAAACGGTCTCTCAGAAATATATTAATTTTCACCACGTTATTTTTCAAACATGTCAAGGGGTATTTTGCTGCGGTGTACTTAAACGAAAATAAAAGGTAAAATATTATTGGCAGAATATGTGGTGCCATTTATACGAGTAAATGTAATATGAAGTGCACTCACATGCAGTAACAGTTAATATATTGTTGTATAATATGTGGAAAAACCGGGTGTTGTAGAGACTATCTACCTCAAGCAATTTTTTTGTGGAGGAAAATCCTTTATGGACCTCATGCCTCAGTCTCTGCGTGCTGTGTGGAATTCCCGTGAGTGGTGCAACCACGGTATACCCACTAACAACCTCTATTCTTCCCTCTGGTCTTCCGGAATTTCCTGACTTAGGTTACATCAGTAGCCAGAGTTGTCCTATTTTGTTAGTTGTCGCATGTTCCTGTATCTATGGCTGCCTGTGGTATTGTCTTTCGCAATCGTATTTTTCTCTCATGTTCAAAATCGTGTTTATATGTCTATGCATTGTTTCCCACTGGTTAACGTTTTCCATCATACATTTTATGATATTATCCACCGTTATTTGCTTCCTAATCTTATCCTGGAGTTCGATTTTTTCTCTGTCCCATCTCTTACGCAGGAAAATGTGTGTCCTGGTGTATCCCTCTTCTCCGCAATACGTGCAGTCCTTGCTTTGGGTGATCTTCATTTTGTTAAATAACTACCGAATTTTCCATGTCCGGATAAGAACTGGGTCAGGTAGTAGTCTACTCTTCTATGTTCGCAATTTGTCCATTGCTTTATGTTCCTTTTTTAGTTTTTTTGTCCAGATTCCCGACCCTTCCTGCCGTGTCCATTGTTCTTGTCATTTTTGTAATGCTGTGTTTCTTTTCTCCATTTTTATTTTTTGCAATTCTCCATCTCCATTTCTTCGGTGTATTCGGTATCTTTCGTCTACTAGCAGGGTAATAGGAGGGATTCCAGTAATTATCTGTGCTGCCACTGTTGATATTGTTCGATACCCACTTATCATTCTTATTAGTGCCCTTCTTTGTGTTCTAGATATCATTTCTCTATACTTTTTCTTGCCCATTACTTCATTTCATACTGGTGTTCCATAAAGAAGAATTGATTGCATAACTCTATATATAGTTGCTCTTTTTTTGCTTCCAGGGTCTCCTGCATTTGGCATTAATCTTGTTACCGCTGCCAATATTCTTTTTGCCTTCTGTACAGCGTATCTCACATGTGGTCCGAAGTTTATTCGATCATCTAACACAACTCCTAAGTATTTTAATTGTCTCTTTGGTAGTATTTCTATTCCTGATATTTTAAGTTTTGTTATTTCTCTTCCTCTGTCCTTTCAACACTATAACTTCTATTTTTATGGTGCTAGATTAAACCCATGTCTTTCTATCCATTCTTCTATTTTAAAGAAGGATTCGTTTGCTCTATACATTAGTTCATCTGTATCTCCACCTCAAGCAACTATTGGTGTTGATAAATTTGTGCCATTAATGAAACATTTAAAATTCAGCATTTAGAAGACTGCTTAAAATAATAAAATAAAATAAGTTTATTTTTCCGAAATAGTTAATATATAGCATAAATTATTAAGCTTTCGTTGTTTCCAGAAATACAAATTATTTTCTTTATAGAATTTTGAATGAATACAAAGAAAGGTAATCATGATAACTTTTGACTTTACTTTATAAAACTTATAATTCACAAAAAATATATATACAAAATGATTCATGGGAAGTAAAAAGGTCATTTTGAGACAATTTGAAAAATGTATTGGAACACGCCAGGAATGTGACTCACACATTATTTATACTTTTTAGAAACCTATTTTTACATATTAACTTATATTTCTGAACATCTCTTAATTATCAGATGTAGCTAAATAACAAGATATATATATATATATATATATATATATATATATATATATATATATATATATATATATATATATATATATATATATTAAGGCGTATAAAACTCTTTCTTTATAGTTTTTTCCAATTAATTGTGTGCTTACACATATTCAAATAAAGTAAATATTTTTGAAAAAATGGTTGTGTACTGAATAAATAGGATTGACGAAATAATCTAAATAATAATAAATCTTTGTTTTAAAGGTTTAAAGCGTGATTGTGTGGCACTCATGTGTAATATTTTCAAGCCTGAAGGTTTCTATACAGTTGACGATATATAATGAATGCTTTTGTATTCAAGTAAGAAAATGATGTATACTGATAAGTTAAGTACTATATTTTCAAGATATGAAAACATACATATAATTTACTACCGAATTATGTTAAACAAATAAAATTTTAATTCACCTGTAACTTATAAGATATTACATTTTCTAAAAGCCACTAAAATAAAATAGTTTAGAAAAGTACAATTCGTATAGAGAATATAAAAAGTCCATTTTTAATATATATAGAGTATATACATAGTTAATTCTATAATAAAAGTTTGGTTGTTATTATGTATATTCAGATATAAACATATATAATAAGACTTCGAAATAGAAATAATACTAAAAAACGAATACTAGTGTATTCAAAATTGATTTACTTTATTATTCAAGCCATGAAGAATTCAATCAACGTCACTGATTATTATGAATGAGACTAAAAAAGTAAATTGATTACGGGAAAATTTGAAAATAACAGTTTTCTGAAGTAACATTATATTGAATTGAATTAATATATGTAATCGCAAAAATATATTTTAATAACTCAAAACTAATTAATTATTTATTTATTTACTTAACTGCCCAACAGATAAAATTCAATTACAGGACAAATATAAACACATAAAAATTAATCATATGAAACTATAGCATGTCTAAATACTAGAAAGAAAAGAAAAAACAAAATTACTACTGTAAAAAGCACAATATAATAAATTTAATAATAATTTATTAAGTAAAAATGAACACATAAATATATAATAAAATAAATAGATAAAAAAATGATAATAAAAGTAACATAAAAATTCATGTATAGATTCAATTATTTTCGTCCTTAATTCAAACACGTTTTGGTAATAACATGTTAATTCTGTTGACACTGTTTTTGGATTGTTGGGCTCTCTTAGTTTAAAGCGATAATTTTTGGAACACCACGTATGTATTTAATTATTAAGTTGGTTTTCCCAGCTGCCACACGTTCGTCAAGGGGTATCAAGGCCTCTTAATTGTCCGGTAAAGATCGATTTTTCTGGGAGTGTGGTCCAATGAGATACTTATATTTTTATAGCTCCTTGAGGTTCTTAGTTTTTTTGCCTTGTGGATAATGTCACGAACAATAGACTCTTGACTAACCGTAACTTTAAGTGGACGTGGAGAATCTTTAGTCGGGTCAGACTTTGCTATGCGAATTGCCTTGATATGTCTATTTTCGAATAGATCGGCTATCATGTTTGGCTCCCTGAGTTAGGTTCCTCAATGATGCCAAATATAATGTCTTTAGAACATAAATAGAGGCAAATGCAAAATACCTACACACATGCATACCTACTAATCTCAGATATGCATTTATCTCGTGATGATTTTCTACAAAGTCTAGGAATTTAATTCATAACGTATGTCTCTTTTAGACACAATCCTCATCCTTGTATCCTCATAGAGTTGTAAAAACACAATAAATTTGGCGCCGTGGTCATATGGTCGGCTCATATCGCGTATATGTGTTTGCTATTTATTTTCTTTTCTACCACACATAACTAGTCTACTTCCCGGTCTGTATAATATTTATGTAATGGTTCTTATAATGTATGAGTGTTTGAGGAAGAATCATTGTAATTTTGTAATATTAAATTCATTTGCCTAGGTATTCCTGATCATAAGAGAAACTAATATTTCTGGGGAGCATCTGGTAAGTCCGCATTAAGCTTGTATTAAGTCCAATACAAATAAGAAGAAAACATATTAATAGCAATGCAACGCCACTTTACTCAAATGTTTATTGTTCCAAAATGCACTATACGCTGTATTGTGAATGTTAATAAAACCTAGCTATAATCTTATCTATAAAACAGTTTTTAAATAATATCGACAATTACCTTTATTAGTTCCTTAATTTATAAACTATGTACAGCTATGTACAGTCAAAAATAGGAAAAAGTATGAGATTTATATATACGTAGAAGAAAGATTGAGGTAAAGTTCGGAGGCAACAAGATACACTTTACGCGCGGCCAGATGGAATTCCCAGTACATTCATACATACTCGATATTCACTCTGCAAAGGTCAATGCGACTGGCAATAAGTAAAAACTAGGTTATTTACTGCGCACCTCTTGGACTGTTCGATATCGCAGTTTTGAGACTTGTTCCTATTATTGACAAGCTGTATGTATATTTGTATCAACATACATTGTTTTCCTATGAAAGAGTCTGGCCTATTACTACAAAAACACTAAAATTATCTTCATCTACCTTTTTTTAAACATAAAATAAATTAAAATTTTCTTAGTTATATGCGTTAATATATTTAATCGTATATCAAAGAAATTCAAACAAATTCAGTCACTACGTTACTTTAAAGCGAAATTAAAACTATTGATAGCTCATTCAACTACTGATGCTGTTGCTGCTCATGCTGACTACTGATGGATGTTTATTAATATTAGAGTATTTAGCTTCAAATCCATTCCTATATTTACTTACTAGTGCATGAGTTATGGAAAATAAGTCACATTATTAAAACATATTATATCATTAATTTGCGTACATTTATATTTATGTAGATAGTTAGGAGTCAACTTTATATTATTTCATAAATAAGTCAACAGAATATTAATTACTAATTACTAATTCACAATACCTTATATCTGTCATAAATATCTACATTAAGTTAAATTTAAATAATACTTTTTATTTAAATATTGTGCTAAGAGTTCTTTGTAAGTCACTGGACTTCCTTTAAATATAACACGCTTTGCTTCATACATTTACAAAATAACTGAGCTATTTCACTAACTGCTAATTTATTTCTTATATTCATTTACAACTGTTGGTCTACATCTTTAACGCATCTTAAGTCTAAAGTGGTATTGGCCTAAAGCATTAAAGACATCGGAAATCATTCTAATACCAAAGCCTAGAAAGGAGTGAACTGACATAATCTCCTATAGACCAATAAGTCTATTGTGTTTATCTGTAAATTATTTGAAAAGCTAATTCTGTAACATATTAATCCTACCTTAGATGTGATTCCAGTATACTAATTTGGTTTCCGCCAAAAATCACTCAACAACTCAACAAGGCCACCACATAGTACATAAAATCAACGAAACGGTAGAGAAGACAAAGTTTTGCTCTAGTATCTTTTAGACATCAGCAAGGCACTTAATCAGGCATGACATGGCAAGTTCGGCATCTTGGTCTCTTACACAAAGTTAAATACTCCATTCTTATACCATATTATCTACTAATTAAGTCATATCTAACAGATAGATGTTTTAGGACAAAAGTAAATGACAATACTTCTCAAGTTTAACTCATCAAATCTGGGGTCCCACAGGGCAGCGTGATGAGATCAATTTTATATCTAATTTACACCGCAGACCTCCCAGGCTTAGACTACACTGTAACTGGTACATTTGTAGATGACACTGTCATTCTAGCGATCCATGAAGAGCCAGTAATAGCATCCGCAAATCTCCAAGATCACTTCTTCCACATAGAAGATTAGTTCAAAAGATGGAAAATCAAAATGAATGAAATTGCAAAGTAAATTGCAACATCTGAATTTCACACTTATCCCAATACCCACAAGTATTTATAAATAAGAATATTATACCGCAAACATTAAAGGTAAAACATTTAGGTCTCCATCTTGACTCCAAACCCAATTGGAAAGAACATATTTCAAGAAAAACGCAAGCATATTGATATGAGAATGGGGCTAAACTGGCTAATTGGAAGAAAATCACATATGTGCTTTTAACAAATCAGAAAAAAAATTAATTTACAAAACTGTTATCATTCCCATTTGAATTTATGGCATTAAACTGGGTGTATGTGCTAGTAAGTCCAACATAGCTATCATATAACGAGCACAATCGAAGATCCGTCGAGCAATGGTGGACGTCCCGTGGCATGTCACCAATCAGACGTTGCATCATGACCTCCGAATCCCAACAGTCTAAGAAATGATCAAAGACAGAAGTCAGAAACATTACCAACGATTGTAAATCCACAGAAACAGCTGTATAATACCACTTGCTTAAGAAAATAATGACAGAAGACTTCCTGTTAAGTCTTCTGTCATTATAGTGGCCAATGGACCTTAGATAATATGTAGGAGGCTTTCTCGCTTGAGAAACCTCATCAGAATATATATTGAGATTACATTTTAAGTCACTGAATTAATAAAATAGCCCATAAAATTATAAATTCTTATTGTCGTTTAATGAATTATTATAAAATTTTACAACTGTGCTACAAACTTAATTTAAATTACTTATATCTATATGATCTCTATTTTATTTTATCCTTAATATAAAGTTACACAATTTACAACCAATGTAACCAATATTCATGTAAATAAATTATTACATGTTTCGCATACATCGATGTACATATATACTTCATATAGTTTATTCATTCGATCAGATCTGTATTCGAGGCAACCAATCCAATCAAGCCTAAGATGTACTCGAAATTTAAACCAGAACTTATTATCTATGCATTTATCCACGTTTAGTCCATTTTCAGGCAGCTTTCAGACAGGGATGTTGTATTTCTTTATTTCATAGAGTAAAACTTCATATAGTACCATTTTCGTTATTCCCTGCTTTAATGCTTAACGGATTTTCTTTAATCCACTTAAACTAGTCGCTACTGCTTAAAATTTACATTTTAAAATCAATTCTTTATAATACGCTTAGGTATTTGACGTTAAAATATTCGCCTAAATCCATGTACATTTTTATTTTTGTACAGAATTCCTTATGTTTAGAAAGCTGATTTTAGGTTGGAAAAACATATTAGAAATACAAGGAATAAATTGATTGAAATATACTCCATACACATAATAAATACATAATAACCAATACGTTGCGTTTGGATAAGTTAAATATTTTAATAGTATGTTTTAATGAGCAATATTTTCGACAATTCAATGACATATCGATTTTATTCTTTTATTGAGCACGTTTTCATATTGAAATAACATATATATTCAAATAATGGTATTCAAATTGGTGAACATGAAGGTTCGATACTTTTTTTGGAGTGCTTGGTCTATAAGTAAAGAACACAGTTTTATGATGGGTCACTTTACCACTCCACTCGACGTTTTTACTACTTGCACCAGCTTGATGACTCATCTTAATGAAATTTTGAGGCTTGAAAGATTATCATCTTCTATGAGCACTATGTTTCCCATCCAAAAGTGTTCCTGGTTTTGCACTACTTGCTTACGCTCTTGTAGTTGGGACACATATTCTGTGAACGTTTGCACCATACGATAGAGGAGTGAGAGGACGGACATGCCCTCTATCTGGGTAACAAGCGTATTAAATGATTCGTATGTCAAAAGAGCAGTCTTTATAACGCACCTTACATAATATTTAGAGGATTTTACTTCCCCTTCCCATAAACTTCTCATAACTGATGAGTATGCCTGAATAAAGTGATAACTAATACTGGAACTATTTTCTATGTTTTCGGTAAATTCATCAATTGAAGATGACAAAAATTTGCAAACTCTTTAAATTCAGAATTTGCACCTACAAAGTTGCTACCATTTTCGCTATATATTCACTATGGTTTACCATGATGAGATCTGAAACGTTCGAACGTCTCTCTGAAGTCTAAATGCTCGACTCAGTTATGAATTTCAAGGGTACTGCCTGGGGCGTTAAAACAAATAGGCAAAGATAATATTTGAAAGTTTTACTTCTATGCTCGTATTTGTCTTTGATGAGGAATAATTGCAACAAATTACGCAGCTTCTAACGATACTTTTGAACAAATTTTTCCCGGAGATTGGCCAGAAAGTTTTTCGAACGTCAGCCAACAAAACTGCGGACTACAATGAATAAGTTTGGTGTGATTATATTTAAATATAGGATTCCTCAAATCATGTTTAGGATAAAGAACGGCTGGATGTTTTTTCTTGAATGCGTAAGGTGCGTGTCTTAACCGACCTCTCACCCTTATGATGTTGTCCACAAATGAACCGAGAATAATGAGTCCGCTTTTCTTGCTTAGGTTTGAGGTTTCTCTAGATTGTGGGGCGCAGTTGAAAATGGTTCCCTCTTGACTATTTTTACAAGAATATTGCAGGTCTTATCAATTTCTTGCACTATTAGCATGTCCGTACGTCCAAGCGCTTTAGAAGATCGACAGTTATATGTATGTGATGTTGACGTGCACGAACACTCTGACTTGTTTACACTTCCTTAGTAGATCATCTGGAGAAATATGCCTTACTAATGATATTATGAACTGGTCTGTTTCTAGGTTCTAGTTTCAGAAGCGATAGTCCATATGATCAAGTATGGGAATTAGTAAGTTCTTTAGGTACCATACCACGCAATAAGATATCAGCTAGATATTGATCGGTGGGAACATATTTCTAGTTTTCGATATTGCATAAAGCTTGTATTTCAGATACGCTATTGGACATGAATGTCTGGAGAATATGAGGCGCTATCCAGTGCCTATATAACGCCAAGGTTATGGTTGAGTTACCTTACTTAAAATAATTGTTAATTGTCGTGGTCAAAAATGATATAACTCGTTTATACAGATTGACCTATATTTGTGCGCCACATAACTCTAAAATGTGTACGATGATTAACTTTAATGATGCTACACAGGTTTTGGAGCCCAAGAGGTGTATGTGTACTTGATTGTGACTATCCGTACTCCGGATATTCTTGCAGCAACTGTATTCCCTCGGAGACATGTCCGCAAATCCATGTAGCTCAATGTGAGACGAGTTTTGGTATATAAGGTGCCTCGGAATTATTAACGGGCTTAAGTCGTTAATTCTTGCTAGGAATTTAGACCATTTCGATAGAATGTTGTTGGAATTACATCGCCTCAAGATAGAATTACACCCTAAAATTTTTAAGCATGCCCTTGGCGTTGACAATGTAAGAATTAATAAGACCTAATGGATCGAGTATGTGAGAAATGTCCGATAATATTTTTTAGTAATGACTCCCGAAGTGGAAGCTATCTTTCTTACATGACCGCAGTAGCTCAAGTATGCTGACATTCTGGCTCAAAATATGAGACATCACCTGAATATATTGATGCCTTTATCCATTCGAATACCTTCAAACTATTGAAATTCTATTTTTGTGGCTAGAAGCAATCAGTTTCTAAAATAGACCAAACTTGTTGGCGCAACTTAATTGTTTCTTCAACAGTGTTTTCGTAATAACTCGTAATAAGATAATCAACATAGAAGTCCCGATCAATTATGTGCAACTAGTTCACCTGTACCTACAAGATTATATAAGTTTGCTTTGGAGTTTTGTAAAATTGGCTGTTTCTTTGGTAAAAATTTCACAGCACTTATTATCAGTACAACTTTTCTCTATCCCCGTTGCTGATATGTTGCCTGATATTCAGGTTACAAAAGCACATGCTATGAAAAAAACAACAATAATACAGAAAAATACAGTCTGGATTCGATTAATGGTTTTACTTTTTTCCTGCACTAAATATTCGAGACGTTCTCTTCACCAAGGTTAGAACCAAAAAGGTCTTCTAGATAGTTTCGCTTTTTAGCTACTTAGCTACTATTCGTTTTATTACTTTGAAGAAATTTCATCTAGATATCCCTGCAGTAACGAGAGAAAATTCTTTGATTCAATTCTTGTCCATGTGTATCAAACCACATCGAAGGCAGAAATATCTTCAACATTAAAAAACAAATAATGCGATTTTTGGTAGTTTTCAATGAATATAAAGTTGCAAAGAACAGTCACAAAAAGAACAAGGGCTTGAAGGTAATGCAACCTCGTACCGCTAATAGTACTCGTTTTCTAATGAAATAGGTAATACTTTTATCTAAAGATTGTATCCAATTTTAGATGTACAAACTTAATATACGTATATGTAGTGTATTAAGTGAAGAGAAAAAAACGAAAATTGAATATTTTCTAAAGTAATCGAAAATCCAAATCTCGTCTTTCTGAAGGCAAAGTTCTTGCCACTATTTGTTGGGAGACTGCAGAAAGGTACTGTTTATTGATTTCCTTCATGAGCGGCGTACAGTTAATGCCGCCTAGTTCTGCCAGCTCCTTGATGAAACCTTTTTTTTTTCTCCTTTCCTTATGAGCTCTTGATGGGCCCTTTTGGTAAACACTTGAACATCCGCCTTATAGCCACTCAGAGAAGAATTTGAAGACCGCTGTTCTGATGACAACCAAGATGTGAAAGCGCTTGTGCGCAATTGACTAGAGGCACGGCCAACTTCATTTTTAACTTTATTGGAAGTTTCTTAATGCCAACGGCATTAAAAAACTTCCAATCGTTGGGAAAAGAGTATTGATAAAAGAGGAGACTATGTAGAAAAATAAAATGTATTCAAGAATGTTCTTACTGTGACGATAAATTTATTTAAACAAAATTCCGGTTTATATTTGACTCACCTTCGTAATATAAAACATTATAGGAAAGTTAAATTGAAAGAAGGAATGCCTTTGTCATCTAAATGGAAATGTATAACTGGTATAAAGTATTTTAGAAATATAGGAGTAGATATTTATTTTCAATTAAGAGACGTGTTCTTAATTACAAAAAGGAAACTCGAACCTCTATATGAAAATGTACATCAAACTGCAATACATATCTTGAATGCTCTTTAAATTAATTTTAGTATATATACAAGCCCATTAAAATATTACTTTCGTTAAATGTTTTGCAGGTATTCGAAAGACTAGGAATTAATCAGGAAATAAGGAAAAAAATGTCGAAAGTAATCATACCTAATGCCACAATTAAATAATTAAAATGCCAGTGATCACTATCAACAATACAGTTAATTTATTGTGGATCGATAATAGAGGAACTATATAGGAAGTATATTCACTCACGAAAATGTTTAATTCTTATCTGCACTAATATATAATGAAAGTGATATTAACAAAAAAATATTTTAAGACTGCGAAATGGTCAAAATGTTATGATACCAATGACTAGATAGCAGTTTATAAAATAACACATTCTATTAGTATAATCTAAATTTCACATATTTTTCAGTAGGAGTTCCATTGTACTTCATTTTCTATATTTATATAGAAAATGATTACATATAATTTGTATTTTATATTATACTATATATAATAATCGCGTGTAGTTTATTATATATTGTATAAATTTTAATGAAGGTGGCTATATTAAATGACATCCAGTAGGTAAATAGAAAATGGTGACTAGTTATATAACTAGTCAATGTTCATATTTAATCAACAACTATGTCACTTTACCTTGCACTGAAAGAATATTGTATATGAAGGGCTGCAACTGCATTATTGGTTTAATAGCGTCTGAATCACGTAGTAAAATTTGCTTACGAATGAATTGATACATAATTGATTTGATATTTCCTTTCCAGTTATATGCTGACAAAATTAAACAAAACTGTAAGTACCGTTGCAGATCTTAATTAATATCATTATCTCTATCATCAGTGAAGTAAATTGACATTGGACATTAAGTTTGCGAAATAAACTATCTCAACCGGCTCACTTTATACAGACTGATAATATTTAATTTACACTCTTTATACAGAAACTTACAAATTTTCGGAAAATATAAATATAGAGTCCGATTAAATGAACCTGTTGTGCCTCATGGAAAAGTACAAATAATAAAAACGGGATAAGTAAACATACCCTCTTTTTATTATTTTCTGCAAAGCTTCTCTTAAATAGCCACAGTTATTTAGATCTTTAATAAACAATTTCATTTAACAATATTTATTTACTTATGTTATCATACAAAGACGAACTCGAGAATTATTTAATATCCTGATTCTATACAGAGGGAGGGTTAAAAGAGTGAACGGGTCCTCAGGCCATCATATCGGATACATTCCACTACTTCCATCAGACCCGCCAGTTTGGTGATAATACTATTTTGAAGATAACCTCTCTCAGAAAGCTTTATTAGGTAGATATATTAGAATTTATTAAAATCCAATAGTTCCCCAATACAACTTCTCGTTTTGTTGAGAGCAGTGGGGAAGCGAGGATAGAACTAGACTGTTGCCAAATTCTCCTCCAACAGAAAAGTACTACTGCAACCGTACACCATAGTTCAATGGAATACCTTAATATATAAAGGTATTCAGTGGGTGGGTAAATATATAGTGCGATCTCATAGAATCTACGTTTACATTTAGTAAAAAAAATCTACTATAATTACGGCAAACTTTGATTGTGGATTGGGAGGTGGGTGGTTTATATCAACCCTCCAAATAAATTTAGGTCTAATTTTGGTTAATGATCGGAAAGCACCACCCCTCATCATTACGATTGATTTTAATAGTTGCATACTGGCTCCTATACGATGACCTTCAGAACCCAAAAGAACATCAATAATACCTTCTTAATGAAATTCAAACGTAATAAAATTCAATAATAAAGTGTGTGCTGCAAATAATTAACCTTTTGGACTGCGGTTACCCACGCATATTCGTTGTGGCAATTAACTCGTTAACATTTTTTGGACCAGCTAGATTCCTCTATCACGTTTGATAATCCATTTGTGATGGTATAATTAGAAGAGATGTCAATAGGTGCAAGTAGGTTATAAGATATCCTTTAGCACTGGGAATATTATCTGTAGTTATGTGCAAATTTGATCACTATTTGACCACTTTCCCCAATATATATTTTACAAACATATTTGCATAAAATCAAACATAGTATATATGATACTGTGAATACGTACACTAAACATTATTCATGATTATGTAATTATTACTGCTGAGATTTAATAACAGAACACATACGAAATCAAAAATAGTAGCAATATTAATAAGAATCAGCCAATTAGTGCCCATCTCATAAATTTTATTTCCATATTCAATTAATTACTAATTGAATATATATATATATATATATATATATATATATATATATATATATATATATATATATATATATATATATATATATATATATATATATATATATATATATATATATATATATATATATATATATACAGGGTGAGCCACGGTAGACGCAGTATTAAAAGTATATGGAGATTTGAAAATTTCAAAGCAATCGGTACTTGACCCGCTTACCAATTGCTTTGAAATTTTGGTTACCAAAATAGTCGAGTATGATCTACGCAACTAAAATATTTTCGGAAGTGCGGTGTTACCACTTATACGTAAAACCGGCAACATCATCGTTATTTTAAATAGAGTACCCTATATATTTTTGCATTTCTCGAATTGCCGTCTCTTTGTGAGTAACTTAATATTTCCCTATATCTATCTCAAGCCGTTATCGAGATAATAATTCTTTTCTGAATTTATTGCCAAAAATTTTACTTAGGCAAGGCCTGAAGACATCTTCTTCATTAATCAAATGATTCCAGTATCATACAGGGTGAGTTAGAGAATGCTTTCTATAAGTCACTCAGAGAAATGCGCGAAAGTAAATTTTTTTAAATGGAATGCCCAGTATATTATTACTGATTCGGAAAGGTGATATATTTACATATTTAAAAATGTTAATGTACCGTATACCTAATGGGCACCGTCTTCGATATATAGGCACTTTTCTGTAACCCTTCCAAGAATATTATGTCTTTTGGTATGTTGTCATAACGGGTGGGCCATAAAATTTTTATTTTATCATTTTGTAATGACAACAGACATGCTATTGTTCTAAATAAATTTGACATTAGTAATATTTGCACTTAATTTGAATAGATGTAGCACAAATATGGCCGAAAATAATTATACAAGCGCAATTTTAATGGATTTGTTTATTATTCATGGACAGTGCAATAAGATTGTCAACAGAACTTGTAGAATATTTAATGAGAAGTATCCGAATTTTCCGCAGATGAACAACAGAAAGTTTCTACGAATTCAGAGGAATTTTATATATTTTGGTTTGGCATTAAGAGAACCAAGAAATTTTAAGATTATTTGGATTAAATAAGAAAAGTTGACTATCGCGTGTCCTTGAAATGAAATTGTATAAAATTTCAATGAATACTATATAATAGTCTGTAAACAATCATTTGATTGTCTTCTTTCAATTTTAAAATCGGATTATTAATAACAGAGTTATCGCTTGCGGCGTTTCTTACGTTCCACCCTGTATATCTATATGAGGTGTTAAATAACCTCATATATTCCTAAGTGGCTCAAGGAAATCGTTAGGTATGTCATGTTATCTACAACGCCTTATTCAGCTCTCAAATGGTAACCAAAAATGGAAGTGAATATGTAATGAGATGAATTTTACTAATCGCAAAAATATTATCAAACTTCAAACTAAATTCAGCCCAACTAGAGAATATTTAATACATCGTAGTTCTTTATTAATATATATTTCTTCAACAAAAGGTTTTCGCTATAAATGTATTGATGTTTTTGTACATTATTTTCACATATTCTGGTTGAAACAGGTAAACATTGCAATATATCGACCTAATAAATAACAATTGGGTTACTCGGTATTAGCCCTTTATCAGCATGTACGACAAAAAGCAAATACTAGATACTGACTGCAAATTTATTATCAAAATATAATTGCAGTCATGTATCACGCATTCATTACTGAAATTCGATAGTGTAACGGCGAATTGGAATATAAAGGAAGAGTGCCAATGACGGATTGTTTTTGGATTTTGGTGTATCAAACATTGCGTCACGGCATATTCACATTCATGAGGACCGAATTACTTTTATAATAAAGTAGTAAACCATTACAATGGTCATTAATTTTCTCTAGGCTTTCTAAAATATGATATACGTTTATATATCAGTGTTTCAATCTAGAACCACTCAGCTGAATTAATTTATAGTCTTAGTTATGTAATTTTAAAAATTAGATTAAAAATCTATTCTAAATCAAACTGATTTCATATAATTGAAAGCACTGTGGTAATATAGATTACTAATATAATCCAGCGAACTGCTGTTATCAAATAAATGGTGAAGGTGCTAATGCCAATTTAACGTTTTTGTTTTTTTTTAAATCCTAAGGGAAATTTATTTACTGCCACTGTATCTAACATTTAAATTAACTTAAATACAGGAAAATATCCATTTACATTGAACTACGGTGGCACCTCAGAAAGTTATTTAAAAATTGTTTGTAGAGAACTATTATACGTTCTATAATATAAGGTGTACACAGGATAATGATATGATTAGGAATCAATTTAATTAATTTGGTAGAAATGAAACTAAATAAACATTGGAATGGGCGAAACTATGAATAAGGACAGTACATTTTCTAGTCGTGTGTTGAATGCTAATGAGTATTACTTCCTTTGGAAAATAAATCAATAGATGACTCCTACATAATAACTTCGAAAATTGGGCTTGCAAAAGTACCTTCACAACGTTTAAATAAATTTAACCAAATAGTTTATAATTTCGTCAAACTAATACATGTTATAAGAATATGATAAAAACGACCTTGGATATATATATATATATATATATATATATATATATATATATATATATATATATATATATATATATATATATATATATAAAGTAATCTAGATTTATAGTAGAACGTTTATATATAAATATTATATGTTTAGAATATAATAATTATGTGCCTAATCAAACACCTTCAAATCAAATTCATATAATATTCACTAAGATGTTAAAACTATGGCGTCATTAATTACGTTCTTGTTCCTACATTTACTATATACAAATTATTCATTTGTATTTTAATTAGAAAGCGATGATCCGCTAAAAATTTAGCTGAAATAGCTAAAATTTAACTATAAATTGAAATTAATACTATGTACTGCTGTGCACACATCAAGTGGAGAGAAAATTAACATTGAGTATGATCTGTGTCATTTGATCTGACATCTGTGTCATCAATCTGAGTGTATTGATGCAAACTATACTCAATTCTGTATTGATGCAAACTTCTCATATATTGACGATAAGAAAAAACTTAAGGTAACTCTAAGTTTTAAATTAAAAATATAAATAGAAACTAATGGAGATCTTAAGACACTACCTTGTGACACATCTTTCGGAATATAAGTAATACTGTGAACTTTGTCAGCGAATAACATTTTGAGGCGTTTTTTGTAAAAATTATTATAAAAATTTAAATAAACAGCAATATCATTAAATCTGCATTATTTTAATTTAACGCACATTATATTATGGTTTGCAGTAACAAATGCGTTAATAAAATCTAGTAAAATTAGGCAATAGTCAATATTATTATTACATGCCCTAAGTAAGTCGTCAGTACTATAGAGCAGATGTGCTACGAATATTGTGAAACCCAGATGGTATGCAGGGCAGAATTTTGCAATGATTTAGATAACTATTTAATTTGTTATAAATATTTTTTCGAGGGTCTTAAACCATACTCGTATACTAATTGATCAAAATGAAATTAATTAATTAAATAATGGGTTAGTCAACTTTTAATAGGTAAATATCTGAATGAGGTGATCGACTAAAATAATCCACAAGAAAAGATAATTTAAGAAATATAAGATAATTATGTGAGTGAAATTGAAATACTATAACAAATTCAAATAATTTTTACAATTTTTAAGAAAAACTAGAGACGAGCAAAGTTATAAGTAAGCCAACTATACTTTGTGTAAAAACATGAGATAATGATCAAGCTTAGTAAAAAGAAAAGATTTTTAAAGTATTGAAATACGTGAAGGCTAATATCGTTTAATACGTAAGGGGTAAATTTTTAAAAAATAATTTTCCAAGACATGGCGTATGCCAATTTATGGAGAGGAATTATGACCACAATTAAAAAACGAACAATTAACATATACTATGTTACTTCAAGAATAAAAAAGTTATTACAAAAATATGTAAAGATGAACAATATGATGTAAAAGAATACTTTGTAGTATTTCTCGCCAGTAGTGCGATTATTAATTTAACCAGGCTTTGCACTGACTTTGTTGTGTCAAAAATATTTGAAATGGTTTTGAATATTGGATTTCAGATTTAGTTACTGACTAATTGATGTCGATTCAATATTAGATTATTCTACTGAAAATATGAAAGTTGATGTTAATCGAAATGTTTTGGTTGCTACTGGCTATCAGAAAGAAGAAATTACATACGTTCAACAAAAATTGATGTACACCTAAATAACTAGAAAGACTGGTCAAATTTAGAAAATTGAAGTGCTTATAAAAACACCTCAGATGAAATTCAAGATCCTAACGAAGTCAACACTTTTTTCTGTAATATGGCACATGCTGATATACGTCGTACCACACTTGATTTTTATCAACAAAATATAAAACCTGAGATGCTCATATACTTTAATATTTCGCAAGCTACAGAAACAGTACCAGATAACAGACATTAAACGTGGTGACATCCGATACATATAGAGAAGATTGGATTAACTTTAGAATATTTAAAATAGTATATCCATTTTGCAAACTGGCTATATTATATACCATGAATTATTCATTAGCCAATGCAGTAACGTTACAGGTTCGGAAACATAGAGTAATAACACTCTTGGCGAAAATATATAATGCAAGTGAATTACAACATCTTTGGCCAATAAGTTACTCTGTATATCTAAATTATTAGAAAGAATTGTACCACCAGATTAACTGAACATGTAATAATAGTCTTTCTCCTACACAGTCTGAACTACGAAAACATAACAGTACTGCCACATCTCTGATTAACGTTTGTAATAACATAACAACTAATGCAGTAATCTGTGATTCGTCAACTTGTATTGACGAATCACAGATAATTGCATTAGTTTTGCTGGACTACTACAAAGCATATGACCAAGTTATACTATGACGAACTTATGAATTAATACGTTTTTGGTTTAAAAATTATCTTTCCAATCTAACACAAAGTGTTAAAGTAAATGTTACCATGTCCACTTTACTTTCGGTGACCCAAGGTATTCCACAAGGTAGCATACTAGGTCCCTTACTATTTACAATCCTTTCTGCAGATTTTCGGGACCTTTTGACACCACAGTGCATAATACACTTTTATGCAGACGACTGATTGTAGCAGATTGTAGCAGAATTCAGCAACAATTTATCTATACTTGCAGAATGGTCTAAAAGTACAGGTCTCCTCATTAATCTTGATAAATGGGTCGATATATGTTTGGGAACTAGTGCTATCTTAACAAAAGAAAAAAATATATAACTGGAGTTGTGAAATTGTGCAAACGGGAGTGTATTCGCTTTTCAATCCAGTGTCAAAAATTTAGGTGTTACATTTGATGAAAACTAAAATTTCGAAAAACATGTTATAACTAATTATCGACAGTCACATTAGTTATTTATGTAAATTTAAATATATATTACCAAGTGAAATAAAATCAATCTAGTAAATGCTGTAATAAGAAGTAACTTATTGTAGTAGTGTGTACTACCTTCATTCAACAAAGTAGTTTCAGAATAAAATACAAATAATTCAAAATATTTTTTACGACTGTCATATAATATTTAAAAAAGTGTCGTATTACACTCTACTATAATGAACACAATACACTTTAACATAACCATAGTTTTATCGTACTGTTTGCAATACTGGTTTATAAAATTGTTATCCATAAATCTTTTACTTATTTAGATGAATCTGTAAAACTACAGTTGGAGGTATTCTTGTACACTGTTAATCTCAAAAATATATATCAAATATATACAATTCCATAACAGAAACTTAGAAAATTTGAGCCTTGTTTTCATATTTGAGACCTAAATGAGATCTAAATTGAAATAATTGCGTCCATTTCGGGATGACAATTTATTATCTAGTTACTTTAAATAAATATTATAGCCTACTCTAAACCTCACTCTGAATTATTCTTGACTAATATATTTTATTTTCTCTTCATAAGTTTTAACTATTTTTTTTTTCGTTACCATATATATACCAAAAATCAATATAAAGCAATAGATAATTCATTCATCTACAATTTCAAAAGTCATTAACTCCTTATAATCTCCAAAGGCACTACCGTAAAAAATATCTATATAGAATTTTTTATACATATTTATGCACACATATTCATAATATTTTATATATATCCCTAAGTTATATAATAAATAATTATTGTTCCATCAACAAATATAGATATGTGGTAATAATATCCTACATTTATTTATAATTTTATTAAAATACATGGTGTATTTACACAAATATCATATTATTTACTAACAGTTAAATAATGTTGCGATATCTTACATACTATGAAAAAATATTTTATGATTTGGAAGACACTTTTTAAACAATTTTGTAATAATTACCATAATTCTCTCCCAAAATTGACCCTGCCATTACCTGACATAAATTATATATATATATATATATATATATATATATATATATATATATATATATATATATATATATATATATATATATATATATATATATATATATATATATAATTTAACAAATTTAACAAAACAAAATATAACTGCTGCTCTTAATATAATTAAACACATTTATTAAAGGAAACGGGAATATATTTTACAAGTTTACGTGTTCAATTCGCGTGGTTAGAATCACTTTGTAAAGTTGTTTCTTCCACAGTAGTTCAGAATATCGGTAAATATATCGCCTGTAGTTACAACAGGAAATGTAAATAATTGCACGAAATCTTGATGGGTAAATGTTTTATTAAGGTTAGAGGACGTCTCATTAATTTATTTAAGGGGGCAAACCTTGAGAAGTATTATTATGTATGTTTGAATGTTTTAAGGGGTTTTGTTAGATAATTCTTCTAAATAGTTGTCATAATAGTAATTTATTATTTTGATATAATATGTAAGTATATAAAAAACTAAAACAAATATGTCAGCGCTGCCAGAAATAAACACTATTTAAGTATTGTGACAGTCGAAACAAGAGATTCTTGATAAAATGTTCGTAATAACCTGTTGAAAATTTTCAAATAAACAGAATACAGAATTAAATGTTCTGTACATCTATAAAACTCATTGGGAAATACATGTTTCATAACTTTTTTAATAAAGGAGGGATTACAGAATAAATTCATTTTAGAAAATAAAGAAGCTGGCTTCACATCAGTGTAGTTGCTTAAAATAGTTAATATATCCTTTAGGGAATTGGTAAAGTTACGCTAAGAGAACAGCTTACTTTTGAAAAAAAATATTTGACTGTTATATTTTATATGAAATATGTTTGTTCGTGGTAAAATTGCGGTTTGCCATAGTTTCTAGCAAGGAATATGTGGAGAATCTACATAATACTCTATTACAAAATTACTATTTCTTTTGCATAGTCCTACTATTTATTCTCACGAATGTATCCTTATTTGGGACCAGAAACTATTTTTATATATAGGTTATAAAGAGTGGTGTTACGTATTGTGCTGATATAAAACACCCGGACAATGATATATATGTATATGTAGCATGGGCAGCTACAGAATTCAATTAAATCAAGAGCGCGATATTGTACACCGATACAGATTAACTTGAACTGTGCTTTCCTTTTATATCCAATCATAAGTACATTGGAGTCATGTGTATATGCCTGTTTTCATAGTAAATAAATATTAAAAATTACAGGATATCATGCTAGATACGACGGATGCTATATAATTTAACACAATTATGAAAAAAATCTAACTTAAAGTTACGTTTAGTGGATAATTTAGGAAATTAAATATATTAAAGTATATTTTATAAAAAGTTTTTTTTGCATCATGGTGAATTGTGTGTATCAATTTGGTAAACGGTAAAAATTTGATGTCATGGTAACTTTTGATTTCTGAGGATGTTTCATACAAATTAATGTATTTAGACATCACGACTTAACATGTTAGATATTAACCAAAATTATTATTTCAAATATAACATTAATTTTCTAACATTAATCCTCAAATGTGTTTCTTATCTAACAATAATTTGTATTTATTTCGCTATATTCAAAGTCAGCATTTATTGGTCTTGAATTTGACTCATTACCACCAAATATATTGTCCACTGGGTTTAATAATGATAAAACTGGTATAAACTAGAAAATGAATCCATCAGTACAATTTACATACAACAAAGTTAATAATATAAAAATTTAATTACTTTAAGTGATACTTTTTCGAGCTGAAATAAATTTGTTGAAGCCTAGTTTATCTTCCTTTAAATATACTTAAATTTTTTATTCAATGCTGCATCAATATAGAAATTAAACCGTTAAACCGTTATTTGACAAAACCGTTAAAATATATCCTGCGATGGTGCTGGAGCTTTTGATGCAGCAGCAAAAATAGGATCCGGTTTTCCACGAACACCAAATAACAATACGTTTTTATGATTAAACTAAAGTAATCATTTTAGTTCCAATCATCTCCCGATATTGCCAACTGGGTTGACGAAACGCGCATCAAGAAGCATGTAATCATTCGGTGTTCGTGAAAAATTGACCTCATGTTTTCTTTGGAATATAATAAAACTGTTTTTCCATAAGAAATTACTGTAAATGTGACATATTACAGATTAATCTGATGGCAGGATCTTATATAATCCACCTATCTAACAAAATGACAACTTAGAATACCGGTTTCTTGCTGTAAAGTTGTTACTATGCATTTGTTTCATTACGTATGAATCTTTGTTTGATCCTATCTATTTCAGGTTGAACAATTCTTGATATGTATAACTAACGTTTTGATGGTTACAGTACAGAAAATAAATAAATTGGATTACAAAATAAAAATTAGAGGATGACTTCTTTAGGAAATATGTGTAATTCTGGGAAGAGGCTGGAACCTTTGATGCAGCAACAAACAATCATTGAATTGAAATTGTCATTGAAATCGTCAAAATATTGAAATCATTTTTTGAGGGAGTATAATATGTAAAAGTTTCTATTTTTAATTTAATTTAGATGAGGCTTCAATAAATAAAATATTTTAGGATATGTTCAGTAACCTATGTTTATATGGTGTATATATGCCTATATGCTATATATGTTTTAGTTTCAGAAATTGGATAATGAGAACAAGCAAAAACATGATATTCAAAAAGGGTATTACCACAAACAACTGATATACATTTTTTTTACAATTTATGAAATAGATCCTCTTCCCTAATAAATCCTTGAACATTTTGGATAAAACTTCCAGTGTTAGCCAGTATTTAATGTATATTACGCAAGGCTTCTTCTCATTATAGACAATTTTAGGCATTCATGCATCATATATCACTGTATACATGTTTCACTGTAATGGGAATATCGCATAAGTCGCACTGTTCTTTCTGGGGCATTCTTTTCTATTACTAAATGTTTAGAGGTGATAGCTGTGTCTCCTACTCTTTATTATAATAGACTGCTTTCTTCTCATTAACACAACTGGGAATTTACAAGGTAGGACAAGATATTTAATTGCCTTTAATTTAACTGTACTAATGCTGCTTATTTTGCCTACCATTTAAATTTTGAGAGTGAAACAAACTTTTAGCACCATCGGGTCTTATTAGCTGGAAATTTTACTGCGTTGTGTATTAGCAGGATAATGAGCAGACTGTAGACTGACTCATTTCCTTCGATTCCTGTATGACTGGGAGCCTACATAAATGTTACTCGATTATTGTCAAAGTTAAAGTATCATTTTAGTGAGTCGGTAATTTGTAAATATACAATGCATGATTTGAATGGCATCAATGGAATCAGCTATAATGTTAAATTGTATTGCACATCATTACATGCCGCAGAAGAAAGTAGACTGTCATAGTGCGTCAATTTTGAGCAAAAGTTTAAGATCTGGAGAAGAAGGGTCCAAGTGTGATTTTATATTTTGCAAGCAAAGGAACTTATAAACCCAGATTCTGTGTTTGATCCATCCGTGTAGATGATTGTTAAATAGGATTGGGTGATACACAATGGATGTGTTTTCGCCCACATATAGGTTATCCCCGAACATTTGGGGATAAGTTGTACATTCTATTGAGAATTTCGTGTGCACGTACTTCTGCTAGTATTCTTATGGTAAAACGTTGGTGGTAATCATTGTTATTTTGAAATATACAATGATCTGTACGTAGTACAATAGTGATATTAGATACAACCACATCTATATTCATTGCAGTTCACTTCACATGAAATCTGTAATGAAAACAATATATGTTGTTCTATCAGTGCATTAGACTTCGAGGTATTGAGATTTCATTTTTAACGTGAAATGTCAAGCTATAATAATGCTTTGAGATTGACATTTTGTTAATAAAGTATGTGTAAACGAGTACTATCATAAATTCGAGTGTGAAAAATTGATTTCACCATTCAAATTTATAAATTTATACCCGTTATTCAAAGTACCTTTTTAAAATGCCAGAAAATCCCAAAGACTTTAAAATAAAGTATTGAATATATTGGTTAATTTAAGAGGTATATATATAGTTTGTAAAAAAATCTGATACAAAATTCACATGCACTTAATGTGGAAATTATCACAAGAACACGGTTGTGAATATTCTGTGATTCCAATTTGATATTAAAAAGAGTTAATTAACCCAACGCATCGTTCATTATTTTCGTTGGAATTTTTTTTTAAAAGCATATTTCTAAAATTCTTACTACTATTTTCAGATTCATGAATCAAATTCGTTTCTAGTTTGATAGATTAGTAATAAAATACGATGTAAATGATCATAAATTCGACTTCAGTTATGGTAACAGAAATTGCAGCTAAGGTATTAATTTTAATGCTTCCTAATTCGCTAAGTAATTAGGAAGAACATGGAATTATACGATGTGTTCATAAGCCTCCCAGTTCCCCAATAAATGTACCTGCTGTAACATAAATGTAAATATTGTAATAGGTCTACCCTCCATGGTTCTTATCTCATGTAACAAAGAATACTAGCCTAGCGAAATTGTATATTGTATTGAAATTCAGTTTGCATAAATTTAGTTGATTTGAGCCACACTACACTCGATGTTGTTTCATTATTTTCTATATGCAATAATAGCGGTGAATACCACTAGTGTATATATATATATATATATATATATATATATATATATATATATATATATATATATATATATATATATATATTTATATATTTGCATATGAGAGTCACATTTTGAATAGTTTTGATAAATAAATTATGTCTACTTTTTTTTTATTTAATGAATAAAAAATATTAGTGCGTCATATTCAGAAATCTTCTAAATACATCTTTGTGATTTCATCGATGGTCAAATAGGACGACTATTGTTTCTAAAGTAACATGAAAACTTAATAATAGATGATTTTTATATCGATGGTCAAATAGGGCGACTATTGATTCCAAAGTAACATAAAAACTTAATACACGATTTTATATAACGTTCAGATTAAAGAAGAAATGCATTATGAATATTCTTGTGGTTGTATTTTCCTCGTTATTATTCATACCCCATGCAAGATAGAGTACTTGGCTTTTCGACAGGAAGCACTACTTCACATTGTAGTTAAATTTCATTTTACATTTTCTACATCTGAATAAGCAAAATAGTATTTGAAAACATTCTAACTCTTATTATTCCTACACATTTAGTACAATAGGTAACAGTGTATATAGAACGCATTTAACAATACATCAATTTTAAAGATTATAATTATTATTTAAAATATTTAACACTCTTGATATGGGAAACTATTAATATTACTATTACTATTGTATGGTTATTTTCAAACACAAAATAAACATGTGTGAAGTGCATGATCAATTAATAATATTAACGTTTAACCTAACTATGATATTTAATAAAAATATATATATAAATTTACTAATATACTTAATAAATACATTTATGTAAACCCGTTTGTGATATACATAATGTGCAAAATTTTGGAAGCATCAAGGAATTAATAAAAAGATAAAAACAATAAAGTATGCTCATCGAGGTTATTTATTGAGCGTAATACTATGTCACACAATAAAACCACACTTAATTAAACAAAAACTCTTTTAAATTCAGCACTTCACCACAGCAAAATCAAATTTTGGCCTCGTCAAAATGACCACCCCTATTTTTAATTATTTGCTCGCAAATTCTGGACATTCTATTGACTAGTTTGTTGAAATACTCGCCATTGAGTTCTAAACCCATCCGGCAAGTAAAAGAACTTGTTTTAAGTTGGCAAGTGCGTCGGTTGATAAAGCACGTGCATAACTAGAAATATATAATAGCAAGATATTCTAAGAGATATACAAGATATATTATTGTTTTACTTCAATTAGTCATGTTGGCTAACGAAGTTCAATAATGTCTAGTTTATTTAATATGCTTCTTATATATTTCTTGCGTCATATAAAAAATTTTGCTGCTTCCAAACTTCTGCACGGTACTGTATCTCGGTAGATCTATCTACTGTAATATTGTGTTCCAGTATTGTATATTATTATTGTAATAATGGTATCTACTGTAATATTTATAATGTAAATCGTTTCACTATATTATATTAAAAAAAATGTAACTCATTGGCCAAACGTTAATGAGGAAATATATAGCTTAATTTTAAAGAAAATTGTCACAGTTGTATGAAAAAATACGTTTGTACGTATATAATTTTATAAATGCGATGATATTGAATTAATGAAAAATTTATATATCACAATTTAAGAAACTCCAATTTTCTAATAATATTGTTTTATTAAAATATTTTTATAATTTGCCAATAACTTACTTCAGTATCTTAATGATTAAACTATAAATGTAAGTATTTATAATATAACTGCTTCATTAATGAAACAAGAATTTGATTAATAAACGAGGTCTCCTAATTTGTAGCGTAACAAGTTCTATTTTCGAAAAGTAGTCAGTCACACGATGTTCATTAGTGAATTTTCAGCGTGCTAAAAGCTGAAATAAAAAGCACAAGTGAGTGTGTTTGATAAAAAAACCAGGAAGGCTAATATTAGTTGTACATGAAGAAAAAAAAATACTGTCCAAGAAAAGGAACTAACCGAAAATCGAGTATCAAATCAATAAAGTAGTAGAATTGATTCAGGCATTGAGTTACCAAAAAATCTATGCTAGATGAGTTCCATGTCAATTGATGAATGCGTGAATAAACTAAGGTAGAGTATTAGCCAGTTACTTAATATCGTCATGAAGGAGGTCATTTCCTTATGAATACTATTATTGAATATTCGCCTCCAAGTAGTAATATTTATTTAGTCTTTACCATTATGAAACAGAGAGAAGCATTCTTCAAGGATGGACGATAAGATGGAAGAAGTTTTGAAAAGTATTGTATATATCAGTACTAACACACATTTCCCTCATCATAATACTAATTCTAATTACCACCAGGCCTTCAATTTCTTAAACTAAGATAATATAAAATAATAGATTTATATTATCTGATATTTATTTAAAAAAATTATTTTAATGTTCTCTTAATTATTATTAATTTTCAATTATTATACTTATTTGTTTGTTTTATTAACTTTATTATTTGACTTTATATATACAGATTATTTTATGTTAGTCTAAATAATTGTTGCCAGCAGAATTACTTCCAAATGTTAGTAAACACCACAAAACATATGGGTAGCATATAAGCAATATCTAAGGAGTGACCCATTCCACCAATATGGAAATATAATATTTCACCAAGTTTTTGTTTCTAATGTGTCTTAAAATAATAAAGTTATTTAGTATTTAGTCCAATTGTAGTTACGACTTATTCTATTTCAAAATATAAAAGCTTTTCCCAAAATAGCATTTATTTATTTCTTGTTTTTAATAAGTTGAAAAATTTAGGAGCTAGTTAATAACGCATTCAAAGGTCTTTTATTCTATTATAATTCTTTATAGGCTTTTATTTTATTCTCTTATTATAAGCGGTATTTAATGTAAAGTTGAATAACTATATATTATCATGAATTCATGTGGATTCTTAAATCCTTATTCTATTCCTTTGATTTGGATTTGTTTTTCTCACTCAATTGCATTTCTTTAAATAACTTAAAGTAATAATAGGATAAAAGTAAGGCCACTTAAGGCAATAATTTATGCTATAAGTTTCTGGCAAAATATTATTATTTTAAATTTAATTCCGAATAACATACTAAAATGAAGCACGAACAAGACGGGAAGCTTTTAATTTATAGTGAATATCGGAGACGGGTTCGTACAATTTCGCATTTATATGCATAAAGGTGTTCAGATCGTCATCAATTTTACAAGATAGTATTTTAAAATTGTGTGGAAGGAATTGAGAAATGCGATCACCCATTGGATTTTATACTAGATGTTTGCAATAATGCGAACATTTGTATTGGCCTAGTTTAGCATAAATATATATGGACTCTCCTTAAATAACTTTAATCTCAGGTTGTGTGATGTTTATTAATTAAACTGAAATTCTTATGATAAAACGAACTATACTAACAATTTAAACATTATTAGACGTATTAAAATATGTTAACTTAGTTTTGCTACATAGTTATTATAATATTGTGATATTTTCGTATAATATATTTTTCGTATTTAATATAAATAACGTTTTATAAATTTAGTATATCGGATTTTAAAGTAAATAAAAATACTACAATCATGCATTATATTGAAAAATTTCACATTAAACACCCAAAGATATTTAAGGACTCTATATGAGGTCTGTTCAAAATGTAATGAGAATTTTGGTATTTTGCATGTTTATTAGTCCTGTTCGCGCGATATTTTCGTTGTTATATCTGTAAACATGTCTGAAAAGTATCTGTAGATTGTTAACCATATCATATGTTTAGTCTGTTGTCAGCTGTCAAAAATGTTACACGTGTTTTGGAACGATCGGCGATTATTTATTTATTTAAAAAATGGATCAGAGAATTTGAATTAAATTTTGCTATTAGAATGAAGTAACGTACAGCAATATTTTCAGTGAGTCTGCTATAAGTAAAACAAGGATTTACGAGTGGTATAAGCATTTCCTAGAAGACCGTGACGACGTTGAAGATGAGGAGCTAGGGCGCTGGTCATCTTCAACGTCGTCACGGTTTATCAACAACCGAAGAAAACGTGGAAAAAGTGAAAGAAATGATTATGAACAATCGTCGAATCACAAGTAGATATGTCGCTGATGATGTTGGCATCTCAGCTGGCTCATGCCATGAAATTATTGCGAGTGTTTTGGATATGAAACGTGTGGCAGCAGAATTTGTTCCAAAGTTGTTGAATTTCGAACAAAAATAGCGGCGAATGGAAGTTACTCAGGAATCGCTAAATGAAGTCAACAACGGTGCATAACTACTGAATTATGTCTTAGCGGGTAATGAAATATGGATTTTCAAATATGACGTCGAAACTCTCGCGAGCAAGTTCGGTCGAATGTGAACGTGTGTTCTTCGATTTTAACTTCATAGTGCACCATGAGTTCTTGCCACAAGATTAAACGATCAATAAGGAGTACTACCTACAAGTTCAACGTCGTCTGCGTGAAGCAATTTGAAAAACTCCCGGATTTGTGACGACACAGTCATGGATTTTGCACCACGATGCATGCTTGTTCGTGAATTTTTGGCCAAAAACAATACTGTAATAATGAACTAGCCTCCATATTCGCCATATATGGCTCCGTGTGACTTTTTTATGTTCTCAAGATAAAGAGAATCATAAAGGACCATCGTCTTGCAAGTATAGATGAGATAAAAAGCACATCGCTGAGAGAGCTAAACATTATCCCAAAGATCGAGCTCCAGAAGTGTTTTAGGGATTGGAGTAGGCGCTGGCAAAATTAAATAATATCTAATGAGGACTATTTTGAAGGGGATAAGATTGATGTAAACGAATAAATAAAATTCTTTCCACCTAGTCATAATACCACAGTGACACTATACAGTGATTTCAACTACATTTAAATATGCATCTCATAATTAAACGAAATTAATTTATTTAATATTAAAAGTATTTTCATTAGGTGCTTAAATATCGTCCACCACAGTGCAATACAGTATTCGACTTCAAACGTGAATAAACAAAATGATGACACTACGGAAAAATGTAGATTATGTTCGTCTATTCTTTATTATAGGTATTGTGTAATAGGTGCGGGGAAAGTTCTGCTTTATTTTCTGTAATATTTAACAAATAAAATTTATATAATTTCTTTTCTTAATCTGTTTAGTAGTTAGATTCACCATCCAATTCTCTTTCGAATGGTATTCGTGCCTCAATAATTTATTTACATCAACAAATTAAACGTCGAGTTGATATTGCTTTTTTGATCAAAGTGAAAAACTGGGTTATGTCCAGAGCCTTATTAAACATTTCGAGGAGAAAGCAACATAAATGACCACCGAAGTGAAAGGCTGCACATTGTCAACATTTTGTTAATCGTAAACTGATCCGAGACGTAATTCTGTGAAATTTTTGACAATCTATGAAAAAATGGCTACTGAAACTATTATTGAAGAGCACAACATAGGTAGATTATTAGAAAGGATAATAAGCTGAAGTCGTTGAAGCTCCGAACAAGTCAGACCAAAAAGTGCCAAGTACGGATGCAATATTGCTCCTGGTTGTTGTATGAGCGTAGTGTTCAATTCCACAGAAAAGTGGTCTTTTTCGACACGAAGTTCTTCAGCATTGAGTAGGCTTATAACGCCCAAAATTGCAGAGTGTTTCCTCTTCAGTATTTTGCACATAACATAAAAGAACGAATCTCTTCGTGTACTCAGAAGCCGGTCGGAGAGATGGGTTGGGCCAGAGTGTCGTTTAAAGGCAGACCTGAGCTAACTTTTGTCAATAATAGTATCAAAATCAACGTCATCAACTACGTCAGCGATGTTTTGGGGGCCATAGTGATTCTTTGGGTCGAACAAAGGTATGCATTATTAAGAATTCTGCAAAATCAATTTTCCGGATTTCATCTCTTCTCAAGTATAGCCACTCTACTCGTCCGATCTAAATCCTCTAGGTTATGTCACCCAGGGGATAACGAGGTAAAGGCTCGTGATAAGCCTCACGAATCAGTGGAATTGAAGTGCGATTTGGTGAAGGCATAGGACGAAATCGATGGAAATGTAGTGCCCGCCACGATAGTCTGCGAAGTCCTAAGACCTGCATCAAAGCAACTGGAGGAATTTTCGAAAACGAATTTATATAGATTAGTTTTAGCCATTTTGAAATTTTTATTAATCAATTTACTATTTTTGCTTAATCAAATTTGGTTATAAAATATATCAGTAGAAGATGCCGAATATTTCTCACGCCCTGTAATATTATAAATAAGAGTCTTGTTGTATTCAGTAACTGTATTTCTTTAGTAACCAATTATTACACAAGTGGTTACTATGTGTCACACCAACAGGGCTGCTTGATTCAATCTAAATATCTAATTAATAGTTGTAAGTAAATCGATTGTAATATCGGGTAACATTAATAATTAAATATATATTATCATTATAATTCCTGGTCCGGTCCTCATAGAACACCCTGTAGTAGCGCATTCCAATGTATTTGTTGAAAGATAAACAAACCATAACCCGCTCCACTTATCCCGATCCCACTTCATTACGCTTTTTAGTGTGTTGCGCGCAGGTTATACGTTATATGTGTATGTATGTGTGTGTGTTCCATTCTTGTCAACAATGCCACGTTCTTTTAAGCGAAAATCTTTGAACGTTCTCAAAATAATACAAGCGAAACTACGCACGATAGAGGAATGTTCCCTTTACCTTCATCTTCCTAACGGTAAGTACACATTTAAACAAATTTATGATTTTAGGCAATAACAACTTATTCAACTTGTGTAAAAATTTCAATCCTAATGCCCTACGGGGATTGGTTTGATATCACTCTGATAGTCGTAATGCCCTGCGGGGGTTGGACTATACATTCTCTGACCTGTGGAAAATTTTCACTCCTTTGTAGGAGTATGTCAGGAAATTTAACTAGTAGGCTCGAGCTTAAAATATTTTAATATAGAACTGTAAATGAATTGCAACAAAATAAAAATATATATAAAAGATAATCACCAAACTGATAAGAATCCGTTCTATCACCCGAGATGACACATCTGAAAGTAAACAAAAAATATCTGAGCAACCAATTCCCTGTAATAATATAATAATACTAGCATAAATATTTATGTGAAAAGCAGCACTACTTCAATGTAGGGAAACAATAATATCTACAATCTACAAATTCGTATGTCTTGCCTGGATCTACGGTCTTAAGGGTCAACTTGCGAAAGACCTCTCCAGACAATAAACTAGTCAGAGTATCTACCATGGTAAACAGTGGAATAGCATGCCTTCACTAAAGTACTAAGGGTCAACTCGCATAGTACCCACTTTATACAACTAGCAGAGCATGAAGGGTCAACTCGCGACACGCTCTGAATGAAATACTGAGTTTGTAGTAAAAAATTTAGTTTATGTTATTTAATAAATTATCATGCAACTGACTAATAAAAGAGTCATATCAATCGATATAACAATACAATAGAATTGACTGCCCTGTGAGATAAACAGGATAAACTGTTGGATATTAAACTACTACACTAAATGCACAAACACGATAAATGAAATACACAGTTCTCACTTTAGATGTCTGCTTAAGGACTGGCATTCCAGAGAATACCAATATCTACACTCGGACCCTTATTTAGGCTACGGCTCAGTAAAATATACAAAGTATCGGAGTGATTTTATCTAACGCTGGCAAAACACGTCGAGATTAAAGTCAAGTTTAAAGGTTAAAATTACTTACTTCTTACAGTCGGCCATCCTGCGAATATCTCGTCCCGAGATATCCTAGGAATCGTGAAGTTGATCCTCCTCTTCATCAGAAGTCAAGACAACACCGTCCTCCCCACTTTCGCTATTAGTGGAATATGACACTCCACCAGGTCGACACCACGGGCGCATGCGATCGACGGCAACAGTCCTCTCATATGTTGATGATTTACGTTTACGATAAGAATTGGCCATATCTTTTACGATATACCTGTCATTTGGTAAAACTGCCTTTACGACCATAGGTCCCGTATAAGGAGCATTTAGTTTTCTACTTATGCCAGTGGATGGAGTCTGTTTTAGAATGACCACTAAATCACCTTCCTTATAAACTCTTGGTTTCTTCCTTTTCTTATTGAAATATTTCTTCTGTGTAGCTTGTGCAATCTTAATCTTGTCGACTGCTTCTTGTCGATTATTAACTAAGTCTTCGATGATGAAGGGAATAATTTTTATTTCATCTCTAGGTGAGGTATCTGAAGAGCTGCTTCGTGGTATGAATCCGAACATTAATTGGCTAGCTGTTTTGCTTGTGCTTTTGTTGACTACATTATTAATAGCAAATTGTACCGATCTTACTTGTTCATCCCATAACTCTTCTTCAGCTACAGATGGTAATAATGCTCCGAGGATGGTACTATTTAGGCGTTCGACTTGTCCATTTGCTCTTGGGGTTGCTACTGCATTGAGGATATGTTTTATGTTATTTTGGTGACAGAAAGATTTAAATGATTTGGATGTGTATGAACTCCCTTGATCAGATATTATTACCCTTGGAACTTCATAAGTTGCAAATATATCCTTGAAGTAGTCGATCACATATTTCGTCTTCGTAGTCTTGGTGGCTCGTAAGAAAACAAACTTTGTAAAAGCATCTACTCCAACAATCCGATACTGATTATTCCTTTTTGATTTGGGAAATGGTCCAAGATGATCTACGTGAAGAACATCCAAAGGTACAATTCCCTTGGGTATCGGGTGTAGAAATCCTTCTTTTCTCCCATGATTTCTTTTGTTGTACAGACATGGTATACAACATGAAATATATTGTTCTACATACTTTTGCATACGAGGGAACCAATAATTCTCACACAACCTGTGAAGAGTTTTCTCTACACCAAAATGTCCAAAATCATCGTGGGCCGTTTTGACCATGCGTTGTCTCATTCCCCTTGGAACAACCCAAAGTATACCTCGGGCAGTAATCCTATACACTCGCCCTCCTCGTAAACAATAATTCTTATACACATTCCTTGCATAATCAGTTGTTGGTGGTTTTAGAAGTATCTTATGAATATCCTTTATTTTGTCATCGGTAAGCTGACCTGAAAGGACCCAGTCCGCTGCCTCGATGTGTAGAATCACTTCACATCTTTGGCTATTTTCTAAATTTACAGGCGGATTACGACTTAAAGCATCGACATGAGCCATACGCAATCCAGGACAATACTTCACATCGAAAGTAAATTCTTGCAGTTCAAGCCACCACCTAGCAATTCGTGGTAAAAGGTTCTTTTTCTTGCTGGCCGCTTTCAGAGAGTTACAATCGGTAACTACAATAAAAGTGATACCTAGGAGATATACACGGAACTTCCTCAAACTCTCTACTACATCCAAGGTTTCCAATTCGAACGAATGGTACTTTTGCTCTGCATCAGTTGTCTGGCGACTATAGTAAGCAATTGGGTGTAGACGCTCATCCTTTTGTCTTTGGAACAAGATGCCAGCTAAACCCATTTGACTTACATCAGTATGTAGTTCGGTAGGTGCTTCTGGATCAAATAGGCTTAAAACAGGTCGGCTGCTTAAAATAGCTTGCAGTTTTCGAAATGCTGTCTCCTGTTCAGTTTCCCAAGTCCACGATATGCTCTTTTTGATTAAGGCTATCAATGGTTTTGCAAACTTGGCATAATCTTGTACAAAGTGGCGAAAATAACCTGTTAACCCGAGAAACTGTCTTATATGATGTACAGTTGTAGGAGTAGGAAATTGTTCAACGGCTTGAATCTTTTCGCGTCCAGGTCTTACTGTCCCTTGTTCTATTTCAAAGCCAAGGTAAGTCACAGAGGTCTTCAAAAAATCACATTTCTTAAGGTTTAAAGTCAAACCTTCCTGTCTTAGTATTTTGAGGACTTTTCTTAAAATTTCCACGACTTCTTCTACTGTTCGGCCATATAGTTATCGAGATAGAGTGCTGAGTTGGCCTGTATAGGTTTAAGAAGTCGTTGGAAAACTCTAGGTGCATTACTTAAGCTGAATGGGACCCTGTTGTATTCATATTAACCTTCCGGTGTAACAAAAGCTGTGTAGTGTTTGGATACTTCCTCCAGTTGTAACTAGTGATAGCCTGATTTCAAGTCCAAACTAATGAAATAATTCCCTGCTTGTAGTTTGTCGATCTGGTCGCCGATACGAGGTAATGGATGACTATCCTTGACACAGAGGGAATTCAATTTACGGTAGTCGATACAAAGTCTCTGTTCTCCGTTCTTCTTTCTGACCAATAGAACCGGTGATGAATATTCTGAGTCTGATTCCCGAATGATCTGATTCGTGAGTAGTTCGTCGATAATATCTTTTACATGGTTCTGCTCTGATCTTGACATTCGGTAAGGTCTATGTGAAAATGGTTTGTCTTCTCGAAGGGTTATTTTCATTTTAGCAGTCTTTGAACAGCCAAGTTCATCTGTTGATGAAGCGAAACAATCCCGAAATTCATTTAGTAAATCGACTAATCTCTGTTTCTGCTCAATATTGACAATCCGATATTTACCTGTTCCATAGATATAGGCTCAGTAGAACCCTCGCAAACTTTCATCACTGTTTCTGCTGGATGAATCTCTTCAATACACTTAAACGCTCTTACAAATACTCTGTTTTTCGATAAGTTTATATCCTTATCTGTCAAACTTATACAGGGTATTAATGTGGTATTCCCTTTCTTTATTGACACTATGGTGCGGTGAATACAATATTCTTGCCCTTCTTGTAATCGCACCGCTGCCTCAATGGATAAATCACCCTCATATGAGTCGTGGTACACAGGTACATGTCCCCAACGATTTGGCAGTACAACGGTGTTTTCCGCAATTCGTAGTACTACTTTAGCATTATTTTGTTCTGGCGTTATATTGTCCAGTTCTCCAAAATTCTTACGGAAAAATTTTAATGTGACATCATCCTTAACGACCAGTATCTCGGGCAACTCCGCGAAATTTCTTCCAAGTAGAATTGATATTTCCTGAACATCGTTAGTTACCACATACGCAGATATACTTGCGTCTACCTCATCGACTTTTATATTCAAAGATGTAGTACCTAACGTAGAGGTGCGACTATTTACATAACCATGGAGAATTGTTTTTGCGGTGGTATCTATGTTTAAGGTTAACCTTTCCTTTTCTTCTACTCGAAAAATTGAACAAGAGCTACCCAAGTCGACATAGGCCAAGGATGCTACCCCATTAACAATTACATTTTTAAAGAATTTTTTGTTTTGTTTTTCCACGACTACTCAAATGGTCTGTTTCCCTTTTTCCTTCTTCTTCTTCAGGAAACAGTCTTCCTCTAAATATTTATTCAGTTATTCTACTCTGAAACTGTTTTCTTTCGTCGCAGGTAGTCGATGTGTGTCCTACCTTATGACACTTAAAACAAGTTACCGTCGAGCTATAGTTGTAATTTTTATTATTGTTTTTAAGATTACCAGGCTTTTGTTTATGTGAAAATCCTGAAGTAATTGTTGAACTTTTAGACGAACCACCTGCAGAATCCAAACTGCAAAGGTAACCATACAAAGACTCAGGTGACTGATGATTACCTGCCTTAGCCCCAGTCTTAACTATAGTATCAAATATGCCACCGCTCGTGGAATCTTCGACAGCAAGTGACCGTTTGCGACCGCGACGTGCGCTCATGATAATTGTGTGCAACTGTAGAAAATGATATAGCGGTACTAAAAATATTTTTGCAATGTCATCTCGGTGATTAACTCTATCTTTACTTTTGATAATTAATATAATTGGACACTTAGGACGTTTGAGACTATCCCACTTCTGAAAATTTTTGTAGGAGTATGTCAGGAAATTTAACTAGTAGGCTTGAGCTTAAAATATTTTAATATAGAACTGTAAATGAATTGCAACAAAATAAAAATATATATAAAAGATAATCACCAAACTGATAAGAGTCCGTTCTGTCACCCGAGATGACACATCTGAAAGTAAACAAAAAATATCTGAGCAACCAATTCCCTGTAATAATATAATAATACTAGCATAAATATTTGTGAAAATCAGCACTACTTCAATGTAGGGAAACAATAATATCTACAATCTACAAATTCGCATGTCTTGCCTGGATCTACGGTCTTAAGGGTCAACTCGCGAAAGACCTCCCCAGACAATAAGCTAGTCAGAGTATCTACCATGGTAAACAGTGGAATAGCATGCCTTCACTAAAGTACTAAGAGTCAACTCGCATAGTACCCACTCTATACAACTAGCAGAGCATGAAGGGTCAACTCGCGACACGCTCTATGTCTTGCCTGGATCTACGGTCTTAAGGGTCAACTCGCGAAAGACCTCCCCAGACAATAAACTAGTCAGAGTATCTACCATGGTAAACAGTGGAATAGCATGCGTTCACTAAAGTACTAAGGGTCAACTCGCATAGTACCCACTCTATACAACTAGCAGAGCATGAAGGGTCAACTCGCGACACGCTCTGAATGAAATACTGAGTTTGTAGTAAAACATTTAGTTTATGTTATTTAATAAATTATCAATCGACATAACAATACAATAGAATTGACTGCCCTGTGAGATAAACTCACCTGTTGGATATTACACTAAATGCACAAACACGATAAATGAAATACACAGTTCTCACTTTAGATGTCTGCTTAAGGACTGGCATTCGAGAGAATACGTATCTATACTCGGGCCCTTATTTAGGCTACGGCTCAGTAAAATAAACAAAGTATCGGAGTGATTTTATCTAACGCTGGCAAAACACGTCGAGATTAAAGTCAAGTTTAAAGGTTAAAATTATTTACTTCTTACACCTAATGCCCTGCGGGGATTGGTTTGATATCACTATGATAGTCGTAATGCCCTGCGGGGGTTGGACTAGAAATTCTCTGAGACAGATGGTACCTACTTGCTCACTTCCTCAGGTCCCTGTGGGGATCTACTTGAAATACTTTGCTAACAACTGCTCGACACTCGGCATGGGTAAATTTATCTAGCAATAGAAAATAAGTTTTCGTCAGCCTTTGTGGCACAATGGCTAGCCCGAAATATGTGTAGGTGTCCAAAAACCCGTAAACGTAATAAGACGTACTATATTTATCATAAATTTATAAGTAACTCGACTTATAAGTTACAGACATAAATTATAGTCATTTTGATGACAGGAAAGATTTTAAAGTAAGTAAGTAAGCTTTCGGCTGTTAACCGAAAGGTTGTTGGTTCGAGCCCACCCGGGGTCGCCAGCCTTAGTACTAATAATAAACAACTGACGGTTTGTTTTCTTTCTGTATCACAGATAACATTTCTTCCGAGTCAGAACCGGACTTAGAAATTCAGCCGTATTTCGCTGGACATAACCAATGTTACCGCCGTATTATGCCAGCCTTAGTACTAATAATAAACAACTGACGATATGTTTTCTTTTTGTATCACAGGTAACATTTCTACCGAGTCAGAACCGGACTTAGAAATTCAGCCCTGTTTAGATGGACATAATCAATGTTACCACTGTATTATTAGCTCGTCTGACTCAGACGATAAATATTCACAAAAAAAAAAAGAATTTTAATCCGTCATCCCCTATATTTAATCAAGAAATAACTCATATTTTTCCTGATCAAAGAGTGCAAGATGATTCTGTCAAGGCTCGAATTCAAACCGAGATCGGATTAGTATTAAGTGCCTTAGGCATGCGTTAACGGCACTTTTAGCAAGAGTATCGATGACAAACAAATACATCTACATTCTTTAAACTCTGTACAAACACATGCTTATGCTGGTAGGCTCCAAAAGTTTCTCAGAAATTGGTCAGCAATTACTCGAGAAAAATATTTTACAATGTATTCAGGGTTACTGTATTCTTTCTCGAGATAGACCTTACCAGTCTACAACCCCAAGTCAGAAGCATTTATCACAAACCGAAATTAAATGGTATCAGAATGCTATTGACAAACTTTTAAGAATTGGTGCTGTACAATTCTGTTCTCGAGAAAATGGAGACTTTCTATCTCCAATTCTTCTCGATCCTAAATCTGATAAAACTTTTAGATTTATTTTAAATTTACAAAGTTAAATACGTTCATTTTACCTCCTCACTTTAAAATGGACGACTATAAAACGGTGAAGTCTTTAATATTGAAAATCTGTTTTATGATATCCTTAGACCTTCAAGACGCTTACATGCCTTCCATTTGGTTTGTGGACTGCTCCATTTCTGTTTCTAAGACTAATGAGACCGGTCATGCAAATATTGAGGAAAAGAGGTTTTTTATCTCTAATTTATTTAGACGCCCTTATATTATTCGGCGCGGGCCAGGATGAATGTAAAAATAATACAAATGAATCGATCTCACTTCTTCAGTTAATAGGTTTTTTCTTAATAAATTTGGAAAAATCGATTTGATTCCCTCACAAAAATGTAAATTTTTGAAGTTTATATTTAATAGTGCAGATGTAAAAATGTCTAGAAAATTGGCTCTTACAGCACAAAAGAATAATTATAATACTGCAGATGTAACAATGTCTAGAAAGTTGGTTCTTACAGCACAAAAGAATAATTATAATGGAATGGTAAATATTTCAACAGACGCTCATAATGATTTGCTATGGTGGTTTCAGGTTATCCCAACAACACAAGCTCGTTAGTACCTACACAGTTTGAGTTAGAAATCTATTCCGACTCATCTAAAACAGGCTGGGGTTTGTTTTTTTTTTGGTGGGGGAGGAGAGGGCTCCCGGGTTTAGAGCCATTCAGAATCAAAATCCCATATTAATTATCTGGATCTGTCAGTGGCATTTATGGGTTTACAATGTTTTTGCAAAATTTACAAGAAGTTATGACATTATCTTACGCCCTGACAATACCACAGCTATAGCATATATAAATCGGATGGGGGATACTAAACTTTGCGGTTATTACATGTCTCGCAAAGGATTTGGAAATGGTCTGAATTTAGAAATATCTGGACATATGAATCATATATTCAATATACAGATAACATAGCAGCAAATATTTGATCCAGATCAACTGCTATTGAAATCGAGTATAGCTTACATCTATCAGCCTTTAAGAAAATAAAAGACTATTTCGGTAGACCAGAAATAGATTTATACGCTTCAATCTTAAATTTCAAATGCTCGACCTCTATATCATGAATAAGAGACCCAGAGTCTATTGCAGTTGATGCATTCACTATAAACTGGTCTGGAATATTTTCTGTGCCTTCTCACCTTTTCCATTAATAGCAAAAACGCTAAGAAAAATATTTGGTGATAAGGCGACAGGTATAGTAGTGGTACCTCGCTGAAAAACTCAATAGTATCCTCTTTTCAATAGTTTACTAATTTCTGACCCCATTTACTTCCAGCCCAAATAAAACTTATTGTTATCTCCTTTCAGCCAGAGTCATCCATTGTGGGCATCTCTTGCCCTGGATGCAGGCACATTATCCGGAAATCCTTCCTCCAAATCCTTCCAGAGGAAGTTATAGATACCATGATTTCTTCACTCAGTAATAATGTCATTGAGCAATATAATGTAGCGCTTAAAAAAATGGTGGACTCTGCGTTAAAAATGCAGTAAATTTATTTTAGGTAACAATCAATCAGTTTTTAAAATTTTTTACAAGAAACCTTTGATGAAGTTATCAAAATGGCACACTTATTTTTTCTGAACCGCTATAAATTTAATAATGTTAATACAGATTGATAAAAAGTTACTTGGCCGCTTTATGAAGGGTTTTCAAACAAGGGCTAATATACTCAAAATATGGAGAACCATGGGACTCTCAAGTGGTTCTTACACACTTAAATTCTTGCTATCCTTTAGATAAATTAACCTTTAAACAAATAACTCTTAAAATTGTTACTGTAATTGCCCTCAGTACAGCACATAGATTACAAACATTTAGTAAAATAAAACTGAATCAAATTATAGAGTTAAGAGATAGACTTGAAATAATGATTTTTGACATTCTTAAAACATCTAAACAATCGTTTCTTCAACCGATATTGATTTTACCTAAATTGTCACATAATCCTAGAATATGTGTAGTGTTAAGAAATATGGGGTCAATAATAATCCGATTTTCGTTATACCCCAATTTATTTAAATTCTCAGAGATTACAACTGAATATCTGAACAGATTGGCCGATTGGCGCGTATATCGCAACTATTGAATGGTCGGTCCTCTATCGAAACCGCGCCGAAATCTGATGTCATAGTTTATACTACATGTCTCATAAAATATTTGATTTAATATCAACAATTCGGCGGCGGCTCGGTCAAGGTTCCCCCAACTCGATAAATGAAGAACAATGGTAACAAAATATTCGAAATAAACGAGTAAAATTCCGCTGGCTTCACAGTAGCTTCTACCCTAATATATTACATAAGGAAGACGGCTTTCTTAAGAAGCGAGATAAAATAATTATTTATCACTCACAGAAAACCCTTTCGTACAGCCACCACAAACAGACTTCAAGACGTTTTATCAAGGTGAATTAAGGAAACTATGAAAGTAAGTGGGATTAATACGAAAAAAAAAAAAAATAATTTCGTGCTACACGACATCCTGCATCATCAGTGGCTTATAGGTCAGGGATTACTATCGAGTCAATTAGATCTAGTGTATGCTGGTCAAAAGACTCTGATACTTGCTTTAGATTCTACAATAGACCCATTTTTATGTATATTTGTGTATATACATATACATATGTATATATATTTATGCATAAATATTTATATAAAATTAAAAAAAAAATAGTAATAATATCTACTTGTAGCTAGGTAGTTATAGTTATTCCTTTTTCTAAACGTTTATAGGTTACAATTTCTTGTTGTTGATTGTTGTCATGGACCTTTATAAAATGCTAAAACATATTTTTGATACAGGTGTAGGACTAGAACATCTCTCATTTCCATTTATTCTTTCAACATCTACAGGGTGTTCTATTTCGGACCGGACCAGGAAGTATAATTTGAGATTAAACGACTTACCTGTAAGGAAGTTCAATCATAATTATACGACTGGTCCGGTCCGAAATAGAACACCCCCACCCCGACCAAGCGTCCTTTCCTCAGTTCTTCCTACCCCAGAATTCGCGATAGATATCCTAAAAATCGTAATGAAGTGGGATCGGGATAAGTGGAGCGGGTTATGGTTTGTTTATCTTTCAACAAATAGTGCACGAAACACATTGGAATGAGTTACTACAGGGTGTTCTATTTCGAACCGGACCAGTCGTATAATTATGATTGAACTTCCTTACAGGTAAGTCGTTTAATCTCAAAATATCCTAGTTTCTAATTAATAATTAATAAGTGATTAACATATACTAAATGTCATGATTACTGTACGTATAGTACAATGCAAGCATTTAAAACTGTTGTAGGTTTGGGTAAATAAAACACGGAGTGAGGGGAGAAATGTTCTATTCAGTATGAGAACCAAACGACAACTAACTATTTCTATTTGTGTGTTACAAATATAGAAATAAATAGCGTATTAAGATCAAAGTAGTTTACAGTAATAAATCGTCATTAAAGATGCCGCTAAGAAATCAAAACATACTGACTAATAGATTGACCGTAAACGAGTTATACATTTTGCTGATATCCAACACTCCCACTCAAAATTATAAAAAAATATATAATAGGGTACATATACAGGGTTGAAATATGTAGATGTTTAACGTATATAAATCAGCATTGCCACGCACCTCACTCAATCTTGTAGCAGGTACGGATTTTATGAATATATCCGCTTGCTGCTTTCTTGAGGAAACATGAGAAAGAACAATATTACCTTTTTGTATGTGTTTTCTTGTAAAGTGATATTTAATGACTACATGTTTGGCCTTTTGTGGTTAGTGGGGTTTTGGCAATGCTGATATAGCCCATATTGTCTTCATAGATTACAATCGGGTTGTAAATTTGTATGTTTATGCTTGTTAGTTATTATTTTAACCAAAGGGATTTACGAACACATATAGTGCAATATATTCCGCTTCGGTTGAAGAGGTAGCAACACCTATCAACATCGTTACTTCCCCAATCAGAATCCACATAACCAATTTGTATCTTATTATAATCACTTTTAGTATAAATGAGTTTCAAATCAAGAGTACCGTTCACATATCGTAACACCCCTTTTTAAATTTGCTAGAGCGTTTTATTTTTTTTTTTTGTTTGTTTCCATATTTACTCATATTACATATTGCAATATTTAACGCATTAGCTAAATCAGGACGTGTGTTTAACATAGCGTACATGAGACATCTAATAAGATTTTTACAAGGAGCATCATAATGTTCTTCAGATATCAAAGTTAGATAATCTACATTTTGTTGGTAAAGGAGTTTTGATTGCTTTATTATCCATCATATTAAATTGGGTGAGAACATTTGTTAAATATGTTGTCTGATTTAGAGATATATGTAGTGCAATCAGATCGTACAATTTCTATACCCAGAAACAAACGCATTTTTCCAAGTCAGTCATTTCAAAAAGCTGCTTGAAATATGTTCTAAAATTTGTTATTACATCAAGATCTTTAGTAATTATTATAGCTATGTATATCGTCCACATATAGAACGACAGAACGACGTAAATATTTTCATTAATATTTTGTCTATTTAAATGATAAAGGCATGGATCAACTTGAGAAGTTATAAAACCTTTTTCTTTTAAAACTGAATCAAAACATTCATACCAGCATTTAGATGCCTGTTTTAAACCATATAATGCTCTATTAAGTTTACTTACTTAATTTACGTTAGGTGTTACACCTTCCGATATCTGCATATATTTTTGCGCATGTAACATTTCATGCAAAAGCATGGTTTTCACGTCTATTTGATGAATTAGAATATCAAACTGATTTGCAAATGCTATTAATAATCTAAAAATGGAAATTCGCGCCACTAGTGCAAAGGCTTCCTGTTTTCCTATTTCCTATTTTTTTCAGGGTACTTTTAATTAAAACCCCTTGTCACCAGACACGCTTTATATCTTACAGAATTTCTCAAAACGTCTTGTTTTAGAGCGAACACCCATTTGAAAATTATTATATTTTTATTTAAGGGTTTTGTTACAGTTGTCAAGGTATTATTTACTTGTAATGACTTAAGTTCGTCCTTGATGGCTTGCTCCCACTGATGTTTATTTGCTCTCTGCTGACTCTCTGTATATAATTTTAGTATTACATTATTTATATTTTGAACAGAGGCTACATAAGTTAGGAGTTCATCAATAGGTTCTTCAATGTATGACCTTTTCGGACAATTCTTAAGTCTGTCACTTCTCCTGAGTTAACCATCATATAATGAGTTTATTATCTCATTTTCTAGTGTTTCAGAATTGTTGCTTGTAGAGATTTTCATTTGACCATGGCCTGATGTTTCAGGCATCTGAACCTATCGGCGTTTTGTTTATTGTTTCAACGTCTTTTGATGAATGTGGCCTGGAGACCTTGTAATTTATTTCATCAGCGATTATGTCGCGCGCTGTTATAAATTTTTCAGTCTCAACGTTCCACAGTTTATACCCATTTGTTTCGTAACCAATAAATATACATTTTATTGATGTAAAAAAAGAAAAGAATTTACTTTCTTTTGTTTTAAATGTACATACATAGTTGAACCAAAAACTTTTTAAGTGCCTCAACTGTGGTTTACAATTATGTCACATTTGATATGGTGTTTTATTGATCTTTATCGCTTTTGTAGGGGTCCTATTTATTAAATAGGTGGCAGTTAAGACTACTTCTCCCCAGAACGATTTATTAAGATCTGCAGAACAGAGCATTATCCTTTTGTAGGGGTCCTATTTATTAAAAGTAGGTGGCAGTTAAGACTGCTTCTCCCCAGAACGATTTACTAAGTTCTGTAGAACATAGCATATATAGCTTGATCGCTTTTGTAGGGGTCCTATTTATTAAAAATAAGTGGCAGTTAAGACTGCTTCTCCCCAGAACGATTTATTAAGTTCTGCAGAACATAGCATCGCACGCCTTTTTCTTCGGCGAGTGTGCGAATCATGCGTTCTGCTACACCATTTTGTTGTGGCTTATGGGGAACTGTTAAATGGAACGTTATCTCTTTGTTCAAGCAAAACACTTAAACTCATTTGATAAATATTTACGCCCATTATTATATTATAAATATATAATTTTTAAATTAAAGTGGGCTTCACTTTTAGTTACATAATCTTTAAAGACAGTAAAGACTTCTGACTTACGAATAAGTAAATATGTAACTGTATAGTGTATGAAATCATTAACAAGGTACCATAGTAGTTTCGATCAAGTAAGGTTGCAGGTGTGATTGGTCCTCAAACATCTGTATGAATAATATACAGGGACCGATTAGCATGGTCTTTATTTTTTACATTTATTAAATGGAAGATTGGTTTGTTTACCAAACACACACCCTTCACAAAGATCATTTGTAATTTGTAACTTAGTTAGGTCATAAACGTCCTCCGTCATATCATGATTTATTAGCTGTTTTAACTTATTGTTACTGATATGATCAAGACATTTATGCCATAAATGAAAAATTATTATTGTATTTAAAGATCTACTTACAATATTCGCCATGTTTTAATCACACCAAAAGTTACTGCAACTAGGCTATTCTGTGGCATACCTGACATGATGATTTGTTTATCATCATTTTATACTTCAACCCCTGATTTACCAAAGATGACCGTTAATCCACTCTGCTGGATACGACCCACGGAGAGGAGATTTGCTGTTGCTGCTGGTACAAAAAGAACATCTTCTAGAGTTCCTGAGATATTCCAGTTTTAGCAACACCCACTCTCACTGGAGACTTCAAAACAGGTGTAGGACGTAAAGACGTCTTCTCGATTCACTATATGGTCAGTTGCCCCGGAATCCAAGGGAGAAGTAAGTCTTTCTTCATGAGAGTTATGAAGTAGCTGGTTTTGTAACATGAATGCAAAACTTCCACTGGTTATAAGATTCGTTTTCACAGGTTGTTGATTTCCTAACATATGTTTATAATGAAAACAATCATCCTTATGGCGATTATATCTTCCACAATGATCACATTTCACGTTCGATAATTTATATTTGTTCTTAGTTTTCTGTTCCTTTTGGGAATCAGACTGTTTTCTCAGCTTCCACTTTTTGTCCTTCCGTTTCCTTTTGTGCGTATTATTGGTTTCACTTGGTTCAGGCATCATGGAAAATGCTATAGTGTTCAACTGACTTTCTCCCAATGTTTATAACGCAGTGATCACTCCATCATACAGGTAGCGTTAATAAGAGATGAGATTTTGTCCATTTGCTGTGCTGTGCTGTGATATTATCAGGAATTGATCTACTACATTAAGCACTTCGAGTTCAGCTAGTAACGCACGACCGATATTTCCAAACACTATTTGTCAGCAGTAAATGGTTGTATATTTCGTTTGGATTTGTTCATTGTGCTTAACGTAATGTACACAACGAATACACACTACTGTATAACTTATAACGCACGCACCTGGGCCCATAACCTGTTGTAGGTTTGGGTAAATAAAACACGGAGTGAGGGGAGAAATGTTCTATTCAGTATGCGGACCAAACGACAACTACTTCTTTTTGTGTGTTACAAATATAGAAATAAATACCGTATTAAGATCAAAGTAATTTACAGTAATAAATCGTCATTAAAGACGCCGCTAAGAAATCAAAATATACTGACTAATGGATTGACCTTAAACCAGTTATACATTTTGCTGATATCCAACAGACCAATATAGATCTAGGTAAATGTATGATTGTAGTTATATAACGTATGTATTGAAATTATCTAAGAGTTCGGCTGTAATTTAAAATTAAAGAAAGAGTGAAAATCGCAAGAATTATAAGTCTAATCTTATATAAAATAATAGGTGAAATGTAATTAAATATTTAAATCGGTAACGTATTATTACTTTATTGACGTAGTGTAATAAGACATTATGTAAAAAATATTTTCAGAAGACTGGATCAAAGAAAGCCTTAAAACGATACTGTACAAAATTTATTGAATGAATGTAAACAAAATAAATGTTATGAGGTTTATGTACTGGCGACCAGGCCCTTAGTTGCTTACTTTCTCGCTTTGCGGTTGATGACAATTCACCCAGAATTCTTTTGCAGTCATAATCCTTGTCAAATAATCATATCTTGCTTTGCCTTGACATTCACCTTGCTGATATTTTATTGAACTGAAAGATGCACATAACTATAGCTCTCATTGAAAACTTCAGCGATTTACATATTCGAAGGTAATTCAACCATTTGCTAAAACATGTCGATACAGAAATCACTCCATTCCTGAAACTGTCGCTCTATTGATACACTTAGGGGAATGATAAACATGGTTTTCTTCTATTCTAGCTTCATTTTAAGCTGGAAAGGTGAAGCCTTTCCTACTATAGTACCCTAATAGAGTTGCCTTTTTTAACTATCACTATATTAAACTTTTCAATTATATTAATATGAAATATTATTACGTGGACATTCAATATTGATATATTGAAATATTTATGCTAACATAAAAAAAAACAATTTTCCACTTAATTCATTCTTTAGTATATCAAGTTTGAAATGATTCGCAAATCTTTAAGCAACTATCAATTATTTTTTCCAATAGTGTTAGCAAAATATTTTGGTTCACAGTTTGGCACCAGTGTTGTCCTGTACTAGAAATAAAAACTGTGAAGAATAGTTTACAAAGTGAGAATTTATACGTCCAGAAACAAGATAGAAACGGGGTGCTGAATATATGTGGTTTAAATATTAAAAACATATTCAATAATATTTGGGTGAACTTATCTCAACGACTTTTAAACTATATCTGTGCTTTAAAATTAAAGGTAGTTAAAGTTTGAAAGAATGTTGTCAAATGTAAGAAAGTAAGATGATCCGATCTATTGATTCTGGCTATCCAATAATAAAAATTCGCATAAATCCAGTGTCTATGAAGGGCTCTCTTCTTCTCTTCAAAGAGATAATGACAACTATATAAAAATAAATAATAAAGGGACTTAAAGACTGCTGGAAACTGTGTAAAATTTGTTATCAGTATTATCACACACCCATTCCTCGTTTTATTATGTTGCGCTGGCGAGGAATAGTAACCGGAAATATCTGCGCTCTATGGCTACCTAGTTGACTCATTTTGGGGCATTCACATTTCCTGTTTATTGTCTTGCTCTAATATCCTCCTTCTTGCATTAAATTGTATGACGTTTTCGTTAAATGAATATTTCCGACAACACTCCACTCTATTAGACTTAATGAACTGCAGTACATTTATAGGAAATATTTTAATAACTATTTTAACATGCTATCTTCATAACACCACCTGATAATACAACACGCTAATTTATATTATGCTTTAGCAAATGGGTTTGTTAACTAGAATATGTACATACATATGTAAAATAATTTTACAGCAATTGCAAAGGTAATTTAGTGTTTAGTTGGATGTACTGCAAGTGGACAAAGCAATTCTTTACGTATTACGTATTTTCATATGTTTCACATACAATTAGCCAAACAAAGTTTGGCTAATTATTGACTAATTAAAATATGAAAAACTATCACTTGTTTGTATAATTACGTGATTGGGTAAATGAATACTATAACAACTAATTTATAATCATGACTATCAAAATAGTGTTACGTTTATTATATATTATAATGTATGTTGTTATATAATTCTCCTATAATATAATTATAAAAGAACTATAGAGACTCTTAGACAAAATTAATGCATCAGCAAGACTATTAATTATTTCTTGTAAGTTTTAAATCCTTAAGTAATTTAGGTAGGTGGCCTAGGATATCCTCTGTCATTACTGATAAACAGTTGCAATTATTTAACAGATGCAAGTAACGTTTTGGAATTGTTTGTTAATAATACATTTAGCTTTCTTTAGAGTAATTTATAAAATGACACAAGTTGAGTTACGCTAGTGATTTTTTCTTTAAATTTAATGTCATCGAATGAATGAAACACTTTGTCAAATACATTTAGAGTGAAAGAAATGAATCGTTCACACAACTTGGATTAATTGTCGATGATTAAGCAGTGATAGTAGGAACTCTGGTTAACGAAGCACGTAGCCAGCGATATGTGGCGACACCGATATTGTTAGGAGTCAGACAATCAAGAATTATTCGAACAGCTAGATATTTCAATGAACTTGGAAGTTACCATAGAATTCCAGAACAAGATCGAAGAGTGGTATTAGCGAAGAGATGAGCGATATCTTGTGCAAGTTGCCTTAAGAACTAGGCATTCTACTAGTTTACAACTAAGCAGAGCCTTTGAAATCTGGACGAACATTTCTGGTCAAACGGTCATCAGAAGGCTTAATGAAGGAGGATTGGACAGTAGAAGACCATAATATGAACAGTAGTGTTATAGAACCACTGTTCATCACAGAACATAGAGTTAATATATTGCGTTTTGCAAGGGAACAGATAAATTGAACCATTGACGACTGGAAGCGAGTTTAGTTTCCAGACTAAACAAGAGTGAATCTTAATTCACCAGATGGAGGTCAAAAAGTCTGGTGGTGGTCAAGTTAGAGGTTTTCTGCATTCAATATATTCCAAAGGGTGCCATTTTTTGGTAGACCAATGATGTTCTCGGTAGGAAATTGTTTCTACCTACCTTCGTTTTGTGAATATTCCAACTGTGGACTTTCCACCAAGAAGCTCGGACGTGAACCTTACAGAACATCTATGGGATGCACTAAAACGATAAGTTAGGTGCCACATATTTGCTACTATGACTATTAGAGGACTCGAGAAAGTCGTTCTTGTCGAGTGGAACAATATTCCTGAGGCACACATTCATCACTTGACCAATAGCATACCCAAGCGAATAGAAGCAGTGATAACAGCTAGAGATGAATCTGCACCCTCATCATCATGAGGTCATCAGTCTTAAGACTGGTTGGACGCTAACCTCCAGCTTCTCCTATCTTGTGCTAACCTACGCATTTCGCTAATTGTGCTACAACCTACATCCCTTACTATTTGTGAGCAGTAGTCTAATCTAGGCTAACCTCTGCCTTTCTTCACTTCTATTTCTGCCTCCAAAATATCGCGGACTATTCCCCCATGTCTCAGCAAGTGACCTACCATTCGATCTCTTCTCTTCTTTATGTTTTTCCACATACTTCTTTTCTCGCCGACTTTCTCTAATACTTCTTCGTTTCTAACCCTATCAGTCCACGGTATTTTCATCATTCTTGGTAACACCACATCTCAAAAGCTTCTAATTTCTTCCTACTTGCTTCCCCTACCGTCCAGGTTTCGCAACCGTATAGCGCCGTGCTCCATACATACGGTTTCAAAAATCTCTTCCTTGTTTCTAAGTTTATTACCCCCGAGCATAAAAGTGCTTTCTTTTTGTTAAAAGCCACTCGACCCTGCGCTATTATTTGTTTTATATCTTTATCGCTTCTTCCATCCCAATTTATTTTACTTCCTAAATAAGTGAAGTCTTTAACTTCCTCCAATCTTTCATTATTAATTTGTGCTTTCATTTTTGCTCTGCTCTCGCGCCCTCTGCACACTAACACTTTAGTTTTGTTTTTATTCACCCTCATTCCGTATTCCTCTGTCAACACTGCCTCCATTTCGTTCAACGCTGATTCTAATTCCTCTTTACTAGATGCTAATACTGCTATATCATCCGCGAATCTCAGAATTTTTAGTTTCTGTCCCTGTACTTTAATCCCAAAATCCACTCTATCTTTTACCACATTAATCGCCTCTTCGATGTACAGATTAAAAATTAGTGGTGATAGCGTACATCCTTGTCTTACTCCTTTCCTGATACCTACTTCCCTTCTTTCCCCTTCTACTTCTATAACAGCAGTTTGCTCTTTGTATAGATTGTGTACTACTCTCCTATCTCTATACTTCATTCCCGCGCTCTTTAGTATCTCGAACATTTTTTCCCATCTTACATTATCTAAAGCTTTTTCTAAATCTACAAATCCTATATAAGCGTTCTTTCCTTTTTCTATTGTTTTGTCTACCATTACTCTTAGCGCCAGAATAGCTTCGCGAGTTCCCCTATTTCGCCTAAACCCGAATTGGTCTTCTCCTAGTATTTCCTCCCCTCTATTTTCCATCCTCTTCTGCACTATTCTGGTTAATATTTTTGACGCGTGGGAAGTTAAGCTAATCGTTCTAAAGTTCTCGCATTTGTCGACTCCTCTCTTTTTCGGTATAGTAACGATAATGTTCCTCTTATAATCCTCCGGCATCTCGCCCGTTTTGTATATGTATTTTACCAGTTCAAACATCCTATTTACTACTTTCCCGCACATTTCAAAATTTCCGCCTGTATTTTATCTACACCCGGCGCTTTATTGTTCTTTAGCCCCCTTAGTGCTATTTCAAATTCCTCCCTCAATATAGGTTTTCCTACATCTTCCCTATCGATACTAGATTCTTCCTCTAATATCTCTCCTAATTCCTGACCCTCGTATAAACTTCCTAAGTACTGCTTCCATCTATCCGCTTTCTTCTCTCTTCCGATAAGTATTTCCCCCGATTGACTCCTAACGTTTCTACTTATTGGTCCTATATCCCTGAAGTTCCTCTTAATTATTTTGTAAGCCTCATCGGTCTTACCTACTTGGAGCTTATCTTCTACTTCTTTGCATTTATCTTCTATCCATTGTTCTTTCGCTTTTCTACACTTTCTAATGATTTCCCACTTTATTGACTTATAAGTTTTCAGTCTTTCCTCGTCTCGTCTGTTTTTGTAGCCTCGTCTCTTTTGTATTAAGTTTAAGATTTCGTCCGTTATTCAGGGCTTCCCAGCTTCCCTTCTCTCGTGTCCTAAAATGTCCGTGGCCGCGGAAACTAGACTATTCTTGATACCCTCCCACTCAGTTTCTGCGTTCTTGATTTCGACATTACTCGCTTTATTTATTAATTGATCTGTTTTCTCCTGGAACATATCTTTCATATTCTGATCCCTCAATATGTCTACATTTATACGTTTCTTATCCTTCCGGGTTTTCAGATTTTTGAACTTTAATCTAGCTTTCATGCCTACCAAGTTGTGGTCGCTGTCTACATCTGCTCCTGGATAACTCTTACAGTCTTTTACTTGATTTCTAAATCTCTTCCTAACCAGAATGTAGTCTATCTGATACCTGTGTATCGCTCCTGGCATTTTCCAGGTGTACCGCCTCCTAACATGATTCCTGAACAATGTATTCGCGACTACCATCTTGTGCTTCTCACAGAATTCTATCAGTCTGCTACCTCTCTCGTTTCTGTTTCCTAATCCATAAGGACCTACAAATTCTCCTTCTTTCCCCTCACCTACGACTGCGTTAAAATCTCCCACCATTATTAAATTTTCATGACCCTTCACAAATCCTATTACCTGCTCTATGTCCGAATAAACGGCTTTATTCGGCATTATAACTCTTCCTCACTATGACTAGAAGTAGGCATGTATACTTTGCACTATTACTGTTTTCACTGGCTTCGAATCTAACCTGGCCATCATTACTCTCTCGCTGTATTGTAGGTAGCTATCTACACACTGCCCTGCGTTCTTCCGCATAACGATTCCTACTCCCGCGTTTACATTTACCGATCCTGTGTGTATTACCCTATAGTTACCGCTCCAAAAATCTCCTACTTCCGGCCAGCGCATCTCACTTATACCTACTATATCTAATCCTAACCTATCCATTTCTATCTTCAGATTCTCTAGCTTCCCTGCCTGTCTCATGCTTCTGACATTCCACGCTCCGACTCGTGAAATGCTACACTTCTTGCTAATCTGCATCCTACTGAATTAAAATTTTTACGATTTAATTTTACTTTCAAAAGTTTTTCATTAACATCGTTTTCACTGCATTTGACATTACTGTTCCTGTCTATTATTTATTCATGTCTTTTTTTCCAATAATATCATTATAATTTCTAATACACTAGTTGAAATTATTTAATTATAATACTACGTAGGTTCTATGATTTAAATCTTGAAACTTTATTTAAATATATTTAAATAAAGTTTCACTAATGAAGTTTATAATAACATATGCAATAATTTAATTATAATAATGTAATATTGTAATATTATGCACCTGACGTATATAAGGTTCTTTCTACATAATTAATTCGTTAAAGTTAGGAATGATAAAGTACGTGAAGTGACTTCTTACCTTAACTATACTATGTAGACCACGAATCGAAACACGTAAAATACATTAACTTCCAGTAAGTGTATATTCATTTGTTTGTTTAGCTAAGGTTCGGAGGAATTTTCATGACAATGGCATAGATAAAAGGATTGGAAAATAATTGTTTAGTCATTTTTACTTTTAGTCATTTCTGATTCATTTTCTATTAGTATTTCTGTACTTGAGAATAAATTTGGCATATTGTATTTCCATGCATAAGTCATTATGAACAATATGAGAAACGCATTTATTGTCAATATCCAGATCTTTTCATTTTCATTTTATACCAATTCCTCTATTCTCTGAAATCATCTCGCACATACATACATATTTCCTGACTGAATATAGATACTGGTGTTCTAATTGGTGTTTTGGCTAGTGTTCAGTTACGTCTTACACTTTTAGTATGTATATTTGGTAGGTATAGTCGAGTAATATGTAAATATTTAACAGTGAGTGTTAAATGTATTTTACGTTTCCGTCAAAAATTGCTTTAATACCCTATTAGGAAAGAAAACCTAATTTCCCATTGATACGTTATTAAATTACATGTTAATATAATTTAATAAAAATTGAATGTCATAATTTTTGGAATACATATAAAAACGATTTACCCTTTAAACCGGGGAAACCGACTTGAAAAACAGTTTATCTTTATAGTTAGCAAGAGCTTCCCCTTTATTTACAGAAAAGGTTCTATGTTAGTTAGATATCAATATATTCACGTACTTACATATATTTCACTTATACCAACATAAAGTTAATCTGTAAACTTTAAGTATTATTGTTATTTGTATTAGTAAGATACGAATCTTAATTATATAATAAACTATGTATAATAGGTTAAAATAAAATCAAATAAACAAATTCAATTTACATATTATAAAACAAAAATCTGAAGAAATATTTTATTAGCTCTTAAAATTAGTAAACAGAAATAAACATTGAATGATTCTTCGTTTTAGAGATTATAGAAGAGTTTACTGTTATTTTAGTATATTTATATTTTGAAATTCCATGGAAAACAGGAGAAACATTAAAATATTTCATTTGTTACATTTCCAGAGCTACAATTTAGACTTTATTGTTACATTAACTGATGTTGCAGTTAAATCACGTTCCAATTGTTGTGAGATAATTGGGTAGAGATAAAATCTATATTCTATCTATGTTTCCTCTCAGTTTCCAGTTAGTGAAATACTCAAACATACATGTACTATGGTGATTGTACACACATTTAGCAATATTTACAAAATTTGCTTTATTATGTTATATTGGTATTCGAACGTTATATTATCAAAGAGAAAAAAATTACAAAGTACTGTCTCTAGAGCTATTTAGAAGACATACATACACACACCATACATATTTATAACTGACTTCACTTGTAAAGGAAATACATAGTTGCTTTTTAAATCGTCCGTGATGATATACTATATAGACACCGGAAGTTTTGAGTAAAAGTTTACTCCCGAATGCATGTACATTTGCAGATATATTCTGAATAAAACTCCCACTACTTTAGCATTGCATATGATAGAATAAACTATCTAGCTTAATCACGACTATTAAAGTAGTATATACTTACATTGTCACATAATTAAATAACGAAAAAATACAATCACAAAATTTTCATTCAGAACTTCAAAATCATATTTGGATGATTTTTTCGTTCGACTTTCTCAGCTCCATCCTTTCTATCCAAATGATATGCTTATACATACATGTATACATATCTTAATTATGTAATATGTATGTATTAAAAAAGTGCATGTTATGATGTACTTATCCATATTCTGAGGATGGGTTATTTGGTTATATGTATTAACTTTGAAGTAAATAATAATTGTAACATAAAGAAATCAGTAGAGTATCAGTCTTACAGGACTATAAATTGAATTTTAGAATAGGTTATTTAAAAATAATTTTGATTATGAGCTTATGATTTTATGTACATTGTCAATTCATTATAATCCTCTAACATCTTCGGAGGTCAAAAAGAGGAATTACATATTTAATGTAGTTTAGAAGACGATGATATGGTACATTTTCTGAATATTTAACCTTTCGAATCTTTCCGAGTTCCGGGCTGTACTTCAAGTACTCGAAACGGAAGTTATGAAGGTACTGCAGACTATCAAAGAAATTACTAATCAGGGCAGTAGTAGAAAGATCATTGGCATATGGACAGATAGGAAGATTTGATGGCCCTTAACAATTGCAGGGCTAATTACGGTCGGATCCTGCAACGTATAGAACGATTGAAATGAAATTCCATAAGAGAAGATACATCTAGCGTCAATAAAGACAGATGGTTCAATTATATGAACAAACAGAAATATTATTAACTACACCTTGCAAATAAACTAGTAAACTATTATCTGAATCTATATCTCCACATTAGGGATTATACTGATAGTTCTACATGTGTAGATAATGCAGTCGCAGTCTCATCGAGAATGAAACTGCTGAACATATTCTAGAGAGATGTCCCACACTCTCAATCAAATTAAGTCATATTCTGAAACTGTTGGTCGGAAACGGACGATTTACGCCGACATCCGCTGAATACCCCTTTCCAATACATCTACGCAGTGGCAAGGCTAAGATAGTAAAGTCGGGATCGATAAAATGGCGGCTTTGATGGAGATGCGAATCTTGAGTGCATGTAAACCCTCTTACTTGTAGAATCTGAGTTTGAGTTAGTATATGTATATCAAATTTTCTTTACCATATTATTTCTTGAAATACCAAATAAGAGAAATACCAATAATTATATTCAGTTTAGACAACAATGACAATATGAGATAAAATTTTTCCATCAGATTAACTGACTTCTTTGGTAAATTCACCACAGATTATAATAAACCTCATGCGAGTTTCAATAATGTTTAGGTAGTAGAGGAGTAATGTGTTGTTCTTTCTTATTTACAGAACGTGTTGTAAGTTTTAAAATATTTATATACTATATTTTCATTAATTTGAGTAGATATTATTGAGTAGGTATATTAATTAGAGTAGCATCAAAATATAACGAAAATTGATGGATAGTATAATAAGATCCAAGGAAGGCCAGCTGCTAACATCAACGGACGTGCAGCGGGATAGGTGGAAGGAACACTTTCAGGAACTGTTTGGCGCTTCACATAATATAATGGAAGAAAACGAAATAGAAAATGAAGAAAATGCAGAGGAATTACCGACCAATTGTGAACCGCCTACTGAGGCAGAGATATAGCGTGCCATAAAGACACTAAAAGATAACAAATCAGCAGGGGCGGACAATATACCGGCAGAACTTTTGAAGGCAGATCTCCAGTTAAGCGCAACGTTACTAGAGCCCATAATCAGGCAAGTGTGGGAAACAAACACCATTTCAGCTGGCTGGAAGGAAGGGATAATAATAAAACTACCCAAGAAAGGAGATCTCACTCAATGCCAGAACTGGAGAGGTACAACCCTACTAAATACAATAAATACAATTTTAACCACAATAGTACTTAGGAGACTCACAAATGTGATCGAACCAGAGCTCCGACCTAATCAAGCAGGCTTTTGATCAAATTTCTCCTGCGTAGACCACATAAATACGATTAGAATGATAGTAGAGCAATCTGTAGAGTGGCGGACATCACTATACTTAATATATGTCGATTTTGAACGTGCTTTTGATAGCCTTTCACATGGTGCCATTTGGAGAATATTAAAGCTAAGAGGGGTTCCCGAAAAAGTGATATCCCTCATAAAAGCACTGTACGAAGAAGCTAACTGCAGGGTAGCGCATGGTGGAACCAATAGTGAAGGATTTGAAACTCTCTCTGGGGTCAGACAAGGATGCGTGCTCTCCCACTTCCTATTTAATATTGTGCTAGATCACATTCTATCTAGAGTCAATAGCAATGCACAAGGTATCCACTGGACCTTAACCTCCAGCCTGGGCGATCTGGAATATGCAGATGTTGTGTGCCTTATGGGCCAAACTTTTCAAGACAGAGCAACACGGTTGCAGATACTTTCCATAGACGCCAGCAAGATCGGCCTAAGAACTAACATCAACAAAACAAAATGTATGAGAATTAACACCAGATACAATGCCCCATCTCATATAAATCACATAGAAAAAGAGGATGTTGAGGAATTCATCTACCTGGGAAGTATCATTACAAAAAGTGGGGGTGCAGAAACTGACATTGGTAGTAGAATACGAAAAGTACAGCAAGCCTTCAGCTCACTCGGTCCAGTGTGGAATTCCAGACAATACTCCACACAAACAAAATTACGAATTTTTCAATCAAACGTTAAGTCAGTACTGTCATATGGTTGTGAAACCTGGAAAGTCACAAAGGTACTATCACATAAACTGCAAGTATTTGTCAGCAAGTGCTTACGAAGAATACTTCGCATATTCTGGCCAGACCGCATAGCAAATGACGACCTTCTGCATCAAACAGGGCAGAAGAAAATTGCATCTGAAATTAAAAGCAGAAAATGTGGTTGGGTGGGGCACCCACTCCGCAAACCCAACAATAATGTTGCGAAACAGGCTCTATAATGGAATCCACAGGGATCTAGAAAAGTAGGGAAACCGGTACAGACATGTAGAAGAACAGTGAGGGATGAATTAAAAAGGGCAGGAAAGACATGGAGTGAGGCCAAAGTCATGGCGCAAAACAGAACCAGATGACGCGCTTTTACCGAAGCCCTATGTTCCGTGTAGGAGTTAAAGGACTTAATAATAATAATAATATAACGCTTATACTATCCATCAATTGATCGGTAGTTATAATGCTATGTTCTAAACGTCGCGATGTATTTATGAAAACATTTTTTATAAAGTAGTGGGAATAAAACGCTATGATACTTGAGTGACGGGTAACGTCTTGCATTACAAGAATTTAATATGTAACATTATGCTGTCTAAGAAAGTTTATTACAGGTAACGCTAACATAATTCCATTGATCTCAGTACACAGCTATGAAGGAAGGATTTATGGTACGAAGTCTCTCCAGTTTCACTATGTTTAAGAGATCTGAACGTGCGTGAGGCATATAAAAGTAGTTGTAACGTTGGACTAAAGAAAATGTAAAAAAGCTTCAAATACGTGAACAGCTTTCAGGGATGATTAGTTATAAAATGTGTTAACATTGAAGTATAAAATATCTCTTTATTCTAAATACATAATATAGTTTCTAGAACATTCATTTAAAATGTAATTTATGTATGTACTACATTTTTAGTTTATGTATGTAAATTTATATAGAATAGCAATTGTATTGCAAATATTTTATATGTGAAATGTAATAATAAAAGCGTAGTATTTGATTAGATTAAGTTATTCTCCCAGTATTTCTAAATTAATGCAGATGGAATAATATAATATTCTTCCTATATGTTTTTAATGTTTTTTATACATTATAGAGCAAACGTGCGACTCTTCTAAGAAATTATAGGAATTAAAACAACATGTAATTGAATTAAATTTCCATAATTACATTTCCCCCATAAGACTTCTCTGCAGTGTAGTAAATTAAAAAAATAATTTTATATTCCACCAGTCTCAAGTCCTACTTTCTATTTGATAAAGTTGGAGAAATTAAATTAAGGAAGCTAATATAATTCCGTATATAATATTAACTGCAATCAGTCAATTTTAGATGACATTAAATTCAATTACGGAATCTACGACTATTCACAGAAAGATAAGAGAAAATTAAATTTTACAACAAAGTTTTGGAAGAGGAACTTAGGATGTTTTGATATGTATTACTCTATTAGTGTAAATAAATTCGTGTGTATTTTTATAGTGTGCCATTAAATGGTAAGATTCTTATAAATAGTTAATGCTACGATATTAGCAATTCATCAGCTTGGAAATTAGACCATTATTTAGATTATAATATAAAAAGTAAACTCATATTTCATTGTCATTACAACTTATTAAAACAAAAATTAAAACAAGACACCAGTTTTTCACAAACACAGAAAAATTATACGTTTCGATATGCATTACGCCAATCAAGTTGGCATCATCGGAAGATGATTAAAAGTAATTAATGTTAAACTAGCTCTAATTTCTATCTCTATCAAAACTTATTTAGGATCAGTAAACTGTTACAAATATTTCCCTGCTTCTTGTACTATTCACTAATAAACTCACTCAGTTTCATTATATATTTATGGTCAGCCTATAGTGAAAGAGTTATTTATTTTGGTTCACTGGGCTATTCCTCCTAATACCTAATATTTTATAACTATTTTAATTCATGGTTATTGAACCGCAATGGGATAAATACTCGGTTCCTTGACCCATTTATGTTGTTACATATATATCAACCAAAACAATGGACTGCTAGGTCTAGAGTCCTTGTCTTTATTTATCCTATTATCACATTTAGCTATCTAATACTTTTTGTGCCTTCTAAAAATTCATTGCGGGTTAATTTTTTACTAACTTCAAGTTACAAGAGTCTACTTTAAATCATACAGGAACGCTTGTGTTAAACCAAAATTAAATAAACGTATTCATCTTTACGAAAATTCCCAGTTGTCTCATATGCGCCGTCAACAGGAATAAGGGACATATTCAAAACATCACATCACGAAAAAGAATGCATAGGCGTACCATCAGCAAAATATATTATAAAATAAATGTGAAATTAGGACGGTTTAGAAATTTGGTGCAGGTGATATACGACCACTGGCTATCCATTTATATCTAGTACGTATAGATGACTATAATTTGCACGCTTCTAGATTATTTGTTTTATAATTAAGTTATCCGATCCGATAGGACTTGCACCTTGACGAAGTTCTAGTGCAAATTAGAAAGGGTGGGTAGTAAAGTAGGATATTTTTGGAGCGGTGACTATAGGGTAATACACACAGGATCGGTAAATGGAAACGCGGGAGTAGGGATCGTTTTGCGGAAGAACGCTGGACAGTGTGTAGATAGCTACCTACAATACAGCGAGAGAATAATGATGGTCAGATTAGATTCGAAGCCAGTGAAAACAGTAATAGTGCAAGTATACATGCCTACTTCTAGCCATAGTGAGGAAGAGTTTATTCGGACATAGAGCAGGTAATAGGATTTGTGAAGGGTCATGAAAATTTAATAATAGTGGGAGATTTTAACGCAATCGTAGGTGAGGAGAAAGAAGGAAAATTTGTAGGTCCTTATGGATTAGGAAACCGAAACGAGAGAGGTAGCAGACTGATAGAATTTTGTGAGAAGCACAAGATGGTAGTCGCGAATACATTGTTCAAGAATCACGTTAGGAGGCGGTACACCTGGAAAATGCCAGGAGGGATAGACAGGTATCAGATAGACTACATTCTGGTTAGGAAGAGATTTAGAAATCAAGTAAAAGACTGTAAGAGTTATCCAGGAGTAGATGTAGACAGCGACCACAACTTGGTAGTCATGAAAGCTAGATTAAAGTTCAAAAATCTAAAAACCCGGAAGGATAAGAAACGTATAAATGTAGACATATTGAGGGATCAGAATGTGAAAGATAAGTTCCAGGAAAAAACAGATCAATTAATAAATAAAGTGAGTAATGACGAAATCAAGAACGTAGAAACTGAGTGGGAGGGTATCAATAATAGTCTAGATTCCGCGGCTATGGACGTTTTAGGACACGAGAGAAGGGAAGCTAGGAAGCCCTGGATAACGGACGAAATCTTAAACATAATACAAAAGAGACGAGGCTACAAAAACAGACGAGACGAGGAAGGACTTAAAACTTATAAGTCAATAAAGTGGGAAATCAATAGAATGTGTAGAGAAACGAAATAACAATGGATAGAAGATAAATGCAAAGAAGTAGAAGATAAGCTCCAAGTAGGTAAGACGGAGGCTTACAAAATAATTAAAAGGAACTTCAGGGATATAGGACCAATAAGTAGAAACGTTAGGAGTCAATCAGGGGACATACTGATCGGAAGAGAGGAGAAAGCGGATAGATGGAAGTAGTACTTAGGAAATGTATACGAGGGTCAGGAATTAAGAGAGATATTAGAGGAATAATCTAGCATCGATAGGGAAGATGTAGGAAAACCTATATTGAGGGAGGAATTTGAAATAGCACTAAGGGGGCTAAAGAACAATAAAGCGCCGGGTGTAGATAAAATACAGGCGTTAATTTGGAAATGTGCGGGACAGAAAGTAGTAAATAGGATGTTTGAACTGGTAAAATATATATACGAAACGGGCGAAATGCCGGAGGATTATAAGAGGAACATTATCGTTACTATACCGAAAAAAAGAGGAGCCGCGACAAATGCGAGAACTTTAGAACGATTAGCCTAACTTCCCACGCATCAAAAATCTTTCAAACCAGAATAGTGCAGAAGAGGATGGAAAATGCAGCGGAGGAAATACTAGGAGAAGACCAATTCTGGTTTAGGCGAAATAGGGGAACTCGCGAAGCTATTCTGGCTCTAAGAGTAATGTTAGAGAAAACAATAGAAAAAGGAAAGAACGCTTATATAGGATTTGTAGATTTAGAGAAAGCTCTTGATAATGTAAGATGGGAAAAAATGTTCGAGATACTAAAGAGCGCGGGAATGAAGTATAGAGATAGGAGAGTAGTACACAATCTATGCAAAGAGCAAACTGCTGTTATAGAAGTAGAAGGGGATAGGAGGGAAGTAGGTATCAGGAGAGGAGTAAGATAAGGATGTACGCTATCACCACTAATTTTTAATCTGTACATCGAAGAGGTGATTAATGTGGTAAAAGATATAGTGGATTTCGGGATTAAAGTACAGGGACAGAAACTAAAAATGATGAGATTCGCGGATGATATAACAGTATTAGCATCTAGTAAAGAGGAATTAGAATCAGCGTTGAACGAAATGGAGGCAGTGTTGACAGAGGAATACGGAATGAGGGTGAATAAAAACAAAACTAATGTGTTAGTGTGCAGAGGGCGCGAGAGCAGAGCAAAAACGAAAGTACAAATTAATAATGAAAGATTGGAGGAAGTTAAAGACTTCACTTATTTAGGAAGTAAAATAAATTGGGATGGAAGGAGCGATAAAGATATAAAACAAAGAATAGCGCAGGGTCCAGTAGTTTAAAAAAAAAGAAAGCACTTGTATTCTCGGGGCTAATAAACTTAGAACAAGGGAAGAGATTTTTGAAAACGTATGTATGCAGCAGGGCGCTATACGGTTGCGAAACCTGGACGGTAGGGGAAGCAAGTAGGAAGAAATTAGAAGCTTTTGAGATGTGGTGTTACCGAAGAATGATGAAAATACCGTGGACTGATAAGGTTAGAAGCAAAGAAGTATTTGAGAAAATCGGCAAGAAAAGAAGAATGTGGAAAAACATAAAGAAGAGAAGAGATAGAATGGTAGGCCACACTTGCTGAGACATGGGGGAATAGTCCGCGATATTTTGAAGGCAAAAATAGGAGTGAAGAAAGGCAGAGGTAGGCCTAGATTAGACTACTGCTCACAAATATTAAGGGATGTTGTAGCACAATTAGCGAAATGCGTAGGTTAGCACAAGATAGGAGAAGCTGGAGGTTAGCGTGCAACCAGTCTTAGGACTGATGACCTCATGATGATGAATTAACTTATATTAAATTGTCTATAGCATATAATATTTCCCAAATTATGTGACTTATAAACTTCCAGTGGTTCCTCAACCTATTAATGTTGTCACTCATATATCGACAAAGACAATGGACTGTTAGGTATAGAGTCCTTGTCTTTATTTATGCTATTATCATATTTAGCTGTCTAGTACTTTTTATGCCATCTAATGATTCATTGTAGGTTATATTTTGTAATAACTTCAAATTACTAGAGATTCTTTATGGTTATTTTCGAAAGTATGTTGGGCAATGATGACTTGTTTAAACTTTCACATTTTAAATGGGCCATGTGCTCCGTAATAAATTGCTCTTATCGTTTCGTCTGCCCAAGTTACTTTTGATTAGAATCTTCACAGCTTATTTGATAAATCTTCTGACCTTTCGTTATTTTCAATTTTATTTTTAGGTAAAGTTTGTAACAATTTGCTTCCAAAATAGTGTACTAATGTCAAATATTTAACAAGAACTCTTTTGAGATCCTTGGTAAATTGTGGTTAATATGGAATTGATACAATAAGCATCGACAAGGACAAGGGCCCTATATCTAACAGTCTGTTATTTTAGTTGATATGGTGAATGACGATATTAATGGATCAGTGACCCGAATGTATACCAATTCACTAGCTATAAATGGAAATAGTTATGAGGTATTAGGTATTAGAAGGAGTGGCCGTAAATCGAAACAAATTGTTCCTTCATTGTTCACTGACCATGAAGAAAAGTAGTTAAGTTGAGTGAGTTTATTAATGAACAGTGCCCGAAGCCGGAAAATATTTGTAACGGTTTACATAGCCCGAACAAAGTTTCCTTGAACTTGGCAAAACGTGCCTCGAGAAACATGTAATACTTCGGTGTTCGTGGAAAACTGCTTTCTGCACCGAGGGCTCCAGCCCTTTCCCAGAACTTATTTAAAGCTGTTATTTAAAAAAAATCTAATTAAAGTTACCAGAGAATAATAGAGTATTAAGTTAAGGTTAGTTGTTTTAAAAAAATATAATATTAGAATTTATTATTTTATTTGTAGGTGAGTTAATCATATTACAACTGAATGAAAATAACGAAACAAGGAATAATGTAATAATAAATAGATACAAAATTTTATAACAGTTACATCTTATTAAATTTATTAAAAGAATATTTTAGCTGTTGGACTAAAAGAAATTTCCATTTATTTTATTTTTCATAATGCAACGCTGGGATCCTGGATATGTGGTTAGGATCCTTTTTCACATTAACAGCAATATGAGTATATCTACTAACTAAGCCCTTAAGATAAAACATACACCTTCCTAGGCTTCTTCAGCAAAATATGCTTAGTACATAAAATATTGTATTGTTTTCATGAAATTTAACTTGTGGAGAAAGCAACCAGCCTTACGCCATCTTCGTAGGAATAATAGAAACATTATAATTGGTTTCACTGAAATTTATATTCCTCAAAGATTCACGAATCGTTGGCTGTCCTATACTCGTATACATCTAAACTGTCAGTATTAACTGGTTGGTCAAACTTCTACTTCAAGTTGCTTGTATTTATATATGAGTAGTAAGCCATTGCGAGAAAATATGTTGTGAAACATGACACTAAGCTTGCGCCCTCCATTGACTCAAATCTAAATTAATTTAATAGTACTTATAAATTAGGTTACATACTTATATATTTTAATACAATAGACGGTATCACAAATTATTTGCATTCATTAAATTAAGCATTCAAACTTTCATTGTGTAATATGTGACCCAAGGAATAAAAAAACAAAATGTTTTATTCATATTTATTGGAAATATACTGTTTAATTATGATGGTGTTACTTAATGAGCGTAATGAGCAATTGCTACTTAACTAACATTTTAGTCTACAGATTTATCTGTAGACGAACGGAGCAAGTCAAAATACGATTGTCTGCCAATTACATTGATACAGCACTGGTTTGGTGTTGATGGTGGTATTCTTCTAACTTCTGAGATTCTATTCTACGTAATGACAATTCCACTGTAACATTTTATAAAGTTACAACATTCTCGCGACGTCAATGTTTGGCACAAATATTGTGGAAAAATTTAACTATTAAGAAATGTGACTTCTTAAAAGCAAATACTGTAGGATCCCTGTATCTACTAAATAACTTCCATATACTGCAGTGTTGCACTTAACTATGCTGTCTACTTGTAGGAAAATTTTTTAGTTAAAGAAATGCTACGTAAGAATAGGAGCAAGTCTCAAAACTGTGATATCGAACCACCCACAAGGTGCGCAGTAAATAATCTAGTCATTATTCAGTCGAATTGAGACATTTGTAGAGTGAATATCGGTTAATTTATATTGAATGTGAATGTACACAGAGTTCGATCTTGCCGCGCGTAAAGTGCATCTTTTTTCCTCCGAATGCTGCCTCACTCTTTCTTCTAGACATACCTAAAGAATCTCATACTCTTTCCTATTCTTGATGAGCAGTACGCTTAATGTTATGTTCTGCTACAATATTGCGGAAATCACTCCAACGTTCACTTACAGGATGTTTTCATCTATTTTCACTAACTCTGTATATGGAATGCATTCTTACCGAGTGGTACACTAAATTTTATACATACATCCTCACTCGTAACCGAAGTTTTATGCGGAAGATTATACTATAATGCGGAAAACTTAAAAGGCAGGTCGCCTTTACATATAAATATATGCACATATTTGAACATGATAATCTATTGTTTCATTAAATCTGTATTTGTCAAGGAAACACTTATTAATGTATATTATTGGACAGTAAATATATTCATGTAGATAAATTAATTCTCGGCACAGAAATGAAAGTTTCTTAAATATGTTTCCAGTGTGTATAGTAAAACTCGTTCGCATTATATATCTGAATATAAGTTGAATTAAAACTCCAATCTACTACAGTTGCATCAATAGACTACAGTTACTATTGAAATGCCCCTCAATGTGTTAAAATAATAATTTTCTGTAACAAATCTACGTGTTAAAATCATACAGCAACCCTTGTGTTAAACTAAAATTATATAAACATATTCATCCCTTTTGCTATATCAAAATGTAATATTCGTGGAGAAAATCTTGTTAAAGCGGAAATCCCTTTACGAAAATTCTCAGCGGTCCCATATGCATCGTCAACAGGAATAAGCGACTTATTCAAAACATCACATCACGAAAAAAAAAACTGTCATGCATAGCCGTACCGTGAGCAAAATATATTATCAAATCAATATGAAATAAGGACGGTTTAGAAATTTTGTGCTAGTTATATACGACCGCTGGGCGTCATCCATTTATATCTAGTACGTATAGACGACCATAATTTACACATGATCTTCTAGATTATTTGTTTAACAATTAAGTTATATTAGATTATCTGTGGCATATACTATTAGCCAAATTATGTGACTTCTAAACCTACAATATTCACATTATAAGAGCGATTTATAAAACGATACTAAAATATATTTGGCAAGCATTCTGGAGTAGGTAGATAAATTTCATTAAGTGGTTATACTTAATCCTTGCGAAATTTAAACCCTTCATTTCGACAGAGTAGTTACACCATTAATTTGTATATTAGCAAGATGACATTGTAATAGAGATTTTTTATTTTCTTAGAAATTATGTCCCCTAATATTTAATTAATTAAAAAATAATCGAGAGCGAGGTGAGGATGAAAATAATAATATAATAAATTATAAAACGTCTGTAATATAATAAAATAAAGTCAAATTTAATAAAATTCAGTTTTTTTACAAAAGAATATCAGTTTTCCATGCTTTTATCTAATTTTTATTGTTTAATATAAAAACAACATAGTACCAAAACATTAGGTTTAAGGTGTATATTATTTTGTTTTGCAAATATATAATCAATGTTACTTATTTATTCCTATAGTGCATCTTCTATCGGAGGTTCACTATCATCAAAGCTATTTGAACGTTATCGACGGCAACTCAGAATAGTTGACTGTTGTTACAACCAAACCAGTTCCTTAGACTTTCGAGCTAGAACACACGGCACCTACCAATATTTCCCTTTCCCCTAATCTTTTCTTGAACTATCAATTAAAAGGTCTGTATTTGGCACCTCTCATTATGTGGCCTAGGAACTGAAGCTTCACTCTCTTTATGGTATTAATTATTGTGCACTCTTTTGCATTCTATTTAGAATTTCTATATTAGTGATGCTATCTATTCAAGGATTACTACCCATTCTGCGGTAGCACCATATTTAGAAGGCTTAAAGTTTGCCCATGTGATTCTTTATGAGAGGCCATCCTTCAACTCTATAGAAAACTGAAAAATGTGAAACTATAAAGCACTCTCATCCTAAGTCTTATATTAATATCCCAATTAGTGACGACTTTTTCATTTTCATAAATATTGATCTGGCTATTTCTATTCTCACTCTTATCTCCTTTGTTTGATTAGCTAATCTTTTTTATTCATGTTCCTAGGTATCTATATTGCACATTTCTTCTGGTGGTGTTCGTTACTGTCAGGTTTATCTGATTCTGATTCCGTAGAGACATTGTAACCAAAAATCATCTCTGTTTTATGAAAGTTAATTTTTAGACCGTATGTGTCACATCCACCATTTAGATTTCCTAGAAAGTGTTATCTGCATGTCTCTAAGAATGCTCTTTAAAAGGAAACTATTATCACCATACCTCATGTTATTAACAACTCCTCCATTTATAACTATTTCTATTGATTCCTACTGATTCTTCCAGTATTCCTACTGAACTATTTTTAACATCTTTAAAGACAGATTCACTATAAAGGTTGAATAGGAGTGGCGATAGAGTGCATCTTTGCCTTACGCTACGACGAATCTTCATTTCCTCTATTAATTGATTTTCAAATTTTGTATTAGCCCTCTGGCCCCGGTATATTACCAATTATTCTCATGTCGTTTAGGTCAATATTTTTGTTTAGGAGTAGTTTATGTAACTTATCATGCATCACTCTATCAAAAGTATTTTCAAAATCAATGTAACATACAAACACATCCTGATGATTTTAAAGAATAACTTTAAGAGGTGGCTCATAAGTATAATATTTCGCCAATCTGAGCGTTCTCTTGGATTTGGTCCTTCTTTAAGAATAAGCAGAAAGATACATAATAACCACTTTTTAGGGATTCTCCCTCTTTCGTAGATGATATTGAAGAGGTCCAGACGAATATCAATTACATCGTCATCAAAGAGTTTAATAAACTCTATAGGTATTTGGTCAGGATCAACAAATTTAAGTTTTAAGACATATTCTATTTCTGATATCTTTAGGTGTACATTCTTCACTTCTAAGGCCGGCTTTGGAGGTATTTCACCACTAATTATCTGAAATGTATATTTTCTCCGCTTTGGTTTATTCCTAAAGTCGCGTCGGTCATTACACGCCCATCTATGTTCCTGATTATATTCCCAATAGTTTTATTTTTATTATATCCAACCATTTTCTGTATATTTTTGTGCGTATCAAAGCTGTCAGATTTGTTCTCTAGTATTTCTGTCTCCTCGCATTGAGTTCTTAGATAGTTCTCTTTGACTTCTTTAACTCCTTTTTTGTATTGCTTTATGTAGAGTTGTATATTCACCCACTTTGGTGAAGTTGCTTTCACTGCCTCTGTTCTTCCTTCTCTTTCCCATTAGATCCAGAATTTCTCCAGAGAATTTTCTTTTCTTTTGCTTACTAGATGACCTTTTAGATGACCTTTTGCTATTTTGTCTAAGCTTGTTTGTATTTATTTTCAGTTTCCATCCACAATGAATCCGTTGAATACTAATACATTCATGTTTCTCATATATTCGTTTATCTCTTGTTTAATCATGGTGTGAATTTTAGGGTCTTTAAGGACTTTTGTATCTATATACTGGTTTTGGCATTTTGGTATCTTTTTCATTTTTTATACTAAGTTTAGCTATTTCGAGGCTATGGTCGGAAGTAATGTTAGCGCTGGGACAAGTTCTTCTAGCGTTGTTTGAGTCTTTATAGCAGTTATTAATGAGAATTTAATGTAGTCTATTTGGGTTCTTATTATATTTTTTGAATTATCCGTAGAAGATTTCGAGGTATACTTCTCCAAGTACTACTTAGAGACATGTCAATAATTCACACATATTCTGATAGGGAGGTACTATTAATGATATATACATACTCTGCAATCATGCGCATAGATTGTTGGCCCAACCTACTCATCCATTACGTAATATTATTTACAATAACAAACAGACGAACTTTAATACGTGTCTTACAATATATCAACCTATTGGCGGATTCAAGAGCTACATCGGAGTATAAGTTTCAGTTTACATTCATTGCGTTTCTGCGACGTAAAGCTGAAGAATATGTTTCCCTCTCACGTGAATTTAGAATGCACACTAAATTATTTTATGAGAATATTTAAAGAGCGATATCATGTATATAAACCACTAGATAACTAGAGATAGGGATAGTGACAGGCATAGTGAATAAGAATATGTCAACATTAGGTACACAATTTCGCGAGAGAAAAGTATAACCATTTGATTCCCGTAGAGAACGGTAATGTCATCAACCCTATACTACATCCCAAGCACATATGAGATCCCGCAACATCCAATCAATAAAATAATCTTATATGCCGATGAAATCCTAACATGAAGAAGCAGAATCCTTTTATGCTGAAACTACTACATGAAACTCAGGCAACATGCGAGCGATCTCACATACTGCTAAAGACATAAGTAGCAACGGACAAAAAGGGAACAACTGAGAATAACACATTGATTCCCAGACTTAAATATAACAAACAAACTAGAAATAAATAATAAATAATATCAAAATCAACGGGCAATAAACTACTTAGAATTAACGATAGATAGACAGTTGCGATAAGAAAACAATACAATACAATTTTCATGCTGATCGGTGATAAGACAAATAGTAACATACGTATTAGATTAAAAATATGAAACTTCTATTGACTAACGCAGTAGATAATTTTCGACAGATATTGATAGTTGTTTGACATCTGACTGCTAAACTTGTTTCACTTTCTGCAAATTCTGTTTTTTTATATAATTTTTGCAAGTATTTTTTACATTTGAGCCCATGAATTATAAGGTTTGTCGCCGTGATAACTTATTTGAAAAGCATTTTCTCGTTTCCTTTGGTGTCGGTAATACAGTTGACTGTAAAGGCGGTAAATTTAAATTACGTAAACAGTCACTCGCTTGACTTTGATTTTTCGTCTTAATTCATACGAATACTGCTTGTGATGTAGTAAAGTTATAACGGTTTGACTGTAAAAGAAATAGCACAGAAATTTTAGAACATACAAAGATAAATACCTACATGAGACACATGTAGGTATTTATTATGTAACAATACCACATAAAGATAAATACCTACTATACATAAGACACACTATAGTTAAAATAACAAGATAAACTATGAGCCTCCTATTGTACGCAATTTTCTTCAACATCACCATAATATCACCCGAAACCTCGAATCAGCAGCACTCACGGTAGGCAGTTTTGCAAATAAATATAGAATGTAATATATTAAAACTGTTAATATGATTACATTATATTATAAATAACTATTTGCAGAATAAATATTCTAAATACATATGTACTGTCACAGTTCATGTAGAAAATCATTCAAAATTTCTTTGGTGGACTTTTCATAGATTAGCTGACGTTAGCTATAACTTTCATACAGTAAGTGCTATATTTGATTCCCAACCCAACATATATATCACGAAAGGTTACGTGTTGTACATGTTTTAGATATAAGTACAACAGAAATGTGTTAAATTTGTTTTACGTTTTAAGTTGGCTCGCTGTTGGAGTTGCAGGCTTCACAGATTAAATTCCATGTCTCTTATTTTGGATGTAAATGTGAAATATATATTATTTAACGGTTTATTCTTACATAGCAAGAATGCTTTTACGAAATAATGTACATTAACAGTTCTTCTCTTAGTTCTCTTTTATAACATTACAATATAATATATCATTAGGTTTTCATACAGTTATAATGCATCTCTTAAGTGAATTAACGTGAAGAACTATTTAGACTTAAGAATGAATATCTGAAAACTTAGTAGTATATTTACTTACTAAAATCATAGTTTAAAAATATGCAATTAGTCAGTCATAGGAACAATAACGAAAGGTAAGTAGGCAAATATACCAGATGACGACAATCTCGGAATTCAATGTCAAATTTAGATATGCTGTTCAAACTGCCACGAAAATAATAAAATTGTAATATGTAATTTTGATTCTAGGCAAAACGAAACAGCATTCATATTTTTAATTCTTTTATGGAACATTCCCTACATATAGGGAATATGATGGGCATTAGGTCAGTTGTCCGATGCATATATATATATATATATATATATATATATATATATATATATATATATATATATATATATATATATATATATATATATATATATATATATATAACATAACTGTATGTTAGTGTAGTCCACCTTTTAATATATTCTAAATAATGTAAGATATCACAAAGTCTAGTCAAGCAAATGAAGAAATTTTTAAAGTTTAAACTAAGTCCGATGCGGTATTATAAAAGTGCAACACTTTGCTCCACTGCCACTGCATGGATGGATGACGTCTACTATTTTCCTCTAATATTCCATATTGAGAGTGTCGTTGTATGCGTGGACTCATGTCCCGATGAGAGAGGTTTGGTACATCTCCCTAAGGATGGTCGCAGTTGTCTTTGTCACCACGTGTAACCTTACCCATTACAGCCTGAAGTTTTAGGGGAAGGAAATCAACTTGGCACTAGTCGGTTCACATGGGCTGTTGTATCCTGTAGCTGTTGCAATGGCATTGACTATAAGTGAGTGAGTGTTTCTATTAAACTAAATAGAAATACTTTCAGTAAATTTTAGCCTCCTTTTCGAGATTGTTTCATTCGAAATTAGATTTGAGAGGTCAATGACAGCGAACTGTTATTTTAATTAAAGAAATTTAATTAACGTGACACTCATTATTAATTTTACATTTATGAAATTAGTTGTGTCCATATTGCCGTCATACTTTTATGTGAATTTGGAGAACTTTAATATGCTTATTACATTTATTTCTCAAATAAATAATATGTAATTTGCCAAATGCACATTTTCTGTTCACGATAACATTAAAACAATATAAAGATATGTAACAAATCATGCATTCCTGGTATACATAAGCAACTATCTAATTTTTTTTTATTCTTAATGTATTTATATAAACTTATAAATTTTTTTAAATAAAATTAAATAAATACTAATAAAAATCAAAGATATATAATAGAACCTGTTATTTAAAACTTAATTCAAACTGGAGAATGATATTTTTATAAAGTGTCAATTTTGCCAGCAATATTTTTTAAAGTATAAAATATAAATAGAGAAGAAGCTTTCCTTAATACACTTGACCTTTCTTTTGATACCTTACAGGAGTATAAAAGAAATCCCCACTTAAAGCCATCAAGAATAAGTTCTGTCGGTTGCAATACCACTTGTACTTCTTTACGCATTAATGGTATTATTTACATTCTTCATGTCAAATATGCAGACACCTATCTCGATCATATTATCTATCTGTAAGTACTTAGTTTGTAGATATTTTTAAATAAATTCCATCCACAAATAAGTGTAAGCACTGGTCACCAAATGACAGTGCTGTGGAGTCAACAAATAACTGTCTATATATAGACTGTATAACTAGAATTTCTTAAACTGTACTACAATCAATACTTTTTGTATAGTAGCAGTATTGTTAAACATGAAATTAGAAACGGAAATTGAAATCATATTTAATTAAAGTAATAGATTAATTCATTAAATTGATGGTGACAGAAACATGGTACGTATCTGAGACCAGATGTGCTCAATTTATTATCTTAAATACATGTACCATGCAAGGGTAACGCTGACTAATAATACTCTGATAGTTAAGATTTCCCATATGTGCATACTCACAACATTATAGAAAATTCTTAATACCATATTTCATAGGTTATTTCGTATTGAATTAATATCAAATATAAAAACATGAAAGGTTAAGAATACTACTGCTGCTTATACATATTGTGAATGAATGGCAGAATAAAAAGTGTTAGGTTTAAAATCATAAAAAATAATTACTACATGAAGAAACATTTTTGAATAAATGTAAACATATAGTGTTTGAATAGATAGGTGCCTACCTATAGGTTTTTCAAATTTTGTAAATAAATGTGCGTAAATTGTATATTTACAGTTACTGTTGCGATTCTAATAATCTATGAAGATTTCGCGACCTTTATCGAATAGCAGTAATCCAGAGTTTAATTGCTGGTATAGAATATATACCTATATAAGCTGTTTATATTTTTACACACGTCAATAGTCCATACTAGACATCGATTTCATCACGGGATCTAAGAAAATGGGTAGATACCATTCCTAAACATACTGGTAAGAAAGAAAAAAAATAATATATTGTTGTATCAAGTATCCACAAAAATCGACCAACAATGAACGTTATTTGCAAACTGAGTCTACTCATCGCGTATTATAAGAAGGTATAGAAAATACGTTGCTCCACATAATTCAACAATATCCAAGAGAGAATATCTGAAAAAGTGATTATGAATAAAGCATCACTTCATAGAAGATATTACATCAACAAGAAGAAAAGGCACATATACAAAACGAATTGCCCATAAATAAATTGCCCATTGCCCGAATGAACCAATAATAAATAGAGTAAACGAGAAAAAGCAACCTATAAAAGGCTAGCTATATACTATCAGCATATAAAGAGAACTTGAATGTTGCAACGAAAAATAAGGCTGTCATCTGGGGCCGTTTACTTGTGAGAATTTTGTGATTACAAAACAGTTGAAAAATATAAATTTAGAAAGAAAAAGATAAAGGAAGGAACTTGATAAAAACACTACACCCCATACTGTGGAAAAGTAATATTACAATTAAAACAAAAAAGAATATTTTTAAATCAATAATAGAACCAGTCATGACGTACGGATCAGAGGTGTGGGTTACAGGCAAAAATATGAACCAGAAAATACTTGCATCTGAGATGTCGTATTGGAGAAAATGTTGCAGGTTAACTTCATTAGATCATGTCAGAAACGAAGATATTAGAGAAAGAATGACAGCTACAGACAATATTACAGATACAATAAACGAGAAACAACTAAAATTGTACGGATATCTCAGATGCATGAACGCAGAAAGAATACCACAGAAAATCTGGAATTGGACCCCATACAAACGAAATAAAAAAGGCAGACCACGCAAGAAGTGGATAATGAATATTCATAAAGGAATGGAAGAACGAGGACTATAGGAAGGAGACTGGAATGATAAAGAGAGATGGCGCTTAGGATGCGAGAAGCGGCGATGATGCTGCAAAACCTCGCTATATATATATATATATATATATATATATATATATATATATATATATATATATATATATATATATATATATATATATATATATATATATATATATATATATATATATATATAATCTAATACGTATGTTACTATTTCTTTTATCACCGATCAGCGTGAAAATTGTATTGTATTGTTTTCTTATCGCAACTGTCTATCTATCGTTAATTCTAAGTAGTTTATTGCCCGTTGATTTTGATATTATTTATTATTTATTTCTAGTTTGTTTGTTATATTTAAGTCTGGGAATCAATGTGTTATTCTCAGTTGTTCCCTTTTTGTCCGTTGCTACTTATGTCTTTAGCAGTATGTAAGATCGCTCGCATGTTGCCTGAGTTTCATGTAGTAGTTTCAGCATGAAAGGATTCTGCTTCTTCATGTTAGGATTTCATCGGCATATAAGATTATTTTATTGATTGGATGTTGCGGGATCTCATATGTGCTTGGGATGTAGTATAGGGTTGATGACATTACCGTTCTCTACGGGAATCAAATGGTTATACTTTTCTCTCGCGAAATTGTGTACTTAATGTTGACATATTCTTATTCACTATGCCTGTCACTATCCCTATCTCTAGTTATCTAGTGGTCTATATACATGATATCGCTCTTTAAATATTCTCATAAAATAATTTAGTGTGCATTCTAAATTCACGTGAGAGGGAAACATATTCTTCAGCTTTACGTCGCAGAAACGCAATGAATGTAAACTCAAACTTATACTCCGATGTAGCTCTTGAATCCGCCAATAGGTTGATATATTGTAAGACACGTATTAAAGTTCGTCTGTTTGTTATTGTAAATAATATTACGTAATGGATGAGTAGGTTGGGCCAACAATCTATGCGAATGATTGCAGAGTATGTATATATCATTAATAGTACCTCCCTATCAGAATATGTGTGAATTATTGACATAGTCTCTAAGTAGTACTTGGTGAAGTATACCTCGAAATCTTCTACAGATAATTCGAAAAATATAATAAGAACCCAAATAGACTACATTAAATTCTCATTAATAACTGCTATAAAGACTCAAACAACGCTAGAAGAACTTGTCCCAGCGCTAACATTACTTCCGACCATAGAAGGAATGGAAGAACGCGGACTATAGGAAGGAGACTGGAATGATAAAGAGATATTGCGCTTAGGATGCGAGAAGCGGCGATAATGCTGCAAGACCTCGCTATATATATATATATATATATATATATATATATATATATATATATATATATATATATATATATATATATATATATATATATATATATATATATACAAAACAATTGAACTCAATTGAAAACTGAAAACCATTGAGCAGTTCCTATTTCTTAGTAATTTGAGTTACTGAATATTAGTCTAATATGTGCATGTGATATTCAGTTATATAATCAGTTTGGATTTGTTTCTCCAAATGAAGGAAACTTCATCTGTTTCTTCAGTTGAATTCTAGTTTTAGTACTATTAGTATATTTATTTACATTATCATCACAAGATTATTAAATGTTACCCAGTTTTTAAGAATCACCAGTTGTAAACAGTGTAACATACTAGTTTTCTCCCCGCGAATAAAATTTTCCCCTTTCCTAAAAAATGCATAGGTACTCTAGAGGAACTACCAGGGAAATTGATCCAATTAAACAATAATAAAACTGTCAACTTTTTTAAGATTGAAGCAATTAAGTTCGCTGTTCTTTTTGTAAAAATATCTTGCGCGCTTCTACTTCATACCAAAATAGTATCAGACAATAAACCCACCCCCTAAAACAATCGAACTAACTGTTTAATTGCTTTCTATTAATGCCAGCCAATATATGATATTTAAAAAAGAATGTGTTATGGCACTTGTTAAGATGACGTCAGTTTAATGACATCATGATGCAATAAACAATGACGACGGTAATAATTCAAAAAAGTATTCAATTGTATTTAGAATATTCTATATCGGTTATACTTTCTAATTTATCCGAGAAAATGAATGATAAAACTTGTACCGTGTTAAACTAATTAATTACCATGAAAATTAATAATAATATAATATATAACATAATAATAATGACAATAATAATAATACACGCGTAGATGGTACAAAGACACAATCTGGTATCGAGCCCACTTCCATACTACAAATCAGCTGCAGATATTCCTCTGGGACAACACACATCTATTATATTGAGACAGGCCACTAATCACTGACCAAATAGTGCATTGCAATAGGCCAGATATCGTCTTTATTGACAAAGAGCATTGAACAGGACACATTATAGGTATTGGTTGCCCGTTGACTTAAAATATAATGAAAGTGGAAGCCGAGAAGTTTAGAAATACGAAAACCTCGTCATTAGAATTAAACAGATATTTTTCTTGAACAGAAATTACTCCAACAGTTACTTAGGTGACAGGCGTAACGTCGAAGGATCTAAGAACTAACATCGAAAAGCTAGAATTTCCGAACTACGTCTTCAGATTGATGCAAAAGAACCGCTCTATCATATTTCTGATCTATTATCCGATAAGAAAGTTCCAACACCAATAATAATGGATGTAATAGTGAACGAACTGGCATATAGTGAATGATTTTACCTATTTTCCGTGCTTAACTCATGGCATAATCTCGGGAGAGGGTGAATGTTTTTCAGCAATTTTTTTGAGAAAAGGCTTTTTAGGTGGATAATAATAATTATTATTATAACGTTCAATTGTACTGACAAAATATATATATACATATATATTTTGCCAACATAACAACAAAGAATGTGTGCATCAACTTGTATATAAATTAATAAGGTAATCAAACGATAACGAATTACTATTACTGTGTAAGTTTGTTGTTTCCATTTTCAGTAAACTTTTCTGTTCAAAAACTATGTTGTGGATTAGAATAAAATTTGTACCTTCCTGGGAACAGTCAGTAATTCTTCTATTTATTTACATATTCTATGAATTTTAATACATTTGTTATCAGCGATATGCCCATTTACATGTTTTTGCAATTATTCTGATTGCTCATAAGTACTTTATGCTATTCCCCGTATATTAAATTTCTCAATATGAAATCAAATTATCACTACTGATTTTGCCATTGCTCCAATATGTGATGTGGTTCAGTAAGGTCCTGCGTATAATTCTTAGTAGCTCTCAGGCACCGCTATTCAGTGTTCAGTTAACAAGCCGACGTAATTCGATGGTCATCCGCAAGAAACCCGGAATGGATTTTGACGCCCTGAAATATTCAGAAACCGTCTACGTTTCGATTAAACAAATTTCTCATAAACCAAACCACGGTCAATATCGTTGCCTGCTATAGACATTATTAGAAAAGGAAAGAATTTCTAATTAATGAAAGTGTTTAATATACTGGCCGTTTATTGGGAACTAATTTTCCCGTGTCCAATATACAGTTTGAATAGTCTATATTTATAAAAACACATTAAAATCATGTAACAATATGCAAAGATGTCAAAATCGCATACAATACGATACTTTTCACTTATTTCTAAAACAATAAACTAAATCGCAGGTAGTGTTAGAGAATTTGATTATTTTAAAATTTCATAACAGCTATGTATTTAATAAAGCAAACGATGCGTTGGTTATTTAAAAAATTATCAACTATAATACCACAAAAGTTATAATACAAACAGTACAACTTTTCTGCTATATACACTTATAGATTGACTTACATATATCACACAGATAAAAATTACACCTGCTGGAAAAGTATATGATGAGTTAACGCCAGTATTTCATAAAATTGTACATTGTAATGTATGCATAATTTATAACCTTTCAGTATTCAGAAACATTACATATAATGTGCATACATAATCTTCTGCGTACTGGTATTCTGCAGCACTTCACATACTTGAAATGGTGTACCAATTAGCTTTAAAGGAAAGCCACTGCTTCGGATTACCAATACGAAGTTGTTGATAATCTACTGGGAGAAAATGTCATGGCTTTTAAAGATTATTAATATTGTTTATTTTCATATAAATTATAACAGTGTGTCAAATATGTGCATAATATAACTAATTTTATAAAATGTTCTTACAACGTACAATATTCTTACCTTAAAAATAATATTGGTGGAGGTAGAAAACTAATAGGGATGTTTATGAAAAAACATACTTTTCATAAGTTTTTATTTCGTCTGGTGTAAATATCTCTTTTAGGCATTTCTCTCGATAATTTAAGGTTAGACACAGCACGAGGTGGCATTGTTACATTATGAAATAATATAATGGGATGCTTATCAAACGTTCCCCTAAAATACAGGCAATAATTATAATATTTAGGGTTAATTATGTTCTTCTGTTCTTATGATCATTGCCCTCTCTTTACTAGACAATAATAAACCCTAAAATGAATCCATTATTACTTATACATTAGAGAAATGTATCAAAAGTACTTAGCTCATTATATTTTCCTTAATTGGACATAATACAGTATGTACTTCAAGTTGAGGTGTGAATGAAATGTTATAAAATTTGTATTTTCATAACAAAATATGTAGGGTTTGTTTTCAATTCCTCACCATCAACCACTAACTCCAATAACTCCAACTTTATCTTCAAAGTAAAAATATACAGTGTGATACTTACGTACATTTTAATGCATTTATTACGCCGCACTCAACAAAAGAATATAAATTTCAATAAATAACGCAAATATACAAAAAAAATATCGAATTGTTATGTATGTATTTAGCAGAGTTAAAGACAATTGACAAATCGTTTGGGTAGCCATTTATACTACATATAAATATTAATAAGAGTTACTTGTTCAATTTTATTACATCTATTTTATATATAAGGAATTTAATTGCAAATAAATAATTATATAAAATGAAGAAATTAATTAAAACCATTAATTAAAAAAATCAGCTTGTATGGGTTTATATTTAAAATATATAAAAAAAGCATTTTTATATATTTGTTTTTCGTTTAAGATAAAACAAGTTTGGATATCGTGAGATAATATCTTGATAGTGGAAGTTTAGTGTTTAAGAATGTATGTACTGTACATGCAACTGGATAATTATTTATGAAAAAAATTAGTTATCCACTTTTCTGGTAACTTTCTAATAAGTATTTAATGCGATCTGGAGAGAAAAATATTGTGGTTTTTTAGTGGTTTTATTGGTACAATAATCCTAACATTATAATAGTTTAAAACCAACAGTGAATATATCCCAAAGTTTCTCTATATGTGGATTAGATATGTCATTTGTTCATCTCATAAATGAAAATCATTAATATTATTGAAAGACCTTTCTTTTTATTGATTTTTGATAACAGTTTCAAGTTTTGTAATTGTTTAAAATAATCTAGCTAGTATGGTCGGTAAATGACAATTATTTATATAAAATTACTTTCAGGAAATTTATGAGTTTGTCAGATTCAATATAAATTAAATACTTCCTAATTAAATATCTTTAACTGAAACATTTAAAAGGAAACCACAAGAGAGACCAAGTTCGAGCCCTGTAGAACACCAGATGTTGATAAATGTTGATATATATATATATATATATATATATATATATATATATATATATATATATATATATAGCATTATAAATATAACATAGATTATATTTTGTTTATACTATACTTCAGTTTAATCTGTCAAAGGATTTTAAAAAGTCGGTATAAGACACAATGGTTTGCATAAAAAGTACAATATTGATTTCAAATAATGACTTCAGATAAACTTTGTGTTATGTAGATAAAATAATACAGTGTTTAGGTATAAGTCATTTGATGTATTTTATGAGCGGAGATATATTGATAGGGAAGATTTTTTTGAGATTTGGCTAATTATTATTATAGACTGATAATTTGGTATTACATTCTTAACATGGTAATTTGTTTGTAAAATACGTTTGCAGCGTTGAAAATTTCTAGAATGGAGATAACAATTGAACAATTTGATTAACGCTCTGGCAAGTATAGCCTCGGAATCATATACGATGTTATATTATCAGCACCAATTGTTATTAGAATTTTTTCATATTTTTGGTTATATCGAAGATATTTCTTTTATTTTTTATACAACATCAGAAAACAGCCGAATTTTTCATTCTGTTGTTTAAAAAATTCTCATTTTTTATTTAGTATTACCTACAACCATACGGGATGCTTTTTTTATCCCTAGGATTGTCTCTTCAATAAATTGTGGGGCTAAGGATAATTTGTTAATCATCTATAAGAATACATATTTAAAGACATTATCCTATAATTGTACACATTTTTTCAGAAGCAGCATAGATATTTGAACAAGAGTTGTAATTATTAGGGAAGTTATTTGTAATAGTTTTAACTAAATAAAAGAGGGGATCAGGTAACTGGAGATTGTGAAGGCTTACACGTAAAAGGTTTTGATTGCACATTTTTGGTGGTTTTTGAGATTTATTACTTATAAAATTAAGATAATTATTTTTTCTTCACGTCCTTTTTTTCATGTCTTTCGTATCGCTCAACGTCTTGAAGAATTAATAATAAAATATTCCTATGTATCATCAAGGAATAATCAACTCAACTATTTTCGATAAAAATTTATTTCATTGAGTTCATTATTCGTTATGTCAATAGGGAGCACAGCCATGTTAAGATTCAGAACTTAATTAATTGCAAATAATTATTGTTATTTTTAATTTAACTTATATTAGTTCGGGGTCCTGCTGTTTGTTTTTATTTATTTGGATGAATCAAAAATTTCAGAATACCCAACTAAATAATAACAGAGGTTTTTAGAAGCATCGAGAGTGTTTACCTTATATAAAATATACGTATACCTTATGTGCATATTATAAATGATATTACGTACAACAACAGACTGAACACAATTTATAAAAGTATTTTTTTCTACAGAACTAAATATCAGGCATTTATTTAATGCTTTTGTACAAAGGAACTGAAACTGTACAATAGCCTTTGTAAAATTGCGTGCTTTTGACAAAATTTATTCACCTCTGTAATCATAATTACACGTTTTTGCTTTGTGTGGTACATAAATATTAATAATACGCTGTATCGTACTTCGGTTGATTTAGGAAAATCTAAATAAAACACATTGAAATAATTTATCCATGAAAATTATTTTCACATATTAAAATGAACATGAATGAAACGAGGAGAACGAAATTAAAATTTTCTGCGATAAATTAATTTTATATAATTTGTATCATATAATAGTTTATGTCCTTTCGAATTTTGAAATCGAAAATAACATTTGCACTATATAAGAATACTTGTAAAAGCAGCATATTCCAATGATTGTGATTCAATGCATTCAACCAACCAAAGAAATATTTACTATTTAAAACAATAGATATTTAATATTTATTCTTTTTGTATTTATACAAGCTTCAATGAATTAGCTAACGATGTATTCATTGATCAATGGTTCTAACACTATCCTCGAAAAGTTATTTTTATTTGGAATTTTGTTAGAACACAAGACGTACACGAGATCACAGAAAAATTCTGACTGAAGACGATAATGATAGAAGGAATACAAAATGAATATTACTGTAATTTTTGTATAGCGTAAATATGCCGAAAGATTGCAATAAGTTTATCAGGTATATTTTTATTTAAAATTAGTTCCAAATAATATGTTTGATTTGTAATTGAATTTTGTTGGTCCTTAAGGGAATCTTTACGTATGAAGCATGTAAATAGTGCTACATATAAATAAAAGAAAATGGCATATACTTAGGAGCTGTTGGGACTATCTGATGTTGGAAATTATAGAAATTTGTGTAATTTGTGTATCTCCATTTCAGCCGACCTTGCAAAAATTACAGTGGAACTCGAAAACAGTAAGCGATAGCTTAAGCTAGTGTAAATAAAATACTTGCTAATGATAAATCTGAAATTGATTTTATATGTTGATCTTGTCCTGAATTTAAACGTGATGTGGCGATTTCATCATTTTAAATATGAGAGGATTAAAATTCAGTTCTAAGAAATTAAGTATAACTGACAACATTCTGATAATAATAATAACAATAATAAACGTCATTTCATTCATAATCATTTTAGATACAGGATGTACATATATGGTAAGTCATATAGGAACTACAAGTAGAACACTCTCCACTACAGAACATGCATACATATTTAAGTTTAAAGAGTAATCAAAGCAACTAATACATTATATTCACATGTAGATAAGAGAATACAAATGAAGTTAAAATGAGCAACCAATTCATATTTTTGTATTGTAAATTCCTGAACACTATAAAAGGTGCCATTTCAGGATACGTCTTTCACCATGTTCTTATATTGCTTAGTGTTTTGAATCTCCTTCATTTAAATTGGAATACTGTTGTGTAAAATGCAACATCGTAATATGGTGAGTTTCTGTAGTTACTTGTATGGTGTTTAGGTAACAAATTTTAAATTTTGCCCTGAAATACATTATCCACGAATGTATTGAGCTTCGGTAAATTTCTAAATAAAGGAATTGTAATATCATTTGAAAATATAGTTAGATGACCACTTGTCATAAAACTAGGTAAGTTGTTGGTACAAAGCATAAATAATAACTGACATCATATATATTGTATGCCTCTGATTGCGCCTCATCTATGGTAATTCCATATTTTTGCATATCTCTAAAGCCGAGATAGTAGACTGCCCCAATTCCCATAACAGTAGAGACAGTATTTGAAAGCGAAGAATACTTAAACACCGAAGGGTATTATTCTGAGGAATATTTTACATATATCGAGTGTAATGATGGTAGCAAAGATATTGTTAATAATAAAAACATATCGCAGCTTAACCTACAGAAGAGCGACGAGAAAGAAGAAATACAAATTGAAGATCTTGTTTTAATGCATAATGAAGAAGATTTCATTAATTATAGAAGAGGCTCTTCCCATCGGAAGTAATATAAATATGTGTATAGATAATGAACATGATGAATCGTATGCTGGCAGGGATATATCCAGTCCTTTAAAGAACTCCTTTAATATATATCGTTACTCATATTATCAAGAGTATTGGACAAATCAAATATGATCGATACACTGACGATGGACTTTACACTGTCTAAGCACCTACATATGTACATGGTTTATAAAATGCTATATAAAAAGTGGAAGGTTACCATTTCTGTCGATTTTATAACCGTAGGGCCATATTGGAATGTTGTGAGGATGTGGTATTTTGTTGCAGAATATGTCATTCTGTTGCAAACTACATTTTCAAATAGTTTGGCAATTGTCTTAATACCGAAATTTGTAATGTTCGATATTATCCTATGACCCTCTCTTTAATACAGGAACTTGGCTTGTTAAGTTTGTCAGGAAAACAACTTCGATTAAATGAAAATTAAACTAAGTAATGTACTAAACTTCCACTAATGTATTTTGGTAGACTAATGGTCAGGCCATCAAGCCCAGCAAGCAACTCGTTTATTTAGCTGGAATATGATAATATTTTCAAAATTTTCTATAAACTAATATAAGGTGTCCGAGTTCGAACTATAGAATTTAAATTGCGTGGCATATGTGTTTTGTTAAAGGTTAAAGAGCGTCAATATTTGTCGATGTCAACATGCCGTGGTTAACAGTTCAACGAAAAGTTTGTGTACAACTGTTTCATGAAAGTGATTGATCATTTACAGTTGCATTAAGAAGAATTCGCAGAAAATTAGTAAAAAATGAGGCGTCTACAAACTTAACAGATCATATGTTAATCAAGAAATTTAAAGAAACGGATTCTTTTATTGATCAGGCAACACCAATATATTCTCGTTATGAACAGCATGTTGAACAACAGGACGGTGCGGTGTAATGTGCTATATAACCATAACTCTATAGAATACCAAGTTTTCTGATTATGTTGTGTCGTGGAATTCTGCCATCAGTTGGTCGCCTGCAAGATCATGTGACTTAACACAGCTGGACTTTTTTCATTAGGGTTATGTCAAAGAAAAGTCTACACTACCCAGCCAGTAAAATCAGTGACCTCAAAGCAATCATTCAACGTGTTATTCGAGAAACAATGCCAAGTTTATGTATCTGTGTTACGGATAATTTTGCTAAACGAATGGCATGATGCTAGATGAGTCGAGGCGGCCATATCAACGATATTCTTTTTCATTTGTAGCCATAATGCCTCCATTTTATATTTATGAACAAAAAAACCTCAGTTTGTCAAATATTATTAGTTTTATTCACAAACAAAAAACAACGCACAAATGGCGCATAATTCAAACCCTATATTTTCCAGCCGAGACATCCTATATTAAGTGTTTTATATAAATTCATCTGTTAGCAATCCCTTTTTTGAGTTTATACTATTGTTATTTATTATGACGTTTTAAGGGGACAAGTAAAAGTAAAACACCATGTGATACTCAATGAAAATATTAAATGAGTCACTTACACTATCAGCATGATACATTCCAGTCACAAACTATACAATTCACTTTTTTAATAATTTTAACTTTATACCTTCTCCTACATTATTCTTGTGTTAGTAGTTTTTATTCCTAAATGATGAGCGGAGTGATCCGCAATGCTGGGTTGGCAATTAAGTTCTATACAATTATCTGAAATATTTATAGCAATATCAGAACAACTAAATGATATACCCGTGTCTGTTATTAAGTACACGCGTAGGAACTGGAGAAATTAGCTTAACTTCAAAGGAATTACATATACATATCAAGCAATAAATTAGTACTGCGAAATTTCACTATTACAGCTATATTAAAATCACCACATTCTATGATTTTACCTGGCATATTATTCGCAATATTAAAGACATCATTCAGATGTCTTGATATCTGATGAAATGTCTTAATGTCACTGTCTGGTGGAAAATGTGCTGTAATGTAATGATAGGGTTTTGGTTTTCACCAGTAATACCACAGAATGTGATACATATAGTGGATATATATTTTGATTATTGCCGATTGTATACATTGAAAAAGAATTAATGATACATCAATACAATATTTACCAGTACCATTCCATGGTAAATTAATTGAGAAAAGTTAAGTACTTTAAAATATTAAGTAGTACCATAGAACAGAACTGTCAGTTTTTATAAGAGTCTTGTATGAGCAACATTTCTGTATTTTAATTCTGTTTGTGTATCTCTACCGATTCTCTAAATGAACTGTTTTAAAACCTCAGAACGGACTTTTCCGCAAGTAGAACATCTCTATCTCGAAATTGAGTGGCCGAGAAAAAATAAATCAACAAATAAATGCAGAATATGTGTTTTATGCGACAGTTTTACTTTTTTCAATTTTTCTCAAATAGTCCACCATCGTGATTTCTAATGACCCATGGGACCACAGGGTAGGGTGTGTCATATCCACCTCATAATCAATAGATGTGGTCTGGTAGACGTCCTTAATCAGAATTAGTCGAAATCCGATCGATCTGACACAATTTAATTTAGTGATCGTGCTAACAAAAACAATTTCTCAAATAGTTCATCATTGTGCTTTCTCATGACCCATGGACATGGTGGAGTGTGTCCTATCCACCTCAAAATAAATAGACGTCGTTTGGGAGACGTCCCCGATCAGAATCAGTCAAAACCTGATCGATCCGACATGGTTTAGTTGAGTTATCGTGTTAACAAGAAAAATTTCTCAAATAGTCCATCATCGTACTTTCTCATGGCCCATGGATAGGGTGGGGTGTGTCGTATCTACCTCAAATACGATCCGACACGATTTAGTTGAGTTATCGTGCTAGCAAGAATAAATGTCGACGACAACGATAACGACACACACAAAATGGTTTAAAAACCGTTTTCTTTTAGTTTTTATTTCAAAAAACGAAAAATAAGCCCTAGAAAAAAATTTTTACACGATTAATTTTCCGCGTATAGTGGAGTGCGGAAAAATAAAAACGTAAATTCTAAATCATTCTTCTCATATTGTAATAAAAGGAATGTCTTTTTCCATTTAGAATATTTTTGTATTTGTATCTGTTCTGTATTATTGTATTATTTTGCTTCAATCGCTAGTGTTTTCTTAAGTATTTCATTTTTGGGTCTATGCAAATATAAAAAAACCGAGTCAGTAATTATAGCTTAATTATAATAAAAATGGAGAATATTAAATGAGACTAACGTAAATTCATTCACTTTATAAAATAAAATAAGTATATTTTTACTGCTATTTTATTTTCTGCCTAAATTTATAGATAATAAAAAAAATGCAGAAAAAATATTTTAAGTTTGATGGGTATTCTTCGCATACTGACAAATTTACTTTTTTGAACTTTCATGACACCGGCGATATTTTGATTTATTAAAAACCCTAAAGATTGCAGAAATATTTTGTGCAATAATCTGTTCAAAATATTATTATTGCAATGTTGTGGTATTGTTATTGGATTAAAAGTCGGTGATCAAATTAAATTTTCCCATAGGCTAATTAAATTTGATGTGATAATTCCGAAATGAATTCTCGTTCACATTGAATCAGTCGTCAACATTGTTTACTAATTATCAGTTGTAGTTAATGGTGTAGTGTAGTTGTCAATAATTATTTGCATTTAACAGTCAGATGCCATTGGCATAAAATATTATAGTAACAATTCAATTAAAATAAAAAACAAATAGTAAACAAAGTATAATTTATTTTGTTTGTTAATTTCATGATTTAATTGACGTGATAAATTTGGCAATTACTGCATATTATACACTAAATGCAGCAATTGTGCAGCATTATTATCTTTCATATTTGCGAGAATTATATCTGCTGCTTTGAATATACCAAGGAAATATGAAAATTGTAAGTCGTTTCTACTTTACATTAAAATTTCTCTCCATAGGGATTCAACTTAACAGAGTTTTATTTAATATTTGATCTGAATTCCCTTTGTGTCTCACCGCTTTACGTGTTAAACACGTTCGTCTAATTTTGCCAAGACAAATTACACGGAATGCAGGAAGATTTTTGTTGGAAAATATATAGAGGATTTTAATAACAGCGGAAGGTGAGATGGTTCCAATTTAATTTTTCATTGTGGAGAAGTTCAACAGGTAATGTAAGGGAAAATACTTTGTAACCGTTATATTTCCTCATTATCACTTCTTTTCACGCTTAAAGCTGTATTTGAGTTTTACATCTTTTATATTCCTTAAATTATGCTATATGATTATGAACTTAAATAAATTTGATTTAGTCGCATTTAAATAATGAAATTTATAATTACCCTTTACAAATATACAAAGAAATGTAGTAAAAAAGTAGTAAAAAGGTAAAAATACATTGGCACTTTATTGCGTACATTCTTTCATTATTTAATACATAATTCTACTGTCAATTCTCTACAATCTGTTGAAAGAAATATTGAACATAAATTTATAGGGATAACCAACAATATATGCAAAATACAAAATCGAATACAAAAAAACGTGAGCGTCACGGGACGCCCGACAGAAGTGATAACTTAAACTAATCTAAGTTGAACTATTTGATATTGAAATTGTTTAACTTGAGAAAAGCTTAGGTTATTACTTAAATTTTATGTACATTAATATGACAATGTAAGGAAAGGTTATTTATTAATTAAATCTTTTATTGATTATAAAATATATTTTATTCTTAGTTACAATTCTTGAATATGTACATTAGAATTTTGTGTATGTACATTATTAGTATCACTATTTAATCCTATAAAAGTAACAATTGGCTTATGGTAGCTATAATAAGCAACAAAATTTTTACATTATGTCATCTAAAAATCTTGCAAAGACTGCATCAAGTACAGTTCCATGGCTTGTTGTAGCTTCTTCTGGCTTATTAATCATTTTTAATTGTAATTTTGATTGTAGGAACGATACTAAATTTTTAGCTCGATCAGCAGCAAAATTAACATTAAAATCTCCGGTTAAAATTAACGGAATTTTATAATAATTTTTTTTTTAATTATGTTTATCAGAACGTGTATAATTATTTTCTTACTATGATATGCTGTAAAATTACTAAATTTACTAATTACTAAATCATAGAGGCGGCCCCGCAGCAGCAGCGACGCACACATGCACATGCACGTAGATGTAGACAGCGAAAGCACGCAGAGAGGAGGAGATAGAGCTTGAGATCGTGAGAGAGAGGGGGAAGCGTCTGTCCGAAATACGGCTAGCGCTGTGGGTTAGAGTGAGAGAGGAGGAGCCTGCCTACCGCTGCCGTATGCGTGAGAGAAAGGGAAGCCAGACAGACTGGCGCTGTAACGCATTACATAACGAAGCGGTTTACCCTCCCATAAGAAGTTATCACTTCAAAAATATCAGAAAACTACCGGAAATAAAATATTCCATTAGTTATTAAACTTAAACAAAGTTAATCAGTAATAACATTCAACGAGAATCAATAAAGTATTTAAGAATAATATAATTGGTGAAATGGACAATATATGGGACAAACACTTTTTGTAATTTAATAATATACTGGCAATACTAAAATCTGTTTTACTTAAATTTTTTTGGTCCTGGTATATATTGGGTAAAAATATATATTCATTAAAACTTAAAAATAAAATGAAAATGCTTATAAATATTGGGGAGTTATCGTCTTGAAACCAAAACCAGAATTAACTCCAAAAATTAATTAATTATTATCGATATATCAGGGGAACGTATCAAAATTATTTAATCACATTGTTTTTTGTAATATATTATTATATTCGCCATGTAAGTTATTTATCTTTAAAAATTGCAAAAAAATTTCTTTGTAATTATTTCTTAATTATTTACGAATATATAAGATGCAGATAATTGCCAAGTAGAAACAGAAATAAATAGATCATCCATTGAAATATTTATCAAATGATATAAGGCCATAATTTTTTTGTTGTAGAAGAAAATAGTTTACAGATAAGTAATGTATCGTATTATAAAAAAAAACTGTTCGTAGTACATCATCGAAATATCGTTTACAATTTTTATTATTCTATCGGCAAATACACTTACAACTAGTCCCAGCAACTACGAAAGTCACACTGGTTTTTGCACAACGATTTAATGAACTTTAAGCCCCCCTGACGTAATATTCATGATCAATGTATGTTACAAATTTTCATTAGATAGTGCTAGATATCACTTCGCTCTCACTGCTCATGTTGGATACCTGCCGGAGAATAATTGAAAACCATAATGTACGAAAACTATCCAATAATAATTTAATTATACTTACAGCATGAGAATATCTTCGTTAATATTAGCATGGAGCTTACCTGAAACAAACATAGTGTTTAATATATTTTTATCTCAGTTATTTTTTATATAAGCACATACAATGAATGTCATGTAAACATAATTCAAAAACTTTTACTTTTACTTTTACTTTACAGTTATACTTTATTATTTAATATGCACCACAAAAATATAATATTCATATTCTAGAGAATAATTCTATTATTGTATTCTAAGCTCGTACAGTATAGGATAAATATTCTAAATATATAATTCTAACTTCGATATCATGAATCTTATTCAGATTTATAATTGAGACATATTTACAATGCCTTTAAAGTCACTAGTTTGTAAAAGTACATATTTATTATAGTATTTCTTAATGTAACTTATCAGAAAGGTAGCCTGTCAAATTGAGAAAACCATGAGACATTAAGTTATGGGAAACTTTATAGTATATATTACAATAAATAATGCGATCTTTTATTCAATTAATAATATTCATTCAATAATTGACATTCAATGCCATCGCATTTAATGTAATGTATGAAGAAAGAAATTCCTTCTAAATGATACTATAAAAATGTTGTTTACCATTACATCTTATACATTATGTATCATCATCATTAGGTCATCAGTCCTAAGACTGGTTGGACGCTAACCTCCAGCTTCTCCTATCTTGTGCTAACCTACGCATTTCGCTAATTGTGCTACAACCTACATCCCTTACTATTTGCGAGCAGTAGTCTAATCTAGGCCTACCTCTGCCTTTCTTCACTTCTATTTCTGCTTCCAAAATATCGCGGACTGTTCCCCCATGTCTCAGCAAGTGGCCTACCATTCTATCTCTTCTCTTCTTTAAGTTTTTCCACATACTTCTTTTCTCGCCGACTTTCTCCAATACTTCTTCGTTTCTAACCCTATCAGTCCATGGTATTTTCATCATTCTTCGGTAACACCACATCTCAAAAGCTTCTAATTTCTTCCTACTTGCTTTCCCTACCGCCCAGGTTTCGCAGCCGTATAGTGCCGTGCTCCATACATATGTTTTCAAAAATCTCTTCCTTGTTTCTAAGTTTATTACCCCCGAGCATAAAAGTGCTTTCTTTTTGTTAAAAGCTACTCGACCCTGCGCTATTCTTTGTTTTATATCTTTATCGCTTCTTCCATCCCAATTTATTTTACTTCCTAAATAAGTGAAGTCTTTAACTTCCTCCAATCTTTCATTATTAATTTGTACTTTCGTTTTTGCTCTGCTCTCGCGCCCTCTGCACACTAACACTTTAGTTTTGTTTTTATTCACCCTCATTCCGTATTCCTCTGTCAACACTGCCTCCATTTCGTTCAATGCTGATTCTAATTCCTCCTTATTAGATGCTAATACTGCTATATCATCCGCGAATCTCAGCATTTTTAGTTTCTGTCCCTGTACTTTAATCCCGAAATCCACTCTATCTTTTACCACATTAATCGCCTCTTCGATGTACAGATTAAAAATTAGTGGTGATAGCGTACATCCTTGTCTTACTCCTTTCCTAATACCTACTTCCCTTTTTCCCCTTCTACTTCTATAACAGCAGTTTGCTCTTTGTATAGATTGTGTACTACTCTCCTATCTCTATACTTCATTCCCGCGCTCTTTAGTATCTCGAACGTTTTTTCCCATCTTACGTTATCAAAAGCTTTTTCTAAATCTACAAATCCTATATAAGCGTTCTTTCCTTTTTCTATTGTTTTCCTCTAATATTACTCTTAGCGCCAGAATAGCTTCGCGAGTTGCCCTATTTCGCCTAAACCCGAATTGGTCTTCTCCTAGTATTTCCTCCGCTCTATTTTCCATCCTCTTCTGCACTATTCTAGTTAAGATTTTTGACGCATGGGAAGTTAGGCTAATCGTTCTAAAGTTCTCGCATTTGTCGGCTCCTCTCTTTTTCGGTATAGTAACGATAATGTTCCTCTTATAATCCTCCGGCATCTCGCCCGTTTCATATATGTATTTTACCAGTTCAAACATCCTATTTACTACTTTCTGTCCCGCACATTTCAAAATGTTCGCTTGTATTTTATCTACACCCGGCGCTCTATTATTCTTTAGCCCCCTTAGTGCTATTTCAAATTCCTCTCTCAATATAGGTTTTCCTACATCTTCCCTATTCCGATGCTAGATTCTTCCTCTAATATCTCTCCTAATTCCTGACCCTCGTATACATTTCCTAAGTACTGCTTCCATCTATCCGCTTTCTCCTCTCTTCCTATCAGTATGTCCTCCGATTGACTCCTAACGTTTCTACTTATTGTTCCTATATCCCTGAAGTTCCTCTTAATTATTTTGTAAGCCTCATCGGTCTTACCTACTTGCAACTTATCTTCTACTTCTTTGCATTTATCCTCTATCCATTGTTCTTTCGCTTTTCTACATTTTCTAATGATTTCCAACTTTATTGACTTATAAGTTTTCAGTCCTTCTTCGTCTCGTCTGTTTTTGTAGCCTCGTCTCTTTTGCATTACATTATGTATGTATTTGTAAAAACTGAATATAAGATTTAAGTGGTCATTCTTCTATCTGTAAAATCTCTAATATACCTGTATCTACAAATTCATTTATTATCAAAAACATATTTGTTCATTACCAAATTATGGCTTATCATAATTAGTAAATATTTATTCTTTTGGCACTATTTGCAATTGTGCTACCGTTTATTACTATGATAGATCTTCCTTTGGAATTACAAAACATAGTTGTACATTTAACAAACAAGTCTGTTATGAATTTGATTTTATTGATATTTCTCTCTCTCGCTCTCTTTCTCTGTCTCTCTCTCTCTCTGTCTCTCTCTAGTAAACTAAATAGTATATACTAGATATATTATCTCTCTCTATAGTATATACTAAAGTGATCATTCAGTTTAATAAGTATGAGGTACCTGAATCTAAAGATACCTGAATATCTATCGCGCTGAGTATCGGATAATTGAAATATTTTATAGTGGATACCGTTTTTATATTGCACTCATGAGACAGCTGGATATTGGTTTAAACAGGGCAGTGCGGGAACTATTCAATTAAACTAAATTAAGTGTTTGAAATTGTGTATCATATAGATTATCTGAACTGTATATTGGTTTTAAATTCACACAGGCACATGTTTGAGACAACATATATTTTATTCGGTTTTGTAGCAAACCAATATTATTGATTAAAGAAATTCTATTCCCCTTATCAATTTTTGAGATGATTATGAAACAACCCTAACTTTTAATAATGCGCAGCGTGTCATTAGTGAAATCTAATTTAAGAAAAGGAAATCTATTTTTTATTTTGGTTATCGCGCCTTCAACGACAATTTTGAAAGAATTTAATTGGTTTTCATTTTGTATGTGGTACCCTTTGATTTATTTCACAGACTATTTTATCCTGAATCTTTTAACTATATAAAATATATCTATGTTAATCTATACGTAGTACATGAGAATAATATATTTTATATAATATGATCATTCTATTCAATAGTCAGCTTCCTTGATCATACTCTCTCTAATCATTTATTCAAGCCGGTTCCAAATTATAATATTTGTGTCATTCTTCTCATAGCCCCTTTAAGAGGAGCATCAAGAGGAATTACTTAAAAAATATTTTAAATTTTATTGTGATGTACTTTCAACATATTTGAAGATGTAATTACAACATAAATTATCAATACTAATTTTCAGAAGATTTTTCAAAACCCCTTCAATATTATGATACAGTTAGGAGGGTGCCTTTATTATTTTTAAGCCTGCTAATTTTTATACGGCTTCATGGAATTTTGTTTGAAATATTTTTCCGTTCGTGGCATAATTTTCCATTCATCAAGTATTTCCATTTAAGCAAATTATGGTGATTAATTTAATAAACTGAAAATTGAGAAGTACTTATTCAAATGCACGGCAGATAAAAAATTACGATAGCATTATTACAGGTTTATGGAAGAATAAATTTATACAGTGCCATCCAAGAAAGAGCAGTTATATGCTACATCTATATGAAGGAATACGTTCGTTCAGACTACAGTGAAATTCTCATCACGAATAACTTTTGTGAGAGACGTAGAACTTGAATTGTGATGGCTCAATTATTTTGAAAATATCATTCAAAACTACCAAGTAAAGTACACTAAGTAAAGTAGGGAGGCAACGTTGGTTTTTCCACCAGCTAGAAAATCATAAGCAGCATTAAATCAAGTATATGGTATTAAAATACATGTTAAAATAAATGTTTAATAATTAACAAGATGTCCTTAAAAGCCCTTGTAATTAATACCTTTTAACACTAACAAACGTTTTAAGTCTGCTAAATCACTGCAGTTCTCGTGCACGTAATTTTAGAATTCAGTATATGCGTCTGTTATATATGAGTACATAAACTGTAAACTACATTGAATGATATATGAGCTACTCACTTTGTTACATCACGAGTGGCAACGCTGTATAAAAATATCTACGTATAATTTATAATAATTTATATAACATGTATTAGCGCTAGAGTTACTCGAGGGTATCACCACTGATGTGGCACTTACAATTGGCAGCTTTAGGGAAAAACTTTTACTATAAATAGAAGACAGCTTTAATTGTCTTGTAAATATGCATTATCTATTACTATTTATTGTTATAAAGTGTAGATTATTAATTTAGTATTGATTTTCAATATTTTTTTAAGAAGAATATTTCAAAAACTGCTTAAAATATGAAAAACAAATAACACCTTTTAGGCTTCTTCAGTTCAAAAGTCTAATTCAGTTATTCAATTTATTAATTTTTCCTACAAAAATACTTAGAAGTCTAACTTTCATACGCTATTTAATATATATCTATAATATGTTCATATTGTACACTCTACACATAATGAATAACATTTATATATTTATTTCGTTGTAATTTTTAATAAAGAAAAACGAATAAATTACTACCTACATAGAGATACCACGTTTCCACTGTTTTCGAAAAACTATTACCAATATCGATATATATTTTTATATTGTATTTTATATTGTACTCTATGCATTTAATAATAAAACTTAAGAACATTCTTGAACACAAATCAACCATATAAATGACAATTTATGTCATAATTAGCAGTTGAATTACTGTACCTATAAATATTGTATTTAATATTCCAATAACTGCCTAATCCGTCCGATAACGGAATAAAACATTGTGTGATTAGATTACAATAATTATAGAAGAAATATTGGACGGAAAAATGTATGCAATATGCATAAATGCAATAGATTATTTTATGCAATAGAAAATATAATTATTTTCTTAAATAAAACACTAAATAGTAACTATTAAATTAGGAATAGCTGTTAATTATTTTTTAAACTAACATAATTCATTATTTGCAATTAATAACTGTATTATGTCAGAAATTCTATGAATATATTATATTAGCTGATGTATTGCCTGTACATAAATGTTGTGTGTTAAATTAATTTAGGGGTAGTATTCGCTTTAATGTACTTCAGTAAATAATCTTTTACTATATATGACTATTGGATATGACTATTGGATATTGCATACATCATTAACTAATTTGAGATATATTTTAGAATATACAGATATTCTTTGAAATATATTTTTAAAACTCGGCATATTTAATACATCTATTAAATGTCATCAATTTTAAATGGAATATGCTGTACCTGTATTATTATATTTTTGCCTTTTCCAGTTTCTTCCATTTAAAGTATAACTATTTCAGTAGCCAGTTTATATTTGGAACCAATACAGCTAAAACCACAGGTGAATTGAGATGAAATTAAAAATTCAGTTTTATTCCAATTCAATAACAATAAGAAATAAATAATTTGGTTGTGAGAAACAAAGACAATTTTGCATTTCAATAATCTGTATTGTTGATTACTTTTCTCAATTAGCCTGCTAGATAATGTGTTTTTGTAGTTCTAAACTCACTAAAACTATACCCCAATTTATGTCAAAATTCCACAGATATACATGAAGTTGGCGAAAAATTTGTTCATCTAAGGAGAATTCTAGAGAGAACATATTTAGACGAATTACTTTTAACTTTAAGGTCATAAATATTTTTCGAGCAAGACGAACTAGAACAAGACTCCCCATAATACCAACTTTGTGACGGAATATCTTCGTGATTGATTCGAAGAAAATTGGGACGCAACACACCACCACTCCACTGACGTGGCCTTCAAAGTCACCTAACATAACCCCATGAGCTTTATCACATGGGGCCATTTATAAAATAATATCTATTTAAAACCCCAGCGACTCGCAAAGATTTGAAAGTACGAGTAAGACAGGCAGCACAAAGTATATCGCTTCAATAATTAACTGCTGTAATTCTAAAAACTATGAAAAGGGTTCCAGAAGTGTATTGACATGAATATTTTGAACAATTATTATAACGCTTTGTCTCCGCTTCCATCTTTTTCACAACCACCTTAGTTATTGTTATTTAATTGTAATAAAACTGATTTTTTATGTTATAAATAAAAAAATTGTAAAGTAAATTCGTATAATTGATATGGTATGGTATGATATGGTATATTTCATACTAATTATAATTTTTAATCGTACCTTAATATCATTATGGTATTACGTTGTAAGATACGTTCATTTAAAACAATGAACTTTTGAAACAAAAACTATTTTAAAAAATTATGGATTCAAAAATCGAGGAGGATGTGGATGTTCTTGAGGTAACTTAAATTTTTCTTACTCTGCTAGGGTTAGTTAAAATTATGTCACTTATATAGTACCTATTAATAGATTCAGAAAATCCTGTACATTCCAGAATTAAAGTTTGAAAAGTGTATCTCAAAAATAAAGGGAAAAATTGGTGTATGTCGTGAGTCTATTACATCCTGTATATGTATGTATATTTATTAGAATTGCTCGATTATGCTCGAAAAGTCAAAACCTTTCTTTTGTTGTTTTGTATTTAATTTCAGAAGAAATTCACACTAAACTCAAATAAGTAAGTAAGTTTTAGTAAATATTAGTTTTAATAGTTTCAACGACTTTCACTATTTAGAAAAGTATATGTTTACTATGTTCTGCATTATGGAAAATATGTCAATATTACGTCAAGTCTATATATTATATAATATCTACTTGCCATATTCTTTTTATTTCAAATTTAAATAATTATCAATGACTTGTGGATGTTTATATTAATCTAACGGGAGTGACATCTGGTGGTAACTGAATAAATGTAAACAGTATTATTGAGACATTATAAATAAATGTCGCAGTTCAATTTATTAATCCTATTTATTTTGATTATTATTTTCATGTAGATTGGTTTCGATTCTACAGTTTCGATAAAATAAACGGCTTACTTGAAACTGTCTATAGAAATAATCATTTATAAGACACAAAAGGATTGACGCCAAAAATGACATTTAATTACCCGACCGTTGTCAATTACAAGATAAATATCAATTTTAAATTAAATAAAAGCAATGAAGCAAATGGTTCCGGGTTATGTCGAGAGCGTCGTCGAACTCGTCTTGACGTTTGACACAACAGTCTTTAGATTTCTCATCAGAAATTGATAACATGATCAGGGAAAATTCAACACGAGTTCAATAATTGCTACGATATAACCCGGAATAATTTACTTCATTGTTTAATGCCGAACGTCCTACAATTATTTAAAAGTATATTATGTATTTCGTTAATAATACAATATACTTGTTTGTTAATCCCATCTGACATCTGACAGATAGTTACGCTCATAGCCGTTGAATATGAAGTTTAAGCTCATAAAAATTTGTATAAAGAATATTTGAATACAATAAAATATTCACATACTTTAAAATGGTAGTGGCGCATTCGCCAATACTCCTAAAAAAGTTTGTTGGATGCAATGTAATAAATATATACCGGAAAAAAGTATGTAAGTGTATTAATTTATAATAAATAAATAAGACCTTTGATAAGACTATTAAATGATTTTGTTTTTAGAAACATGTATACGTTATAATTAATAGATAATCACATAATTAATAGTAAAGTACAAATACAAATAAGATCAGGGATATGATATTTTGTATATTGTTGCATGGTTATATCCTGCCCCATCAGTCTTTGCATGTATTTTTCCATCAGCCCTGCCCTATTGTAATATATTTAGACTTAATGAGTCACTCTGTGGGTAACATTTTGGGGAAATTTATCATTGCACAAAAAATGGTGCAGTTTATATCAACATCTAGGTAGCTTTGACTTCTGGAAATATCATCAAGTAGGCAAAAAAATCGTCATATTAAGTCGGCTGACTTTTCTTTATATTATTTAAATATATTAGAAATCATAGATGATTATTCTAGTTAATAGAAATTTGTCTCCCCTCCCTCCATTTAGGTATCAAACACTTTACTATTAGTACATAAATAACAAAAGAAGTATTTGTTGCATTGATAAATTAATAAATAAAACAAATGTTTCCTACAAATATTTAATAAAGATAAAACATAAAAAAGTAATTATCTCACATACGAAAAAGTAAAACAAATTTTCAAAACGTCCACCAGTAAGTCGTTGACATTTTGAACACGAGTTATGGTATCTTTTGTATTGTTTAGTTGTACTAAACGGTTTTATAAACGATTTTTAAGGATGTTCTAAATATTCACTGTTAGTTGGGATATTATAAGGATTTCGTTTATCGCATAATCAATTTTTACTTATTTCTATGCGGTCATAAATAAGTCAGTGTTATCTTCACACCAAAGGTTCCAACGTACTCCAACAATATTGTTATAAATATCACATTTACAGCATAGTACATTACATTACGTTACATTACAACATAGTAAGAATAGAACAGTAAATCATCTGATGTAAGAGACTTCACTATTTTTATATAATTTAGTTATTAAGGATGTAATAATTTACTGCTGATAATTTCCTATATATGACTACTGCTATTATTGCGTGGGGTTGTAAAATATCGCTACTTGAAAATACGAGCGATCAAACTTTCAGTTAGATTTACGTAACATCAATTACTCTTGAATGCTCAAATTATTACCAAAGTGTTAATAATGTATTTATGAGACCCAAAAAACACTTTATTAAGAAATTAATTGATAATTATATAAAAGAAGATACAACAGCGAATAGTTGAATCTGCTAGCAGTTTAAAAGGTTATCAAATGCGAGTAACAATCGATATTAATAATATTTTAAATATACACCATGTTCCAGCTAAAATGCTCACTATGAACATCTTGGAAATGATAAGAGATGTAAAAAATTCAAATGACGCTGAAGTTGTACAACTGTATATGACATAATACGTCAAGGATATTTAGATTAGTTTTTAAAATATTTAAAAAACGGGAATTCTGAAAAATCTACTTAAAATAATAATATATCAAGGACATTTAGATTAATTTTGAAAATATTTAAAAAAGGGGAGTTCTGGAAAATGTACTTTTCTATTTTCTGATGTTTGAAGAGATAACTAAACATTTATTGATTTTCATTGGCATTTTTCATTCTATTTCAGATTCTGTAAAAATTGTTTTGCCTGAAAGTTTCATCTCGCCATGACCATCAAAGTTTAGTACATTTTTTGCTCTAACTGATGATCTTTTGCATACAAAAATTTGATAGGTTTTGTGAAATAGTTTTCTTCAGTTTCGACATTCCAACACGAATTTGGGTTTACCAATAATTTAAAAATTTCAATTTCTTTATAGATCATAATAATTCTATAATACATAATTGAAAAATTAATAGGTGATGATTATTAAAATAAGTGTACAATACGTTGAGGGCTGATTGCTTTGTAGATATATTGCAATAACGTAATACTATTGCAGTTTTTTTCATTTAAGTAATATAAATATTAAAGAAGGTGATTTTGAGCGCTAATTATGCTCTTTTAATTGGTACATTCAAAAATATACTGCAGACAATAACGTCCTGCTTCATGTTCTTTGGTAAAACGAGATTTATTTTACCAATAACGGTCTTTCTTATCATAATATTATACCAGGTGGTCCAGGTAAAACGTCATTAATTTTAATAGGTGATAGAACAACAAGAAAAAACTAGACTTTCATAAGAAAACTTTGTTCAAAAATGTTTCCTAACAAAGGTACAGGGTATCAATGTTGTAAAAAAAACTGGTTTTCTTATCATAACGTCTAAACCACTCAATCGATTTCCAACAAATTTCTCACACAGGCTACTGTAGTACATCTCTAAGTAATGATTAAAATCATTTAAAAACATTCTCCAGTAGTGTAGATAATGGGGGGTCAGCAGCCCCTTCGCCCCTCCCAGTCTTCGGCACCACTGGATATTTTACAAAGAAGATAATATTTTTGGATTCTCTGTTTAATTTAGAAAAAAAGTTAGTGTTGCAAATTTTTGATTTATGGCTTTGTTTTTGAGATACTTATTTTAATTTAAAGTGTTGCAAGTAGATCAAAACTTATGACTGAACTACCAAGAAAATATCATATATGATGCTAAAATTTTTTTAAATATTTTATTACTTACTAAACATAATGTACATCAAAGATACAAAAAAAGCAAATAAACAAATAATTACACTAATAAGTTCTCAAAATGTAATCCACCGACTTCAATGCATTTTTGAACTCTTTTGGCCACGGCATTAATTGCCGCTAATACTTGAGGACGATTTTCCTTCAGTTGACGGCATGCCTCTTCAATACGTTCCATCAGCTCTTCTCGTGTTTTCATTGTCGTCTCCAAACCAAACAGATACAAGTAACAAATGTATCACAAATGTCAAAATAAAAATGACTGAGAATCACTTGATCCTCTCATTTATTAGTCCGATTGGCAAGTCAAGGCATACTCGATTGTTTTAATTCAGTGCAACTTTTATCGCTACACGAATTAATAGCTGATTCCAAATGGACATTTTGAGAATTATTAGTATAATTATTTATTTATTTGATATTTTTGTATCTTTGATATACATTATGTCTAGTAAGTAATAAAATGATTAAAAAAATGTTGGCCTCTCATATCGTATTTTCTTAGTAGGGGAGTCATAAGGTTTGGCCTGCTTGCAACACATTAAATTATAATAAATATCTCAAAAACGAAGCCATAAATCAAAAACAGTAATTTTTTTTCTAAATTAAACAGGGAATCCAAAAATTGAATCTTCTTTGTAAAATATCCAGGGGCGCCGAATATTGGGAGAGGAGAAGGGGGTGCCGACCCCCCCAGTATCACGCCACTGGAGAATGTCTTTAATCGATTTTAATCATTACTTAGAGATGTACTATGTTAGTCTGTGTGAGATATTTGATGGAAATCGATCGAGTGGTTTAGAAGTTATCATGAGAAAACCAGTTTATTGTTACAACGTTGACACCCTATATCTTTGCTAGGAAACATTTTTGAACAAAGTTTTCTTATGAAAGTCTACTTTTTTCTTGTTGTTCTATCACATATTAAAATTAATGACGTTTAACCTAGACCACCCTGTAGAACTAACAATAAGATACCAAATATATTTTGGTTTTAATATTTTGTGCAGTATATTAAGAACGAGAATTGAACCAATAATATTTAATGGTAACTGAATTAGCGATCGCTACTTTAAATGAGTAAATAGAAAATTATATAAATAATATGCTGCTTCATAAGCTCCATCAAACGTACTTTCATCAAGACGTAGCAACAGCACATAATGTTAATATTATCAGCAATTATTTAAGTAATATATTTAATAACCGGCAAAGGACCAATTTCCATTTTATAACTCTCTTGGGTTTTTCCTTTATGATACGTTACAATTATGATGTATAAAGATATGCATACTAATTTAGAAAATATGAAAGTTTCAATTTTATGAATATCTAGGTTAAAGTCATCTTTTGACATAACTCGTGTTTTCGTAGAAAATAATATTACAGGTATTAATAGACATCTATTTGAATATTTGTTATAATAGTTTTTATTTTTGTTTATTATTAATCAATAATAAATTATTATTTTGCACTATAGTTTTGTAATTAATAATTTAAAATTGAGAATATTTTAATTATAAATATATAGAACTTGTTAAATTCTAGATGAAATGTCAAAATTAAAAAATAAAAAATTACCAGCATACGAAAAGCCACCAGTAGACGTAGGTAATTCATTATAATCCACATAAAGATGGAACAAAATGTCACAGAATAAAATGTTCACAATCTCTTATAAAAAATAAAATGAGAGGATGAGAAAGTACTTTCACTTCTCTGATATTTTTTTCAACAACTTTAGGAATATAAAATAGACTTTTCAAAATGTCGCTTGTTATCCAATATGTTCATAACCAATTTATGGTAGATATCCATATTGTATTGGCACTATATTATCGGCCATATAGCTGTGCAACTTTAATATAATTTAACTCTTTTTTTGTATTTTCGTGTTTCTGAGATGTGGATCTCAGAAACTTAACCTAAGACCTGGTGTATATTCATAGGTAAACTGGAAATTAGTAACAAAATATTAAACGGAAAAATTTGCCACTTAACTTACTGTATAAGGTATACAATAAGTTACGTGGAACTTTTTTTCTGGCAGAAATCATGTAAAAATACCTTGGATATTTTTAAAAATTTTCAAAATCGAATTTTGTAAAATAAAAAGGCAAGTCAAAATAAAGATAATGATAGTATATATATAGTAACTATATATATAGTAACTATTTGAAATATATTTTAAACGAAATCTCGCTCCGTTCACTGTTGTAATTTAAAAATGATTTTCAAAATGGCGTCATAACGCCATCTTTGATGATTATATCCATAGTGAATAAGTCTACGACTAACCTTAGTTGTTATTTTAGCTCTATCAGTAATCTTTTCATAAATATATCGTTAAGTAATATATTTATGGAAAGATTACTGATAGAGCTAAAACAATAGCTAAGGTTAACCGTAAATGCCACTTTAATTTACATGCTTTACAGGGAGGTACTGTCTAAAAAGTTTAATGGTATACTAATATTAAATTAAATCGATATTTTCAGAAATCAGAATCCATATGTCAAAATAAAAATAACATTTGAATATATGTTTAAAGTAGCTTCCAATTAAGGTGGTATTAATTTATTTTTGCTACCTAAAAATAATATTTAAAATGGCGCCGTGACGCCATATTAGAAGATGATATTACTATTTATTAACTAAAACTTTATCTTTACAGTTTAATGTATTTATACCTATTTTCGTTCTCTTAGCCCTATTAGTTCAAATGTTAAGGGGGTGGAAGAGAGGGAAGCGGGGTTACTTTAAACGCACACAGTATATACAGTTAAAAAGTAATAAAGATATTGTATGCACTTACTAATTACATAACACTTTCAGATGAATTATTGTTTTGTATCAATAATTATGTTCAACTAAAATTTATCAGACATTAATATACTAAAAATCTATAAAAATTTTTCTATTAGTGACTGTGACATATTTATATGTCTTATACTTGTGTTGGGTATACTGACGTTATTTAGTTGAATAAAAGTAAAACTGGATATTAATTTTTTTATTACATTATTGATATACTAATATCTTTAATCTATCTAATTACCTTCTTCAGATCTGCGAATGACAAACAAAATTCTCATCAGAAAATGAAGAACGCTTTAAACTTCTATATTTGCTAGTTTTAAGGTTTTGTCGAGAGAAGTTTGTCTGGAATGATAATCCGGTTGAATTTCTTCTACGGCACTAAACGAGGTGACGTCAGAGGCTTCCGAGATGCAAATATTCCACCATCTGTTTAAATGCGTTCAAACTCGAGCTTATTAGACTCATAAAGTATGAAGGGTACTTATTTACTGACTGTGAAAATTAGCGGTGATTATCTCATTTATCCCAAATCTAGTTATATCAGTGACAACTTTGTTTTATGAATCCGAGGAGTTAGATAATTTTATAGAATACAAAATAGATTTCAGTAACACTTTAATCACTATTTCCTCTTATGTAGGGTAGGTGATGCGTTAAATTTAGCACTCAGGGTGTTATACTCTTTATAGAAGTGTAAGTCATAATACAGTTAGTACGATTGAAGAAAGATATTGGAATTTGCATCAAGTGGGCGTCACCAGACAACAACAATATTGTAACCACTATTTTATACTGTAATACAATGTTGTACAATAATATTTCGACAATTAGTTCGTGAGTAACAATAAAATTAATGTCTTGCTATTGCTACTAAAATATAGGGCATCTCAGTTGGAACTATAGGTTTTGAATTGCGCGTCATTTGTTTTTGTCAAAGATAGGGCGTCAATATTTAAAGACTATCATCTAGAAATCGTACGACGTCAACATACCTAGGTGTTTCATTTGGAACTTAATTTTCAGCTACATTTTCAAAGAAGTATGATCCAATTACTCCACCACTCCAAAATGTACACCAAACCGTGCATCTCTGTGGATGCATTTCTTTATCGCGAACAGCATGTCGATTTTCACTACCCCAAATTCGACAATATTGTTTGTTAACGAATCCGTTAAGATAAAAATGTGCTTCATCGCTGGACGAAGTTTTGTTGCAAAAATCAACATTACCTTCTTTCCTTTCTAATACCTAATTAACAAATATGCGACGTTGTAAACGTGTCTGTAACTTCCAATTGTTCTGTCAACTTAACCCAGATAAACCTGAAACTTTTTTTGGCTTACTTTAAACTAACAGGCGCTTATTTTTTGTTTATTTGGTATAATTTATCGCAACAAAAATAAATCAGGTCAAAACTTCACACAGTTTTTTGTAAAATAGTGATCCTTTTAAAAGAATGGTAGGACTTCATGTTACCAAAATGATGTAAGTCAGTAATAAATCTTTATTGTAAACTGCAAATAATATTACATTCAAATAAAGATATTAAATTTATATGATTACAACTTTACTTATTGTTGAGTGCGGTACGAGTAAAAACAATACTTGGGGTGAAGTGTAACATTGCACTTAAAACATTTAAAATTTGATTTTCTATGACAAAAGACACAAAACGTTTGACTACCCTGGTAAATAATTAGGTCATCGATGTGATTAATTTTGTTATTAATTAAATTTGTGACAAAGCTAGTGACGTTATTGTCATTCCACTTACATATAAGTGTATTGCTGTCTTCCACTAAGCAATAATCATATGTCCCCCTAGGTTACTTTTTAAAAATTTTAGAATTACACAGTGGATCTGAAGGTAGGTATACGATTTTCGCGTATTGTTCCTGTAGCTCTGATGCACTTATTTTTTAATTCTTCCATGAGTTGCAAGGAGGTAAAAAAGTTATCGAAAACTAAGTGATATGGCTGTTAGGGGGAAATATCACCATATCTGGCGGTGGCTCTGAAATATTATCAGGATCTTCTAACTCTTCCAGAAGTTCATGAAGTGGTAATGTATGTATGTAAACTGTATTTGTACCTAAAAGTAGAAAAGTTATATGTTCGACAAAATTCTCAAATTCGTTAAGCAGTTGTCCGAAGACCTGACATACTTTTAAAAAGATTAATTTTCAATTAGTAAACCCTTTTCAAACACTATTTTGATTGATATAAATATTTTATAAAAATAACAAAAAAACTGTACTTACTTCCACACATCCATGTCAAAATCCGCAAAATCAGTGCACAACAAAATCTCGTAATGTCTTTATTTTAATATCTAGAACTTTATTAACCTTCTAGTGTCTTGTAATATTTTATTAATTTATTTATACATAAGGCGACATCTCTTTGAGAGTGGCTTAAAATATCAAAAACAGATATCTTTGTACAATCCTTTTAAAAGGATGGTAGGGTTATTTGGGTTAATTTTGCATGCTGATAGATGCAGATATTTCATTAGAATCCGATGCGTTGTGACTTTTGACAAAGGCCTATTCAATTATTGTGCACGATGGCGATTTTATGTGTTTGAATACTTTCGTACATTTCTTCTCACTGCAGTAATATTTTTACCCAACCAACAACGATTTATTTATTAAGCTACGAAATGTTGACTATTAATTTCATCCTAATTTTGTGCGAATTTTTTTTAATGCAACTGTAAATAATTGCTCACATTCATAAAATAGTTGTACACAAACTATTGTTGTTGAACTATTAATCGCGGCATATTGACGTCATATGGTTTATAGATGATAGTAGTTAAATACTGACGTCGTATCTTTGACAGAACACAAGTGGTGTGCAATTAAAATCCTATATTTTGATCTGAGAAACCCTATATACTAGAAACTCATATACTAGATTTAGACATTAGATCCAGCTAATGCAGAAATAAAATGGGATCCATGAACAATGATAATATGAGATATTCATCATACCTTCATATTATAAATCATGCTTAATGTTAGTACAAATTGTGCCCGACCTTTCTATGGTCGACGTTTTCTATTTGATATTGAACGATTACAAATAAAAGGGAATGTATGTTTGGAAAGGCTAAAACGTAAAGTAAAATTTAAGGAGTATTCATGTAGCGAGAACATGAAGATACTACATGAAAACATAGAAAAAATGTAATATATTTCTGAAATGTTTACAGTGTCTGTGTTGGCTTGAAGAATAGTTGTGAACATTTTAATAGGGTCTCGCTTTTGAGATAACGTATACCACTGTGAAAAGGTTCCCTGATACAAAATATTCTTCTAGCGTTGAAATCTTTCGTTTACTTCGATATCGCATGAAATATTCATCCCCGTTCAACTATACGTACATCTTAAGGGTTAGAAAGTCAATGCAACCGATTTATTTTACACACTAAAAGAGCAAGGGCTGTCGAAAGTTGTTTTACGAAATACAAAATAGAAGAAAAAGATTTCTGGTATTCATAGGTTAGTTATTTATAGCCCCGCATATATTACAATCGTTCTATGTTAATGTCTCTTATTTCGTTAGATATATTGCTATTGTTTGTTCTGTCTACATACTGCTCTTGTTTTATTTTAATCAAATACGATCCAGTATTCGAATTGTGACCTCTTAAATAACACAAATATTTAAATATAAAAAATTTGTAAAGTATTAAATTTGTTGCGGCAAATCACGGCAATATGATTTATTAATTTGTACAAATTATTATTTAATTCTTAGTTAATAAGCTAAATATTTGACGCTCAATAATTAGTAACATCAGTGAAGAGGGGCGTATAATGTAATTGATATTTTTTTAAATTATCAACCCATATTTTAAGATCTATTTGAAGAGTGTTTCAAGTTATATGCTATTATTAGTTAGATATAGGGAAATTAATTATTTTTGAGATATTCAAATTATTGGTTAGGAGCAATAAAAAAGTTAATAATATGGGAATTTTTATTTTATTATGAACATTTTAAACCTCATAATGTGAAACATACAGTTTTAAACTAGTTTCTGTGTATACTTTGCTGTAGATGAATGTAGTATTTGTTATTTTTCATTCTTCCGGTATTTATATTCAAACAAATATTATTCAGTCGAACTGTATCATAAATAATACACTGTGATGATAAAGTTTTGTAAAATATTCATAATTGTGTTGTAGATTATTTATATTAAACATGTCTACATTATATTTTAAAAACGGATTGACTAATGGAAAACTTGAATTTTGCTCAGATTTTCTACTAGAGCCATGACGTTATCATAGCCGTTATCATATTTTTAATTCCAACCCTCTATCTTTTAATAAAAATTAACTCCTTTTGTACATAGTGTTTGTTGTCATCTGAATCATCTCTATCCAGGTTATGTACTTTATAGTGGTGGATCTTTTCTCTTTCTATCTATTTTTAGAATCATCGACATGGTTGTTTAAACTCAATTCATTATTAAAAGTGCAGGGATCTTTTTTAAATTAGAGCAATACATTTAATTTAGTGTTTTCACTGACTTGAGGTCTGCCTTGCCGAAGTAGATCTCTGACAGTACTAGTTTTCATAATTTTTTTAACTTATCTACTTACTGCTGGTCTTCAAACAGATGATCTATCGGAATGTTTTTGATTCAATAATTATTAACAAGCCTTCCTGGGAGATCTTAATCTATCACCATATTGAACCATTATTAATACTCAAATTCCATCCCATCCAGTTACATGATGAATTTTTAGTGTCACTTAATTGCTTTCTTACATTACTAAGATTATATTTACATACAATCTTTAAAAACTCAGTAACAGTTACGGACTAATTATTCAGTTTAGTAATCTGATTTTATGTATGTTTTTATTTTTAAAATACAATAAGTGTACTATAAAAAATTAATATTTAGTAAAAATATCTACTGCCTATTCAGGACAAATGCCGAATGAAATCTGTGGGATATACATCTATATCGATACGATCTATGTCAGTAACATAAAAGTCGGAAATCGAGAAAGGAACTACAAAACCGCCAAGCGATTATCAAGGTAGTTCCCGAATAGCAAGGTTATTACAACTAATAAGTATTAAATTGTTGAAGAAAACATTTATTTCTTACTTTTCAGTTGTTAGGTACTTTTTTGAAGTCGTTTTTTTTTAACTAATAATTATTTTACAATTTTAAGTGACGGGTAGCCCTACTAAGAATGCTTTGCGATTGAGAAAACGACGGCTACTTAAGTAAGAAATTCCGTAGTGTATCTTCGAAGTCAAAGGCCCAATACCAATGAAATTAAGATGTAACCATCTTGGAGCTATACTGAATTCAACACAAAAAGAATTGTTAAAATCGGTTCATAAACATAAAAGTTGTACTCGAACATGCATAACATAATATATACCTATATATAGATGAATTAAGAACCTCCGCCTTTTTTGATGTCGATTAAAAAGACAATCACGAAAGATTATTTCAGATTCAATATTGCATGAGCACTTTTCATTTATAAAATGTAAAGTTAAAGACAAAAGACAAAGTATTCTGAATTAATACTTTGTCTATAAACCTTTTGCATTAATAATAGACTCTGCACGGCGTAGCACACAGTAGACATAAATCTGAGGAAATGAAGTTCCACTGCTCTGTTATTCTTAGTCAAAGTTCAATTAGTGATTATGGCGGTGACTCATATTCCACAACCAATTTCTATTTTAAATGTGCCCATAGGTTTTCTATGGAATTCAGATCTGCGATTTGCAATGACCATTCTAAAATCCGAGATTTTTTAATTTGTATCCATTCCTGCATAATTTTTAATAAAATATGTTTAAGGATTCTGTCGTGTAGAAATGAATATTTCTCTTCCTAAATGGCACATTATCACAAAGTTCTGGCAGATGTAACTGTAAAATGTCCTTATATATGCGGGTCCATTTTCTCCTTTATACGATGTATTAGACTGGGTCCATACGCTGTAAAATATCCCCAAAGCATAGTAGATCCACTTCTGTGCTTATCAGTCTATATGTTCTCGTTATAACGAAATACTTCGTTTTGCAATATCGAGAACGGATATGTGAGCGGCATCTATTAATTTTAATTTCGTCTAACTACGCCAATCCTCGAACGTCCAATATGCAAATTTTTGCGAAACATAGACGAATTTTTATGTAGGTATTTAGAAGACAACACAGGTTTTCTAAAGTAATTTATAAGAGGCAGTTGTCGACGAGACTTCTCCTGTTTCCTGTCCTGTAACAATATACCGATTTGCGTCTGTTAAAAGTTTTGGTCGTCCGCTATATCGACATATTACTGCTGAAATACCTTATCTTTAATATTTTTATTATGTTATTGACGATTAACTAGCATAACCTTACACCTACTTTTCGTGTTGAGTGACCTTCCCGACTGAAACAAATAATTGTCTTTTTAACTCGGCGACAACGAACGGGCGCATTATGTACAGGGTGAGCGAAATTCGATGTCTCAGCTCTATTATAAGAAAAGGAAAAACGATAGGAGGTTCTTAAATGGGATTGAATGAAGTCTATTTTAAGCCAAATTTACATATCTTTCAATATTTGGAAACTGAAGTAATGACATCATCGAATTTTTTTCCAGAAACATATCTATATTTTAGCATATTTAAAAAGAGCTAATTTTTGTGAACAAATTTTATAAAGAAAGAAAATTTATATATTTTCAGTTAAAAGATTATAAGCAAATTTGTAAAAAAAAAGTATTATCAAAAATTCGCAATCGTCAGGATTTAAATAAGTAGCCTTTGGAAACAAATAGCAAAGTAGTATCTGTAATAATTAATCTAATGGTTGAAAAATATTGTTTTGTTGTCATTTGACTTTGAAAAATGTTCACGCACAACGAAAAAGTCGATATGTTATTAGTTTATGGGGAATCTCAAAAGAACCCTAGAAGAGCAGTTCAGTTATACACCCAAATATACCTCGAATGTGTTATTCCAAGATTAAAAATATTTGCAAGATTGGAATGCAATTTACGTGAAAATAAGGAGGCATTTTCTTCTGGAAATAGAAGAAGAATTGTTAAAAGGGTCAATTCTGACAAAACTGTTGCCACTGTTTTGCAGTATTTTGAAGGCCATAAGGAACTCGATTCGGCAAGCCTGTTGTGAGTTGAATTTAAAATATAGTTCGGTACGAAAAAATTTTAAAGAAAATAGTTTTCTGGATTATAAAATTCATAACTTAGAACACTTGTCAGATTAACATCAACAAACGAAGAATTAATTATGTTGCCCAAGTGATGGTAAACTTAGAGATCAGTGACAATAGGTTTTTTTCAGCATGTGTTATGGATGGACGAAACCCGTTTTGTTAGTAACGGTAAGCCCAATAAAGAAGAAATGGACATTTTTGGGCTACTAAAAATCCGTATTGTGTCAATCCGATTGAAAACCAAGGACACTTCGGAATTAACATTTGGTGTGGTATTATTAATGGGCATTTGATTGGTCCATATTTTTACAAAAGAATTTTAAATAGTGAGCAATATTTGTAATTTCTTCACGAACAACTTCCTGTATCTCCCGAAAATGTGCCATTACAGCTGCCAGCAAACATGTGTTTCCAGCATGACGGAGCTCTATCACATAAAGCAAGAATTGTCCAACAATATTTAAATGAAACATGGACCTTACTCAATTCCATTTTAAGAACCTCTTTTCAGATTTCTTGTATCGTTTTTCCTTTTCTTATAACAGAGCCAAGACATCGAGTTTCGCTCACCTTGTATAATTTCTTAATAATGCTACAAATCCCAGGTAGTATCTGTGGACTTGAATATTGTACATATGTAATATAAGCACTGTGGAACTTGAATATACATATAATTCTCCCAGTGACATAGTAAATAAATATTCAATTATGAGTACATAAGTTGGACAATAACTGAAAATTATTTCTGTTCCAGCAAAATTAAAAATTATTAATTTCTGTCCAATTACTGTTAGTTATTTTTATATAAAATATAAATAGGATTGCCTTTGTAATATAGCTATAGTACTTTTTTATATTTCTAGAAAAATGTTTGGAAAAAAATGTAGCGCATTTACGAGTGTACCCATTATTGATTCAATTTTGTTCTTCAGTCTATATATTGAGGTACAAATTTTATACTGAACAAAAATGTGCCTTGTGTAAAATCAAATATACAAGATCAGTATTTGAGTTGAACATATATTTTTACCAGAAGTGTATTTTACCCTATAAAACATTTATAATAATATAACATTTTTATCTTTAAAAAAGAAAAATTTAATGTTGTCAAATTTTGTTTTAAAATAGTACACACAATAGTAAATAATATCACATTATTTACTATTATAGTAGATTATCGCTGATCAAGCGCGTCGGCTACTGTTACTATTCTACAAGAGAAATATGCTGTTGTCAGTTTATTGTCAATTTATCAGAGTTAGATACGAAATATTTAAGTAGTAATAGATAAGTCAGATTTCTTTTGAAATACCAAAAATATATTTTTTTCAATTTCTCATTACTTTCAATTAGAATGGAACAATAAATTATTAATATCCCACATTTAAAGTGAAAATATATTCGACGATTAAAAATGAAAATACTAACAAAATAGAATAGTACTGCTGATCAAGAATGAGAAAAAGTATGAGATTCTTTAGGTATGCGTAGAAGAAAGAGTGAGGCAGCATTTGAAAAAAAAAGGTTGCACATTACGCGTGTCCAGAACGCACTCTGTGTACATTCACATCCAATATATATTCATAATATTCACTCTGCGGAGGTCTTAATTCGACTAGGTAAAGGTAAAGGATACGTAAACATAGTATAGGTAACGACCAGGCTATTTACTGTATTCCCCGTGGGTGGTTCGATATCGTAGTTTTGAGACTGATTTCTATTCCTATTGAGCTGTATATGCAAGAATTGAGACAATGCCAATGCTTCATCAGACAAAAGTCTAGGCGCATTACATTTTACATCACTTCATCTTGTCTGATGTAACAGACGAGATGTTACGTTGATGATCATACACATCCTATATTAATAAAAATCATAAAAACAATGTGGATGGCCTAATCATAAGTATTAATGATTCATTTCCGAAATTGTTAATTCAACGCAAATTGTTGTTGATGTCTTGTAAGACTCGAGAATTTTCTTGCTAACTACATAATTGAGTATTTCTTCTCGTACTGGTATGAAGATCATTTACAACCTTCTACTACATGAAACAGGACTGGAACAGTTCTTGTCCGTGTCACCTCTACAGATATCTTAACAATAGCGCGTAAAAGCCTCAGTTGCGCAAAAACTCGATAATCATAGCAAAATTGCGTTCATTAAGGAGATTTCTCTTTATATATATTTTGAAGTACAATCTCACTTCATATGTATCTGCTAAAGAAGCAGATGATTTATTGATCATTTTCAGGTTCAAATAAGCCCTTGTATTCGAATGACATCTTATCACCGAACTTACTTAGATATAACAGGTATAACCACACTTTCCACGTTAATTTCACTATTTTAGTTTTAATTCCTTAAAAGAATCGATTTACACTACTATAATTGGTTTACTGCAACTGAAGAAAATTAAATTCTTGGTTTTTTTACTCATATAAGTCCATCGGTTTTAAAAGACGGTACAAAACTAATTTATAATTTTCAGTACAAACAAAAACATATATCGACGAAAAATCATAAAACTGAGAATCTCTCTATTGAGTTAGTAAGTAAGTACGTTGATTATATTTTTCGATTCACATATGCATTTTTATAAATCCTAATGTCATAATCTATAGTTTTACTTATCAGTGGTACTAGTTGTTCAAACCCATCAAAATAAATTTCCTAACATTTTGAACACATCATTTCTTTTAGCGAGATCGTTCACTTACATGTTGAAATATGGTTATTTCATATTTATTTACTAAGCATATTATTTACAAGGATTATATCTCCTAAATTATTCAATATTGATCTACTAATCGCTAGAGGTCACAAAAAAATAAAATCAACATAAAATAATAATTTATTATCTCCATTAGCTACTTGAACCCAAATCCGCTAAATATCGACAACAGCTAACCAAAAATTTGGGATTTACGTATATAAAAAGCAATACATATTCATAGCACAAGTTGACTATTAGTGACTTATTCTACTAATTTTGCCTTGATGGATTTTACCTAGATGGACTACCGTTTCGGATAGTTTCGGTACGAATATATATTTTTTATGGACATAAAGATACATGTGGTGTATTTTCAAAACACAATTTTATAACTGTGTTGGTTTTTATTGTAAGTATTCAGTATGTAAGTCATTCAAACTTATTAGAATTTGTGTCAAATAATCCAACAGGCGGGATGTTTTACATGCAGTTGTAGTATTTCATAACATATAATTACCCGTTAACAAATTATATCGTTTGATGTACACTGATGTGTCCTTAAGGTGGATAAATTAATGTTCTCTTTTTTGTCGTGGATAAAACTCATATTTATGGTATAATAATAGTTCTTTAGTCTCCGTTATTTGATAGCTCTTTTGTAAAGAGGTCGTTTTGGGAGACAGGAAATGAAAAATATTACTGTTTCTTTATTTAACAGTTTCTAAATTAAATACAAGACATCTCTTAAAATATTAATATTTTACCTGTTAGTTACAATTTATTTGCAGTAAAGTAAATCTCGTCATTTATTTTCAAACTAAAGTACGAAACAATAATGTGGAGATTTTGCAATAGTGGACGCTGTTTGTTTGATCTAGTTAGTCTCATGGATATATAGGATCCAATAAATCAGTGGTCTCTAAAATATTGAGGAAATATTTCTATATATTAAAAATTCAATAACTTCGTTAATAATGACGGTATTTGAAAATAGTCTTCACTATTGCCATTTACTAGATGTAGACACTAAGTGGTCAAAATCTATGTACAGACTCACCTGTATATACCATGATAACTAATTAAATATTAAGTATTTTTTTATTACTTGTAATAATTTCACTTGTAAGTAAATACATTAAATTGTACGCTTTCAAAACTCTTTCGTGAGTTTATATCAATTGCTCTACTGATAAAATTGCCCCAGTTATCGATTTCAGAATCTAGGCTGCGAATCAGTGAATAAACTGAACTTCCTTTTATTTAAGAATTCTAGTCCCATGGATAAACTTGTACAATCCAGTAGTGCAACATATGATATAACTTTTCTATATACGCTATCTTTAGCAATTTTAAGAAGAAAAATATCATTCTGTTAAGTTGGTAGAAGTTACGTCGTTAGATAAAACAAAACGTGTATTTGAGTGGACTTTGAGAGGAGCTCAAGATTTATGAGACTCCAGATTTAATATAACAGTATTATGACCAACATCGAGGGTCATCGGTTGGATATTGTACGTCGTTCTCGTCTTACTATCAGCGATAAAAAGTCGCTAAGATGGCTGAAAGTTATTTACGAGAAGTATTTTTCACAACATATACTAATTATTGTTAAAGTAGAACATAAACATGAAATTGGTTATCAGTGGAAGTTGTAAATGACCTTAGTTACACTTCATTTGTCTTATAAAATGGAATTTATATTATTACTTTTGTTAAGGCGAGGCTAAGCCTTTATTAATGTTGGTAATGTTTATTAAAGTTTAATGAAGTGTTCTAATTTTAATTAATCGTTAATTACTGTAGAGGCCATTCAGAATTTCCATTCAGTTTATTTAATATAAATTCAGAATTTGCAGGCTATTTTATCATTAATGAAATAACATTTTTAAATACAATCCTCTTAATTTGTTATGAATAATTTAACGGCAGTTTGTTTATCATTCTGAAAATAATACAAGTTGTTAACTTAATGAAAAATACAAATGTACTCTTTTATAATTCTTTATATTCTTTATATGTAAGATCTAATAAAATTCGTTTAGTTTGACAATACTCCCGTCAAACACTTGACCCTTCATAAATTCATTTATCCACGACCACTATATTAGGAAGGTTTAATACGTCTGTTTTCCGTAGATTAGAGACCTTCTAATACACTAGTGGATTAAAATTCATAATACCACGCTTATTGGTCAATATTGTTAATCAAAATAAATTTGACGTTTTTCTAAACCAGAATATTTTACCTCCTAATTGACCGGTTTTGCCTGTGGTCGTGGATAAAACGTTAAATTATATTCGGGAATTAACAGCCTTTAATTCGCACGAAAATTGGCGCTCTCGGCTGCGCCCTGAGTGTCCATTTTTATTTTATAGTTCCCTTATATAATTAATAACTATAATTGGTATGTTTTGTCTGTAAAGAAAATATAAAATGTATTTTCTAGGTGCTCCTTTCAGATAATGAATGAACGTGATGCTTTCAAGATGCTTTCAAGATGCTTTTCCAAGCATCTTGAAGCAACAAAAACGTGATGCTTTGTCCAAGATGAAACAATTCATCTTGGAAAAAGATCACAAAACAAATGAGAAAGGGCAAAATAAGTACTTACCATACCAATATAGCAGCCGACTATGTTAAATACAGATGATTAGAGTTGACAAAAGATCTAAAAATGACAAGAGGAGTAGGTACTACAATGATCAGTAATAGGGCTTCCTTTATGGAATATTAATATTGGGGTCCTGAGGATAAAGATGCTGAGTAGTACAGCAGCAATAGGTTACGCCTATGGTATGGCAATAGTCGTTAGAGAGCGGAATATAGAACAAATACGACGAGGAACCAATAATACGTTAACCAGAATAAACGCGTGGATATTGAAAAACATAAAAGCTGCACCGTATAATACAGCCATAATACTAACTGGTGGAAGATTTATCAGGGAACTTGAGGTAGAAATAGAGAAAGTGAATATCAGGATCATGAAAGAAGGAATAAAATATCTAGGAGAAGTATTTAATAAGAATATGATGATTGCAAGACACATAAAGTACATAAAGAGAAAGTCATATACAAGCATTAATCAACTGGTGCAATTTATGCGAAATAAAAGAGTAAGAGGCAGTAGTAGGAAAATCGTAATATTGTATCGTATAGCCGATAATTTTATATGCAGAACAAATCTGAAGAAACACAATAGAATACGCTAAATGCAAACAGCAGAAATTATACTAAAATTATTATACTAAACTGTTATACCAAAATTTATATACTAAATGAATTTTCAAAATGACAGAACATCCGTAACTCTACCGTGATGCTAAATTTCAAAATGAATTAAAAAATTTCAAGCTTTACATCATATTTTCAAAACGAATATTCTTGGATTTTCTTATTTAATCTGACTAGACGACTAGATTTAGGATACTTCGAAGTGAGTGTATACCGAAAATTAGCCGAACAATATCAGTTTTTAACAGAAATATGTAAAATTTATATTATGTTAATAAAATGTGTTAAAAATTAGGTAAATTACAATTTTGTAAATAATATGTTTTTATAGTATTCCTTCAGACAATTATCATTAAATTGTAAAAAAGTAACAAACAATTGTTTATAATACTAGTAGTTTTTGTTTCATTTTATTACAAAATTACAAAAGTATTAATTTTTGAAATTGTAAAATTAGTGAATTCTTAATCATAATATAATAATTTATTTGATCTAAAAAAAATTCAGCTTATTTATTAAATAAAAATCTATTATTTTCTTACCAGTATCACTTTCTTCTAACATGTGAGGATTTTTTGGTTAAATGTTATAATTAGTTTTATTTACACTACTTAAGATGATTTCTCACGGTTCACGTGGTAAATTTAGGTCTAAATATGCAATTCTTACATTGTTTTCTAATTATCTTTATAATAATTCATTACATTCATTAATTTGTAATAAAATAAAAGAAAGGCTATCAACATTATGAATAAATGTTGGCTACAAATATTTATAATTTTTATAACGGTCTAGCTAGGGGAATATTGAAAAAAATATAGATTTACGAAGATATGATTTACTTGATCTCTATTCGAAATAATGTATAACATAATATTAATTTTCATTATGCTGTACTTTCTTAGAAACTCTGAGTAATAGCTTCCTGTGGATTTTCAGTTAAACTCGTTTGAAAATATCATAAACCTAGAATGTCTGGCGTAATTGGAGATCAAAAAAATCAAAACCACTTTTTTTTTAGATTTTTGACCTAGAAGACCTTCTAGAAAAAATTTTCCGGTCTTGTATTTTAAGCTTCAATCTGCTAAATCATAAAATGCGTCTGCGTTTATACAATACGTATATTTTTTTTTTCAACACCCTGTGCACTGGACTTTGACTGACTTCACAGGTTGATGCAACTTGAGTTGTTGAAGAAGTAGGATTTACTATTACTTCTGCCAGTATATCAATTTTTTTCTCATCAGAAATTTGTGGTCTGCCATATCGTTTTGCATCATTAATACTACCCGTTGTTTTAAACTTACGAAGAAGCTCTCTCAAATAAGTCCTCGAAACTGGGCGATTGGGAAAACTATCCAACTATCCAGTGGCGGCTTGAATTTTAAATTTTATTATTAACTGATTTAATTCATCACAGCTTTGCGGTTTTTGAAAGCCAGTTGTCAAAACTGCCGTAAACAGACACAATATTAGTACCATTGAATAGGTTTTTTCGATACCTTTTAAAAGAGTTGTCGCTTGCCATAGGGTTCCATTTAAAATTATTGGTCACAATGACCTTGTGACGTCATCTTTGACGCATACGTCATCTATCATCACTAGTAGGGAAGTTTACAACCCTTAATATTCAGTTACCAAATTTCACTAGTTTATGTATAAGCGTTCCAAAGATAAGAGGGGGAAGGGGACTTTTGAATAGCACTGTATAGTAAAATATACTTGTAACCAATAAAACCTACTAGTATTCATCCTACTACAATTTTTATTTTATTTAATTTCATCAGACAAATACAATATAACACCGAGTAGAGTTTACATTTTAACCGTTGTTGCCTCTTCTAGTTGGACATGTACACTTTATCTTGTCATTTATTCCCGGAAGATATATAAGCTCTGATAGATGTGAAAATCGAATTTAGGTTAATCTGATTGTCTAGATTCTGACACCTGGAGATTTTCTGTGTGACACTTATTAAGTAAAATGTATCGAATGAAATAAATCCCCTGTCTGAAGTACATTTCATACGATGGTGATAAATATTTTTTATGATCTTAAAATCGATAAAATATATCATAGGATTTTAAATTAATTTAATATATTTTAGTCCATTTACGAATTCTTCATATCCAACAACATCGCTGCAACTTAGAGTATTAAAGTGTTATCAGGGCAATAAAAACGTATAAGTCCTTTTTTGTGGTATTTTTCCAGAAGGGGATGCATATACGTAAAGACTCGCAAGGGAGTGGTAAAACAAGAAAATTCAAAGCAGGAGTGGAAAGTAAAATTCAAGCAAGACAGACCTGATCTAATTTCTAATAAATATTTAGCAAATTGAACATTTATAATTTGTAACGGTGAAAATATAAAAATAATAGTACCTGAAAAGTAAATTCGTGAGTGGCGCGAAATTTTTTTCCAATTCTTCATGTATTCTAAGATATATTCGAAAAAATTAAGTTTATTTCAAATTCGTCTAATAAAATAAAAGAAAATAAAAGTAAAAGAAAATAATAGTCACATCCAATTTCGTTTTATGGTAGAATACTTTACTTCGTTCTGTTATAGTCGCTGTTTAACTGGATATTGAACAAAGGAGTTTCACAGAATTAAATTTTCATCGAATGAACAAAGGAATATTATTAAGTACCAATTTGAGAGCTCATTTAGCTAAAATGGGGTAAGAAATTTTATGAATAAATAAAGAAATAATCAGTTATTAATAAATGTATAATCGTAACAATGAAATAAAGACTTGAGCAAATACGCTAAAAAAATTTGTTTTATGGATATAAATACTATTAAATAATGTTTTCTCAACAATTATTTCGTGCTAACTCTACGCAATATAATGCAAAACATTTACACTATGTTATACTTATGTATAGAGTAAACCATTTAAAAGCGGGGCACCTCAAAATTTGTATTTTTTGTCTGACTAAACAAGTTTTTTCTAAATGACAGACCTTCAATAACTTCTATAAGGCGCCACATTTCAGAATAAATTTACAAGGCTTACTTCGATGTTTTTTCAAAGGTAAATTTCCAAAAAAAAAACTGTATATTTCCAATCTGACTACTCCACTGGACGTAGGATATTTTTAAACGGGTGTGACTAAAATGTAACAAAGAAATTGTAATTTCTAATATAAATATACTATAATTAAAATTTATATTATATAAATCACAACTTTGTAAAATGTATTTGTTACAATACTCCTGTAGATCTTTATCAATTGAGTTGTAAAATAAACCAGCAGTTTTTCAGAATATTGGCAATTTTTGTCTTGTGTAAACGTGCTTTAATTAGACCTTTAGATTAGATTTTATTGTATAGAGCTTTCTCAGAAATTACACCAAGCCCATCTTCTAGAGTTATTGTAAATATTAAAAAACGGTGTAATATGAAGTTAGTTGAAAAATTTAAAATTTAAAGTAGGTAACTTAAGTAAGATTGGTAACTTGTAGAGATGCATTAAGTCAAGTAACTTGATGTTTTTATAAATTACTTGACTTGACTTGATTTTTCATCGTTACTGCTTGACTTGATATCAAGTAATTTCAAGCTACTTGATATTACTTGATAACCAAATAACCATTCAATTATGTTCGAGAACGCGCGATTTCCACATCAGTAGAAAGCGGAGCCTAGTGTACACTTCCGATGGTGATAATTGGTATAAATATGCTTCTGGACAAACTTGAAAAATGGGTTATAGAACTCGACAATAACCCAGATAGAGATAAAACTCATGAGAAAATAATATGTAGCATTCAAGTGGCAAGAGACAAAATCATTAAACATTACGAGAGAAGTAATTGGATATAATGTGTTGTTTTAATTTTAGACCCTCGACATAAGGTGGAACATTATGCAATACAAATTGGGGAATGGACTTGCAGATGGATGCAGTCAAGCATTTTGAAGAAATTTTCAAAGCAAAGTATTTTAGGTCCAAATCATTGCTCATATCATCTTCATATTCAAAACCAGATGAAAATAGTGATTGCTGTGAATCTGACATCGCTCTACTAAGTTTACAGAAATATACTGTCAACCTAAAAGATGAAATGGCTTGGCGCTATGAAATAGACAAATATCTGTTTGATTCACGAGCTGACAGTTGTGAAGATATTTTAGAATAGTGGAAAAGACACGAAAATGTTTTTCCAAACTTGGCCATAATGGCCAAAGATTCTTTATCAACACATGCATTCTTCAGCTCCTGTTGAAAGGCAGTTTTCCAGGGCTGCTCTAACTGTTACAAAAACCCGTAACCGATCGATAACTCTATCAGAAGCCTCATGTGCCTTAGATCGTGGATGGCAAACGATGATATTAAAGACTCTTAAATTTTGCTATTGCTACTATGTTACTGAGTAAAAAGAGGGCATACATTGGAAAATCATTTTATCATTATCAGTTTTATTATTTTGTTTAATATTTTAGAATAATTTGTTATGTTATTAATATGCCCAATAAATAGTTTATTATTGGTATTTCTTACATTTATATTTATATATTTATTATATAGATTATAGTTTAAGATTTAGTTTTGGAAGTAAAAGGTTTTATTGCAAGGTTTCCTTTATTATTATTTCTTGATAATATTAAATGATTAATAAAAAATCAAGTAGTCTTGAAAATATCAAGTAGTCCTCAAGAACTACTTGATTTTTCAAGTACTTGAAATATAACTACTTGACTTGAACTTGACTTGATTTCAAGTCAAGTCAAGCCGTGCATCCCTAGTAACTTGTGTCAATTCGTTCTATTATTTCATTTGGATTTATGTTTTCTTAAGTTATTTTATTACAGGAGTAGTAATTTTTGTAATTATGGTAAATTTTTAATTGAATTGTAGTAATTAGTTATTATATTTAATAAAATATGTAGAGTTTATTTGTTAAATTTTCAATTTATTATTCTCTTCTCAATATCGCCATTTTCTAAGATTTCATGCTTTTCTTGTAACGTAAATTTTGATTTAAAAAACCTCATAATTATTATATTTCTTAAGATGTCTTCTGATTAGTTCACGTCGGAAAATTTAGGTCCAAACTTTTAATCGTTAAATAGTTTCTCGAATTATCGGTAAAATAATTTGTAATTCGTTCATTATTTAGTTTTTGTCGTTGTAAATTATCATTCTTTGAAATGTGCTCAAGTACAGCTCTATATTGAAAATTAAAGAGCAGCAGTTTTCTAAGTCAACGGTAGTTTTGATATTAAAAACAGTTACAAAACTTGCTCATAAAAGTAATTTTCCTTAAAATGGATGTGCATCTACTTAAAGTATGTTTAAAAAAACAAAGCTTGCCAATATTATGAATAAATGTATGTTTGAAAGTTTTACTAGTCAACTGACAATGATCTAATGGCGCATTATAAAAAAATGTTAATGTTGTTAGAAACTAAAATTTCTCTAACAGTTTAGTCACACCTATTTAAAATGATCATAAACCTAGTGACTTAGGTAGATTAGTGATAAAAAATTGCTAATGCTGTTTTAATTTTTGGCTTTAAAGAAAATTTTAAGTAGACCATGACATTATAAATTTAATTCCGGAATTTGGCGTCACAGTTTAGGGAGATGCGCGCTTTTAAATGTGTGATTATGTACTATTCATTTCATGGCTATTTTTCAAATAAAAAACTCTCTTATCTTGCCGATAAACAAACGAAACAGTCCACCTGAGTCTAGCCATAAAAAGAAGCCAATGTATGAGATAAGAGCTGTTTGGAATTTTTTATATATATTATATATGTATGCATATTATTTGTGCTTAAAAAATAACGATTAACTATAAAAAGTTCTTTATATATATAAAATTTTACTTCTGTAAATTTGTGTAATAATTAGCTTCATGCATATACTCAGAGTATATTACAATAAATACATTATTAAAATCATAAATGATATTAACTTTTTCTGTCATATAACTACCATTCAATTCAATTATAAATAACGTCTATATTTTTTAGGGGCGAGGTTTCGCTTAGAGCTACTGCCCTCCACCTAACCCTCAGAACAGTCACACCCAGCTGACTTATATAAGAATCGGCCCACACTAAAACTGCTCCGAATAAGTAATTCCAACTCCAAGCGATTGCTACCGTTACTCCAGATAAATCCAGGGAACTTGGAGACCTCCTGAGAGATAATTTATAGAATAAATTATCCTCAGAAAATTTGGCCATACCTCTAGCATCCATACCAATTCAGGTTAAAGTCAAGTGATTCTGTGAAAAAGACCAATATCGTGATGCGGGCGTGAAAGTTCCGATGAAGAAGTTCGTCTCGTAGTTAATTTTTCTCAGAGAGAAACAAGTTAAATTAAAGCCTTGTGTTTGCTAATGGCCACGGGCCATTAGGCCCATAGAGGACTGATGTGCAACAGGTAGGCCAACAGTTTTAGTTTTAACATAAAATTCTGTTAATGATATAGACCAAATGAAAAATGTCGCAACATGAATACAACAAAATATTTCCCATTTTGTAATTTAATAATAAATGTAGATGATAATTTATAACTACAATGTAGAAATATTGTTCATATATATTAGCTAGATAGGTTATTCAATCATAATATAGTAAAACATGTGAAGTTTTGAATACAGTTATATATGTACTGTAACTGAATTGATCTGAACGAGAAATTATTTTGATTTCTAGTTATCAATAAGCCATTAACAGCACAATTTGTAGTTTTATTATATCTTACTTAGAATGTTACATAAATCGATATTGTATAGCAGTTTCTTATTATTACACTATATTGCGCTTAATTTAATAACCTTATTAATTTTATACTTACATTGTTAGTTTTTACCTGATTTCGTCTTTTATATGACATGAAATTTATTAGTGTTTATTTTGTATTAATTAGTTAAGAATGTTTTCTTATCGTCCCTATTCCACTATGTGTATTTAAAAGCAATTTACCTTAAATTGAACTGTTGGGTTCTTGTATGTTATACTCTATCTACATTTTCTAAAAACATTGTTATTTTACAGGAACATTTACCATTTTATTGATGATATTTAAATCATTCCAACACTGAAATTCACGTTCTTTAGAGCTAACTTCACTTTTCAAATATTTGTGATACTTTTATATAAGATCTTTACACTACATTGCATTTAGTTAATAATAATATAATAATATATTATTATTTACATATTTTACTATTTTAAACATACGTAACTCGTTAAAAAGGGGTAAGTACATGGGCAATTAAAATGTTTACATGACAGCTATTTTGACAGTTTCAATACTACATTTTATTACTCTGCAGATTGGACTGTACTGAATTTGAATAAATTTTAATTAATTGACAACAACGTCGTAATATTGGTTGCCTAAACTTGGTGGTCATGTGGTCTATCAACATTAACAAGGGCACTGTATAAGCCTCTATAATTATTTCCCACACCACCTTAAGTAATTCCAATAAGTATTACTACTAATTTACAGTTACTACATTTATTGGATTCTAAAGTTCAATTGCATTTGTTAATTAATTAGAATACCATTCGCTGTCACATAGATAAAACTCACTTATAGATATAATAAAATAGTAGTACGTTGCTATCACTATAAGATGTTTACTTAAAGTCAAAGTATATCTAAACAGAAATAAGAACAAGAAATTAGTATCCCATGATAGAGAGATATTTTTTATGACTAAAGTATCTATTCTATAACTGTGTCCACTTTTTGTTGTTGTACAGCAATGTTAATTATACTTAATCTGTAATATGCGCTACATAAAATATGTTTTAAATATATTTAAGTTTGATATTTCAAAAATAAATCATAACAAATGTATTCAATTGAAGTGTTCTCCTGAAGGTGTACCTTTTGTGATTTACCGTAGTCCTCCATTAAGGCCTATTGCCTTTTGCTCTATTTCTTTACCTGTTAACAGATGACATTTTAAATAACCAGATATTCAATATATTCTTATTCAAAATGAAGATAACTCATTATAAAATTTTGGCAAATATTTTTAGTTGAGTCCGTTATCTATCCGATTAGTTTCGGTTTAACTATTATATCAGGATTACAGAAGCTATTAATAGAATATTAATGTTTGTTATGTTAGTAGAACAATAACGTAACACCCTATTATGTGTAACTGTTTAGAGTAGTATTTATGGAAATAAGAATAGATTTAACTACCTTAGCATATCCGGTTCCGGAATTAGTTTATCTAAAAAAATAATACATGGTTCTTTAGCCAATATTAATGAAGTTGTGGAGCAATACGTTAGACATTTAATAAAAGTATTTTATTAATACTACGGTTAAGAAAGGATGCTACATACTTATTTGAATATACCACTTAATTCAGCAAATAAAGGCTTGCCCAAGCATTTATATTTAAATATTGCAGAAGTATAGTCACTCTATTGTAGAAGTATATGTCTAAATCAGTTTTAGTCGACTTCATTAATAATGCGCAGTTTAAACAGTTTGTCCTTGTGGCACTAATTCTCAACTCTTTAATAATTACTTAATGAAGTACATAATTAATTAAGTAATTAAGTAATAATTACATGTTAAAATTATATAAAAGATTAAGATGCAACTGAAAACATAAATCCAGACATATATGTAAACATTTCCAGCATTGCATGAGTGGTTTCTGTGAGCGTTCTTATATAAAGAATACGGCATCTAGAGATGTAACAATTGCATATTTAAACTTGTCTTTGAAATAATTTAATGGATCACGGTCAGCACTGTTACTATAAGTATGTCTTAATCTTCGTCGTCCCGCTCCCAATTCTCCCTTTCCGACTTGTTTTCTCCTTTATTCCGTCTGGGATGGGTAGTACCGACCATCGTGGAAATCTGGACACGAGGGGTTGAGTCTTGGCTTTACCCTCCGCTTGCGGTTCCGAGAGCTTCCCCTCGGTCCTGTCCGATTTTTAAATCGGAGTAAAAGTCTATGGTTTTTCTGGTTTTTCTCCTTTCTTTCCCCATTCACTGGGTGGTAGTGCACGTCCGTCTGATGTTGGGATGGTGCTCTTCACGGCGAAGAGCGTCGCCGGTGGGTGCAATATCGGAGAATGAAACGGACTTACCAAATTCCTCTCGACTGGACTGCTTCCCCTTAGTGGCCTTTGTTCCTCATCTTCTGCATAGCACACACTTCTATCGTTCGGCGGTAATCCACGGAACTGCACCTCGTCCGCCGATTAGAGACGCGTCTCTTGGTTCAACCCCTGGGCGGTTGTTTTCAATCAATGGTCGTGCCTAATATTCGTAGAAATGGTGGAGGTGAAAACCGCTCGATTCCTGGGTAGTAAATGATTTCAAATAAGGTAGCAAATTCCTTTTGAGGATCAATTTATGTAGAGTTACGCCACATAGAAGATCTAGAGTGCCGTATCTGTCTTTAATGTTAGTATTCACTGCTACTGGATTGTATCTGAACGGCTCGTAGTGCTGCACTAACTGAGTAAGATTTACCCAGCCATCCTGTATTTACCCTTTCGGGACAATTACCGTTACGAAATCACGATGTCACTGAAATTGCGTGATTTTCAGCTAAGATCCCTAATTTCTTACAAAATGGATAGAGTCTATGTGCGCTATCGTGACGCCTATAAATTAAGGTGGGCTCTTGTCCGCAACATAATCTGGAAAACTCTGGATTTTTTTCTTATTACTGTGAACGTGTTCTTTAACACGACTACCTTTCTCGTCTTTTAAAGTCAATATCTACTTCTCTAATATCCGCTGATTCCTCCGCATATAACTGTAAAACTAAGTATCTTATTTAATAAAAATTTTGCAAATAATAGAATAGTGCCTTTGATAATGTTCCTCAACCTGATTGAATCAGCTGTGGAAGTTCTGGATAATCAGGATACTGTTTTTGAAATACTTAAGTGTGTTTGATAAATTTCAGGAAACTCAGTTTTTGTGTGAACTGTTAGAGCATCTCCATTCGCACAACACCATCAAATCATTTCTGCTTTAAGATATAACGTATGAAGTTTACACGTAGTATATAATGAACTAGGATACACAGCTTTTAGAGAACAGGCAGTAGAAAACATAACAACGACGCTGCCACTAAGAGACAGTAACACTTGATTTTTCGAGTTGATGAAGTTATTTTTTTTCTAATACAGTGGAAAATTCCTATGTAAGATTATAATAGGTGTTTTGAAATGTTTTTTTCTTTTTAGGGAATAAAATTCTGTTACTAAAATGATGTACGAAAAGTATATATGTATGAAAAACATAATTTTCAAGGTACCTTCTTTCGCGGCGCTGTACCTCCTCAACGCGCAACTTAAAACTGGCGATAGCTCGTCGACACGATGCTGTTTTAATTCTCTGAATTTTCTCGCGTATTCTAGCTTCTAACTGAAGCGCGATACCTTGAAGCATCGGTGTACACCTTAGATTTCTAACAATTCCATAAAGAGAAATCCATTGGCGTTAAATCAGGACTTCTGGGCGATTAATTAAATATGTCCCTCTTTTTAGAGATCACTTTTTCAAAGAACATCACTCTAAGGGCTTCCATAACTTTACAGTATAGGCCATAGCTCCATCTTGTCTGGTGTCTAACAAACTCATGAGTACGCACATTTACCACTACCACTTTCCGCGATATTCAACAAATAGATGAGGAAAATATTTAGGCGCAGTAATAAATTAAAAAAAAACAGTCCTATGGTTTGTTATCATTTACACGTGCTGTACAGATTAAACGAATTAAATTTATTTTTCACGAAAGCACAATATAAGTTCTAAGGTAAAATAAACTTCAGAATCTGTAAGGCAGACGACAAAATATTAGTTGTAATGTAAACGTAAACAAGTGTGAACAGCGTTACATATATGATCTACCAGCTTTATGTTACCTTTTGTAAACAAATAATAACAGAATGCTGATGACAGATGAAAGCGAAGAGCATATGAGGTAAAAATGAAACAACGAAAGCAATTCAAGCGGAATTGTCATTTGGACGTTACATGTCTCCGACAGAAAATATTTCTTTCCCCGCCATGATTTGTGATTTGTGATAGTGCCTTCAAGCTTTTCGTTGAAAGATATTGCTCACAACAGAGATTGTTGTTTGTAATTAATTTAAATCGTGTTATTTTTATTTTAAAGCTTTAAGCTTTGTTTGTACAGCACTTATGAACTATTTTCGAACTTTCAAAAGCATAGAAATTTTATAATTTGTGTATTTTCTACAGACGTTTTAAGAATATCATAACTGCCATACTACGAATATCTATACCAAACCTGGTACTATTCACTAGTATATTCCTATCTAGGAAAATCTATTCGTTTATATACCATATCTATTGTAAGCAACAAATAATATTAATTTTATTAAAAGACCACGAGTTTAATGTTGGAAATTTGTGTAATTGATTTCTGAAGTAATGTATTAAGTACACAAAATATTCTATGATATATTTTCGAATTCTACAGCCCTTAGCTGAAACACACTTAATTAATGAATGAGTGATGAGTGCACAATTTGAACATAATTCACCCTGAATGAAATAATTATTTTACTACCAATATCAATAGTAAGGAAATCTTTTTTTTAGTCATGACAAAGTAACGTAAATATGGCAAAATAATGATATTTGTTGTGATTATGGAAGATCAGTTATGGTTGCAAAATTATTTTTTCTTTGCAAAATATTTACGTTACAATAAAAGAAGTTTTCTAGACACTGTGAACAAAATGAATTAATTTTAAAATCGCTTTATTTACTAGTAATAAAATATCTCATCTTGACTTGGCAATGAACAGAATATTGGGAAAACTCTTTTTTATGATTGGTACATTTCCTTAGCTAAATCATTTGTACTGTATGAATGTAAATTGTGATAGATCATTATTATGTATCTAAAAATATTATACTTTTGTGAACATAAAATATTTTAATATTAAGATAAATTAATTAATAAATAATAGAATTATTATATCGTCAGAAACTTTGCAAGCTAAAAGTAAATTCACAAGATACAGGGTATTATTCAGAATTTATTACTCTTGATAGTATATAAAAGTAATATTCATTAGAACCAATAACATTAGCAATTATATAAGAATACAATCATTGATGCACAGTTTTAGATTAAGTATGTGTACAACAATACTACTAATAATAAGATTAATTCAGAATTATTTGAAGATGTCCAAGGGGAAATTTACACATAGAGACGAAAAAAAAATACACCCATGCTCAAAGAATAGTAATACTCTCCCCAATTGGAATTCGAACCCAAACATATAATCAAGGTTCTGTATTTTACTCAGCCCGTCAACTCGGATCACAATACAAATGACATTGTTGCAGCTATCTCTATAGGAGAGTACAATTAGTAAACCATCCATGTAGTGGATCCATGCATACATCTAGAGTAGTTTGGAAAGGTGCAATAAAGTGCTGCATTTTTATTAGCTCTAAGCATACAATCATGTTTCAGTCTTGGGCTGAGCCCCTCATCTCGGATCACAATACAAATGCATTGTTGCAGCTATCTCTATAGGAGAGTGCAATAAGTCAAGCATCCATGTATTGGATCCATGCATCCATGAAGATAAGTTTGGAAAGGTGTAACAACATGCCGCATTTTAATTAACTCCACGTCGGGCAGGAAATGAATTTATATGAGAATATATTTTCATATTAATTGATATATAATGTTATATTACTAAATAATTTAAATCTAAATGCAGTTAAATACTGTATTAACTATGTTAAATATTGTAAATTAATTAACTGTAAACATATTTGTAGTTCAATACAAAACTTCTATAGCATCATATTTGTATATCCTGTATATGACGTATATAACTATTGCCTTCTTATCTTAAATTTTCTTCTTATATTAAAGAAAGCGTCCAGTAAATACGTAACACCTATGTATATATTGCTATAACTTATGAAAATTCAACCATAATATTACGTACCCCATTAGAAGTAATTTATATAATTACACTGCGCCCAAATTATTTAATTCAGCCCTCAATAACAGTTACGTTTAAATATCGCTACAAAAATTATGTACAATTACATTGAAACAAAAACATTTATTATTGGGTTTACAAAATACCGCTTCACAGAGGTAAAATATTTTGATTACTTCTATAAAACACATAAATGCTGGTTTGCCTGAGTTATGACTAAGTTTTCTGATACTCTTCTGAAACATACTCTTAAAAAGAAAAAGTATGTTCCTTCTTGTTGTTCTGTTAAGCATGAGAGACATTTTGACTAATAATGAATAGCGTAAATTAAATGACAATGGTAATATTATGATAAACCAAGTAAGATTTAAAAGAAAACATAAACTAAAATAAACGAACAGAGAAAATATGCGAGGCAATATAAAAAACTAATATCGAATAGTATTGAAAAAATCTAATAACGAATAACATAATGTAGATAATTCTGTTTCAAGCAGTTCTAAACAATTCTAATTTAAAATTATTAGAACTCTCACTGTTATTCCATGTATGAAACATAGATTGGGTATGGATAAAATTATAATATTCAAAACAATACAGTGGCTATAATGCGAAAAATGAAATCAGTTAAATCGCAAGAACGAATATGTCCAGATGTGAAATTTATTACCTCAGCATCCAGCATCCAGTAATATTTTACATTGACATGTAATACTAAAAAGTTCATTATTAAGTTACCCCCATAAATAACAGTACTGTCTTAACTATTAAATTATGGCCTTCTGCAAGTTACAGATTCCCCGGAGATTTCTCTGGCCCTTCAGTAAGGAAGGTCTCTCATCATATAATTCAGCGCTATAAAAATTTCATACCACGTTCCAAAATGAAAGTGTCCCTTACATCCCCCCATACTACAACATAACTCCAAGATTAAACAAAATTGAACGAAATTAACTGTGAGAGCTCTCTACATAAAGGTAAGTTTTTAATATCCGTCGATTCAGCTTCATTTAACTGAAATTAAAATAAACAAATTTGTTTAACAAAAAATAGTCCAAATATGATTTAATGCAAGTTATCAACAAATTTAGAATATATTATTAAAGGATCTTACAGAGACGGTATGTTTATATATTGGAGTGCGTGAATTGCTATATAATAAACAATTTTATTAAGATATAACATTTCGGAATATTGCAAAACAGAATAAGATTGCAGTGTACTTTCAACTAGTCTCTTTTATGAGTTATGACGTATTAGTGAATGTCTTATCTCTTTAATAAATAGGGAATAAAAATCTGGGCTATTACTAAGAGAATCATTTATGAAAATAGCACTGTTTGTGACAATAAGTAGTTAAAAAGATATTGATTTTTAGTGTCATAAACACAATCCAACACAAACACTATATTTAAAAAACACACCATACTTATTTAAATTAATAGATTTATTGATATGCATTATAAATATGAATTTATATAATGATATAAATGTTAAGTATTGTAAATGTTACAATAGTCATATTATATAAACAGTTTAGTCGTCATTGTGGTTCTCTTAATATAAATAATAGTGAAATATTTAATATATTATTTAAACTATATTCTGATATTTGAGTACGAATTTTGGGTGAAAAAGAAACAATTGAACTGATCATTTAATTCTAAGCTAATTTATTTTAATTAATTAACGTTATTATTTCTTCTAAATACTGTAGCAGTACTTATTGCTACTGTCTTCTTATGCCTATAGCCATAAAATATGACCGTCATCAACTATTTCATATATTCTTTTATCTTTTAATATAAAAAGTACATATTGCTATACTTTCTTTAGTTTATAATTCCAATCGTTAATTTTATCATATTTTTCTTGATCCAGGGCTTGAAGGTTAGTGCTGTGTGTGTTAGTTATATCCAATCACTTTCTGCACACTATGAGGAATATAAACTTTCTGTAATCTTATCTAATTTTAAATCTATTATCTGTTATTGTTATTTATAGTAAAATGATCATGAGTAGCCAGCAAACCGAAAACTCATGTATTTAAAATGCTGAAGAAAATACCTATATTTAATGTAAGAACATTTTCAACTATAAATTTTAAAATATGCATCATGCAGAGATATAATACAATATAATCGTCAAATTTTGTTGAGCATTGGTCACTAACATATACCTAGATAGCTTAAATATCAACTAGATAGTCCTAAATATATATCCAAAAGTGCTATTGTTAGTCACATAGAAATATTGGCATTATATTAGCATTTACATTAATATTAACTTTTAATATTATGGATTCTATAATCCATGTATGTTTCTGCAACACTTAGTTATTAAGTATAGAATGATATGCACGATTTAAATATAGCCATAATATGAGGAGACTAGGCGGGTCATAAGTACTAATTGTTATAAGTAAATTGTTATAATAAATTTTAAATATCACAACAGTTTTATTTATTGTCACAATGATTACATGAACACAATGCCTAATAATTTACTCTAAAGACAAGAAGTCTTATGAAGCTTATACACACTTAATTTCGAATTAAATATACGTAATATTTATCTGTGGAAGCTATCGCAAAAATATTGAAAAGCTTAAATGAAATCCAAGAATTTAACTTGAGTCAGTTTACTGATAAGTTGAAAGTTATACTAAAAACATAGCTACTCTAATTCAGGAGATTGAGAAATAAACATCATAATTTAAATTCTAGTATAATAAATTCAATGATAACAATGATATTAAATTCATGTGACTAATGTGTTTCATCAGGGCACCTCCAGAAGATAGACAAGTGATAAAATGATTAATCTAATTAATTGTAAGAGGCAATAAAGTTTCAAATTAGAGTTCTTCAACGCAACGTTATTCAAATATAACGTTTCCTCAAAATGAAGTTATTAACCATGTCGCTAGTAATAAAAGTACATAGATGGTGGTGTAAATCACTTAATCAGCTTCATAAAACTAAAACTGGAAAGATACGAAAAAAAGTCATATAGACCAAAAAGGTTCTATTAGGCCAAAAGTATATAAATACTACATTATATACTAAAAAATATAGAAAACTCTTGACTAAAAAACGAACTTCATGAATCATGGAAACACCATGATCTATGGAGTAAGTAACGCAGTGAATAATGTCTACTTTCAAATGCTAATGCAAAAAAATACGAAGACGAATCATTCATAATTTAGTATATTTTTATGTACTTGGCGGTGGTGTCATTTTGCCTCTATTTTTAAGATTTTTGTTTGGCGTTATGATAAATGGTAGATCTTTCAAAAACCTGAATCAGATCCTTCAATATTTCTACTCAATAGAATGTCCTGTTTCAAATATCTTTTCTTAACATATGAAATGTGAAAGTTCGACTCTAAAAATCTGGAGCCTATTATATATTTTACTGTATATTGTTTCCGATCAAAATGAATAATTCTTTAACATTTTTTACATTGTTTACGTGTTCTACAAATAATTGTTTTTAATTGACACGGAATATGTAGAAAGTAAAATAAGTACGTACCTGTGAAACCTTATATTTGACTCTCGAGGTAATAAATGTTTTATAACTTTATCCACCTTTAGGCAGTCACTTATTATACTTATATACAATTTTTATTATATTATATATATATATATATATATATATATATATATATATATATATATATATATATATATATATATATATATATATATATATATATATATATATATAATATATATAATATAATAAAAATGTTCATCATTTTAGTTTTTTCGTTTACCTTTGTCTTTTTATTAATTTAATATCACAATTTACTTCTAACAGTAACAAAAGGGTTACAAAACACATTTTGTATTTTCCAACTTGCAATTTGAAACAAATATGAAATAAGAACTAAAATAAAATTTAGTGCAATTGGCTCTGCCTCAGAAATTTTAAAAATATAGTTTATGTAAGTTTAAAAATTAAACCATAAACATGTTATAAGAGAGTAAATATGTAATACATAGGTATAAGAACCTCCCCTTATACATTGTATATCGTTTAATGGTTGCTCTATTATAGTTATTTGAAATTAATTTAATTTTTCATTTTATAAATTATTATCAAGGGAAAGGTTTATATATGATATTTTCATATAAAGCTTTGCACCTCTAAAGTTGGCAAAGAATATCAGAAATATTCATAACTTCTCAAAATCGTTATATCTATTTCATTCACGAATATCATTTCAATGTAAAAAGTTAGAACGCACACATCCTTTGCTTAATATTAAGAACGGTTTTGTAAACAGAAGCACTGCTCCGTTATTTTCAGACCATAAAGAGTGAAAGAGTGATACTTTAAATCTTTATGAAAACCTATGCTCAAGTTAACTCTTACAATACTTAGGAAAATTATGTTTGTGACATGTTCTCAGAACAGAGAGGTCTAACAGTGCTTCTACAATGCAAGTTGTTAGACGGAAAATTGCATTTAAACGCATTCAAGACAGTAACAGGCATCTTGTATGAAAACTGCATAGCTGATTTAGTCCAAGACTCTTCAGTTGGAGCCTGTCAGATTCTAGAAACAGTATACATTAATTAATTTCTGTAATGGGTAAAACATTACTTTGAACCGTTTTAGAATGTACGTCAGTGTATACTTTACTCTTATTGACTAGAACTATATGGAAATAAATACAATAATTTTAATGTAGCACATAATATGTGCCTAACAATAATTGAATTATTACAGATTGGCTATCACTACTAACGCTTATTATACTAATTATACCATAAATATATGGATGTACATTTTTTCTAAACATACTTACATTGAGGTTTTTATAGTTACAATAACTATTTTTGACAATTATGTATTCGAAATTAGATATAGTTAGTTAGCAAAGGGAGTACCTATATAGATCCAATAACAAATGTTGCTTGACTATATAAATGGTTTAATTTTTATTAAAATATTATTATGATCTAGTCTAAGACTCATGACTAACTTAGTTCTAATCCTATTATATTAAATTACTTAAATACTAAGAGTCATCCATTGATGTCTTCTTAGTCATTTCTTACAAGTATGGCACTTTCTCTTATGCACTACACAAATTACTATGCTCTTGATTGCACTCAAACTGCTACACTAACTCTTGGGGTTTAATGTTATTTAGTCTTCTTATTTGGTTGGGCTTATCAGTCAAGGAGCTGGATGGCCTCGATATTCTTGTTGTTGCCTTCCTTCAAGAAGGCATTTGCAAGAAGTCTTCCTTCGTCGCTTCTTGCAAATATTTGAATCTCTATCTCAGAGATTTCTAGTTCAATATCTCGGTAGATATCTTCTTCTTCGGTAGATTTCTTATATACCAAGATGCATCAACGATGTTCCATAGCTCTTTATTTGGAAAGATTTGTATAATTTTAATATTTGTATTTCTGGTACAACCCCAAAGGTGAAGGTCCCATACCGGTTTTGATATTTGCTTATACAAGAGGAGCTTATTATATATCGACAAGTCTTAAGTTCCTACCCAAAAGCCAGTACATTTTCTTATATCTTATACCTAATTCTTCCTTTTTTATTTTTTACGTGGGCTTTCCAGAGAAAGTTCGTATCTAAAATTAGACCGAGGTATGGCAATAGGTATGAATGAACGAGTAGTCCCATACTCGTCCATTCATACTTATTGGAATATGTTCGATATGTCTATTACTGAAATAGATGTGAACTGATGTTTCTTCGCTTAATTTAATTTTCCATTTCGTGGTTCAGTTTTGGAATTTATTGATGGTGTTTTGAAGTTAACTAACTATTTCTACATTAATTCTGCCCTTTGTTATTATGGCAGTATCGTCGGCAGTAGCTACAGTATTACTTTCTACTCTGGGAGGTTACATATATATAGAAGGTAGAGCACAGGGCTTAAAACACTACCTTGTGGAACTATTGCTTTGATTTCTTTACTAACAGAGTAGGCATGTTCTCATTTAACTCGAGTGTCTATCTGATAAATATGATTTTAAAATATCTGCATATTGTTTAGGAAGGATAATTTTTAATTTATAATGTAGTTCCTCATGCTAAACCTTGTCAAATGATTGTACTAAGTTGAAGAATACGGCAGAGCAAACTCTTTTTTCTTCTAACGAACTCTCTATTATATTACTGATTCCATGAACATGATCTATTGTCGAATGTTTATGTCTGAATTCGAACTAGTAGTACAACTTTTATTTAAACAACCTATTATTTGGATTTGCTGAAACACTATATTTTCAGAGTAAAAATTATGATCGTAAAAATAATTGAGTTATTTCTATGTTCCTTCATAATATTTCTATTGCTACTTTCAATTATATAGTATCTTCTTTTCAATTTACTTTAATAGAATATTTAATCAATAAATATATTTATTTTATAGCATATGGTAAAATTTTATTTACATAATTAATTTCAGTCTAGTAAGTTAATAGCATTAGAGATAACAAATATTTTCTATGCAACTTTACGGATTATCTTCCTGATAACAGAATAAAATGTTAAAACTCAACTCATTTGACAATTTAAATTAAAATGTATAATATTAGTTTAAAACCCTATTATTAATAACAATAGTATAGTATGAAATTTTAATAAACTTTAGCAGCACCCTCAACAGATTCCATAGCAGTAGTCTAGTGTTTAGTGCGATGAGTAAGCAATTGGCACCTGTCTTAGGGATTGGTTGTATGTGTGAATCTATTTCACATGGTCTCTTCCTTTTGAACAACTAACTCTACTATTAAAAAGAGTCCAATATTAGGAGGAGGCTATGTCTACTATTATAGTGTTAGGTTAAACATTTTACATTTGAATTTAAACTGTACACTAGGAATTTTGTTTTATTATTTTGCTGGTACCTCAACAAAACTTAGTTCATCTTGCAACTCTAATTATTTCGGTTTTGTCTTTCCAATAGAATATCGTATGTATGCAAGGTTTCAGTATAATTTTTATATAACTTTATATATACACACCTTTGATACTAGGCGATACAAAAAAAAACTAAAGCGCCCTAAGAAGTAAAAAAAGTTGTAATTAATATCCTTCTGCCTCCCATCTACGCTAATGATAACGTTCATAGTAACTAGGTCACAGTAGATCGCAGTAGGCCACTGCACATTCATAATGAAAAATTTGTTCACTGCCTGTTTATGTGCTGCATGTACCTTGCCTGTACATTGCTTATGTCGTGTGGTATCGTGTCCATCCCGAATTCCCAAAAATATACCGAATTTAGTTTGTCTGGCAAATCATATCTGTGTATCACACGTGTTGTCATAACGACTCATACTTAGTAATATTAAAAATGGCAGACTTTACTCACCGTGAATACGTATATATGCTGTTAGTTTACAGTGTGTGTAATGAAAATAGTGTAGTGCTATGGCGTTCTGTCGTAGGAGACATATCAAAGTTATGCCTTCCTGCTGGAATAATTAAAATTTCTTGATTATTATAATAAATAATGTAGTTATAACTACGTAAATTGCAATCTATATACAAATTGTAATTTTATAAGTTAGTTTAACTGATGCTGAGTAAGTATTATTGTTAAGTATTACTAAAAATACTGCACAGCGGAAATGAGTAAAACAACTACTAAGTTCTATACCACTATATTTTCACAGAAACGTGACTTCAGTTTCGACAAATTTTATGTCATTTTCAAACAATGATTCAACTAAGAATAAAATACAAACATTCTGTTCCTATAATATATACTATCCAAATACAGAGACTAAGTGTTATGACAATAAACATGTAGTTAAGGTTTACAAGAAAACGTGTTTTATAAATGGTGCAATTCCGGCAATCAAATTGTGGGAATTTCCATGAATATTATTAAGAGCTATTATACAGAGGGTTAATTAATTTGGGTAACAGTAAAAAGAGGAGAATATAGCATGTCTACTTGATCATTTAACAAGCTAAAATTATTACTATGGTTGTATTTACAGATTTCTATTGCTTCTAACCAATTAAGTTTTGAACCTTTGCTGCCATAGTGTAGGATTTTCATATTATTAATATCTGGGAAATTATGTCCACTTTCTAAGACATAATTAGCAAAAGTAGAATCTGTATTTTGTAACCTGAAGGATCTATTGTGATCAAGGTACCTAGTTCTAAATTACGTCCCGTTTGTCCTATATATATGCTATTGCACTCCAAGCAATTTAACCTATAAATTCCCGATTTTTCATATTTATTAGTTTTATCTTCAGCGTTATAGACTAAATTTGATAACCTTTGTTGGGGTTTCAATGCTACTTTGATATTATGTTCTTTGAGAATATTTGATATTCTTAATGATGTATCATAATATGTGATGGTGGCATAAGGTATTTGTTTATCTTCTCTAATATTTGGATAAATTAATTCAAAAGTATTGTTTTTTGTTTATTAATTTGGTAATAGTTTTTGTTGACACACCATTGTTTTTGGCTATATTTTGAATTATTGTAAGTTTTGTTTTTATCTGTGTTTCTGATAAAGGTAGTGAGAAAACTCTATGTAAAATTAAATTATATGCAGCTATATTATACGAATATGTGTAGCAAGCATCAAAGGGGATAGTTGTGTCTGTATATGTAGGTTTTCGAAAAACATTAAATGTGAATTGATTATTTTTGTGTGTAATAGTAAGATCTAGAAAATGTATGCTATTGTTTGTTTCTCGTTCTATGGTGAATTTGATTTTGGGGTGTAAGTTATTAATACTATCTAGGAAAGCTTTTAGTTTTAGTAGTACATTTAAAGCAAGCTAAAATATCGTCCACATATCTATACCAAAATTGAATATGCTTTTTACCCAGATGAGAATTTAGTATTAGTTCTCCTAGATTAGATAAAAAGTATCTGCTAGTAGAGAACTTAAAGGTGATCCCCCACGTAGACCGCTCTTTTTTATATAAAATTGATTGTTGAATTGATAGTAATTTTGACTGATGCATGTGTCGAAAGCTAATAAAATTTGTTCTATAAAGCTAATAAAATCTGTTGCTATAGTGTTATTTAATTTAATATTGTCTAGTAAAATTTCAATTAAATTTAAACATTCCTCCGGAGAAATATTTGAAAACATATTTTTAACGTCAAATTATACCAAAAACGAAGTCTGTGGGCTATGGGTATGTTTTAAGTTCTCTGCTAATTCTAATTAGCAGAGAATTTCCCATTATGTCCACTTCATTATTATGACATTAATAATATGAAAATTCTACACTATGCCAGCAAAATCTTAAAACTTAATTGGTTAAAAGCAATAGAAATCTATAAATACAACCATAGTGATAATTTTAGCTTGTTAAATGATCAAGTAGATATACTATGTTCTCCTCTTTTTACTGTTACCCAAATGAATTAACCCCCTGTATAATATTTCTTAATAATATTCATGGAAATTCCCACAATTTGATGGTCGGGATTGCATCATTTATAAAACACATTTTCTTGTAAACCCTAACTACCTATTTATTGTCATAATACTTAATCTCTGTATTTGGATAGTATATATTATAGGAACAGAATGTTTGTATTTTATTCTTAGTTGAATCATCATTTGAAAATGTCATAAAATTTGTCGAAACTACAGTCACGTTTCTGTGAAAATATAGTGGTATAAAACTTAGTAGTTATTTTACTCATTTCCGTTGTGAATTATGAACTACCACAAGTAACGGCTTCTTCGATTAATTTCTAAAAATTCTGCTTAAACAATATTTTGTCTGAATTAATATGATATGGGCTGATTTTGTTTTCACTGATTATGAAACATTATGGAACATATTTACTGAATCATGTATACTGAAGTATTTTGAAGTAATGTTTACAATATCCGAAAGTATTCTTTGTATTTATCATTCAATATCATTTATATTAATAATTTCATTAATTATTAAATAAGTATTCTCATAGAATGCACAAATAACCTACATACTATAAATTAAGGTGTTTTTTTTTTTAAATATATAGATTTTCAGGTCTTAGATTCAAATTTCCCAGTGGAGAAGAGTATTGTCTCAGAAGAACACATGTAATAACCCGAAGACCTAAACAATCCGTCTTGGTGTCAGAGAGACGGAACAAGGATCTTCCATCAAGATAGAGTAGTTTTAGGTCAGTCCATGTCCACTATTTGTTATGTAAGAGCATTGCCAATGAGTTATTAAGTCCCTAGTGTTGCTCAGCTATGTAACTTGGTGTTGTACTGGAATTGTCGCTGCATCGGTAAAATATTATCCAGACAATGCAACTACCAAGGGAAAGAATATTGAACTGCATTTCAATTGTTAAGGTTTAGTCGTGAGTATGAAAGTTGTCTTTCCCATCTCAAGTGAATATAATATATGTTTGAATGATGTACAGATTCTTTAAATTTAACTACTTCAAAACATCAAAATTATTATTATTAACTAAGTAATGCTGTTTTATTTAAAAAAAAATGGTTAATAGGAGTTATTGTATGAATTACTTCAAAATAATGCAATAATGATAAAAATGTATTATCAAATAGTCAATGAGCATGAATTAATATAAGGCAACATGTAAAACAAATTAGACAATATTGATTGAGAAACTAGATTTACTTAATTTTTATCTTAACAGTTACACTTATTGTATTTATTTTCAAAAATGTAATGTAACATTAAATACGAATTTTATTAGTTTATATTCTTTGAGACATTTTCATATTTCATAAAAACTTAAGACCACCTAGGTGTCGTTTGGGAGACGTCCTCGATCAGGATTAGTCAAAACCCGGTCGATCCGACATGATTTAGTGAGTTATAGTGCTAACAAAAATATTTCTCAAATAGACCGGTGGTGTCGTCGGCATTAAAATTTCTTGTTAGCACGATAACTCAACTAAATTGTATCGGATTGACCGGGTTTTGACTGATTCTGATCGGGAACGTCTTCCAGACGACACCTATTGATTTTGAGGTAGATAGGACACACTCCACCCTGTTCATGGGTCATGAAAAAGCACGGCGGTGGACTATTTAAAAAATTTCTTTGTTAACACGATAACTCAACTATATCATGTCGGATCGATTAGGTTTTGATTGACACCGATCGGGGATGTCTCCCAGACGACACCTATTGATTTTGAGGTAGACAGAACACATTCTAGCATGTTGATGGATCATGAGAAAGTACAATGGTGGACTATTTGAGAATTTTTTTTGTTAGCACGATCACTCAATTAAATCGTCGTGTCGGATCGATCGGGTTTCGACTGATTCTGATTAGGGACGTCTATCAGACGACATCTATTTGTTTTGAGGTGGATAGGACACATCCCACCATGTTCGTGGGTCATGAGAAAGCACGATGGTGGACTATTTGAAAAAAGTAAAACTGTCGCATAAAACACATATTCTGCATTTATGTGTTAGTTTATTTTCTCTCGGCCCCTCAATTTCGAGATAGAGATGTTCTACGTGCGGAAAGTTCGTTTTAAGGTTTTAAACTGTTTATTTTATTCTCGTATCATAATTATGAAAAATTTCAGTACCATATTTCCTTTATAAATATTGATAAGTATATTTAAAGATAATAGTTGTCTTATGTTTAGTCTTCTCTTTACTTTACGTTTATGCTGATTTTTTATTTGATTAGTTTCATTCAAGCCCATTGAAAAGTAATTATTTCTTTATCGAACATTAATTTGATAAACAATTTTTGTAAAATATTAAAATTTTGGATTTTGTTTATTCATGCCGAACTATTTCGTGATCCCATAAAATACTCGTATTATACAGACTGAACCATTGCGGGATGGCGTATTTTTAAGTATGTTTCGTCTAAGAATACTTTTAAATATATAAGCCTTGACAATAAATCTCTTTAAATAAATAGAACCCGCCACAGGTTTTCAAAAGGTTTCCCGATCCGGGACAAATGTCGAATCCTACCTGTGGCGGGTTTTATTTTTTGAAACCTTTTCTGATCGTGCAGAAACACGAGAAACGGGTCGAGGATTGCTTCTGGGTATAATTCAGTGCCTGGCGGGGCTTTAGCCCGAGGAGTAGTTGTTTCCTAGAGCGATTATGTAATAGCTTTGCTATTCGGGAACTACTTTGATAACCGCTTGGCGGTTTGGTGGTTTCTTTCTCGATTTCCGACTTATATGTTAATAAATCTCTTAGCTTTTCCACAACGTTTTTGTAGTTTGCTCTTAATTCATTACTATGAGACATATCAGTGCTATAAGCAATTTACAATTATCAATTTTAACTTTTAACATTGGAAAAGTTCATAATCTTTCCTGGTTCTGCGACCATTCATCGATAAGTTTGGCATTTTGTATATAGCTTATTTCATCGCTATTTGCCAAATAACAAATATCAAAACATAACCTTGGCTTGTTTTATAATTAGGTTTAGGTAGACTGTTCAGTTTATCGGCAAGATAAGAGAGTTTTTTATTTGGCAAATAGCGATGAAATGAATAGTGTTTTTTTATGTTCATTTATTTAACCATTAACCATTATTATAATTTATTCTACATATATATATATATATATATATATATATATATATATATATATATATATATATATATATATATATATATATATATATATATAGTGTCTCAAATAAAATAATTGTCTGTCTGTCGTTTAAAAAGAGTTGACCAATTTAAATAAATATCTGACAAATTTGTTTTTTATATTTCCTAGTTTAATTTTTACTATATTCAATAGAACTGGCATTATCCATATAACTTTAACAGCACTTTTGTTATGAACGAAAACAAAATTTTTGTCGTAAGTGAATAAAAAATAAACATATATATCATTTATTGCAAATTAATGTGTTGAGAGAATTGCTATTGGCATTTTCTAAGACAATCGTTCATATAACCTGTCGACACCACAGATCATCTGCTGAACTATTTGAATTGATTTATTACTGATTATACACCACTGAATTTATTTATAAACATATATCCACGTATATAATGACTCGATGGTCACAAAGAATGACTTTTTTTCGCATTTGAACACACTATATATTCAATTGAATACATGAGTAGAAGAAGTTATGTAAAAACACCGACTAGTACACTTAAAATGTTTCAAGTTGAACATCTTGAGGTTAATAGACTTTGTTGATAGGGTTTAATATCACCGACGTTAATATTTTAAACATATGCTCTCTATTATAAAATATATGCAAAAATATTTATAAGAATAAATGTTTGAATTCGAATATCTCAATAATTTGAAATTGTTACAGAACACCTTCCTCTACTCATGTCTTAATTAATTTTATGTATTCCGTATTATTTTATCGTCACTTTTACATTATAATAAAATTCACAGAACTATCTTTTTTGTTATTAATGGATGATAGGTTCTTCTTAACCGAAGTTATCTCTAAAATTTTATATAGAACTGTATCAATATGTTATATATATTCAATATTGTATACAAGTGAATTACTCGAGAAAGGATGGTCCTTACTTCTTTATATATGATTTCATTATGTACGTGCACAGCATATTTCTTGAAGTTTACTTAAAATATGATGTCGATGGTGCTCCCAAAACTGAATTACGACTCTTAATGTTGATGCAAAATCGACGTCGTCAAGAAAGAGTGATATGAATTTCAAACACAAAAATTTATATCTGTGACATGAATAACTTACCACGTTATATCTAGTTTGTAGAATAATTTTTATTGCCTTGAAAGACGTATATCTCTAAGTTATTTTTGAATGTATAAACAGGAAGTTACTAGATCTAAATTATTATTTACCTAGACCTATGTGAGCGGATTAAAAAGCTTCAATTAGTTCCTGCGACTACTTAAATGTAAATTTTCTTCCGACAAAATATTGGGATATATTATAAAATAATGGGAAAAAATAGATGAACATTTTTTCCCATTTTCCTGGCTTCATAATAATTTTTCATATTTGGTGAAATATATAGGTTCTGCAGTTTCAATCATGATGCAATGCATTTACAAAAATCCAAATATGATTTATCGGTTGATTGCTTTGTTACATATTTGCCATATACTAAATTCACCAGCTCTTTATTTTCTCATGAAATAGACGCAATCATAATCCGTGACGTCTGGTATAATATCAGGCTGGTGGGCGTTATTACTACATTATCGTTATTTCCCCGTAAATTTTCAGATTTAACAAAATCAGAAAAGTTGCAGAAATTATTTAAACTAATAAATTCACTAGTGTCCCATGTCTTATTAGCTCTATCAGATTCTAAAACTAAAAGAATTGTTTGGCTCAAAAGAATACTTTTGGCTCTAATCTCCAAGACACTTTCTTTACTATCTCTGGGGTATTGCATTAAAAGTTAATGAAAACTTTATAGCACAAATATACGTGTAGACCTTGTAAATTTAGTTCGTATAAAATTTAATATATTGTCAAGTAAATTACAACATGGCTTAAGCCAGTTTATGTGAAAATGAGTCAATGCTTTCTGGTAAATTATTGTATAGCACGTTACAAAGTGGATTTTAATATGACAAAATTTAATTGAATTTTAAATTTATTACTAAAGTTGGAGGACAAAGGCAAACTATACATATTGTATCTTGTTATTCATTTTACAGGCATACAGAACAACGTTACATTTCACCGTGTTTTTCAGTCTAAAATATGTATGAAAGTTTTAATAGGATTAATTAAAATTTTCAAAAACTGGTTAGTCAAATATGTGTTGGCTGAAAACTAAACAATAGCGAATTTTTATTTATTAGTTATAACAATGGTCCAACAAGAGAATAGTTATGGTATTCAACGACCTTTAATGAAACTAATAGTTATTGGGAGGATACAATGATGGTATATTTTCAACTTCTTTTATACACATATTATCACAATATTTTCTATAGTATGTTATATTTATATAAAATGTATGTAGATAATTGTAAAATATATTAACATTCATAATATGCCCTTTCAGTATTACTAAATATGCATATTATACATAACTTTTACTTAAGAATTAAAGAAATTACATTAAAGGTTTAAATGGTTACGAGATCGCTTAGATAACTATGACCTGATAGAGAGTATGTAATGTAACATTCGCTTTAATATATGTATTTAATACCCAAAATTCTTGTCTAGCAATATATGTATATTTGAAGTTGTTATGTAATCAATGGTGTTCAGCATTAAATAAATGTAATTTCTGGGAAAATGTTAGAACCCTCGATGCAGCAATAAAAAGGGAGATACACTTTTCCACGAATACCGAAAGATTACAGGTTACTCGACGCGCGGTTCGTCAGCCAAGTATACATCATCAGCTTTTATCATCATCAAAATTTTAATCATCTCCTGAGTATGTCAACTTTAATTCCAATTCATACGTTGAGTAAGACGTAGTTTTTCAGTTTTCGTGCAAAATAATTGGGCTTCTCTGTTTTTATTTGATTCATAATTTGCAAAACCTAGTTATTTTGAAAATTAACATTCGAATCGGGGCTCTTATACTTTATTTATAAAAGATAGAGTGTAAGAGAGAGAAGAGAAAGGAAAATCTAACTAATCTCGGATATGTAATATTTATAGTATTCTTGTGAGTTCTAAATTTAAACAAACACAATTACTTTTATAGATAGTTTAATAGTGCATTGTTGTACAAAGTAATAGTTAAAATTTCATAATAATGCATGCACTATTTCGGAAAATAATCGTTATGTTCCTAAAACCCCAGATTATTGTGATACCAAATGAAAAAAAAAAATAAACCATTTTATTTATTTAATAGTTGTTGTGTTTTCAATATAAATTTAATATTCTACAGCTCTATAATTTCATATTAGTTTTAAATTGATTTGATTGTTAGAAATAAAACATAAAATTTTGGGTAGAATTCATTTTATACTGAAGTATTTTACATAATAGAGATGATTGCCCTCGCACAACATATTTTTAGTCTTTAAAGTCTATTTCTTGATGTCAATAATAACAACGGGTGTAGTTATACTAAAACAAAAGGTATCATAAACTGATAATTTTTATACATTTTAGATCATCTCAATACACTGAGTTGATTTAATTTTTTTAACTATTCTTGAAAGTAATATAAAAAATTTTTATGCGATCTATTTTATGTGAATGAAAGTATCATAATACCAAATAAATAACGTTATATATGGGTTATAATGTAAAATATGTCTTTAAGAACTAGTTTAAATTTGTAGAGACTATGTACAAATTTAACATTTTTTATCAAATATATGACGAAGGTGCCACTATCATTTTACAATGCATGCATGTAGTAGAGTGTTTGTTTTACTCAACTTTATTTAAATATATTTTTGCTATTCTCTCTTTCTAACTTATCACCGTTACATATAATGTTTATACATGGTTCTCTGTCTGGCATTAATAGAATATATTACCTTACAAATATAATTTTATTAAGAAAAAATGCAACAAAGTGCGTAAAATGTAGTGATGTTCCAGTCATATCTATATACAGAACAATGGAAATAGAGACATAGATGTTAGAATTAAAACACATTATGATGTTACTTTAAATCTATTTTATTGACATACATACGTTAATATAAATTTATATAAATAACATACGTTATTTATATAAATAGATAACACCAGAAAAAACTGTGTAGCGAATATTTAAAGTATTCGACTTAGATGGACAATAAAATACGTATTTGTAGAAACTACTTGATATTTATAGAAACTTCCGAGCTAATTGTAATATACAGTTATGAAAACTAAAAAATTGTCATGGTAAAAGTTTACTACTTTTAATATTATAAAAATGATATAAACCTTCAACATGCTGTGTAAAATGTTAATATATTTAGTATCATTTAAGTATCAAAATAATATACATAGACCATAATTTACAAGCATATAATATAAGCTCTGCATAAGGTTGTGTCATCGATACGGTCACAACTAGACTCCGGAGGATACCTCCTTGATTTTGAAGGAGCCTTCAACTTCACATCCAGGGGGGTAATTAGCGGAGCACTAGGCAGATGCTACACCCCCAGAATAATCACTGAATGGATAGACCATATGTTGGGAAATAGACAGATTATTGCCAACAAAGGCAAGACTACCATCAAGGGCCGGGTCGACTCGGGCTGTCTTCAGGGAGGGGTACTATCCCCCCTTCTGTGGTGCCTGGTAGTCGATGAGCTGCTTGAAAGGTTAAATGATTACCAAGTAATTGGCTATGCCGATGACTTAGTAATAATAATGAAGGGTCCTTTCCTGGAGCCGATTCCCGAGATAATGCAGGGAGCATTAAACAAGGTTGGAAATTGGTGCAGGGATAAGGGATTCTCGGCCAATCCCTCTAAGATGGAAGTGATGGTGTTCATCAAGTATTCAATATAAGTGGAACAGAACATGTCCGCTGAAACTTGGTGGCTAGGAACTTAGCTATAATAGCAAAGTGAAATACTTAGGGGTAATCCTGGACGGGAAACTGTCATGGGAAAAACACCTAAGTCACATATGTTCCAAGATCACAGCAACACTTTGGCGACTGAGAAGGACCATTGGTAATAGCTGAGGCTTGAAACCGGATACCATGACATGGATATATATATGAGGCAATTCTCAAATCCAGACTGACGTATGCATGCAGCATTGGTCTGGTGGGAGAAAGCCTGTTTTAAAGTCGGAAGCCAACCGACATAGCAAGCTAAGAGGGTTGATTCTAAGAAGTATAACCGGAGCCCCAAGATCAATACCGATTGAGGCGATGGGAATACTGACGGATATACCACCTCTTGATGTCACCCTGAAAGCGGAAGCCGTAAAGGCACACAGGGCAGCAAACATGAATAGGACCTGGATAGTGTCTCCAGAGAGCTATCTGAGGAGGGAATCCTATGGATACCCTCCGACGGCACGAGTATCTACTCCCTATTTGATAAGAAATATAAGATCACCCTCACCAGTAAGACCGACTCGATGGAGAGTCAAACTGGATTACCGCCCAGTGGAGTCATCTGGTACACGGATGGAGCCAGGAGTAGAAACAGAGCGGGTGCGGGGTTGTATAGGCGACGCGATGGGATAGGCAAAATCTTCCACTTAGGCAAATACACTACCGCACTCCAGGCCGAGCTAGTAGCAATTACATACGGTGTCATGGGGGCCGACCAAAATCGGACCCAGGAGAAGGTATGTATCTGCTCGAATAACAGGGCGGCGTTAGCAGCCCTGAATTTAACAACGACAAAGTTGCCGCTGATCTATAATTGCTATGAAGCATTGAACCACTTGGCAGAGAAGGGACTGGTAGAACTCGTATGGATACCTAGGCATAATGGCATTAAGGGAAATCTAGTTGCAGATGACCTTGCTAGACTAGGGACCAGGGGAAACCTCTATGGACCAGAATCTGCAGTGGGCATAAGTAGGAATTTGATAATAGACCGCATAAATGGCTGGGCAAGAGACCAGCACAATAAAATATGGAAAGGAGTAACGGGATGTCGAATAGAATACTCAGAGATTGAGAAATAGACCCAAGAGTTCGTTAAATTGAACAGGCACAAAGCCAGAACTTTGGTGAGAATCATTATGGGCCACCGTAGTAGCCTGAATGCTTATAGACAAAAGTTGAGGCTAAGTGACAGCCCGGCCTGAAGATACTGTAAAGAAGACAAGAGGGATCACTGGATCACAGGATATTAGGGATCACTGTTATCCAAGAGGAGGTGAGGCTTAGGGCAGGGAACGTGCCTAAATTGCTCCTTTTATGGGATAGAATTTTTGGATAATCACCCATATAAGAGGAGATCGCCAAGGCACTACCCATGCGATCAGTGGCTGATGAGGCCCTATATGAGAGAACCTATAGAACTTATATAGAGAAAACCTATATAATATAATAATAATAATAATAATAATAATAATAATAATAATAATAATAATAATAATAATAATAATAATAATAATAATAATAATAATAATAATAATAATAATAATAATAATAATAATAATAATAATAATAATAATAATAATAATAATAATAATAATAATAATAATAAAGCAGGAGGGGCCGCACAACATCCATCTGGCCTTTGGTGAGTAGCGACACCACTTACTCCAGCTGGGGTGCAAAACCGGACCGGCAGCACCAGCGCACCCGGGAGGGGATAACATATTCCCCTCTAGTGTCGGCCGTGGGCTTACTGGGCTAACTCCCCGGTAAGCCCGAACTTCTTGTTCCAAATGGCAGAAGAGGAGGCCCCCACGATCGACCCCGTTCGGATAGGGGTCATGGGCAAGGTGGTGGGGCCCAAATGGATGGATTGCCTGAAAACGACGCACGCCAACGACATGGACGCTTTGAGTGGACCGACGAGCTGAGGGACGACCTGCTGCATTGCTATGAAAGCAGTGAGCCCATACGGAGGGGATACATGGCACGTATGCATGCCCTGTGGTGTGAATTACACCCAGAGCATGATGCCTTCACGCCGCAGAATCTGCGTGATTATGTATCCTATCTTCGTGGAAAGGGCTATGTGAGGACTGCGCCCCGATTGGCGAATGAGGTAGCTGAAAGGCTACCTAATGAACCAGTTGAGGATGCGGTCTTCACCGTTCCACCAATAGTAGAGGGCCTCAGTACCAGAAGGGGGTTACATCGCATAAGACTCCCTAGGCCACAAGACCTGGCCAGAGTGGATGCTGAAGTTCAAGCATCGCTTCCAGAAGAGGCTGACATCTGGCACATAAATTGTGCCCTGTACACTGCCGCCGAGAGCTTCTCTCATATGGAGAGGGCGAACAACTCTTCCTCTCCGCGAGAGAGAGCGGAGTGGCGTGTACGGAAGATGGAGGCCAAGATCCAGTCGGCAAGACAACAGGTATCTCGTATCCAATGTGTGATGGACTATATGGCGGCCAATAGGCCTTTCACGCAAAAATTACGGCGAATCGCCGCTAATTTAAGACGCGTCCATCACACACTTAATGAGGTGGTGCTGCGTACCATCAAACAGCACTGCCTTGATAGGATACGGATGCTAGTGACATGCAAAAAGTCACTAGTGAGGCGGGCGCGAAGACTGGCGGAAAATAATTTGTTCCGCCAAAAACCCTCGCGTCTATTCGAACCGCCTCAACCTGTTGTCGAAAATCCACTGACTGTAGATCAGGTGGAAAACTTTTGGAAGGCGCTGTACGAGCAGAAGCTTCCACTCCAAAGAGGCACTCCAGCCCTGGCACACTTTGAAGACTTTTGCGAAGGTCTTCAGCGACCAGAAGAAGTGTGCCACCCGATAACCCCTGAAGAGGTTCAAAGGGCTCTTGCGGGCTCTAAGAACTTTGCTGCTCCAGGTCCCGACGGGATAAATAACTTCTGGTGGAAAAAATTACCTAGTATCCACCGCCATTTAGCCAGAATTTTTACCACCTGGCTAAATGGGGAGCAGCAAATTCCTTCTTGGGTTGTTGAGGGGCGAACCGTGCTAATCCCGAAGACCGGAGATTTGTCCAGCCCAAAGAACTACCGACCGATAACCTGCTTAAACGCCTGTTACAAGGTGTTTACACGCATCTTGTACACGCGAGTACTCCTAGCAGTTGAGCCGGTTTTCGAGGGGATATACGAACAACGAGGGTCTAAGAGGGGTGTCGCTGGCTGCAAGGAGAATCTGTTGATTGACAGATGTATCACGCAGGACTCCGTGCAGTACAAGCGAAACCTTTCCATGGCCTGGATCGACTACCGCAAGGCATTCGATATGACATCGCATGAGCTAATAATTCACTTGCTCCAATGCCTTGTGGTGCCCGGTCCTATAGTGAGATGCATTCAAGAACTGATGCCGCTCTGGAGGACTCGGTTTACCATAACATCGGGTGATACTAGAGTCCGGACAGAGCCGGTGTCGTTTAGAAGGGGCGTGTTTCAGGGAGACTCCCTTAGCCCCCTTCTGTTTTGCATCTCACTGTTGCCGTTGTCCGTGTCCCTCAGGAAGACCCGTGGCTATAACTGCGGCACCCCCGGTGATCGGAGGCATAAGGTCACCCATCTATTTTACATGGATGACCTAAAACTTTATGCCTCCGGAGAAAGGGAATTACGCCAGTCCCTGAGGGTGGTGCAGGAGTACACGCAGGCCATCGGGATGGAGTTGGGGTTGGACAAATGTGCACTGGTTCATCTCAAGAGAGGACGAAGCCGGGAATACGCAGAGGATGCGCAGCTAGTAGACGGAAGCATCTTACATCACTTAGATGCCGGAGAGTCGTACGCCTACTTGGGTCTTGAGCAACGCTCCACCCAAGAGGTAGGGGTCGTAAAAAACGCTCTCCGCGGCAAGTATCAGCACCGCCTCCGACAGATCTGGTCTTCACAACTGTCGGGGAAGAACAAGGTGTCTGCAACAAACATGCTTGCCGTTCCGATCCTTGTCTACTCCTTCGGAGTAGTCAAATGGACACAGGAGGAGCTGCGACAACTCGACGTAGTAACCCGAAAGAGGATGCATCTCAGTAGGAGTTTGCATCCTAGATCGTCCGTTCCACGGCTATATCTCCCACGACATCGCGGAGGTCGTGGACTCTTGAGTTTGGAGTGTCTTCATAACAGGATGGTTCTGGACGTAGCCTGTAAAGTTATCAGGAGTTCGGATCCCCTTCTCTGCATGGTCCGAGATCACGAACATGCAGGGATAGGAGCATTTTTATTTAAGGCAGCACGTAGAGCAGCCGATGATCTCGGTCTCGTCTTCGATACCGAACGGGCCAATCACAACTCTGTCACCGAGCTGGAACCCGTTCAGTTAAAAGCCCAAGTAAAAGGTGCAGAGCATTTAAGAGCTCTGCAGCTTCACAAGGATAAGCCCATGCACGGGGTCTTCTATAGGAATATGGAAGCCCTGGGCTTATCCGAAAGGCTGACTTTTGCTTTCTTAAGGTCAGCCGGGCTAAATTCAGAGACCGAGGGATTCATCATGGCTTGCCAAGATGGTGTATTTAATACGCTCGTCTATCGGAGTCGTGTCATGGGTATGGAGGTCCCTGATGTCAGCTGCAGGGCCTGCCGTAGGGCGCCGGAGACATTGATGCATTTACTGTCGGCTTGTATGGTATATGCAGTCTCGGCCTATATCCATAGACACAACGCAGCGTTGCGGGTGCTTTATTATCATTTAAGGCACTCGTATCAGATAGACGAGACACCAGTGCTGCCTTACGCTCCGGGGGATATTGAGTCCGTTGTGGAAAACGAGAAGTGCCGAATATATTGGAACTATTCGTTTTCCACCGTCAGGCCAATACAAGCCAACAAGCCTGACGTAGTCCTCCTCGACCACCAAATCAGGAAAATGTTCATCATCGAGTTCTCGGCACCCGGTGATGGTAACATTGTTTTGAAAGAGGAGGAGAAACGGACAAAATATCGAGATTTAATCTTCGAACTCCGTAGACTCTATCCAGACCATACTGTTAAATTGAAGGTACTGATTATAGGAGCCCTTGGTGGAGCGAGAGATACACTGCTTTCTGAATTAAAGAACATACCGGCATGCCGAAACTCGGCAGAAATCTTAGCCGGTCGCATGCAGAAGGCCGTAATTCTCGGCTCACTACGTCTACTCAGGGCACACGACTCGGCCCAGTAATCACTAACCGAGCGGACGCGAGGAGTGATTGCTGGTATTACCAGCGCATCTTCTGTGTGAGTCGGAGCCACAGAATGGGGTGACTGGCTTTTAGTAAAAAAAAAAAAAAAAAAAAAAAAATTGTAAAAATGGTGTAAACCTTCAACATCTATACTATAAAATTTATCACCTTTGTTAAATTTGTTAATATATTTAGTATTATGTAAGTATCAAAATAATATAAATAGGCCATAATTTACAAGCATAAATTGCTTAGTAAATCTATATGATATATTGCATGAAGCCTTTACCCTGACAGTGGGTAAAATCGTAGGTAATATGTTCATGATTTCTAGATAAATTAACTTAGGGGATAGCCTTGTTATTTGCCTCTGATTAAAACTTTAAATGTATTGCATATATATGTTATACATTGCAAAGCTTATTATTACATATATTTTATATATATATATATATATATATATATATATATATATATATATATATATATGTATATCATTTTTGCAAGAAGAATTCTTAGCAGTCGTTAACAGATTTAAAAACCTGAAACAATGTGCTTGTTTGTAATTTCTGAATAATCAACTTATATCCAAATGGTCTTTCTACTCTAAGAAGTAAGAAAAACAGTGGTGGTAGAGTTTATTAAATCTAACTCATAAAATAAAAAAATAAAAATTGTGTTAAATTTTTACGCACACAGTGAAGGCTATCGTTCGGTTTGGTATATTTAAATCGTATTTCACAACAATTAAGCAATGTAAAATTAAATATGTTTACGTTACATTAACCAAGGTTTATACATACCTTATATTTTATATTTACCATCATTATTTATCATATGGAATAATAAATTAATGTTATCCTGAATGTACCCAATTATTTATTAAATCAATACATATACGGCTACATCGTTACCACAGAATTTTAAATTTTCAATGAAAATTAAATGCTCTCGTTGCAAAGAGAATTATTAATACATATCTTAAAGGTTTTGGGTAATAACGCATATATTTATTTATTTCTAACCACCCCATAATCGATATTCAAATGATTGGGTTAGAAGCTACAAATAAATAACTCTATGAAATAATTGCAAGTATTACCTTAACTATGATATTGGACGTTAACTGTAATGTATTGATTTTATTCCTCTCTACTATATAAAAATTCAGATCTGTGGCTGTGCAGTCTATCTACGCTAACTATTTGGCGTTAATGTATGAAATTTTGCATATTCCGAAAACCGTATCTAAAAATCAATACCTACCATAATAATATTACATTTAGGTTAAAATTGAAATTAGTAACAGAAAAATAGGTATAAGAAGTGTACTTACCTTTATGCACAAAAAACTGTCCAATTAAATACAGGCTAATAGGTTCCTTGAGGAATATTATTGACGTAAATATAAAAGCTAATTATAAAAACTATTAAAATTTCACCGTATGGTCATTGAGTTCTAATTTGTTTATTGATTTATATCGACCTTCACACATTATATCCAGAGAAATGCTCCACATAAAAATTTTGACGGCAACAATTTCATTCGAGGTATTATCTTCGACCTTATACGTTGTACTAATAGTTTACTAATAGTTACAAAAATAATTCCTGCAAGTATGTGAAAAATACTTGTTATCACTCTACGATATAATGAAATTTGGTCTCGGGACCTGTACTGAATTGTACTGATGGAATAACTTATTGTGTAAACATTTACCCTACTATATTACTGTACTGTCAGCATCATTGTGAGCAATGGTGAAAGCTATTACCTAACATAAGGAACTCGTAATATATCTTGAATGAGTATCGACTATGATGTAACCGACTATTGAAAATGTAGATTTCAGGGCATTTACAGAAATTAACTCTTGGCAATTAATTCCTCTATATACTTCGATATATATATATATATATATATATATATATATATATATATATATATATATATATATATATATATATATATATATGTCTGTTTTAATTCTAACTAACGAGAAACTTAAAAGAAACTTTGTTAGTTTTTTAATTCAGTTATTGGAAAATACTGAAAGACAGATAGTATTGTCTGTTAGAAGTCCATAATATATTTCTCTAAAGAGGAGAGAATTTCTTTTATAACCAATAGAAATGCAACATCATAATAATGTTCAGTCAATATCAAATATTGTCATGACATCTAAAATTTATCAATCTTGACAATTATTCATAGTTACTGTTTATCTTGTAAATTCCTACATAAATTTAGAAAATAGCTACCTATTTTTGACTATTAGAACTAGCCATAGCAAAGATAATATATACCATTCATATTTAGTGGCTATTAAGACACTCAATTTATTACAGTTCTGATACTCGTGTATTAACAACTATAATTAAATGTCTATTACGTAATATGCAATTGAGTACTTGAATTAATTAAATATGTAAGCCGAACCTTCATGAACCTATCTGGTACCAATATTGTAATATCTGATAATGCGCTATCTTTCAGTTCGCTACGCTGTGTTGCTGTTCAAGCTGACTGAATCATCTGTCAAATGTCTTTATAAAAGCGATTCGGAAGTGTAGTAATTTGTTTCTACACACAAGACAGTTCACACCTGCAAAACTATTGATCTTCTTGGTAAATTTGGAGATATCTATTCACGTCTTTCAATAACTCCCTTAAGACTGGGGATTGTCGGGGTTCTGTCCCCTTTGAAGGGCGAAATAAATGTTCATTTAAGATCCTATTTCACGAGACGCTGCATTTATTCATCAGCTATATAAAACTGATAGGACCGTGTATATACCTGCAAATATTCTTCCATTAATACTTGTATTTATTTTCTTATTTACTCATTCTTCCATAGGGCAGACCTTCTCTTGGAATAATTTTTAAATAAGATGATATTAATATATCAGTTTGAACGAAAAAATATAAATTAGTGAATTAAATATAAATAAGAAATGAAATGGTGTTCTTAAACAAGAGACATAAACATTTTTTTTTCTTAAGATTTATGAGGTTAAACAAACTTGCATGTGAGAAGGTAGTAGTCACTATTACCTAAAGTGTAATATAGCTCATGTAGCTGCTATGCGAGTCTGATCTACATAAATATTGTAATTATACAGATTTTAATGTGAATAATACACTATCGTGCAGAAGTGTGGATTAAATTCATTGTTTTAGGATTTTTTTTAAAACATCGAGTAATAGGTTTTATTACTTCCAAATATATACATTTCTATATATCTATATAATTCGTGAGTGTATTAGTTAGTAAGATTTTCTTACAAAAATATGGCTCGTGCAATAATATCTGTAAACAGTATAAATTAGTTTTCTATTTAACCATATAATATTTAGTTTGAGTGAAATATACACGATAATATAAAATTTATCAAAATAACAGTAAAATAACCAAGATAATAAGGAATAACCCGAATTCCTTGGTACCTCGTAATATTTGATTGAGTTTAAACGTGTAGTTAAATTGTTATTTCAGAGATACATAAACAATATTATAAATAATCAATATATTAAATTGACCTAGTGTTCTCATTGCGACTGATCGTGGTGGATATAAGATGAAAAATTAGGAAGAACTTGAAAAATAATTTTTCAATAAGATTAGTACAACTTGTATAAATTTTTAAAGAAATAAGACTTTTTAAAAATAGTAAGAAATTTAGTAGATATATAAGGATAAAGGTAATGAGAGTGAGGTGTTCGTTAAATAAATACAGTGGAAGTTGAACTGTACCCTGATGGATTTTCAGATGATATTATGTATTGAATAATTACTATACAAATTTGTACAGGAACGAATATGTAACCAAAAATACTAAAATTATTAATATTTTGGATAGTAATAATAGAGAATAAATAACAACGTAGTTAATGTAATAATGGATTTTTTATGATCTTATTATCTGATAAGCATATTAAAGTCAACCTAACTGATGTATGTTAGTAGAATATAAATACAAATCACGCTTCAAGACTAAGTTAATATCATTCATTAATCATCGATGGTTTATTTGTTCTCTCGGTGAACTCCGTTTTAGTTTTTGTCTACTTTTTGAACACAGTATACTATTTTTAATTCGCATTTATATATTAATAACAAAATTCTAATACCTTTGTATAAGTATTGAGTCTCTTAATCGTCTGTTTTACTTATTACTAATAATATTAAATACCAATAGTTACCTGTAATTTATTTATAGTATAATAATTATTTTTCTCATAAGTTACCATTTGTCTATAATCGTAGTTGTGTAAATGATTCAATAAAAACAAAAACAGAAACAATACGTATACTCAAATCACATTTTTCACGCCAAATAATAATCAACTCGAAGTAATTTTACTCGCTAAGGTAAAACTATAAAGGACCTTCGTAAATGGCCGCAATTTGTAGGGAAGCGTGGAATTTAGTACGATTAATCTGGGAGATTTATATGAAAATTCGCAAACTAAATTGTAGGTCATATAGCAGAGATCATAGGATATCCCTAATAATTTCAACGAAATGATACAACAATTCGGTTTTACAGTTTTTCAGAGTGTATTCTTGAAAAGGGAATTAATCTGATAAAATTTTATTGTTCTGTCGACTTTTACGATGTAGCTTTTACTTTGCCAATTCTAGATTTTACGATTGGGATATATCGTTAAAATATCGATAGTTATGTACTTAACGTTGCCATCGTCGGATATCTTTAATATTTATTATGCTATTCGGAGGGATCCCAAATGGCAATAGAGAATAAAAATAATTTAGTATGCTATAATTGTAGAAATTAGTTATCAACATAGCTGAATAATGGATTTCATAGAAATTCGGCCCCTTGAGCCGAAGTTAGTCGTCGATAGGTACAAAAAATCTATTGTTATTTTCATGCAAATAAATTTACATATAAAATGATTGCTCCTGTTTATGTACACTGTGTCCTACTTTAGATAAGATTGTGCTGCTATCTGCGTTATTACTAAATATGCAATCATTAAATGAAAATATTTTGTAAAATATTGGGAACATCTTGTCCAGAGGCTCGAGTGATTTTTAGTTACTTCCGAAATATTCACTTAAACTAAATACTATAATTTAAATGTTTCTTATTTTATATTATTTAGACTGCCATGAAACAATTAATGGTTACTCTTCACCCCTACTATAAAATTTCTTACTTATTTCAAAGTTATGAAAGAGATTTGTTGGTGTTCTAATATTTCGTTACTTTATATCCCTGGTCAGGGAAATTAGATCTTGTATTTTGGAATACTGAGAGAGTAACAATAGAGTAATAAAGTTTATTATTATCAAATGAAATACGTATTCAAAAACATTTGCTACATTATTTGTTAACAATTGTTGACATAATCTTCAACTAAAATTTACAATATGCAAAATATTCTTTTTCCAAGAGAATTTCTTGGAAAGAGAAATCCCAAAATATTCAACGATTTCTTTAGAATTCTATTAGGAAATTAGTAAAACTATCTACTCTTTATTGTAGCTCTCAAAAGCTTTCTAAAGGTTAATTTTATAAATATATTTTTAAATGCGTTAAAAACGGTGGTGAAATATTAAAAAAAAATGAAATAGAAATGGAAATATTTTGTTTTTCCATGGTTCAGAATTATATCCCTAAGTTGTTTTTTTTTCAAATACTTCGTTACTATTTTAGGCTATCTTCAGCACATCTTCTTGAAGCTATAACGTTTCGTAGTGTTCTTTGAATTGCAGCTAAAATGTTGTTCTTTACAAATTTTATCTATTTTCTCTTCTTAGCCACTTTCAAGCCTATAGATGTAGGTCTCCTTCATAATATGTCATTTCTGTCGGTTTTGTGTGATCTCTATCCATTTCACTCCAGATGTTCTTTTGATATCATCATACCAACGCATTTGGGTGTTTTGCACCACGAACATTGTTTTCTGGCGACCTGAAAGCCATGAAGCTTATTGCCATTTGAGCTTCGCCATGTGCTTGATGACGTCAGTGTCTATTTTCCCTGAGCCAAACATTTATTTCGCGGTCACTCTGCATGATGCCTATTATTTTGGTGAATTGTCCGAAAATAATACGATATCGTCAGGGAATTTAAAATTACTCCGTTTAGTTCCCACTATGTTAAGACAACGATTTGCCCAGTCCAAGCTTTTGAATACATCTTCCAATACCAACGTAAATAGCTCCGGGGACAGAGTATCACCTTACTTCATTCCTCTTCCAATTTTTATTGGGTTAGTTTCTGGTGATAAATTTAGCGTTAAGCATGCATGTCGGTAGATGTTTTCTATTTATTAGCGGTGGTCTATTCTGGTGTCCTGTAAAGACTATATAAATAACTACTCAGGACTCAATACTATCAAAGACTTTTTTATAGTCAATAAATGCGAGCCATAGAGGTATTTGATATTCTGTAGCTTTTTCAATGACGACTCTCATACCTAGTACATAAGTCCATAATGCTATATGCGCTTCTACGCTCGGCTTGCTCGACTGGTTGATAAAAGTCAAGTTTTCTAATTAAGCAAATCGTTAATATTTTAATCAAAAGTTTGTATAATTAGGATAGTAAACTGATTTGGCGGTAATTATTTAGGTAATTTTATTACCTTTCTTGAATAGTACAATGACCGTTGCAGTTTCTCATTTTGTAGGTATTCGACTTGCCTCCAAGCACTTATTAAGGATGTCTTCCAACAAACACATAACCGAGTCTTCACCTTCTTTGACCATCCACCATCATCCACGATAATTTTCTCTTTACCAAAAGCTTTGTCGTTGATCATTTTGTTCAGGACTTGTTATATCTCAGTGTTTAATAATATTTCTGGCATATCTTCAAATCAAACGTTCAGAATTATTCCTGTAGTTGTATTAGTTGGCTTTGAGTTTCTTGATCTATAGAGATCCAGGTAATAATCCTCCACCAGTCTTAGACGTTGCCTTTGTTCTGTGACTAAGTTTCCTTTTCTATCGCAAAGCTTTGTAAGCAGTGTGTCAGGTTTTGAAGCTTTCTTGAATACCTTTGGAGCTTTGTACAACTTTTCCCCGATATTCCTCGACGTCCATTTCTACGTTGATATATGTTTCTGTACAAATTTTCTTGAATATGCTTGTGAATAAAGCCAGCCTTTAGCAGTAGCATTCTTTCTTCTAATAGGTTGTTAGTATTGTTACACAGAGTATTACTTAAACGCTCGAGAATTGTCTAAATTTGTATATACAAGGGCGAGTTGATCTTGAATTTGCTTTTGGTAAATGTCTTTAGACTAACAAGGTTCACTTTAATCCTGTTTCATTTAATCGATGTATTGTAGCGTTCCAGCTTAACTTTAATCTGTACAGTAGCTCTAATAAGCTGGTGGTCGCTCCCTGTATAGAAACTATTTAAAACTTCTGTATCTTGTATTATACATTTGTGGCTGCTGAAAGGGTAATCGATTTCATTTTTATGTTTTGAGCCCAGTGATAACCAAGTCCACTTTCTTTTTGGTCTTTTTTGGAAAAAGGAGCTCATGTGATGCACATTTTCTTTCTCAAGAAAGTTCATAAGTTCAATCCCCGTGCTTTCCTTTTGCTATATCCGTATTGGCTCATCATCATTTCAGAGACGTCCACTCTTTCGCCAATTTTCGCATTAAAATAGCCGGTAATTATTGTGTAAGTAGTTTGGCTTCTTTCGATACATGGACTAATATCTTCATAAACTGGCATACCTGCTCGATGTCATGATTAGGTGCAATGGTTGTAGGAATCTATACTTGTATAACTGTTAAGGTAATTTGTTTTGATATGTGTAGTATCACGTAGACGACTCTATCTGAAACTGAATTTACTTGACGTTATTATTAAGACGTTTGTTGATAAGTAGTGTTCGTGTTTGCCTTACAGAGTTCTCTGTAGTAAAAAGTATGTCCATTAGTTAATTTGATACACTCTTCTCCATGACGCCTTACCTCCAACAGTGTAAGATATCCCATTTAATATTGTTAAGCTCGTATAGCAGCTCTTCCATTCTATCTTATCTATTTAAGATTTTTTCGTTGTACGATGCTATCAATAATTCTGCATTTTTATTTGTTATTAGGTAGCTAGCTTTCTTCTAGAGATTCCTAGTACCCGTGGTTTCTCCCAGATCCCCACAGCTGCCAAAAATTTGGGTAGCGAACCTGTTGGGAACTTGGAGCCAGTTTTTCTGTTGTGTATCCATTTTATGAAGGATTTAGGCATATTAACTTACCTACTTGCCTAAGGTGTTTTGATGAGTGAGAAGTAGTCCATCTCACTAGGACTATGGGCTCTACCGTTGGTGTTACGTTCAAGACTCCTCCGCTATCGACCCTAAGAGACTGTCCTCCCCTGGCAGTCTCAAGGCCAAAGACCTGCATACATTTAGGTGCGCTTTAGTAGTTCCCCCCTTTTCTCCCTTCCTTTCGTAGACCTCGCCTCCTACTGGGATTTCCACCGCAATCTTCAGCAAGGTTATTCAACTTAACAGGGTCTACTGCGGGAGGGTGAGAGTGAAGTTGCAATGCAGAGGTTAGAGAGTTTTATTTGCCGATGCTCTTATGTTGCACATGACACACCTTAGACCCATTACCTATTAACTATCTTATTCCATTTAAATTATAATTTAAATAAAATAGGTCAATTATTCTGCTACTTAAAAATATTTATGATGTAATATCAAATACTTCAAACCATGGTTATAACCGTGGTTAATAATACCGGGGAATAAATGTTGAGAATGATATCAATGAGATGAAAAATAGTATAAGTTAAATTTTTGGCATTGAGTTAAGATATATTACCAATCTCAAATCTATCGAATTTTTGTACGGTGCGATTAGAAGGACAGTACAAGATAAAACTACTGTTGTTTATTTCATTGCCTATGCGCTCTGCATTTATATTTCAAGTGCAGAACACTGCAGTGAAGGAATAAGCCTATTCATTTCAACAGTTTATACATTTAAAGTTTACAGTATGTACACTTGACAGATGATGTATCTTTTAATTATTGCAATCTACTACTAAAGTTGAATAGTGAATAGTGAATAGTTATCGATGTGCTATTGTTTACATAAGTACCAGTAAACAAACATCCCTTTTAAGCAATTCACACAACTATGTTTTACAGACAGCCTATTTTTCATATTTGAATAGACGCTTTCATTCAAGTGAAAATAACATTCTTTACTGATTCATTCATTATCCAATTCGACCATTTATCATTATAGACACTCTATCTAATTGATGTTTAAAATTAATGGTTTTATTGTGGACTAACACCGATATGAAAGCCTTTGATTTTTTTTTTTGTAACACATGAAAAGTGCAATAGGGTTTTGAAGTAAATTGTTGTGTTCCTCTGTCATGTGAATGGATATAAATTATTCAAATGGAGTGGTGGATTGCCGAATGTATTGATTAGGTTATCTCGTTTTGATAAACCTGAAATGAATATGACATACAGCTATCTGGGGAATGCCCACAAAAGGGAAATCAATGATCGTTTAATAAATTCAGTTATATCATGTACAGGAGTGTGGAAAATTGAGTGTAGTCAATGTTGATACTTTAAAAACATTTAAAAAGTTATTTGCTAATTTAAATTTTGTGTTTGATGTATACCGCAGATCTTCACCACGTACCTACTCACTAATAATGGATGGTTAAATGACAAGAAAGTAGAAAATTAAGTAAAATTCAACACTGTCCTCAGTACATGTTTACTTCTAAATTCGCACTGCGGGAATTATATCATTGAAAAATGTATTGTTCAGTTTAACTTGAAAACACAATTTGCTATTTTTATATTACTTCGTATGGATAAACTCTTGTTAAATATTCGTGACTAACAAATTGTATGCACTGCTGAATTCACTTTAAATTAATAGTTAATATTTAATGCAAGAACCTCATTTTCTGATTTCTGGATTAAACTAAAGCCAACTTACCTGATACAGGTATAACACCCGATTAATTTAACACTTTTGTCAAGACGGTATCTGATACAATTCTAAATACTATTTAAAATCCAGATATATTTTACTATACCTAGATGTGGCTCGAATAGTTGTATGATCAAAGCATCATTTGTGTGCTTTATTACACTACTTACTCTACTCTTTAACTAGATAGTGGAGGAACGCTGCTGTCCAAATCCTCTTAGATGGCCAAGATTCTTCCTATACATAAAAGGGGGATATTGATGTACATAATTCTTCAAATACGTGAAGCTTATTTGAAAGAGAGATTACTTTCTTATTTATCAATCTATTTTATCGCATTTACAATTCTGATTTAGGAAACATTTTTCCAAAATAAAAAATATTAGCGTTCACAAATGACTGTTGAAGAACTTGATCTGAAGACTGGCACATATCAAACTGTATGTGATTTAGCCAAGACCTTTAATTGCGTAAATTTAATTTAATATCTCAAAATTAAAGCTTGAATTCTTTGACATTCGTACAACGCTTTCATTCCTACTTAAGTAATATATAACAATATATCAGTATTCAACGTTTCGATTCTGTTTTGTTACTTGTAGAGGGAAGTGTACCACAAGGATCTGTTTTAGGTCCTTTTGCTGGATATCACTTTGCTATCTTAAGGAACTAAGAAAATTAGTAGAACTCATTCAGAGAAAGTGTGTCTTCCATAAATGCCTGTTTTTCAGTTAAAAAATTAAAAATCAACATGTGAAAAACAGAAAATATAATATTTATATCTGTAATTGGGCGACAGAAGACAGAACCTATGTCCTAGTTTAAACTGATCTGGTCATCTCGACAGTCTACACATATATTTACATATATTTGTTATGAAACAACTGTGGCCATCTGTAAATAATAACGTCATGAGAACAATAATTTATATCTCCTTATTTTGTAGTCCCTTGACGCGTGGAATAGTTTTATGGGGAAACTATAGCACAGTTCAAAAAGCATTTATTTTAAAAAATATTGCGGTTCGTTTTATTGAGGGTGCAATGACCCGTACTTCTAACAGAAAACTCTTTAGAAAATATAAAGTTCTACTCCTAGCATGCTTGTACCTGCTGGAGTCACTTCTGTTAGTACACAAGAATTTGCTACAAACAAATAAATTCCAATTCTACAAACAAATTCCAATGTATACCAGCATAATGCAAGATATATTCATAATACAAGATATATGATCCAATCATATATGAACCATTATCAAGGTTGCAAAATAGCTTAGAAATATGATTTTGTAATACATTTGAAAATATATGACATAGAAAACTTTTCCCCTGTATTTAAAAAACTTTTTAAAAAGTAAAATATTTTTATGGTATTGGTGACCTTACTTATAATTTTGTGTTGAGTATAACGTTATATTTTGACTACTATTGTCCCTTGATAATATATTTCATTTTGTGTTTTTTAGACGATATATCGTGAATATGTTGAAACACAAATAGAAAATATATGATTGCGATCTGAGTTAAATGAAACCTTTAACGTTATTTTAAATTAGTTTACCGAGTATAATATAATAATTATTTGCATCTCCTCTGTGTACTATATCTTCGTTAACTAATTATGGTGTGGATCGAATCAGATAATCGATACTTTCGTAAGGCAATCCTGAGCAATCGAAACCTTACATCAAAGAATCTCTTGAGTGTGGGGTAGACCTAACAGTCTTCTCAGATTATTCAATACATGGTCAATTAGGGATAAGTCGGGGAACCTTTGTGGTTATAAAAGAATATTATATTGGAAAGCTTTCAAGAAGTCTTTATTATTAAGAAGAATTATTGACACAGGTTGGTTCACATTCTAAAAAATGGGTTTGTTGTCAAATATCTTATATAATTATCTTATATGTAAGATCAAGCGCGATATGCTACTATATACAATAGCTCCTATACTGGAACTCTCGTACTGTGGGAATTACATACATGCTGCTCTACAGAATGCTGAATATTCTTTCATATACTGTCATTATTCTGATAAGGCCGTAGTATATTTTTAAATAGAAAAACATAAATGAGGTTTAATACTAAATACTATGCAATTGCATTAATTTTTCACATATTGTGCTACTCCGTTGCAATCATCGATCATATGGTTAGCAGTAAGTAGTGATAAACCATAATATTGAGAAAACGAGTCGGAAGATATCGTATTCCCTAGTATATTATTCACATTGTTACCTTCAGTTCAGGTTACCTTCGAAATTAAATTATTGATTGACAATAGCACGACTAGACGAAAATCGATCTGTTACAGCCAATAATCTAAGATGGCCTTGACCCTCTATGCTCTTTTCGCGTTCGGTATCCTCGTCTTCTGCCTTCTGAAAACCACCCTCGACAATATATTATCACAGTTAATTCAATTCTATCGATACCGTGAGCAATTTCTTTGAACGACATATCAGCTTCACGCAACCAAATTTTACGACACCTTTTAACCTCACTAAGTTGAGTAAAGCTGTTCCGTCTTCGTAATCTGGACATAGTTTTTATTAATAAAAAAGCAAATAAACCAAAAATAAGTACATATTTTAAATCATCTGCACTATGACGACTACGAATTTTCACAATCACAACCTTTGATTAAAACAAAAACTACAGTAGTAGTACTAATTGTTTTGCGGCAGATCTAAAAATGTTATGAGTGCTTGTTTATAGATGAACATGGATAGAGTTTCATCAATAACTATCAACTACTTCTAGGTGTTGCGTTGTCTATATCATTCAATATAGGAATAGAAAGAAATTTAAACTAAGAGTTTCAACTACGGATTTGTCAATAATGTATTAAAATTTGGAAATATCGCACCTATTAAGACTGATGAGAATGATGATTATTCTGTTAAATATTATGAAATGTTTCAGTTAGTGAAGTAAGTGCTTCTTAGTTACGCCTGGTCCTCATTGAGTTATCTTTATGTTTCTTCGTTCATCAGTCTGTATCAAATAATTCCAAGGGTTGAAGACTTTTGGCGAATTATGGAGCTCTAAATTTGAACAATGGTTTTACTTGTTTATTAAAATCCAAAAATATTATGATGAATTCGACGACGACCACGGCATAATTTTCATTTTTTAATAAGTACATAATTTATTTCATTGAATAACGGTCGTGGAGATCGGGATTCTACAAACGTTACAGTTTTTCTAAATGTGCTTTCGAAGAATTTAAATGAACCATGTTTTGCTGTACCTCTGTTAGAACGCATGTTTTAGTATGTTTCTACATACAGTGCACTATAATAATATAAAGGGTCCCTCAATGAGGCCATTCGATTTTTAAACGTAAATAAAACAAGCTCCGTCAGATATTCACTCAATTTTGTTTTATTTGAAAGTATATGTTATGGCATTAAGTATAATTAAAGCGTCGTTCAAATATCTGCCGCAGCTTTACTTGGTGGCCCGAATTCGAGAGATCCAATTTTCGATGAGTTTGTCGCATAATTCTGGATGAATTTGCTAGATGGCATTCGTTATGTTGACTTTAACTACATCAATTGTTTGTAGTTTATTCGCATAGATCTGCGACTTAAGATACACCAAAAGAAAGAAGTCTAAAGACGTTCAATCGCACAATCTCGGTGGCCAGTCCACGTCGCCGCTGCGCGAGATGGCTATGCCCTCAAGTCGCTCGTGCAAAATGTCCATCATGGCATGCGCTGTGTGATACGTAGCGCCATCCTATTGAAACCACACGTAGTTGGTATCTACATCATTCAGTTTAGGCCACAATATGTTACTTATCATCCATCTGTAGCGCTCGCCGTTGACGGTTATGGCAATGTCAGTTTAGTTTTAGAAGAACTACGAGCTGATGATTCCGACACACCAAAATCCGCACCAAACAGTGACTTTCTCTGGATACATTTGGTGCTGATGTATCTAGTGTGGATTGGCATCAAAGATAGCACTAGAATACTTTCTTATTTAGGCATTTTTTTTAACAAACTATAAAAAAAAACAAATAAATACAATTCAAGTAGAACTTCAAGCGTGAAAATGACAAGATAAAATGAGGGGCTAGGAGGTATAAGAATAAAGTGACATCGTAAAATGACCTGAGCAACTTTCCTGTAGGGAACCGCACGAGGAAATCTCCGGATCTTTCTCTTAAACAAGTGTTTTAAGACAATAAATACTCGAGTTATCAATGAATATCTATTTGATGCTTTATATATAAAATATCGACAGGTTTATTTTCCATTTCCATTTGGTTATGAAAGCGGGATAAATATAAACTTTTTCACAAAGGCCCTTTTGAAAAATTTTTTTGGTTTTCAGAGACTTCAATAAACCGATTGATTATATTAAGTTGAAACTTATATAGTCTATGTAGTTACATGAAAGACAAATATAAATATAGAAACTATAAATAATTTATAGTTTGTGGTTTTTAAGAATATTGCTCAGGGGCTGAGAGAGACATTAAAAAATTGGATATATTTTCAGATACATATTACAGACCACCAAAAACTATTAAACTAAAATTTTAATACTTTATAGGCTGTGATTTTACAATAAGCTATGCTACAAGATTGAAAAAGAATCAGGTAAAAATATTAATTAGAAATTCAGAAGATGATTGCGAAAGTGGACAACTTTCCCCATAAGTATAAAAAACGGTTACACCCGTCTTAGCAACTTCTCTTGTATGAGTGGTTGGTCTACTAACATCAAAATCAAGTTGTAGTGTCACAAATCCAGTATCATAAAACACACATACAATCTTTTAGGGATGCCTAAAAATGCTTTGGTATTCTAAAAGTCTGTATTATCAAATTGTATGAACTAGCACATCATTTTTAACAAGGAATTCAATCATATAGATCTTGTGCTCCGTCGTGATAATAGTAATTTAAAAGACATTCAAATTACGAAGAAAAGACTTCACCAGAATGGCATAATAAATTTGCACAAACCGAAAATTAATTAACGTAAATATCCGACAGTTGCTATAATTATTTAAAAGTCACGACTACATCTGTCCAAAATAATTTTTGATATACTACGTAGTTTCTTCGCAAACGTATTCCAACTTCATTTATTTTAAAATGTGAGGTTCTATATGTACTACCACTAATATTTCTCGTATACTAATATGCCTTTTAATGTTTTTGAAATTATCAGATTCTACGTTGTCTGTGACTCAGAAAACGTTCACTATAATAATTACGTACTCAATACTAGCACCCGGAAATTGTCATGTTGCCGCTATCTTTTAAATTCCATACTTCTGCATTAATTAAGGAATATCAATTAAAACAATTTTATAGCTTTCTCATACAAATATCTTAAGAGGAAATGAGATGAAGGGTGCTCTACTCATATTTCCATAAAAATGTTAAAATACTAAAATGTTTTAATTTTGTTAATACCACGTTTTAAACATTTATTGAACTAGTTATATCGAATCGACGATTTATATAGCCTCTATTAATAAATATATAGGAAATGGTTACCCCATTCCCACAGCGCCATTTACTGAGCATTGGAAATTATTTATTTTTGTTTATTCAATATGCCACAGTCGATATTTTATGAAGTGCACATTTATATTTCATACCTAGTTTACGGTTATGTAAAAATTGCAAAACAAGCAATTTTAACTATTTATTGCATACTCTGTTATTATTTTTACCTTATTTGTAGATCATTCCATTAAAAAATGATTCACGAACAATTTGTAAATATTACCTCAATAATTGTTTGTTGACGTTGTTAATTACCAATATTTATCTTGGATCAGTCATTTTAATCAGAAATGAGATCGAATATGATTATATTGAAAATACCACACTATAACACGAAGCTGTGTTCGTATGGTTGAGATCATCAATATAATGCAAAGTTTTACTATCAGAGGGTAACATTCAAACTACAGAAATAAGGAGTTTATACTCCAACCCATCTGCAAATGCCTTATATAATAAAGTCTAAACAAATTAGGCCAAAACAGATATTCTCCTGGCTACATGCCAAACGCCGAGCACTGAACTACATGACAAAATTTGTCGTACATTTGTCTAACCGAGTTAGCACTAAAAATACAGTGATTGTTCTAAAACAACCAAGAAAAATGCAAAGCGTCACCTATCTCAGGATATCGTTAACTGTAGACCGATTTCGACCTTTCTATCTTGGGTCTCGTCAGTGCAGTGTAAACGAGTATACCTTCGACAAATAAAGCTCACATCTAGTAGACGTTGCTACGTTCCACCGCAGTAGAACGTACCAAACGCCATCTCTTGGTAGTTTCGAACAATCTAAATCGAAGTAAGAACTTGAGATCATCAATAAGATAAAAATACTACAAATTTTTTCGTGTAGTTCAGTGCTCGACGTTTGGCATATAGCCAGGAGAATAGCTGTTTTGACCTAATTTGTTTAGTCCTTATTATATAAGGCATTTGTAGATGGGTTGGAGTATAAACTCCTTATTTCTGTAGTTTGAATGTTACCCTCTGATAGTAAAATTTTGCATTATTTTGATGATCTCAAGTTTTTACTTCGATTTAGATTGTTCGAAACTACCAAGAGATGGCGTTTGGTACGTTCTACTGCGGTGGAACGTAGGAACGTCTACTAGATGTGAGCTTTATCTGTCGAAGGTATACTCGTTTACACTGCACTGACGAGACCCAAGATAGAAAGGTCGAAACCGGTCTGCAGTTAACGATATCCTGAGATAGGTGACGCTTTGCATCTATCTTGGTGGTTTTAGAACAATCACTGTATTTTTAGTGCTAACTGTTAGACAAAAATACGACAAATTTTGTCATGTAATTCAGTGCTCGGCGTTTGGCATATAGCCAGGAGAATAGTTGATTTGACCTAATTTGTTTAGTCCTTATTATATAAGGCATTTGCAGATGGGTTGGAGTATAAACTCCTTATTTCTGTAGTTCGTATGGTTTTATATTATTGATTTGAGACGTATAAACACTTCCCCATTACTTCACCTCTTCGTGATTGTATCCAGTTTTCTTAGACATAAGAGAATACCGGTAATTTAGTAGAGTCTTTCAGTCGGTTGCAGTTCTGCTATATTTCATTTGTTATACTCCTCTGCAAACATCAAGGTATGCAAATGGGTTAGACGTGAAGTTCTACATTGAAACGTTTTCCTTGTGAAAGTCGTAATTACAAGCCAACTGTAAACACAATACGGGTTAAGTTTATACAACGATTTAGCAATTAGCAGTCCGTTAACGGTATGAATGATAACAATATGAAAATTATTTCGTTATGCATGTCCATCGTAATGTCGAAATTTACACGAGAAACTCTAAAGGAGTTTATGGTCGGCCAACTGAGTGGTAATAATGGTCACAAAAAACGAGGTTACGTAATACGCAGACTGAATGCGCTTCATATAATATTGGGGAATATTATGTTTGGACACAAATTTCAGTACGACGCTTCATGTGCTGAATATAAAACGTACATTTACGTTATGGCAAAGTAGACAAGGTAATGCAAAGCGACGACTAAAATTAATGCTTGAAAATTGCGTATATTTCAGACCCGCCGAAAGGTAATTTAGTTATTTTTCGTGACACTGATGTATCGAGTGTAGGGTGGAAAAATGTCGGCGTATGGCAATTTTTAGTGACAGCCAATAAAACATTCTTAATTGATTAAAGCGAAGAATGAATAACCATATAATTATAAGATTAAAACCCACTTTGTATTTTAGATATGGGAAATTGAATTAATTTGAACTAATGCAAATAGCGTGTAGAGAATGATGAATATTAAAATTTTAAGTATAAGCTGACACTTTCCTTTTATATGATATTATTTGATGGTATTTAATTCAAGAATTATTGAGTAACATATTTACTATTATATCTGAGTGAATATAATATTACAATTTAACTAAACCTCCAATTACCGCTGTTTATTAATTATTAAAGCTATTCTTTAATCCCACACCAACACAGGATCTTTCATCGTTTTATATCATATAAATATAGACAGTAACTTAGCAACTAATACATAAATATACCTATCATTAGATAATGGTGTGCTTAAGCTGTAATGTGATCATAGTTTTCTTTAAATTTCAAATCAAGGGAATCGTATCAAGTAAAAGTGGTGGCCACTTAGTTGATTCTCGCTATCATACCTACCTCTCAAGAAATATGTCGTCAAGAAATAACTAGACAATTTGTATTTTTTAATATAATTGCTTATGTTTATTAATATTATTTTACAATTTTGTTTAACATAATTTGGCGGGAACCCTGGTGGGAATCATAACGGGCCACCATAGTAGCCTGAATGCATATAAGCACAAGTTGAGGCTGAGTGATAGCCCGACCTGCAGATACTGCAAAGAAGACGAGGAAACCTCGATTCATCTTCTTTACACCTGCCCCGCACTGGAGGAGAAGAGGTATCTTATATTAGGGACCCACGTTATTCTACAGGAGGCGATCCTTAATGCGGTAAGGATTAAAGGTAAGGATTTAAGGCAATTTTATAAATATAAAATCCCTAATATGGGATACCCTTGATATCAATTGTGAAAAATAATAATCTCCTTGATTAATCCCCTTGGATATTGCCCCTGACTAATTCTGTAAGAATTTAACAATTAATACCTAAAATATTCCATTAGTCTCCTACTGCTGGCATTCCTCTTTATTAATAAAATTCCTAAAATCTTATAATCCATCAAAAATGTTTAAGCAGATATTTCTTTACGGACTGAATAAGACGAATAGGAAGGGTTAAAATGACCTAGAATGGTGCAAATTGCCAATAGTTCTTTCCCAAAATGGACATACTCTATGGCTTTCAAAAACAAACTTATATTAGTGGCATTTTAACGTAAATTTAACATAAAAATTGCGATGTATTTGCAATAACTATAATGGCGTTAAAAAGTAATATTAAAATAAATTAGTGTGGTTTACCCTTACGGTACAGCTTTCATAATTTCTAAACTAAATAGAGGCACATTTGTTTTTATCCTATCTACGTGATTTTGCGTAAAAAGATAAGTACATGTGAGTAGTGTTATATGGAAAATATATGTAGTGTAGTAGTTGTATTTATACAAAATATAATTTTTTGTAACGTGATCATAACTATGTGGTATAACGGAGAAACTTGCAATAAAACATATTCTTTAAATATCTTTTTGAGTGGTTTATCATAGTGTTGCAGCACAATTATCGAAATGGTGCCACATAACGAAGTTGACACATATCAAATTACACCTTCGCATAAAATACAAATTTATTTCACAATCCGACTAAGGTATGTCATAATAAATAAAAAAATGCAGGTTAGGAGATTCTAGTTTTAAAGGCTCACACCTCTGCGTACGCTGAAATCCGAGTAAATTTGAAATGATTTATTTAAAATTATTATAAAGGTTATATTTTTAATCTGTACATCGAAGAGGCGACTAATGTGGTAAAAGATAGAGTGGATTTCGGGATTAAAGTACAGGGACAGAAACTAAAAATGCTGAGATTCGCGGATGATATAGCAGTATTAGCATCTAGTAAAGAGGAATTAGAATCAGCGTTGAACGAAATGGAGGCAGTGTTGACAAAGGAATACGGAATTAGGATGAATAAAAACGAAACTAAAGTGTTAGTCTGCAGAGGACACGAGAGCAGAGCAAGAACGAAAGTACAAATTAATAATGAAAAATTGGAGGAAGTTAAAGACTTCACTTATTTAGGAAGTAAAATAAATTGGGATGGAAAAAGCGATAAAGATATAAAACAAATAATAGCGCAGAGTCGAGTAGCTATTAACAAAAAAAAAAAGAACTTTTATGCTCGGGGGTAATAAACTTAGAAACAAGGAAGAGATTTTTGAAAACATATGTATGGAGCACGGCACTATACGGCTGCGAAACCTGGACGGTAGGGGAAGCAAGTAGGAAGAAATTAGAAGCTTTTGAGATGTGGTGTTACCAAAGAATGATGAAAATACCATGGACTGATAGGGTTAGAAACGAAGAAGTTTTGGAGAAAGTCGGCGAGAAAAGAAGTATGTGGAAAAACTTAAAGAAGAGAAGAGATAGAATGGTAGGCCACTTGCTGAGACATGGGGGAATAGTCCGCGATATTTTGGAGGCAGAAATAGGAGTGAAGAAAGGCAGAGGTAGGCCTAGATTAGACTACTGCTCGCAAATAGTAAGGGATGTAGGTTGTAGCACAATTAGCGAAATGCGTAGGTTAGCACAAGATAGGAGAAGCTGGAGATTAGCATCCAACCAGTCTTAGGACTGATAACCTCATGATGATGAAAGGTTATACGGCGAAAAAAAGTTAAATTGTTTATTTCTCATTTTTTTATTAACTTTTCAACTATAAAAGAAAAATATTTTTTTAATTTTAACATTATTTTTTTGCGGGTATAAATGGATTACTGATGAAAACCATGGCGCCTCCTTGTCAACATCATAATATCGGCAAAAATTATACAATTTGCAAAAATAAAAAAGAATCTTGTAAAATAATGTAGTAGTAATAGTCTGATGGAGAGATTTTTTTTTAATAAAGAAATGCAGTATTTCAAACTTTAGTATGCAATTTATATAACACTGGTGCTTAATAATTAAAAAAAAATTATCCAGCCAAAAAATTTAAAAAACCTCTCGTCAGACTACAGAGAAAATAATTACCAAGAAAGTTAAAAAAATATTTAAAATTGACTGAGTTATCGTGCTGACACCGTCTAAAATCATAGTTTAGAGAAAAACGCGTAGCCCTTAAATAAAATCGATCGTTTATCATACAGTGGATGAGTGAATTTGAAACGACAGTCCCACAATATTGTATCAAAAATACCTATATTACGAGTAGAAGACAATCTGATGAGATAGACTAAATCACTCAATATGCTCTTCATGTGGATTCCAATCTCGCACTTCCCAATCGTCTCAACTTTTAGAGAAATATTCACCTAACGCCTTCCGAATTAAGTTCTCCCTTACGTTAATCAGTGTCTTTAATTTCAATCTAAGCTTTAATTGTGTATTTAGAGATACCTACGAATATATCTTAAAATAGGTAACATATGGCCTCATTCATTAAATCTAAAATGTGTAGTATGTGAATGATTTAAAAAAGGATACCATAATATATAAAAAAATAGTTCCTCTATGGATGAAGCTCTCGTTATTTCTATAAATTTAAAAGTATCAATTTTTTTAATAAAATTTTTATTAGCATTACTAATCGGCCTTTCTACAGCTGTTTCATTTATTTAATGTAAAATATTATTATTATTACCAATATTACTTACCATTCTTTTAACGACAACGTACCCTTCCGATCAAGTTATGAAAAATGTATGTCGTATCGTAGAGTGCTCTTTAACTCGTAAATTATAAACATTGTGCGGCGAGGGTAAATCACCCTAAAAAATATTTAAAGAAAATATTTTTATCGTTATATTTTCCGCATATACAATGTTTATGTTAAATTCTCTCTACTTGTCAATGATGCATGATATTCACGAAATCATCACACATACATATTTTGTGGGAAAAATCGAAAATGTTCACCCTCTGCGTTATTATTAACATGAGCCTGTTAATATGTTGTATGCATATTTTTACCAAAATATCGGGCTCATTGTAGTGGGCAATTTTACCTCCTTCTCCGACTATACTTTCTGAATATAGTTTTTATTATAGTAATATAAGTTGTGTACATCTCGTATAGATTTTGGAATATATCTGAATAGGATTGCTTATTTCGAAAGGTCCTGGACTTTTTCTCTCTCAATTCATAACGAATTGAATACATTGGTTATTATGATTATTATTTTGTATTATTTTAGAAGTGGAATAGCTTTAACATTCAAAAAGATTAAATTTACAGCATAAGGTACTAATTTTCCTATTTGAAAACAAAGTTTTACAAAAATGCTAATAGTGACTAATACTGAATAAACATCATTATCATTGATTGAATAATTTTTATTACTATGAACATATAACTTGTCGCATGTTTTATACAACTGTCTGTATTTACAATACAGTTCTACATATCCATTAATAAATGAGTTAATTATAATTATTTGTTTAATATGTTAGCACTGTTATAATTTTATTTAATTGAAATTGACGCAGTCGACTAGATACATTAATGTAACTAATAATTTATACAAGTATTATTTACTATTTCAATATATTGTAATAAATATTTTATCGTAATGGAGATAAATAATAGTTTATAATAAATATACTAATGGACTTTGTGTTTGCAAATTCTGAAATTAATGTTTACGATAATACAGGATATAATTAATTAACTTATATGGCATATTAAAAAATATTATCTCTCTATAAAAACTTAAAACAGGCTAATGTTCTAACGAGACTTGTCAAATTGAAAAACCTTGGGAATTCACAATTCCTTCACCAAGGAATTGTTTATATTCCTTGAGAATAAAGCCGTGTTCACATGAAGTTGTGAACGGGGCGAGAGCACTACTTACTTTGCGAAAACGCTACGACTTGATTATTCGACATTCGGGTTCACAATCTTCTTCAGTTCACAGAGAACAAGTGCTCTTCCTGGTCGTATGTTTATAGCGCGTTGATATAACTGCTCGTGACAGATATAAATACGATTGACGTGGTCGTGAAATCTGAGCCCAACCGGAGATTTTACAACGGCTGTGTGTTGTAACGGTGTAACGGCCGTGTGTTGGACATCACACGGCGGAGAAGTAATCAATGGAAAAGTACCACGTAGTCCCAACTTAACCGCACGACACCGCACGGACACCCACCCGACACCACCGTACCGTGCCCGACTAGTTTAGTTTATTTGTTGACGGACACGGTGCGGTGTATTTATTGAGAATTTTGTTGTTGCTTTGTATTTTATTGCAAATATTTAAAATGTTAAATTAATAATACTCATATACTATTCGTTATATTATTCATTATTATTATTATTAATATTAAAATAAATGTAGAAGAAGTAATTGAAGAGATAAAGAAGTTTCCTGTGATATATGACCAATCGAATGAAAAATATAGGAATTTTGAATACAACGATTTGATTGAACGAGTGTGGAAAGTAATATCTGTTATGTTATCGGGTGAACCTTGAAGCACTCGCATGAAAATTCGAAATTTTTGCTTTAAAATGCCAAACACATTTTCAGACAATCTTCTTGCTCTGCTTAATCGGTAAATAAAAAATATCTCCTCTCTTCCTCCTCCTCCTCCTTTCTTTTACATATCTTTTTTTCCATGCATTGTTTACTCACATTCTTCTCCGATTTCTGCGATGATATCTTCTTTAATTAACATCTTCTTCCTCCAGAGCAAGTGCTACCATCCCTAATTTACTATTTGTAAAACTTCTCAACATTTTATCAGTACGAAGCAGCTGCGTGAGCTTCAACAGGATACTGAACTGCAACCGTGAGACAGACCGCACGGCCGACATACGGATCAGATGCGACAAGTGTGGTTTCCCGTCACCGTCGCCGTCACCGACAGTTGGCCGATCTGCGGTGCTGGTATGGTACGGTCATGTGTGTCCCGCCCTTCAATCGGAGGCGGGTGCGACCCGCTACTTCCACTGCCGATAGTTTACACTAGGTACTGATGACAACTGCTTAGCCGACTGGTCAGACGAGTCCGTGTGACCCCGGCTTTAAGGAATATAACTTGTATTTTATCTGTCAACCCGAGATGTCATAATTTTTTTAATATACAAAAAAATTTTATGGATAAAACTGATTCCGTTAAATTAAACTAAACACTATTTGACGACTTTAATATATTTTGAGTCTTGATGGTATTGGCAAAACATATTATTTTTTATATTTAACTATACTTATTTAAAAATGGTTTCCCGTAATTGAAAAAACAGTTAAACAAATCATCGTCTCATATAACAATGTTTATAGAAGTCAGTGTAAACTTAATTACTATTTATTCGTCAGAATAAAGTAAGATATGAATAAATAAAAAATAGCTTAGTTAAAAAAAGAAAATAAACAAGGGAAATATAATTTCATAATTACTTCAAATCGTCATTTTGAGAAATATACCCCTGTCTATAAAATATTGTAATACGTTTGAAAACTATACAAAGAAATATATTAGTTAATGTTAGATTATTCAGCATATATTATAAGAAATGTATTTTTTATTTCTCAAATTTTAGCACACAATATTTACCATTTCTTATTTTACGATAAATTTTTCTCTCAGGAAATCCTAAAAAAATATTGCTTTAAAAATATAAATTATATAAATTTAATATAAATTTCTCTTAGTTTCATAAAAACCTATTATATGTAACACGCAATAGAACTTGTGTGGATATCGAAATCGTTTGGCTATTAAAAGAAGGAAATATTAGATATATTTGAAATGAAGTGTCGTTAACGTAAAGGATTTTACGGATCTGTATTTTGTATAACCTAAGAACTTATTTAAATAAATTAAAGAATTCTGTTCCTTGAAATTTGTTATAATACTATTGAGTAAATATAAAAGTAAAAATAATCTTACATAATCCTAATATACCTACATATATTAAATTTTTTGTGTATTACCTGTCTTATTATCATGTTCAATTAATTGTTGTTTTATATAATGTTAACTGCTGTATTGCTAGATTTACTATTGTCCTAAATTTATTATCGGTTTGAATAATATTAATTTATGATTGAGTAATATCGTATAATTTTTAAATTAACAAATTAGGATTTATTTTTTAGAGGAGACATTAGATTATTTCATAAATTTTTATCATGAATATTTAATTTAAAAACTATTTTGTGCGTAAGATAATTTTTCTGTAGCCGTTTAGTGTTATTTCTTAATTATTTAGATGTGGAGCAGTTAATGATGGGATGATTTTAGATAGGTAACCTTAACCTTGTTTGACATAATACAACCAGAGCAGTGGGACTTACAATTAGTAACAGAGGAGCTATTTAAAACAAAAGCCAATTTGTATTTCTCGCGCAGAGTATGTTTTTCTGTGTTTGTAAGCCTAATCTTCCCTAAAAAGTCCTATGGCTTTAGACAAATCGCCCGTTAACATTACGCAATTCTTTAGGGATATAGAATTGTTTAGTAGTTCTACGAAGTATCTAAATAGGCGACAAAATTAAAATATATGTTATCTGGAATCTATATAAATTTATTATAATAAAAAATGATAAAGTAATTTTAATTAAACAGTTTTAGTTTTCCTAATGATTTCAAAAAATACAACCAGCCACAGGTAGGATTCGACATTTGTCCCGAATCGGAACCGAACGAGATACAGCTGTTTCGAACTTGTTAGTTCTCATCAGTGCCGCATACGGTATGCCGATTCAGGACAAATGCCGAATGAACTTTATGGCCTATACATCTTTATCGATACGATCTCTGTCAGTAACTTATAAGTCGGAAATCGAGAAAGGAACCACCAAGCCGCCAAGCGGCTATCAAAGTAGTTCCCGAATAGCAAAGCTATTACATAATCGCTCTAGGAAACAACTACTCCTCGGGCTAAAGCCCCGGCAGGCATTGAATTATACGCAGAAGCGATCCTCGACCCCTTTCTCGAGTTTCTGCACGATCAGATAAGGTTTCAAAAAATAAAACCAGCCACAGATAGAATTCGACATTTGTCCCGAATCGGAACCGAAATATTGAATGAGTAATGACAGATACAAAATATGCTATTTTGTAAAGTAATATAAAATATTTATATTACTTTGTTTACTTCGTCATATCAGGTTTTTATATTATCTAGTTTTTGTATTTATAAAATATTTATATTACCTTACTTACTTCATCGTTCAAGGACATATAATATTCGGTGAAATCATCTAGCAACTCATAAAATTGAACACATTATTCAGTCATCTTGGCAAACAATTTTAATAATCTTTGCCAACAAAATTTATTTTTGCACATTAAGACACTATTAGGATTTGGGCATAAGTGAAGACTGTATGGATGAGTACTCTAGAATAGTCACCATGCCCGGATTATAATTTACCCCACGCGGAGTAAAGTGAGCTATATTATGGTATACTAGCACGACAAGAATAGGAAAAAGTGTGAGATTCTCATGTATGCGTAGAAGAAAAAGTGAGACAGCATTCGGAGGGAAAATAATGCATTTTACGTGCGGCCAGATCGAACTTTGTGTACATTATGTACACTCGATATTCACTCTGCAAAGGTCTCAGTGTTACTGAGTAAAGACCAGGTTATTTACTGCGCATCTCGTGGGTGGTCGGATGCCGCACTTTTGACACTTATTCCTATTTTTGACGAACTGAACTTATATTTGTAACTTATAAGTCGGAAATCGAGAAAGGAACCACCAAACCGCAAAGCGGTTATCAAATGGTTCCCAAATAGCAAGGCTGTAGGAAACAACTACTCTACTACGAGGAGTAGTTGTTTCCTACAGCGATTATGTAATAGCTTTGCGGGAACCACTTGATAACCACTTTGCGGTTTGGTGGTTCCTTTCTCGATTCCCGACTTATAAGTTACATACATAGATCTTATCGATTTATATGAAAACCCCCACGGATTTGTTTTGGCATTTGTCCTGGATCGGTGTACCGTTTACGGCACTGATGAGAACTAATATGTTCGAAACAGCTGTCTGTCGTTCGGATTCCATCTGGGACAAATGTAGAATCCTACCCGTTGCGGGTCCCTTTTCAAAAAAAAAAATACTTATATTATTTTTAGGCCTAAAATGTATAAAAGTTATAGCTGCAGTGGTGGAAATTCTTGCTAGTTGCACTGTTGTTGTTCTATACCAGAAAATAGTGAAATTTTACCAATTTCACTATATTCACGCCATTAAAAGTGGTAATGTTTTATAGTGATAGATTTTTAAGAGTGTGTACACATAATATGTATTAATTGAGAAATATGTGACAGTAACAGAAATGAGAAATATAAATATTTACATTTAAACAACGAACAAGGCAACAGGTGGTTAAACATGACGGCAAAGCAAAAATTTACCACTTTATAACCGCACACTATTCTTCAATTCAATTCACAATGACGTATTTTCTTTGCACAAGTGAGTTAGTATTAACTTTGCAAAAATGTATGTTTACATGTGAATTATTAAGCAAGATAGATAAGATCAACGAATATCTTTAATTGATTATTTCAACAGTATAGTGTATAATGTAATCAAGTACATACAAAATGTAACGTTTTATTGAAATAAATCAAATCCCATACGGTACCGATTAGAAGTTATCATCATTTATGCAAACGAGACCCCAGATTAATAGTTTTACGTATTGGAATCGGTTGATGTTGCCATGGGGATTCATATTTTGATCACGAGTTCAAAATATGTGACATCCGCTGGGAGGATCGCAATTAGCAATGAAAATGAATGAGAATACTCCCAACACTGGATAGTACAAGATGTCTAAATATAGTGTAGTTTCTCTCACATGCATATGTAACTAGTTATTCTGACTTGCAGTGACTCACAAGATTCTATTTGAATTCGCAAACTTTAATTCAATTTGAAGTCGAAAGTTCATAATTCTCGGCACATGAATTGTCAAAACATGCTTGGATTTAACACCTAATGGAATTAGTTCTGTTAATTCAGTATAAGCTCTATTTATTCTAATAATTTGAAGTTAAAAGTACCTGATACGTCTTGTATGCTTCTAACGTTCTTATTAATAATTTTAAACAGCATTTACATACTTAGGCCATCTGTTTATGGAAATCCTTATAATATCATTGTGTTATACGAGCCCAAAATCACAAGTTTTGCCCGTATTGACTTTTTAGTTAAATGAGCTATACCTAAACGTTTTAACACAAGAAGACTATTATGATAATTCTCGTTCCTAATGCTAAGTAGGATCAATTTGAGTAATTCTTACAATAATAAACAAAAACATCGCCTTCGAAAATATAATTTGTGCTTAAATGTCTGATTTGAGTAAATCTCGCCAGCGAAGACGAAGCGTAAACATTGGCATCAAATTATTATTTTATATGAAACTAGATCACTTGTCTTGTAAACGACCTTGTTGACAGTTAGAGTGGAAATGATAATGGAAAAGCATTATCGCAAGATTTAAGGAAAGTTTTAATAAAACTGCACCATCAGGGCAAAAGTGGCTACCAGATTACAAAAGAATTAGAATTGTCCCGTTATACTGTTAGAGACATTGTGCGTTTGTATAAAGTTACGGGTTCCATATTCGGAGAAGCACGTGTTGGTAGAAAATCCGCAGCGATTGCTGCAGAATTAAAAATTGTGGGACGCATCATAAAGAAAAACCGTTAGAACCCCACAAGTTTTATAGAATGAAGCGGCAAACACGCAGTATTCTAAATAGACTTGTACGAGGGCACCGAAGAAAATTGTACTCAATTTTTATAAGGTAATTTTGGATTTATACTTCAATGTATGCATGTAAATCTTCTCATTACTAGACAAAAGAAAAACCCGTACTCTTTCAAAAACAGAAGAAAAACCGCTTACTATGGGCCAAAATACATAAAAACTGGACTTTGCAACAGTGGAGGTCGGTTATTTGGAGCGATGAATCAAAATTTGAGCTTGGTGTAGGAGATTCGCGGAGTAGAGCGATTCGAACGAATACCGAGTCTTACAACAAAGACTGTCTTCAGCAAAAAGTGAAATTTACCACTTCAATTATGGTGTGGGGATGTATGTCCGTCAATGACGTTGGTAGTCTTCACTTTGTTGAAGGCACCATAAACGCAGAAAAATGCATAGTCATTTTAAATCAGTGCCTTCTTCTATCAATCGAGTCTCTGCAATTAGATTACCGGGAATTTCTCTTCCAACAAGATGGCGTGGCTTTGCATACAGCCAAACGTGTGAAATCTTGGATGTTGGAAAATGATATTTCAGACCTAAGTTGGCCCTCGAGTAGTCCTGATCTTCCTCCAATCGAGACATGATGGCATCGAATGAAAAAAGAATTGCGTAATCGTCCGGCTAAAACACTTCAGTTATTGCAACATCGTCTCCAAGAAATATGGGACTCTTTTTCTTTAGAACGCTGCCAGAATCTTGTAGATACCACGCCTAGGCGTATAAATGCTGGTTTGAAAAATAGAGGTGACGTAATACAGAGGTAATTAACTTTACAACTCAATGTAAACTAGGTACTGGAAATGTGAAATTTAACTACTTCATGTTTTTATGCTTTCTTTTGTCACTAGCTTTCTTGTTATTTCGAATAAATGTGTAGAGTTCTTATATTTCTCAAATACAAATAAAAGTTGTTGTATTTATTAGCGTAGTTTATTTCTACCTTACCGTTTGTACTGCGTGGACGTGAAAATATCTAACGGGCGAACTCATGTGATTTTGGGCTCGTATAGCAAGATACAATTTTTTTGTGACAGTGTACAGATAAATGTTTTTTAGTATCATAGAATAGTGATACTATATTATTCGCTCATTTTTCTTTCTAAATTATTTTACATTTAATTTTATGGACAGTAAAAAATTACTATATTTTGTTTATAGTCAGATCTCTAAAATCTGTCGTAATTGTGCAATAATTATTCATATAAGCTATTACAGTATTTCAAATATAAATGTTATTAATTTAAAATATAACTGAGGGAACATTTTACCACCTCCAAAATAATGCCAGGCAAAATAAGTGAACTTGGGTTAAATTAATTTAACAATGAAATTGGAACACTTCTGTGATCCTTATTCTGTTTGCGGAATATCACGTTTTATTGTGTCACGTAAATAAGTTACCTGAAGCATAATAATTATGTAACATCCCATTTCTTTCTCGAAAGACATATATTTAGAAAACAGATTTAGTATTTAAAATTATGTTTAAGAAGGAATTTCTTATATAAGATAAATTTACGTTCATTCACTGTAGAATGTTTGTTATTAGTATTACTACTTAACTTTTCGTATTTCAATTTGTTTCTGCTTATTTGCTCTAGATTTTGTATTATTGTTTTTAATTTATATTTATTAATACTCATTATGCAGCATTTTTATATATACTTGGTAATTATAGGGTAACAATATAAATTCCTAGTGAAACATGATTTACTACTAACTATGTATGATTTCTGAACTTTCCAAAAGCTATTCTTAACGAAATACTCGTAGATCATTATATATAATCTTAAGGTAATGGTAGATTTAGTTACTTACGTAACTAATATTCACGGCTATTGTATGTTAATCTAAATAGCCCCACTCGATAGTGCGTTTCGTATTTCTTTTGTTCGCAAAACCTGGGTTTCTTAGAAAACAAGTAATAAATAGATCATAATATTACTTGACTGTCGTCTTTCGAAGAGTGCAGTTCATGCGTGTACAGTACGAAGCTAGAATGGGAGATTAGCCATAAGTTCACGTTGTATCTACCAGAAACTTTAAACGCGATTTTCTCGAAACTATGTTTTTAGACAGTGTCAGCACGATAACTTCTTTTTAAATCTTGATAGTTCTTTTCTCTATAGTCTGATGAGAGGCTTTTTAATTTTTTGGTTGGACAATTTTTTATAAATTAATAAACACAATTTTTTTTTATATTGCATACTAAAGTTTGAAACACTGTAATTTCCTTATTTGAAAAAATCCCTCCATCAGACTATTACTACTACATTATTTTACAAGATTCTTTTTTATTTTTGCAGATTGCATAATTTTTGGTGAAGTTGTGATGTCGACCAGGAGATGCCATGGTTTTCATCAGTAGTCCATTTATACCCTAAAAAATAATGTTAATATTAAAAAAACTATATTTGTTTCTTATAGCTGAATAGTTAATAAAAAATGTGAAATCAACAAATTTTTGTTCACCATATAACCTTTAAAATTTTTCAAATTTACTCGGTTTTCAGTGCGCGCAGGGATATGTGAGCCCTTAATTTATATTCAATGTTTTTAATCAAGTCAATCGTACAGAGGAAATTTTTAAATAAAAAGTGTAAAATAAAATGTCACCTGTATGCAATACGCCAATATGCGAATATTAATTGGCAGGTGTAATAAATGGCCTTGATGAGTTTTGGCGGCAAATCGAGCGAGATTACCGCTTTTTACTCGCCCATCGTGTAGACCAGGACCGTCGTACGAAGGTAGGCCGAGCTTTGCTACCACTTTCGCGTGTCTCTACGCGAGAGTCAATTGCAGCCCGCAAACAAGACCCGTACGACTGGCAGCGGTTCGCTCCCCTCGACCTCCTTTAGTCCTGACGCCTTTAAGTTCCGCTGGCCGGGATTTCTTCTCGGGTTTTCTTAATCTTTGATCGCCTTGATTCGCCACATCGCTTCACCAGCGATAGCCCCCCGGGAGATGTCTTGTCGTGGGCGTCGCGACCAGCACGGCACCGGCGCCCGGGAGTTGGGTTATATCAGGTGATCTTCCACAATAATGCGGACGAACTGCATCGCTTGGATCGCCGTCAAGAGAGTGGTCTTCTCACACAGGAGGGGTCCTTTTCTATTAGAAAGGGATCCCAGGATTTGCAGTCAGGTGTGTGTGAGAGGGAAGTCGTGTGTCTTTCCTGTAACAGGAAATGGTTAAAGGGCCGTAAGGCCCCCTGACATAAAAAATGGTTAGTGGATCAATAGGGCTCAGCTGTAATAAAAAGTTATGTTTGGCCTGTAAAGGGTGTCTATGAGGTTATACTACCTGGATCTTAGGTCTCTTGAGTCTTTCTGGGTCGTAGTCCAAAGCTGCTTGGATGAGGGGGTTGTCATGGGTACCTGCTTGATCGTAGAGCTTCCGAGCCCTGGCTTGGATTTTCTCCGTCACAGTGGTGCATGCAATAAGACCTGCTTTGTTGACAAATTGAAGAAACGCTATTTTATCAAACAAAAATCTCAAAGTCGAACTACAAAATAAAACCAATCTGCATTTTACGATCTATTCTGCTGCTTCTCTCTAATAGAATATTTTTTATTAATTATTTTTGTAAGATGCACTTACAATAATTTCCATAGCAACTGAAAAATAATATAGAATAATATATACATTAGCATTTCAACCATTTTATAATGTCAAGATTCACAAGTTACATGATTCACTACGAAAATGGTGGTTATCTCTTGAAAGTGTTATGAAAGGTGTTGTAAAATGAATACTAAAATAATATGATGTTTTAAAATCATATTTAGTTAACACTTAGTAAAAATAACGCCTCAATAACGAAAAACATATTGCTAAAACTACACGTCTTACAGAACAAACCACACTTTCGCTTTTCAATTATATTTGACCATTATTTAATCAGTTAAATGGAGAATATATCCAAAAAATCCCAAAAAATATATTTCGTATGAAAAGTAACTATAGTGTTATGAACCCTTTTTGACAGTTTACTTTACAGAGATGATATTGTTAAAACACTTACATTTTGCCGATATTAATATAAATATACAGTTTTAAAACCTTAAAACGAACTTTTCCGCACGTAGAACATCTCTATACATACATACAGTTTTACTTTTTTCAGATAGTCCACCATCGTACTTTCTCATGACCCATAGCCACAGTGGAGTGTATCCTATCCACCTCAAAATTAATAGATATCGTCTGGTAGACGTCCCTAATCAGAATCAGTCGAAATCCGATCGATCCGATACGATTTCATTAAGTGATCGTGCTAACAAAAAAATTTCTCAAATAATCCACCATTGTGCTTTCTCATGACCCATGAACATGGTAGAGTGTGTTCTATCCACCTCAAAATCAATAGGTGTCGTCTAGGAGATGTCCCCGATCAGAATCAGTCAAAGCCTGATGGATCCAACACGATTTAGTTGAGTTATCGTGCTAACAAGAAATTTTACTAATGCCGACGACAACGACAATGACGACAACAACAACAACACACACACAAAATGGTTTAAAAACCATTTTTTTGGCTTTTATGCCGAAAAACGAAAAATAAACGTTAGAATTTTTTTTAACACGATTACATTATTTTTCCGCGTACAGTTGAGTGCGGAAAAGTAGAAATCCAAGAAATTTAATAACTTTTAAAACCTCTTGAATCTATCTTGATCTATTGAAATCTTGGAGTAAATGTGACTACTTCTGTCTCACAAACCAACATATTGTAAATTTTCAGCTACGTTGTTTAAATTTTAATAGTGAAGCCTGTAAACAAATACATCAAGATTTTCTTTAAATAATTCATAATATAAAAATTAGGTAGGTTCAGAGAAAGTAAAACAATGCTATGCCGTCGATAGTTGATGTTACTTTGTTTTTTATCCATTTTATTAATGAGAATAAGCTAAAAAAATTGGACTCTGAATGGACCTCATTGTGAAACAGTAAGGAAATTCAGTTTCAGCAACGATATAGAATTAATTTGGCAATCCGTTAAAAATAGCAACAAGAGATAGTAGTCCGGTACTTCCTTCATACAAATAATTTTATAGAAAACCTATTATGTTTACCACATTCATCGGAAAATTATGAAAGGAGTTTTAAATGACTAACTTGTTAAAAATGAAATAGAAAAATCTACATAAAACTACAACAATCTAGTTTATTATATATAAAATTTATATAAAAAATATAAATAAAATATACAGTTTTCTAGTAAAAAAAATCACTTAAGGTAATTAAATCCAAATGATCTAACGCTGAAGGAAGGAGCAGATACTCTTGCTGTGGGTACCTTGGTGTTAATAAAACGATTTACATTCATGATAGTAGTTTCTTGAAAGAATCCTTGCCTCCATTTGCAGTCTTGAAGAAGACTACAAATAGAGAGTTATATCCCGAATATGTCGTCTTCCAATTAATCATGAAAATGGAACTAGTAATAGTGTAGTGTAAATATCTAATACATGCACCATACAATTGTTCTTGTATACTTCGTCAAACGCATGCAGCGTTATAGCGATAAACCTTTAAAAGTGAGTGTTAATTAATACACTTTTAGTTACTATTAAAAGTGTGTTAACAATTGGATTAGTCTGAACCTATTAGGTCTTAATGTTTATGTCTAGATGATTTTCACATTAAATTTACGAAATGTGATGGTGCCTAGAAATATGAAGGAATTATACATTTGTATGTAAAACGCAGACGAATGTTTGGATGTAGAGGGTAGGTATGCAATAAAATACTTTTGTGAGAACGTCTGAAAGTGGCTTCCTGAATCTATTTCCGCGATATGCGATTAGCGTCGTATGGAGAGATGGAAGTTGAGTAAAAAGTTTCGAAGGAGCACTTACGAAGGATCGATTCTTATACATATATCTGCGGGCAAACACAAACATTTTAAATTGCTTGCTAGTAAAAATCCCTTCGATGAAAAAAATAGGTCGGTGATAACGTAGTCGTGTTAATATACCAGTAAGTATCGTATTATATAAAATTTATTTATATTACTTTTTAAATTAAGGATGTATAATACACTTCAAGAAATATATATTTAAATAGATAATAACAATTGTATTACTTTACAGAATAATATAGTACAATATCATATTATAGTAATACATTACAATAATACAACTATTATATTATATTACAAATTTTAAAAAGAAATCACCTTAAATATCATGACCGATAATAATTTAATATATATTTTTGAGGTTCACAGTAATTTTGTTCGCATAATATTATCTACTATAAAAAAACTAGGAGTGGGTTCTATTTAATTAATGATTATCCGTAGTTACTACACTCACCTACCGCAAGTCCTATTTCACTCAGTACTTCTTATACAGTTTCCATAAAATAATGAATAAATTTGTTAAAGATTCAAATAATAACTTTTGGGAAAAACATTCAGACCCAGAAAATTTTATTGTTAGTTGCGCATTTTCTAAAGCATAATTAATTTATACAGGGTGATTCCTGTAGGAGTTATGACGTCATAGACATTTTTTTATGGTACCCCTCTTTTTAATTATGGAATGCGAAAGAGTACATTTTTTTACATATGCTACAGTAATAACTCTAATAATTACATTAGCGCGAGTATAGGCGAGATAAGAAAAATGAAGAAAAACGATTGTGCAATTCCAAGATACTATATTTAATAGCAGTGAGTATTTAATCCGAGAACAGTCGCGTTAAAAAAATTGGCCTAAATTTCGCGTGTTAAATTTGACCTAACATTTATTGTCTTTAAGTAATACTAAAGTGACTTATAAATTTTTATTTTTACTTTAAACAGTTATACTGACCAATATAGTAGCTTATTTAAATTAATATTTATTCATCGGAATTTCCTCCATAGGCGGCGCAATAGGTGCATGTCAAGATGGATGTCATGATATGCTCTTTGCAAATATGAAATATACATGTTCCATAGCGTTGTATAGTAAAGCGGCTTTTTACATATCATGTAGCAATACCTGCATAGCATTTTAGGCTGTTCATTTTGTGGCGCTGCGACAATCATGTTTATATTAACACCAGTATCGACGGCTATTTTACTTTTCCGCACTCAACTATACTAGCGGAAAAGTAAATTTTTTTTCGTTTATACAGAAATAACGTCACTGTATTCATGTTCACTATCAGTAGTCTCTATCTCGTCGTCGGATTTCAACTCTTCGTGCCATTTTAATACTTGTTGTTTGGAACCCATTTTGGACACTACACTTTGCAATATCTTTATAAACAGTTAGAAAAAATACACCTCTTTGAACAACCTTGCACACAAAAAAGGACATATGCAAATGGTCGCGTCGTTAGACTCAGACTAACAAGTGTCTGTAACACAAATAAACGTGAACCCTTCCTCATCCACCTGGACTAGTACTTGATGGGGGTAGCTGCCTAAGGAATTCCTAGGCTGCAACCAAAATCGAACGGCTAATAATAATTTTATAGGTAAAAACCAAAAGATGTTATGTGAAGTCTAACAACGCGACCTTTCCCGGGTTAGAGAATCAACGAAGTCAAATGTTAAAATTGTGCATTATTGGCTGCAAATACTAGTGAAGATACAAGTCAAAAAACGTCACAGAATGAAAGTTGACCAAATAGCAGTAGCATTTATATTTATCATCAAGAATAGGAAAGAGTGTGATATTCTGCAGATATGCATAGAAGAGTGAGGAAACATCTGGACGGAGAAGGATTCACTTTACGCGTGGCCGGATTGAGCTCTCTGTACATTCTCATTCAATATATATTCATCGATATTCACTCTGCAAAGCCACTATTCACTATTTACTATTTATAGGCCACATAAGTCACCAAACAAGCACTGTTTGTATATAGATATTCTCGTGTTATTTGATGAAAGGAAGACATACTTTGCCCACTTAGATCATGTTATATGAAACCACTAAGCTTTTTTATTTGCAATCAAAGGTAAAACATTTTCCAATAATCTATAAATAATCCTAGTATTACTTTCTCAAAAAGATGGTTAAACTACCTATCGCATAATAGAGGCTATCGCTTACCAGATATCGTGTTCCAAATATAATCTTAGGTTTTGTATGTTAAATTACATATTTTTGTAGTTTTTTAATAAGAAACATCACTTCATTAAGCTAAAATTCAGAACCCTTTACGTTGAAAATGGTGTAGGTTTCAATTAGATTCGTCATAAGAAAAATGGAGTTAGACACTGGTAATAAACAATTAGTGAATTCGCGATATAACAGTGAAGATTTAAGAAAGATTATTAATTATGTGGTGCGACGAAATAGTATATAAGGAATTGACTATATAAAGTAACAGGGTATTAGGAGACTAAGATAGGTCACAACATGAAATATAAAGAAATAAATGAATATATTTTATGTTTGAAAAAGTAACTTTGATGTTGACGAATATTTCAACTTAAATAACTGGACGACTGGTTAAGGAATGAAGAGAATGTAGAAACACTAATCCAGGAATAACAAACTGACATTTGTCTGAGTCTGGGTCATACTGGTATCCGGGACAAGGAGAAGGCGGACTAGATGGCCAGGGAAGAAACCAAAGAAGAGCTTAATGCAACCTGAGCCAATACCCAGGATTGTATATTGCTTAGAGAAGAGGGAAATCCACGAATTACTGAAGATTGAAAGACTCAATCGCTGACGATATACACCAGAATGCAGAGAGGCTAAGCAGCTGCTCAGTTTGATGCCTACCAGCGACTGGACGCAGAAATTCTGAGAGGTAATAGGAAGAGGGAACACACGGGGTCGTTAAAAGGATACTCTCATGTTAACTAACATCTTAGCAAGATTGACTTGAGTGTCAACAAGAAATGCAAATGGCGTGAAAGAGAAGTGAATACCTCTGGACATGTGCTATGCCAGTGCCTGGCTCTGGCATAGCGTAGGCCCACTGACTTTGGCGTCTTTTTCTTGGAGCCAAGTGAGCTGAGATAGATTGGGCTGAATGGGATATTAAGCTTTTCAAAGAAGGACAAATCCGTACTACAGAGCTAACTGATTTACGGAGCCCTACAATGGGCGGTGGCTTGAGTATTGCAGTTTTTCAGTCTTCCTCAGAGAAATAAACATAAACCTAACCTAAATTGGACTTGAACTATGTAACCATTATTAACGTTTCATATATGTATCTAATGAAAAAGGAAATATGATCCGGAAAGGTGTCGCTATTTAGACTTCACAATATTAAACTTAAGCTATTCAAACTAGTTGCCGATAATTCAGCTATTGTTTGTGAGACAGATTGTTATATTTGTTTGTGCAAAATTTGAATATAACAAGATAGTGACCAGTTTTTCTACAACAAGTGAATATAAAGCAGCGGTAAAAGTAAATAATTAATAACTGGTTATTTCGTCCTGTTTGTTCCTCGGTGGTACCTTGAAATTGCACTAAACTATCAGTTGTTATAGTAAACAGTAATCAACGGATAATCATAATTTTGATATGTTACTGCAAATGAAATTCAAAATAAAAGAAATGGGGCATCATCCTCATTCTACTCTAGTCAATATGTTGGTAGTACAATCAACAGTAACATATGTTCCATAAGTACAAATAAAATTATTAGGTCAATTTCAGCGTTTTCTTTTATCTACACTCTAAATGCAAAAAAAGATGGTATGTATTTTTTCGTAGTAAATAGGACATTACTCATTCATTTTAATCGACTGCTTTATTAATATATGCAAAGTTTTATTACCATAGGGTAATATTCAAACTACAGAAATAAGGAGTTTAAACTCCAACCCATCTGAAAATGCCTTATATAATAAGGACTAAACAAATTAGGTCAAAACAGCTATTCTCCTGGCTATATGCCAAACGCCGAGCGCTGAATTACATCACAAAATTTGTCGTATTTTTGTCTAACAGAGTTAGCACTAAAAATACAGTAATTGTTCCAAAACCACCAAGAAAGATTCAAAGTGTCACCTATCTCAGGATATCGTTAACTGCAGACCGGTTTCTACCTTTCTATCTTGGGTCTCGTCAGTGCAGTGTAAACGAGTATACCTTCGACAGATAAAGCTCACATCTAGTAGACGTTGCTACGTTCCACCGCAGTAGAACGTACCAAATCGAATTAAAAACTTGAGATCATCAATATATGCAAAGTTTTACTACCAGAGGGTAATATTCAAACTACAGAAATAAGGAATTTATACTCCAACCCATCTGCAAATGCCTTATATAATAAGTACTAAACAAATTAGGTCAAAACAGAAACCGGTCTGCAGATAATGATATCCTAAGATAGGCGACACTTTGCATCTTTCTTGGTGGTTTTGGAACAATCACTGTATTGATAGTGCTAACTCTGTTAGACAAAAATACGACAAATTTTGTCATGTAATTCAGCGCTCGGCGTTTGGCATGTAGCCAGGAGAATAGCTGTATTGACCTAATTTGTTTAGTCCTTATTGTATAAGGCATTTGCAGATGGGTTGGAGTATAAACTCCTTATTTCTGTAGAGTGTTTTATTTGTCAGTAACAATGATAAAGTTGATTTCCGTCGATTTTCCTTTGAATGACGCTTGCAACCATATATCACTATTAATTTTAATACATGATAGTTATCACAATCCCACATCTACGACAAATTTAAGGTTTAAATATTTTCTGTGTTCTACTATTTTTCTTTCGATATTCTCGACCTCCAGTCTCTGATATAGAATAGGCACCCTTCATATATTCTCTTTCATTAGTTATTAATTTCGTGTATTTTTTAAGAATACATAAAGCAAAACACGATACAAATCAATAAAGAAATATTGATAAAGGTATGGGAAAGCAATTTCTGATATCCCAGGGGCAGCAGAATGATGTAATAAAGGTTAAAATGAATAAGAACATGGTTATTCCATTTCCTTTTCATCTTATTTAAAAAGTGAGAAATCGCAAGGGCTTCAGTATTTCTACGTATATAAAAAGAGGTATGGTAGATCAATAAACATTTACGAGATAAATTTCATAAATAATTTCAGGATGGTAAATAAATTTTAAGAATTTAAGATACAAATCATACTCAACATAATTATTTTTATAATTAGTTTATAAGTAATTGTTTTCTATGCAGAAATAATAAAAACTAGTTCGATTTATTTTGTATTCGTTACCATAGTTACCCTAGTTATATCTTAATCATATGGAAATATCATGCACATAATAAATAATTTTAATATCAGTATATACCCATTTGTATTTATTTTTAGAGTTAAGAAAAACCTTTCTTCGAAAGTAAAATATTGCATACCATTTATCCGTTATAATTTTTTTTCATTTCCCATTACACCGCTGAAAAGTTATTAGATGAGAGTTTTGATATGCACTATATATATATTTACGAAACATCTAAAATATGGTATACAAACGCTGTCTATCTCAATCACTAATTCAGACCTATATTTTCTATATCCAGACCTATTTTTATTTCTAAGTACATCTTTTTGTTTGACGCATAAGTACATATTATCGATACTATTCTCATTTCTGTTAGTTTTCATATTCTCAGATTTTTCGCACTAAGAAATATCAGATTATAAATTAAGTTTTGCCAAATAAACGCCAGTGATATGTCGTCGTTAACTTTTCCGAAGTACATCTTCAAAAACAAAGTCATAAAAATAAAACTGAAAAGTGTAATCATCATATTTCGCTGGTGTTATCGAACTATGCCAGGTATTGATTATATTCGTATGTAAAGTCTACCGTATCTCCGGAATTACGAATTCAAATCGCAGATATGAAACCAGGGGCGACACAAAATTAGATTTGCGTTTTCCACATATATTCCTATATTCTTGTAAGCACTTTTAATAATAAAGTAGATATTCAAAAAAAAAAGAGTATCTTAAAGAAATAAGGCGTATTGTCTGTTATTTAATGTCAAATATCGAAAATATATTGAGAAAAATATATACATTAGTATATATCGTACAGTAAGAAGTTTTATGTTGATTATGAAAATAGCTATTTTCTTGCAATCTACAATCTTGCAATCTTATAGTAAATGAGCTAAAGTTGCTGGTCAAGGTTATATAGGGTGTCTCAATTGAAAGTACAGGATTTGAATTGCATGCCATTAGTATTCCGTCAAAGATAAAGCATCAATATTTAACGACTATCATCTACAAACCATACGACATCATACCTAGGAGTCTGAATTGAAATTGTAGGATGTGATGTGTATTACTCGAATAACACTGAATATTTGCTTTAAATTCATTGTTTGCAGCTGGCTAGGTGGCGTACGTTTGTCCCTTGATATAACCCCAAAGAAAAAAGTCCAGTTGTGTTAAATCATATGCTCTTGCAGACCAATTGATGTCAGCGTTCATCGAGGCAATATGATCAGGAAACTTGGTATGCAACAGAATTATAGTTGCATGTGCTGTATAATACGTTGCACCATCTTGTTTAAACCACATGTTGTTCAAATCTAAATCATCAGTTTAGTGGGAAAATAAATTGTTTAGCATGTCAAGATACTATTCCCTATTTGGTGTGATAGCATTACCACCTTAATCTTCAAAGAAGTATAGTCTAATTACTCCAACACTGCAAAATGCGCATCAAACCGTGCATCTATGTGAATGCACTTCTTTTTCGTCAACAGCATGTGGATTTTCAGCACTCCAAATTTAACAATATTGTTTGCTGACGTATTCGTTAAGATGAAAATGTACTTCATCGCCGAAGAAAATTTTGTTGCAAAAATCTGCATCACCTTCTTCCTTTTCTAACACCAATTAACAAATATACGACATTGTAAATAATTCGTAGCTTTTAATTGTTGTGTTAACTGAATTTTTTATTCTGACAGATACTGATCTTTCTTTAAAGTCCGATGCGTGGTGGGTCTTCACAGATTCAATTCTGTACGATGACGAATTGATGTGTTTAGATTATCCCCGTACACTTTCTCTCACTGCCAATATTTGTCAATATTTGCTGTCACTATTTTCATCTGACCGACGACAACGAGAATATATTGATGTTGTCTTATCAGTAATATAACCCATCTCTTCAATATTATTGAATAAGTTACGAACTGATAACTCTGTAGGCACTTCATTTTTTCCTAATTTTGTTCGAATGTTTCTTAATGCAACTGTAAATGATCGCTGACATTCATATAACAGTTGTACACAAACTATTCTTTGTTTAACTGTTAATCGCAGCACATTTACACCATATGGTTATTAGATGATAGTTGTTAGATATTGACGCTCTATCTTTGACAAAACACAAGAACAAAAATGGCGCGCACTTCAAATCATATAGTTCCATCTAAAACACCCTGTATAAGAGCAGTAACCACAGATCTTTTAAATTTCAGAGAAAACTATGGAAATAAGACTTATTGACTCTTGTTTACGGATCATTTTAATGTATATCATTAAAAATATTAGAGATCTTCTCATTATCATGGAAACGTGATTTAACTACCAAATATGTGGAAT